>OX941082.1:40304713-41561380 GCA_954870635.1 Arctium minus
TTATATTGGGCCTTATTCGGTCTTAAGAACCACTATAAGCCATAAATGGTATCTAGAATGTTAGACATCACATGCATATATGCAGTACATGCCTGCATAGAAACATGTAATAAGTCATAAATGGTATCTTGTTAGAAGCATGCAATAGTAATATGTATCTTGTGCTTTGATACTTGTAAATTAAGAGATTTTTAAAATTTTGCATAAAATGATGATACCTTGTGCCTAATAATTTGTATTGAAGAGTTTTTTTTATCTCTGCTTTAATTTAACTAGAAGTGTACTCGCGCAATGCAGCGAGATACATCTCGATTTTAATGTTTCATTTTATTTTTTGTTTTTCTGTCGATTTACGGTACGATTTTGGATGGTTTTGAGAAAGTGATAATGTTTTTTTTTTATAAATTTTGTTAAAATTTAATGATTATCTTATATATTTTAAAGACATATAGAAAAAAATAACCAATTACATATAATATAGATAGTATAGATATAGAAACTGAAATAGAAACCCCAAAAAAGGGGCGGGATTTTTCCCCCCTCCCCAAAATCTAGGGTTTAACCCTAACATCTCGCCTCTGCCTCCCTCAACCTCCCATCTCGCTTCCCCTCTTTCGCTCTTCGTCTTTTACAATCGCTCGATTGTAAAATTTTGTTAAAATTTTATTTTTGTTACAGAGAAGAATGTCGATCGCTCGATTCGCCTCCTTCGTCTTTTACAATCGCCATTGCCCAGCGTCTTCTACACAATTGCTCTCCCTTCGTCTTCAACTATCACGATTGCAGGTATATCATTCATAATATCGATTTGTTGCCTTGGAGTTTGTTCTAAATTAAACAATTTTTGTTCTCATTCTTACCAAAGGTGGTTCTGCTATTGTAATTTTGGTTAGAGCAAATTTGATTCTCCATCTGGGCGATCAACAACGTTCTTGTTGAGTGACCGACTTAGTTGGCATGTCTAATTGAACTCGGGACATTGCACTAGAACTTGATTTGGTGGCTTTGGATTTACTATTGCGCTTCAAAGATTAGTGTTTTTAAGATACTGTAAATTAACTTTATTTTTTATGTTCTAAGTGATTGACTTCACGTGTAGGAATTTGGTAATATTGAGTCTCCAATGTACTCAAGGCTTCGTCATTTCTTTGCTACAATTTATAGCAAGTATTGACCATTGTTGATTACATTTGTTACACATCTTAGAAAGCTCTTGACATCTTGCTTCATTTGGATCTGTAATGTTTCTTTATAAGTTAAATCATATGCAGGATGCAAGTGAAATCATCCACACAGCCAATGGTTGTCACAATTCCAATCTGCCAATACGATGGTATGTTTCTAATAATGTCCCAGAGACAATGAATTTATTGAAGGAAATATATATGTGGACACAATCTGTAATGATATTCATCTAGCGATTTCAACAGTTGATTTCCTTTGACAGGTTATGGTGAACTCGACATAAGAATGCTCCCTTTCTTTGTTCTTTATTCACATATAATGTTTTTATTATCATGATTCAAATTAAGGTTCTTTTCCACCAAGGAAGAAAAGAGAGATATATAAAATATTTGTATCACAACCTGGCCAAATCCAATACATGAGGATCGGGGAACCCTAACAACAAGAAAGACCAGTATCTCAATATCTATAAAAAAGGGTCCACATGTCTGTCTATATGTGTGGTTGTGTTTTTGGACTGATTCACTTTCTCTGTGACATTTCTTTCAATGTTTGTGAGTTATATTAGTTGATATAATTCCATATTGTTCTTCTCTGAATTTGTTTCAGATACTGAAGCTGCCAAAGCTGCCAGACGACAACTTAAAGAAGCCATATACTCGACTTTATTTGGCATGAATGTTCCTGCTGTTTGTGCAGTCAACCAGGTTTGATTAAGCACTTATGGTAACAGAATCTCGAATTAATGATTGATTGTTAATTGGAATAATTCAAGATCTTATTGGATTAACATAGATATCCTATTTTTGTGGTTGCAGATCGATGGGGCGTGCAAAGCTAAGAATGGAGCTCATAACGAAGAAAGAGAAGACCCGAAACACCACTTACCATATACGGATCATCTCACCGTTTGATCAGGCTTAAAACGTTTATCCCGACCCCCAACCCCGCAAAAAATGCTTCAATCGCGGGATAACCCAGCGAAATAAACCTAATCCCGGCCTCCTTACTAACCCCGTGTTTTTTAAATTTTCGCGGCTCCCAACCCCGTGTTTTTTACACTTTTCGCGGGCCAACCCCATGTTTTTTGGTTTTCGCGGCCCACACCCACGACAATTGATAACCCCGCGAAAAATTAAAATCCCGGCCCAAAATCACGGGGTTGTTGGGTATTTTGGAAAAAAATGAGAGATTTGGGGTATTAAGTAACTGATTTTTAAATAATGGATATTTCAATTAAATGCCCTTTTTTAATATCTTTTAAATTAGTTCATGTTATGATTTTTTTTAAAGTAGAAGGGTGTTCTGCAATTTTTTGAAACTAAAGGGACTAAATTAAAAAAGTTAAAAACTTATATAAACAATAACTCAATACGTTTTTGTCCCTACTATTTTCCGAGCATATATTTGGTATAGTTTATTTATATGTTATAAATTGTTTTAAGACATAGTTTTGGGTCTTGCTAAAATGGTCAACGTCGATTTATTTGGAAAAATATATTTTATTCCCCAAATTGACACAATTAACTTTTTATCGGTTCAAATCCCCCCCCCCCCCCCCCCCCCCGGGGGGTGTCAACCATGCTTTTGTGACTCTCTCATGTACCTTAATTGTGAATCCACTCAGAAAATTTTGGGTCTGTCATTGTCGACGTTGGTAAACCTAATCACTCATAAAGTTTTCTGTCACTCGTAAACCTAGCTAATCACCATCTTTTGGGTAAAGTTTTTCAAAATTTTAGGCCCATGCACCGCATGATATGAATTTGTTTTGGCGTTTTTGTAGTGTAAAATTTTCGGAATACTCAAAATGTCACTTTTTGCAAGACATTAAATAACACGTAACGTGTATAGAATTTGACTTTTTTTCATCGTGACACTTTATAAAAAAAAATGAATAAAAACTCGTTATCTCCAACTACAATCATTCCCATCACAAACTAAGTCGGCATCCATATATGGACCAATTGATGGATCAACTTTTTACTTGATACTTTTAGACTTCTTGACACTCCTTTTGTATAAGTTCTCAAACCCCAAATCATTTAGAATCATAAAATGGCTATCTTCATTAAACCATCTCCTTCTTTGATGTTCTTAATGTTTTTGTTCATGATGGTCATGCCAACAACCATATCTTCTGCCCGTTCTTTTCTTCAACCCATTCGTAAAACATATCTGAGTCGCTTTGAAGGTGATCATGGAGGTGCTTTGAGAACGCCATCTGGTGAAATCGTCACTTTGTTAGTAACGAAAGTTGATGATTATAATGTTGTTAAAGGCTTTCATCTTCATATCCTGTCAAAAGGCATCGTTCGTGGGTCTGGTCCGAGCCATAGGGGACACCATCTGGTCCTCTCCACTGCAGATGAACCATGAATTTGAAGCCGCAGCGAGTCTTATCATGGTTTCTCCTAGGGTGGCTCGGATTACAACAAATTAAACGTGACCTCCCCGCTGCCCGGACATCTACTTTTTTTTTGTCCGAGGATTTCTATATAAGTTCAAAGCCAAGATATCGACTTTATTTGTGAAAATTTCAACTCCTTTAATTTGCAGCACAACTAGCGTTTATACTATTTGTCCAATGTAACACGGGGAAAAATTGGCGCCAGTAAGTAGCCATTTTACCACTCAGAAGTAGAAGTTGTAGGCTTTTCAAGTTTAATTGGTTTGATGTGTTCAATAATCTTATTTGGCAATGACTAACGATTGCTTAGACTTCCTTATCAAAGAAGATTATTCAGATCATCAATGAACTTAATTCTAAAATGGTCTCCCGAATTTCTATGACAAAATAACATGTTCTTAACCTATATATATATATACTACAAATCATACAGAAACCATAAAAATGTTTTCGTATAATGTCATATAGATGAAACAACCAAACCCGTAAGAATCAACCAAAATCATCTAATGTGTTTAATGCATAAATGTATTTTGTGTTTTCTTTTTAACACGCAAAATATTGTGTATGAACACTGTATGTTAACATATTTTTCGGTTTCTAACTTTTGGACGATTTCTATATTGATTAATTTGCCCCTATATATTTCAGTTCAGGTGTTTTTCATTATATTGTTGCCTTTCAAATATATATATATATATATATATATAATCGCGATAAACCAAACCAATCCAATCATATCTGGTAAGTGTAATCGACTTAGAAGTAGGATATGGAGAGCTGAGAGTACGATTTATAGGAGTAGAGAAACTCTTTCCATTAACACCTCAAGCTAGACATGCGAAAAGAATAAAGAGATCATAAAGTTTGTAAAAGAAGAATTATTTACATTCTAATGATCTCCTTACTGGTGCTAAGTTTCTCTTTATAGAGGTTATGATGGAACAGCAAGAACGTGTCTGATGTATATGATTCTCACAATAACATAGAATTATTGATGCCAACCCTTTTTCAAAACTTCTTTTCAATGCTTATTGCTTAACCCAACCAACTTTTATATATGGACCCATTACTTTTCTCCAATATGTTTCTTTTCATAGTGCATCTTCAACAATAAAATCCTTCTTTCTAATTAACAAGCAATTTAAATGCCATTGTGCATATCATACAAAAATTACAGATTATTTAGAAATCTATTATGGTCTTTATTAGGATGATTTTATATATCCTTATCGATCGTTTGTGATTTCTTTTGAAATAAAGTTTACAAATATAATAAGGAAATGAGAATTAAGAGGTATAAGTGGTACATCTATGAGATAATAACGTGGTTTATACCATAAGTGATGATGATATACTATAAAGTTTATCAATAAAAACATAACATACCGGCCATTGGCGTTCTATTTGCATCTCGATCCCCAACAGGAAAGGTTTCGCTTTGTTTTGGATGAACTTGCAAAGACTTGATTAGGGAACTTCTCTCATAGAGTTTGGGCCGGGTGCACCATATATATATATATATATAGGGGTTAAATCAAGCGAGAACAAAAAAAAGTTGAAAACCGTGAGAACAGATCTAAGCCCTAAATTGGTTTTGGCGGGAACGACGAAAAAATCATCGATTCCGGTAGAACCTTCACATTCATGGACAATCATGAATAAGAAACACAAGTTTCTTACAATTGAATCGTATGAACTGGGATCAAACCCCATTAATATAGATCTATTACATCGAACCTTGAACTCGAGTCCGAGCCTTGAATTCATTTTGGTTGCTTCACGAAAAAGAAACACAAGTTTCCTATAGTTGAACCGTATATATGAATAGAGGATTAAACCCTACTATATAGATCTATTACATCGAACCTTGAACTCGATTTCTAGCCTTGAATTCGTTTTGGTTGCTTCGGTGCGATGAGGATGACTAATCTTGATGAATAGAACCTTGAACCAGTAAGAAAGATTTCATTTGTGGTCGTGAAGGGAAGGTTAATTCTTGTTGTGTAGGCACTAATCCGTATAAGCGTACAACTCCGGTGAGGATTCCAGGTCGGTGGTCGGAGAGTTAATCGGCGTTGTTCGTCGATGTTTGATCAAGAAATATGGTAGAAAATACATAAACTATAATTTAGGTTACAAAAGGGGGTGGGCCGAGAAGCCCAGGTTAATCAATGATTGTATTCATGAAAAAACCCAATATGCCCTTCAACTACAATTTCAGTACATAATAAACCGCAAAGTTATAGATTATTTCAAAACTGCCATTGTTATTTATATCCATAGATTAAAATCAATAAATGGTTTAGATTAGTTTTCACGTTTCTTAATCTTTTTATGGTTCTCATTTGATTACCGCCCTCTCTCTCTCTCTATATATATATATATATAGAGAGAGAGAGAGAGAGAGAGAGAGGAAGGATCAAACAAGAACAATAACTATTTAAAAGAACACGAGAACTAACAAAATCATTAGTGATTTTAAATTAACGTGCAAAAAAGCCACACAGACCTGAAGCCGCGGCCAAAGTCTTTTTTTGTGTGTTAATGTAAAATCACTAATAATTTTGTTAGTTCTCGTGTTCTTTTAAATAGGTATTGTTCTCGTTTGAACCCGACTCTCTCTCTCTCTATATATATAAGCAATGGGGGGAAGTTAGCCTAGTCAAAAACAAAATTTCCATCACTACTTACGTTCCCCCTGTCCCATCTAGCATCCCCACCACCCCCCATCTCAATCGAACCCTCGTCCTTTAATTAAAGTCCAGTTATCATAGACTCGCAAGTCGCAATCGCACTGATATAATCATATCCGGTCGGTGACCAAGCCGACCATGATTTCGTGAGTGTCGATTTATGTTTCCTAGTTAGTGGTTTTATTCCTACATAAAACCTTAAACCTAGTTCGATTTCTACTAGGAACTGCTCTTCGACTTCTACACAAATTTAATGTTGATGCTTTGATTTTTTGTTTAGTTACTAAGGGTGCGTTTTGTTTAGTTACTAAGGGTGCGTTTGGTTTGCAGAATGAAATTTGATTGAATTGGAATCCGAATTTGAATTTTAAGGAATTGGAATGAAATTTGACCACACATTTGGTTGGTAGGAATTGGATGGAATTCAATTCTTTCATTTAAGCCAAGGAATGATGAATTTCTTAATTTGTGGAACTCATGGAATTCAAAGGATTCCATCATTTTCATTATGTGAACCAAACATAGGATTTGGAATTTCGTCAAGGGAATTATCCATTCCAATTCCTTCAAATTCCATGAACCAAACACCCCTAACCTTCTTGTTCGTTGTCTTGCCTCTTCGATCGATTATGTTGTTGCTTTGATTTCTTGTTGGCTACTAGACTTGCCTCTTCAATTTCTGCACAAATTTCAAGTTTGTGATTGATTTCTTTCATTGATTTGGTGATTTCTTAGATTGGTTTGTGTCAAGATCGAAATTCTAAACAAGAATTTAATTAACACTCAGAAACTTTGTTAAAAAAGTTTGCGGAATAACACTTTAACAGTAAATCAATAGAACAGTGTATGGATCAAATCACAAGTTATATTGAATTAACTTAATGATTACAACCACAGCCTCAATCTGTTGAACAGACTTAACAAACGTTCAATACTTCTCTATTGAAAGGACTACAAAGAACCTTGAGGCTAATTCTCTCTAGAACAAAAACGTATATCTGTTTTTCTGTATCAATTTCTCTATATATGCTAAGACTTCTAGACTATATATATACAAAACAGATTACAAGATAAATATGAAAATAATATTGATCTTCAGCATCCAGTCCATAATTATCTTCAACATTATCTCCAACTCCTAGTCTTTCGCATCAAGCAATCAATCCATCTTTATCTTCATGAGCAACATTAATCTTCATCCTCAGCAGTACTAACCATGCTTGCAGTAGTAATTCTTCAAGCAGTACTAACTACTAGCAGTATTAATACCTCTAGCAGTAGTAATCCTACAAGAAGTAGTAATCTTCAAATAGCAGTATTAAAGTTTTCAGCAGCATTAATCTTTAAGCCCAGCAACATTATCCATACTTTGCACATTTTCAGTCCCAACAATCTCCCCCTAACTTAACTTTTGACATCCAGAAGTTAAGTTCTTCAGATTAGGGTCTTCATGATGATTCCAAAACTCCAACTCAATTTCCCAAATTAGGATCCAGACCTAGACTTTGATTGATTGTTCTTCTGATAACAATTCTGGCCATTTCTGAACCTTTGGCACATACCAGCTTGGCTTTCAGCATCCCTTGCAGCTTTGCTTTGCTGTGGTCATATACCTTATCCACCAAGTAGTATTCATGATAACCTTTATCAATGGTTATCACAAAGACTCCACAATTTTCAAACAACATCCAATGATCAATCTTTTTAAATCCATTTTCATGATGCAAGTCTTTGATAATATGCTTCACTCTATCTGGATCAAACATCATGCATAATAATTCCATAGTTATCTTTGTTAGGTTCATCCTTGCTCCTTTCAGGACTTCAGCATACAAATTCAACCCAACTTTGTACATTTCTTCCAAATCAGATCTGGAACAACTTCTGATAATCTTTCCCCAGGTTAAGTAGACCTCATACCTGTCACCCATTCTCTTAATCCTGAAGTATTCTTTGCCTTGATCCACCAGAATATCCCAATGAATGATTTCTGGGGCTTGTACTGAGATAGGATCAACTTTCAAAGGATCTTCATCAGTTACTGTCATGTACAAATCACACTGCTCATCAGACTATCTTGGCTGTTCTGAATGTTGTTGGTTTGACTGTTCTTGACTATGCTCAGTTTCTACATGCTCTGCAGGAGATACAACAGTAGGTTCAACTTCCTTTCTTTCACTTTCCTTTTCTTTCTCAACTTCTTCAGTTCTTGGCCTCTTTGCCTTTTTCTTGTTAGCAATATACTTCTTTCTTTTTATAGCTCCATTTTTCTGTGCTAGAGACTCTTCCTTCTTGACTTCAGTCTTTTCTTTTATAGGAGTGCCTTCTTCACTGTCAGGGAAAGGCTGTTGAATATTCAGATCATGTCTTTCTTTCATTTTTCTTTCAACCTCAACCCTCTGACTAAAGTCTCCTTGAAGCTTGGCCATCTCCTTCTTGTACAACTCTTCTATTATACCAAAAGGCATGTTGGTAAACATCCCTTTAGGGACTCCAATAGACCCTTTCAGGAAGTTTATCATCTTTCTCCTTTCCTGTGCAGCCAGAAAGGTCTTAGAAGGCTGTCTTTGTCTTGTCTTTGATGGCTGCCTTTGCCTAGATGCTTTCATGGTAACTTTCTTAACAGCAAGCTTTAAACTCTTCTGATATTCTTCATTTAGCTTTGTAGACAAATCTAAGGCAATCTGTCTGTCTTTAGCTGTTTGGGTCTCTTCCTCCTTTTCAAGCTCTTCTTGCAACTTCTTAGCTAACGCTTCATCCAGTTCTATTTGTGAGGATTTCTTTGATGGTTTCACAGGTTCAATCACTTTTTCTTTCCCTTTCTTTTTGACCTCTGCCTCCCTGATCTTCTTCTTTTTCTGTTCTGAGCCTCCTTCATTGATCACCACTCCCTTAGTCTTTTGAGTGGACTTAGGAGTGTCATTCTTTGCTTTGACCAAGGTTTCAGCAATTTCTAGTTCTTCTACTGTCAGTTCAGTTTCTGCTGCTGGTTTTTCTGTTTCTGCTGTTGCTGTAGTTTCTACTTCTTTCTCAGTTTCTACTTCTTTTGCTGTTTCTGCTGCTTGTTCAGTTTCTGCTTCATTCACTGTTTCTGCTGCTAGCTTCTTTTCTGCTTCACTACTCATCTCCCCCTCAAACTGAGATTCCATACCAACTGGGCTTTGATTTTCAATTTCATCTTAACTCTCCCCCTTTTTGGAAGCATCATGTACACTTCCCCTTTTCTTCAATACAAACTGTTTTTGCTTCTTTTTGTGCATCAACCTGATTACCATCTTCTTCAGTTTGGCTATTTGCACTTGCTGGGAAGTGATCACTTTTTTCATCTCTTTTATCTCCAAATATTGATTGTGAACTTCCAGACTTATTGTACCAAGAGTATCCATCAATTCTTCATAGTTATATATGTCCTCACCTCCTTTAGGTGTGCTTACCACCCTTGAAGGATCCTTGGAGCTTTTAGTAGAGGCCTTCTGCCTAGCAGAAGCACCTGCTACCCCCGTGGTTTCTTGGCACCTGGGACCCTTAGATGATTGCTCATCTAAAGTTGCCGTGGGGAAGGTCTTAGAGATGTTCACACTGTCTTGACCTACAACTTGTGCAGAATCAGTAGTGTGAGCCTTACTGCCCACATGCTCTTCCTTCTCCTTAGAGAGCACCTTCTTGGGGTTGGGAGACACCCCTATGGTTTCCCTTTGGATATTCTCTAATGAAGAATGCTCCATTAGAGAGCTTGCAGGCTGTTGGGGTGAAGATACAGGAAGGGAAGGAACCTTCTGTACCTTTTTCCTTATATATGTTTTGGTGATGGGGGAAATTGGCTTCACAATAGGGATCTGAGGAGGATCATTAGAAATCAATGGTGTGGGTAGGTCATCAGTGGGTTGGTCAGATGTGGGCTTTGACCCTGATGCCTCACCATGGGAATGAGACACACCCATCATTGTAGAGAACAATGGAGTGTCTTGTCCAGAAAAGTCCTTACTAGGCCTTTTCATGTTAGAGAACACCTTCCCTTTGGGAGGTTTAGGTACATACACCTCTTGAAAAGAGGGTAAATCCGTCAATTCTTTGGTAAGTACTTCTTGTACAAACCTTGGATACATATAAAATCTCTTTGTTTTGGTTTTGATATCTAGGTTGCGATGATTTACTTCAAGGGCGAGGTCTCTGGTTCAAGTCCAGGATGGCCCAGTGACAGTAAATCATTTAAAATCATTTGTGAGAAATTAAACTTTCTGGAGGTTGCTAAGCAGACCAGAGCATAAGCTATGGTACTGCTGAACACACTTCATCCAGTTGTTTTGCGGGAAATACAATGCTGGAGGGTATGAACAAAAAATCTCCACTGAGGTGAAAATTTTCTCTTGAAGAACTTAAAGACCTCAGTGGGACCTTCATACCCCATTCTACCAATTTCTTGGAAGACATCATCCTTAGGAAGAGAAGATATACCTGATGCATCATCTAGACGTAGATGAGTGCGGATGCAGCCTTCTGAGACTGTGATTGGTTTATCACAGACCCTTGATTGGATGACCTGATTGCCATCAATAGTCTGTATAGAGGCATTGGCCCAGAACTGACGCATGTGCTCCACATAGATGGTGGGATTGACTGTGAGTGCATAGGCAATGTGGGATGCTTTCAGGAAATCCACAAGGAAATCCACGCATATGGCTCGGTTTATTTCTTTGGACTTATGAGAAGTTTTGTGTTGCTTGCCTTTAAGACATGCAACACAATGATCATCACATGAAAACACTTTTTGAGGCAAACCTCTTACAAGGTTGTTTTTCACAAGATTGTTCATAGTTTTAAAATTCACGTGACACATCCTTCTGTGCCAAAGAGATGATTCATCTAAAGAAGCTTTTGAAAACAGAAAGTTTAGTGATGAATCAGATGAAACACTCTCTAGGTCCAAACAATAAACATTGTCCTTTCTAGGAGTTCTAAGTAGTATCATATTTTCATCAACTACCTTGAATCCTGGAGCAAGGATAATACATTTTGTATCATTAAATAATTTACTATGTTTCTTGTCACAGACCTGTGATACACTTAACAGGTTGTATCTCAATTGCTCAACATAGTACACATCTTCAAAAGTCATCTTACCTTTTGAAACCATACCTTTTCCACTTATCTTACCTCCTGCTGGATTGTCACCAAAAGCAACACGTCCTCCATCAAACCTTTTGAAATTTTGAAGGCGGGACATGTTACCTGTCATGTGCCTAGAGCAACCACTGTCTACATGCCAAATGCTCTTCCCCTTGAGCTGTTGGTTACCCTGCACATAAGATAAAACAGTTAGTTTCTTGAGGGAACCCAAGCCAAAGTGGTCTTGGGTTGTCCTTTCTCATCAACATACTCATATTCATTAGGCTTAGTCTTGATGAGATGATCAGAGTCAGGAATCTCATGGATGGAATACTTTGTAGTATTTCTAGGCTTGGCAGTATTAACACTGGTAGCAGTACTATCCTTGTTAGCAGTATTAACTTGGTCAGCAACACTAACTTTGTTAGCAGTACTAACCTCATTAGGAGTACTAATTTGGTCAGCAGTACTAACTCTGGTAGCAGTACTAACTTTATTAACAGTACTAACTTGGTCAGCAGTAGTATTGCTATTAGCAGCACTATTTCTGTTAGCAGTACTATTTGAGGTAGCAGTACTAACAGGTATAGTTTCTTTTGGGACCCAAATTAAGACACATTTGTTTGCTTTCTTATTCTTTGTGTTACACCTTGATTTGCTTGGAGTATTTTCTTTGGCTTTAACAAACTCATTCTGAATATGAGATTTTGTAGTACCAGTTTTCACTGGTGCTGTTCTCACATTCTCAGCCATGTGGTTCCTTGATCTTCTTGATTGCTTCCTATAACCAACAAAATTTTGATGTTGTCTTTGAAAAGTAAATCTTTGGTTAATAGGATTGAAATAACAGTGTTTGGCTAAATGATTCAACTTGCCACAAATAAAACAAGGCTTTGGTCTATTGACTTTTCTTAGATCAATTCCCTGTTTTTGAGCCCACTGGTTATTTCTGTTTCTCTGATTTCCCCTTATTTTATCATGTTGATGGGGCTTTTTCTGTTGACAAGTACAGGGATTTACAACAGTAGTTTGCATATAGTGATCTCCCTGTACCTTTTCCTTCCCTTTCCTAGAGGTCTCAGCTTTCTCACTCTTGACAGTCTCTTCCCCAGTCTTAAACTTCTCTACTTTCTCACTCTTGACAAATGGTTTACCTCCCCTCTCATTTGTAAGAATGTGATTTTCTAGGGGAACTTCTTTCTGGTCTACCTTGTTCTCTTCTTCAGATTCCGCCTCAATCACTACAGTGTCTAAAGGATCTACTTTTGTGGCTCCTTCAGGTAAGTCATTCTTATCCTGCCTTTCTAAGAGGTCTGAAGTGGGTGGAATATAGTTATTTTTGTAAGGTGGAGGAGTGTTATTATATCCTATACCTATCTTCAGTTTGTCATGAACTTGAGATTTGAGTAAAGTGTCCATTGCTTTAGAGGCATTGGAAAATTTCTCAATGTCTAGTTTGGCCTTCTCAAATTCACTTCTGACTTTCTCACATTCTTCATTAGCCTTCTCTAGCTTAATTTCTAAATGCTTCTTCTCCCACTTCCAATAGTTTTGATCATATGAATGTTGAAGTTCATTGGCTTGATATGCCTTAATTTGTTCTTCAAAATTCACAATGATCAAATTAGACTCTCTCCTATGTTTCTCCAGTCTTTTAAGATCATCACACATGCTCTGATTGTGATCCCTGTACTTCTTAACAGTTTCAAGACAGGCTTTAGAGCAGAGTTTAGATTTTACCTCTGTGGGAATTGCAGTGCTTGAAGACTCTGAAACTTCAGCCATCAGTGCTTGATTCTGAACTGTATCATCAGCTTGATCACTCCAATCAAATCCCATTCCATTTTGTGATACAAGTGCTTGAGATGGGTTCCAGTTGTTGGTAGACTTTGATTGTTGATTGTTGCTCACATGCTGTTGAGAGATTCCCCCTCTGCATTCTCTTGCAAAGTGCCCTAATTTATGAGACTTGTAGCATTCCACTTTGGATTTGTCAAATCCAGCACCATCTTCTCTTCTCATGGCAAAGTTGTTTCTTCCAGTTCTTTTAATGAATCTTTTGATTCTCATGGTGAGCATTGCCATTTGCCACTTAATGTCCATCTCTTCAAGATCATCAACATTAATTTGCTCCAGATCATCTTTAATAAGAGAAGATTTTGCATGACTAGCAAGGAAGGCTTCCAAAACAGAATCATTGGGTCCATCCTGTTTTGAGCCATAAGAAGTACTAACTGATTCTGTATTAGCAAAAGAATCAATAGTAGATGATAAGAGAGCAACATTATGAGAGTATCCAGATGGCTTCTTCTTAGATTCAACCTCTGCTTCAAACACCCTGAGATCATTGTAGAGATCATCAAGTTCCTTGTCCTCCAGATTATCATTCTTCCTGAATGATACTGTATACATCACCCATTCTTCACCAAGAGATCTTAGAAACTCTCTGTTGACATCATCCTGGTCCATCTTGACACCAACAGTGGCCAATTCTCCAATCAACTTGTTGAATCTATCAAAAGTTTGAGTCATAGACTCATTCTTTGTAGACATAAAGTTTTCATATTGTTCCTTGAGAATAGCTTTTTGATTTCTCTTAGTGCTTTTAGTACCTGAAAATCTCTTCTCCAACGCATTCCACAAGATTCTGGCATCAGTATAGTTGCAAAACTGATGTTGGTATTCATTAGGAATAGCCAAGAGCAAAGTGCTCAAGGCCTTCATCTCAGTCTGCCTTATCTTTCTTTCTCCATCAGTCTTTGTTGGAGGTCTTTTTCCATCTGCTCCCATCTCTCCTTCATTGGAGGGACCATTCTCAATAATATCCCACATTGAGTAATCTGTAAGAAGGATATATTGCCTGATCCTGATTTTCCACATGTCAAACTCATTGGGTTTGGGCATGGGAACCTTTGAAACAAGAACACTGTCATGTGATCCGTCCATGATCATTATAGCTTTCTGAGTTCCTTTGCTCTGATACCACTTGTCAAGATCGAAATTCTAAACAAGAATTTAATTAACACTCAGAAACTTTGTTAAAGAAGTTTGCGGAATAACACTTTAACAGTAAATCAATAGAACAGTGTATGGATCAAATCACAAGTTATATTGAATTAACTTAATGATTACAACCACAGCCTCAATCTGTTGAACAGACTCAACAGACGTTCAATACTTCTCTATTGAAAGGACTACAAAGAACCTTGAGGCTAATTCTCTCTAGAACAAAAACGTATATCTGTTTTTCTGTATCAATTTCTCTATATATGCTAAGACTTCTAGACTATATATATACAAAACAGATTACAAGATAAATATGAAAATAATATTGATCTTCAGCATCCAGTCCATAATTATCTTCAACATTATCTCCAACTCCTAGTCTTTCGCATCAAGCAATCAATCCATCTTTATCTTCATGAGCAACATTAATCTTCATCCTCAGCAGTACTAACCATGCTTGCAGTAGTAATTCTTCAAGCAGTACTAACTACTAGCAATATTAACTTTCAAGCAGTATTAATTCCTCTAGCAGTAGTAATCCTACAAGCAGTAGTAATCTTCAAATAACAGTATTAAAGTTTTCAGCAACATTAATCTTTAAGCCCAGCAGCATTATCCATACTTTGCACATTTTTAGTCCCAACAGTTTGCTTATTTGTTTATTGCTTCAATTTTCTTGTTATTTTTCTTTTGCCGCTGTTAATGAACAACACAACAAAATACGACCATATCAGCGACGAACAAGACTATTGTTGATCCACCGCTAATAGTGAATTTTGTCGCTAATCCCTCACGGATAGTCCGTGGGGTAAAGGGTCGTGGGTGATGCTATCAACGATGAATTAGCGACATACACTATAGCGACAGACCTTTTTAGCGATAGATTAACGACGGACTCCATTAGCAACGGATTAAAGACAAACCAGATTTGCGATGGAATAGCGACGGACAATTTTAGCGACATACCTTATTTGCGACGGAATAACAACGTATTTTTAGTTACGGATTAGCGACATACCTACCCACTTTTAGCAAAGGATTTCCGTCACTGATCCGTCGCTGATTTTTTTAATAATTGAAATTTTTAAATGAAAAATCAGTATTTCTTATATATTTTATACAAAACATGCCCATAGATTAAAAGAACAATCCAAAATAGCCCAACAAATTCAAAATTTCCAATTTATATAATTCAAAGGTCCAAATTCGTATAATTCAAAATACAATACAGGAGATGCAATGTGTCCCTGCTGCCGCATAAAAGCATTAAACTGCTGCGAAAAAGTGATTTGCTCAGCTAACTGGGCAGTCTATCTAGCCTGTTGGGCCACCAAATCTGCGTTACGCTTACTTTCAGTTTTTTGGGCCAAGATAGCGTTCCTCCCGCAGCTTCGAATCCTTTAGATCCTCCTCTATCTTTGCCATTTTCTTTCTCAACTCATGTACCTGTACATATTCAATATTGACAAAATTCAGTATTTATTAGCAATGAAAAGTAGTGACATGTACATAACAATATAACCAACATACCTCTTATGTTGATCCTGTCATGGATGATCTCTCGGTGTTGCTGCTACAATCACCGGTCTTAGCATAATGGGGATCCTGGGAGGTCGCGAACCCAAAAAATACGATCTCAAAGAGATGACTCATCAGAAGGAGGGGTGTCGGGATCTTGGCTAGCGTGCGCTTCATCCGTAAGCTCTAAAAAAAATGCTCCTATGGTTTACCAAAACAAAAACAGGTGAGCTTATATCTTGTAATACCCTCGAATTTGGTAAGAGCAACTAATAAAATTTTCGATATAACATCAAATAAAGACAACACATTTTCCTACAAATCAAAACTCAATATGCCTCAAATTTAAAATTCGATAAATAACCTCAACAAATACAAACTCCATTAATTTACAAGGACTAGACTGAAGTCGGGTGTTACTTAACCCAAATACAAGTTGCTCTCCCTAACCTAATGCGGAAGACTTCATCAAGCTATTCACTCATCGGGTACACAACTAGCACTTCTCTCTTCACTATGTTACTAGAACTATTCCCAACCGGAACCTATTGCATATGCCGACAAATAAAAAGGTTAGGCTAGCGCCTAGTGAGTTCAAGAGTTTTACCTGAATAAATATATCTTTAAATGGAATGAACTTCACTTAAAATCATAATCTTTCAAATGATTTACTTTAAACTTGGGGACAACTCTTTTCCAATATCATGCATTTCAAAGATGAATGCCTCATTACAAAACATTCTTTATAAAATGATGCAATCCAAAACTCACTCAAAACGAGAGTAGAATCGACTTCCAATTTATGAAAACATGAATAACATTTCATATCCCGAAACACCCCAAAACACGGGTGGGGCACAATACTCCACTCATAAAATTATGGACAATAATCCACACATAAAAGACATCACCGAATACATAAATATTAAAGCCCCAAACCGAAAACAACACCTTTCGGTGACGGGGGAGACCCGATTCCATATAATGTGACGGACACAAATTAAGCCACACATTATGTTATTAACACCATTTACATGGTCATATCGGTATTAACTATCGACCTTGACATATTTCAGCGTACACCCATAAATACTTGCACGGAGGACTTACACCATACCGCTGATGTCTAACCGCGTCGCAATGGGGAAAACTAACATCCCACCATCGAACAAAATAATTAAAGTATCGAGCTCGACATCTTTCAGCGTACACCCATAGATACGTGCGCGAAGGACTTACACCACATCCGATGCCTAACGTGCCGTAATGTGGAAAACTAGTCGTTCCATCATCGGAAAAAGTAATTAAAGTGCTCATGGATTCATAGCAGTCAGGGCTGAAACATTACATGACCCTAATTGAATGACACACTCAAAATATGTAAATCTTTAATAATCATAAATTATGACCAAAGCTCTACGTTGAGCTATCAAAACTGGACAAATGTCCCCAAAACCCAATCATAACCAAATACCGAGCCACGGGTTCAAACAACCAAAGGACTCATTGTCAAAAGCAGTAAAATGCAATAAAACACACTTGACCAACGTTTATGCAAATATGTGCTCCAAAGTACACGACCAAACTCCAACACAACTTGGAATAAGACAGATCATTTTCCAAACAAGGTTATACCATAGACACGTGCTCCAATGCTCGAAATTTACTCATTGAAATACTTAAAATACATCTTTTCCCCAAAACAAAAGATTTGAAATTTCTGAAATGTTCACAAGGTTAGGAATGACCAAAACCAAAGGACTCACCCGTTGATGCTTTCAAACCTCTCATAACACAAACTACGCATATTTCCAACAAACACTAAAATGCATTTTTACCAAGTAGTCTCCATTTATTCAATGAATTATTAAAACACTTCCATGTATGACTTATTTACCAAAATGTCCAAAAGTCCCAAATGTGGGGTTTTTACAAGGTTTATAAAGTCAAACACTTCAAACAATTTAGCCCACCAAATAACTCAACGAATGATAAATTCATGTAAACACATAAACACTTTAAAATAGACATTTTGGCATATACAACGTTTTCACAAATCAACTTGAACTCACCTTGCTAGATTTAGGCTAAATCTAGATTTTACCCCAACTTGAGCTTCCTTGAAGAACTTGAATGCACAAGCAAATCTTCCAAAAACCTATATTCACGAGTTTCCAACCATAAACATTCATATTCAACCATCTAGAATCGATCCCCAAACATTTTACATCAAAATCCTCAATTTGGCCAAAACCCTAATTTTTGACCCAAATTCTCCAAAATCATCAAATCCGAAATTTGAGAAACATAATCACTAGGAAATCATCAATGGAGCATTGATAACTCATAATAAAGTTTAGAAACTAGAAGGATTAACTCACCACTTAGGTTTTGGTGAAAACCTAGAAAACCCCAAATTTCTTTAAGGTGTAGGTGATGATGATGAGCTTTTGACCTTTTTCTTCCAATCCACCACCAAATACTCTTGAATCTTCCCAAAACTAATAATCTATCCTTGAAAATCTCTCAAATATGAAACCATAGCAAAAAGAGTCGTCTCAAACGGAGTTATAAAGAAGTTATGAGGAAATGAAGAAAACCCCCCAAAAATCAGATTTTTATCCTCCTGACCGCTCCGCGATAGTGCCTGGATAAAGTGACATATGTCACTTTCGCTAGACACTCTCACGCCAAATGTACCGAGAGTTTTACACTCTCAGCGAGAGTGCCTCGCTAAAGTGACATATGTCACTTTCGCTTGGCACTTTCGCCATACTTGTACTGTCCGTTTTCTCGGCCGTTCCTCAACCGTTTTCTCGGCCGTTCACCGACCGTTTTCTCGGCCGTTCACCGACCGTTTTTCCGGTAGTTCACCAACCGTTTTCTCTAGATTTATTTTATACATAACATTGAAATCATTGGTGTTACATATCTCTCAACATTTTAGAAGCATAACGGATGTAAAAACAAAACATATCAAACCTATCTATTTAGCCATATACTAACGTCTACCAACAATGGCAGTCGAAACTAATAACATCACTATGTTCATTAAAGTATATTACTTTAAACTTACCAAACGATTCCATAAAACAAAGTAACGGTTTTAGAAAACTTATCGTCGCTCTGGGGTAA
The DNA here is from genome assembly GCA_954870635.1 of Arctium minus. Taxonomy (NCBI): domain Eukaryota; kingdom Viridiplantae; phylum Streptophyta; class Magnoliopsida; order Asterales; family Asteraceae; genus Arctium; species Arctium minus. The sequence continues at coordinate 40,323,770 of OX941082.1, forward strand.
ACGAATACCAATGGATCAGTAGGCGGTCCGGACGAACCCTGAGGGACATACAGGTTCGAGCAGTAGATCCGCTCAAACACCTCAGAAGAAATTGGCTCACGACCCCTTGCCTCTCTCTACAATAGACAATTAAGGAAAGTTGTTGTTAAACATACAAATCTAATTACATACTAAAAAAAACTGTAGATTTACCATCTAGTGTCGATGTTGTGCAGCACTAATCGATCAATCGGTGTTCCTAAACGACACCCCCTCAAATTGGGTTGCTCGATTGGTTCTACCAAACCTAGATTGGACTCTCCAATGGTCGGTATCCCGCTTGCATACATATGACTATATATATATAGGAACAACTTTTTTTCCAACCCAGTAAAAGGTTACAACCCGTGCAACCTTCATAAAAACCGTCCATTGCATTTGGATTCCAACCCAATAAAGGGTTCATGCAATGTATGAAGGTGGTACTTTCATGAAACAGTATGCATTCCATGTTATGTATGCATTTCATTAAATACTATGCATTGCAGGTAAGATTATTACACGAAACCAGTAATCATTGATGCAATCCATAAATCAATCCAATGTCTACATAATGAATGGGCTAAATGAATGGTTTAGATGAGGGTTGCACGAGGTTGTAACCTATTACTAGGTTGCAAAATAAACCACCCCTATATGTATATATATATATATATATGTTACTTAATAAGCATGTATGTGTCTATACGTGTATGTGATGTATGTGTGTTGGTTGCTAACTACATATGATCGATCTATATATTGTATGTGTATATGATGTCATAGGATATATATATATATATATATATAGAGAGAGAGAGAGAGAGAGGAAGTTTCAAACGAGAACGCTAACTATTTAAAAAACAAGAAAACAACAAGTCATGTACAAAATCATATGTGATTTTACATTAACCCGGAAAAAAAACCGAAAGCGGGCGACTTTGGTCGCGACCTAAAGTTGCGAGCAAAGTCGCATGAATTATATATTAGTTTGTACGTGAATTATATATGATTTTGTATGTACTCGGTTGTTCTCGTGCTTTCTTAAATAAATATTGTTCCCATATGAACCACCTCTCTCTCACTCTCTCTCTCTCTCTCTCTCTATATATATATATGTATATGTATATGCATATGCATATGAATGTACATATATCACTAAAGTTTGAAAACTCGGATTTGTTCCTTAACGTTTGTCATTTCATAACGTTTTTTGTCCCCTTTCCTAACGATCATTAACTTTTTCCGTTTGGTCTAGTTAAATTAGGCGTATTTTAGTCATTTAATTTTTTTTGTTAATTTCATCACCACCCGATTAAATGAGAGTATTTTACTCAAAAGACCTAAGTTTAAATGACTAAAATAACCCTGATTTTACTGGACTTAACGGAAAAAGTTAACGCCCGTTAGGATGAAGGACCAAAGCACCAAAGTCGTTAACTTTTTCCGTTAATTTCAGTTAAATCAAGGTATATTAGTCATTTTGAACATAGGTGTTGTTAAGTCAGATTTTATAGTAATCATTGTATTTATAGTCTTGTGCTAATACTGTGTTCTTAGAGCTTTTCTATCTTTTATTGGCCAAGGGTATTTAAGTCCCTTGTGGCCTTTGTGTTGTGTAAGACCTTTAGCGCATACTTGAGAATATACACAGACTTTGCATCGTTTACTTTCTCTCTCTACTTTCTCTCTATAGATTAGATCGATCTTGGATTATCAATTGGTATCAGAGCCTAATCTTTTCTGAGAGGATTGAGAGAAACAAGATTTGATTTCTGAATTTGCGTTTAAATCAAAAAATTTGATTGATTTTCTTGATTTTTTTTCAAGAAAATTTCATTTTTTTTTATTTTTCATCAAATTCAGATTGAATTTTGATCGAATTTTCTTGTAAATTGGTTCGTTGGATCCGGTTTCAATAGCAGAACATATTTGATTCACATCGATTCGCAAGAAAATCGGTTTTTGGAGGTCAATTTCAAGTTTTTCGAGATATCGGTTTGGTCGACATCAGACTTCTATTTGTTCATTGAATTCTTTATTTTTACGTTTTTTTTGCTTGTAATTGATTGTAAATTTTGATTAGAAAAGCGTAATCGATCATATCTGAGTAGTTAAAATCATTAGATTTGAGTTTGTGTTCAGATTTGGAAGGATTATCAAGATTTTCGCCAGATCTCAATTTTGCGCCAGTTCTTCATGATTTGCGCCAGTCTTAAAAGATCGTATTTCTCTTCAGACTCAGTGTGCGCAAAGTTCTTTTTGCGCCTTAGCTATTAGCGAAAATCTTACTTTGTGCGGGGTTATTCTTTAGTTTTTCGCCAAGTTCAGAATCTCGCCATTAGTTCTTCACGAAAAGTTTTCTTTGCTCCATCTTCTCCTCGCGCAAATCTCTAGTTCGTCCCACCTTCTTCTCGCGCAAAACAAGTTTGCGCCAGTTACTGTTTAGCACAAACCTCCTGTTTGCGCTAGCCTCTCTCTGCTTCCAGACTTAGCATTTTCTAAGTTTTCTGACTTTATGGATATGTCAAAAATTTCTCTTCAAGCTCAGATTTACAAGAACGACATCATGATGTCATTGGGAACGAACACTCGTCCTCTGGTTTTGATCAACGAGAATGAGTTCACTCAATGGAAAGATCGGTTCATTAACTTCATCGAGCGTCAAGCAAACGGAGAAAACATGTGAAGTCACTAACTCAAGGACCTTTCGAAAATCCCTTCAAAGAGATTCCCGCAACTGCAAATACACAGGCTACTAGAATTTTGAAGCCAACCGACGAGTACACACCCGAAGAGATTTTTCGGTATAAAGCCGATCGGGAGATAAAGTCTAATTTGATCCTAGCCTTGCCAAATTCTGTCTACAACCGGATTGACTGTTACAAGAACAATCCAATGCAGATGTGGACACAATTAGAGAAGATTATGCTTGGATCAACGGTTGCAACACAACTCCGGCAAACGCGCTACATGAACAACTTTGAAGAGTTTAAAGCCAAGGACGGTGAGTCTCTGAAGAGTGTCTTCGACAGGTTCTGGGTAGTGCTGAACGATCTGCAAAAGATCAAACTGACCAAGACTGAGTTAGAGACTATTATGAAGTTGCTCAACGATCTTCAGCCAGAATGGAACAAATCATGCTACCGATTGAGAAATGATGTCCGTGTCTCTACCATGCAAATACAAGAGCTTTATGAGATTTTGATAACAGACGAGGGCATCGTCAAGGAGAAGAAAACCAAGCTTGATAAAAAGAACAAGCCAAAGACAGTGGACCCGATTGCACTCCTCGCGAGCCAATTGGCTGAACAAGCATTGTCTGAGAATGCTTATGACGGGGCCACTGATGAAGATGGCGAGGCTCTAGAAAAAGCAATGATTCTTCTCTCCCAGCACTACCACAAGAAGTTCCAGCATCGGTCGGGTTCCAACAACCTTCGCTTCACTTCGGGGTCTAAAAAGAACGAGTCTGCCAAAGTGCCCGAGCCTAAGAAAGTTACTGCGTGCTTCAACTGTGGAAAGCCGAGTCACATTGCAAAGGAGTGTCGAGTAAAGGTGGTTCGGGATTCGGTGTATTACTGGAAGAAGATGGAACTAGCCAAAAATAGAGAGAATGGAATGGTTCTGCTAGCTGAAGACGAATACTGGCTAGATCATTTCGATAACGAAGCAGAAAATGAGGAAACTGCAGCCATGTGCTTTATCGGAGATGATGACAGTGATGATGATGATGAAGATTCTTCAACTGATGAATCTGAGGTACCTTCAGAATTTGATTACAAATTTATTTCATCACAAATGAACGTCATTATAACTGCTTTACATGACTTACGTTCAAAGTTTTTATCTGAAAAGCATATTAATCAAGAAAAGTCTAATTTGATTGAAAAATTGCAAATTTCTTTGAAAGATGAAAAATTTATTTTGTCAGATACAAAAGAGAAATTTCAAAAGAAATTGGATGACTTAAAAATTTTAAATCAGACTTATCTTGATTCTTTGACGGAAATGACCAAGTTAAAAGAAAATTTTTCGGATAAAATAAATGAGTTGGAAAAAAAAATTATATCTACGGGATCAAACTGAGCAAACCATTTATATGAATAACCCAAGGAGTTATGATTCAATAAAAGAAAAATGGGGACTTGGTTTTGAAAATCCGCATTTTTTAAATCAAGCTATAGAAAAATCCCCCACTTTATATGAATTCGATTATTTAAGATTTGCTCGATATGCTCCTCAATTCAAAATTGATTGGATGAATGAAAAGCAAGTTTTAGATATCGAAAATGAGAAAAGGATGAACAACACGAAAATGGAACTTCCGTTTATTTATACTCGCGAAAATGCAAAATATTTTCCTGAAAAATCAAAGAAGTCCAGAAGATCTAAAAATGTTTTAAATGTCAAATCTTCCATTAAAACTTCATTACCAAACGATTATGTCGGTCCACAATAATGTTTATATTAAGTTCTTAGATTAAACAACAATAACGATTACCAACCTGTATTGATATATAACAAAGGTTACAAGGTTGATCGACTTAAGCTTGGATGTATTCTCTCTGTATTACACCTTTAAGTGTGTGTTTTGTGTGTCTGATAATATCTGATCTTTTTAGAGTTGTTGAGAGATACACAATATATAATCTAAAGTGTGTCTAACACACTATCATAATATCTAGATATTATTTCTAATAAACTAAATAACTAAACTAACTAATAATAACTAACTAAGTTAACTAATATCTAACAAACTAGATATTAACTTAACTAATACAATAACAAACAATTACATTGATTCCTTTGACATTTATTACAAACAACATTGACTTTAATATCGAGAGTCGACGTTCCGACTTTAGCTTCAGATTGCGATCTTCAGATTGGATGATCTTGAATCCAATGAGATTGTGTCTTAACAGATTATTTCGATATATATGCTATTAACGCTAATAAGGAAAATATATCTCCGGTTTCTTATGATACTAAGAGATATATTCCCCCATTAGTGTTAGAGGGCAAAATCATTGATCTTGAAGATAAAATGGAAGAACAAAGTTTTCAAAACGAACTTGAAAACGATTTACTTCTTTTTATTATGAAATCAAGTTTTGAAGAAAATTTAATTTCTCAAAACAAGATTTTAATGACAAAATTAATTCTGGATTTTCTACTGATTCTAAGGAAAATACGCAAGAAGTTCCAAATTTTGCAGAATTGCGCCACCCATTGGTAGCGCAAACTGAATGTTTGCGCCATCCTCTGGTAGCGCAAAACCAGGTTTGCGCCACTAATGGGTCGCGCAAATCTCCTCCAGACTTGTGTCTTTCTGAAAATTATGACTCCAAAGCTAGTTCAAAAACGATGAATGATCAGTTTGGTTTCTTAGATAAAATCTCTTCTTCAAATTCAAATATTGAATCGGAAATTATTGATGACTCTTTTACGGTAAATGTGGATTATTATAAACCAAAGCGTAAAAGAAGAAGGTCAAGGAAGTGAAAGAAGCAAGCTAATGTCATTTCTGAAAATTCTAATTCTTTTGATTCTAATGTTTTAGATAGGACTTTGAGGACTTCTACAAGGCAGATATGGATGGTCAAGTAGAAATCTGATGAATCTTCGACTGTTGAGGAACGATGTGTAGATAATCTTTGTAATAAGGATACATTTGCATATTGTAATAAAATCACAAAATATTTAATAAAGCAAATGATTCAAATTGCAAAAGATGTCTCATATTCTTCCTCTGGTTCTAGTTCAGATGATTATGCTTCGTCCTCTACTGATGAATATGTTCATTCCTTTGATAATTTTACTCATGCTTTGTTCGTCAAATCTAACAAATTTTCTCGTTTTAGAAATGCAACTAACAAACCTGGATCCAAATTTCAGTGGATTTCAAAATCTAAATTTGTTTTGCAGGCATCTAAAACTTACAGGGAAATAAGAACTTCGACTTCTAAACATATCTGTTTAGGACTCGTTCTTCACTTGATTAATGACTTCTGAGTAAAGCATCTCAGGACTCGCCCTTCAAAATGTTTATCTTCTGTGCATATGAGAAACTGTGAGCGCATATACTTCAAATTACGCTGCATCTATCTCTGACAGTGATGTTGTTCTAGTTATATCAAGCTATTCAAGAACCTGAATAAGTGCAAACCAAACACATTGCTATGAGATACCATTTCATTAAACATCATGTGGAAGAAGGTATTATTGAATTATATTTTGTTCCAACTGAATATCAACTTGCCGATATTTTTTTACAAAAGTCTTAGATGAAAAACGATTTAATTCTCTGCTTTCAAAACTCGGCATGTTGAATTTAAAAGTTTAAACCTACACAAATTTTATTCTATAAAGTAAAATTTTTACAATTAATCTTTCTTTTGAATAAAATGTGTGTCTAGGATAAATTTTCAAGTTGCTTTGTTTATATCTAAGTTTTATATGTTCAACTTTCAAGTCTTACAAAAATCGAAAGGTCAACAAAACATGTTTGAAATTTTTGAGAATGCTTTAAAGTTGTGTTATTTGGAATATTTATAGTTTACAATGCTTAGAAAACCTCAAAAGTCAGAATTATGGATCGTAATGAAAATATAAGCTAATCACTTAGATGTAAAACCAAGTGATTGAGATGAAAATTAAATATATAAAATACAGAAATCACTAAGTTTAAAAGTTTGTACCTGTGACTTTTCTGGTTTGGGAAAGTAAGTTCCGTGGGATGCTTGTCATCTGATCCACTAAGGTCAATTGGTCTGGGAGTGATCGAACCCAAATCCTTCTATAGAATCAGATCGAAAGTCATGTCCTACTGGTATGAATGGGTTTAGAATGTATCGATGCAGCCTTTCTGATCTGGGAAAGTAAGTTCCAAGGGGTGCTTGACACCTAGTCCCCTAAGGCCAACTGGTCTGGGAGCGGCTGATCCAAATCCTGCAATAGGATCAGATAGAAAGTTACGTTTACGACATGTTTTTTACTTACAAAACTTTTTGGTTAAAAAGATGCCAATGTGCACAAGCTTAAAAGATGCCAAAGAGCACAATCATGTCAAGATGCCAATGTGCACAATCAATAAAAGATGCCAATGAGCACACATCTCATGATACTTGGTGATATTTTTTAAGTTGCGACAAACCTATAAATTTGTGAAAGTCTTAATTCTTGACAGCTTAGTGTGAGTAAAGGCAAAGTTCTCTATTATATTTTTAGAATTGCATTTACTTGAAGCTAATCAAAGTTTGCATGCTAGCACACTGAATAGATTGATGAAATTTTTTGAAACTGAACATGTTTTAACTTGATATGCAATGAAACTTGTATCTGTATCCAAAAACACACACTTGATTTCAATTGATTGATTAATCTGTGATATTATACTGAGTAGAATTTAATTGGTATAGTGTTTAAAACTTTTATATATTTAGTTGTTTCAAAATACATATTCAGTATATTTTTCTTTCTACAATTGATGTTTCGATACTTGTGTTCTCATATCTGTATAAGTGGGTCTGTGCATATTTCGAGGGGGAGTGTGTAAGAAGAAAATTCTGAAAGAATATCTGATCATATCTCATTTCGAGGGGGAGTTCATAAAGTGAATACAATGGACAGTGCATTTGTGTAGGGGGAGTAAAAGAGCTCAACAGATGAATCATTTCAAGTATAGATTTCTTGCTAGCTTCTTCGACTCAGTCTTGCAGATCTGAAGTTGTCTCTTATCTAGCATAGACATGACCAAGATGATTCAGATCATCAAGGTCATGAGGGGAAGAAGTTAAAGAGAAGTTAAAGAGACAAAGAGTTCAAAGTTTATCTGCTCAAGATTCTATTTCTTCAGCTATACTAGTCTTTCTGTTGTTCCAACTCCGACCACCACAGCTCCTTCGAGTACATTTAAAAGAGGTGCGTTGTCGAGAGCACAAGTTGATGTTCCTGTTTCTGAACCGATTGTTCATCCAAGCTTATTACAAACTGATCCAGTCTTGTCAAGGCAGCAAAGTCAACATAGACTGAAAGATGCTGAGAAGAAATTTTTTTTAGTCAAGAAGCTACGCTAAGACGCTTAGAAGGTCTGTTTTATTTTTGAAGATGGGTGTATCAGCCTACATTGAAGACCGGAGCGCCAATGATTACTAAGGGGGAGATTGTTAAGTCAGATTTTATAGTAATCATTGTATTTATAGTCTTGTGTTAATACTGTGTTCTTAGAGCTTTTCTATCTTGTATTGGCCAAGGGCATTTAAGTCCCTTGTGGCCTTTGTGTTGTGTAAGACCTTTAGCGCATACTTGAGAATATACACAGACTTTGCATCGTTTACTTTCTCTCTCTACTTTCTCTCTATAGATTAGATCGATCTTGGATTATTAGGTGTTATAACTAAAATACTCTTATTTAATCGGGTTGTGATGCAATTAATAAAAAAACCTTTAAAATGACTATAATACCCCTGATTTGATTGGACTTCACAGAAAAAGTTAACGGTCATGAGGATGAGGTATCAAAACCATTAGCTTTTCCTGTTATGTCGAGTTAAATTAGATGTATTTTAGTCAATTTAAACTTAGGTCTTCTGATGAGATATCTTTATTTAATCGGGTGGTGATTAAATTAACAATTTTTTTAAATGACTAAAATAAACCCTGATATAACTGGACCTAACGAAAAAAATTAATGACCGTTAGGATACGGGACAAAAAAACGTTAACTTTTTCCATTAAGTCCAGTTAAATCAGGGGTATTTTAGTTATTTTAAACTTTCCCATTCATAATTTATTTAATAATTTAAAATTATTTAATTATTTAGATTTAAATATTCTTGAAAAAATTTAGTAATTTATTTATAATAATTCAGCATTTTTAAGGATAAAATAATTTTAATATGAAATATTATTTAATAATTATTAATAATTTAAAATTATATATTTATTTACTAATTTATAATTAATTATTATTTACTAATTTAGAATTAGATATTATTTAATAATTTAATAACTTGTTTAATATATAATTATTATTATTTAAAAAACGACAATTCATTGGAAATCGTCGGTGTTTAAACTGACTTTAACAAATAAAAAAATCGGGGTTTAAAGCTCTAAATCCATCGATCCCTTTTCAATTCGCCTCCCTCTATCGATCCAACTCCAGCCTCCCTCAATCGATCCAACCATTGTCAACGTCACTGCCACCGTCATCACGTGTCATCACCCCTGTCCCCACCGATTTTCTCTCCCCAATTAAGCCAAGAAAGAAAAAGAAGTCCATGCTACTATCTATTTGTCACGTATGGAATTGTAGTCTTAGAGCAGAATTATGGCTTTACCCCTTCTTAATCTAGTATTGCTAAGTAAAAGGATTCAATCCCTTTCTTCTTTATATTGATTTCTATTAAGGGCTCGTGTACCGCTGAAGAAACCTCTTTTCGTTGTTAATTCAAGCAAGTACGTTTTTCAAGCTTTTTCCTTACTCTTACTAAAGCAGACACACGCAAAACTTAGATTTTTCTCGTTTGTTTATATATATATATGTATGTGAATGTATATACATATATGTATGTACATATGTTTATAGGTTTGAGTTTTGGTGAGAAGTTGAGGTTAACGTGAGAAGCGTGAGAAGTGGTTATCGATGAGAAATGGATGCACATTAGGATGAGATGCACCTAGATAAGATGCACTGAATCAATTCCCTTCTAAGACGCAATTCATGGGAAGGAATGAGATTAAAAGTGATCAACGGTTCAGATCCACTTCTCACGTTTCTCACGTTAACCTCAACTTCTCACACGATCTTTCGCCTATATTTATATGCATATATATGTGAATGTATATATATATATACACAATATGTGTGTGTATATGTGGTTGTATATGTGTGTATATATGTGAATGTATATATATATATATATATATATATATATATATATATATATGTGTGTGTGTGTGTGTGTATGTGTGTGTGTGTTTGTGTGTGTGTGTGACAATAATCAAATGAGAACCACAAAAATGTTACAAACCCGTGAGAATCGACATATGTTTGCATTAACCTTGTGAAAAAATTACATGTGAATTTTTTTTTGGTTCACCTAGTGAAAAGAAAAATGCATGTAAAAAATATTCACGTGGTGAAACAAATACATGTTAAACTATCATATTATATGTTAGGATTAAAATGCATTCAAAGTTCAAAGTTGTAAAAGTCAAAGTCAAGAAAGTCTATTGTTTTAGAGTTTAATGCTTTCTAATTAGATGTAGGTATATAAGCATTGTTTTAGTTTGCTTAGTTGTGAAATTCTTCATTTGTAATATCTTAGAGAGAGAAAGTTCACAAATCTGATGTATACCAATTATCTTATAGATCAATGAATATGATATTTGATTCAAATGTTATCTGATCAATACTGGCTCTTTCATTTGGTATCAGAGCAAGGCATAAATTGTGCATAAATCGTTTAGCATTTTGAAGAATTCAAGGAAGTTTTTCTATGTTTTTCGATTCTTCACGTTTTTTCATAATTTTTTTCTTGAATTCGTTTGATTTTATGATGATTTGATCTATATTTTGTGATAATCAATTTCAATCTTGATGCTAGAATCATTTTTATTTGTTTTTGTTCAAAGATTGAGCGAAATTTTGATGAATTTTATCAAAATCTGAAAATATGAAGTTCTTCAAAATATTGTTATGTTCATCACGATTTTTAGAAAATTCTTGAAAATTGTTGATTTTGATCTGATTTCGAGTTCATTTGATTCGCTTTTCATCATATAAACAATCTGAATCGTTTTCATTCATCAATTTAGAGTTTGATTGAAGAATTTAAAGTTTTCGATGTTCTTGAAATTTGATGTTTGATTCGAAATTGTTGTTTAGTTCTTCATATATCGTGTTTCTATACATGATTTGATCTAAATTTCAAACTATTAACATCTATTTTGAGTTTTTGATGTTTCATGATGGAACATCGCAAAATGCTATCTGTTGATGCCTTGCGATGGATGCTAAACTATCGCACAACTCAGATTTATTCACACGAAACTATCGCATGAAAGAAGAATTTTCAGATTTATCAATCGCAGGGATGGAGCATAGTGAGGGCTACCAGGGGACCTGCCCCTGTGGTTTAAAACCTTCAAATAGGTGCCGACAAATTTGTGTAGTGTAAAAGAGAAAAAAACTTATTTGGGCCCCCCTGTCAGTCCACAGTCAACATGATATTTTAATGGGAAAGTCCAGTCCAGTTGAGAAGTCCATGTCCATCTACGCTCAATTCTCAAAAATCGATTCCTACTCCATGTCTCCATCGATTCATCATTCATCGAGATCGAACTGCAACTGAGATCGGCTAGTCCATCGATTCATCTGCCGGCGATGGCGACCACTCAGGCATTCAACCATCGGCGAAGGCACTCAACCGCCGGCGAAGGCACTCAACCAGTCGTCGGCGAAGGCACTCTACTGCTTCTCCATATTCGCCCGCGACCGTCGCTCGGTAAGGCGGTAACAGTAGTGCAGTACTCCATTCCATTTGTTTTCTATACACCCTCTTGAATATTAATTTTAGAAAACTTGATCCCGAACCCCCTACTTCTCCTCATGTAGTAAATAGTAAACTTGCTCCCTCACCCCCCCCCCCAAAAAAAAAAAAAACCAAATCTAGGTTTTATGGATTTTAGCATAATTGATGGGTTTCTTGAAATTGCAGTAAAAATTGTTGAAATAAGGTGTTTGAATGTTTTTTTTTTCATGATGGGTTTCTTGAAATTGTAACTGTTCGCCGATTTTATCCTACGAAATTCTCATGCACAAGTTCGCCGATTTTAGCCTACGAAAGTCTCAATCGGCACCCCCCCTACGCGTGGGTAGGTGTTGGAGTAAAACCAAACAAAGAGCTTGTAAGCTCCTCCCACATCCAAGGTTATAAACCACAAGGATTTTCATTCTCCTTCCTATGTGGGACAAGATTCCACACCAAAATGTTTTTGCCAATTTTCATCTCAAACACTCAACTTTGAGCATCGATATCTCATTCACACATATTCCGTTTTGGACACATAATATATCGTTTCGAAGCTCTCATATAGGAGAACACAAACCCACGAAGAGTTAGATATATACAATACCTATACATGTATTAAATTGTGTCCAAAATTAGTAAAAACCCATATTTTTACTAACATTTTCCAACAATCATAGCCCACCTTTGTTGACCACCTTGTATTATACAACAACTATCGCAGCACGAACTTGTTTGCCAAACATACATGTTGATCACTGATGCGATAAGGATGAAGAATCAGATGTTAGAAGTAGTATGCGATTGATCAGGGACGGAACACAAGCTTTAAAACCGCAGGGGCCGAGCCTAAGATATTATATAATTTCCAAAACCGCTTCAAACCGTGTATTTTTGGCAGTCGGTTCGATCCAAACCGCTCCAAAAATGGTCAAATCGCAGACCAGACCGGACCGAGCGGTTTGGCTATTTTTCAGACTAGATCGGACCGTCAGACCACTCAAACCGTAAAAAACGGTCCGGTTTGACTTGGTTCGACGGGTTTGTGTGGTCCAACGCCCGTTGGAGATGCTCTAAAGTTATTAATTAGAAGCACAAAAAGGCCATTTTGACTTTGTATCCTTCATTTTCTATACACACAAAAGCCAAAAAGTGTGTGTTTTACGTGTGTTTTTGTGTATAAGTTTTTAAAGAAAAAGGACACGTTGCCATGAAGATTAACATAGGACGACCACCGAAATAATTCATTTGAAATAAAGTTAAACCTAGTTAATCAACAATTCAAACAAGTGAACAAGCTAAAGAATTTCAAACAATTTCAAATAAAGTTACCTAGATAATCAAATAATTTCAAATAAAATTCAACAAGTAATGAGATTATGAACAAATAGAATGACACTTTAAAATTAAAGCTTGAATAAAATGGAAAAACCTGTGATTAGTGGGCTGTTGGACAATTGTTTGATGAAGATGAAGTTAAAAAACTTGGGATTTCATTTAGATTGGGAGGATTTTGCCCCTGATTTGGTTCATCTTCCATTGAATACTGCAAATGCAAATCTGCAATAACAGAGTTAGAGTCTCATTGTTAGTTAGAGAAACAATAAAACAAATGAAGAAAATCATTTACCGTTACAATTTCAAGAAACCCATCATGAAAAAGAAAAACATTCAAACACCATATTTCAACAATGTTTACTGCAAATTCAAGAAACCAATCAATTATGCTAAAATCCATGAAACCTAGATTTGTTTTTTTTTTTTGGGGTGGGTGGGGGGGTGGGGGAGCAAGCTTACTATTTATTACATGAGGAGAAGAAGGGGGTTGGGGATCAACTTTGCTAAAATCAAGATTCAAGAGGGTTTATAGAAAACAAATGGAATGGAGTACTGCACTACTATTACCGCCTTACCGAGCGACGGCCGCGGGCGACTACGGAGAAGCAGTAGAGTCGGCTGTCGGCGACTGGTTGAGTGCCTTCGCCGGCAGATGAATGCCTGAGTGGTCGCCGTCACCGACAGTTGAATCGATGGACTAGCCGATCTCAGTTGCAGTTCGATCTCGATGAATGATGAATCGATGGAGTAGGAATCAATTTTTGAGAATTGAGCGTAGATGGACATGGACTTCTCACCTGGACTGGACTTTCCCATTAAAATATCATGTGGACTGTGGACTGACAGGGGGGCCCAAATAAGTTTTTTTCTCTTTTACACTACACAAATTTGTCGGCACCTATTGGAAGTTTTTAAACCACAAGGGCAGGGCCCTGGTAGCCCTCACTATGCTCCGTCCCTGCGATTTATATTTGATGGTCAACAACTGTTGGGAACTGAAGAAATGCTAAGTATGGTTAATGCTGCTAGCTCAACAATTAGTACTTCTGAGTTAATGCTGCTAGTTGAATTTAATGCTGCAAGAACATGATTAATGCTGCTCTTCAAGATTAGTACTGCTGGAGTTACTACTGCTAAGAGATTAATACTGCTGATCTTGATTGGTACTGCTTATGAGATGGAGATCCGAATTACAAGAATGACAGCTGGATAGACTGAAGATATTCATGGAAGATATTCTGAAGATATTTTATTAATTGTAATTATCTTTTGTTCAGTATATATATAGAATTGATAGAATAGTTTAATAATAGTTAGTTCTGAGTTTTTGTTTTAGAGAGAATCAACCTCAAGGCATAGTTCCTAATTCTAGAGAAGTAGAATTCGTCTTGAAAGAGCTTGTTCTTCAAGATTGAGGTTGTGTGTGTAATCTTGTAACTTCAACCATTCAATACAAGTTTACAAGTTATTCATCATATTTACTGTTTGTTTACTGTGTTATTGAATATCAAAGTGTTATTCCGCAAACTTCTTTGATATTGTTTCTGAGTATTTATAATTCTTGTTGAGAATTCGATCCTAACAAGTGGTATCAGAGCCTGTTCTCTCAGAAACATTCATTCATTCATCATGGAAAACTTTGCAGATTCAAACAGTACTCTTGTCTCTAAGGTTCCAATGCTCAAACCCAACGAGTTTGACATGTGGAAGATCAGAATCAGGCAATACATTCTCCTCACTGACTACTCAATGTGGGATGTCATTGAGAATGGCCCCTCTACTGAAGGTCAGATTGGACCAGATGGTAAAAGATCTCCACCAAAGACAGATTGTGAGAGGAAGATTAGACAGACAGAGATGAAGGCCTTGAGCACTTTGCTCTTGGCCATCCCCAATGAATATCAGCATCAATTCTGCAACTGCACAGATGCTCAGATTCTCTGGAATGCTCTAGAGAAAAGATTTGCTGGAACTAAAAGCACCAAAAGAAATCATAGGGATGTTCTGAAGCAGCAGTATGAGAACTTCACTTCTTCAAAGAATGAGTCCATGACTCAAACTTTTGACAGGTTCAACAAGCTTATTGGTAAACTGGCTACTGTGGGAGTGAAGATGGAGCAAGATGATATCAACAGGAAATTCCTCAGATCTCTTGGGGAAGAATGGACTATGTACACTGTCTCATATAGACAGAGTGACAATCTGGAAGAGAAGGAACTAGACAATCTCTATAATGATCTAAGAGTTTTTGAATCAGAGGTAGAAGCTAAGAAGAAGCCCACTGGGTATATTCATAATGCAGCACTTCTATCAGCATCTGCTGATACTACTGCCAACCCTGAAGCAGTTAGTGCTGCTAGTAGTGTGAATTCAGAAAAAGGCACTGAAACAGTTTTTGAAGCCTTTTTATCAAGTCATAGCAACAACTCTTTGATTAATGATGATCTGGAACAAATTCACCCTGATGACTTGGAGGAGATGGACATTAAATGGCAGATGGCCATGTTATCTATATGAGGGTGAAGAAGTTTATTAAAAGAACTGGGAGGAATAACTTCTCTTAAAGAAGAGAAGATGGTGCTGGTTTTGACAAGACAAAGGTGGAATGCTATAAGTGCCACATGAAGGGACACTTTGCTAGAGAGTGCAGAAGTGGTGTGCCAAATAACAACCACCAACAAGCCCAGAATGGTGGCTTCAATCAAAACAAGAACTCTGCTCAAGCTCTTGTTTCTCAACAAGGAATGGGGTTTGACTGGAGTGACCAAGCTGAGGAAGCCATTCAGAATCAAGCTCTTATGGCAGAGGTGTCTGATCTCCCCTCTGAGGTAAGTTCTAATCTTTGTACTCAATCTTGCATAGACACTGTCAAAAGGTACAGGGTCACAACCAAAACATGTGTGATGACCTCAAAAGATTAGAGAAGGACAGAAGAGATTATGTGTTGATAGTGGAAAGGTTTGAAGAACAAATCAAAGGATTTCAAGCAAATGAACTTCAACACTCTTATGACACAAATTACTGGAAGTGGGAAAAGAATGAGTTAGAGACCAAACTGTCTAAATCCAAAGAAGATAATGATAAGTTGAAAGAAGAATTAGCTAAGGTTAAGCTTGATATAGAAAATTTTTCATATGCTTCAAAAGCAATGGATTCTCTTCTAAAGGCTCAGATTCATGATAAGATGAAGCCTGGTGTTGGATACAACAACACACCCCCTCCTTACAACAACAATTATATCCCTCCTACATCAGATCTGTTAGAGACCAAGGAGAAAAAGGACTTGTCTGAGAAAGCATTTAAGATAGATCCTTTGGATGAGGTGATGGTTAAGGATTTGACTGAGAAAGAAGCCAGTGAGAATAGGAATAATGCTGTGAGTAAAGAGATACCTTTAGAAAACAACATTATCACCAATGAGGGATGTGAAAAAATCTAGGTCAAGTCAAAAGAGATAGAGAAGACCAAAGTAAAGGCTAACAAGGTCCATTACAAACAGACCACTGTTGTGAATCCTGGCCCTTGTAAACAGTGTGCTTGCAATAAAACTGAGAGCCCAAATTCTGGTACAAAGAGAGGTAATCAAAGAAACTGGAATAATCAATGGGCTCAGAAACAAGGAGTTGATCTGAGTAAGATAATCAGACCAAAAACTTGTTTCATATGTGGCAAGCTAAATCATTTGGCTAAGTACTGTTTCTTTAATCCTATTAACCAAAGGATGAACTTTCAAAGATTTGTGCAAAAACCTGTTGGTTATAGGAAGGCTGGAAAGAAACATGTGGCTAAGAAATCTGTTGAAACCAAAGGCCACATGCAGAAAAAGTTTTTAAAAGAAAGTATTAAAATGTGGGTGCCTAGAAGCACTAAAACTGTTAGTGCTGCTAACAGGGATAGTGTTGCTAATAGCAATACTGTTGCTAACAGTGTTAGTACTGCTGAGAATTTTAATGCTTCCAACACTGTTAGTACTTCTTCAAAGGTTACTACTGCTAACACAGTTACTGCTGCTAAAACAGTTAATACTTCTAACAAGGTTAGTACTCCTAAGCATGCAAGTGCTGCTAATGCAGTTAGTTCTTCTAAAAACAGTACTGCTTCTAGCAAATATGCATCCAAACCCATTATTGTAACAAAGTACTCCAGTAATGAGGAGTCAAAGTTTAAAAATCTTGTCAAGAAAGAATGTAAATATTTTAATGAGAAAGGGGTACCCAATACCACTTTGGCTTGGGTTCCTAGTCCATACTAACTGATTTATCTTATGTGCAGGGCAACCAAAAGCTCAAGGGGAAGAGCATCTGGCATGTGGATAGTGGTTGCTCTAGGCACATGACAGGCAACATGTCATGCCTTCAGGATTTCAAGCATATCAATGGAGGACATGTTGCATTTGGAGACAATCTTGCAGGTGGAAAAATAAGTGGAAAAGGTAATGTCACAAAAGGTAAGATGACATTTGAAGATGTCTACTATGTTGATCAGCTAAAGTACAACCTGTTAAGTGTATCACAGGTTTGTGACAAACAACATAGTATATTATTTACATGTACAGAATGTATGATCCTTGCTCCAGGATTCAAGGTAGTTGATGAAAGCATGATACTACTTAGAACTCCAAGAAAGGACAATGTTTATTGTCTAGATATGGACAATGTTTCAAGTGATTCATCCCTGAACTGTCTTGTTTCAAAAGCTTCTGTGGATGAATCCTCTCTTTGGCACAGAAGGATGTGTCACATGAATTTCAAGACAATGAACAAACTTGTTAAAAACAACCTTGTAAGAGGTTTACCATCAAAAGTCTTTTCATATGATGATCACTGTGTTGCTTGTCTTAAAGGCAAACAGCACAAAACTTCTCATAAGACCAAAGAGTTAAATTCAATTTCTTCTTGTCTCCAGTTATTACATATGGATCTGTTTGGCCCTACAAATGTGATGAGCATAGGGAAGAAATCATATTGCCTAGTTATTGTTGATGATTACTCTAGATTTACTTGGGTATATTTTCTAAGGACTAAGGATTAGACAAGTGGACTGATCAAATCCTTTATTCTAAGAATTGAAAACCAAACTAATCAAAAAGTAAAAGTCATTAGATCAGACAATGGAACTGAATTTAAAAATCTTGATCTAAACATCTTTTGTGAAGAAAAAGGCATTGAGAGACAATATAGTGCTCCTAGGACTCCACAACAAAATGGAGTTGCTGAAAGAAGGAATAGGACACTAATTGAGGTTGCTAGATCTCTGTTAGCTGATTCAAAACTGCCAATTACTTTCTGGGCTGAAGCAGTTAACACTGCCTGTTATGTCCAAAACAGAGTGCTAGTGGTCAAGCCAAAGAACAAGACACCTTATGAGCTCTTATATAAAAGAAAACCATTTATTGGATTTTTTAAACCATTTGGGTGTCCTTGTACAATTCTCAATACTAAATCTCACTTAGGAAAGTTTGATAGCAAGGCAGATGATGGATTTCTTGTGGGTTACTCATCCCAAAGTAAAGCCTACAGAGTTTTTAATACTTCTTCTCGAATAATTGAGGAAAGTGACAATGTCAAATGCAATGAGAACACACCAAATCCTATTGGGTCTGGCCCTCAGTGGCTATTTGACATTGATTCACTAACTAACTCTTTTGGTTTCAGTAGTGATGATTATGCAGGACCAGGTAGTGGAGTATCAGGGACTATACAAGTTCAAGAAAACATACCTCAGTCTGTGATTTTTCCCATACCTACAGTGGATCCTATTGAAGACAGTGAAAAGGAGTCGTCTACTGAACCAAATCAGAGTGAAGAAGAAAGGAGAGATGAAGAGAATCAAGAGAATAAAGAACCAGAAGTAGCTGCTGACATCACCTCAGTTGAGTTGAATGACTCCAATCTAGAGGTGGGACTAAATGAAGAACCTAGTCATCAAACAAGAACACAAAAGAATCATCCTCCTCAGCTGGTAATAGGAGATATCTCTTCTCCTATGATGACTAGAAATCAAAGCAGGCGGCAAGATATGCAAGACCATCAACATACAGTGCTCTCTTGTTTTCTATCCCAGCTTGAGCCTAAGAAGGCTCATGATGCTATGAAAGATTCCAGTTGGATAGAAGCCATGCAAGAAGAGCTGCTCCAATTCAAGCTGCAAGATGTGTGGGATCTGGTAGACCTTCCCAAAGGTCACAGAGCAATAGGCACAAAATGGGTCTTCAGAAATAAGAGAGATGAGAGAGGAATAGTAATAAAGAACAAAGCAAGGTTGGTGGCACAAGGGTATACACAAGAAGAAGGAATAGATTATGAAGAAGTATTTGCACCAGTGGCTAGGATAGAAGCAATCAGATTGTTCCTGGCCTATGCTTCTTATATGAAGTTCAAAGTCTATCAAATGGATGTAAAAAGTGCATTTCTATATGGCTCAATTGAAGAAGAAGTATATGTCTGTCAACCACCAGGGTTTGAAAATCCAAGCTATCCAGACAGAGTATACAAACTGAAGAAAGCACTTTATGGACTGCATCAAGCACCAAGAGCATGGTATGACACTCTGTCATCCTATCTATTGGAAAATGGCTTTGAAAGAGGAGTCATTGATAAGACTCTGTTCATCAAGAGAAAGAAGAAGGACATCTTGCTGGTCCAAATCTATGTAGATGATATCATCTTTGGATCCACAAGAGACAATATGTGCAAGGAGTTTGAGGATCTCATGCATCAAAGGTTCAAAATGAGTTCCATGGGGGAACTTACTTTCTTCCTTGGACTTCAAGTCCAACAGAAGTCAGATGGTATTTTTATTTGTCAGTCCAAGTATGTGCAGGACATTCTAACCAAGTTTGGTTTCTCAGACTCAAAGCCTGCCAGCACACCTATGGAGACACACAAGCAGATAACAGCAGATCTTGAGGGGGAGGATATGGATGTTCATCACTATAGATCCATGATTGGCTCTCTCATGTATCTTACAGCCTCTAGACCAGATATAATGTTTCCAGTCTGTGTGTGTGCAAGATTTCAAGTTAGGCCAAAGCAATCACACTATCAAGCTGTTAAGAGGATATTCAGATATCTCAAAGGGCAACCTAGATTGGGACTTTGGTATCCTTATGATTCATCATTTGACCTACTTGCATACTCAGACAGTGACTTAGGTGGAGCAAATTTGGACAGAAAATCTACTTCTGGAGGATGCCAGTTTTTGGGTGCAAGACTAGTTTCATGGCAGTGCAAAAAACAAACCACAGTGTCCACATCTACAACAGAAGAAGAGTACATAGCAGCTGCAAGTTGCTGTTCTCAAGTCTTATGGATTCAGAATCAAATGCTGGACTATGGGATAACATTTCTACACACTCCAATCTTTATTGATAATAGCAGTGCCATTAGCATTGTTAATAATCCTGTCAAGCACTCCAAGACAAAGCACATTGAGATCAGGTATCACTTTATAAGAGACTGCAATGAAAAGAAGCTTATTCAAGTTGTAAAAGTTCACACTGATAACCAGTTTTCTGATCTATTCACCAAAGCCTTTGATGTGGGTAGATTCACTTTCTTGGTAGCAAGTGTGGGAATGATCAACTCTGAATAAGATCCTACTTAAAAAGTGGTTCAATACCTGTATATTGGTTATTCTTGGTGTTACTAACTTTCTTTCTCAGGAAATGTATAGCCGTACTCAGTTTATCACAAACTTAAAAAGTGTAAGTGAAGTAAATGCTGCCAGTGCATTTTTAGTACTGCCAGTGCATTTTTAATACTGCCAGTGCATTTTTAATACTGCCAGTGCACAGTTAATACTGCTAAGTAGTTAATACTGCTAGTTAATTAATACTGCTAGTGGTTAATACTGCTCTCAGTTAATACTGCTAGTGGTTAATACTTCTAGTTAGTTAATACTGCTAGTGGTTAATATTGTTCTCAGTTAATACTGCTTTCAGTTAATACTGCTTTAAGTTAATACTGCTTTAAGTTAATACCGCTTTCAGTTAATACTGCTTTCAGTTAATACTGCTCACTGTTAATACTGCTTTCACTAAATTTTTAGGGTTAATACTGCTTATAATCCACAAGCTATAAATACCCTTTCCCCGCCTAAAAAGTTCATAACGACTCTTTGCATACTGTTCACTTGCGCTCTAACCCTTTTCTCTCAAGTACTAAGTTTTCAGGCAAGAACACTCAAGTTCAATGGCATCCATGGCGTTCATTGACGAGCACAATGAAATCGCGACGCTCCAAAAGCCAAAACAAGCTGAAGGTTTTCACCAGATAGTCGACTTTCTGAAGTCCAGCCACATCGCTCATGCTCTCACTGTGTCTCCTACCATCTTCATAGAGCATCAGAGGCAATTCTGGGCCAATGCCACCATCGTTACAGAGAATGGTGTGCAAATGATAAAGACAAGGGTGTGTGACAAACCCCTAACAGTTACTGAAGAGGTACTACGCATCTGTCTACGTCTAGACGATGCTGCAGGTATCACCTCTATTCCTAATGAGGAACTATTCTCAACTCTTTCAAGAATAGGGTATGAAGGCCAAATGGGAATTTTCAAGTTTTTCAAAGCTAAATTTTCATCCCAATGGAGGTTCTTTGTTCATACCCTGATGCACTGTATTTCAAAGAAAACTACTGGCTGGAGCCAATTTAGCAGTCCCATTGCATATGCTTTGGTTTGTTTATCTACTGCTAGAAAATATAATTTTTCTCTGATGATCTTCAATGATCTTGTCTCAAACCTGGACAACAAGAAGAGTTTCTTCATGTATCCCAGGTTTGTACAGGCAGTTATCACTAATGAATTGATGGATATACCTCACTTTGATGGGGTATATGTATCTAAACCCCCTAAAGGCAAGGTTTTCTCAAATATGAGAAGATATGCTAGGGACTCGGAAGGAGTTGACACCCCATTGTTCTCCACAATGATGGTGGTGTCCGACACTGATGAAGGTATGGCAGCAGGGTCAAAGCCCTCCTCAGACCATCCCACTGCTAGCCAATCCCAACCTTCCCACTCTATATCTATTCCCCAGTCTCTGCTTCATAAGCCCACATCTCCAATTACCCAAACTTACAAAAGGAAACAGGTAAAGAAGGCTCCTTCCCTTCTTGTACCTTCACCCACTAAGTCTTTAAGCCCTCTAAGGGAGGATTCTCCTTTAGAGAATATCTACAGGGCAACCACAGGGGTGTCTCCCAACCCCAAGGAGGTGCTCACTGAGGTGGAGGTTGAGCATATGGGTGTTAAGGCTGCCACTACTCCTGCTAGCACAGAGGAGGTCAGTGGTAACATCTCTAAGACCTTCCCCATGGCAACTTTGGGTGAGAAATCATCCAAAGGTCCCAGGTGCCAAGAAACCAAGGGGGTGGATAGTGCTTCTGCTAGGCAGAAGGCTTCCACTACTAAAAGATCCAATGATCATTCAAAAGGGGGTAACACTCCTGAAGAAGGTGATGACAGATATAACTATGACGAATTGATGGAAACCATGAGAAACATCAACATGGATGTTCTTAAACAGGGCAAAGAGATAGATGAAATGAAGCTGGTAATCTTGTCTCAACAAGCACAGATTGCCAAGCTAAAGAAAATGGTGTCAAGGCTAGTGCAAAAGAATAGGAGAAAACAATATGTTTTGAAGAAGAGATCAACCATTCAAGATGCTTCCAACAAGGGGGAGAAAGAGTCTGAAAAAGAGAAAGAGGATGGGATAGAAGCAGAAACAAATTTTGCTCAAGCAGCAGAAACAGTTAATGCTGTTGAGGCAAAAGAAGCAGTAGAAACAGAGGAAACAGTAATAGGGCTTTCTGTAGAAGAACTAGAAATTGCGGAAACACTGGTTAAAGCCAAGAATGACACTCCCAATGCAAAGGGAGTGGTCATAAATGAAGGGGGAGTAAAGAAGACAGAAAAGAAAGATAAGGCTGCAGATACAAAGGGAAAAGGAAAGGAGAAGATTATTGAATCTGAAATGCCTTCAAATAGAAAGACTCAGATTGAATTGGATGAGGAAATTGCAAAGAAGCTTCAAGAACAAATGGAAAAGGAGGAACAACTCCAAACTGAAACTGATAGAGAACTTTCAAAGATTATGGCCAGAAAGCTAAATGCAGAGTATCAGAAGAGTATACAAGAAGCAGCTCAGGCCAAGAAACTTCAAGTCAAAAGAATGGCAAGTCAAAAGCAGAAAAGACAACCTTCCAAGACCTTTTTGGCCAATCAGGAAAGGAGAAAAATGATAAATTTCCTGAAAGGTGCAATTGGGGTCAAGGGAGAGATGTTTACCTATATGGCATACAGCAAGGTTGAGGAGTTGTACAAGAAGGAAATGGCCAAACTTCAAGGGGACTCATCTCAAAGGGAAGAAGCTGAAAGAAGAATGAAGGAGAGGCATGACCTCAATATTCAACAACCATTCCCTAAGGAGACCACACCCTCAAAAGACAAA
Organism: Arctium minus; assembly: GCA_954870635.1. Classification (NCBI taxonomy): domain Eukaryota; kingdom Viridiplantae; phylum Streptophyta; class Magnoliopsida; order Asterales; family Asteraceae; genus Arctium; species Arctium minus. Next base: position 40,347,123 of record OX941082.1, read on the forward strand.
GCTGAAGAAAAGAAGGAAGAATCTGAAAATGTTGGTGTAGAAGTTAAGTCTGCAAAAAGGGTAAAAACCATTGCTGCAAAAAGGGTTTTCAAAAGGCTAAGAGTGGAAGAAAAAGCAGAAACTGCAGCAGAAACTGAAGCAGAATCAGTGCATAATCCAGAACAGTTCCATAAGCAAACTGATGAGAATATGGATGTCTACATGACTATAGTAGAACCTATAAAGGCTGTTCCAATCTCCATGAAGGCTCCAGAGATTATCTTTTGGGACATTCTAAGAGATAATGCAAAGGATTTCTTCAGACTTAAAAGAGTTGGTGGTGCATTTGAAGCATATTCAACCTGGGGGAGAGTAATCAGAGGTTGTTCAAGAGCAGACATAGAGTAAATGTACAAAGTGGGAATGAAACTCTATGAGCCTGTGTTAAAAGGTACTGAAGAAAATCTTCTCAAAGTGGCAATGGAATACTTATGTTTGATGTTTGATCCAGAGAAGGTGGTGCATAGGATTAAAGATCTTCATCATGAGTATGTGTTTAAAAAGATTGATCATTGGATACTCTTTGAAAACTGTGGTGTGTACATGATTACAATTGATAAATGTTATCATGAATACTACCTAGTTGACAAAATATATGATCATAGCAAGCAGAAACTTGAAGGGATGCTCAAAGCTAAGCTAGTATGCACAAAGGATTCAGAAATGGCTAGAATTATGGTGAGAAGAACTATCAATCAAAGTCTGGGCCTTGATCCAAATTTGGGCAACTGAACCTGAGGTGTTGAAAGCATCTTGAAGATCAGATCTGAAGAACTTGACTTCTCTTCCTAAAAGTCAAGTTAGGGGGAGATTGTTGGGAACTGAAGAAATGCTAAGTATGGTTAATGCTGCTAGCTCAACAATTAGTACTTCTGAGTTAATGCCGCTAGTTGAATTTAATGCTGCTAGAACATGATTAATGATGCTCTTCAAGATTAGTACTGCTGGAGTTACTACAGCTAAGAGATTAATACTGCTGATCTTGATTAGTACTGCTTATGAGATGGAGATCCGAATTACAAGAATGACAGCTGGATAGACTGAAGATATTCATGAAAGATATTCTGAAGATATTTTATTAATTGTAATTATCTTTTGTTCATTATATATATAGAATTGATAGAATAGTTTAATAATAGTTAGTTCTGAGTTTTTGTTTTAGAGAGAATCAACCTCAAGGCATAGTTCCTAATTCTAGAGAAGTAGAATTCGTCTTGAAAGAGCTTGTTCTTCAAGATTGAGGTTGTGTGTGTAATCTTGTAACTTCAACCATTCAATACAAGTTTACTAGTTATTCATCATATTTACTGTTTGTTTACTGTGTTATTGAATATCAAAGTGTTATTCCGCAAACTTCTTTGATATTGTTTCTGAGTATTTATAATTCTTGTTGAGAATTCGATCCTAACAACAACTACAGCTGTTTCAAGATATATTTGATTTCTTGTTGTTTTATTACTCAAAGCATTATGTGGTCAGATTCGTCAAAGCTGCAATATTTGTCTGATCATGTGATGGTTTGAAGGTGTTATCTCACAATTAATTCTATGATTTTATGTGAAATGGTAATGTAACCGTGTATATATAAAAGTTTGACAACTGTTCTCTCTTCATCGAACAAAGCATGGCAGATGCAGAAGCATAACAGGAGCTGATTTAGATTAAGTGGCTTCATTTCTTTCATTTTTTTTGGTGATAAACTGAAGCATATTCGATGGTGCATATATATTCAATCGATGGACTGTCATTTGATCTCCTAAGTATTAAAGCCAATCGGTGGTCAAGATTGAAATTATCATATGACAAGTCCTTGCAGTTGGATACGACAAGTTCGAGATCATACGACAAGTTTTCGAGATCATAAGACAAGTGTTTGTGATCATACGACAAGTTTTCGGGATTACCATAACTCAAAATCCCGAGTTTATCGCAAGTCTTTGTTGTGATATATACATATCGTAAAGCATAGATAATCGATTTTGGTTCACTTTTGTAACTAGGTGTTATGTTTATCGCAAGCCAAACAAAACAAACAGCTTGTTGCAGGTTTTCAATGAAGAAGACGAGTTATTGTTTCGTTAGAGTTGTTTTACATTTTTACTTCTTTTTCTGTTAAGTGACCTTTAAGTCCGTTAAAAGTTTTTCAGTTTTAGTCCTTTTTTTATTAGTTTCATTAACTCTGTTAGTGTTAACTTTTTGTTAATTATTTTTAGAAAGTTAATCCTTTTCCGTTATCTTCGTTAGTTTAACTTTCAGTTTTGTACATTTTTAGTACTTGGACTTTAAAGTTTCATATATTATCACTTTTATTCCCTGAACTTTAAGTTTCAAAATTTGTCACTTTTAGCCCTTGGACTTGAAGTTTGAAAATTTTACCTTTTCAGTCCATGTACTTGTGTTCTTGTGTTTGTGTTTTTTCTTTTTCTTTTTTGTTATTCAAAGTGTGCACAATTCAACTGCTAACCGAAGTTTCTGTCGACGATCATATCGGTCAGGTAACAATTCTTTTTTTTTTGATATATTCAAGATCTGATTTCAGGGGTTTGATATTTTTTTTGGACTATATCAAGATGGCTCATGCATATAAACTTGAACATGGAAAAATGACCATTGTTGAAGCTAAAGCTAAGATCAATCATCTTGTTGGGCAGTTATCAATTTTCTTTGGTATGCTTGTGTTAGGAATTAAATAATTGATTAAGTATGATTAATGTTGCTAGCACAACTGATTACTACTGCTAGTAGATTTAATACAGCTTGGAGAGTTAGTACTGCTAGTAGTTAGTACTGTTAAGGAATTAATACTGCTGCACACAGTTACTACTGCTGAAGAAGATTAATACTGCTCAAAGTGTTAATACTGCTACAACTTAATGTTGCTTAAGAGATAATCAAGATACGTACAGATCAAGACTGAAGATAATCATGGAAGGTTTGGAGATAACTTTGGAAGATTATACTGAAGATCTTTTATATTTTGTAATTATCTTTTATCTTTAGTATATGTATAGACCTAGTCAGAATAGTTTAGGATTAATTTTTTATTCTGAGTTTTTGTTTCCATAGAGAGAATTTGTTATCCCAGTTTAATCTAGTTAATAAATAATCAAGTAATCAAGAAACACAATAATAATCAAGAGATATATAAATCAGAGTAACATACCAATCCCTTGAATAAACAATGAAACCCTTGAGTGTTCTTGATACCTTTTGAATACAGAGAAAACTTCACTTGACTATAATCTCTAAACAATAATTATCAAAGTTTAACCCTAAAAACTAATTAACCAAAACTATAAATACCTAAGCCTTATTGGCTTTAAGCTTAACAGACTTTCTAATGGGCTTGGGCCCAATAGCTAATAAACTATTAATCTATTACAATTTAAACCCTCTAATTAACTTTAGCACAATTGCAGTTTAAACCCTGAACTTTAACTTTAATCTTGAATACAATTATTTGATCCAACAATCTCCCCCTTTGGATTCAAGATTAAAAAAAATTTTGCAATTGTCTTCGGGTCTTCTCTTTTCTTCAGATATGACGTTGATAGCTTCAAAACTTCAACACTTCAAAACTTCAAAACTTTGATAATCTTCAGCAGTCTTCAAAACTTCAAAACTTTGATAATCTTCAGCAGTCTTCAGATTATATTCTCCCTCTTTGAGTATTCTCCCTTTTTGTATCTTCTCCCCCTTTTTGATGAATGGTGAGAAGCATCATCATCAAAACATACCAAAACAATCTCCCCCTTTTCAAGACAATTTCCCCCATTTTGTATGATCACGTAAGCACAATCTTCATGTAACGATCCCTATATGGAAATAAGAGCAGTCTTCCCAGATGGAAAGAGTGATTATTTCAATCTTTTCAGATTAAAATAGAAAGTAGTAACCATTCGAATCTTTTCAAATTCAAACAGTTTAATAAGTGTAACCCTGAATCAACAAATGACTCAGTTAGAATGCATGTCAATGACACAAAGTCACTGAGTAACACAAAGTTACTATATAAGGAGTTGGTTTGATGTTAGCTCCCCAGGTCTTCCATTCAATCATCGAATAACACATGATTATCTATGAACGTTCTGACAGAAAACAAATTTATGTGTGCTCGTGCATGTGTATGAAAGAAATTAAGCATAGATGATTGCTTTTCATATAGGCTCAAAGTATGTAAACTTGTTGAGACAGCAACAAATTGTACAAAGACTCAATGTGCATGAGAAAGGGTTCGAAGGTGGGACAACTTTCCTTCTTTTTCAATATTAGTATCTTCCAAATGAAGAACCAATAGCGTATGTGCTGCGTCCCCAGAAAATGTGAAACATTCTCTTTTTGAGAAAAGAATGAGTAGCTGGTGGGGTTGTATGCAAGAGATGGCATGGGCTAGTTGCCTTTTTCAACGATAGTCACCAAAGAATGTGAACCAATCAGATTATGTGGCTGCCCGGCTCAGAAAGAAGTTTGGTGCAGAGTTTAATATTCTTTTAATCTGATCGCTCACCCTCTTTCTTTTAAATCTCACTTCTAACCAATCTCTCTTTTCCATTTTACCTCTTCACACACCATCACTCAATTCTTTTGACCCCTCTCCCTCAATCACTCAGGGAATACTTCCTGGGTAGGAAACACTGGTTATCGTGAATCCATGGAAGTTCTGTTAAGTTCTCACACTGAATCCCATGTATGATCCTAAAAAAAACATGCTATTCAACAGGCTATTGTACATGTAAGCACAAATACCACTTGTTACATGAGAAATAAGACTTTCGGAGATGTCAAAACAGTTATGTATGACGATGCAATTCTCCCCCTCAAACTAAAAGAGTTTGACAATTAAGCTCATATCATTTTGTCATGAAGAATAAGATTTTGGAGAATCAAAAACGAATGTTGTTTATATGAACAATATATAAACATATTTTCAATGAAAACACATGAAATGACGTTTGATTCAATCAACAGTGAATACAAATAACGTGAGTATTACCATAGAAAGATTTAACTTTTGATACATGGTAATAACAAAGTCAAATAGAATGTTCTGAACCGTTATGTGTATGAATACTAGACAAAGTATATTGACAAGATAAAACACAAGTATTTATCTTTGAAGAACACACGGTCAGATAAGCATTTAAGTATCCAAAAATCTGTTAATATCACAGATATTCTCCCCCTTAACTTAATGTAAATATAATAATAATTTTTTTTTAAATTCAGAAAAATAAAGTAAAGCACTGAGGTGCGGGTCCTAAGTTGTTTTACTTAGAAGCCATCTTTTTGACGATGAAGTCCGGGTTTTGAACTAATTTGTTTAAAAGCCATTGTTCTTTCTCCCCCTTAAACATTTGTTGCCTACAACACAGATTTAGCTTTTGGTACCCACTGGTATTTGGTTCCTAATGGGTTAGTTGCAGTTCTAGTAGGAGAGATGAAGTAAGAACCATACCAGTTATTAACGTAATCTTTTCTGACAAAGTCATTTGAGCCACAGTAGGAACAACTAATTTTCTTTTGAGCTAACCTGATCAATTGATGGATTGTGTAAACCAGATCAGGTATGCCAAAAGTTTTACCTTTAGAAGCATAGTTCCATTTAGCATTTGATGTATGCACAAATGATTCTTCTTTCTTCTTCTCCTCCGAGGATCCTTTAACTCTCCAGATCCAGTTTCCTCTTTCTTTCTCATCTTCTCTTCTCCAGAAGCTTTTCTTCTGAGACTTAGTCTTCTTGAAGTTACCTGAACCATCAACATTTTTGTCATAGAAAAGGTTAGAAGGACGAATCTGATCAGTAGATTTAGAAGTAAGACAGTCATCTAAATCATAGAAAGGATTATAGAAAACATTTGAAAAATGTGAACTTAAAGCTGTTTTTAATTAACTATCTGAATCAGCTAGATCATCTTTTGGTGATTGAGCTATTGACTCTGGCGTCTTGTGCTCAGTCAACTTCACCTTGAATACTATCTCTTCAAGTTCTTTTATCTTTGAAGACAAACTGTTTCTTTCCTTTTCAATCAAATCAAACTTCTTATGCAACTCATATTTTGCATTCTTCTCCTTCATGATGTTTGTTGATAATTCAGATATCTTTCTTGTCAGTTTAGCTATCTCGGTCTCAAATATCTTCTTTTCTTCAGAAAAGTCTGTATTTGTATCCTTCAGCTCAGCTTTCTTCTTCTCATTCTCAACCTTTTCTCTCTCTAGAATGATAACCTTCTCAAAGTCTGAAACTTGTTGAGAAAGCTTAACACATCTAAGCTCTAATGCTTTCTTCTCTTCAAAGGCTTTTCTGGAGAAATAAGAGAATTTCTTGGCAAAGTCTTTTCTTTCTTTCTCTATCTTCAGTATTTCATCTTGAGCTATTGTATTGTCTCTGTCTTGGGTTGCCTTTTCTTTCATCGTTTTAATCTCAACCTCAAGACTGAGAACTTTATCTTTTAAAGAGTCTCTTTCAGCAAAGATTCGCGAGTTTGACTTTCTAAGCTCTTCAGATGTCTCGCGAGCAATGTTTGCTCTTCTTCTAAGCTCATCAAGCTCTTTTTGCATTAACTCCTTCTTAGACCATGTAGAGCTAGATTCTGATCTTTTCAACTTTGCTTGAAGATCCAAAATCTCTTTTTCTTAAGACTCAATTATTCCTGCAAAGTCAATTAAAGACTCAGAATCTTTTGAATTTTCTTTTAAAGCATTGATCTGAATAAGAAGAGATGAGTTCTGAATCTGTAAAGCCTTGTTCTCAGCTTTGAGCATTTTGTCTTCTTTGTCATACTCATCAATCATGCGAGATGATGTTGATAACCGTCCAGCAAGTTGTTTAGCCTTTGCTTTTACTTCAGAATGTGTCATCTTTTCAAAATCAAGGTTGTAACCTTCAGATATCATTAGCTGATTCGACATTCTGGCTGTATGGTTAGTAATCAAACTTTTCTGTACCTAGACAACCAACTAGATGAGATCGTTAGAATCAAAATAAAAACCACACTAAAAAATTTCCAAAAAATAAATTTCCAAAAATAATTAAATGCAGTCCTTTCAATCAGTATAACGCTTCAAATAATACTGAACAAAAAGAAAAAGTTGATCTCGTACAGAACTTTGTCCCCCTATTACAGTTTGCAAAAATCGACCGGGGATGTGCTTCGACCGGTATTGAGTCGACCGGGGTTTTGCTTAGACCGGTACCTTGTTTGACCGGTAAGATGTAACAACCAGTCTTATGCTCGACCGGTAAACGACTAAGACCGGTATAGAGAGTTCGACCGGTAAGTTGCTTGTACCGGTACTTTGTTCGACCGGGAATATAGTTGACCGGTATAGTGAAGACCGATAAAAAATATTCGACCGATAAAAGTCTTCGACGGGGAGGTTGTAAGACCGGTAAACACTTCGACCGGTATTGATTCGATCGGTATTGATTCGACCGGACAAGATATCGACCGAGGTGGTCTGTGAGTATACCGGGCGATCGGACTATTTGACCGGTGTCCTGATTTGACCGATATTATGCGTTCGACCGGGACGTTCTTAGGCAACCCAGAAGTCGATGAACAGACGCAATAATCAACCCAGAAAATCAGTACAGACTCACAATTAGATGCAAAAATCAGTCCTTTGTACTCAGAAACATGAACCAATCACAATACAATCAAACTCAGAGATCAATTTCAACTTTTAGGCATTCGATGAACAGTATTATCGATGAACAGTAATTTTCATGAATAGTGAAATCAAAAAAAATTTGATCATTTTGGCTCTGATACCACTTGTTATCCCAGTTTAATCTAGTTGGTAAATAATCAAGTAATCAAGAAACACAATAATAATTAAGAGATATATAAATCAGAGTAACATACCAATCCCTTGAATAAACAATGAAACCCTTGAGTGTTCTTGATACCTTTTGAATACAGAGAAAACTTCACTTGACTATAATCTCTAAACAATAATTATCAAAGGTTAACCCTAAAAACTAATTAACCAAAACTATAAATACCTAAGCCTTATGGGCTTTAAGCTTAACAGGCTTTCTAATGGGCTTGGGCCCAATAGCTAATAAACTATTAATCTATTACAATTTAAACCCTCTAATTAAGTTTAGCACAATTGCAGTTTAAACCCTGAACTTTAACTTTAATCTTGAATACAATTATTTGATCCAACAGAATTAACCTCAAGGTTTATAATCCTAATTCTAGAGAAGTAGAATTCGTATTGGTGAGCCTGTTCATCAATATTGAGGTTGTGTGAAATCTTGTAGCTTTAAATCATTCAATAAAGTTTACAATTTGTGATTTCTGATTCACTGTTTCATTGATCTTTGAATATTAAAGTGTTATTCTGCAAACTCCTTTAATATTGTTTCTGAGTGTTTATTCTTGTTAAGAATTCAGATCCTGACAAGTGGTATCAAAGCTAGTATCCTCAGAAACCTTCATTCATCATGGAAAACACAGTTGAATCAAACAGTACTCTTGTCTCAAAGGTTCCAATGCTCAGATCTAATGAGTTTGACATGTGGAAGATAAGGATCAAGCAATACATTCTCCTCATAGATTACTCTATGTGGGACATCATTGAGAATGGCCCATCTGATGAAGGAAAAATTGGTGCAAATGGAAAAAGAACTCCACCAAAGACTGATGCAGAAAAGAAGATAAGGCAGATAGAGATGAAAGCTTTGAGTACACTGCTCTTGGCTATTCCCAATGAATATCAACACCAATTCTGCAATTGCACTGATGCACAGATGCTTTGGAATGCTCTAGAGAAAAGATTCTCTGGTACCAAAAGTACCAAGAGAAATCAGAAGGCAATACTGAAGCAATTGTATGAAAACTTTATGTCAACTAAGAATGAGTCCATGACTCAAAATTTTGACAGGTTTAACAAGCTGATTGGTGAACTAGCTACTATGGGAGTACATATTGATCAAGATGATGTAAACAGAAAGTTTTTAAGGTCCCTAGGAGATGAATGGACCATGTATACTGTTTCATTCAGACAGAATGAACAATTGGAAGAAAAAGAACTTGATGATCTGTACAATGATCTTAGAGTATTTGAAGCTGAGGTGGAGGCAAAGAAGAAGCCTTCTAGATATGTTCATAATGCTGCACTCCTATCAGCATCAATTGATTCTACTGCTAACCCTAAATCAGCTAATGCTGCTAATGGAGCAAATCAAGAAAAAGGCAATGAATCTGTTTTTGAAGCCTTTCTGTCCAGCAATGGAAACTCTTCTTTAATCAATGATGACTTGGAACAACTTCATCCTGATGATCTTGAAGAGATGGATATTAAATGGCAGATGGACATTCTTTCCATGAGAGTAAAGAAGTTCATCAAGAGGACTGGGAGGAATAAGTTATCCCAAAGAAGAGAAGATGGAGCAGGATTTGACAAGTCAAAGGTAGAATGCTATAAATGTCATATGAAGGGACACTTTGCCAGGGAATGCAGAAGTGGAGTGCCTCACAATAACCACCAACAAGCTCAGACTGGTAGCTTCAACCAGAACAGAAACTCTGCTCAAGCCCTTGTTTCTCAACAAGGAATGGGGTTTGACTGGAGTGATCAAGCAGAAGAGGCTATTCAAAATCAAGCTCTCATGGCAGAGGTATCTGATCTCCCAACTGAGGTAAGTTCTAATCTCTGTTCTAAAACTTGCATAGACACTGTTAAAAGGTACAGGGATCACAACCAGAATATAAGTGATGACCTTAAGAGGTTAGCAAAAGATAAAAAAGACTATGTGAGAATTGTTGAGAGGTTTGAGGAACAAATTAAAGATTTCCAAGCCAATGAACTTCAACACTCATATGACACAAATTACTGGAAGTGGGAGAAAAAGGATCTAGAACTCCAAATGACAAAGTCTAAAGAGGAGAGTGAAAAGTTGAGAGGGGAGCTAGCCAAGGTTAATCTAGATGTGGAAAAGTTTTCCAACGCTTCTAAAGCAATGGACTCTTTACTACAAACTCAGTTTCATGACAAACAGAGAATAGGAATTGGGTATAATACCACACCACCACCATACAACAACAACTACATTCCTTCTACATCAGACTTGCTAGAAACCAAAGATAGGAAGGATTTGCCTGAGGGAGCCACTGAGATAGATCCCTTAGATGAGGTAGTTGTTAAGGACAAAACTGAGAAAGAGGTTGGTAAGAGTAAGGAGAACAATGTGAGTGGTGAGATTTCTCTAGAAAACCACATTATTACCAATGAGGGTTGTGGAAAGATTTGGGTAAAATCTAAGGACATAGAGGAGACTGAGGGTAAGTCTAGTAAGGTCCATTACAAGCAGACCACAATTGTGAATCCTGTTCCTTGCAAACAGTGTGTTTGTACTAATTATGAGCCCCTAAAACATGATAAAAGGAGGGGTAATCAAAGAAACTGGAATAATAAGTGGGCACAAAAACAAGGGGTTGATTTGAGTAAAATCAATAGACCAAAACCTTGTTTTATTTGTGGAAAGCTCAATCATATTGCTAAATACTGTTATTTCAATCCTATAAACCAAAGGATGAGTTTTCAAATATCTGTGCAAAAACCCTTTGGTTATAGGAAGAATGAAAGGAACCATGTGGCTAAGAAATCTGTTAAATCTAAAAGCCACATGAAGAAAAAGACTGTTGGGGAGAGTGTCAAGATGTGGATTCCTAAAAGCACTAAAACTGTTAGTACTGCTACCACAAATAGTACTGCTGACAATGATACTGCTGCTAGAAGCAATACTACTGCTACCAATCTTAGTGCTGCTAAGAGTATTAGTACTTCTTCTAATGTTAATACTGCTAACTCTGTTAGTACTTCTAACAAGGTTAGTACTGCTAAACCTGTTAGTGCTGCTAACTCTGTTAGTACTTCTAAGGTTAGTACTGCTTCTAATGTTTGTGCTGCTAAGCCAATCATCTTGACAAAGTACTCTAGTAAAGAGTGCTCTGAGTTTAAAAATCTCATCAAAAAGGATTGTAAATACTTTGATGAGAAAGGGAGACCCAAGACCACTTTGGCTTGGGTTCCCAGTCAATACTAATTGTTTTTATCTTATGTGCAGGGCAACCAACAGCTCAAGGGGAAGAGCATCTGGCATGTTGATAGTGCTTGCTCTAGGCACATGACAGGGAACATGTCTTGCCTCAAGAATTTCAAGAAAATTGATGGTGGACATGTTGCCTTTGGAAATACTCCAGATGGAGGTAAGATCAGTGATAAGGGTGATGTAACCAAAGGTAAAATGATCTTTGAAGATGTATTCTATGTTGAGCAATTAAGGTACAACCTGTTAAGTGTATCACAGGTTTGTGACAAAAAGCATAGTATATTATTTACTGATTCTGAATGCATTATCCTTGCTCCTGGATTCAAGGTAGTTGATGAAAAGATGATACTACTAAGAACTCCCAGAAAGGATAATGTCTATTGCTTAGATATGGAAAATGTTTCAACTGATTCATCCCTAAATTGTCTTGTTTCAAAAGCATCTTTGGATGAATCATCACTTTGGCACAGAAGGATGTGTCACATGAACTTTAAAACTATGAATAAACTTGTTAAAAACAACCTTGTAAGAGGTTTACCTTCAAAAGTCTTTTCATGTGATGATCATTGTGTTGCCTGTCTCAAAGGCAAGCAACACAAAATTTCTCATAAGTCCAAATAGTTGAACACTATCTCTAATTCTCTTCAGTTGTTGCATATGGATATGTTTGGGCCTACAAATGTTATGAGTATAGGTAAGAAATCATACTGCTTAGTTATTGTTGATGATTACTCTAGATTTACCTGGGTATATTTTCTAAGGACTAAGGATGAGACAAGTGGACTGATCAAATCCTTTATTCTAAGAATTGAAAACCAAACAAATCAAAAAGTAAAAGTCATTAGGTCAGACAATGGTACTGAATTTAAAAATCATGACCTAAACACCTTTTGTGAGGAAAAAGGAATTGAGAGGCAATACAGTGCTCCTAGGACTCCACAACAAAATGGTGTTGCTGAGAGAAGGAATAGGACACTGATTGATGCTGCTAGATCTCTGTTAGCTGATTCAAAACTTCCAATTACTTTCTGGGCTGAAGCAGTTAATACTGCTTGTTATGTCCAAAACAGAGTTCTAGTAGTCAAACCTAAAAACAAGACATAATATGAGCTTTTAAATAAAAGAAAACCATTTATTGGATTTTTCAAACCTTTTGGGTGTCCTTGTACCATTCTCAATACCAAAACTCACTTAGGAAAGTTTGATAGCAAGGCAGATGATGGTTTTCTTGTTGGTTACTCATATCAGAGTAAGGCTTACATAGTATTTAATTCTTCTTCTAGAATAATTGAGGAAAGTGACAATGTCAAATGCAATGATAACACACCAAATCCTATTGGTTCAGGTCCTCAGTGGTTGTTTGACATTGATTCACTATCTAACTCTTTGGGTGTCAGTAGTGATGATCATGCAGGTTCAGGAAGTGGAGGATCAGGGGATGAACAAGTACAAGTACAAGACATTATTCCTCAGTCTGTGATCTTTTCCATACCTACAATGGAACCTGTTGATTTCTGTGGAAAAGAGACTATGACTGAACCAAGTCAGAGTGAAGAAGAAAGAAGAGATGAGGAGAATCCAGTGCATGAAGAGCCAGAAGCAACTGATGAGATCACCTCAGCTGACTTAAATGAGTCCAATTTAGAAGTGGGAATCAATGAAGAACCTAGTCATCAGACTAGAACTCAAAAGAACCATCCTCCAGAGCTGGTAATAGGAGATATCTCTTCTCCTATGGTAACTAGGAATCAAAGCAAACTTCAATAGATGCAGAATCAGCAACATACATTACTCTCATGCTTTCTATCTCAGATTGAGCCTAAGAAGGCCGTTGATGCAATGAAAGATTCAAGTTGGATAGAAGCCATGCAAGAAGAGTTACTACAGTTCAAATTGCAAGAAGTTTGGGACTTGGTAGACCTTCCAAAAGGTCATAGAGCTATTGGCACCAAATGGATTTTCAGTAATAAAAAGGATGAGAGAGGAATTGTGATCAGGAACAAAGCAAGGCTTGTGGCACAAGGGTACACTCAGGAAGAAGGCATAGATTATGAAGAAGTGTGTGCCCCAGTTGCAAGGGTAGAGGCAATTAGGCTATTTCTAGCCTATGCCTCATACATGAAGTTCAAGGTATATCAAATGGATGTGAAGAGTGCCTTTCTATATGGTACAATTGATGAAGAAGTATATGTCTGTCAGCCCCCTGGATTTGAAAATCCATTATATCCTGACAGAGTATACAAACTGAAGAAAGCACTTTATGGTCTACATCAAGCCCCAAGAGCATGGTATGATACTCTGTCTACCTATCTCTTAGAAAATGGTTTTGAAAGGGGAATAATTGACAAGACCCTCTTCATTAAAAGGAGTAAGAAAGACATCCTACTTGTTCAGATCTATGTGGATGACATCATCTTTGGATCCACACAAGATCAGATGTGTAGAGACTTTGAAAAGTTGATGCACAAGAGCTTTAAAATGAGTTCAATGGGTGAACTTACCTTCTTCCTTGGGCTTCAAGTGAAACAGCAGAAAGATGGGATCTTTATAAGTCAATCAAAGTATGTGAAAGACATCCTGGATAAGTATGGTTTAACAGACTCAAAGCCAGCAAGCACACCTATGGAGACTCATAAACAGATCACTGCTGATCTTGAGGGGGAGGATGTTGATGTCCATCTATATAGATCAATGATTGGATCTCTCATGTATCTCACAGCCTCAATACCAGACATCATGTTTCCAGTGTGTCTGTGTGCCAGATTCCAAGTCAAGCCAAAGCAATCACATCTTCAAGTTGTTAAGAGGATTTTCAGATACTTAATAGGGCAACCTAGATTAGGTCTTTGGTATCCTTATGAATCCAACTTTGACTTGATTGCATATTCAGAAAGTGACTTGGGTGGTGCTAATATGGATAGAAAGTCTACTTCAGGTGGACGTCAGCTTTTGGGTGCAAGACTAGTATCTTGGCAGTGTAAGAAACAAACCACAGTGTCCTTATCTACAACAGAAGCTGAGTACATTGCTGCTGCAAGTTGCTGCTCTCAGGTTCTATGGATTCAAAATCAAATGTTGTACTATGGGGTAACCTTTCTTCACACTCCAATCTTCATTGATAATAGAAGTGCTATAAGCATTGTTAACAATCCAGTCAAGCACTCCAAAACAAAGAACATCGAGATCAGGTATCACTTTATTAGAGACTGTAATGAAAAGAAGCTTATTCAAGTTGCTAAAGTTCATACTGACAACCAGTTTGCTGATCTATTCACTAAAGCTTTTGATGTGGGTAGATTCACTTTCTTGGTCACAAGTGTGGGCATGATCAACTCTGAATAAGCTCATGATTTAAAAAGTGTTTACATACCTGTTATTTGTTATTCTTTGGTGTTACTAATCATCTTTCTCAGGAAGTTATTACCTTGCTCAGACTATCACAAGTTTCAACAGTGTAAGTGCAGTTAATGCTGCCAGTGCAGTTTTAATACTGCTAGTTAGTTAATACTGCTAGTGGTTAATACTGCTCTCAGTTAATACTGCTAGTTAGTTAATACTGCTAGTGGTTAATACTGCTCTAAGTTAATACTGCTTCTGTCCCTAATACTATAAATACCCTTTTGCCCGCCTAAAGCTCATAACGACTCTTTGAATCCTATTCATCTTCTCTCTAACCCTTTTTCTCTCAAGCACCTAGTAAGTTTCAGGCAAGAACACTCAAGCTCAATGGCATCCATGGCGTTCATTGATGAGCACAACGAAATCGTAATGCTTCAAAAGCCGAAGTAGGCTGATGGATTTCACCAGATAGTAGATTTTCTCAAGTCCAGCCATATCGCTTATGCTCTTACAGTGTCTCCAACAATCTACATAGAGCACCAGAGACAATTTTGGGCGAATGCCACTGCTGTTACCGAAAATGGTGTGCAGTTAATCCAGACAAGGGTGTGTGACAAACCCTTGTCAGTTTCTGAAGAGGTGATTCGCATTTGTCTACGACTAGACGATGCTGGAGGTATTACCTCTATTCCTAATGAGGACTTGTTCTCCAATCTTTCAAGAATGGGGTATGGAGGCCAATTGGGTGTTTTCAAATTCTTAAAAGCTAAATTTTATACCCAATGGCGTTTTCTTGTTCATACCCTTATGCATTGTATTTCCAAAAAGACTACTGGCTGGAATGAGTTCAGTAGTACCATTGCTTATGCTTTGGTCTGCTTGGCCACTGCCAGAAAGTACAATTTTTCAAAAATGATTTTTAATGACCTTGTGTCAAACTTGGGAAACAAAAAGAAGTTTTATATGTACCCAAGATTTGTACAGGTAGTTATAACCAATGAATTGACGGATATGCCTCAATTTGATGAGGTATATGTACCCAAAATCCCCAAAGGTAAGGTCTTTTCAAATATGAAGAGATCTTCATTGGACTCGGAAGGATTTGACACCCCATTGTTCTCTACAACGATGGTGGTGTCCCACAATGAAGAAGGTATGGCTTCAGGGTCAAGGCCCTCATTAGACCATCCCACTGAAAGCCAATCCCAACCTTCAATCAGCATATCAATCCCTCAGTCCCTTCTTCAAAAACCAACTTCTCCAATCACCAACACTTACATCAGGAAAAAGGTAAAGAAGGCTCCTTCCCTTCTTGTACCTTCACCCACAAAGCCTTTAAGCCCTCTAATGGAAAAATCTCCATTAGAGAATATCTATAGGGAAACCACAGGGGTGTCTCCCAACCCCAAGGAGGTGCTCACTGAGGAGATGTTTGAGCATATGGGTGAGCAGGCTGCCACCACTCCTGCTAGCACAGAGGAGGACAGTGGTAACATCAATAAGACCTCCCCCATGGCAACTTTGAATGAGCAATCATTCAAAGGTCCCAGGTGCCAAGAAACCAAGGGGGTGGAAGGTGATTCTGCTAGGCAGAAGACTTCCACTACTAAATGTTCCAATGATCCTTCAAAAGGGGTTAACACTCCTGGAGAAGGTGAGGATAGATATGACTATTATGAATTGATTTCTGCTATGTCCAAAATGGCCACTGAACTGGATTCTCAGAAGCAGGTTGTAAATGAGCTAAAGAAAGTCATCATCAACCAACAAGAAGAGATCAATAGCCTAAAGAAGTTGGTTCAGAAAGTGGTTCACAAGAAGAAGAAACAAAGATTTGTACTAAGAAGAAGGAAACCAGTGAATGATGCTTCCAAAAAGGGGGAGTCAGAAGCTGAGATCAACCTGGAGAGGGAGATACATGGAGTTGAGGGGGAGATTGATGTTCAAAAAGAAACAGGGTCAGTGTTTGAAGAAGCAGCAGTAACAAAAACAGCAGCAGAAACAGTTAATGCTGCTGAAACAATAGAAGCAGCATAAATTGTTAAAGAGGTATTATCTGACCTTATTAACAGAAATCTGGAAGAATTTGAGATAGCTGAAGCTCTTATCAAGGCTAAACATGATACTCCCAAGGTCACTTCAAAGGCCAAAGGAGTTATCGTCAAAGAAAAGGATGAAGTGGTCAAGAAAGCAAGTGTTGAGAAGGTGGTAAGCAAAGACAAAGGCAAAGCAAAGATAGTGGAATCTGACCAACCTCTTAAAAAGCAAAAGATGATTGAGTCAGATGAAGCTTTGGCTAAGAAGATTCAAGCTGAACTTGAACAAGCAGAATCAGCTCAAGTGGAAAAAGATAGAGAGATGGCTAAGGCTCTAGCTGCAGAGTAAATGAAGTTTATCAACAGAGTTTGGCAACTGAGATAGCAAAGAAGAAAGCTACAACTCTAAAGAAGCCTGGAATGATCAGAATGGGTACAAAGAAGAGACAACCTTCACAGACCTTTCTTGGCAATCAAGAGAGAAAGAAGATGATTACATTTCTCAAAGGTGCTGTGGGAGTTAAAAAGGAAATGTTCACAAAGATGTCATTTGAACAAATCAAAGGTTTGTATGATGCAGAGATGATCAAGCTGCAAGGAAATGACAGAGCAAGAGTTGAAGCATAAAAGAAGATGAAAGAAAGGCATGATCTTCAAATACAAAAACCCTTCCCTGATGAGCAAGAATCACCAAGGAAGGAAGCTACTCTAGGTGATAGTTTGAGGAAGTTAAAAAGAACTAAAATGATGGAAAGAAGAAAACCAGCTAAGAAACCTAGAGTGGAAGAAGCTGAGAAAGAACAGAAAAAAGCTGAAGAAAAAGGAGCATCTAAATCTTTTGAACAGGAAGCTCAAACTCAGGAAACACCATCAAGTACTTATGATGTAAATTTGTACATGGTGGTAATAGAGAAAGTATCTGATCCTATAACTGCAGAGCCAGTTGGTGTTAAGCCTCCTGAAATTATTCAATGGGATACTATGGAAGTTGATGGAAAGGAGTACATCAGGCTGAAGACGAAGGATGATAAATTTGAAGTGTATCCTACTTGGGCAAAGATAGTAAGAGTATGCTCCAGATCTGACTTAGAGGAAATGTTTGAGGTGGGGATGAAACTATATGTTGACAAGCTGAAAGATCCAGGGATACCAGTTACAAAGCTTGTGATGGAATATCTCTGTTTGTTGTTCAAACCAAAAGAAGTTCAGCATGTCATCATAAATGTGTTCAAAACCATCAACAACTAGACTCTATATGAAAGAAGTGGAGTGTATGCACTAGCAATGGATACAAGTCATTTTGAATACTTTCTTGTGGATAGAGTCTACAACCATAGCAGGTTAAAGTTGCATGCTATGTTGAAGAAGAAGCTTGGTTGTGCACCAGATTCAGCTATGGCAAGATATTTGATTCAGAGGATTATCAATCAAAGTTTAGGACTTAATCCTGATATAGGTGTATGAGCAATGAAGTTTTGGGAGCATCTGAAGAACTTGACTTCTCTTCCTAAAAGTCAAGTTAGGGGGAGATTGTTGGGAATTAAAGAATTGATTAAGTATGATTAATGTTGCTAGCACAACTGATTACTACTGCTAGTAGATTTAATACTGCTGAGCACAGTTACTACTGCTGAAGAAGATTAATACTGCTCAGAGTGTTAATACTGCTACAACTTAATGCTGCTTAAGAGATAATCAAGATACGTGCAGATCAAGACTGAAGATAATCATGGAAGGTTTGGAGATAACTTTGGAAGATTATACTGAAGATCTTTTATATTTTGTAATTATCTTTTATCTTTAGTATATGTATAGACTTAGTCAGAATAGTTTAGGATTAATTTTTGATTCTGAGTTTTTTTTTCATAGAGAGAATTAACCTCAAGGTTTATAATCCTAATTCTAGAGAAGTAGATTTCGTATTGGTGAGCCTGTTCATCAATATTGAGGTTGTGTGTGAAATCTTGTAGCTTTAAATCATTCAATAAAGTTTACAATTTGTGATTTCTGATTCACTGTTTCATTGATCTTTGAATATTAAAGTGTTATTCCGCAAACTCCTTTAATATTGTTTCTGAGTGTTTATTCTTGTTAAGAATTCAGATCCTGACAGCTTGATGATTGTTCAAGGGAAAAAGCAAAGATTAGATCTAGGAAATCCATTCTGGAACAAAAAGTTGCTTCTATTGAGAATGATTTTATGATCAAATTTGAACAAGATTGCAACTTTGGAAAGTGAAAATCTTGAACTGAAAGAAACAATTGATGTTTTTGAAAATGAGGGAGATAGTGAAAAATCTTTGAGAGATTAAAAGATTGTTTTAGAGAAGAATAATTTTGAGCTCAAACAAAAGATTTCTGATAGTGAGAAAGATTTTGAAAGAAAAGTTAAATCTTTTGAGATGATAAATACTAGACTTTCAAAACAAATTTCCCATTTGGAAAAAATTGTAGTGATTGAGAGAGATTGTGTTGAAAAGGAAAGAAAAGAGTTTGAAAAGGAAAGAAAATCCTTTGAACTAAATACGGTTGAATATTCAGAGAAAATATCTGATTTAGAAAAATTGTTAGATACTAAAAAAAAAGAATTTCATGTGTAAGAAAAGTGATTTTGAAAATGAAAAGAGATTGATTGAAAAGATGAATGTTAGGATCTTTAATGAAATATCTGATAAAAGAAAAAGTTTAGAAAAGGATTTCAAAAGCGAAAGGAAAATTTTTGAATCCAAGTTTCGTAAACTTTCAAATAAATTATTTGAATTAGCAACAGAGATTTTGAAAGAGCAAAATGTGAAATAGGAATTACAAAAGCAATTTGATCTGATTTTTGAAGAAAGAAATGTTTTGTCCTCTACAGTCAAGGAACTTGAAGAAATAAACTTCAAAGTTGAATCATCTAAACAAACTAGTCCTGATACTATTGTTCAATCTCCACATTATGATTCAACTGATTTTGTGTTTTCATATAAAACTGCTTCAAGTTCATTTGATACAAATAGTTCTTTAAAGAGATCAAATGATTTTTCAAAAGATCAGATTCACACTTCCAATCTTTTCTGCAATCCTATTTTTGATAATTCAGACAATCAAGTTTTTCATGCTAATTCTTTTGTTAAACCTGATATTGTTTATTCTGTAAATCATTTGCTCAGGTTAACTCAAAAGAAACTTTGGTATTCTTACTGTGGAAAAAATGAGTTAGTTCATAGAAATCATGTTCAGTATTCGTATGGTACTTATAGAGTTTCTTCAAATAGAAATGCATCTAACAAACCAGGACCGAAGTTCCGTTGGGTACTGATGAGATAAATTTATTTACCTCATTTACATCACTTTTATTACATTTTAGTGTCAAAATAAATAAAGAATTTGAGTCTTTTATTAATTTCTTTATAATTTACATAGATTTCAGGACTTTAGTCATGGGGTGAATAAAATATGAATTTTTGCCTATAATTACAAAATTTATCTTATTTTTATCTCTATCATGTAGGGTATTGTTGGTGGTAAATTTTTTGTGATGTGAAGATTTTTGAGAAGATAGATGGATTTTTTTGTGAAGATCTTTATGAAGACATTCTTGTGGCATGCATGGGCCGATATTTTGATGATAATGGGCCAAAACTTTATTCTCCTTTAGATAGAAAACATAGACAATGTAACACCCGGTTTTCGCAAGGTAAGTTTCCGTCCTTCTTTGGTAATCCCTCCGTCTTCCGTTTATCTTTTTGGGTGAAAAATGTTGTGCCTTCGAACCGTAAATCGACCCATGCGAGAATCTTGAGTTTTGAACCTTTTTGGGGCTCGGTACATCTGGCGCGAGATTGATTCGCGATAGTGACACGTGTCACTATCGCGTGGCACAATCGCCGAGGGTGTACCAACTCGCAGTACATTCCCCGCGAGAGTGCCTCGCGATAGTGACACATGTCACTATCGCGTGGCAAGATCACCGCCGGGGTCTGTTGGATTAAATTCAGATTTTAGCCTCATTTCTCATTTCTATCTCAACCATTCCATTTTAATTCACTCTCTCTCAACCTCTCCTTCCAAGAACCGAACCTAGGGTTCCTTTAACTCTCATTTACCTAATTTATTGCTAGTTGTTGGGTACTTCATCAAAGGGTTCAAGTTGAGCGTTTATTCACCATCTCTATCTTCATCTTCTTCATCACCTTCATCAATTTTCTAGGGTTTTCATCCAACCCTTTTCATCACTTAAAGTTTGGGAGTTTATGGCTCATCTTGGTGACCTAGAAGTATTTTGGTTGGTGGATCGAGGTTATGGTTAAGGTAACCTCCAATTTTCTTCATTTATGAAAATTAGGGTTTTTGTTATATGATGAGATCTTTGTGTAAAATGTTTGGGGAACAATTATATGGTGGAATATGTATATTTACGGTTGAAAACATGTGGATCTAGGTTTTGGAAGAAATTGTTTGTGGATTCAAGTTTCTCCAAGAAAATCTCAAGTTGGGGTAAAATCTAAATTTAGCTTAAATCTAGCAAGGTGAGTTCAAGTTGCTTTGTGAAAACTATGTACATGCCAAAATGTGTATTTTAAAGTAAAAATGTGTTTTACATAGTAATTGTCAAAGTGTGAGTATTTTGATAAGTCTTCATATTTGAGAAACTCGGGTTGTTTTAATCTCATAAAATGCTCATATTTGGGGTTTTGAATATTTCAGTAAGTAAATAGCATGATTTACGCATTCTTGGTGATTTTGTACAAGTAGAGTTTAATTCATGGTATAAGCATTTTTGGTATATTTGATTTCATAAACTCATTTGGAAAATGATATGTCCCAATCCACGTTGAGTTTTGGGTTAATCACCTCTTAGAGGTATATGTCTGTATAAACGTCATTTAAATGCATTTTTGTATCTGGGAACCGTTATTTGTTGGCTAAATGGAATTTAGAGCATTTTAGCTCGATTTTGTTTTAAAAGAGTCCTGAGGACACTTGTCCAATTTTAATGGCTCAAGGTGGAGTCCCATCTACGATTTACATCTTAACGCATCTTATTTCATATTAATGATATTTACATGCTCGAGTGCGTGGGTCATTCATGTGTAGTCATGTAAAGTTACACTGTGTTGCATTAGATCCATAGACACGTAAGTCATTCTTATTTGATGGTCAATTGGGTGGTATGGGGTTGGACTCCGGGACCCATGTTTTATGACCTTGACCTTTCAAGTGTACATTAGGAGGGCTGAGTCCGGTTGTGCTATTATGTTGATGGGCGTTTCATAATGGGCATTTGGGACCTCCGCCATTCGGGGTAATGCCATGGTTGTAGTCCACGGATGTTGTCGGGCCTTTGGCGGTATTCTTGATAAGATTTGCTAAGGTCAGTTGTCTTTTTTGGTATAGCTTGAAGGGTGTCGTAGGGGCACTTGGGCTTATGGGCCGTGAAGTGTCATACGACAACATTGTATGAGTGGCATACTTTTGTGTTCCTCCACTCTCAATGGGTATGGGTCTCCCCCATTGTCGGCCATTAATATTTTAGATATTTAATTGTCCATGCTTTAATATTTTGGTCTCGTGAGTATTGGACCTTAGTCACATGTTTTCAATGGCATACTATATTATATGGGTTGTGTTTCCCATGATTTTTATGAGTTGAGTATTATGCCCCACCCATGTTTTGGGTGTTTCGGGATACAAAAGTTTTATCCGCAATTTTATACTGGGGAGTCTGTTTTCTATTCACGTTCGAGTGATTCTTGGGCGGCATTATTTTATAAAGAATGTTTGCGTTGGGACATTCGTCCTTAAAACGCATGTTATTGGAAAATGAGTCGTTTTCATAGTTAAGTTAAATCATTTTGAAAAATTATGATTTAGACTGTATTCTTCCCTCTTACGAAATATTTATTCATGTTGAAAACTTTTGAACTCACTAGGCGTTAGCCTAACCCTTTTTATTTGTCGGCATGTTCATCAGGTTCCAGTTGCGGTTTGGTTCTAACAGTATTATGAAGAGTTGAGCCTTAGCTTTACACAAGTGTAAGTATTTGGTGAAGTCTTCCGCATCTTGGAGATAGTGGCTATTATTGAGTTTTAGTAGCACCCGTCCTTCTTATAGACTGTATGTATAGAATGAAATGTGTGTATTGAGGTCAAATCTTAAAATTGTGATTGTAGACGAATCAATTATTTATGTATTTAGAAAATTTTAAATTAGTTTCTATTTTTAAGAATTGAGGGTGTAACAAGTTGGTATCAGAGCTTAAGTTTGAGACAATTAGGTATTGATTTTTGGATGCCTAGACTCAAACTAGCGCTCTCTTAGTTGATTGAAAATGAAATTGCACATTAGGTACCTTAAGACACGATATTTTGGAATTGACCGAGTCGCTAGAAACGGGAAACATGTCGAGGGTCGCAAGGATGATTATGTACGGTACGTTCATAATGACACCTGGCCAGTGTTACGATGAACCTACGTGGTACGTGTGTATACTTGAACTACCTTGGTATGATGACCGTTGGGGTAGTGAGATGATTTCTAAGCGAGTAATCTAAGGAAGGGTTGATGTTCATAGCATTGTCACTTTGGAGTGATTATTAAGTACAATGAATACATTAAGTTGACCATTTTGGGTCGGAGTTATTGGTCGAATTAGAACCATAGCCTTGTTAATTGACCCTATTTCGAGGAGGAATCGTAAGGTGAACCAACGAGATCGTCGACGATTGCCTTAAGATGTTTGAACGTCTGGATGACAATAGTTTGATGGGAAATTGAGAAGCGCAATCCTAAGATGTGGGTGCCGATCAAATTCATGTGTTAAATTTATTTCTAAAATAAGATTGCATAAATTGTTTCTCATGTTCTCAAAACATAAAGTGAGTTACCTTATAAAGTCTTGGCAAAACATTTATCACTCATCAGATTTTAAACCGTGAGCGTAAGCATGCATGAAATTGTTTTGTTGCACGTGATTACAAATTGTTATCGAAAATCTCTTTATCCCTGTCTCGTGTTTAACGCTATTTTTTTGGATATTATAATATCCGTGTTTTAATGTTATTTGGGGTATTGGGCAAGTAACTGTGGAATTTTTGACCTTGACATTGGATCTCCTCCACGTATGTTAAGGTTTTAAAGAAAGAGTTGTTCCCATGTTTTTGAGTCGGAAATTTTCTTGGGAATTTTAGTCTATATGAGTCGTGTCTCATGTTAGTGTTGTTGAAAAAGAGTCGTTTTATCTTACGTGGTGGTCTTAAGATTTTAATATTTTTAGATTATTTGTCGCCTTATACTCTTATGTCGGGAAATGAAAATTCTGACGTCGTTCGATTTTAACGTTAGTAAGCCTTATGAAAATTCAGTCGGGTCTTATGGCGTTTTATTTTATGACTATTGGAGTTTTACACAAGTGTAAGTATTTGGTGATGTCTTCCGCATCTTGGAGATAGTGACTATTATTGAGTTTTAGTAGCACCCGTCCTTCTTATAGACTGTATGTATAGAATGAAATGTGTGTATTGAGTTCAAATCTTAAAATTGTGATTTTAGACGAATCAATTATCGATGTATTTAGAAAATTTTAAATTAGTTGCTATTTTTAAGAATTGAGGGTGTAACAGACAAGCTTTATATAACATTTTGAAGGCCACGGGCTGAGATTTCTAGTGGTCGAATTTGTGGTTTTAAAACACTATATTTTATTATTTTAATGGTAGTGTAATTTCCTAAGCCCTTTAGGGGCATTTTGGTAATCTTTCTCATTCTATTTGTTTATAAATAGATGAGCAAGGTTAAGGTACAAAAATAAGTTTGGAGTTTGATTAAAACTTCCAAGGGGGTGAAATCCCTTACTTAGCCTTTTTCTTTCTTCATCTTTAGTTTTCAAATTTTGGGAGAAATAGGTGTGAAGATAATAAAAATCATTTTGGTATTATTAATCCATTTCGTTCAAGTTGAAGTAATTTTCAAGTCTTTTCCTCTCATCTTGTTACTTGTGTACTTTCGTTAACAATTTCTCATCTCACATTTTTTTTCTAGTCTTTTATAATTCATTAAATTACTTTCTTGCACTTTACATTCCGCAATTTAAATTTCTCGCCGTTTACTTTGTCGCACTTAATTTTCGTCACTTAATTATTGTCATTTATAATTCATGTCTTTTACGTTTTGTCGTTTCTTTACATCATTTCTTGCACAACAAGTTTCTTTTCCTAATTTTTAGTTCTTGCTCCTTATTTCATGTATTTTCAATCTTTGTCATTCACATTTCAAGCATTTAACATTTCCCATGTTATGTCGGGCTAGTCTCCTTAGCTTGGAGTGTAAAGTGAAATTAAGACTTGGATTCATAAAAAGGTAAAACGGTGTATCCAATGTAGCATGATTTTCTGAGTTATTTAAATTAAGATTACATTTTATGTAAAGATTACACGTAAACAATTGACAATTGTTTAATGTGTATGAACACTTTTTAAGTGACATAAAATATCGATCTTAAGATAACAAAAAAGTGTTGCAACAACTTTTGACTTTATCATTTGTCTTGCCTTGTTGGATCTTTGCACCCCTTGCTTCTTTTATAATTAGTGACAACCAACCAACCAAACAAAAGATTTTTTTCGAATTCGTCATCCGAAACTAGCTTGTACAAATTGGACTTTAATAGAATTTTTTACAAGCATCTCTGTGGATCGATATTCGGTACTTTGTACTATTATTACTTGTTAAGAAAATGACAGTAGATCAATATGTATACTTGCTGTTAGAGCATGAAATATGTTGGATACAAGATCAAGAAGACAAAAGTCAAAGTTCAAGAAGTCAAAGCTGAGAAAGTCAACTCTCATTAAAGTCAAAGTCTATTTTGTAATAAAAAGTGAAAGTCCTTGTATTTGTATTTTGTGTTTTCCTTGTATTTTAGTTCTAGGTATAAATAGTTTTTCCTTTGTTGTTTTTGTAGTGAGATATCTTGAAGGTAATTTTTCTAGAGAGAGAGAACGTATTCGACAGAGAGAATTGTAGAGAGAGAAAGAGAGTTCTAGAAAGATAAAGTTGTAATCTTGTGAATTTGGATTTGAATCAAACAGGTAATTGAAACATATTGTTTTGTTTGATTGATTGTTTGTGATTAGGATCTAGAAACAGGACACACAATTGGTATCAGAGCAGATTCCATCTGAAATCAAATCAAGAAAATAGTTCGACTCTGTGTTCGTCGAAGTCAGAATCAATTTCGAGTTCTTGTGCGAGTTAGAAGCTGTAATCGATCAGGGTTGTTCGTATAGTGAAATCGATCGAGTTTGTATAGTTTGTTTTGTCATTTGCACTGTAATCTATCGCTAATTTTGAATTTTATTGAGTTTGGAGTTCAAGAGTTTCACGCACTGTATTTGGTCCAATTTGTATCGTTTTGTGTTTTTAATCGAAATTCATTGCTAGAATTGTGTTCTAGATGGTTAGACGATCGAATTGACAAAGTTTAGAGTTGAAATTCGAAGTCTAAAGTGATTTTTGGTACGAATCTGATCGATTTTAGAAGTTAGCGCTAGATCTAAAGTTTGCGCAAGTTCATCATGGTTTGCGCGAGTTCATCACGGTTTGCGTCAGTTCACCAAGAGATTCACGCAAGAAGAAGTTCACGCCAATTTTCAGTGTTTGTACTAAG
Organism: Arctium minus; assembly: GCA_954870635.1. Classification (NCBI taxonomy): domain Eukaryota; kingdom Viridiplantae; phylum Streptophyta; class Magnoliopsida; order Asterales; family Asteraceae; genus Arctium; species Arctium minus. The sequence goes on from OX941082.1 coordinate 40,373,249, forward strand.
CTTTGCGTCTTCAACAAGAAACGCAAATTGATCTTTGCGTCATCAACAAGAAGCGAAAACCTTCGTTTGCGCCAGAATCTATAAGCGCAAACTTTGCGTCAGAATCTATAAGCGCAAACTTTGCATCAAGCACTCTTAACGCAAAGTTGAAATTTGAGTTCTACATGATCTTCAGCAAGAAAAGTGTACTTTGCGCCATCTTCGTGTCACGCAAAGTTAGTCTTGCGTCAGTTTGGTGTCACGCAAAGTTAGTCTTGCGCCAGATTTGTGTCATGCAAAGTTAGCTTTGCGTCAGCTTCGTGTCACGCAAAGTTATTGTTTGCGCCACCAACGTTTAGCGCATTTCAGGGTTTGCGCTAGAATCACAGAGCATTTGTGATTTTTTGTGACTCGGTCCTTAGCGAATTTTTGTGTTTTACATATTTTTCAAGAATTCTGTATTTTCTTGTTATTTCATTTGGACTAACGATCAGTTTCTAGTTTCTTATTGCATATATTTTTCAAACACGTTCATACAAGATGACTTCTAAAGATGCTCTTTCTATTGGCACTGATGTCAAACCTCCAGTACTGTTCAAAGGAGAATATGAACAGTGGAAAGACAGATTTCTGGATTTTGTGGATAGACATGCGAATAGGGAGAACATACTACTGTCAATTACAGAAGGTCCAATGATTCCACCTACTGTTCAAATCCCTAATGATGAATCCTCAGACAGTGAGGATAGAGTACAGAAGATGAGAACAGTTCCAATGGATTTTTCCCAGTATTCTGAAGAGCAGAAAAGACGATTTAAAACAGATAAACAAGCAAGGTCCTTACTTCTTCAAAGCATTCCAAATGAGATATACATCAAGATTGATAGTTACAAGGAAAATGCTAAGAAGATGTGGGATCAACTGCAAAAGATGATGATGGGATCCAAGGTCGGGAATCAAATGAAAGTGGCTAACTGCATTAACAGTTATGAAGAGTTTAAAGCCAAAGAGAATGAAAGCTTGGAAGATACTTATGAACGTTTTGTCTTGCTTCTGAATGAGTTGTCAAAAAATAAAGTGAAAAAGAAGCAGCTTGAGAACAATGTTAAGTTTCTGAGCATTCTACAACCTGAGTGGAAAAAGCACACTCGTCTCATGAAACAGATGAAGGATCTAAGTGATATACCGTTGCATGAGGTATGCGAGACTTTGCGACAGAATGAAGAAGAAGTAGAAGAGAAAAGGAGTGAGAAGAAGAAAACAGAAAAAAAGTTGCAAATCCCATTGCACTAGTGGCCGGAGAGAAGGAGAAAAAAAAGAAGGAAAAGAAGAAAAAGAAGAAAGTTATTACCAGTTCTGAATCCGAATCTGAATCTGATGGAGATGACGGAGAAAGTCTCAAGCAAGCAATGCTATTGCTGACCCGCGCATTTCAAAAGAAATTTTACAAGAAGCCGGGATCCAATTCTTAGAGATACTCTTCGTCCAACTCCAAGAACCATGAGCATAGAAAAAGGGTATAAGGATACAGATCTGTGGAGAAGAAACCAGAAGAAAAGAAGAGGTTTGTGAATGACTACACCAATACTGAAAAGAAGACTGCTAATGATCTGATTAAATGCTACAACTGTGGCAAGTTCGGACATTATGCAAAAGAATGTCGGAGCAAAAGAATGTCGGAAGCCAAAGGTTCGCAACTCAGAGTATTATCAGAACAAATTGCTCTTGGCCAAGCAACAAGAGGCTGGTAGGGCATTAATGGCTGAAGATGAATACTGGTTGGATCATTCTGATCAAGAGGTAGAAAATGTGAAGGAAGAAACTGCTCATCTTTGCTTAATGGGAAAAGAGGTCAAATATGATGATTCAGATGATGAGGCAACTGATGAGGTAATAAACTTAACTGAAAAAGATTTCATAACCAAAATGGAAGCCATGATGTTTGAGCTTAATGACCTTCAAACAAAACTGAAAAAGGAAAAAGACAGAGTTGCTAAAAGAAACAACAAGATCTTTGAGCTTAATAAGTCTGTTATTGGGAACAAAGTTCTAATTGATTCTTTACGTAAGTCTGCTTCTGATTCTAAACTTCAAGTAGATCGTTTTGAAAAGAAGATTTCTGATTTTGAAGTTAAAATTTCTAAGTCTGAGTTAGAAAAGAAAGAATCTGCACTAACTGTTTATAAATTGCAGGTTGAAAACAAGCTCTTAAATAAGAAGGTAAATGATCTGGAAGCCAAACTTTATGCAAGAGGCCAAACAGATCAAACAATTTTTCTCAATGCACCTAACGAAGAGGCTTATGTTAAAGAAAAATGGGGACTTGGTTTTGAAAACCCTCATTACTTAAAGAAAGCCATCAGAAAACAACCAGCATTATATAATTTTGATTTTCTTGCTGTTGCTGGTAAACATCCTCATTTAAAACCCAAATTTGTTACCAAATTACCAGAAGAAGTTGAGGCCAAGGAAACTGAAAATAGAAAGAATATTAAGAAAATGCAACTACCATTTAACTATGCAAAGTTAAATGATAGTTATCTTTTTGAAACACCAAAAGTTCTTTCAAACGATTATTTTGCTAGTTATTCTGTTTCTGAGATGGAGGCAAAACCTTCTATTGCAAAAGTTTATGTTCCTCCACTCATTCTTGAAAGCAAAATAGTTGAACTTGAAAATGTTTTATCTGATGAAAAACTTTTGGTATATATTGAACAAAGTGTATTTTCTACAGTTTTAAAGAACACATTTTTCAATTTAAATCTACAAAGTGTTCTAAAGTTTCTAAGGCACCTCAAACTTCTATTGATAACTTTGATGACTTATTTGCGTCTGCAAATGATTTTCTAAATTCTGATGATGGGTGCATAAATGAAATTGATATGTTTGACTTCAATGCTCCACTTCCGGATCATTCTACTTTTCTTATAAATGGAGAAGTGTTACCAAGTGTTTTTAATATTGGTGAATCATCAGCTAAGGTTGTTGAATCAGTTTCTGTAATTGCTGATTACTATGCTCAAGGTAAGAAACATAAGAAACAGCGATTACAGAAACAAAAACACACTAGTACACAAAAGAAAAATCAATCTCAGAAATCTGATTTTCGTAATAAATCTAAATCTTCTATTTCAGATTTAAGAAAGAAAAGGTCAAAAGCAAGATCTGAATGGAGACCAAAAAGGAAGAATGATGAGACTGCTGAATCAATTTCTGATAATTCTTGTAATAGATCTGATAGTAGTGACAGTGCTGTAGTTGGTCAACTTGCTTCTCCTAAACAAAACCTTGTAACTTCTTACAAGCGTTATTCAATAAAGCAATTGATTCAATTATCTCCTACTACTGCTAATTCTTATCATTATCGGAGAAATGATTTTGTTTCTCATCATAATTCTAATAATTGGTTTGGATCTTATCATGTTTATTCTTCAAGATGAAATGTTTTTAGAGGATTTCAAAAGAACAGAGGGTCCATTTTCAAATGGATACCAAAATATTGTGCTAATCTGTTAGAACCCGTTTTTAAATGGGTACCTAAAATTGTTATTTCCTGATTTCTCTTGCAGACCCGACATATGTGGTACTTGGATAGCGGCTGTTCCAAGCATATGACCGGGCATAAAGCTTTATTGTCTAATTATACAGAGAAATTCAGTGGCAATGTCAGATTTGGGAACGACCAATTTTCACCGATCTTAGGATATGGTGACATCATTCAAGACAACATAACGATTAGGAAGGTGAGTTATGTCGAAGGCTTAGGGCACAACTTGTTTAGCATCGATCAATTATGTGATAAAGGGTTATAGGTCAACTTCAAAGCTAAGAGATGTTCAGTTCGTACTGAAGACGGTAATGAACTCTTAGTCGGCAATCGAAAGACAAATCTCTACACCATCAATCTTTCAAAGGTTCAAAATGACAGTCATATTTGCTTATTGACAAAAGCTTCGATGCAGCAAAGTTGGCTTTGGCACAGACGACTATCACACCTGAATTTTCGTTATATCAACAAGTTGGTCAAAGAGAAGTTGGTAAAAGGACTTCCTGAGCTGAGATATGAGAAAGAACATTTGTGTGCTGCATGTGAAAAGGGTAAGATGAAGAGAGTCACACATAAACCGAAGCCTGAACCGAGCACCAGTTCTCCACTAGAGTTGTTACATATGGATCTCTGCGTTCCGATGAGAACACAAAGCTTAGGAGGAAAGAGATATGTGTTGGTTATTGTGACGTGTGAGTCCGTGATCGTTACCAGATAATCAAAACAACAAACAATAGATGATAAACCAACCTGATTCGATAACAAACGATGATTACACGGTTGATTTCTTTGAGTTCTCTCTGTTTGTTTCTCTCTTTTACACCTTTTTACTATGTGTTGTGTGTGTTAATTGTGTTGATCGATAAACAGAGAGATAGATAATATCAGTATAAGATATTATCAAAAACTAATATAAACTAATATTAAACTAAACATAATATCTAAATAATAAATATCTAGATATTAAAAACAACTTTGACTTTATTACAGAATAGACCCTAGACTATGGTTGAGAGTAACTTTCAGCTTTAACTTCAGATTGCGATCTTCGTATTTGGATGATCTTGAATCCAATGAGACTGTGTCTTAACAATCTCCCCCTTTGGATCAAGATCATTACGAAAATGATTTGGCAATACGATCTTCTCTTTCAGCACAGAAGAAGATGCAATCTCTTTCTCTAGCTCATAATGCTTTAGCAAAGTATCTTCAAAGAAAATTTATCTGAAATCAGCATGTATTCAGAATACTTTGATCTCGCAGTTCTTGGTCTTGTAATGTAATGGACTGAACATTTCTTCAAGCTTTAGATTCTCCCCCTTTTTGATGGAAAGTGTAACGACTTCATCAAAACTTTGAGTAAGAAATGTCAACCACTTGTACTCTCTGATCCGTCAATTCAATAGTTATTCATCCTGATCTTTGCAAATCTAGACAAAATAATCATGTAACACCTGAATCAACTAATGAATCAGTTAGAATGCCTGTCAGTAACACTAAGTCACTGTGTGTAACGAATACACATTGGAAAGGAGCTGTTTGATGTTGACTCCCCCAGGGCTTCCATTTAATCATCGAAACACCACAAAGGTTATTTCTATAAACGTTATGACAAAGAAACTAATTCCTTGTGTGTTCGTGCTTGTGATAGAAAGAATTAAGCACTTGATGATTGCTTATTAGGCTCAAAATTTGTGTAAACCACTGAGACAACAGTAAGTTAAACACATACTCAATGTGCATGATTGAAGTGCGAAGGTGGGGCAGACTTCCTTCTTTTCAATATCCAGATTTTCCAAATGAAAATCAGATAGCATATGTGTTGCGTCCCCTTTGAAAATGTGAAACACTTTCTTGTTGAGAAGAAAATGAGTAGGTGGTGAGGTTTGATCAAGAGTTGGCATGGGTTAGTTGCCTGTTTCAATAATGTTCACCAAAGATTTGTGAAACACTAGTAATGTGGCTACCCGACTCAGAAAAAGTTGGTGCAGAGTTGTGATATTCTTTTAACTCTGTTCTCACACACTCTTTCTTTTAAACGGTTTGCTTACTCTAATCACACTCATTTCTTTTCGCTTCTCACACTCAATCACTAAGGATTAACTTCGTGGGTAGAAATCACTGGTTAAGGTGTTTTCATTGAAGTTGTGTTAAGTCCTAGCACAATGATTCTTGTTTTCCTATGATGCACGTGATGCTCAGATTGGTTTAACTATTTTAGTTAAAGCACAATGTTGATTTTGAAAACATTTAAAATCACACTTCCATAATATAAAATCTGTTGAAAAAATCCGGAAGTGGTTTGAACATTAAAAACAATGTTTTCTATGATTGAAAGTTGTCCTTCTTTCAACCATATATGAGATGAAGATTTGGAATTATACCTTTACGTACGATCTTCCATCTCATGAAGCTAAGCTTAAAGTCATAAAGATATGATCTTTTAAGCTTCTCTCAAACTTCTGCAAAAGTCTTAAGTCAAAGTCAAAGTAAAATTTATTCACTTAAATTGAAAAGACAAAAAGCAGTAAAACTTTTTGACTTGAAGAGCTCCCCCTAAAATCTTGCATTACAAAAAAAATTTGACATTAAAAGGTACATGCACAAATTTTATGAGCTCTCCCTCGAAGTAATATTGACCAGATGTCAATTTCTTCTCATTCTCCCCCTTGGATCATGAACATTAGATAGAAGTGCAGATATCAATCAGAGTTAAGAATGAAGAAATGATGAAAAAGTATACAATTAGAAAACTTTGTTAGGTAACTACTGATTAAATCTTAAGATTTAGCATACCAAGCTTAGAGATAAGAAAGTTGAACCTCTTTTCATCTAAGGGTTTGGTGAACAAATCGGCAAGTTGATAATCAGTTTTTACAAAGAAAAGTTCAATTGTTCCTTTTTCAACATGATCTTTAATAAAATGATACCTGACATCTATATGCTTAGTCTTGGTGTGTTGAACAGGATTCGCTGATATTGCGATGGCGCTCTTGGAGTCACAGTATATCGGGATCTTGTTGAAATGGAAACCGTAGTCGTGTAATTGAGTTCTCATCCATAAGACCTGAGAGCAGCAGCTAGCAGCAGCTACATATTCTGCTTCGGCCGTGGACGTTGAAACACAAAGTTGCTTCTTCGATGCCCAACTTACTAGTTTGTCACCGAGGAACTGCACATGTCCTGACGTGATCTTCCTGTCTAACATACAACCTGCATGATCTGCATCTGTGTAGGCTGTTAGTTCAAACCTAGTATCTTTAGGATACCACAGACCAAGATCTGCAGTGCCCTTCAGATATCTAACAATGCGCTTCACAACAGACATATGGATTTCTTTAGGATTGGCCTGATATCGTGCACATAAGCATGTTGAAAACATTATATCTGGCCTACTAGAAGTAAGATACATTAAAGAACCTATCATCCCTCGATAAGTCCTAACATCAACAGCCTTTCCCGAAGGATCGCTGCCAATCTTAGTACCTGGTGCCATTGGGGTACGAATCGGTTTTGAATTTTCCATTTTGAACTTCCGAAGAATATCCATAATGTATTTTGATTGATTGATAAAAATACCTGATGAAAATTGTTTTACTTGTAAACCGAGGAAGAAATTCATCTCTCCCATCAAGTTCATCTGAAATCTAGACACCATAAGGTTTGCAAAATTCTTACAGTACTTAGTATTTGTAGAACCAAAGATAATATCATCTACATAGATTTGAATTAAAATTATATCGGCTTTTTCCTTTTTGATAAACAAAGTGGTATCCACCGTACCTTTTGAAAACCCAGACTTGACTAGAAAAGTGGAAAGGACATCATACCAGGCTCGAGGTGCTTGTTTCAGACCGTAGAGTGCTTTGTCGAGAATGTAAACATGATTCGGCTTCTCTTGATTGACAAAACCTTCTGGCTGAGAGACGTAGACTTCCTCCTTCAGAATTCCATTGAGGAATGCTGTCTTCACGTCCATTTGAAAGACCGTGAAGTTCTTGTGGGCTGCGTAGGCTAAAAACATTCTGATTGCCTCTAATCGCGCCACAGGAGCATATGTTTCTTCATAGTCTATTCCTTCCTCTTGTCTGTATCCTTTGGCTACTAGTCTTGCCTTGTTTCGGATAACGGTACCATCTTCGTCTTTCTTTATCTTGAAAATCCACTTCGTACCTATAATTGTTTTACCTTGAGGTTTCGGTACGAGTCTTCAGACTTTAAGTGCATTGAACTGATTCAGCTCTTCTTGCATTGATATCACCCATTCTGGATCCGCAAGTGCCTCTGATACGCGAGTTGGATCGAACTTGCTCAGAAAGGAGTCATGCATGCACATGTTCATTGATGCTGACCTAGTTTGCACCGGTTTTGATGGATCACCAATGACTTGGCTTATCGGGTGCTCTTTGGTCCATTTATGTTCATGAGGCAGTGGATTATATGAATGTATGTCAATTGAATTATCTATAAATCCACTTGTACCTTCTTCGGTTTGTTCTGGAGGAATTGTGGCTTCAGTTGAAGTAATTGGTGGAAGTGTATTATATGATGAGAGATCAATATAAAAAGGAATGGGGGGTTCAGTTGAAGTAGATGGTGCAGAAGTCTCAGTAGGTACAGCTTGTTCCGGCTGTAGATTAGTCTGTATAGAACAACCTACTGTTTCAGCTACTTCTGTCTCTATATCATTTGTCACTTCTTCAACTATTGGAGTCGGCATTTGAATTGTAATTTCTTGTTGAATCGGGGCGTTTGATTCAATAGAGTCATCTGAACTGGTTGGATGAGTAGTCGTTAAGTCTTCCATCCTGTCAACCACAACAGATTTCTTTACATTAGATCCAAGAAATTCATCATAAAACAATTCAAATAATAAATCTAAATCAGATAAATGGTTAGTTGAAGTTGAAGCTTCGTCTGATTTATTCTGTTGAGACGCAGGTTCTGGACTGAGTTGCCCAGAAGCTAGTACTCCGGTTATAACGGGTTCTGAACTGTGTTGTTCGGAAGCCATTTCTTCATCAAAGGTGACGTTGATGCTTTCAATCACCGTCTTTGACTTCTTCAGATAAACTCGGAATGCAGTTGATGTCGAGGAATATCCAATGAAGATCCCTTCATCCGCCTTAGCACTGAACTTATTAAGATTCTCCCTGTCATTTAGAACGAAACACTTACACCCAAATATATGGAAATATTTGATTGTCAGTGTTCGGTTGTTGATTAATGCATAAGGAGTCTTCTTGAATCTTCGATGTACCATGGATCGATTTTGTGTGTAGCATGCGGTCGAAACAGCTTCTGCCCACAAAAATAGAGGTAAGTCTGATTGACTTAGCATAGTACGAGCAGCCTCGACTAGCGTTCGATTTCTTCTTTCAACTACTCCATTTTGTTGTGGCGTTCGAGCAGAAGAGTATTGATGTGAAATCCCGACAGATTCGAGATATTCTTCAACTTTGTTGTTCTTGAACTCTGTGCCGTTGTCTGTTCTTAGAATCTTGACCGGTTTCTGCAGATTCACTTGGGTCGTCTTCAGGAATGTAATGAGAACATCGAGTAATCGTCCACGATCACAAGTATGTACTTCTTTCCGCCTAAGCTTTGAGTGCGCATTGGACCGCATAGATCCATATGCAATAACTCTAAAGGAGCTTTTGTACTTGGTTCAGGCTTCGGTTTATGAGGTGCCCTCTTCATCTTGCCCTTCTCACAAGCTGCACAAAGATGTTCTCTTTCATATCTCAGCTCTGGAAGTCCTTTGACGAGCTTTCCACTGACCAGGTTGTTGATGTACCGAAAGTTTAGGTGAGAAAGACGTCGATGCCATAACCAACTTTGTTGCATCGAAGCTTTCGATAGTAGACAAACTTGTTTGTCAGTCTGGACATCAGATAAGTTGATTGTATAGAGGTCTGATTCTCGTGTACCGACCAAGAGTTCTTCGCCTTCTTCATTGCGAACTGAACATCTCTTGGCTTTGAAGTTGACCTCTAAGTCTTTGTCACATAACTGGCCTATACTGAACAAGTTATGTCCTAAGCCTTCTACATAGCTCACCTTCTTGATAGTGACATTGTCATGTTGTACATCACCATATCCCATGATTGGAGAAAACTGGTCGTTGCCAAATCTTACTGTTCCACAATATTTTTCTTTAAAGTTGGACAGTATCTCCTTTTGCCCTGTCATGTGCTTGGAACATCCGCTGTCCAAGAACCACGTATGACTGGTCTGCATAAGAAAAATAAGAAAATTTAGATTTGTATATGACAACATTGGAATCTACACTTTGATCATCGAAGTGCGGGTCTTGAACTGATTTGTTCAATAGCCTATTTTGTCTTTGAAGTTCGGATTTTGAACTGCATTATCCAAAAACCTATTTTTGACATTGAAGAACGAGTCCTGATCTGTACATAATCAGAAGTCGCTTTCTCTCTAAGCTTTGTGTGCCTGCAACACATATTTAGCCTTAGGTACCCACTGGAATTTGGGTCCTGCTGTGTTAGCACAAGATTTTGGTAACCATTTCAAATTGGTTTCTCTTTTCTTTTGAAATGCATGAGAAGAATTAATATGAGATGTATGCACATGGTAATTTCCAAACCAATCACCAGAATCTTGACAAGTAATAGAAACATGTTTATTATAGATAGAGGACTTTCCAGCAAATAAAGATAACTGAAATAATTGTTTCATTGTATATTGTTTACGAGAAACAACAAGTTTTGGATTCAAAACAGCAATATCAGCAATCACAACATCTTTAGTAAGCGAAGTCTTATTACAATTAACACTACTAAACGATAAAATGGCCTTGTCAAGCTTCCTTTTTGGTTGCCATTGAGAATTGGCTTCAGGCCTTGTCTTGCTCATATCTGAAACATGTAAAACTAGTGAGTTAGACCTTTGAGCAACAACTGAGTGCTTCTTCTCAGAATTACCAGTTGTGGTCGGTTTCTGTGAATGCTGAGATATTTTCTTACCTTTAGCATTGTTAGCTTTCACAGAGACTGAGTAATCAACTTTCGTTGATTTTGCACTGTTCACAGACATACTGGTTTTTCTTGAAGTTTTCTTCACAAAAGATGCATGGTTAGGAAGTTTCACATTAAAATCAACTTGTTCAAAACAACCATCTAAACCACCGTCAGAATTAAGAAAATTAAACTCTTCGTTTGATGAACCAAACATGTCATCAGAAGTAGAAGCCTTTGAAATAACAACATTTTTCATAACAGTTGAAAAAACATTTTGTTGAATCTCAATCATAAGTCTTTCATCTGATAAAGAGTTCTCGAGTTCAGAAATTTTACTTTCTAACACGAGAGAAGGGACATAAATTTTACCTATGACAGGCTTCGCCTCCATCTCTTTTTCAGAATAGCTTTGAAAGTAGTCAGTTGAAAGTGATTTCTTTTCATCATTGGGATAGTCATAACTATTATTCAACTTCGCATAATAAAATGGAGCGTGAACTTTAGTTGACTTCATCCGTTTTTCAAATTCATTAGCTTCATCCTCTTCTGATAGTTTAGTATTAAAAACTTTAAGTGAGGAGATTCGGTGAGAAACTAGCATAGAGGTATAGTCATAGAGTGCAGGCACTTCTCTTATACCCTTTTGAAGACGTTGAGGTTTCACATAACCGATTCCCCAATTTTCTTTGTTCTTTTTCGGTTTGTTAAGATGAATGGTTTGCTCACTTTGACCTAATGAGTATAGCTTCTTTTCCAAAGCGTCTAATTTAGCAATTAAGGTCTTGTTTTCTTTAGTACATAAAGAATGCATATCAGTAAGCTTATAAAAATCAATCTCACTTTTTGTCAATTTAGACTTGAGCTCAGTATTCTCTTTTAGAATTATAGTCTGTTCTTTTGCGTTGGTGTCACCGTTTGTATGTAAAACCTCAACTAATACTTTTCTTCTCAGCAATTTCATCGCTAAGTTTCTGTATCAATTGGTTTTTGTTAATTATAACACCATTTTCTCGCTTAAGATTTGATTGTAACTCTTCTTGTTTTAAAACCATATCATGCATTTTATTCATTAAATCTTTATACGATAAAACACATACCTCCTCTTCTTCATTTTCTGAATCAACTTCAGCATCTGATTCGATTTTGCCCATCAAGCACATATTGACGGCTTCATCCTTTTCTTCATCTTCTTCTTCTTCATCTGAGTGATCCAGCCAGTATTCATCTTCAGCCATCAGTGCCTTGCCTGCCTCCTGTTGCTTTGCAAGAAGCATCTTGTTCTTGTAGTAATCGGAGTTTCTGACTTTTGATCTGCGGCAATCCTTGGCAAAGTGACCTGTTTTGCCACAGTTGTAACACATCAGTGGTCCTGGCTGACTTGATCCTTCAGCTTTAAATTTCCTTTCTTCAGGATTCCTCTCCACTAACATTTTTCCTTCAGTCTGATATCTTCTATCTTCAGGTTTCTTCTCCTCTGTTCTCTTTCCCTCAAATCTCTTCCCTTCATACTTATTTCCTTCATATCTGCTTCCTTCAATTCTTTCCTTGTGAGCATAGTTGTTTGGTCCAGAAGAGTGCCTCTGACTGTTTGACGTCGGATTCCTGTAGAACTTTTTCTGAAATGCATTTGTTAGAAACTGCATTGCTTGCTGCATTTGTTCATTTTCATCCGAGTCAGAGACAACATCAGCTTCAGCTTCAGCTTCTTCTGATTCATACACAATCGTCTTGTTCTTCTTCTTTTTCACAACAAGAGCGACTGTGTCTTCAACTGTCTTTCCTTTTCTCTTTTCTGCTAGAATTTCATCCACCTCATCTTCATTTTGTCGGAGGGTTTCATACACCTCGTGAAGTGGAATCTCATTCAGGTCTTTTATCTGCCTCATCTGCCTGGCAAAACTTTTCCATTCTGGTTGTAGAATACTCAGGAATTTGATATTCAGCTCGATTTGAGATTTGTTGACCTTATTCTTGCTTAATTCGTTTAGCAAAGTCACAAACCTATCATATGTTCCCTCTAGAGTTTCTCCAGTTCTGCCTTTGAATTCTTCAAAACTGTGCAGGCAGTTAGAGATTTTCAGTTGGTTCCCAATCTTTGAACCCAGCATCATTTTCTCTAGTTGATCTCACATTTGTTTTCCGGAGGCCTTGTAGCTGTCAATCTTTACATAGATTTCATTCGTAATCCCTTGTAGAATGTATGACTTGGCTAACATGTCGCCTTTTGCTCTTAGCTTATCATCACCTGTTAGATCTCCATAAGAAAGTGCATGTCGTACTTCTTGAGTACCTGCTGCTGGTTCCCTATATTTTGTTTCCATTAGGCCTTCTTCTAAGGATTGTTTGATGAAATCATCCAATTCCTGTCTTTCGATGAAGTTCAGGAACCGATCCTTCCACTGTTCGTATTCTCCTCTAAAAAGAACTGGTGGCTTGGTGTCAGTTCCTATTGCAAGGGCTTCTCTGGATGTCATTCTGTTTGGATTAAGAGAAAACTTGACAGATATGATCGTTAATGCAAATTAAAATCAGATAAAATTTAGAAATAAAAATTTCCAAAAATTTCCAAATTTAACCAAGTCTGGAAATGGAGGAAAATTCAAACTTTGCGTTTGAAGAAGCTGGCGCAAAATGGGTTTTGCGCGAGAAGCGGGTCGCGCGAACTGGGAGGTTTGCGTGAGACGTGTATGGCGTAAAGTGAGAGTTTATCGGTAAGATGTAAAGAAATGAAGCTCGACCGGTAAAAATTAGTGAGACCGATAAAAAGTGAGTGGAATGCAATAATGATTTTCTTGGATCGATATTACAAATGATACTTTGCAAATTAATTTAGAAAGGTGAAAGTGTGAAATGAATATTTGTGGACACGTGAGTTTGTGAAAGTGTGAAATGAATATTAGAGCTTAACTCAAGTGGAATGATTTATGGAAGTGGAATGGAGTTATGCATGGAAATGAAACACGTGGAAGTGAAATTGTGAAAGTGTGAGTGGACCGAAATGATTTGTGTGAGAGTGAGTTGTTTACAAATGTGAGAGGAGTGTTGATGACCGGATGAGAGACTAGAAGACCGAGAGAAGTGGAAGACCGGAAGAGATTATGAAATGATTTGTAGGTTTGACCGGATAAATATGTGAAGGTCTTTGACCGGAAACAAACAATTCGACCGGATAATCAAAATGGCTTTGACCGATAGTTGTCTCTAAGACCGGGATTTGTTTTGTGTGATTCGACCGGATTAAAATAGGAGTTTGACCGGGGAAGTGAGGTGGAAAGGTTTTATTCGACCGGTGAAATGTAGTGGAAAATTGGGGTTCGACCGGAATTGAGGTTTACTTTGACCGGATAAAAAAAAATACTCGACCGGATAAAAAAAATATTCGACCGGTACAAAGTGGGATTTGACCGGAGAGTGTTTGACCGATACCAAAAGTTTGTGAGATTCGACCGATAAAAAATGATCTTCGACCGGTAGAATGTAAAAACTAAGGTTCGACCGGTACGCTTAAGACCGATACGTCGTCTTCTCCGATTAAACGACCTGCAACTCTAAAATTAACCCAACTAGAGATCGATTTACCACACCAAACTTTGACAGAATGTTCTCCTTACCAACAACAACAATACACAACCTTTTGATTTCGAAAATAACCGCAAAATCAAGATTTTGATGATTGATCAGTGTTCTTCAAAAATGAAGAACACAGAGAGTTGAAAATTTTGATTTTGATCTGGATCAGCTCTGATACCAATTGTGAGTCCGTGATCGTTACCAGATAATCAAAACAACAAACAATAGATGATAAACCAACCTGATTCGATAACAAACGATGATTACACGGTTGATTTCTTTGAGTTCTCTCTGTTTGTTTCTCTCCTTTACACCTTTTTACTATGTGTTGTGTGTGTTAATTGTGTTGATCGATAAACAGAGAGATAGATAATATCAGTATAAGATATTATCAAAAACTAATATAAACTAATATTAAACTAAACATAATATCTAAATAATAAATATCTAGATATTAAAAACAACTTTGACTTTATTACAGAATAGACCCTAGACTATGGTTGAGAGTAACTTTCATCTTTAACTTCAGATTGCGATCTTCGTATTTGGATGATCTTGAATCCAATGAGACTGTGTCTTAACATGACGATTATTCAAGATACACGTGGGTCAAATTTATACGATCAAAATATGAGACGCCCGAAATTCTCATTACTTTCTTAAAGACGACCTAGGTGAATATGCAGAGACAAGTCAAGTGTCTTCGAACTGACAACAACACAGAGTTCAAAAACAAAACAGTTGAAGAATATCTTGAATCAGTCGGGATATCACATCAATACTCTGTTGCACATACACCTGAACAGAATGGAGTAGTCGAAAGGCGAAATCGGATGCTAGTCGAGGTCGCTCGTACTATGCTTAGCCAATCAGACTTACCTCTATTTCTGTGGGCAGAAGCTGTGTCAACTACATGTCATACTCAAAATCGATCCATGATACACCGCCGTTTTCAAAAGACTCCATATGAGTTGATCAACAACAGAACACCGACAATCAAGTATTTTCATATATTTGGGTGTTAGTGTTTCGTGCTTAACGATAGAGAGAATCTGAACAAATTCAGTGCTAAGGCGGACGAAGGCGTCTTCATTGGATACTCTTCTACATCTGCAGCATATCGTGTTTATCTGAAGAAGTCAAAGACAGTCGTCGAAAGCGTCAATGTAACATTCGATGAAGAAATGGCTTCTGAATAATTCAGTTCAGAACCCCGTGATTACTGGAGTATTAGCTTCTGGACAGATCAGTCCAGAACCTGTTTCTACAGCGAACAATTCGGATAACGCTTCTACTTCACTTTCACATTTATCTGATTTAGATTTGTTATTTGAATTCTTTTATGATGAGTTTCTAGGATCTAATTTGCCTAAATCTGCTGTGACTGACAGGTCTGAAGACACAAGTTGCAATCATCCAGTCACTTCAGAAGTTATAACTGAACTTGAATCCCCCGTTCAGTCTGAAACTCACATTCGAACATCTACTCCTACAGTTGAAGATATACAAGTAACTGCTGAGCCAGAAGTAACTATATCAGTTAGGTGTGATACACTGTGTACTCAACAGCCAGAATCATCTGTTCCAACTTATATTTCTGCACCTGAAATTTCAACAGCAAACCCCCCTCCAACTATTCAAACTGAAGAGCCTGATAGTGGATTTCAAGATGATAATCATGATCAATCAGCATCTATTCCACTCCCTCATGAGCATCGCTGGACCAAAGAGCACCCTTTACATCAAGTAATTGGAGATCTAAACAAAGTAGTGCAAACTAGGTCAACGACTTTGAATCAATGTATGCATGACTCATTCCTCAGCAAGATAGAGCCCACGCATGTATCAGAGGCTTTAGCTGATTCGGATTGGGTATCTGCTATGCAAGAAGAATTAAATCAGTTTGAAGCTCTGAAGTTCTGGAGATTAGTTCCAAAACTGGAAGGAAAAATCCGTAATTGGCACTAAATGGGTATTCAAGAATAAAAAGGATGAAGATGGTATCGTCATAAGGAATAAAGCAATACTTGTTGCCAAAGGTTACCGGCAAGAGGAAGGCATATACTACGATGATACATATGCTCCAGTAGCGCGTATAGAGGCAATCCGCATGTTTTTAGCCTACGCAGCTCACAAAAATTTCACAGTATATCAGATGGACGTGAAAACGGCCTTTCTGAATGGTATTCTTAAGGATGAAGTCTACGTGTCTCAACCAGAAGGGTTCGTTAATCCAGATAAGCCAGATCACGTCTACATTTTGGACAAAACCCTGTATGGTTTGAAACAAGCCCCTCGAGCATGGTATGATGTTCTATCTAAATTCTTGGTCAAGTCAGGTTTTTCCAAAGGTAAAGTTGATACCACTTTGTTCATCAAAAAGGAAAAAGACGATATCATCCTTATTCAAATATATTTTGATGATATAATATTTGGTTCTACTAATCCTAAATTTTGCAAAAACTTTTCTAACCTCATGGTGTCACGTTTTCAAATGAGTATGATAGGAGAGATGAATTTCTTTCTCGGATTACAAGTTAAACAGTTTTCAACGGGGATTTTCATTAACCAATCTAAGTACATTTTGGATATTCTTCGGAAGTTTAAAATGGAAAATTGTAAACCAATTGGAACCCTGATGGCACCAATTACTAAGATTAGCACTGATCCTTCGGGTAAAAGTGTTGATGTTAGAAGTTATAGAGGTATGATAGGATCGTTAATGTATCTTACTTCAAGTAGGCCAGATATTATGTTTTCAACATGCTTATGTTCTAGATATCAGGCTGCTCCTAAAGAATCCCATTTGGATGCTGCCAAAAGGATTTTTAGGTATCTGAAGGGGACTGCAGATCTTGGTGTGTGGTATCCTAAGGATACTGGGTTTCAACTGACTGCCTATTCAGATGCAGATCATGCAGGTTGCATGTTGGACAGAAAGAGAACTTCAGGTCACATTCAATTTCTTAGAGATAAGCTTGTTAGTTGGGCATCAAAGAAACAATTATGCGTTTCCACATCGACTGCTGAAGAAGAGTATGTAGTTGCTGCCAGTTGCTGCTCTCAAGTCCTGTGGATGCGAAGACAACTGCGAGACTATGGATTCAAGTTTGATAAAATACCGATCTATTGTAACTCGAAGAGTGAAATCGCGATATCTGCTAATCCTGTCCAGCATACGAAAACCAAACACATTGACGTCAGGTATCATTTTATCAAAGATAATGTAGACAAAGGAACAATTGAACTTTATTTTGTAAAAACAGATTATCAGCTTGCCGATTTATGTACCAAACCCTTAGATGAAAAGAGATTTCATTTTCTTGTTTCTAAGCTTGGTATGTTAAATATTAAGACATAATCGATTGTTACCTAATAAAGTTAAGTATTGTTATTTTTCATCATTTTCTTTATAATTATTTCTGAAAAGATATCTGCACTTTAATAGTTTGTTCATGATCTCAGGGGGAGAGTGAGATGAATTTTAAGATGATCTACATTCTTTTGAGGGGGAGCATATCTAATTTCTGTATTTTGTTTAACTGATAAATTTTTGTGATGCATGAATTTAGGGGGAGCATACAAATCAAAAGGAGTAAGACTATGATTTCTGATTACTTATGATCAGAACTCGTACTTTAATCGTTTTACTGCTTTATGTCTTTTACATTTGAATAAATTTTGTGAATAAAAGTTGCTTTGTCTAGACTTTGAGACTTGTGCAGATTGAGAGGAAGCTATCAAGATCATATTTTTATGACTTCAGCTGACTTCATGAGATCTAAGATTGCATAGAAAAGGTTAATTTCTTATCTTAATCTCATACATGGTTGAAAGAAGGACAACTTTCAATCATAGAAAACATATTCTTAAATGTTCAAACCACTTCCCGATTCTTAACCAGTTTTCATGAATTGGAAGTGTGATTTTTAAATGATTTTCATAATTTTTGTGCTTCAATGTTTAACAAACCGTGTGTTTCCAAAGATAATTACTTGTGTATTGTCTTTTCTATATACTTTCAAGTATTCACACAACTGGTTTGATTTCTTGTTCAAATAGTTCTTACCATGTCTCGTATTGAAACATATTTTCGATGGTATGACACCCTACTTGTACTTCAAAGATTTTTGAGCGTTATTTCATTTCGAAACGTCATTTCAATAATGTCTATATTTTGTTTCATATGGACAATATCCGTTATTTTTGACCATAAGCCTTAATTGATATATCATTTCATTTCTGACCATTTTCATACAATGTCAGATTTTCAAACAACTCTCTTGCATTCATTTCATTCTTTCAATATACTTGTTTGAAAATACTTCAATGTTTTAAAATTGCTCAAATCTTCATGTTTATACTTTATGAGCATACTTTCATCTGACATTTGTATATGAGCTTTTCCTGATAAAGTTAAATCATCTGAGCAACACATGCTTTCTAGGATAATATGGGTTCATTGTGCTAGGAATTAACTGAACTTCTATGAAATCACGTTAACCAGTGATTTCTACCCAAGAAGTTAATCCTTAGTAATTGAGTGTGAGAAGTCTAAAAGAAATGAGTGTGGGTTGTGTGTTGAGGGAAAATGGAAGTGAGAGTTTCGTTAGATGTGAGCTTAATGATAAAAAGAAAGAGGGTGTGATATCAGATTAAAAGAATATCAGACTCTACACCAACTACTTTCTGAGTCGGGCAGCCACATTACTAGCGTTTCACAACTCTTTGGTGAATGTTATTGAAACAGGCAACTAGCCCATGCCAACTCTTGTTACAAACCTCACCAGCCACTCATTTTCTTCTTAAAAAGAAAGTGTTTCACATTTTTTCTGGGGACGCAACACATATGCTATTTGATTTTCATTTGGAAAATCTGGATATTGAAAAAGAAGGAAGTATGCCCCACCTTCGCACTTCAATCATGCCCTTAGAGTCTGTGTTTAACTAACAGTTGTCTCAGTGGTTTACACAATTTTGAGCCTTAAAAGCAATCATTCGTGCTTAATTCTTTCTACACTTGCACGAACACACAAGGAATTTGTTTTCTTGTCATAACATTCATAGAAATTGCCTTTGTGGTGTTACGATGGTTGGATGGAAGCCCTGGGGGAGTGAACATCATAAAAGCTCCTTTATATTGTGTATTCGTTACACACACTGACTTTGTGTTACTGACAGACATTTTAACTGATTCATTTGTTGATTCAGGTGTTACATTCCTATTTCGTCTAGGTTTGAAAAGATCTGGTTGAATACATTGTTCGAATTGGCAAACAATCAGAGGCTCGTAAACAGATCAGTGGTCAGACTGGATACAAATATTTCTTACTGAAAGTTTTGATGATATGGATGCTCACATCTTCAAAAAGGGGGAGATGGTATCAAGAAATGTTAAAGTGTTTAAAGTTTTGGGAGATTTTTTTTAAAGAAATGTCCATGTCAGAAGATTCAAAGTAAAGAGTTGAAGAAGATCAAAGAATTTCTGAAGATGTGCTGATTTTGAGGAAATTTTCTTTGAAGATTATTTTGCTAAAGCAATCTGAGCTCAATCTGATGATAATTTCTTTACGAAGTTTGAAAGAGTATTGTGATAATTCTGAAGAGATTGTTGAAGATCTTGTTTATCATATTTGGGGAGATTGTTATACTCTTTGAAGACAGAGCTTAAAAGAGAAGACTGAATTGCTAGATCTTTCAACAGTGATCTTGAATCCAAAGGGGGAGATTGTTAGAGCATGAAATATGTTGGATACAAGATCAAGAAGACAAAAGTCAAAGTGCAAGAAGTCAAAGCTGAGAAAGTCAACTCTCATTAAAGTCAAAGTCTATTTTGTAATAAAAAGTGAAAGTCCTTGTATTTGTATTTTGTATTTTCCTTGTATTTTAGTTCTAGGTATAAATAGTTTTTCCTTTTTTGTTTTTGTAGTGAGATATCTTGAAGGTAGTTTTTCTAGAGAGAGAAAACGTATTCGATAGAGAGAATTGTAGAGAGAGAAAGAGAGTTCTAGAAAGAGAAAGTTGTAATCTTGTAAATTTGGATTTGAATCAAACAGGTAATTGAAACATATTGTTTTGTTTGATTGATTGTTTGTGATTAGGATCTAGAAACAGGACACACACTTGCGTTGAGATTTATTTGCATGTTCAATTTGGGGTTGCATAAACCTGACAAACAAGTTTTTGGCGCCGTTGCCGGGGATGCACGTCAAAAGTTTCTCTTTTTTTAGAAGTAAAGTTTTTAAAAGTTAGTTTTTTTACCACCTATTTAGAAAATCAAGTTTATGCAACGAATACCGCATGGTGAACTTTTTCAACCTGATCCTGACATTCAAAAAACTTTTAGGAATAGAAGAAGATTACACAGGGTTACTTCAGCTCTAAAATCTTCCAAAAATCCGGAACCCAATCACAGGATGGCTAAACAAGATGACGATGATATTCTTGGTCTAAGATCAAATGATGAATGTTGATCCAAACCCTCTCAGTGATTTGATGATGAACCTTTAAAATACTTAGTGAAAATTATGTTTAACATTTGTATGTATTAGTGTTTCACCATCAGCGATCACATACTGAGTCTGTTCAGTATCGCTTATAGTTTCTAATGTATTCAGTTAAATGTAATCCCTGAAGACAAGTTTTGCGAAAAAGACGTTCACCGCTGACATCGAAGACAAAGTTGCTGAACAAGTGACAAGTCTACTCATGATCTGATGCGGACATCAGTGAAACCAAGACAAGTCGAAAACACACGAAGAACTTTGAAGAAATGCTTCAGCGATCGCTGACCTTAAGTCAGACTAGGAACTCTTCCATCTACCACCATTGTCAAGATAGCAAGTCAAAGAAATCCAACTAGGAACTCTTCCATCTACCACCATTGTCATCTTCTCCAAGGAATCAAGCTAAGGATTTGGGTTTTCATCAAAACCCTATTTTGTGAGTTCATCCTTCTTAATAAATGATATATGCTACCACGAAAACCCTTTTCTTACATTACTTTAATTTTAGCATGATTTATATATTTTGTGCCTTTCATACTACTAGGTCAAAATATAGGGTTTTGACATTTATTGGAATATTTCGTGACATATCGTTTTAAGATGTTCAAGGTGGCTGTAAACATGATTTATGCAGGTATTATGAATAGTTGGAATCCAAATGGGTGATATGATTTTATTGGATTTATAATCGAGAAGGGAAGTTGAGTATTATAATTATTATGTATCATAGATTTATGGGAAAATGGAAGAATATGGTAACATGTTTTGTATGTTGGAAAACATAACTTATGTGAAGGGGTTGATATTATGGTCATTAGATTTACCTTACAGTAATATGGTTCTATGTGAGATTCATGTGTTTGGAATTTATAGCAAATACAAACTGTTATGATGGTAAATTGTGTTAGTTTGGAATGGTGAGGGCCCAAGGTAAAGATCCATGGATAGGGTTGAACTTGGTGACTCTTTGGGGTAAAGGCTCGGTTAGAGTTGGACCCATATTTACATTGAACTAAAGATTCATGGATAGAGTTTATGTTCTAACGGCTAAAGATTCATGGATAGAGTTGACGCCAGTATATAACCATTCCAACTAAGTGCTCCACATGGGTTGTGGCCTACTTTCGTGTTCCGTCGCAACCTATGGTGGAACGGGTCTCCCCCGTCTCTCATAAGGTCCAAATGTTATAAGATTAAATTATTATTGCTACCCCATTTATTTTTAAATATTCACCAATGTTTTATATTTCTTTCCACATATATCTTGATGTTCTCAGTAGGCTCCAAGCCTAACACTTGTTTGCTTTAGTGTACATGTCAGGTTCCGTTAGTGGTGGGGTGGCTAATCCTTGAGCGGAGAGTAGAGTCAACATTTTGGGAACATAGCATTTGACGAGACATAGAGCGTGCATATTACTTGTCGATGTTTTGGGAATTGATGACGACACCCAATTATAATCTAAACTAGAATGCTTTAGATTATGTAGGTTGTCGGTCCTCATTTCATTTCATTTGGGTTTTGTAAACGCTTATACAATTCCCCATTTTTTGGGATGATATCATATGTGAAACTTTATTTCATATAAAATGTTCCATGTTTAAATTCCCTTCAGTTTATAAACGTTATGTTGCGAAAATTTCAAGTTTTGAAATCACTAAATTTTAGGGTGTTACAAGTTGGTATCAGAGCATTTGTTTAAGTGAAATAGGAATGAACGTAAGATGTCTGGACTTAAGTTGGAGTTATTAAGTTACGATCGGTGAGGATTGGGTAGAACTTCTAAGATAGGATGATCTTAGAGTCGACGAAATTGCATGATTAAGAATTGTGATGATGGTAACGAGAATCCTTGTGTATGGTGTGTTCATAATTGCACTCAGCTAATGCCATTATGAATATATTGTTACGTGAGCATGCTTTATCTACTAATGTCATGACGATTGATGAATGTATTAGTATGTTTTCTTTTGTGTTTCGACCGAATCTCTTATTTTCTCTCGTGCTTGTGTGGCAGCCTTTGTTCTATCATGGTGAATACTCGAAGTCGACCGTTGGTCAAAGGGGAAATTCATGAAGATAGCACATCCAATCCAAATCCAGCGGTTAGGGCGGTGAATGTTGTCCTCCTTAATATGCCACCGATATTTACCGGAGAGGTTGAGCACATACCCAGGGTGGATTTGGCATCATCAAACCTGGTCATTCGGGAGGCAAACTGTTAGATCACATATCTATTGGATTCAAGATCATCCAAACTGAAGATCGCAATCTGAAGCTAAAGTCGGAACGTCGACTCTCGATATTAAAGTCTAATGTTTATTTGTAATAAATGTCAAAGTATTGTTATTGTTATTTAGTTTACTTAGTTAGTTAGATATTAAGTTAGTTAGATATAATATCTAAATGTTAGATATTATATAGATCTAATATCCAAAACTTGAATCGATCAACCTTGTAACCATTTCTATTAATCAATACAGGTTGGTAATCATTAATGTGTTGTTTGATATAGAACTTGATATAGTATTGTGGACCCACAATTGGTATCAGAGCCTGATTTAAGATCAAAATCAAGTTTTAAGAAAAACGACTCTGTGTTCTTGTTTGAAAATCGAGTTTGAGATTTAGAGTGTTTTAGGAGTTAAAATCGATCAGGTTGTGATCGATATAGATGCTAGATCAACTTGTTATAGTTTGATTTCAGTATAAAGCTTTAATCGAGTTCCATTTTGTGATTTTAGTGGTTTGAGTTCGAGTTTCAAAAGTTACCGTGCCATCAATTTGATTTCTAAAAAGTGATTTTAGTTGATTTTTGAAGTACAGGAAGAACTTGTGCAAACCAGAAGACGAACTCACGCAAAGCTCACTTCTCGCAACACTCTTGAAACGCAAACCTCGAACTTCACTTCTCGCAACAACAAGGAAACGCAAAGCTCAGTTTTCGCAAACCTCTAGAAGCACAAACCTCAGTACACGTGTTCATCTCTTCACGAAAAGCTCAAGTCTAGTTTGCGCAACCTTCTTGACACACAAACCTCACTTTGCGCCATCAACCTCTTGCGCAAACCTTCTCAAAATGCAAAGTTTTTTCTAGACTTAGATTTTTTCTTCAAAATGACATCCAGAGAAGCCCTAACAATCGGAACTGACACCAAGCCACCAGTTCTCTTTAAAGGAGAATACGAACAGTGGAAAGATCGGTTTCTGAACTTTGTTGACAGACATGAGCTGGGTGATTTCATCAGGAAATCTATAGAAGAAGGGGTTATGAAACCAGTCATGACGACTCGTTTGGTTGGAACCGTGCCAACTCAGGTTGAACTTAAGTATCATGAGCTATAAGATGATAACCTCAGAAGAGCTAAAGGCGCAGATTAGCTAAGTCATACATTCTACAAGGAATTCCAAATGTAATTTATGTAAAGATTGACAGCTACAAGGCCTCCGACAAAGAAATGTGGGATCAACTTGAGAAGATGATGTTGGGTTCAAAGGTTGGGAATCAACTGAAAATCTCCAACTGCCTAAATAATTATGAAGAAAATCTCCAACTGCCTATGACAGGTTTGTGACCTTGCTGAAAGAATTAAGCAAGAATAAGGTCCACAAATCTCAAATTGAGCTGAACGTCAAATTCCTGAGTATTCTACAACCGGAATGGAAAAGATTTGCCAGACAGATGAAGCAGATCAAGGATCTGAATAAGATTCCACTTCATGAGGTGTATCAAACCCTCAGACAAAATGAAGAAGAGGTGGATGAAATTCTAGATGAAAAGAGGCAGAAAGGAAAGACAGTTGAAGACACGGTTGCTCTTGTTGTCAGGAAGAAGAAAAACAAGACAATTGTGTATGAATCAGAAGAAGATGAAGGTTATGCAAACTCTGACATGGATGAAAATGAACAACTGAAGCAAGCAATGATTCTGCTGTCAAATGCTTTTCAGAAAAAGTTCTACACGAAGCCGAGTTCAAACAGTCAGATATATTCTTCTGGTCCGAACAACTACATCCACAAGGAAAGAGTTAAAGGAAGTAGATATGAAGGAAAGAAATTTGAAGGGAAAAGAACAGAGGAGAGGAAACCTGAAGAGAGAAGATATCAGTCTAAAGGAAAGAGAATAGAGGAGAGGAAACCAGAAGAGAGAAAGTTTAAATTTGAAGGATCCAGTCAGACAGAACCACCAACGTGCTACAACTGTGGCAAAATAGGTCATTATGCCAGAGACTGCCGAAGGCCAAAAGTCAGGAACTCCAATTACTACAAGAACAAGATGCTTCTTGCAAAACAACAGGAGGCTGGTAAGGCACTGATGGCTGAAGATGAATACTGGCTTGATCATTCAGACGAGGATGACGAGGATGAAGAGAGAAATGAAGCCGTCAACATGTGCTTGATGGGAAAGCAAGAATCAGATGCTGAAGTTGATTCAGATGATGAAGAAGAGGAGGTATGTGATTTATCGTATTAAGATTTCATGAATAAAATGCATGCCATGAATTTAAAACAACAAGAGTTAGAGTCAAATCTTGAGCGAGAAAATGGTGTCATTACAGACAAAAATCAATTGATACAGAAACTTAGCAATGAAATTGCTGAGAAGAAAGTATGGGTTGAGGTTTTACATAGAGATAATGACACCAACGCAAAGGAAAAGACAATAATTCTTAAAGAGAATTCTGAACTCAAGTCTAAACTGACAAAGAGTGAGATTGATATATATGAGCTTACAAAATTGCATTCTTCATGTACCAAAGAAAACTTTTCTTTACTTGGTAAATTAAAAAGTTTGTAAGAGAAGTTTTACAAAATGGGTCAAACTGAACAGACTATTCATCTGAACAAACCCAAAGAGGAAATAGAGAGATGGGGAATCGGTTATAAGAATCCTCACTGTCTTCAAAAAGGAATGTCTGAAGTGCCTGCACTTTATGATCATCTTTCTATGAAATTAGCTCGACGAATCCCTGAGTTTAAAACTTTCTGGACTAAACTATCTGAAAAGGATGAAGCTAACGAAACTGAAAAACGGTTGAAATCATCTAAAGTTCATCTTCCATTTTATTATGCGAAGATGAATAATAGTTATAATGAAAATCCTATATATCAAAAGAAGAAAACTCTTTCAAGTGATTTATTTCAAAGTTATTCTGAAAAAGAAATGGAGGCGAAGCCTATTCAAGGTAAACTATATGTCCCTCCTCTTGTTTTAGAAAGTAAAATTTCTGAACTCGAGAATTCTTTAACAGATGAAAGACTTTTGATGAATATTGAACAAAAAGTTTTTTCAACTGTGTTCAAAAATGTTATTATTTCTAAGGATTCAAACTCTGAGGATATGTTTGGTTTAGCAAATAAAGGGTTTAATTTTCTGAACTCTGACGGTGGTTTAGATGATTGTTTTGAACAATTTAACTTTAATGCAAAACTTCCTAACCATTCATCTTTTGTTAAGAAATCTTTAGGAAAAACCAGTATGCCTGTTAACAGTGCAAAATCAACGAAAGTTGATAACTCAGTCTCTGTGAAAGCTAAAAATGCTAAAGGTAAGATTATATCTCAGCATTCACAGAAAACGTACACTACTGGTAATCCGAAGAAGAAGTATTCGGTTGATGCTCAAAATTCTAACTCAACAGTTTCACATGTTTCATATCTGAGCAAGCAAAGGCCAGAAGTTAAATCTCTGTGGCAACCGAAACAGAAGCTTGACAAGACCGTTAAATCTTTTTGTAGTGTTAATTGTAGTAAGACTTCGCCTAGTAAAGATGTCCTGATTGCTGATGTTGCTATTTTGAACTCAAAACTTGTTGTTTCTTGTAAACAATATACAATGAAGCAATTATTTCAGTTATCTTTATCTGCTAGAAAGTCTTCTATTTATGATAAACAAGTTTCTACTTCTTGTCAAGATTCTGAAGATTGGTTTGGCAATTATCATGTGGATTCATCTCATTATAATGCTTCAAATGACTTTCAAAAGAAAAGAGGACCCAATTTCAAATGGGTACCTAAATCTTGTGCTAACACAGTAGGACCCAAATTCCAGTGGGTACCAAAGGCTAAATCTGTGTTGCAGGCACACAAAGTTTAAAGAGAAATCGACTTCTGATTATGTACAGACCAGGACTCGTTCTTCAATGTCAAAATAGGCTTTTGAACAAATCAGTTCAAGACCCGCACTTCGATAATGAAAGTGTTTATTCCAATGTTGTCGTATGAATATCTAAATTTGTAATTTCTCTTATGCAGACTCGTCATACGTGGTTCTTGGACAGCGGATGTTCCAAACACATGACAGGGTAAAAAGAGATGTTGTCCAATTTTAAAGACAAATATTGCGGAACAGTCAGATTCGGCAACGACCAGTTTTCTCCAATAATGGGATAAGGTGATGTACAACATGACAATGTCACTATCAAGAAGGTGAGCTATGTTGAAGACTTACGACACAACTTGTTCAGTTTAGGCCAGTTCTGTGACAAAAACTTAGAGGTCAACTTCAAAGCCAAGAGATGTTCAGTTCGCAATGAAGAAGGCGAAGAACTCTTGGTCGGTACTCGAGAATCAGACCTCTACACAATCAATTTATCAAATGTATAGACTGACAAGAAGGTTTGTCTACTGACGAAAGCCTCGATGCAACAAAGCTGGTTATGGCATCGAAGGCTCTCTCACCTCAACTTCAGGTACATCAACAATCTGGTCAGTGGAAAGCTCGTCAAAGGACTTCCAGAGCTCAAGTATGAAAGAGAACATCTTTGTGCAGCATGTGAAAAGGGAAAAATGAAGAGGGCTCCACATAAACCAAAGCCTGAACCAAGTACAAACGCTCTGTTAGAGTTATTGCATATGGACTTATGTGGTCCGATGCGAACTCAGAGTCTAGGCGGAAAGAAGTACATTCTAGTGATCATGGATGATTACTCGCGATACACATGGGTCAAGTTTCTACGATCAAAGGATGAGACACCAGATGTTCTCATCACATTCCTGAAGACGACCCAGGTGAATCTGCAGAAACCGGTCAAGTTTCTACGAACAGATAACGACACAGAGTTCAACAACAACAAAGTTGAAGAATATCTCGAATCTGTCGGGATTTCACATCAAAACTCTGCTGCTCGTACACCTCAACAAAATGGAGTGGTCGAAAGAAGAAATCGTACGCTAGTCGAGGCTGCTCGTACTATACTAAGTCAATCAGAATTACCTCTATTTTTATGGGCAGAAGTTCTATCGATCGCGTGCTACACACATAATCGCTCCATGGTACATCGCAGATTCAAGAAGACTCCTTATGCGTTAATCAACAACCGAACACCGACAATCAAATATTTCCATATATTTGGGTGTAAGTGTTTCGTTCTAAACGATAGGGAGAATCTCAACAAGTTCAGTGCCAAGGCAGACGAAGGCATCTTCATTGGTTATTCCTCGACATCAACTGCATTCCGTGTTTATCTAAAGAAGTCAAAGACGGTTATAGAAAGCATCAACGTCACGTTTGATGAAGAGATAGCTTCCGAACAACACAGTTCAGAATCCGTGATAATCGGAGTACTAGCTTCTGGGCAAATCAGTCCAGAACCTGCGTCTCAACACAATAAATCAGATGAAACATCAACGTCAACTAATCATTTATCTGATTTAGACTTATTATTTGAATTATTTTATGATGAATTTCTTGGATCTAATGTAAAGAAATCTGTTGTGGTTGACAGGATGGAAGACTTAACGACTACTCATCCAACCAGTTCAGATGTTCCTATTGAATCCAACACCCCGATTTAACAAGAAATTCCAATTCAAATGCCGACTCCAACAGTTGAAGAAGTTCCATGTGATGAAGAGACAGAAGTATCTGAACCAATAGGATGTTCTGTACAGATCCATCTACAGCCGGACGAAGCTGTACCTACTGAGCCTTCTGCACCTATCACTTCAACTGCAATCATCATTCCTCCTGAACAAACTGAAGAAGGTACAAGTGGATTTATAGATGATACAATTGACATACATTCATATAATCCACTACCTCATGAACATAAATGGACTAAAGAGCATCCGATAAGCCAGATCATTGGCGATCCATCAAAACCGGTGCAAACTAGGTCAGCATCAATAAACTTGTGCATGCATGACTCCTTTCTGAGCAAGTTCGAGCCAACTCGCGTATCAGAGGCACTTGCTGATCCAGAATGGGTGATCTTAATGCAAGAAGAGCTGAATCAGTTTGATGCACTTCAAGTCTGGAGACTCGTACCAAAGCCTCAAGGTAAAACAATTATAGGTACGAAGTGGGTTTTCAAGATCAAGAAAGACGAATGTGGTACCATTATCCGAAACAAGGCAAGACTAGTAGCCAAAGGATACAGACAAGAGGAAGGAATCGACTATGACGAGACATATGCTCCTGTGGCGCGATTAGAGGCCATTAGAATGTTTCTAGCCTACGCAGCTCACAAAAACTTCACGGTCTTTCAAATGGACGTGAAGACTGCCTTTCTGAATGGCATTCTGAAGGAGGAAGTCTACGTCTCTCAGCCATAGGGTTTTGTCAATCAAGAGAAGCCGAATCACGTCTACATTCTTGACAAAGCACTCTACGGTATGAAACAAGCTCCTCGAGCCTGGTATGATGTCCTTTCCAAATTTCTAGTTAAGTCTGGTTTTTCAAAAGGTACGGTGGATACCACTTTGTTTATCAAAAAGGAAAAAGCTGATATCATTTTAATTCAAATCTATGTAGATGATATTATTTTTGGTTCTACAAATCCTAAGTACTGTAAGAATTTTTCAAACCTTATGGTGTCTAGATTTCAGATGAATATGATGGGAGAGATGAATTTCTTTCTCGGATAACAAGTCAAACAGTTTTCTACGGGGATTTTTATCAATCAATCAAAATACATTATGGATATTCTTCGGAAGTTCAAAATGGAAAATTCAAAACCGATTGGTACCCCAATGGCACCAGGTACTAAGATTGGCACCGATCCTTCGGGTAAGGCTGTTGATGTTAGGACTTATCAAGGGATGATAGGTTCTTTAATGTATCTTACTTCTAGTAGTCCAGATATAATGTTCTCAACATGCTTATGTGCAAGATATCAGGCCAATCCTAAAGAAATCCATATGTCTGCTGTGAAGCGCATATTTAGGTATCTGAAGGGCATTGCAGATCTTGGTAAGTGGTATCCTAAAGATACAAGTTTTGAACTAACAGCATATACAGATGCAGATCATGCAGGTTGTATGTTAGACAGGAAGAGCACATCAGGACATGTACAGTTCCTCGGTGATAAGCTCGTAAGTTAGGCATCGAAGAAGCAACTTTGTGTTTCAACTTCCACGGCCGAAGAAGAATATGTAGTTGCTGTTCTCAGGTCTTATGGATGAGAACTCAATTGCGCGACTACGGTTTCCACTTCAACAAAATCCCGATATATTGTGACTCCAAGAGCGCCATCGCAATAACAGCGAATCCTGTTCAGCACACCAAGACTAAACACATAGACGTCAGGTATCATTTCATTAAAGATCATGTTGAAAAAGGAATAATTGAACTTTTCTTTGTAAAAACTGATTATCAGCTTGCCGATTTGTTTACCAAACCTTTAGACGAAAAGAGGTTTAACTTTCTTATCTCTAAGCTTGGTATGCTAAATCTAAAGATTTAATCAGTAGTTACCTATTAAAGTTTTCTAATTGTATACTTTTTCATCATTTCTTCATTTCCGCAAGATATCTGCACTTCTATATACTATTCATGATCCAAGGGGGAGTATGAGAAGAAATTGACATGTGGTCAATCTTATTTTGAGGGGGACCTCATAAGATTTCTGCATTTACCTTTTATGTCAAATTTTTGTAATGCAAGATTTTAGGGGGAGCTCTTCAAGTCAAAGGAGTTTGGATATGACTTCTGATTATTTCTAATCAGAACTCGTACATTAAAAGTTTTACTGCTTTTTGTCCTTTCAATTTAAGTGAATAAATTTTACTTTGACTTGACATAAGACTTTTGCATAATTTTTGAGAGATGCTTACAAGTTCATATGTTTATGACTTTAAGCTTAGCTTCATGAGATGGAAGATCGTACGTAAAGGTATAATTTTATATCTTCATCTCATATATGGTTGAAAGAAGGAAAACTTTCAATCATAGAAAACATTGTTTTCAATGTTCAAATCACTTCCCGATTTTTATCAGATTTTATGTTTTGGGAGTGTACTTTAAATGTTTTACATGAGCTTACATGATAACCTAAACCAGTTTGAGCAACATATTCTTTATAGGATATACGGGATCAGTGTGCTAGGACTTACAAGAAACTTCAATGGAATCACGTTAACCAGTGATTTCTACCCAAGAAGTTAATCCATAGTGATTGAGTGTGAGAAGTCAAAAGAAATGAGTGTGTCAAACAAAGAACTAAGTTTGATTAGAGTCAGCTAAATGTTAAAAAGAAAGAGCGTATGAGAACAGAGTTAAAAGAATATCACATATCTATTGGATTCAAGATCATCCAAACTGAAGATCGCAATCTGAAGCTAAAGCCGGAACGTCGACTCTCGATATTAAAGTCTAATGTTTATTTGTAATAAATGTCAAAGTATTGTTATTGTTATTTAGTTTACTTAGTTAGTTAGATATTAAGTTAGTTAGATATAATATCTAAATGTTAGATATTATGTAGGTTTATTAGTTTAATATTGCAAGTTGTTTTAGGTAGAGTGTTAGACACACTTGAGATCATATCTCAACAACTCTCTCTAAACAGATCAGAGATTATCTAGAACATAGAACACACACACTAAAAGGTGAAAAAGAGAGAAAAACAGAGAACACATCCAAAGCTTGAATCGATCAACCTTGTAACCATTTCTATTAATCAATACAGGTTGGTAATCGTTAATGTGTTGTTTGATATAGAACTTGATATAGTATTGTGGACCCACACAAACCCTCAAGACGATATGATGGCCAGTGTCATGCAGATGGTGACATCTTCTATGGAAAAGCAACAACAGGCATTCCTGAAGATGTTGGAGGATAGGAATGCTAGTCTCAGAAGGCCGGAGGTAGTTGCCGAGAATGCGGTGGCCGGTTCGGGTGGTACTGGAAATGGGATCCGGACGGAAGAGCACGTGGTTGTCGGTGCTCAGAGGGGCGGAAAGAGTTGCTCCTATAAAGCCTTCCATTGTAGTAAACCGCCCGAGTTCTCAGGATCCGATGACCCAGTTGAGTGTATGAACTGGATCCAGGCGATCGAGCAAGCTTTCGGTTCTAGTGAGTGCGGGGAATATCAGAAAGTAAGGTTCGCCTCCCAAATGCTTAGAGACCCGACACATCGATGGTGGAACGTCACTAGATCCACCCTCGATGCTGTCATTCTTGCCCAATTATCGTGGGAAGATTTCAAAAAGAAGTTAATTGAGGAGTATTGCAATGAGAGGATGATAAATCGAATTGTTGATGAGTTCCGAACTCTCAAGAAGGGTAACATGTCGGTGTGAGATTATTCAAGGAATTTCGTTGAGAAGCTTGATCTTGTAGGGCATGTGGCCCCAACCGAAAATGATAAGGTGAAGGTGTATCTAAAGGGGTTGCTAGCGGACATGATGTCCATTGTTCGCAATGCCAATCCCTCTACTCTCCGTGAGGCCATTGAAGAGGCCAAGGTCATGGAAGATGTTTATGTTCAAAGCCGCAAGGAGAGGGCCAGGGCGACTGAGAAGTGGAAATGGGAAGGAAACTCTTTGCCCTCCAAGAAACCACGAGCTTTCAACAATAACATCAATAGGGGGACTGAGCCTAGGCGGGAAGCTAGGTAGTGCCCAAAATGTCGAAGCAAACATTTTGGCCCGTGCAACTCTAGAGGGATGAACTGTTTCAAGTGTGGTAAGGCAGGACATATACGTGAAAATTGCTCGACTCGATGGGTCATATGCTATAAATGCAAGGAACCGGGCCACATTCGAAGTTAGTGCCCAAAGTTGAAGACAGGAGGACTGCAAGGAAAGAAGGAAAACCCTCCAAGAGTTCCCGACCGAGCTTTTCAGATGACGGCTGATGAGGCCAAGGCATCCACCGACGTGGTATCGGGTACGTTTCTCCTAAACTCAGTACCTGCTCGTGTGTTATTTGATTCCGGTGCTAGTTTCTCTTTCGTGTTTGGATATTTCCGTCAAAAGCTTGCCATGCCCACTAGTAGCTTAGTTGATGCTTTAGTGGTGAAGATAGTGAATGGTAGTTGAGTAGTGATCCATAACGTTTTGAAATATTGCTCGATTAATATTGAAGGGAAGGAATTTCCAATCGATTTGATGCCCATGGTCATTGGTGGATTCGATGTGGTGGTCAGTATGGATTGGTTGGCAGACAATCATGCCGAAATCGTATGCTCAAAGAAACTAATCCGACTCCTTAAGTCGGGTAATGAATCGGTGGTGGTGTACGGAGAAAGGAGGAAGGGCAATGTGGCAGTTATCACTATGGCCATGGCGCGTAGATGTTTGGTGAAGGGGTGTTCATCCTTCTTAGCCTACGTGATAGACGCCAAACTCGAAAAGAAGAAGCTTGAGGACATGAGGGTGGTGCGCCAGTTTCCCGATGTCTTTCCGAAGGACTTGCCCGGTTTGCCACCCGATCGTCAAGTCGAGTTTCGGATTGACTTGGTACCGGAGGCGGCTCTGATTGCTCGAGCCCCTTACCGGTTGGCGCCATCGGAGATGCAAGAAATGATGGCTCAACTCCAAGAGCTTCTAGAGTAGGGATTTATAAGACCGAGCTCGTTACCTTGGGGAGATCCGGTCTTTATTGTCAAGAAAAAAGATGGCCCAATGAGAATGTGCATCGATTACCAAGAACTGAATAAAGCAACGGTGAAGAACAAGTATTCGCTTCCGAGGATCGACGACTTGTTCGATCAACTCCAAGGAGCGGGTTGTTTCTCGAAAATTGATTTGCGTTCGAGATATCATCAAGTGAAGGTGAGAGGAGAGGACATCCCGAAGACGGCCTTTCAGAACGCGTTACAGCAACTACGAATTTCCTGTGTGCTGTTTGGTCTAACTAACGCACCGACGGTGTTTATGGATTTGATGAATAGAGTGTGTCGGACATTCCTCGACAAGTCGGTCATTGTATTCATTGATGACATACTCGTGTATTCCTAGAGTGAGTCGGAACATGAGCAACACCTTCGTGAAGTCCTATAGGTGTTGAGAAAGGAGAGGTTGTACGCCAAATTTTCCAGGTGCGACTTTTGGATTGAAGAGGTTCAATTCTTGGGTCACGTTGTCACTCGAGACGGAGTGAAGGTGTATCCCTCCAAAATTGAAGCCATGATGAATTGGGAACCTCCCAAGAGTCCGTCCGAAATCCGAAGTTTCTGGGGATTGGCGGGCTACTACTAGAGATTTATTAAAGACTTCACCAAAATTGGTTCTTCCTTGACGGCCTTGACTCGGAAGAACGTGAAGTTTGTTTAGACCAAGGCGCAAGAGAAGGAGTTTCGAACATTACAAAAGAAGTTATGTGAAGCTCCAATCTTATCGCTACCCGAAGGATCAGAGGACTCTGTGGCCTATAGCGATGCTTCAAAGATGGTTTTGGGTTGCGTATTGATGCAAAGGGGTAAGGTGATCGCCTACGCATAAAGACAACTCAAAGTTCACGAGAAGAAATATCCTACCCTTGATTTGGAGTTGGCGGCGGTGGTGTTCGCCTTGAAGCTATGGCGACACTACCTCTATGGCACGAAATGTACGCTCTACACAACTCATAAGAGATTGAAATACGTCTTTGATCAAAAGGAGTTGAACATGAGGCAAAGTAGGTGGCTCGAATTACTCAAAGATTATGATTGCGAGTTGCTTTACCACCCCAGTAAGCAAATGTGGTGGCCGATGTGTTGAGTCGGATGGACAACAGCGGAAGTATTCGGGATACCATTTCAAAAATTGAGCTCGTATCGAGCCTTATTTGGAGGATTAAGGCATCAGTAGAAGCCTTATTGGAGGAAAATATCAAAGAAGAAGTCATGTCAAAACAACGTTTTCTCTTGACGGAAGATAGCCGTGGGGTAAAATTATTCAACGGTCGCGTATGGGTACCCAAAGTTGGAGGTAATCGAGAACTTCTTCTCGAGGATGCCCATAAGTCCAAATATTCCATCCATCCGGGGAGTATGAAAATTTATAGGGACTTGAAGCTACATTATTGGTGGCCGGTAATGAAACTTGATGTGACGCGTTACGTGGAGCGTTGTGTGACGTACTTACAAGTGAAAGACGAGCATCAACAACCGTATGGGAGTCTTCAATCCCTAGAGATTCCCGAGTGGAAGTGAGAACATATTACCATGGACTTTGTGACTAAGTTTCCCAAAACTCTTCGAGGTCACGATACCATTTGGGTGATAGTTGATCGGTTGACCAAGAGCGCTCACTTCTTGGCCATATACGAAACCCTACCGATGGACAAGTTGGCAAAGCTTTACATCGATGAAGCGGTTTTAAGGCATGGGGTACAATTATCTATCGTGTCAGATTGCGATAGTTAGTTTACTTCAAACTTTTGGGATGGGTTACAGAAAGAGCTTGGTACGCGAGTAAAGTTGAGCACGACTTATCATCCGCAAACCGACGGTCAAAGTGAAAGAACGATCCAAACTCTTGAAGACATGCTAAGATCGTGTGTTATCGACTTTGGCCGGAATTAGGACTCTCACCTACCCCTAGTGGAATTTATCTACAACAACAGTTACCATTCCAGTATTGGCATGGATCCCTTTGAGGCTTTGTACGGTCGGAAATATTGAACTCCAGTTTGATGGTTAGAGGCGATTGAGAAATAATTTGTCGGATCTGAAATTGTCCAATAAACCACCGACAAGGTCAAGGGCATCAGAGAACGCTTGAAAGCTGCCAAAGACCGAAAAAAGAGTTATGCGGATAGGAAGAGACGACCGGTGGAATTCCAAGTGGGTGATGAAGTTATGCTTAAAGTATCGCCTTAGAAAGGAATCATCCGGTTCGGTAAGCGGGGAAAGTTGAGTCCTCGATTTCTTGGACCATTCACCATAACTAAGAGGGTTGGGCTCCAAGCTTGCCAATTGGAGCTTCGACCCGAGATGAATGGAATCCATAATACATTCCATGTGTGTTATCTCCGAAAATGTTTGGCGTAAGATGAAAGCGTCATTCCTCTCAGAAATTAGAGTGGATGAGGGTAATCATTGCATTGAGGAGCCCGACG
This sequence comes from Arctium minus, assembly GCA_954870635.1. Lineage (NCBI taxonomy): Eukaryota > Viridiplantae > Streptophyta > Magnoliopsida > Asterales > Asteraceae > Arctium > Arctium minus. The sequence goes on from OX941082.1 coordinate 40,409,103, forward strand.
CCATTTTGGAAAAGAATTCCAGGGAATTCCGTCACAAAGAAGTCACAATGGTCAAGGTCTAGAGGAAGCACCACCGAGGAGCCAACGTGGCTTGGGAAGCGGAGGAGGATATGAAGAGGAGATACCCCCACCTTTTTGGATGAACGTCGATTTCGAGGACGAAATCAGTTCCAAGTTGGGGAGGATTGTAACGCCCGGAATTTCGGTAAGCAAAATATTAAACCTTGTCTCTTATTTTTGCCTCGAAGGTTACATTTTAGGAATGCTATTGTTATATGTCTTATCGCGTATGTCAGGAGTTCGTCAGTTGTGCAAAAGTCAAATTTTGGAGCCTGGGGAGTCTGGGGCGACAGTATCATGCGACCTTGACATGGTCACTGTTGCCAAGGGTCAAAATCGCGTCGGGTTAAGGACCTTCGGTACCAATGGCGCGAGAGTGCCCGACGATAGTGTCCGGGTCACTCTCGCTTGTCCTGGGCACAGTTGCGGGGGCAAGGTCGTCGGCGGGTGAAGGCCCCCCCCTTAAATTGCAACCTCTCTCTCTTCTTATTTATTACTTTTCCTACATTTCCAAGAAAAACTCTCTCAACCTCACTCTTCATAACTCCGAAAATTAGGGTTTCTCCAAGGCTTTCTTTCATCATGTATTACAAAGGGTCAAGATAACAAGTCAAAGAAATCCAACTAGGAACTCTTCCATCTACCACTATTGTCATCTTCTCCAAGGAATGAAGCTAGGGTTTTGGGTTTTCATCAAAACCATATTTTGTGAGTTCGTCCTTCTTAATAAATGATATATGGTATCATGAAAACCCATTTCTTACATTACTTTTGTTAAAGCACAGTTTTATTGGATTCAAGATCATCATTATCTGAAGATGGAAATCTGAAGTCAAAGCTGATAAAGTCGTCTCAACAAATAGTCTAGGGTCCTTTTGTAATAAATAGTCAAAGTATGTTTTTCGTATTTTCATTATTTGTCTTTTATTTTAATAATAGTTGTTTTTAGTTGTTGGGCCCAAGCCAAGCCTAGCCCATTAGGCTTATATGCCTAAGTATAAATTAGATTCCTTTAGTGTTAATTAGGTTTGTGAGAGCTTAATTGGAAAATTAATCTTTGAGAGAGGCTGCTGCTTGGTGTCTTGCGCCATAGACAGAGAGAGATAGAAGCATAGATATTTTGATTTCTTCATCAAGAACACTTGTAAACTGTTGAATCTTTTGATTAATCGTATCAGGTTTGCATTATCATATTGTTTTATATGTTTGCTTGATTGAATAGTTAACACTGGGACACACAATTGGTATCAGAGCAGGACAGATTGGATTGAAATATTTTTTTTTCGGTTCTGTTTTTCTGTCAAAGATTCAAAAATTTTATTGTGTGATTGTTCATTCAAGTTGTTACTATTTGGATTGTGTTTGATTAGCATATTATCTTGATTGGGTATTGGTTGTTTTTGTGTATCGCATCGATTTCGTTTTTCAATTTGATGATTTTTGCTGTTCTGGGTTCGTTCACGAAGTCACTGTGTTAGAAATCAAATCTCTCTTAGAGTGGTTTTTATTGAAATTAATTGTTTGCAATAAGTTCTAGTTGGTTAATCGTTTGTATTGGCAATTTGAGTTATTGATTGTTTTCTGGACTAATTTTGGTTTCTGGGTCGATAAGCATCAAGAACATACCGGTCACCCGACAATCTAACTGTTCTTATTGGTCTTTGTTTTCTATCGGTCTCCCGGCATACATTGTTCTTATCGGTCGAATACCTTTATCGGTCCATACAACGTATCGGTCCACCTTCCATACCGGTCGACCGATACACTCACAGACCACCCCGGTCGTCCGCAATATATCGATTCAATATACTTTATCGGTGGAATCACAATACCGGTCAACACTTTATCGGTCGAAACAAGTTACCGGTCTAAGCATCTTACCGGTCAAACAAAATCCCGGTCGACAACAGTGTTTGCGCGACCCAAGGCTCATGCAAATCGCACTTTGCGTGACCCACTATTCGCGCAATTCTCACTTTGCTCCACGGTCTTATCACGCAAATCCTTCTTTGCGCCAGCTGCCTCTCACGCAAACTGAAACTTTGCACCATCCAAGGCTCGCGCAAATCCCAAATTGCGTGACCCTCTTATCGCGCAAACCCTTTCTTGCGCCACCCATGTGTCACGCAAACATCATCTTGCGCGAACTATTTCTTGTGAAAACTGAACTTTGCACCAGCTCCTCTTAGCGCGAATTAGCTCTTTTGCTCCACTTAGACAATGTAGATTGTTCAGATACATACATAAGAAGAAGAAGAAGAAGAAGAAGAAGAAGTTACGAAGAAGAAGAATTGGTCTGGAAATAGAAACCAGTTGAAATTGAGAAGAAAGACGAGAAAGGAAAGAAGTCATGTGTACATAACCATAATGCCAAGAAGAACAATGCGCATAAAGGTAAACCTGAACATATCTACATGAGAGATCAATTAATCAGGTTGTCTGGTAAGCAATTCTATTGTTCTTACTGTCGTACACATGATTTTGTCAAAAAACAAGTGATCATTTCTGGTATGGTTCTTATTCTGTTATTCCCATAAGAACGTCAACTAACAAACATGGACCCAAATACCAGTGGGTACCAAAGAAAAAGGATGAATCTGTGTTGCAGACACTTACTGTCAAAGGGAATAAGAGAGCGAAGGCTTCTAAGTATATCAGCTTAGAACACGTACTTCAACGAAGTTTGACTTCTAAACACAACACTTTAAGACTCGTACTTCAGTGATCAAAAGACCTTACTCCTGTGCTGATATGAGAATTGTACTCCAATACTCGATTGAGAAAATCAACCATCAAGGGTGAGTACATATTTTGTCTGAAATTTTATGCATCCAACAGATATGGTGATCAATATCTGAGGGGGAGCATACTTCTGATTATTTCTGATCAGAACTCGTACATTAATTGTTTTACTGCTTTATGTCTTTCAATTTCAGTGAATAAAGTTACTTTGACTAGATCTTTTAGACTTTTGTAGGTTGATAGATGCTTCAAAGATCATATCTTTATGTCTGTAAGCTTGACTTCGTGAGATGTAAGACTGCACTCAAAAGGTATAATTCCTTATCTTCATCTCATCTATGGTTGAAAGAAGGACAACTTTCAATCATGAGAAAACATGTTCTTAAATGTTCAAACCACTTCCCGATTCTCAAACAGATTTCTTGAATTGGAAGTGTGATTTTAAATGTTTTCTGATTCATCTTTGAGCTTTAACTGACAAAGTTAAATCATCTGAGCATCATATGCTTCATAGGAAAACATGGGATCAGTGTGCTAGGACTTCAAAGAAACTTCTATGGATTCACGTTAACCAGTGTTTCCTACCCAAGAAGTTAATCCTTTAGTGATTGAATGTGAGGAGTCAAAAGAAATAAGTGTGGGATGTGTGATGAGAGAAATTGTTAAAAGAGGGTTTGGTTAGCTGTGAGCTTAAAGATTAAAAGAAATAGGGTGAGAGATCAGAGTAAAAGAATATCAAACTCTGCACCAACTACTTTATGAGCCGGGCAGCCACATTTCTAATGCTTCACATTTCTTTGGTGAACATTATTGAAACAGGCACCTAGCCCATGCCAACTCTTGACATTACCCCAACAGCTACTCATTTTCTTCTCAACAAGAAAATGTTTCATTTTCAAAGGGGACGCAGTACATACGCTATCTGATTTTCATTTGGAAAATCTGGATATTGAAAAGAAGGAAGTCTACCGCACCTTCACACTTCACTAATGCACATTGAGTCTGTGTTTAACTACTTGTCTCAGTGGTTTACACATTTTGAGCCTTATAAGCAATCATCTTATGCTTCATTTATTCTATCATTTGCACGAACACACAAAGAATTTGTTTCTTTGTCATAACTTTAATAGAAGTTACCTTTGTGGTGTTTCGATGATTGAATGGAAGCCCTGGAGGAGTGAACATCATAAAAGCTCCTTTATATTATGTATTCGTTACACACAGTGACTCTATGTTACTGACAGACAATTTTAATTGATTCATTTGTTGATTCAGGTGTTACACTTCATTTTCTATTTTGTCTAGATTTGCAAATATCTGGATGCACATCTTTATGAATTGACGGATAATCAGTCGTTCTGTTGGTAAGATAAGTGGTGGACATCATTTCTTGAAGAAAAGTTTTGATGATCTCTTTGCTCTTTGCATCAAAAAGGGGGAGAAGCATCAACCAAGAAATGCGGAGATCAAAAGTTTTTGAAAGAATTTCTGAAGATATTCTGAAGATATGTTGCATTGAAGAAGTTTTCTTTGAAGATGATTTGCTGAAGCATTCCGAGCTGAAACTGGAGATAATTTCTTTCCAAGAGATATTCTCATCGATTGGGGAGATTGCTACAAAGAGGAAGACTACATTTTTTTAGCTTAAAGAATGATCTTGATCCAAAGGGGGAGATTGTTAAAGCACAGTTTTATTGGATTCAAGATCATCATTATCTGAAGATGGAAATCTGAAGTCAAAGCTGATAAAGTCGTCTCAACAAATAGTCTAGGGTCCTTTTGTAATAAATAGTCAAAGTATATTTTTCGTATTTTCATTATTTGTCTTTTATTTTAGTTAATAGTTGTTTTTAGTTGTTGGGCCCAAGCCAAGCCTAGCCCATTAGGCTTATATGCCTAAGTAAAATTAGATTGTTTTAGTGTTAATTAGGTTTGTGAGAGCTTAATTGGAAAATTAATCTTTGAGAGAGGCTGCTGCTTGGTGTCTTGCGCCGTAGACAGAGAGAGATAGAAGCAGAGATATTTTTATTTCTTCATCAAGAACACTTGTAACCTGTTGAATCTTTTGATTAATCGTATCGGGTTTGCATTATCATATTGTTTTATATGTTTGCTTGATTGAATAGTTAACACTGGGACACACAACTTTAGTTTTAGCATGATTTCTATATTTTGTGCCTTTTAAACTACTAGGTCAAAATATAGGGTTTTGTCATTTATTGGAATATTTCATGACATATCGTTTTAAGATGTTCAAGGTGGCTGTAAACATGGTTTATGCAAGTATTGTGAATAGTTGGAGTCCAAATGGGTGATATGATTTTATTGGATTTATGGATCGAGAAGGGAAGTTTAGTGTGATAATTAATATGTATCGTAGATTTATGGGAAAAAGGAAGAATATGGTAACATGTCTTGTATGTTGGAAAACATAACTTATGTGAAGGGGTTGATATTATGGTCATTTGATTTACCTTATGATAATCTGGTGCTAAGTGAGATTCATGTGTTTGGAATTTATAGCAAATACAAACTGTTATGATGGTAAATTGTGTTAGTTTGGAATGGTGAGGTCCCAAGGTAAAGATCCATGGATATGGTTGAACTTGGATACTCTTTGGGGTAAAGGATGGGTTAGAGTTGGACAGATATTTACATTGAACTAAAGATTCATGGATAAAGTTGATGTCCTAACGGCTAAAGATTCATGGATAGAGTTGACTCCGGTAAATAACCATTTCAACTAAGTGCTCCACATGAGTTGTGGCCTACTTTCGTGTTCCATCACAACCTATGGTGGAACGGGTCTCCCCCGTCTCGCATAAGGTCCAAAAGTTAGAAGATTAAGTTATTATTGCTAGCCCATTTATTGTTAAATGTTCACCAATGTTTTATATTTCTTTTCTCATATTTCTTGATGTTCTCACTAGGCTCCAAGTCTAACACTTGTTTGCTTTGGTGTACATGTCATGTTCCGTTAGTGGTGGTGTGGCTAATCCTTGAGAGGAGAGGAGAGTCAACATTTTGGGAACATAGCATTTGACAAGACATAGAGCGTGCATATTACTTGTCGATATTTTAGGAATTGATGGCGACACCCAATTATAATTTAAACTATAATGCTTTAGATTATGTAGGTTGTCGGTCCTCATTTCATTTCATTTGGGTTTTGTAAACGCTTATACTCTTCCTCATTTTTTGGGATGATGTCATATGTGAAACTTTATTTCATATAAAGTGTTCCAGGTTTAAATTCCCTTCAGTTTATTAACGTTATATTGCAAAAATTTCATGTTTTGAAATCACTAAATTTTATGGTGTTACATGTTCAGTATGAAGGAACCACTGAAATCCAGGAAACCCGAAAGATCAATCTGGTAAGATAGTATGAGAGTTTTATCTGTGGTAAGAATGAATCCCTATCTGATGTTCACTAGAGATAAAACTGTTTAATCATTGATCTAAGGACAATTGGTAGAACCTATTTTAATTCTGAGGTCCTCACCAAATTCTTGGAATGTCTTCCTGAAATCTGGGATAGTTATTTAATGTGTCTCAAGCTGACACAAGACTTAAATCACCTTTCTCTCAACATTCATTATGGGATTTTGCTCAATTATGAGCAATAAAATCAACTGAAGAAGAATCTTGTCAAAGATTCTAAAGACTCTAAAAGCACTTTTGTTGCTTTAGTATCTTTAGAGATTATTCCATCTCAGCGATCAACATTCACTATCACTGAGTTAGATTCTGACTCTAAGGATCTATCAAACACTGCCCTTTCAGAGTTTGATGAATCCTTAGCCCTCTTGACAAACTCTTTTAAGAGATTTGCAAGTAAGAGAAAATTCAAAACAAATAAACCTCTCTCCCTATCGGACAAGCCAAAATCAACCCCTGTTGTTGGGAACTGAAGAAAAACTCAAGTATGGTTAATGCTGCTGGTTCAGAGTTAATACTGCTAGAAGACTTTAAGGTTAATACTGCTGAGTATTACTACTGCTAGTACTATTAATACTGCTAGTCAAAGTTAGTGCTGCTTGAACAAAGTTAGTACTGCTTAGCTAGTTAGTACTGCTAGTAGTTAGTGCTGCTTAGTACTTAATGCTGCTAGAAGAAGTTAATGCTGCTGATCATGGTTAGTGCTGCTTAAGAGATTCGGATGGAAAGAATGACAGCTGGATAATCTGAAGATTATGGAAGCTTTGAGATATACATGGAAGATATACTGAAGATTTGTTTAATTATTGTAATTATCTTTTGACTAGTATATGTATAGAATGTATAGAATAGATTAAAGAGGAGAACTTTTGTTTTTATTTGAGAGAGAAAAATCAACCTCAAGACATAGATCCTAATTCTAGAGAAGTAGAATTCGTATTGGTGAGCCTGTTCATCAATATTGAGGTTGAGTGTGTAATCTTGTAACTTCAAAGCATTCAATACAAGTTTACAGTTTGTTGACTATATTCTGTTTTGATTTTCTGTTTGATTAAATATCAAAGTGTTATTCCGCAAACTTCTTTGATATTATTTCTGAGAATTAATTCTTGTTGAGAATTCGATCCTGACACCTGTTGATAAGGCAACATCTACTTGCTTCAACTACGAGAAAATTGGCCACTTTGCCAGCGAATGCAGGTCAAAGAAATAAAACTTTCTATTTAAACTCAACGAATATTAACTCCAGTCTTATACAAGGACTAGACCAAAGTCGGTGTTACTTAATCCCAAATATAAGCTGCTCTTCCAGAAAACAAGTGAGGAAGACTTCACTAAGATATCCATCTCTTGAGCACACGACTAGCACTCCTCTCAGCACAGTGTCACTAGAGCTATTCCCAACCGGAACCTGTTGCACATGCCGACAAATAAAAAGGTTAGGCTAATGCCTAGTGATTTCAAGAGTTTTCGACATGAATAAAGATATCGTTGAAAGGAGGTAATGCAGTTTAGATCATAATCTTTCAAAATGATATGCTTTGAATATGAAAACGACTCGTTTTCCAATAATATGCATTTTGGGCACAGAACACCAATATAAACGTTTTCAAATCCAAACTACTTCGGGGACAAGGTCCCAACATATAACGTTCTATCATAAATTAATTTCAACCCAAACTCACTCAAAACGTGAATAGAAATCGAACTCTCCATTTATGAAAATGCGGTTAAAAATTTATATCCCGAAACACCCAAAAAGCTTGTGGGGCATAATACTCAACCCATAAATCATGGATAAGATCCATTAATACAAAACGTCACCGAAACTTGGATAATAAAACTCAATACCCAAAAACAACACCTTTCAGTGACGGGGGATACCCGAATTCCATCGAAAGTGGCGGGCACACAAAGTTAAGCCACTTATAAAAGTTCTCGAGCTTCACATACAGCCATGGATCCCCGTATACAGATCCCAACCGAGCTACCACCACAAGATATCCAAATAACCCTAGTGTCTACTCGACCTCTAAATGAGTGTCACCACAAAAGCCACAAGTCTCCATATACGGCTCTCCAAGAGCACCACTGCAAGACTTAGCTCCATATACGGCTCTCAAAGAGCACCAACGCAAGCTTACATAACAACATGACTTGGGTTCCACTCACTAGACTTCAAACGCGGACACTAAATTCCACGATGAGTAACCATACTGGATTACAAACGGGCATCGAGTTCAACCACCCACGATATATACCTCGAGCCCTTCAATAAAGGTTACGCAGTTATCGAGTTCAACCACCCTCGATCTATACCTCGAGCTCCCGCTAGCCATAAACAATATCCAGTCCCAAAACGGGGGTAAAGTTCCCAACTAAACCAACTGACTGACTCATATGTCTATGGATCCAATGCATTACAGTCTAAAACGTTACATGACTCAAACGAATGAACTAACGCATTCAAAACATGTAACTCTCAAATAAGGTGCAACTAAGTACACCATACGTCCAAGGCTCCTTAACGAGCTACCAAAACTGAACAAATATTTCCAAAGACTCAACCGAGTACAAATCAAGCCCCAAAAGGCTTAATAGGCGTTTGACTAAAACACGAGAACCAATAGGGTTACATAAACCAAATTACATCTTTCCCCAAAACCTTTGTTTCTCAAATCACCATTGGCCTTCGGCCCAAAACCCAAAAATATTATTATTTCTGAAATGTTCCCAAGGTCGGGAATGATCCAACCCAAAAGACTCACACACTGTTACTTTTAAAACGACCCATTACATGAATGATGCATAAAACTCAACAAACACTAAAAATGCATTTTTGACCAATATCCTTTTATGAAATAAATCATCAAAACACATTCATCTATGACACATTTAACAAAATGCCCAAAAATCCTGAATGTGGGTGTTTTACAAAGTTTATAAAGTTAAATACTTCAAATAATCAAAGATTACCAAATAACTCAACAGTTGATAATTTCATGTAAAACACATAACCACTTTAAAATAGACATTTTGGCATGTACAACGTTTTCACAAATCAACTTGAACTCACCTTGCTAGATTTAGGCTAAATCTAGATTTTACCCCCAAAACTTGAATCTCCTTTGATGAAGGCATGAATCTCCAAGAAATCTCTCTATATCATAGATCCAACACATCTACACGGTCACCTTCACTACACAAGTCATCAAAATCACACCTAAGTTGAAGGATGAAAGGGAAAAAGGATGAAATCATCAAACCCTAGCTTAACATTGAGAGAGATGAGGAGCTTACCACCACAAAATACTCTTGTATTCTCCAATAGACCTCAAATATCATGCTATATCCTTGAAGAGATCTCAAAAACAAAACCATGGCAACTTGAATCAACAAAAATGGAGTTGAGATGCAAAAGTTATGAAGAAATGAAATTCTAGGGCTGAAAATCGGGGTTTTATGCTCGAACAGGGCGTCTCGCGACTTACCACGCAGCCTTAAGTCGCGGCATAAGTCTCATGCTTCCCCTAAGTCACGCGGGTGGATCCAAGTCGCGGTACAAGTCGCATAGTGCACTGTTCACACGGCTTTCTTCTCGTTCACTGTTTTGGCCGTAATTTCTTCGTTATAACTCCGATTTTGCTCTGGAAAGAACCGTCAGACTCGTATTTGAATCCTTGATACACCAAGACTATAAAATCTAGGATTCAAGTCCAAAATACTATATATTATTTTTCCCTTAAAATTACCGATTTCTGTATTAGCTTGAAATAATACCTTTTGAAATCGGGGTGTTACAATCCTCCCAACCTTAAAATATATTTCGTCCTCGAAATCTGACACCAACCAAGCACCCAACATCTCATTTGGCAAGATTGATTGATTTTCTATCCAAAAGGAATACCTTCACGAAACCTTACCTCATATACGAACCCGATTACATCCCGATTGAGGTTGTCGCTGCGTTTCTCATAACGAGCCATCGCAAACTCAACCTTAACGTTAGATATATCTCATCGATGTTGGGATGAACGTTGATTCCTTGCTTAATCATTTTCTTAATCATTAAATCTCGGTTGCCTCCCAACCATATGTTGCTCATATTACCTCAAAAGTAACTTATGACCTTATTCAGTCATTTCCACCAAGAATACCCAAAGCAAACATTTCCCTTAGATACCTCTAAAACGACGCATCAAGGTCTCCTCAATAATTGATTCGTACTTAAAGTCTACCTCGACATTCTCACCAAATGTCTCCAATAATCATTACCACCAAAGAGTTATCGTCCTTCGACGAAATTTCCTAGCAACTAGTTTGGTCTGATCCAACACAGCCTTAAATCCGTTCCTCAAAGCTGACACAGACACGATGTCTGCAAGGGCTCCCAAACTTCCATAGATCCAAGCATTGGCCTGATGTTTCCCCCAGAAACGTACCATTACACTCTACAGATAGTCGCTTAACCCAAACTCCAAGGTTACACAACTCCCGTCATGCACTCAAGCATCGATTGCTAAATCAGCGAAAGTCTTGACAATTATCAAAACACCAATGATTGATTCTTAATTATCAACATCAAATTTCCTTAAGGTTACCGCTTGACCCGCAGACACACCAGGTCCAACCGAACTGCACTGAAACACACCAATAGTCATTATCGTCAAAACCGAGCATCGACACCTAACCTTGGATTACCCATTCTGTAAACGTGGGTATACTACCAAATATTTCGTTCCAGGGTTGCTATGTCGAAAAAGTTGACGCCTACTTAAGGAAATAAAACCTCAAATCAAACAGCTTCATTAGCCAACCATAACCTCATCATTATTCACGAATACCCATCAAGAGAGTACACCACCGACACATAGTATGTCGTCGTACCATTGGCCCACAAATTCAAAACCAACCATACCCAAACAACCGCACACGGTTTTAACCTGAAGGTTTATCGAAGCATAAAGATCATCACTTAATTAACTGGGAGAGAGTATAAGTCTAACGCCTCAAATTCTTCTGTGTGAACTAGTTCATGAACTGAAGTCCAAAAATTCAAAACTAACCATAAGTCAGGTCCTCTGACGCTTCAAACCCCGAGGACTCCTTTAGTCCTTAATCTCGACCTCTATCACAAGAGGGCTTACATCTATAGCTCTACTGAGTTCATGGTTTTTCAAACTATTATGCCAATTTGAACTTTTATAAAACCTCTAAATGTAAAAGCTTTATAACGATTAATCATACGAATAAAATCTACTACCTTTTTACTCGGTAGGTGTACAAAGTGGTCACCACTGACACACGTATGAAATCATTCAGAAAACTATCTGATTATTATTCAAGCTAATAATGACGATGGACAAGGATATACAACAAGTTTTTTCTGAATGCACCACTATGGTCCTAACATGCATAAATTTTATGCCATGAATGAGAAATAATTTTACGTACTAAGACAGTGTATAACAAGGCGTTTGTACAAAACTACAAAAGGGGAATTCATGAAATCAAAATTCCAGAAATGTTTGCATTAACCATATAATGTCATGTAATAAAATTTCCCAACGTGACTCGCATACATCAGTTTATTCCCCAAAACTTAGTAAAGACAGATGCATGCGATTTGATCAAACGTAAGAATAATTTAGTTTGATTCCAAACTTTAGGTCGTACCAATAAAATGCTTGTAAAACCCAAAACAGAATTTTCCATGATATCAAACTCTCAAAGTTTTCTCTCTTTTAGCCGCATCAAGGCACGGAATAAGTTCGCACAACAAAACTTGCATGAAATTGTTTTTTTCACAAAATTAGTAAGGTGATATGTGCATGAACTTTGGTTAAAACATAAAATAATCTATATCGGTTTCAAGTTCAAAGCCAAATAATAATATGCTCTCATCGTTCTAAAATTTTAGTTAAAACACTATGACAGAAGTTCCAAATAGACATGTATGCATACTATGTGCAACCAAACAACTCACACAAAGCTCAAGGAAAACGATACCACTTGACGCCATTAAAGTCACCCCATTAAATCTACAAAATCGCATGAATTAAAATCCTCAATAAAACTCAAACACCAAAATAATGGGAGATAACTTTTCGTCCAAAACCTTAACATATGTGGAGGAGATCCAATGTTAAAGTCATAAACCACAGTTAGTTATCCAAGACCCTAAACAAGATCAAAATACGCACATCGCAAAATCCGAAATAACGTTGGACAACAATGTGAATAAAGAAAATCTTCAACAAAGTTTGCAACCTCATGCCATAAAACAATTTTGTGCATGCTCGAAATCATGGTTCAAAACCTTGTGTGTGCTAAAACATCGCTCCAAGATTTGCAATTTAATCCACATGGCGATTTGGAAACATGAGAAATAATTGATGCAATTTACTTTAGAAATAGGTTATGTGCATGCAGTTGATCAGCACTCAACATCTCGAAACCACGCTCCTTAATTCCTTAGTCAGACTATCGCCATCTAGATGCTTAAACATCAGAAAGAAATAATCGAATATTTCATCGGTTCACCTTATCATTTCTCCTCAAATAAGGTCAATTCCATAAGGCTAAGGTGAGTAGCCGTCGGCTCACCATGCTTATTGTCACTCCAAGTGACGAATGCTAAAATCATCAGCCTCTCCTAACGGCTATTCAGCTAGAAACTTCTTTACTATCCCAACAGTCGTCACATCAAGGTAGTCCAAGCATACACATGTAACTCGTAGGTTCACCATAACACCCTCAGCATAAGTCGCCCACTTCCCCTAAGATGCGCGGGTGGCTCTAACTTGCGACACAAGTCGCGTAGTGCACTGTTCGCCCGGTTTTCTTCTTGTTCATTGTTTTGGCCGTAATTTCTTCGTTATAGCTCCGATTTTGCTCTGGAAAGAACCGTCGGACTCGTAATTGAATCCTTCATACACCTAGACTATAAAATATAGGATTCAAGTCCAAAATCCTATATCTTATTTTTTTCCTTAAAATTACCGATTTATGTATTAGCTTGAAATGATACTTTTCGAAATCGGGGTGTTACATCAACATGAGAAGACAAACAGTAGAAGAAACAATCTACGTCACCTTTGATGAATCTAAATCAACGAATTCTAAACCTATCGCTGATAATGAAGAACTCAATTCCATTTTTTTTTCTCATTATAGGGAAACTGAACCTCTCTTCAACTCACATCATCATGCACACCCTTCTAACGCTGATGATGATCTAGACATCATACCTCCTAACACTGAATCCACCTCATGGGTTTCAGCTGTTCCTCTAAACACTTTACCACCATATGATTTTCCAACCTTTGAATCATCTCTAAAGATCTCTTAGTAAACAATATTGAACCTGAACCTCAACAACTGAAAACTGATGAACCTCAGGGTGAAGCATCTTCATCAGTAAATATTCCCATTGATGATCCAATAATGGAAATGGATACTCACGCGCCCACTTAGAGATGGACCAGAAATCACCCTATTGATCTAATCCTTGGTGATCCAGATGCAGGTATTTAGACTCGACGAAGCTCAGGTAACATATGTCTTTTTGTTAACTTTCTTTCTTCTCGAGCCTAAGAAGACTGATGATGCCCTCAGAGATGCAAACTGGGTCAGCGCTATGCAAGAAGAACTGACTGAGTTTTAAAGAAACAAAGTTTGGAATCTCGTTCCCCGACCATACGACAAAACTGTTATAGGCACCAAATAAGTGTATCGAAACAAGTTAGAAGAAAATAGGATTGTAACCCGCAACAAAGCTAGACTAGTTGCTTAGGGATACAGACAAGAGGAAGGAATAGACTATGATGAAACCTTTGCCCCTGTGGCTAGGCTTGAAGCAATCCGATTATTCTTAGCCTATACAGTTCACAAAGACTTCATTGTATACCAAATGGATGTTAAATCAACATTCCTAAATGGAAAGCTGACTGAGGAAGTCTATGTTGAGCAATGTTGTTCCAGATTCAAGCACACATAAATATTATCATATTAATAATCAATATGAATCACAGGAAGGAAGAAGATGATTGAGAAAATACTGATGTCATATATTTCATGAGAAAGATGACGGCTATAATGATTGAATTAGACTCAATGAATGTTCTCTGTAGCTTAACCTAAAAAGGTAAAACAAAGGACTTTATATAGGGTCAATAAACTTGACTCCTACACAAGTTAAACAACACAAAATACTTAACAAAAGATAACCAAGGACTAAATATTACAACTTTATTAAACTATGATCTAACAATCTCCCCCTTTTAATCAATGTTGTAATCTTCAACGGTTCCATCGGCTAAAACTGGTTTTCCTCATCCCCAAGAAGCTTTCAAACCTTCGGATTCATTCTCTGAATCTGATCCTTTCTTTGATAGTTTGTATCATCTTCTCCATTGCAATTATGTTAGATTTCGGCATATGATCACCTATTTCTAGTCTTTTCAACTCAGAGTGTTTGTGCCGATCTTCAAGCTCTTTCAGCACCATTTTCAAGGTTCCATCAGAGAACTTGGCAACCTCACTGGCTCGTAGGGGTGTACGCGGGTTGGGTTGGGCGGTTTGGGACATTTTTACAACCCAACCCAATCATGACGGTTTGGAAAAACTCAACCCAACCCATTCTAAAGTATAACCCAACCCAACCCAACCCTTGCGGGTTATGGCGGGTTGGGTGGGTTGGGCAGTTTAGTAGTTACATAAAATTGAAAAACGAACTACGATAAATATTACTAAGAATATACAAATGTTTAGTGAACCAAGAGGTTATTTGGTTAGCATTTAGCAGTGCTAGGGTTGTAAATGAACCAAACGTTTGGCGAACCGTTCGGGAGAATTTCGTTTATATTCTTTTATTTAAGAATTGATCGAACATGAATACATTTTTTTGTTCGTTTAGTTAAATGAACGAACATGAACAATGAGCCCATTCGTTCATTTACGTTCGTTAATGTCTGTTTATTTATGTTTATTTACATTTGTTTATATATATAAATATATATTATGATATTAATATGTAAAATCATTAATTATATTAAAATTTAAGAATTCCTTTTTTATTATTCATAAATTTACCCGATTTTTCATTTTGTTATATATATGTTATTTCGGAACCAAATGATGATTAATGATGTTGTTTTTTTGTTCATTTGTGTTCACTCGTTTATGTTCGCTCGTTTATGTTCTCCTGTTTACGTTCATTTAGCATCTTAACGAACAAACGTAAATGAACACGAACAAACACATTTTCTTAACGAAGGAACATGAACACAAAAAATTACGTTATTTTACCGTTCGTGTTCATTCATTTGTTTGGTTAAGTTTAATGAACGAACACGAACAAGCCACCATTAGTTTGTTCGGTTAAGTAAAATGTATTTTGTATATATATATAATGTATATAATATAGTTTGGGCTATAAATTTGCTTAAATAGACTAGTTGTTTTTTTATAATTTTATAAAAATTATATATTAGCGGCGGGTTGGCGGGTTGGGCGGGTTGAACAAATCGTAACCCAATTTCAACCCTCTTAATTTGCGGTTTGGCGGTTCGCCGGGTTGGGTTTAATTGGATTGTTAGCGGTTTGGGTTGGGCGGGTTTCGTGGGTTAAATATTTTTTGTACACCCCTACTGGCTCGCATGAATTGCTTCTTGTGAGTATCAGTATTGACATAGATAACACCGAGCTCAGGAGTTTCGACAGGCTTGAAGAAGTCCAAGTCTCTCATCAGATAGTGATTGAAGTTGGGGGCGGTCAGGTTTATGTTGTTCTGGTTAGTCTCCGCTCCCAATTGGAAATCAATAATGTATGCGTTGTTGACCTGACACCTCATAAATCTCTTCACAGCTTCAAGGGCAAACACTACAACTCTCGGTCTAACTATTCTGCTTCTGAATTCATGGTATATGAACTCTAGGTCAGCTACGTTCAAATTTTCAAAATCTGCTTCACTAAAGGTAGATTCCTCTAGATCTCTTCTCTGAACGTCAAACTCAGGATACCAGACCGCAAAGTAGTTGTTCATTTTGACTTCCTTGATTTGAAGGTTTTCTACTCTGTGAGTGTAAACTTTAGTTTTGGAGAAGTTCTCAATGAACTTCAGATAATTTCTCTGATAATCAAGAGGTCGGTTACTTAT
The DNA here is from genome assembly GCA_954870635.1 of Arctium minus. Lineage (NCBI taxonomy): Eukaryota > Viridiplantae > Streptophyta > Magnoliopsida > Asterales > Asteraceae > Arctium > Arctium minus. The sequence continues at coordinate 40,425,505 of OX941082.1, forward strand.
GCCATACAACTTTCAAGCATAAATCACTTCCTGTTCTTTCACAAAAATTCTGATGGATTCCTCAAGAAATGGAACCCTGAGAAACTTTTAGATCAGCCGGATAAGCTCTAGAGATGTACCCTGTTCGTCGTACCCTGTGAAAGGTGTAGATCCAACTCTAACTGGAACAGAGGGACCTTCATCTTTATCATGATGTCTCTTCGCAAGAGATTCTGCTTCCATAGGAGTAACGAATACATGCTTGGGTCATTCAACTCCGCTCAGAATTCTTGGACTATCTGGGTTTGTAATGTAAGGTAAGGCTTCAGCTTCGGTTCTTTCTCTTTCAGCTCTCTCCTTTTCTTTTCTTTCTTCAGCTTCCCTTTTTTCTTCTCCTTTCTTCTTTCTCCATCTTTGTCCTTTCTCTGCGTAGAGATTTTCTTACCTTCTCCATATCAATTACAATCGGAGCAGTAGGATCTGATACGTTTGTCCTTAAAACTTTTTCTACGGACTTGTGTAAGAGAAATGCAATGTTTTGAGAAGAAGGCATTGAGGCTTCACTGGCAGATGGAAAAACACAGTGTCTGTTCGGTGAAACTATCGAAATCGCAGTCGGAATGTAGGGCTCATCTACTTGAGCTGCTACATTCACCTGTACATGTTTAGCAACCTGTACTGGTTCATCATCTTGATCTTCTTCCTGATCGTCTTCCAAAATCATCTCCAAAAATATCTTCAAGAATACTTTCGTTCAGAACACTACCAAGAACATCTGCTTCTGATGCATGTTTGACAAAATCTTCAACATTCACAGAGTTCTCAGGTTGTGTTGGACTTTGAAGACCTAAATCCATCTCTCTTTCTCCTTCCTCTTTCATCCTCCAGAACATCTCATATTTTGCTTCAGCCTGTTCGTCAGTGTTAAAGATCATCAACATCAATGATATTGTAAGTTGATATTCCCATTGCTTTCATGACCTCTTCACAAGTTGCAGTCTTAGGCTTTTCAACCCTAGACTCATTATCAGCAAAATAGACAATTAAGCTTCGTGATTCTCCCTGTTCTTGACTAGTACTTGTGCCTTGATTGCTAGAACTTTGTCTTCCAGGCACAGTACTTATTGGCATAACACTTTCAACCACTACTAACTCTCTTCCTGCAGCAGACTGTTATTTCCTGGTCTCCCCCTCATGATCATGATCAGAATCATGGTCATGCCTTGTAGATGGAACAACTTCTTGAGTCTGGAAAGACAACTGAAAAGCTTGATTGAGCAGATTATAAGCCTTCAGTACAACTGCCTCTGATGGTTGTTGCTATTGTTGATGATGAGAATGCAAAATAGTGAAGAGATCTGCATCCTGCTGGTTGTCAGGAGCTTGTGATAGAAGTTTGGCTAGAAGCAATGATTTGAGCTCATCTATGGACAGATTTGGAGGATTTGTAGTGATCGATGGTGGAGTTGATGGTACTGGGGGTCCTCCTTTCAGGTTCTGGTTCAACAACTTGCTTCATTTTTAACAATCTTTTGATATCTCCCAGTTCTTTCTTGATACGATCAAATTTCTCCGCCCACCTGTTTTCAACAACCTTTAGGGCTCCGTTGAGATATTCCCTTGATACAAAGTCAGGTAAACTAACTCCGGGGTCACTTAGACTTTCCGTTCGCACAACAGTTGAAGATTCAACTTTGTGGCCTGTACTCAGAGCTGGCATAGTGTAAGCAGTGACAGGACTTCCATCCGGTCATCGTAGTCCGGATTGCGGATCTACTCTGGATGTTCCGCTCAGGTCATGAAGACGACGAAAATCTAGACCTGCAAAAAGTGTCTTATCAACAAATATTGGTTGACTAACAATAGGCTCTAGGACTTGTGCACTGAAGGGAATTGAGATCTGGGGCAACTGATCTCTGATTTCAATATCAGATGTCTCCGTGTGAGATATTGATAGATTGTATGTTGTATCCCCATGTGAAAATGAAACTAATTCCTGTTGAGAGGAATCATAGTGGGTGGTTTGGGTGTGCACATGCATGAGTGATCTGCTCATGTTTACATCTTCAGGCAACACATGCACTGAAGTGTGAGTGAGACATTGATAATTGTGCACATTCTCTCTCTCTCTCTTCTTGTTCTTTTCTTCCCTGATCTCTCATAACCGCACTTACATTTTCAACCAATTCTCCCTCTAAACTCTTTATTTCTCCACTAGCACTAATAGTAACTGCATCCACAGTTGTAGTAGTAAGCTCTGGAGCACTGGTATCCATATCCATACCAAAGAAATCATCATCATTATCTCCATCATTTCCATCATCTTCTTCTCTACACTCAGTGTTTGTCCTTTCAGAATCTGAACTATCACTACCCAAATCAACGTTTTATGTTATTCTATCAGGTGTGATTTCAACAGAATGTACTTCTTCAGCAGTTTGTTCTTCTATCTCTTGGTCCTCTACAGTATGTTGTTCTGGTTGATCTGAGGCATTTTCAAAGCCTAGACTTTCACTGACCGTAGGTGTCACACGAGGTGGGGTAAGAACCCATGACCCTGATGTCTCCAGTCGTAGTCTCCGACCCCCACCGGTTCCCCTCTCAGGATTTTTCCTCTTCACTCCTCGTACCCGGACTCCCTGAGTCACAGGCATCCTCTCAGACTCCTCTCTCCTAAGGGATGAACCTTGGGTAGGTACAGCCGGTTCTGGCTGTGCCATAAATTCTCTATAATCTACTAGACACTCAGCCTCTAGATCAACATAACTGAGTAGAGTTTTGGGGATAGGCATGGAATAGTGAAACTGTTTCTTCTGCCTGACTAGGAACTTCATCTCATTCACTACTGTCACATCATGAGAACTTCGTCTTAGGATCTGCTTGTTCCCCCTTAATACACTTCTAACTAAGAGTGTCATGAACCTCTGATAGGGTAGGTAGTTGAGGACTTTGACAGTATTCTTCTTAGCAGATATTTTCTCGAGCAGTTCAGTCCAGAAGACTATTGCATAGTCTATGTACAGATCATGCACAACAGAATAGAATAGCTTAAGAATGTTGCTGCTTGCATTGCCAGTCCCATAAGTTTTAGTTGTTAAGCATCTGTTGATGATTGAGAACAATGCGTAGTAAAAAGGTGGCAGGTTGTTCTTCTTGAACTGGATGACTTTGGTGAGTTCACCAACATATCCCATGTCTCTTATTCCGGCAAGAGTAGTTTCTTCAGTGGGTAGAGCATCAAATCTAGTTCAAGGTCTATGTCAGCTGAGAAGAAGTCAACTTTGACTTTGAGAATTGGACATTTGATTTGTCCAACGGTGATGTGAGATAGATGCATGGTCTTCCAGGCTTGTTGGACATAAAACTCTGGCACATCAACACTCTCAGACAGTGCTTTGCTGAGTGGATGATTCTAGAGAATTAGATTCACTAAGGGATCAATGTTCAGCTTAAACTCAAACTTGTGGTTGTTTGGAGTATGAGGCATATATTCTGATGGCAGTATGAGCAACATGTCAGTGTTGACATTTAGAGATGGAAGTTCAGCTGTTCTTTGAGATGGAATTGAGTGCTCATGTTCAGCCTCTTGTATAAAGTTTTCATCCATATGAACATTCGGTGAGTTGCTTGATGCCATTAGTCCTGAAATATAAGACAGAGAGATTTGGACAGGGTCCAAGAAGTCAGAAACACAAGTTGAAAATTTTGACAGTGAAAAACAACTTTTCTGAAAAACACCAAGTATAGGATTCGCAGGACACTAGGTTGCGAATCATGTCCTTAGTGATGAAGGAACTAAAAGAAAGTGTTCAGGATTCGCAAGATGTGATTTTGCGAATTCTTCACTTAGAAGAATATGACATGTTGAGAACATTCAGGATTCACAGAAATGGGGCTAGTGAATCCTGGACTTAGGGTTTTCTAAGAAGAAATCCAAACACGGATTCATGAACAACAAGATTCGTAAAACACATAGACTTTAAAAAATCTCACGAAACCTAACACTTTACTTGATTTTTTTTAAAGTTTTCTCAAGAACACCAAGAACACTGTTGTAAACCCAGATTACCAAAATCATTAAAAAATGATTTTGGAGCCTTAAACTTTGTATTAAAGTAATCGATTAGGTGTTTTAAACAAAACATTTAACCTAAATCGACTTTTAATCATCAGATTGCCCACTAATTTTGGAAATCGACTAAGAATCAGTCGGGAAGTCGTCAAAGGAGTTCAATCGACAAAATCGATGATGTGGGTTCAAAGTTTAGGTTTTAGATCAACTGAGTAATCAATAGGGTTCAAATCAGTATTACGAGGGTTATGATTTCATTTTAACATCAAGATTAAGCATTAAGTTCCAAATAATCTGAAAATATATCATTTGGTCTTTAGAAGTCCAAGTGTCCAAAATAGTTCAAATCTGACCCTAAATCAAATCCAAGTCGAGGAAACCTACATTAAACAATCACAGTAGTAGAAACAATAGCAAAGATAAACAAGATTTAAAACAACAAACTACCTTTGATGAGAAAAGATGAAATCAGAGGGTTTTCAGAAAGTTCGTGAACAAAGGGTTTTTGAGAGGTTTAAGACTTTCACGAAGTGTACTGAGAAATGATAATAAGAAAAACACTAAGTGTCATATATATAGTCAAAGATGACTTGGACACGTGTCAAAAATGGATAGGTTCTCAACTTTCGCAAAAGGAACTAAAGATGGTGTTGCTTGGAGAAGGATTCGCAAGTTCTAGAGCTTTCGCAAGCAATAAGGTTGCAAATCCTATAGATTTCGTAGATAGTTCATCTGCGAATGTCCAACATTCGTATCCTTTTAGTCTGTGAATTCTACAAGTTTCGCAAGTGCTTACTTAGCGAAACCTGAAGCTTTCTTAGACTATCAGTCTGCGAATTTTAGACTTAGCACAATTTCCATACTTTCAAAAACATTCCAAAATGGGAAATTTTCTACTTTGGGAAATTTTCAAAAACTTGCCAAAAATATAAACTTTCTAATTAAAGAAACTTTCCAAAAATGGCATTTTTACCAATTTTAATTCTGAAAAGATGTTATACACACACCACTTACAACACATCCTTACTCCCCCTTGATGTAGTAGTGTAGTACTTCCTTGATTTCATCTGATACTCCCCCTTGATCTGATATCTGATTGATCTTGCTTATTTTCAGAGTTGTTTGTGATTGCTTCTTGCAGCTCCCCCTTAACATGTAGTGGATCTTTGTCAAGATTCTGCAGTCATGCTCCCTTCTTATTAAACAATGTGAGATAAAAATTGAGAGTAAGAGAAACTCCCTGTTTTCCAGATGATCACCAACTTTTGACAGTTGTGTATGAGTTCTAAGTTGTTGTACTTAGAAGTCAATGTTTTGACATTGAGGCAAGAGTCTTGATCTGTAGTAATCAGAAGTCATTGTCCCTTCAGTCTTTCTTGACTGGACATCATCATTCTTCTCTTTTCCTTTATCTTCCTACACCATAGGTTTAGGTTTTGGTACCCATATGAACTTGGGTCCAGTTTGGTCAGTTTTTGAGAATTTCTTTGAGTGATTCTCATACCTGTGATGAGCACTACAATGAAAAGATCTTTGATAAGCTTGTGCTTTGTGAGTGAACTCATCAGAGTAACAATAAGAGCAACATAATTTTATCTTTGCCATCCTGATCAAATGATTTGTTGATTTGACAAAGTCAGGTGCAAAAGATTTACCTCTTGAAGCTCTTTTCTTCTTCTTCTTGTTAGCTCTGTGAAGCTTTGCTGCTTAAGGAGAACCCTTAACAACCCTGACCATTTGATCTTTCCTTGGAGACTGAGTTGGAGATTTTTGAAAATGGTTAGCACTCTTATCAACTGATTTCACATAAAAGGTCTTTGGAGTGTTAATCTGCTCTGGTTCAGAAACTTTAGATTTCACAGCTTGTTTTCTAAAAACCATTTTCTGAAACATGCTTGATACTGACTGAAAGGAACATACTGATTCAGCAGAATCATCATCATAAGATGATGAAGTAGATGCATCAGTGGTTATCTTGTTAGACAGATTAATATTATAAATCTTAAGTTGTTGAATTTTATCACACAACTTGGATTTCTCATTGCAAAGTTTATCAAACTTGCTCTGAATCCCAGATTTACTCCTTTTCTCTTTCATGATCTCAGTGGATAAGTTTGCCACTTTACTTGTTACCTTAGAGATTTCTTTTTCAAAAATCTTTTTCTCTTCCTCAAAATCCTTTTCTAAAGTCTGGTTTTAAAATCTTTTCTCTCATCATCAAAGGACTTCCTTTCAGATATGATGAGTTGTTCAAAGTCAAAAACATGTTTTAAAAGATTGGAGACTTTAATCTCTAGTTGTTTCTTTTTAGACTCAGACTTCTTGGAAATTTCAGACAGTCTTTGGTTGAAAGTCTTTTCCAGTTCAGCTATTTCCTTGTTCTTTCTTTCATCCACTCTCTTGAGCCAGTCATGACCTTTGTCTTGATATAGCTTCATTTGAACTTCAGCTTTTGTCAATTTGTCATTTAAAGCATCCATGTCATCTTCCAATTTCTTGTTTTAACATCTGAGAGTCTCAAGTTCAGCTTCTATTTTGGGTATCTATGGCATGTAGGATAGAGCACAATCTCTTGGAGTGAGTACAATATTTCCAATATCATCTGTGGAAGGCATCTTTCTTGTATGTCTGAAAAGTGTGCTTGAAGTGATCTTTAATCAGAAAAACAGATATTAAGTACAGAAAGTTGACAAGTATGCAAAAATGTTAGAAGCAAGGCAAGAATTCGCAAACAATAAGCAAGGATACTTAAAAGGATATAACTTTCGCAGATCAAGGAGTTCGGACCAAAATTCGCAAGTACTTGAGTTAAGAAAGTTGTGAAATTCGCAAATCAGTTGTCTGCGAATCCTGAGACTTTCGTAGACTATACTCTGTGAGTTATTGAGAATTCGTAAGCAAGTAGTCTGCGAATCCTGTCCTTGGAATGTTTTAAACTTGTGAATCCTCAATCCTGCGAGTACTAGAATCTTGCGAGTTCTACACTCTGTTTTGCGAAACTATTGTACTTCGAGCATTTTCTTCAATTTTCACCAGATCCATAGAAAAACTTGTTCAATCAATACCAAAATTTGAGAATATGCTCTGTGATAGATCGTGATCAAACCCTTATCACTAAATTTTCAAAAACTTCAACAAATCTAACTTTTTGATTCTGGACAGTTCGCATATGAATATGTCTAAAAATCCAAATATTAATTAAATAAACCAATCAAATGTGATCAAATCTGTTTCTGATCAATATGAAACACGTTCATAATCATTACACGCATCTAATGAACCTAAGATTGCATCAAAACAACCACTAAATCACAGAATCACTAATGAACAGGGAAGTTTTCGAAAATAGGAAAATAGATCTGATTTCTACACAAAGCGATTGAAACTGAGTTTTTGAGGTAACTCTGATACCAATTGTTGTTCCAGATTCAAGCACACATAAATATTATCAGATTAATAATCAATATGAATCATATGATGGAAGAAGATTATTGAGAAAATACTTATGTCATATATTTCATGAGAAAGATGACGGCTACAATGATTGAATTAGACTCAATGAATGTTCTCTGTGGCTTAACCTAAAAAGGTAAAACAAAGGACTTTATATAGGGTCAATAAACTTGACTCCTACACAAGTCACACAATACAAAATACTTAACAAAAGATAACCAAGGACTAAATATTACAACCTGATTAAACTATGATCTAACAACCCCCAGGGTTTTCTGACCCTAATCATCCACACTTTTTCTATAAGTTGGATAAGGCCCTCTATGGGTTAAAACAAGACCCTCGTGCTTGGTATGACACTTTTTCTTCCTTCCTTATCATTGAAAAAATTTGAGCATGGAAAAATTGGTAACACTCTATTTTTCAGGAATATAAATGGTCATATTATTCTTGTTCAAATATATGTCGATGACATTATATTTGCTTCTACTAACCCATCCTTGGGTACTCGATTCGCTGAAAGAATGAAGAAAGAATATAAAGTGAGTATGATGGGTGAGCTAACCTACTTCCTTGGACTTCAGATCAAACAATCTGATAAAGGCACATTTATTCATCAAGGTAAGTATGTTAAGGATATGCTGAAGAAGTTTGATCTTACTCAAACTTCAACGATGAAAACTCCTATGGCATCTCCGCTTACATTAAATAAGGATCCCTCTGGAAAGTTTGTTAATGTCACTGCCTATAGAGGAATGATAGGCTCCCTGATGTACCTTACAGCGATCCGACCTGACATCATGTATTCTACTTGTCTTTGTGCACGATATCAATTAGAACCCAAGGAATCCCATTTGATCGCTATCAAGCGAATATTTAGATACCTGAAGGGAACTCCTCGCCTAGGTCTTTGGTACCCCAAAGACTCAGGGTTCGATCTAACTTCCTATTGAGATAGTGATTTTGCAGATTGCGAACTAGATAGAAAAAGTACCACTGGAGGATGTCAACTCCTAGATGGAAAGCTGGTAAGTTGGACAAGAAAAAAGCAAAACTCAGTGTCCACCTCCACAGTTGAAGCTGAGTTTGTAGCCACTGGAAGTTGTTGTGCTCAGGTCTTATGGATGAAAAATCAGCTAATAGACTATGACCGTCATCTATCCAAAATTCCAATATATTGTTACAACACTAGTGCCATCGCTATAGCAAATAATTCAGTGGTACATTCAAAGACAAAACATATTGAAATCAGATACCATTTTATCAGAGATCGTGTGATGAATGGTGACGTAGAACTTCATTTTATTCCAACTGACTATCAGCTAGCTGATCTCTTTACCATACCTCTTGATGAGACAAGGTTAAACTTTCTGATCAGTGAGCTTGGAATGCTGAACCTTGAAGATTAACTCTTCAGCGTTCATGCATCAAGTCAGTAATAAAATTATGTCCTATTCATCTCATAATCCCTAACCAAAATATCTTTGACTTTTAGGTATGTATTCTTATCTGTCCTCACTGAATCTTATTCAGCGAGAAGTTTCTCAGAACTTAAAACATAATCACTGACATTCTTCAAGTGGTTAAAAGATTTTTTAAAATAATATTCATCACTGCCATTTCCTATCAGTGATACCCTCAAAAATGAAAAGACACTTTTTAGTGTGACTTCATTTGCACGAAGATCCATGGCACGCAATTTTTATTGACACGTTCGTCCGTTGCACTTCTTGACTATTATTCAATAAAATCCCAATCAATCAAGAAATTACTCAAGATTTAAACATTATAGATCAAGAACTAGAGAGAGAAAGTCTAGAGAGAGAAAGTAGATCTTGAATATCACCAATACTGAATATTACAATACAATTCATCTCTAGAAGCGTTGTTACAAGATTACACAAGCTAACCTATATATACTACCTAACAATTACAAAGCCTTAAAGGCTAAGGAAACTAAACAAGCTTTGACTTAGACAATGTTGACTTTTACACCATTGACTTTCCTATTAAATCTTGGATACAATATTTAGACTTAACAATCTCCCCCTTTGTATTCAAGATTTAATAAAAATTTGATACAGATCTTCAGCTCTTGATTCTTCAGCTCTTGATTCTTCAGCTTTTGTCTCTTTGAAGCTTTCACAATCTTTAATCTTTTAGCTCTTGAAGAATCTTGAAAAGTCTTTTACACTTTGCAGCTTTGAAAGGTCAACATGCCTTAATGGAACTTTGCGCAAGCAACGTGATACGCAAAGTAGGTTTGCGTAATGGGCTTGATGCGCAAGATGAGGTTTGCGTAACGGTCTTGAAGCGCAAGATGAGGTTTGCGTGTTGAACTTGATGCGCAAAGTGAGCTTTGCGTGTTGAACTTGATGCGCAAAGTGAGCTTTGCGTGTTATCCTTGATGCGCAAAGTGATCTTTGCGTGATTCACTAGTTACGCAAACGAAGCTTTACGTTAGTCGAAGGACACCCAAACTAAAATCTTCAAGTCCGGATCATATGAATCTTGCGCAAACGACTATGAACTTGCGCAAATCATATGAATCTTGCGCAAACCGTGGATCTTGGCTCTTTTCATCTCAAATCGATCAAAATATGCAAATTTTGAACTCAACAATATATCAGAATTATCTATAAACACTTCGAAACACACGAATACAATCAATTTTCGATTAAACCAACAATTCACACGAATTCGAACAAGAACAGAGTTCGAACTCATTTTCAAGACAAATTCAAAAAAATCAGAAATTGAAATCGAAATAGATCAATTTACAAGATATAATCCAAACAAGAATCGATCCTAAACATAAATCGAACTCAAAGAATCCATATTCTTTAACTAAAAACGATTTTTCACATAGAATTCGTATGAAACAGTAACAAACTCGTTTTCTTGAAAAACTTTCGAAACACTCAAATTTTCGATCCAAAAACACACAGATTTCAATTCAAATCATGATCAAATCTTTCCTGAAAAGTTTGGTTCAGCTTTGATACCAATTATTATTCAATAAAATCCCAATCAATCAAGCAATTACTCAAGATTTAAACCTTATAGATCAAGAACTAGAGAGAGAAAGTCTAGAGAGAGAAAGTAGATCTTGAATATCACCAATACTGAATATTACAATACAATTCATCTCTAGAAGCGTTGTTACAAGATTACACAAGCTAACCTATATATACTACCTAACAATTACAAAGCCTTAAAGGCTAAGGAAACTAAACAAGCTTTGACTTAGACAATGTTGACTTTTACACCATTGACTTTCCTATTAAATCTTGGATACAATATTTAGACTTAACAATCTCCCCCTTTGTATTCAAGATTTAATAAAAATTTGATACAGATCTTCAGCTCTTGATTCTTCAGCTTTTGTCTCTTTGAAGCTTTCACAATCTTTAATCTTTTAGCTCTTGAAGAATCTTGAAAAGTCTTTTACACTTTGCATCTTTGAAAGGTCAACATGCCTTAATGGAACTTTGCGCAAGCAACGTGATACGCAAAGTAGGTTTGCGTAATGGGCTTGATGCGCAAGATGAGGTTTGCGTAACGGTCTTGAAGCGCAAGATGAGGTTTGCGTGTTGAACTTGATGCGCAAAGTGAGCTTTGCGTGTTGAACTTGATGCGCAAAGTGAGCTTTGCGTGTTATCCTTGATGCGCAAAGTGATCTTTGCGTGATTCACTAGTTACGCAAACGAAGCTTTACGTTAGTCGAAGGACACCCAAACTAAAATCTTCAAGTCCGGATCATATGAATCTTGCGCAAACGACTATGAACTTGCGCAAATCATATGAATCTTGCGCAAACCGTGGATCTTGGCTCTTTTCATCTCAAATCGATCAAAATATGCAAATTTTGAACTCAACAATATATCAGAATTATCTATAAACACTTCGAAACACACGAATACAATCAATTTTCGATTAAACCAACAATTCACACGAATTCGAACAAGAACAGAGTTCGAACTCATTTTCAAGACAAATTCAAAAAAATCAGAAATTGAAATCGAAATAGATCAATTTACAAGATATAATCCAAACAAGAATCGATCCTAAACATAAATCGAACTCAAAGAATCCATATTCTTTAACTAAAAACGATTTTTCACATAGAATTCGTATGAAACAGTAACAAACTCGTTTTCTTGAAAAACTTTCGAAACACTCAAATTTTCGATCCAAAAACACACAGATTTCAATTCAAATCATGATCAAATCTTTCCTGAAAAGTTTGGTTCAGCTTTGATACCAATTATTATTCAATAAAATCCCAATCAATCAAGCAATTACTCAAGATTTAAACCTTATAGATCAAGAACTAGAGAGAGAAAGTCTAGAGAGAGAAAGTAGATCTTGAATATCACCAATACTGAATATTACAATACAATTCATCTCTAGAAGCGTTGTTACAAGATTACACAAGCTAACCTATATATACTACCTAACAATTACAAAGCCTTAAAGGCTAAGGAAACTAAACAAGCTTTGACTTAGACAATGTTGACTTTTACACCATTGACTTTCCTATTAAATCTTGGATACAATATTTAGACTTAACAATCTCCCCCTTTGTATTCAAGATTTAATAAAAATTTGATACAGATCTTCAGCTCTTGATTCTTCAGCTTTTGTCTCTTTGAAGCTTTCACAATCTTTAATCTTTTAGCTCTTGAAGAATCTTGAAAAGTCTTTTACACTTTGCATCTTTGAAAGGTCAACATGCCTTAATGGAACTTTGCGCAAGCAACGTGATACGCAAAGTAGGTTTGCGTAATGGGCTTGATGCGCAAGATGAGGTTTGCGTAACGGTCTTGAAGCGCAAGATGAGGTTTGCGTGTTGAACTTGATGCGCAAAGTGAGCTTTGCGTGTTGAACTTGATGCGCAAAGTGAGCTTTGCGTGTTATCCTTGATGCGCAAAGTGATCTTTGCGTGATTCACTAGTTACGCAAACGAAGCTTTACGTTAGTCGAAGGACACCCAAACTAAAATCTTCAAGTCCGGATCATATGAATCTTGCGCAAACGACTATGAACTTGCGCAAATCATATGAATCTTGCGCAAACCGTGGATCTTGGCTCTTTTCATCTCAAATCGATCAAAATATGCAAATTTTGAACTCAACAATATATCAGAATTATCTATAAACACTTCGAAACACACGAATACAATCAATTTTCGATTAAACCAACAATTCACACGAATTCGAACAAGAACAGAGTTCGAACTCATTTTCAAGACAAATTCAAAAAAATCAGAAATTGAAATCGAAATAGATCAATTTACAAGATATAATCCAAACAAGAATCGATCCTAAACATAAATCGAACTCAAAGAATCCATATTCTTTAACTAAAAACGATTTTTCACATAGAATTCGTATGAAACAGTAACAAACTCGTTTTCTTGAAAAACTTTCGAAACACTCAAATTTTCGATCCAAAAACACACAGATTTCAATTCAAATCATGATCAAATCTTTCCTTAAAAGTTTGGTTCAGCTTTGATACCAATTATTATTCAATAAAATCCCAATCAATCAAGCAATTACTCAAGAATTAAACATTATAGATCAAGAACTAGAGAGAGAAAGTCTAGAGAGAGAAAGTAGATCTTGAATATCACCAATACTGAATATTACAATACAATTCATCTCTAGAAGCGTTGTTACAAGATTACACAAGCTAACCTATATATACTACCTAACAATTACAAAGCCTTAAAGGCTAAGGAAACTAAACAAGCTTTGACTTAGACAATGTTGACTTTTACACCATTGACTTTCCTATTAAATCTTGGATACAATATTTAGACTTAACATTGACCAATCAAATTCAAGGGACGTGTACGTGTCATGATGATCACCTTTTCCCGCTCCAAATTCTCTCTCTATCTCCTCACTCTATCATATATAAACCTTGTCATTCATAATTTGACCTTTTACGCACTCATATTATCTAAACGCCAAGAAATCACTCTTGGCACTCAAGCAACCTAAGAACTCAAGAACTTACGTTTAAATCTTCAAATCTTCAAGCAACACAGGTTCTTGTACTTCCTTCTTTATCTTTGTTAAAGCACAGTTTTCTTGGATTCAAGATCATCATTATCTGAAGATGGAAATCTGAAGTCAAAGTTGATAAAGTCGACTCTCAATAAATAGTCTAAGGTCTTTTGTAATAAATAGTCAAAGTGTGTTTCCGTATTTTCGTTATTAGTCTTTTTCTTTAATTGTTATTAGTTGTTGGGCCCAAGCCCATTTGGCTATAAGCTTTTGTTTAAATTAGTTATTTTATGTTAATTAGGTTTAGTTGGAAAATTAAGAGATTAGAAGAGGCTGCTTGTTTGCGCCGTACATAGAGAGAAAAAGAGAAAGAGAGCAGAGGCGATACAGAGAGAAAGAGGTTGATCAAGAACAATTGTAATCGTTCAATTTGTTGGTATAATCGTATCACGTTTGCATATTGTTACTGCTTATTTGTTTGCTTGATTGATTCTTTATTTATTGGGACACACAATTGGTATCAGAGCAGGAACTTAATCAAGTTCATAGGATTATACTGTGTTTATCGACTTCTCATTGTGCGCCTATCTAAAATCATGAATTAATGTGTTTTTATGCTTGAAATCGATCTGATTAGATGAGTTTTATGCTATTGAATATCTTCTGATAGTTTAATTGCACTTTAAAGCTTCAATTGATTGATTATCTGTTGATTTTTGTGTTTTCTGGGTTCGACAATTGCTTACTGGTCGAGACTACTGCATATATAAATTGGGAGAGTAAAAGTTGTTTTTAATTGTTGTTTTTGGTTGGGTTTAGGTCGATTTATGTTTGTGGTCTCAAATGTTTGATTTTTGCATTCAATTTCGATCTTTTGAGTGGTTTCTGGGTTGAATTCTGTGTTCTGGGTCGTAAGCATCAGACCAGTTGGTTTATCGGTCGCCCGATAATCTCACATTCCATATCGGTCAATATATCGGTCGAGTAATCCCCGGTAAATTCTCAATACCGGTCGCCCGGTCAACACATCTTACCGGTCGAATACCAATTCCGGTTGAAGACAAATTCCGGTCGAAAATCTATACCAGTCGAAGACTTATACCGGTCGAAGCATCATAGAGGTCAAAGCTTACTATCGGTCGAATTCATACCGGTCCATATTCTTTACCGGTCCAACATCTTACCGGTCGACATTTTTACCGGTCCAAGCATAATACCGGTCGAAGAAACACCCCGGTCGAAGCAAGGTACCGGTCTCTCTTAGTTTTGCACCACTGCCTTGTCACGAGAAGTCCTCTTTGCGCGACCCACATATCGTGCAAACCCTTCTTAGCGCCAGCTGCCTCTCACGCAAACTGAAACTTTACGCCAGTTGCGGTTCACGCAAACCTCTTCTTTGCGCGACCCACTTCACTCGCAAACCTTGTTTTGCGCCAACTGTCACTCGCGCAAAGCTCCTCTTTGCGCGACCTATCTCTCACGCGAACTGTCTTTTTGCGCCACTGTCTTAGTTCACTTTCTGCACCAGCTTCTCTGATTTTTATCTGTGAATTATTCTGTGTTAGTACTGCAATTAAATTATTTTTGGAAATTTATTTTTCTGAAAAACTTTAAGTGTAGTTTTATCCAACTCTTGATTCTAACGATCTCATCTAGTTGATTGTCTTCGTATCAGATAAGTTTAATTACTAATCATATCAGTAAGCATGTCATCTTGGGAAGCTCTTGCTATCGGAACAGATGTGAAGCCACCAGTACTCTTCAAGGGGGAGTACGAGCAATGGAAGGACAGATTCTTGGATTTCATCGATTGAAATGAAATGACACCTCCAACCAAGGTTCTTACTGTAGCTGGAGAAAATGGTGAAGAAGAAGAGACAGAGTATAAATTACCGATTGGTAAATACTCGGAAGAACAGAAGAAGAGACACAAGGGTGACAAGCTGGCAAGATCATTTATTCTCCAAGGCATACCGAATAAAATATATGTCAAGATTGATAGCTACGACGCTACCGACAAGCAAATGTGGGATCAGTTGGAGAAGATGATGATCGGATCTAAAGTCGGCAACCAACTCAAAGTTTCTAACTGCTTAAATAATTATGAAGAATTCAAAGCCAAAGCTGGAGAATCACTAGAAGCCACTTATGATAGATTTGTCACATTGCTGAACGAACTAAGCACAAGTGAGGCAGTTGAAAGATCTGAACGACATTCCACTTCATGAAGTTTATGAAATCCTCAAACAGAATGAGGAAGAGATGGAAGAGATCAAGGGTGAGATGAAAAAGGCTGACAAAGCAGTTGCTGATCCAGTTGCACTTGTGGTCAAGAAAAAGTCTAAGAAGAAGAAGGTGATAGCATCTGAATCAGAAGAGGCTGATAGTGAGGCAAGGTCTGACTCTGATGATTGTGAACAACTGAAGGAAGCCATGCTAATGTTAACCAAGGATTTCCAAAAGAAGTTTTATAAAAAGCCTAACTCCAACAGTCAGAGGTACTCATCTGGTCCAAATAACTACAAGCATAAGGAGAAAGTTGAAGAAAAGAGACCAGAAGAAAAGAAGTAGGATGGAGTCGAAGAGACCAAGAAGGAAGAACCGATAAAATTCTACAACTGTGGCAGACTCGGTCACTTTGCCAAAGACTGCCGCAAACCAAAAGTCCAAAACTCTGACTATTACAAGAATAAGATGCTTCTAGCCAAGCAACAAGAGGCTGGAAAAGCATTAATGGCCGAGGATGAATAATGGCTCGACCATTCGGACCAAGAATCTGAAGAAGGAGAGAAGGACGAGACAGCACACCTGTGCTTGATGGGAAAGAAGCAGTCAAAAGCTGAAGCTGATTCTGATGATGGAGATAATGAAGAGGTATGTGACTTAACTGAATCTGATTTTCTGAACCAAATGCATGCCATGATGTCTAAACTCCAAGAATTAGAGTCTAAACTGAAGCGTGAGAAAGGTGTCATTAATGAGAAAAATAAATCTATACATAAACTTAGTAATGATATTGCTGAGAAAAATGTATTAATTGAAACTTTGCACAAAAATATAGACACCAGCGCTAAAGAAAAGACTATAATTCATAAAGAGTTATCTGAAACTGTTTCTAAGTATAGAGAATGTGAGTTAAAGTCTAAAGAGCTTTCTAAAAAGTACTTTTCGACTTCAAAAGACAATAAATCTTTAATTGAAAAGGTGAATGCTTTGGAAGAGAAATTATATTCTATGGGTCAGTCTGAACAAACTATTCATCTAATCACACCCAAAGAGGATAAAGAGAAGTGGGGACTCGGTTACGAGAACCCACAATGTCTCAAAAAGGGTATATCTGAAGTGCCTGCTCTTTATGATTTTGGATTTATGACACTGGCACCTAAATACCCTGAACTTCAAGTTTTCTGGACTAAACTATCTGAAGAAGATAAAGCCAAGGAATATGCTAAAAGAAAGACCACAACTAAAGTCCAACTTCCGTTTCGTTATGAGAGGTTGAATAATAGTTATAGTTCTGATAAATCAAAATTTCTTTCAAATGACTATTTTGACATTTATTCTATAAAAGAAATGGAGGCTAAGCCCATAGAAGGAAATCTTTATGTCCCTCCTCTAGTTTTGGAAAGTAAAATTTATGAACTCGAGAATACTCTTACAGAAGAAAGAATTTTGATGGACTTAGAACAAACTGTATTTTCAACAGTGTTCAAAAATACTGAGTTTTCGAAACTTTCCAAGGCTTCAAAATCTGATGATAGATCTGGTTCTCTTGAAAACGAGTTTAATTTCTTAAACTCTGATGGTGTTCTAAATGATTGTGCTGCTCAGTTTGACTTTACTTCCAAACTTCCTGATCATTCATCTTGTGTTGTTAATTCTTTCGGATTACCTAGTATGTTTGAAAAAGGTGAAACATCAACGAAAGTTGACAAATCAGTTTCTGTGAAATCTAAGAATGCAAAAGGTAAGAAAACAAAATCTCAGCATTCACAGAAACCGATCACCACGGGTAAGCCAAAGAAGAAGAACTCTTTTGATTCTCATCATTCTAACTCTAAAGTTTCAAATGTTTCAGATGTGAGAAAGCAATGGCTTGGGGTTAAGTCAGCATGGATAGCGAAACAGAAGATAGACGAGAAAGCTAAATCTAGTTCTAGTTTTAATTTGAATAAAAAGGCTTCTAGTAAAGATGAATTGATTGTGAATGTTGCTTCCTTTAAATCTAATCTTGTTGATTCTCGCAAGAAATATTCTATAAAGCAATTATTCCAGTTAGCTCCTTCTAATAAAAAGTTTTCAAATTTTGGTGGATTGGATTATGCTTCTCGTAAATATTCTGATATTTGGTTTGGTTCGTATAATGTTTCATCTTATCATCATCATTCTTCTCATCATTCTTATGGTTTTCAAAGAAAAAGCGGGCCCAAATTTAAATGGGTGCCAAAATCATGTACTGACAATGTAGGACCCATTTATAAATGGGTACCTAAACCTCTTCTTTCCTGATTTGTTTTGTCCAGACCCGTCATATGTCGTACTTGGATAGCGGGTGTTCCAAGCATATGACCGGTCAGAAGAGTATGTTGTCTAACTTCACAGACAAATACTGCGGCACAGTTCGTTTTGGAAATGTTCAGTTTTCACCAATTCTGGGATATGGTGATGTTGTACACAAAAATCTCACGATTAAGAAGGTGAGCTACGTTGAAGGCTTAGGGCACAACATTTTCAGCATTGGCCAGTTCTACGACAAAGACTTAGAGGTTAAATTCAAGGCCAAGACATGTTCAGTACGCACTGAAGAAGGGAAAGAACTCTTGGTCGGCACTCACAAGTCAAACCTCTACACCATCAACTTGTCAAAGGTCCAGGCTGACAACCAGATATGTCTATTATCCAAGGCCTCGATGCAACAATGCTGGTTATGGCATCGACGGCTTTCTCACCTCAACTTTCGGTACATTAACAAGCTGGTCAGTGGAAAGCTAGTGAAAGGACTTCCTGAGCTGAAGTATGAAAAAGAACACCTGTGTGCAGCGTATGAAAAGGGAAAGATGAAGAGAGCTCCACATAAACCAAAGCCTGAACCAAGTACCAGTTCTCCATTAGAGTTGTTGCATATGGATTTATGCGGTCCTATGCGAACGCAAAGCTTAGGCGGAAAGAAGTATGTGCTAGTTATCGTGGACGACTATACGCGATACACTTAGGTCAAGTTTCTACGGTCTAAAGATGAGACTCCCGAAATTCTCATTACATTTCTGAAGACGACCCAAGTCAATCTGCAGAAACAAGTCAAGTTTCTAAGAACTGACAACGGCATAGAGTTCAAGAACAAAATAGTTGAAGAATATCTCGAATCGGTCGGGATATCACATCAATACTCTGTTGCTCGCATGCCTCAACAGAATGGAGTCGTCGAAAGGCGAAATCGTACACTTGTCGAGGTCGCTCGAACTATGCTCGGCCAATTTGAATTACCTCTATTTTTGTAGGTTGAAGCTGTATCGACTGCGTGTCACACTCAGAATCGCTCCATGATACACCGCAGATTTCAGAAGACTCCGTATGCGTTGATCAACAACCGAACACCAACCATTAAATATTTTCATGTTTTTGGTTGTAAGTGTTATGTTCTAAATGACAGAGAGAATCTGAACAAGTTCAGTGCTAAGGCGGATGAGGGCATCTTCGTTGGTTATTCCTCTACATCTACTGCATATCGGGTTTATTTGAAGAATTCGAAGACTGTGATCGAGAGCGTCAACGTTACATTCGATGAGGATATGGCTTCTGAGCATGTCAGTTCAGAACCCGTAATAACTGGAGTATTAGCTTCTGGGCCAACTAGTCCAGGACCTGCACCTCAACAGAACAAATCAGATGGCGCTTCATCGTCTAATTCTAAATTATCTGATTTGGATTTATTATTTGAACTGTTTTATGATGAATTTCTTGGATCTCGTATGCCTAAATCTGTTGTGGTTGACAGGATGGAAGACTCGATGACTACTCAACCAACCACTTCCGATATCTCTACTGAATTCAACTCCCCGATTCAGCAAGAAGTTCCAGTTCAAATGCCTACTCCAACAGTTGAAGTTGTGACCAACACCGCCGAGACAGAAGTAACTGACTCAGTAGAATGTACTGCAAGGACTGATCCACAGATTGACCAAGTTGTACCTACTGCAACTTCTGCAACTACTACTTGAACTAAAACCCCCATTCATTCTGAACCATCTGAAGGAGATAACAGTGGATTTCTAGATGCTGAACATGATCAATCTACATCTAATCCAATCCCTCATGAACATAAGTGGACCAAAGATCACCCGGTACATCAAATTATTGGAGATCCTTCTAAACCGGTGCAAACTAGGTCTGCAACATCAAATCTATGTATGTATGAATCCTTTCTGAGCAAGATCGAGCCTACTCGCGTATCTGAGGCTCTTGCCGATTCAGATTGGGTAATTGCGATGCAAGATGAGCTGAATCAGTTTGAAGCACTAAACGTCTAGAGACTCGTACCCAAACCTCAAGGTAAAACCATCATTGGTACGAAATGGGTGTTCAAAAACAAGAAAGATGAAGATGGTACCATTATCCGTAACAAAGCACGACTTGTTGCCAAAGGGTATAGGCAAGAGGAAGGGATAGACTACGATGAAACTTATGCTCCAGTGGCGCATATAGAGGCAATTCGGATGTTCTTAGCCTACGCAGCCCACAAGAACTTCACCGTTTATCAAATGGACGTGAAGACAACTTTTCTGAACGGAGTACTCAAGGAGGAAGTCTACGTCTCGCAGCCAGAAGGGTTTATAAATCCATATAAGCCTAATCATGTTTACATCTTAGATAAAACTCTTTATGGACTGAAACAATCTCCTCGCACCTGGTATGATATCCTATCTCAGTTCTTGGTCAAGTCAGGTTTTACAAAAGGTACGATCTTTACCACTCTTTTCATTAAAAAGGATAAAGGGGATATCATTCTTATTCAAATATATGTGGATGATATTATTTTTGGTTCTACAAATCCTAAGTACTGTAAGAATTTTGCAAACCTCATGGTGTCATGTTTTCAGATGAGCATGATGGGAGAGATGAATTTCTTTCTCAGATTGCAAGTCAAACAATTTTTAACGGGAATTTTTATCAATCAATCTAAATACATTCTTGATATTCTTCGGAAGTTCAAAATGGAAAATTGTAAACCGATTGGTACCCCGATGGCACCTGGTACTAAGATTGGCACCGATCTTTCGGGAAAGGTTGTTGATGTTAGGACTTATAGAGGGATGATAGGCTCTTTAATGTATCTTACTTCCAGTAGGTCGGATATAATGTTTTCTACATGCTTATGTGCTAGATATCAGGCCAATCCTAAAGAATCCCATTTGTTTGTTGTTAAGCGGATTTTTAGGTATCTGAAGGGGACTGCAGATCTTGGTCTGTGGTATCCTAAAGATACTAGCTTTGAACTAACAGCCTATTCAGACGCAGATCATGCTGGTTGCATGTTAAACAGGAAGAGCACCTCGGGTCATATACAATTCCTCGGAGATAAACTCGTTAGTTGGGCATCGAAGAAGCAATTATGTGTTTCCACATCAACGGCCGAAGCAGAATATGTAGCTGCTGCTAGCTGTTGTTCTCAGGTCTTGTGGATGAGAACACAACTGCGAGACTATGGATTTCATTTCAATAGAATCCCGATCTATTGTGATTCGAAGAGCGCTATTGCGATTACCGCTAACCCTGTTCAGCATACTAAGACAAAACACATAGATGTCAGGTATCACTTTATAAAAGATAATGTGGAAAAGGGAACAATTGAACTTTACTTTGTAAAAACCGACTTTCAGCTTGCATATTTGTTCACCAAACCTTTAGACGAAAAGAGATTCAATTTTCGTGTCTCTAGGCTTGGTATGCTAAATCTTAAGACGTAATCGGTGGTTACCTATTAAAGTTTCCTATTGTATCTTTTCATCATTTCTTTATCATTATTTCCGCAAGATATCTGCTATTTAATAGTTTGTTCATGATCTCAGGGGGAGTGTGAGAAGTACCTCATAGATGGTCAATGTTATTTTTGAGGGGGAGCATGTCTAATGAATGCATTGTGTTTACTGATGACTTATTAGTGATGCATGATTTTAGGGGGAGCATCTAAGTAAATGGAGTATGGCTATGACTTCTGATTGTCTCTGATCAGAACTCGTACTTTAATTGTTTTACTGCTTTATGTCATTTTAATTTCAGTGAATAAAGTTTCTTTGACTAGACTTTTAGACTTTTGTAGGTTGAGAGATGCTTCAAAGATCATATCTTTATCTTTATGACTTTAAGCTTGACTTCGTGAGATGTAAGATTGCACTCTAAAAGGTATAATTCTTTATCTTTATCTCATCTATGGTTGAAAGAAGGACAACTTTCAATCATAAGAAAACATGTTCTTAAATGTTCAAACCACTTCCCGATTCTCAAACAGATTTCTTGAATTTGAAGTGCGATTTTAAATGTTTTCTACTTCATTTGTGCACTTTAACTGATCAAGTTAAATCATCTGAGCATCATATGCTTCATAGGAAAACATGGGATCAGTATGCTAGGACTTAAAAAGAAACTTCTATGGATACTCGTTAACCAGTGTTTCCTACCTAAGAAGTTAATCCTTTAGTGATTAAATGTGAGGAGTTCAAAAATAAATGAGTGTGGGATGTGTGATGAGAGAAATTGTAAAAGAGAGTTTGGTTAGCTGTGAACTTAATGATAAAAAGAAAGAGGGTGAGAGATCAGAGTAAAAGAATATCAAACTCTGCACCAACTACTTTCTGAGTCGGGCAGCCACATTTCTAATGCTTCACATTTCTTTGGTGAACATTATTGAAACAGGCAACTAGCCCATGCCAACTCTTGACATTACCCCACCAGCCACTCATTTTCTTCTCAACAAGAAAATGTTTCATTTTCAAAGGGGACGCAACACATATGCTATCTGATTTTCATTTGGAAAATCTAGATATTGAAAAGAAGGAAGTCTGCCCCACCTTCGCACTTCACTCATGCACATTGAGTTTTTGTTTAACTAACTGTTGTCTCAGTAGTTTACACATTTTGAGCCTTATAAGCAATCATCATATGCTTAATTTATTCTATCACTTGCACGAACACACAAAGAATTTGTTTCTTTGTCATAACGTTCATAGAAATTGCCTTTGTGGTGTTTCGATGATTGAATGGAAGCCCTGGGTGAGTGAACATCATAAAAGCTCCTTTATATTGTGTATTTAATACACATAGTGACTTCGTGTTACTGGCAGACAATTTTAACTGGTTCATTTGTTGATTCAGGTGTTACCTTTCTATTTTGTCTGGATTTGCAAAGATCTGGATGCATATCTTTATGAATTGACGGATACTCAGTGGTTCTGTTTGCAAGATCAGTGGTGGAAGACATTTCTTGAAGAAAAGTATAGATGAACTCTTTGCTCTATTCATCAAAAAGAGGGAGAAGAATCAACCAAGAAATGGGAAGAAGAATACTGGTTTTAAAACATTTTCTGAAGAAGATGCTGAATTGAAGATATCTAAAGATGATTTGCTGAAGCATTCCGAGCTGAAACTGGAGATAATTTCTTTCCAAGAGATTTTATTCTCATTGTTTGGAGAGATTGCTACGTTCTGAAGACAAAGAGGAAGATTGCATTTTCTGAGCTTAAAGAGAATGATTGAATTGCTAAATCTTTTTAGTAATTATCTTGATCCAAAGGGGGAGATTGTTAAAGCACAGTTTTATTGGATTCAAGATCATCATTATCTGAAGATGGAAATATGAAGTCAAAGCTGATATAGTCGACTCTCAATAAATAGTCTAGGGTCTTTTGTAATAAATAGTCAAAGTGTGTTTCCGTATTTTCGTTATTAGTCTTTTTCTTTAATTGTTATTAGTTGTTGGGCCCAAGCCCATTTGGCTATAAGCCTTTGTTTAAATTAGTTATTTTATTTTAATTAGGTTTAGTTGGAAAATTAAGAGATTAGAAGAGGCTGCTTGTTTGCGCCGTACATAGAGAGAAAAAGAGAGAGAGAGCAGAGGCGATACAGAGAGAAAGAGGTTGATCAAGAACAATTGTAATCGTTCAATTTGTTGGTATAATCGTATCAGGTTTGCATATTGTTACTGCTTATTTGTTTGCTTGATTGATTCCTTATTTATTGGGACACACAATCTTAAAAAGCTTTGTTTTATTCTTAAAACTCCTTTCTTTCGGATAAAAAACTGTTTTTTTTTCTTTTTTCTTTTTTCTTAAAATGATTTCCTTCAGGATTTTTATGCAAAAACCTTTTGGTTTTTAAGACTTTAAATTTTTTTTCCACTATTTTCTTAAAAAGGAAACTGGTATATTTTCCACTATTTTCTTCTAAATCATTTTTGTGCCATTCCCTTCTCTAATTTCAGAAATGGCAACCCAAGCTACTCTCGTTCAATCCAAGAATGTGAAGTTCGAACTCGCAGCTTCACGGCTCTCTAGCAACAATCACTTGGGACTATTGGAATTTCCTAAGAAGAAACCATCTCCTCATCTTCAGTATTCCGCTAACTTTCTAAAGGCATCTCCCCTCAACTATGCTCTCAAAGTTGCTCCACCACCCTTCAAGACTCTCCTTCAGCAGTTCTGGTTTACTGCTGAAAAGGGTGAAGTACGGAACAAGCAAGGAAAGTCGATCCCTACTATCACATTCCAGACTCAGCACGGTGTCGAAGCCATTACTCCTCTGGCTATCCGTACTGCTCTCCGCTTCCCATCCAAAACCACTGAAGGTTTTGACGCCATGCCAACTGATGAGGAGCTGATCCAGTTTCTTGACCACATGGGCTATCAGTGGGATTTCAAACCCCGCACCACCATCCCTGACAAGAAGCTCACCAAGATTCTGAAGGCGAAGATGCCCTCTGAACAGAATTATGTCTTTTCCCACATAATTCAGTGCATGAGCGGAAAGATGGGTTCGCTGGATCAGGCGAACAAAGTTCAACTCCAGATGGGTTTCTCTGTGATTGTTGGGCGACACATCGACTATGCTAGAATCATCTTTGACGACTTAATGTCAAAGATTGAGAAGACCGACAGGGTAATCAAAAATTTCCTATGTTCGATTCATCTCAGCTATCCTCCAGTTCTTCCTGAAGAATCTTTACCCAATGGAGGGTGATTGCTAGCTCTCCAAGATGGGAACATGTATTCTTGAAGTGGTGCCACCCTTAGAACTCTTCTCTCCCCACTTCTTCTCATTCAGCGGTTGCGTTCACGATTTCTTCATCGGCTATCCCTACCGCTACCACTAATGCCAAAAACAAGTCGATAGATCCTCATGGTCTCTCTAAAAAGGCCAAGACGGCTGCTGAGCAAGCCTCTCAAAAAATGTCAACAGGGTTGTGAAATTCGCAACTCAGTTGTCTGCAAATCCTGAGACTTTCGTAGACTATACTCTGTGAGTTATTGAGAAATCAAAAGCAAGTAGTCTGCGAATCCTGTCCTTGGAATGTTTTAAACTTGTGAATCCTCAATCCTGCGAGTTCTAGAATCTTGCAAGTTCTACACTCTGTTCTGCGAAACCTTTGTACTTCGAGCATTTTCTTCAGTTTTCACCAGATCCATAGAAAAACTTGTTCAATCAATACCAAAATTTGAGAATATGCTCTGTGATAGATCGTGATCAAACCCTTATCACTAAATTTTCAAAACCTTCAACAAATCTGACTTTTTGATTCTGGACAGTTCGCATATGAATATGTCTAAAAATCCAAATATTGATTAAATACCAATCAAATGTGATCAAATCTGTTTCTGATCAATATGAAACACGTTCATAATCATTACACGCATCTAATGAACCTAAGATTGCATCAAAACAACCACTAAATCACAGAATCACTAATGAACAGGGAAGTTTTCGAAAATAGAAAAATAGATCTGATTTCTGCACAAATCGATTGAATCTGAGTATTTTAGGTAACTCTGATACCAATTGTTGTTCCAGATTCAAGAACACATAAATATTATCAGATTAATAATCAATATGAATCATAGGAAGGAAGAAGCTGATTGAGAAAATACTGATGTCATATATTTATGAGAAAGATGACGGCTACAATGATTGAATTAGACTTAATGAATGTTTTCTGTAGCTTAACCTAAAGAGATAAAACAAAGGACTTTATATAGGGTCAATAAACTTGACTCCTACACAAGTCAAACAACACAAAATACTTAACAAAAGATAACCAAGGACTAAATATCACAACTTGATTAAACTATGATCTAACAACCGCCAGGGTTTTCTGACTCTAATCATCCACACTTTTTCTATAAGTTGGATAAGGCCCTCTATGGGTTAAAACAAGCCCCTCGTGCTTGGTATGACACTCTATATTCCTTCCTTATCATTGAAAAATTTGAGCATGGAAAAATTGGTAACACTGAAGGTTTTGACGCCATGCCAACTGATGAGGAGTTGATCCAGTTTCTTGACCACATGGGCTATCAGTGGGATTTCAAACCCCGTACCACCATCCCTGACAAGATGCTCACCAATATTCTGAAGGCGAAGATGCCCACTGAACTGAATTATGTCTTTTCCCACATAATTCAGTGCATAAGCGGAAAGATGGGTTCGCTGGATCAGGCGAACAAAGTTCAACTCCGGATGGGTTTCTCTGTGATTGTTGGGCGACACATCGACTATGCTAGATTCATCTTTGACGACTTGATGTCAAAGATTAGAAGACCGACAGGGTAATCAAAATTCCCTATGTTCGATTCATCTCAACTATCCTCCAGTTCTTCTTGAAGAATCTTTACCTAATGGAGGGTGATTGTCAGCTCTCCAAGATGGGCACATGAATTCTTGAAGTGGTGCCACCCTTAGAACTCTTCTCTCCCCCACTTCTTCTCATTCAGCGGTTGCGTTCACGATTTCTTCATCGGCTATCCCTACCGCTACCACTAATGCCAAAAATAAATCGATAGATCCTCATGGTCTCTCAAAGAAGGCCAAGACGGCTGCTGAGCAAGCCTCTCAAAAAATGTCAACAGGGTTGATCTCTCAACAGACAACTCTGGACGAATTTGTGGCCCGCTCATCCACCACTGCAAACTCCACCGTTTCAGTGGCTCTCACATCTGAATCAATACTGGTGTCAACCCCCATACTCTCAGTGCCTTCAAGCACTGCTGAGGTAATTTCAAAAATCACCTATGTTCCTCCTTCACTCTCATCTCTTCCTTCTTCTACTTCTTTGGTCTATAATATTTCTCTTTTACAGCATCCAACTTTTACAATTGCATCACTAGGACTTGATGGCCTCCCTCTTGGAGGTTCTCATCAAACTAATATGCCTCCTTCTCTCTTTGAAAAGGACATGGTATTCTTCAACAAGTTTGATACATCAGGTATTCCTCAAGCCCTATACACTTTTCCTAACCTACTAAATTAGCCTAAGCCATCATTTGCTAAAAAAACTAACTTGTTTACAGGTCCTAGTTTGGCGACCGTTGATGCCTCTCTTAGCGAGGTCATAAAAAAGGAGGAAGTACTATCTAACACCATCGACACCAACACATCAGCAGTCAATACTGCTAGTGAGGAACTGAAGAACCTCTCCTCAACCATTGCGGCTAAAGCTGACGCTTCTCAGCTCAACACTCTACAAGAGGAAGTGAAAGCGCTGAAGACTAACGTAGCCACAAATACAACACAACTTCAATTCCTCAATGGCCACGTTGACAGACTCACTGGAGAGGTGAAAACTCTCAGTGGGAAGATCGACACCTCAAATCAGCTGCTTGCTGAAATTCTGGCGAAAGTGAGTGAACCACCTCCAGTTCCTCAGTCTTCCTTTACCGACGACGACAGGATGTCCCTGACATTAGATGCGGATTTTGTCTATGGAGCCACCTCTCTAATTCCAGAGATCGAGGAGCTCTTAAAGGCGCTAGAGTTTGATGCCCACAAAACTGGTGCTAATGCTGTTGTTGTTAGTGTGGCTGCCACAATTGTAGATGATGGAAATGCCTCCCCTGATGATGACAAAGAGGGGGAGAAGAATCCCGAAGATGCAGTACAGGCAGAGGTCAATGCGGAAGAATATCCCTCTCATGTTGAGGGAGAGATGAAAGCCGAAGAGATATCAGTTGTAGAGCAAGCACCTCCCTCCTCCCCCATAATCGTCAAAGATACAAATGCTGAAGAGAAGGAGGAAGAGGAAGAAAAAGCAGATGTGGAACTTGATATGGAGGATCAAGGTTCCAAGGACAACGCCGATGATGATGATGATGAGGATGATGATCCATCTCTAAGGTTCACTCATGTATACATTAGTGCTCCAGTCGCAGCACTGAAAGGCGTTGTCATAAAAGAAGCAGGGGCTAGACAAGACAAACCTTCAGATTCTTCTACCCACGGCAAGCAAAAGGGGATTGCTGCCAAAAGGAATCTGAAACTTCTGTCAACATCTGAAGGGGAGCTACCTTCTCAGGCATGTCTCTCAATTATTCCCATCTCTTTCTTTTCTCACCTATCACCCCTGTCTCTAGGGGTGTGCATAAACTCAACCGATCCAATAGGAATCGACCGATCCAATTATATTCGACCAACCATAATTGGATATCCAATTGTAATTAGATCGGATCAGATTGAAAATCTCAACATCCAATTTGGATCGGTCGGTTCTTGGATGGCAGTCTAGAACCGATCAAAACCGACCGAACCAAACCGACCAACATCCAATTACCCATCTGATTACCATCCAGTTTTCCATCCAACTATCATTCAATTATTTTTTTGCAATTTGCTTAAATCTAAATTTGTTTTGTGTTGGTTTTTAAATATTTAGTCTCACTTATGTTGGTTTTAACACTAACTAAAAGTAATTAATTAGAACACTGCATAAAATTAACAGGTTGGATGGATCCGATCTAATCATCCATTGGATGTCGGATGGATCCAATCCGATCCAATGGATATCCAATAAGAATATCCAATGGATATCCAATAAGAACATCCAATGGATGGAACCGAACCGATCCAATAATCTATTGGATTGGAAAAATCCAACATTCAATGGATGATTGGATCGGTTCGGTTCCCCTCACATCCATTGGATGTCAACCGATGACACCCCTACCTATCTCACTTCTAGCCTTTATCTCATGTTAGTCCAGTTGATCACAATTAAATTAATGTAAATTGATAGACATGAGATAGATTTGGGAGGAAACATATTGTATTATTCACAATCTAGAGTGAGGAAGAGATTCTATCTCTAGAAACACACAATACAAGTTTGATGCTACATTGTGAAAAATGAAAGTTACAAAAAAGTTACAAACTATCTCCTATTTATACCATTCTATCCCATGTACAACATTTAGCCCAAACCCAATGCCAAATACAAGGCCCAATAACAAACTATGATGACTTTACAAAACTTCCAAACTTAGAACATTTTATGCTCAAACATTCTCCCCCTAGGTTTTGTAAAGGAATCATCCTCTTTAGATTCAACTCTTCTCCCCATTGATTTCTTTAGAAAACTTAGCATTGCTTACACTTCAAAACAGCTCCGACTCCCCCTTGAAAATAGCTCTTATCCTTGGAGTTTCAACTTGAATACCAGATCTTATGTACACAATAGCCTCGACTGAGTACACAAAAGATAACTTTTATCTCTTGTAAATTCAACACATTCTCTATGCCCACAAGAAATAAATGTGTGAATTCTGTCGTGCCAACCAAAGTGCACCTTCAGTTTATAACAACAAATTTGTCTTTAACCGCGAGTTGAATAGGAATTCTGCTTAAGAACTTAATCTGATCTGCTCATAGGAGGATGCATCTTGTAGAAAACAGTACTAGGCAAGGGTTAGAAGAAATATTTGTTCAACAACTATTGAAAGACGCTCATTTTCTAACTACTTTCCAGAACACTGAACGAATAAACTCAGACCTCCTTTCTTCACGAATCAGCGGGATAATTATAAGCACTCAAGATTTTGGATCACAACCAAAGAACCAGAATAATGATTGCAGTCACTCACACTACTAACTGATCGGGTCAGAAGAATGATTAAGAGCACTCAAAGGTCTAGCATCGTAGAGAAAAACTCCAGACTGATGATCGAAGATACTCAAACTGCTAATCCAATCCAATCAGAGACTAAATCCAAACACCCAGTATCTGAAAATCTTGACTGGCATGAGCACTCGTGAAATTTTGATCAGTTGCTAAAAATATGTGACCAACAGAAGAAAGGAATGATGTCACATATGCATTACGCGGAAAATCTCGTGAACATGGCAGACATGTAGCAAAAAGGGTTATGAACAACAACTTTTCGCACACCATATGAACATACTTTTCGCATACCAAGAATTTGCAGATCATTAACAACTAAGATCACAATTTGCATGTGGCATGAGCCGAAAAATTCACTTTTCGCATAGGCTTGTGTGCGAATTCCAACTTTTCGCATAGGCCTACATGCGAATTCTTCACTTTTCGCATGAGCTTTGTACGAATTTTGAGCTTTTCGCAGGGTACATCATGCGAAATCTGAGCCTTTCGCATACCCTTTCATGCGAATTCTATAGTTAGAAAAATTTCATTGTCAAAGCTTTTCGTAACGATGCGAATTCTATACTTAGAAAATAATTTCATCCTGGAAGCCACTTTTCGCATATAACATCGTGCGAAATTCTAACTCTTCGCATCAAGTATGTGAAATCCTACTTTTCGTATACAACAGAGAACAGTAGCGTGTGAATTTCTCACTTTTCGTATACTGATACTTGCGAAATCCTGACTTAGCAAAAATGTTGTATCCAGAGATGAATCATGCGAATTCTTTAATATTGAACCATGCGAGTTCTTCATAATCATGCGAATTTTGTAGATCTTGCGAATTCTGAAATCTGGAAATTCAAAAAATCTTCAAATCTTCGAATTAAGAGGTTAAACTTGTTACACATGTTCGAAATTAATAGTAGAGCACTTTCTTAGTTGATGATCTTTAACAAAAATGACTCTAAGATGAAATTCGACCATCAAACAGTAAAATAAAACTTTCGAACCAAAAATCCTCCAAATCGATCAATTCTTCATTTCTAATATAAATTGATAATTGTAATTGATTCTCTATAGATCGATTGTCCTCTGAACCAATTATACTTCAAATCTCATCCAAATAAGCATCAATTCGAAGAATTCAAAAATTCATAAAACACTGTTCATACGAAAAACAGTTACTGTTACATTGATTCAATGTGATCAAGATCGTATCGATGATAAATTCTTCGATTTAGGCTCTGATACCACTTGTTAGTCCAGTAGATCACAATTAAATCAATGTAAATTGATAGACATGAGATAGATTTTTGGAGGAAACAGATTGTATTATTCACAATCTAGAGAGAGGAAGAGATTCTCTCTCTAGAAACACACAGTACACGTTTGATGCTACATTGTGAAAATGAAAGTTACAAACAAGTTACAAACTATCTCCTATTTATACCATCTATCCCATGTACAACATTTAGCCCAAACCCAATGCTTAATACAAGGCCCAATAACAAACTATGATGACTTTACAAAACTTCCAAACTTAGAACATTTTATGTTCTAACATCTCTCTTCTTCCACATACACTAACTTACCTATCTTTTTGCTCAGACAGTTCTTTCCCCTGCTTAAGTGAGCTTCTCTGCAAATAAACTCAGCTACCCCGACTGATGATCAAATGATCCTAGTCTCTATCAGAGAGACTGATGATGAAGATGAAGAAGAAGAATCCCTAAGCCACCCAAGAAGACCCTCTCGACTTATAAAAAGGTCAAATGATGAAATCCAAAGGCAGTAAGAAACGATTCTTCATCTCGAGAGTCAAAGGCTGAAGATCCCTCCTCAATCCTCCGCTGAAGAACTCATTTTCCGGAGACCAGAAGAAATAGAAGGGTCGATCAGGGTTGAACGATTAATTACTGAAAGCCAAGAGGATACTTCTCTAGCCCTTAAGGTACAATCGACCCTGGTCAATGATAAGAAGCTGAAAAAGAACCCGGTGAAAGTACAAGCAACATTTCTGATGGAAATAGAGGAGAAGAACAAAAAAGAAAAAGAGGTCAGCGATCGTGATATAGTTTGGTGCAAAAAGAAGCTTGATCATCGATTCGACCCATCAAAGATCTCAGCATTAACACTCTCAAGGAAAGGCAAGAAGAAACAACTCTCTGTAACAATGGAGATTGTCAAAAGTGATGGAAGTTCCAAAGTTATGTTTTTATCTAAACTGGAACACTTCTGTTTTTATGAGTGGTTGTAGTTCAAGGAAGCACTGAAGAAATCAAGATCAATGCACAGAGGCATGTTGAAGCACTACTCGATTCTCTCATCAGCAAGGTCACTGCCAGAATAAGTGTGCCCTCAGCTCTACCACAAAAACCAAGAACAGTTAGATGAAAACAAGCTTCCTCGTCCGACAATGATGTTGTGATCAGGAATGAAACCAGTATCAAGTTTTCCAGAGATTAAGTAGTTGGTCCCTCTCCAGACCTTTCAGCACTTAACCTATCCCTGCCTCCTGGTGGACCATTTATGGTTGGATAGGTGATAAGTGCACCCCTTGGTGTAGTCTTCCGCGATGATGATAAAATCATCAGGTTTCAAAGAGCCTCAGATATCCCTCTTTGTCCTCTTGTACACCTAAAGGACCTTCTATACATATGGTGCAATAATTCAACTTCAGGGACCCCATGAAGAATCTTATTCGAAAGGAAGCAACTATTCGAAGACAGAAAGGAGAACAAGGTACCTGATCACATGATTGTAGTAGAAGAGTTACCTGTCAAGGAAGAACCACCATAGCTGATAGGTTACCCTTCTCATTGTAATCTATTACTTAGACTTACAGTAGTATAGAACTTCACTTGTACTTATGATTTTCAGATTCCCTTTGTAATACTTATTTATGAATTAATAAAAATTTCAGTGAAGTACTTTACTCCATTAGTATTGTGAAAGATCCCTTAAAATAGTAATTGGGACAAGTATGTTATGAATCCTGATTATCCTTATATTCTGAATTCAAGTAATTTTCTCTTATTGCTTTCTCATCATCAAATAGGAGGAGATTGTTGATCCAAACCCTTTCAGTGATTTGATGATAACCCTTTAAAATACTTAGTGAAAACTATCTTTAACATCTGTATGTATTAGTGTTTCACCATCAGCGATGACATACTGAGTCTGTTCACTATCGCTGATAGTTTCTAATGTATTCAGTGAAATGTAATCCCTGAAAATAAGTTTCACGAAAAAGACGTTCACCACGGACATTGAAGACAAAGCTGTTGAACAAGTGACAAGTCTACTCATGATCTGATGCGGATATCAGTGAAATCAAGACAAATCGAAAACATGGAAAGAACTTTGAAGAAAAGCTTCAGCGATCGCTGACCTTAATTAAGACTCACTGAAGAAAGAACCTCTCACCGATTGATGATCACAAAGCTTACTCCCCAAGTTTCTTTTTGTCTTATCCTTGCACAAAAAGTACAAATCTCAGAAGAGACATACCTCTGCTACAAAACGTACACCAACTATGAAGACTACACTGTTCACCATTCGGCCAAAAGCATGTCGCCAAAAGTCAGAGGCATGCACCTAACCAAAGAGTGACACGTGTAAAGTACCCTACCAATCATTTAATGCATAGGGTATAAATAGAAAGGTTGAGACTCTTTCTGAGTGTTTCCTTCTATCTTTTCTCTTAGTGAACCAAGTATAGAAACCCTTGATTTCTATATTCTCCCTACCTTCTATCTCTAGTTCTTAGTGCCAACATCTGTGTGATTCTTAAGTTTGTTTAGATTAGGTTTTACTTAATCTTGTTCCGCAACAAACTGTAAATTGTGGTTTGATTCATCAATAAACAATTTATTAATCTGAAAATTTGTGTTTGTATTCAACCCCCCCCCCCCTTCTACAAACATGTTAAGCACCTTCGGGACCAACAATGAAGAAATAAATATTGAAGATGAGGAACAAAAGATTTTTCGATTTGCAAATTCCACAGATGGAGAGATTATGACTTATGTTAATCCTGTTTTAAATCAATTACACTAAGGAATAAGTAAACCCACAATAACTGCCACCCAGTTTAAGCTTAAGCCGATAATGTTTCAGATGTTGCAAACTAACGACAGTACGCTGGTTTGCCATATGAAGATCCTCATTCTCATTTAAGATTCTTCATGGAAATCATAGATTCTTTCTTAATTCCTGGTATGTCGGACACTGCTCTAAAACTTAAACTCTTTCCATATTCTCTTAGAGATAGAGCCAGGTCTTGGTACAACTCTTTGCAGCCAGATTTTGTGACAACATGGAGCCAAATGGCAGAAAAGTTTTTGAAAAAATATTTTCCATCCACAAGGAATGCTAAGTCCATAAATGAAATCTGCACTTTAAACAAATGGACGATGAGGCAGTTCCTGATGCATGGGACAGGTACAAGGAGTTGTTGAGAAAATGCCCACACCATGGCATTCCATACTGTATACAGCTAGAGACGGTTAACAACGGTTTAAACATCATTGCAAAACAAATGTTTGATGCTATTGCAGGAGATTCTTTTACAACTAGTACTTACAATGAAGGTTATGAGATAATTGAAAAGATTTCCAACAATAATGGACAATGGTCTGATCCATGTGCAGTTGTACCTAGGAAAACAGTTAGAGTACATGAGATAGATGATTACAAAACATTAACTGCGCAACTTGCTAACATGGCTTCTTTAATAAAAATCTTACTGCCAGTCAAGTTGTACAGTCAGGTGCTGCTACTTCTATCTCCACTGTCAACTTTGTACAATGTACTTATTTTGGTGATGGTCATTCATTTGAACATTGTCCTAGAAACCTTAAGTAAGTGAATTATGTTAATAACAGCAGGAGTGGAACTTTTTCTCAAACATACAATCCAGGATGGAGAAATCATCCTAATTTTTTTTGGAACAATCCAACTCTTAATCCACAATTACCAAGAATTCAAGGGCCATCAAATCAACAGTCACAACAGCACGAATAGTCTAATTTTCAATCACAAGGACAGTCCACTTTTCATCCATAGTCACACCAGAACTCTGAAAACAATCAGCAGGTGAATTTCCAAAATCACCAACCTTATTTCCAACACAAACCCAACCAACATGTTGAATCATCTACTTCTTTGGAAGCTATGATGAAAGGGTTTATGACTCAAACTCAAGCCTCTATCAAGAATCTTGAGACACAAATGGGTCAGATGGCTTTGGAAATAAGGAAGAGACCAACTGTTTTTCTACCTAGTGATACTGAGACCCCTTAGAGAATTGGAAAAGAGCATGTTAAAGTTTTAACTTTGAGAAGTGGAAAAGAGTTTCACAACACCAACTTCTGTTACAGTACCTTTAGAACAGTCTTGTGATACCAATTGGCCAAAGAGCAAGGACGGGCCCATTGATAACACATCTATTCCAAAGAGGTCAAACTTCCTAACTTTATTCCCCAATGACCATAATAAGGCTAAAAAGCAAACTAGTGTGGATGTGTCTCAAAATGGTGATAGTCCCAAAGTTTCCTGTGACACCAGACCTTTAGAACCAATCAAGTCCACACCAGCAATTGAGACTGAACCAATTTAAACTCCCAAAACCTACTATCCAAAATACTACATCTCCTACTCAAACTCCCCTTTATATCCTTTATCCCAAAAGATTATGGAATCAAAAGGAAGAATTACAGTTTAAAAAGTTTTTGGATGTTTTCAAACAATAGCATATCAACATACCTTTGGTTCAGGCAGTTGAATAAATGCCAAGTTATGCAAAATTTCTTAAAGACATTTGGAGCAAAAAGAAAAAAAAATCTGAGTTTGAGACTTTAGCCCTTACTGAAGGATGTAGTGCTCTTCTGTCTAGTAAAATCCCTCCTAAGTTGAAAGACCCAGAAATTTTTACAATCCCTTGTTCAATAGGAGGAAAGGAGATAGGACAATCCCTATGTGACTTAGGTGCTAGTATAAACCTTATGCCCTTATCTGTTTTCAACACTTTAGGCATAGGTGAAGCTAGACCCACCAATGTTATTCTTTAATTAGCAGATAAGTCCATAGCCTACCCCAAAGAAGAGAGTGAGGATGTTTTAGTTCAGGTTGATAAGTTTATTTTTCCAGAATACTTTATCATCTTAGACTTTGACGCTGATCAAGATGTCCCCATCATTTTAGGCAGACCTTTCTTAGCAACTGGAAGAACTCTGATAGATGTCCAACAGGGAGAACTAACCATGAGAGTCTAAAACCAAGTAGTGACTTTTAATGTGTTTAATTCCCTTAAGTATCCTGAAGAGAAGGAAGAGTGTTCTACCTTGACTTTAATTGAATCATGGTGTCAAAAACAAAGTTTAGTGGAGATCTTAGGAATAGGAGGATCTCACAGTGTGGAAATAGAAAAAGACTATGAGAAAATAGAAGAGCCACAAGAAATAGCTGCTTTTGAAATTCTAGAGAATGAGGAAAGAAAAACACGTGTCCCTTCCATGGAAAAAGCCCAGACTTAGAGTTAAAACAACTTCCCTCCCACTTGAAATATGCCTTGTTAGGAAACCCAAGGAACTTGCGAGTCATCATTTCATCATCATTATATTTAGACCAAGAAGAAAAATTGGTCAACATGTTAAAACTATACACAAAGGGCATATGATGGACCATTTCTTATCTGAAGGGCATAAGCCCTACCATCTGCCAACATAAAATCATTTTGGAAAACAAAAACTTCAACTTTGTTGAGCCTCAAAGAAGAATCAACCCAGTGATGAAGGAAGTTGTAGAAAAGGAAATCCTGAAATGGTTAGATGCTGGCATAATCTATCCTATTGCAAGTTGCACCTGTGTCAGTCCAGTACAATGTGTACCCAAGAAAAGATGAGTTACTGTGGTAACAAATGATAAAAATGATCTTATCCCTACTAGGATACTGTCAGGTTAGAGGATATGTATGGACTACATAAGGCTTAATAAAACCACCCAAAAAGACAATTTTCCATTACCCTTTATAGATCAGATGCTAGACAGGCTACCTGGAAATGAGTTTTATTATTTCTTAGATGGTTACTCAGGTTACAACCAAATTTCCATTGCACCGGATGAGTAGGAGAAGACAACTTTTACTTGTCCATATGGAACTTTTACCTTTAGAAGAATGCTTTTTGGACTTTGTAATGCCCCTGCCACTTTTCAAAGATGTATGATATCCATTTTTTCTGACATGTTAGAACACTCCATGGAAATCTTCATGGATGATTTTTCTGTATATGGGACATCATATGATCTATGCTTACAAAACCTTGAAAAAAGTCTTCAAAGATATGAAGAAACAGATTTGGTTTTAAACTGGGAGAAATGTCACTTTATGGTTAAAAAGGGCATTGTGCTAGGGTATCTCATTTCCAAAAGAAACATTGAGGTTGATAAAGCAAAGTTGGGATTAATTGAAAATTTACCTGAACCAACAACAGTAAAAGGAATTAGAAGTTTTCTGGGACATGCAGGTTTTTACATGAGGTAAATTAAGGATTTTTCAAAGATATCAAAACCTTTTTGCTTACTACAACAACATGACCATGGCTTTGATTTTAATGAATATTGTAGAAATGCTTTTGAAATTTTGAAAAAGGCATTGGTGTAGATCCTAGAAACAGTGCAATCAGCAGTAATAATAATCAATCAACAATAAGAATCAATCACAACTGCTAGTTATATGATTAGATTTAACAGTAAAGGGTTTAGGTTTACAGATAGAATTTCTGATAAGCTAATGTAAACCTTAATGACTAACACTTCTTTTTCTTTCCTCTCCACCCTAAACAAACCATTAAATACTAGGGATAAAACCCTAGAGGCCTAAGGCCCATTAAACTAAACAAGCCCAATAATAATTATAAAGGCTTTTACAACGCATTCATCAATAAAACAATTAAACTTTATAAATGTGTTATACAACTTTCCACGCACTAGGACTTTCAGTCCTAACAATCTCCCCCTAAGTTGAATAAGGCATTTATCATCTTGAAATCTTCAGGCCTTGATCTTCTTTCCTTCTTGAATCTCTGAAGAACTTTGGTGTTGCATGTCTTCATATCTTTCCAAACTCCCCCTTCAATAAAGCTCTTGGTCCTCATAGTTTCAACTTTGTAACTAGATTCAATGTACAATAACATCGACTTAACGCACTATTAAGCAGCTTTCAACTATAGAAACTCAACACATCGGATCAGCACACAAAGAAAGATAATGTGCGGGTTACGTGACATTCCACAGTGCAACTTCAGTTTAAAAACAAAGAATTTGTCTTTGAACCGCGAGTTGAATATGCTTTCAGCTTCAGAACTTGTTTCAATCAGCTCATAGGAGGAACAAACTTGTAGCAGACGCCACATGATACGGGATAGAAGAAATGCAATCTTTGAATCTAATGGCTTTTCAACCTCAGATTTAAGAAATTTTGTTACTCCCCCTCGGATTTTGCTAACTTCTCCTCAATATGATAATTTGTGTCTTTGAATTGTGTGTCGTTCTCCCCCTTATGATGATTAGGAGAATCCTGAGCATCATGTAACTTCAAAAACTAAATGGATGAGTAGCAAAATACCAGATAAAATGATTCAGTAACCAAAGGTAACAGCTAACACAAAAACACAATAGTAACTGTTATCACAAGAATTGAGATAATTGTGTGGCCTATTTTCAGAGTTGGCCTCGATGTATCTCTGATAGGACTTCCAGTTATCACTGAAGTAAAATATTAAAAAATTACTTCTCAAACTGTTCTGGAAATATCACAAAGATATGCAAGGGGAATCACAAAGATTCGTGCGTGTGTGAAAGAAGTATAAATCATATCGATTAGACTCAAAGATTGATTCAACCTGGGACGTAGGTTAGAAATCAATAGACATAGTGAGTAGAATATGAAGTTCGGAGACCAAAGCTGATGTCTTCATTTTTCAATATCTAAGACCTCTGAGTGAGGAATAGATAGATTATGTTCTAAATCTCCGTGCATATATGAAACAAGTATCTTTTGAGAGATACTTGAATGGTTGGGTGCGGTGACACAAGTTATCGACACTGGG
This sequence comes from Arctium minus, assembly GCA_954870635.1. NCBI lineage: Eukaryota > Viridiplantae > Streptophyta > Magnoliopsida > Asterales > Asteraceae > Arctium > Arctium minus. Next base: position 40,464,274 of record OX941082.1, read on the forward strand.
TCCATGTCTGTTTCAATATCTATCTCCAAATAACGAGAATGAATAGATTATGTGGTAACCCGGATAAATGACTCGGTTTGGTCAGGACCAATAATTCTTTTAAGTCCAGTCACATCCTCACCATATTCTTTTCCCTCCGAACTTATCTATCAATCTAGACCCCTCACTGATATCCAAGAATGGGATGTATTTCTTGGGTAGGTCCTTCCGGTATTGGATTGACCATAGAAACAGTAAAAGCCCTAACACTCCTTTTACTTGCCAAAATAGAACATTGAAGTACAAGTCAAAACATTGAAGTACGAGTCCTAAACTGAAGTGTTCAAAAGTCGATATGAAAAATAAACAACATGGTACTCCCCCTAAAAAGATGGCCTAACCCTTGATTGTAGTCATGTGATGTGAATAATCTGAATTAAATCACACATGACATTCCTGCAAAACAGATTAGGAGGATTTTGGTTTTGGTATCCATGTTGTGATGGTTCCTTGATGGTTAGTTGCCTTAGCTTTTAAGCTATTAAACTGAGGATTGGGGATGCTATAAGTATCATACCAATTATTAACATACCTTGAATCCACAAAGTCACTATTTCTACAGTGAGTACAACAGATCTTTGGTCGGTTTAGACTAATCAACTTTCATGTAGAATAAACATAAGTAGGTGAATCAGTCTTGGAAATAGATGAATTTGTATTAACTACAGGAGAATCATGAGACTTGTTTCCTTTACTGTCTTCTGTAGTTGGTTTCTTTCTCCAAACCATCTTTACTTTTCTACAAAAATGATTATCTAAAGAATCATTAATCTCGCAATCAGAAGAAATGGAGTAGTAAGTATATCTTTTTTTAGAGGTGGCGGTCTTTCTTTGTTTTTGTGAACGTATTTTAGATTTTTGCTTTGAAGATTTGTTCACAGAGAGCTTTTAAGAGGCAGATGTTGAAAATTCGCCTTTATAAAATTTGACTGGTGCCTCACCAGTTGAATCCAAAAAGTCAACATGACTTGGAAGTTTTGGATAGAAATCAAACTGGTCTAACTTACTGTCTAAACATACCTCTGAATTCAAGAACATTGAGAATTCCTTTTCCTCATCAGATGTGACATTATCACTTGTGGGAGTCATTATCACTTGTGGGAGTCATTATCACTTGTGGGAGTCAGGAAACTTGATGGATTTGTGCTTTTAAAAGGATCATTTGCGGAGGCATTTTGAGAATCAGAATGGCGATCCATTTGGAAATATTTTTAACTGAGGCTCCTTTCCTTTATCTGAAGAATTTGATGAAAAATCACCCAAAAAGGCTTTACAGGAAGAGGTGTCTGAGGGTGGATAGGAATTTTCTGACAGATTGATTTTCTCATCTTGGAGAATGCCAGTCTTAGCTTGGAGCTCAGCTTTATGAAGTTGCTCTTTCATCAGATCTGCTGCCAAGGCAGACAGTTGTGAAGTAAGCTTGTTTATCTCTGTCTGAAGATATTCCTTCTCCCTAGATCCAGATTCCTTTTAATTGGAATTGAAGCACTCAAGTTTGGATAATAAATCTTGTTTTTCCTTTTGAAAAATGATTCTTTCCTGTGCAAATGACTCATCTAGCTGAACTATTTTCTTTTCTAAAATTAGAGGTGGAACATAGATTTTGAGGTCCATCGATTCCTCCTCAACAGGTTTTGAATCAAGTTCAGCCTGAGAATAGCTTCGAAAATAGTCATTTGACAGAAAAGTGGGTTTATCGGTGTCATATGACGCATTCAATGAGTCATAGACAAAAGGAAGTTGCATAGTGACAGTATTTTTCCTTCTCAAAGTTTCCAGTTCTGGATCCTCATCATCAAGTGACTTGGTCCATCTGATTTTGTACTCTGGATAAGTCTTGTCCAAATCCAAAAATTCGAAAGCATATAAAGTGGGCACTTTGGACAGAGCCTTTTTCGGATAATGCGGGTTGGTATATCCGATTCCCCATTCAGGATTGGAGTCCTTGATCTCTTTGGGTGTGTTCATATGGTACGTTTGATTAGTTTGACCACGTTTGTAAAACTTAAGTTCGAGATCCTTTAACTTGTCAGTTAAGATTTTATTTTTCTTTTCAAACAAAACACGTTGATTGACAATCTTGTTGGGAACTGAAGATTCTACTAAGTGTAGTTACTACTGCTAGTACAAGTGTAGTTACTACTGCCAGAACAAGTTGAAGATTAATACTGCTAAGTGTTACTACTGCTAGTAGAATTACTACTGCTAGTTAAAGTTAGTACTGCTTGAACAAAGTTAGTACTGCTTAGCTAGTTAGTACTGCTAGTAGTTAATACTGCTAGTAGTTAATGCTGCTACTTGAAGTTAATGCTGCTGAGCATTATTAGTGCTGCTAAAGAGATACGAATACTACAGCTGGATATACTGAAGATATACTTAGAAGATATACATGGAAGATATACTGAAGATTTGTTTATTCTTTGTAATTATCTTTTTATTAGTATATGTATAGAATGTTTAGAATAGATAGAAATAACTTTTGATAGTTTTTTTTAAGAGAAAAATCAACCTCAAGGCATAGATCCTAATTCTAGAGAAGTAGAATTCGTATTGGTGAGCCTGTTCATCAATATTGAGGTTGAGTGTGTAATCTTGTAACTTTAAGCATTCAATACAAGTTTACTGTTTGATCATTATATACTGTGTTTGATTACTGTTTTATTAAATATCAAAGTGTTTTTCCGCAACTTCTTTGATATTAGTTTCTGAGTATTAATTCTTGTTAAGAATTCGATCCTGACAAGTGGTATCAAAGCTAATTCTCTCAGAAACAGTTATTCATCATGGAAAATCTTACAGAATCAAGCAGTACTTTGGTCTCAAAAGTTCCAATGCTCAGATCCAATGAATTTGACATGTGGAAAATCAGAATCAAGCAATATATTCTCCTCACAGATTACTCTATGTGGGACATCATTGAGAATGGCCCATCTGAAGGAGGAAAGATTGGTGAAGATGGCAAAAGAACTCCTCCAAAGACAGATACAGATAGGAAATCAAGACAGACAGAGATGAAAGCCTTGAGCACACTGCTCTTGGCCATTCCAAATGAGTATCAACACCAATTCTGCAATTGTACTGATGCACAGATGCTCTGGAATGCTCTAGAGAAGAGATTCTCAGGTACTAAAAGTACAAAGAGAAATCAAAAGGCAATCTTAAAACAACAGTATGAAAACTTCATCTCAACTAAGAATGAGTCCATGACTCAAACTTTTGACAGGTTTAATAAACTAATTGGTGAACTAGCTACTATGGGAGTACAGATTGATCAAGATGATGTGAACAGAAAGTTCTTAAGGTCCCTTGGAGATGAATGGACCATGTACACTGTGTCATTCAGACAGAATGATCAGTTGGAAGACAAAGAACTTGATGATCTGTACAATGATCTTAGAGTTTTTGAAGCTGAGGTGGAGGCAAAGAAGAAGCCTTCTGGATATGTTCATAATGCTGCACTCCTATCAGCATCAATTGATTCTACTGCTAACTCTGAATCAGTTAATGCTACTAATGGATCAAATCTAGATAAAGGCACTGATTATGCATTTGAAGCTCTTCTTTCTAATCATGGAAATTCTTCTTTGATCAATGATGACTTAGAACAACTTCATCCTGATGATCTGGAAGAGATGGATATTAAATGGCAGATGGCCATGCTCTCCATGAGGGTTAAGAAGTTTATAAAGAGGACTGGAAGAAACAACTTCTCACAAAGAAGAGAAGATGGAGCAGGGTTTGATAAATCAAAGGTAGAATGCTACAAATGTCATCTTAAGGGACATTTTGCTAGAGAATGCAGAAGTGGAATGTCTCACAACAACAACCATCAACAAGCTCAATCTGGAAGCTTCAATAATAATAGAAACTCTGCTCAAGCCCTTGTTTCTCAACAAGGAATGGGGTTTGATTGGAGTGATCAAGCAGAAGAAGCTATTCAAAATCAAGCTCTTATGGCTAAAGTATCTGATCTCCCATCTGAGGTAAGTTCTAATCTCTGCTCTAAAACTTGCATAGACACTGTTAAAAGGTACAGGGATCACAATCAGAAGATGAGTGATGACCTGAAGAGACTAGAAAAGGATATAAAAGACTATGTGAGGATAGTAGAGAGATTTGAAGATCAAATCAAAGGTTTTCAAGCCAATGAACTACAACACTCATATGACACTAATTACTGGAAGTGGGAGAAAAAGGATTTAGAACTTAAACTGACTAAATCTAAAGAGGAGAGTGAAAAACTGAAAGAGGAGTTAACCAAGGTTAAGCTTGATGTAGAAAAGTTTTCCAATGCTTCTAAAGCAATGGACTCCTTACTGCAAAATCAGATTCATGATAAGTTGAGAAGAGGAATTGGGTATAATGCCACACCTCCACCATATAACAACAATTACATTCCTCCTACTTCAGACCTGTTAGACACCAAAGATAGGAAGGACTTGCCTGAGGGAGCCACTGAAATAGATCCCTTAGATGAGGTAATTGTTGAGGATAAGACTGAGAAAGAGGTTGACAAGAGTAAGGAGAACAAGGTGAGTGGTGAGATTTCTATAGAAAACAACATTATCACCAATGAGGATTGTGGAAGGGCTTGGATCAAATCCAAGAACATAGAGAAGACAGAGGAAAAGTTTGGTAAGGTCCATTATAAACAGACCACAGTTGTGAATCCAGGTCCTTGCAAACAGTGTGCATGTAAGAAGAATGAGCTCCAAAAACAGGACAAAAAGAGGGGAAATCAGAGAAATTGGAATAATCAGTGGGCACATAAACAAGGGGTTGATCTGAGTAAAATCAATAGACCAAAACCTTGTTTTATATGTGGCAAATTGAATCATCTTGCAAAATTCTGTTATTTCAATCCTATGAAACAAAGGATGAATTTCCAAAGATCCATGCAAAAACCCTTTGGTTATAAGAAAATTGAAAAGAACCATATGGCTAAGAAAATTGTTAAAACTAAAAGCCACATGAAGAAAAAGTATTCTGTTAAAGAAAGTGTCAATATGTGGATTCCTAAAAGCACTAAAACTGTTAGTACTGCTACCACAAATAGTGCTGCTGACAATGATAGTGCTGCTAGAAGTAATACTACTGCTAACAATGTTAATGCTGCTAACAAGGTTAGTACTGCTAAACCTGTTAGTACTGCTACACCTGTTAGTACTGCTAACTCTGTTAGTACTTCTAATGTTAGTACTGCTTCTAGTGTTGGTTCTGCTAAGCCAATAACATTGACAAAGTACTCTAATAAAGAGTGCTCTGAGTTTAAAAATCTCATTAAAAAGGAATGTAAATACTTTGATGAGAAAGGAAGACCCAAGACAACTGTTGCTTGGGTCCCCAGTCATACTAATTGATTTATTTAATGTGCAGGGCAACCAACAGCTCAAGGGAAAGAGCATATGGCACGTTGATAGTGGTTGCTCTAGGCACATGACTGGCAACATGTCATGCCTTCAGGATTTCAAGCAAATTAATGGAGGACATGTTGCATTTGGAGACAATCTTACTGGTGGTAAGATAAGTGGAAAAGGTAATGTCACCAAAGGTAAGATGACATTTGAGGATGTCTACTATGTTGATCAATTAAAGTACAACCTGTTAAGTGTATCACAGGTTTGTGACAAACAACATAGTATATTATTTACTAATACTGAGTGTATGATCCTTGCTCCAGGGTTCAAGGTAGTTGATGAAAACATGATACTACTCAGAACTCCTAGGAAGGACAATGTTTACTGTCTTGATTTGGACAATGTTGATAGTGATTCATCTTTAAATTGTCTTGTTTCAAAAGCTTCTATAGATGAATCCTTCCTTTGGCACAGAAGGATGTGTCACATGAATTTCAAGACTATGAACAATCTTGTTAAAAATAACCTTGTAAGAGGTTTACCTTCAAAAGTCTTTTCATGTGATGATCATTGTGTTGCTTGTCTTAAAGGCAAACAACACAAAACTTCTCATAAGACCAAAGAATTAAATTCTGTTTCTTCTTGTCTCCAGTTATTGCATATGGATCTGTTTGGTCCTACAAATGTTATGAGTATAGGAAAGAAATCTTACTGCTTGGTTATTGTTGATGATTACTCCCGATTTACTTGGGTATATTTTCTAAGGACTAAGGATGAAACAAGTGGTCTTATCAAATCCTTTATTCTAAGAATTGAAAACCAAACTAATCAAAGAGTAAAAGTCATTAGATCAGATAATGGAACTGAATTTAAAAATCATGATTTAAACACTTTTTGTGAAGAAAAAGGTATTGAGAGACAATATAGTGCTCCTAGGACTCCTCAACAGAATGGTGTTGCTGAAAGGAGAAATAGGACACTAATAGAGGCTGCTAGATCTCTGTTGGCTGATTCAAAATTGCCAATTACATTCTGGGCTGAAGCAGTTAATACTGCTTGTTATGTCCAAAACAGAGTTCTAGTGGTCCAGCAAAAGAACAAGACCCCATATGAGCTTTTAAATCAAAGAAAACCTTTTATTGGTTTCTTCAAACCTTTTGGGTGTCCTTGTACAATTCTAAATACCAAATCTCACTTAGGTAAGTTTGATAGCAAAGCAGATGATGGATTTCTTGTTGGATACTCATCTCAGAGTAAGGCCTACAGAGTTTTTATCTCTTCTTCTAGAATAATTGAAGAAAGTGACAATGTCAAATGCAATGAGAACACACCAAATCCTGTTGGGTCTGGACCTCAATGGCTATTTGACATTGATTCACTAACTAACTCTTTTGGTTTCAGTAATGAGTATACAGGAACAGATGGTGGAGAATCAGAGATCACACAAGTTCAAGAAAGTATATCTAAATCTGTGATTTTTCCCATACCCACAGTAAATGAAGGCTGTGAAAAGGAATCATTTACTGAACCAAGTCAGAGTGAAGAAGACACTAGAGATGAGGAGACTCAAGAATCAGAAGTGACATCTGAAACCATTTCAGTTGAGTTGCATGACTCTAATCTAGAGGCTGGACTGAATGAAGAACCTAGTCATAACACCAGAGTTCAAAAGAATCATCCTCCACAGCTGGTAATAGGAGATATCTCTTCTCCCATGATGACTAGACATCAAAGCAGGCTTCAGGAAATGCAAGATCAACAGCATACAGTGCTCTCATGTTTTCTATCCCAGCTTGAGCCTAAAAAGGCACATGATGCTATGAAAGAATCTAGCTGGATAGAAGCAATGCAAGAAGAATTGTTACAGTTCAAGCTACAAGATGTGTGGGATCTAGTAGACCTTCCTAAAGGTCACAGAGCAATTGGCACAAAATGGATCTTCAGAAACAAGAGAGATGAAAGAGGTATTGTTATAAGGAACAAAGCAAGGTTGGTGGCTCAAGGCTATACTCAAGAAGAGGGTATAGATTATGAAGAAGTTTTTGCACCTGTAGCTAGGATAGAAGCAATCAGACTATTCCTAGCCTATGCTTCTTACATGAACTTCAAAGTCTACCAAATGGATGTAAAAAGTGCTTTTCTCTATGGGTCAATTGAAGAAGAAGTATATGTCTGTCAACCACCAGGGTTTGAAAACCCAAGCTATCCAGACAGAGTATACAAATTAAAGAAAGCACTTTATGGACTACATCAAGCCCCAAGAGCATGGTATGACACTCTGTCATCCTATCTCTTGGAAAATGACTTTGAAAGAGGAGTCATTGATAAGACTCTATTTATCAAAAGAAAGAAGAAGGATATCTTGCTGGTCCAAATCTATGTTGATGACATTATCTTTGGATCTACAAGAAACAACATGTGCAAGGAATTTGAGGATTTAATGCATCAAAGGTTCAAAATGAGTTCCATGGGGGAACTTACTTTCTTCCTTGGACTCCAAGTTCAACAGAAGTCAGATGGCATTTTTATATGTCAATCCAAGTATGTGCAGGATATTCTAACCAAGTTTGGTTTCTCAGAATCAAAACCTGCCAGCACACCTATGGAAACACACAAGCAGATCACAGCAGATCTTGAGGGGGAGGACATGGATATGCATCTTTATAGATCCATGATTGGCTCTCTCATGTATCTCACAGCATCAAGGCCAGATATTATGTTTCCAGTCTGTGTATGTGCAAGATTTCAAGTTAGGCCAAAGCATTCTCACTTTCAAGCTGTTAAGAGGATATTCAGATATCTCAAAGGGCAACCCAGATTGGGACTTTGGTATCCTCATAACTCACCTTTTGACCTAATAGCATACTCAGACAGTGATCTAGGTGGGGCAAACTTGGACAGAAAATCTACTTCTGGAGGATGTCAGTTCTTGGGTGCTAGACTAGTCTCATGGCAGTGCAAGAAACAAACCACAGTATCCACATCTACAACAGAGGCAGAGTACATAGCAGCTGCAAGTTGCTGTTCTCAAGTCTTATGGATTCAGAATCAAATGCTGGATTATGGGGTAACCTTTCTACACACTCCAATCTTTATTGACAACAGCAGTGCTATTAGCATTGTAAATAATCCAGTCAAGCACTCAAAGACAAAGCACATTGAAATCAGGTATCACTTTATAAGAGATTGTAATGAAAAGAAACTTATTCAAGTTGTCAAAGTTCACACTGATAATCAGTTTGCTGATCTATTCACTAAAGCTTTTGATGTGGGTAGATTCACTTTCTTGGTAACAAGTGTGGGAATGATAAACTTTGAATAATCTACTTCTCAACAAGTGAGTTTATACCTGTATATTGTTATTTTTGGTGTTCCTAATCTTCTTTTCAGGATATGCATAGCAGTACTCAGTATTTAGCAAGTTTAAAAGGAGTAAGTATAGTTGATACTGCTTTCAGTTAATACTGCTAGTAGTTAATACTGCTAGTTCAGTTAATACTGCTAGTGGTTAATACTGCTTTCAGTTAATACTGCTAGTTCAGTTAATACTGCTAGTGGTTAATACTGCTTTCAGTTAATACTGCTCGCGGTTAATACTGCTAGTTCAGTTAATACTGCTAGTGGTTAATACTGCTCTCAGTTAATACTGCTAGTTCAGTTAATACTGCTCGTGGTTAATACTGCTCGTGGTTAATACTGCTCGCGGTTAATACTGCTAGTTAGTTAATACTGCTCTAGGTTAATACTGCTTATATTCCGAATACTATAAATACTTTTTGCCCGCCTAAAAGTTCATAACGACTCTTTGCATACTATTCACCTGCGCTCTAAACCCTTTCTCTCTCAAAGTTCAAAGTTTTCAGGCAAGAATCTTCAAGGTCTATGGCATCCATGGCGTTTATTGATGAGCACAATGAAATTGCGATGCTCCAAAAGCCAAAACAATCTGAAGGTTTTCATCCGATAGTCGACTTTCTGAAGTCGAGCCACATTGCCCATGCTCTCACTATGTCTCCAACTATCTACATTGAGCACCAAAGGCAATTCTGGGCACATGCCACCGTTGTTACTGAGGATGGTGTGCGAATGATCAAGACGACAGTATGTGGCAATCCATTGACAGTTACTGAAGAGATAGTTCGCATCAGTCTACGTCTAGACGATGCCTCTGGTATAACGTCTATCCCCAATGATGAACTGTTTTCTTCTCTGACAAAAATGGGGTATGGAGGCCCATTGGGTGTTTTTAAGTTCTCAAAAGCTAAATTCTCACCTCAATGGCGTTTTCTTGTTCATACCTTGATGCACTGCATTTCTAAAAAGACTACTGGATGGAGTGAGTTCAGCAGTACCATTGCTTATGCTTTGGTCTGTTTGGCCACTACCAGAAGGTACAATTTTTCACAAATGATTTTCAATGATCTTGTCTCAAACATGGGAAACAAAAAGAGCTTTTATATGTATCCCAGGTTTGTTCAAGCAGTTATTAACCATGAATTGACGGATATACCTCAATCTGTTGGGGTATATGTACCTAAACCCCCAAAAGGCAAGGTCTTCTCAAATATGAGAAGATCTGCTGGGGACTCGGAAGGAGTTGACACCCCATTGTTCTCTACAATGATGGTGGTGTCCCAACCCAATGAAGGTATGGCAGCAGGGTCAAGGACCTCAATAGATCAATCCACTGCTAGCCAAGCCCAACCTTCCCACTCTATATCTATCCCACAGTCCCTACTAAATAAGCCCACTTCTCCAATTACCCAAACTTATCAAAGAAAACAGGTAAAGAAGGCTCCTTCCCTTCTTGTACCATCACCCACTAAGCCTTTAAGCCCTCTAAGGGAGAATTCTCCCTTAGAGAATATCCAAAGGGAAACCACAAGGGTGTCTCCCAACCCAAAGGAGGTGCTCTCTGAGGAGGAGGTAGAGCATATGGGTGATGAGGCTGCCACTACTCCTGCTAGCACAGAGGAGGAAAGTGGTAACATCAATAAGACCTCCCCCATGGCAACTTTGAATGAGCAATCATTTGAAGGACCCTGGTGCCAAGAAACCACAGGGGTGGATAGTGCTTCTGCTAGGCAGAAGACTTCCACTACTAAAAGATCCAATGATCCTTCAATAGGGGGTAACACTCCTGGAGAAGTTGAGGACAGATATAACTATGATGAATTGATGGAGACCATGGGAAACATCAACCAGGATGTCATCAAGCAAGGAAAAGAAATAGAGGAGATGAAGCTGGTGATCCTGTCACAACAAGTCCAGATTGAAAAATTAAAGAAGATGGTGACCAGGCTGGTTCAAAAGAAAAGAAAGAAACAATTTGTGCTCAAAAGGAGGAAACCAGAGACTGATGCTCCCAAAAAGGGGGAGATCAACATGGAAGAAGCATCAAGTGAAAGGGAGATTGATAAAGAAAGAGTAGAAGTTGAGGGGGAGAAGGAAGCAGAAACTGTTAATGCTGCTGAAACCTCACAAGCAGCAGTAACAGAGTTAACACCAACAGAAATTGAAGTAGCTGAAGTGCTAATCAAAGCTAAGAATGACACTCCCAAAGCAAAGGGAGTGGTCATAAATGAAGGGAGAGACAAGAAATCAGAAAAGAAAGACATGGCTGCAGATATAAAAAGAAAAGGGAAAGAAAAGATGATAGAATCTGATCAACCATCTAAAAAGCAAAAGATGATTGAGTCAGATGAAGCATTAGCAAAGAAAGTGCAAGAAGAGTTAAATCTAGCAGAAAAGGAACAGGTTGAAAGAGACAGAGAAATGGCCAGAGCACTAGCAAATGAGTTAAATGAAGCATTCCAAAAAGGGTTGGAAACAGAGAAAGCCAAGCAAAGAGCAATAACCTTGAGAAAGGCTATGATGGCCAGATCAAGTGCAAAGAAGAGAAGACCTTCACAAACTTACCTTGCCACTCAGGAAAGAAACAAAATGATAACTTTCTTGAAAAGTGCAATTGGGGTAAAGAAAGAAATGTTTGTGAAGATGAATTTTGATCAAATCAAGGATCTATATGAGAAAGAAATGGAGAAGCTGAAGAGCAATGAGAAGGACAGAGTGGAGTTTGAAAAGAAGGCAAAGGAGAGACATGATATAGACATGAATCAACCATTCCCTGAAAGTGAAGAGGGAACTCCTATAAAAGAAATGGAAAGGGAAAAGGAAGAAAAGAAGAAGGAAGATACTTTAGTACAGGTTCAAAAGACTTTGAAAAGAACCAAGATGATGGCCAAAAGAAAGAAAGATAAGAAGCCCAGAATAGAAGAAGAACAAAATGTTGCTGAAGAAGAAGGGGCACCTGAGTCATCAAGTCAACAAGGGTCATCAATCAAAGATGATGTAAGCTTATATATGGTAGTGATGGACAAAGTGCCTGAACCAATTTCTGCAGAACCTGTTGGAGTTAAGCCACCAGAGATCATTCACTGGGATGTTCTGAAAATGGATGGAAAAGATTACATCAGACTAAAGAGGAAGGGTGATAAGTATGAAATATTCAATACTTGGATCAAAATTGTCAAAACATGCTCTAGATCTGATATAGAAGAGATGTTTGAAATAGGAATTAAGCTGTATGCAGACCATCTGAATACTCCAGGAATTTCTCTTACAAAACTGGTGATGGAGTATCTATGCATGATGTTCAAACCTGAAGAAGTGAACCAGGTCATCAAGAGTGTGTTTAAAGAAGTTACAAGTTGGACTCTATATGAAACTAGTGGAGTATATGCAGTGACTTTGGATAGAAATCACACAGAATACTTCCTAGTGGATAGAGTATATAATCACACCAGACTAAAGGTCCATGCTATGTTAAAGAAGAAGTTGGGTTGTGCACAAAGTTCAGAAATGGCCAAGTATCTCATTCAGAGGATAATCAATCAGAGTTTGGGACTGAATCCAGACTTAGCAGCGTGATCTTGGAAGTTTTGGGAGCATTAAAAGAGCATCTGGAAGAATATCTGAAGAACTTGACTTCTCTTCTAAAAGTCAAGTTAGGGGGAGATTGTTGGGAACTGAAGATTCTACTAAGTGTAGTTACTACTGCTAGTACAAGTGTAGTTACTACTGCCAGAACAAGTTGAAGATTAATACTGCTAAGTGTTACTACTGCTAGTAGAATTACTACTGCTAGTTAAAGTTAGTACTGCTTGAACAAAGTTAGTACTGCTTAGCTAGTTAGTACTGCTAGTAGTTAATACTGCTAGTAGTTAATGCTGCTACTTGAAGTTAATGCTGCTGAGCATTATTAGTGCTGCTAAAGAGATACGAATACTACAGCTGGATATACTGAAGATATACTTAGAAGATATACATGGAAGATATACTGAAGATTTGTTTATTCTTTGTAATTATCTTTTTATTAGTATATGTATAGAATGTTTAGAATAGATAGAAATAACTTTTGATAGTTTTTTTTAAGAGAAAAATCAACCTCAAGGCATAGATCCTAATTCTAGAGAAGTAGAATTCGTATTGGTGAGCCTGTTCATCAATATTGAGGTTGAGTGTGTAATCTTGTAACTTTAAGCATTCAATACAAGTTTACTGTTTGATCATTATATACTGTGTTTGATTACTGTTTTATTAAATATCAAAGTGTTTTTCCGCAACTTCTTTGATATTAGTTTCTGAGTATTAATTCTTGTTAAGAATTCGATCCTGACAAATCTCAATTTTGTCATTTTCTGATAACTGATTTTTTTTTTGTAAGTTCTTTTACTTTGATATTTAGTTCCTTGGACTCTTTTGAAAGATCCTCACATTGTTCCTTTAGACTTGTAATTGCATACACTTGTCCAGCATTTTCTACAAGTAGATCCTCAAGCTTCTTACGTTGAGTTTCAACCCTAGCTTCTAAACGAGAAACTTTCTCTTTTAACTCAGAATAAGTTGGATGAGACATTGATACCTGAAAAACTTGAAGTCCAGGGGTTAAACTTGACAAGAGATGAAACTTTAAAGTGCAGGGACCAAAAATGACAAACTTTGAAGTACGGGGACTAAAAGAGAAAAAAAATCAAATTGCACTAATATGATCATGATACAAAGTAATCCGTATTTTTTTTAATCACAACTTGGACTCGGGAGACGAGGACCCGGGAGACGCAAGGACCCGGGAGACGCAAGGACCCGGGACCCGGGCGACGAGGACCCGGGAGACACGGACCTGGGCGACGAAAACCCGATGACACGAACCCGGGAGACACGGACCCAGGCGACACAAACCCGGGAGTGTGAGGAACCGAGAGAGCTAGGACCGGGAGAGTGAGGTTCCGGGAATGTGAGGCACCGGGAGAAAATGACTCGGCCGATAGGGACAACCCGGGCGACAACAACCCGGGAGATAGAACCCGATCAACAACAACTCGGGCGATAATGTCCGGGAGTAAGGGGCTCAACCCGGGAAAAGCAAGGTCCGGACGATTAACCCAGATCGTGTTCTTCGAGAAAAACGGCGATCGAACCCAGAAACCAGATAATCAACCAGATCGATAAAATTTAAAGAGATTACTCAGATTAAACTTATATGGGTAAGTCGACCAGACTATTACCCAGAAACTGAACACAACAATAATCTAACCCAGATCGCAGAAGTCGAAATCAAAGAGTATTTCAGAAATCAAGAATAGGCAAACCCATATTTGAAGATTAAAGAACTCAGATTTAAGAACACAATATGCAATCGACTACAAGAAAAAACGATTAACCAATAAGTAAACGATTTAAGGGTTTTAGACAAACCTTTTTTGGATCAAAAATCTTGTCTCTTCACTCTGATACCAATTGTAGATCCCAGAAACAGTGCAATTAGCAGTAATAATAATCAATCAACAATAAGAATCAATCACAACTGCTAGTCATATGATTAGATTTAACAGTAAAGGGTTTAGGTTTACAGAGAGAATTTCTGATGAGCTAATGTAAACCTTAATGACTAACACTTCTTTTTCTCTCCTCTCCACCCTAAACAAACCATTAAATACTAAGGATAAAACCCTAAAGGCCCAAGGCCCATTAAACGAAACAAGCCCAATAATAATTATAAAGGCTTTTACAACGCATTCATCAATAAAACAATTAAACTCTATAAATGTGTTATACAACTTTCCACGCACTAGGACTTTCAGTCCTAACAATTGGTCACTGCCCTTGTAATAATAACACCTGATTGGTCAAAACCTTATGAAATAATGTGTGATGCTAGTGATTGGGCTGTAGAAGTTGTTTTAGGACAGAAAAAAGAAAATATTTTCCATCCTATTTACTATTCTAGTAAAACTCTCAATGAAGCACAAATCAACTATTCCACCACTGAAAATGAATTGTTAGCTGTGGTTTTTGCTTTTGAAAAACTCAATTCATATTTGATGGGAACCAGGGTAGTTGTTCATACTGATCATGCTGCCATCAATTATCTTATTCCTAAAAGAGATGCAAAACCTACGCTGATAAGGTGGATCTTATTATTATAAGAGTTGGATTTGGAGATCATTGATAGGAAAGGTGTGGAAAATCAAGTAGCTAACCATTTATCTTGGTTGGAAAAACAAGACAAACCAGTACAGAGTGGTGACATCTGTGAAATATTCCCAGATGAGAGAATTTTGGCTCTCCAACATTCTACCATATCCTGATTTGTTGATCTTGTAAACTATGTAGCTTGTGGGATAATTCTCAGGGAGCTATATAAGCATCAAAAGAAAAAACTCATCTTTGACTCCAAGCAATATCTATGGGATGACCCATTTCTGTTTAAAATCTGTGCAGATCAAGTGATCAGGAAATGCATTCCAAAAAAGGAAGTGACCTCAATCTTATACCACTCTCACTCAGGACCATGTGGAGGACATTTTGGAGGAAGTAGAACTGCTGCTAAAGTTCTTCAATCAAGTTTTTTCTGGCCAACCTTACACAACGATTCTTGTGACTTTGTAAAAAGTTGCAATGAGTGCGAAATAAGTGGAAACATTTCTCACAAAATGAATTGCCCTTGAATGTAATCCTAGAAGTAGAATTATTTGATGTGTGGGGCATAGACTTTATGGGACCTTTTCCACTCTCCAATAATTGAGCCTACATAATGGTTGTTGTTGACTATGTGTCCAAATGGGTGAAGCTATGGTTTGCCATTCCAATGATGCTAGGAAAGTTGTCAAATTCTTACACAAAAACATATTCACTAGATTTGGAACACCCCGTGCCCTAATTAGTGATGAGGGCACTCACTTCATAAATAACCTTCTGGAAGAAGTCCTGACAAATACAACATTAAGCATAGGGTAGTCACAGCTTACCACCCTCAGACTAATGGGATGGCTGAGCTGTCTAATAGGGAAATAAAAAGCATCTTAACGAAGGTAGTCAAACCTCACAGAAATGACTAGGCATCCAAACTAGATGATGCCCTAAGGTCCTATAGGACTGCCTACAAAACCCCTATTGGAATGTCCCACTGTAAGTTAGTATTGGAATGTCACCTACTAGTACCATTAGAGCACAAGGCCTACTGGGCCATCAAGGAACTTAACATGAGTCTAGGTGAGGCTGGAAGAAAGAGAACCCTACAACTCTATGAATTGAAGGAACACAAGACTTTTTCTTAAGAAAATTCCAAACTTTACAAAGAAAACACAAAAAAATGGCATGGTAAGAAAATTATTCCTAAAGATTTCACTAAGGGACAACAAGTTCTCCTATTCAATTCAAGACACAGGTTATTTCCAGAAAAAGTGAGTTCCAGATGGACAGGACCATTCCTAATAGCAAAAGTGTACCCCTATGGTGTCATTGAATTAATTGATTCGAACAAGGGAACCACTTTTAAGGTAAATAGCCAGAGGATGAAGCCATTTTACAATACCTCAAAAAAAGATACCATAACCTTTAGAGGTTGTTACCTTTTTGGAACGAGAAGACACTATATATTAGACCTTCAAAAGTCTAACATAAAGGTAAAACCGTAAAAACCTTTGTCCTCTTGCACAGAAGATCTTCACCAAATCTTTGTCCTCTTGCACAGAATATCTTCACCAAATCATGGAATAATGGGGACATTCTCCAAAGGTCCAGAAAAAGGATGTATGTCTTTTACACCATTTTTAGTTGTTGTCTACAACAAGGTCCTAAGGTCAACTTTGTTCCATGTTGAAACAAAAAGGATGCTTTGTCTTTTTGGATGACAGTTATGACATTCAATCCCAACTTGACAAGTGTCCTCATGCATTTAATGCACTTGGTGGTATATAAATATTAAGACTTCTCCTATGCAAGGTCATGCTTTTGAAAAGAGATCTCAATGCACTTAGTGCACCAAACCGCACCGCGAACACCCCTAATTCTAATCAAAAAGACTAATCAAGGGATAGATTCAGAGAACAAGGAGACAAACCAGATTTGAGAATTACCTTGAGAAATAAAAAGTGAGAATCCCTTTAGAGTTAGCCTTCTTCTTCAAATCACCCAACAAGCTTTTCTTCCCTTTTTTCCTGGTTTCTCTCTTAGCCGCCCCCACCTCCAAATTACTAGAGAATAATAGGGTTAGGGCTAAAACCCATCTTTTTGATTTTTTACAAACTAGACCCCACACTAAATATCTTTTGCAACCAAGCCCCCAAACTCCAAACTTTATTATTATTTTTTTAACCCAGATATTACAACATCCCCCCCTCAAAAGAATTCCGTCCCCAGAATTCCATTACTGAACAGGTAGAGTACAGGGACCTCATCTCCAATTCCACTTTCCACGTTGCCTCTTGTCCTTTATGATAATCGCCATTGCACTTTTACAGGGAGGATCTCTTGTTCCTTAACTTCTTAACCTTACGGGTAAAGACTTCCTTAGACCCTATCATAAAGGTTAACTTCTTATATGCTTGCACACCTTGTAAAGGTATAGTTGCCCCACCTTCTAACAAGTTCTCTCATATAGGGGCGTGAAACCCAAATATAAACTTTCCAAATTCTCGCCGAGAACTTCCAACTCATACACTACCTCTCCAACTCTTTCCATAATTTCAACAGACCCTAAAACATGGTCCAACACCAGCTTTCTCTCGGACGCACCACTTCATTCTATGGGGACGACTTCCGCGTCAAGCTACTCCCTCTTAACTCAAGATTCACAAGGCTCTCGTTCTTTCAATCATATCAACTTAACTTCACTCAGCTTCCTGAAACATTCTGACCCAAACCAAAACCGTACCATCAGAGCAACCAACTGTGCCATACCATCTGTAACCTCTCAGGCCAACCGTACCAGATATTGTCTGCTTTGTCCACAAACCCGGACACACAGTTTTAAAACGCGTATCACTAAGGTTTTCACTCACGACTTTACTTCTAAAAAAATGAACTTTACTGGAGATAGTGCCACAACGTCATGTATCCTTGACTAAGCTAATACCCCTCGATTCGCCAACTTAACACGATGTCAACCTCAGAAATCACCATCAACCCATCGTTATGAATTTCTTCATCAAGTACCCTGCGATAGCCAAATACTTCCCTCACACTACCTACGCCTAGTGCCAAAAGAATACTTTCTTTCCCGTTCCACATTGATCACACGCAACGGTGCTGCACATCTCATACGCATTATACATACGTCTCCCCAAACGTCATCACCCCAAATTCTTACATAAAGAAAAGAGAACATTCACAATTCATCCATTTCAAGACCCTCCATATCAAACTGATCGAAATATAAGAACCCATACTTCAATTTCTCATCATAACCCACGATTTCCCGAACATAATGGTAATGATTCCAAGCTTCATCCGTTCAAACATTGGGTGACCAAGCTCACACCAACACTATTCCAAGTAGTTAGCACTGGCAGGCAGGCTCACTTAGAACCTTTTCCACGCAATACCAAGTATGAGTCAAAGGTATTTCACTCCGAGCACTACAATCCACCACCTTTTCCACTTTATTCTCAAAAACAAATAATCATGCTTCCAAAGATTGACTCAATAATAGGTGCAAGCTCACGATTTCTCAACACCAACGTCATAACACACACTATGATCTCTTTCTCACACCCTCATTAGGGTTTGTATACTCACCAACGGCCCAAACAGAAAACATAACACCACACTTCTATGACCCTAGTCACACCTTTTTAGTCTAAGTTACTCACTTTCCGAAAATCCCAAATGTACCGAAAGCACACTTGTATTACTATACTTAGTCAAGAGGGTACCCACAATTATCACGCGAGGTATTCAACCAAGTTCTCCCAAAATATTACTCACTGCTCGAAGGCACCGCACAATTGTCACTCTCCAAGCAGGATTACCCTATCTGCTAGAGTTCCTTCCACTCAAAGAATGCATCGACAATCCCATAGATTTTCCTGTCTGCTACAACCCATCATGAACTAAACAGTTCGACATTCCCCATCAATATTTTACCGAAATAAGATGAACTCGCCCAACCACCCTTTGCCACCCAAGAACCTAAGGTTCCTCCATGAAGTTGCCAACAACCCTCACTCTGACACATTTTTTTAGCAATACCAATATACCAACCAACACCCACAAATCTCAACCACATATTTGTCTCTTTTGAATAGTTCTACAAAAATCTCCGAACAAGGATTCTCACCTACGCTCCACCCATAACAACAACATAAGCTCGCTGCTTAGCCTCAAAGAGACTCCTTGCCACACTAAAGACTTGCACGATGTAACACTCGGAAATTTAAGGTAAGTATTCACTATTCGTACTTTTGTCATCGTATTAGAATTGTGTATTGTGAATTGTTTATGTTACACCCATTTGTAATGCTTAGACTCGCAGCCAAGTCGAGATTAGATCTTAATTTTCAGACCTTGGGGGGTGCGACATTACCACAGCGACAATGCCATTGGGCAAAGTCGCAGGGCATTGTCGCCCTGCAGGTCCAGTGGGTGAGGATACGGGTGCGACTTTGCCACTGCGACAATGCCCTTGGGTAAAGTCGCAGGACATTGTTGCCCTGTGTCTCTAGTGAGAGGGCGTGTGGGTATGACATTGCCCCATGCGACAGTGCCAGTGGCATTGTCACCGGGCACTGTCGCCGTCGGGGACTGAGACTATAAAAACTCAACTTTGACCATTTTGACTTCATTTTCTCACTACCATCGATTTAGAGCCGGTTTGGGAGAGTGTTTGAGTGATTTTCCTCCATTTCAAAACCTTCCAACACTTACTAAAACCCTAGGGTAAGTGGAGAGCATTTATTGGTGATTAAAGAAGTGGAGGAGCATTCGGGTGAAACATTTAAGGCTCAATCAAGACTCTACCTTCTCACCATCTAAACCAAGTTTCTAGGGTTTCATCTAAAAACCCTAGATAGTGAGTTTCTACTAACCCTTTTCAAATGAGATACATATCTTGTGTGTTTACTTGTCAAATATTTCATATGCATGTAGAAATTTGATCACCAGATAAGTTTGACGTAACTGCTACTTTTGAGATTATTGGGATTTTAGTTATGGTTTTTCATATGGACCTTAACGATGTTGCTATTGATATTATTTAATCATGGCTATGTGTTGTTTTGTGAACCATGGGTATTATTCTTGAACTTGCACATTTTAGAGTTTTGTACCTAATATATGCTTGGGGCTATGTGAAGTCTTGTACATGCATTTTATTACCATGGGTTATGTTTAAAAATGGAATTTCATGTATGTCGGAAAAGCTATGAGTAAATGCTAGGAGGATGTAGTCTAGGGTGCCACCATGACGGTATGTACCTAGACCTCCGCCATTTGAAGTAATGCCTGGGAGGTAGTCTTTAAATGTGTCGGGCCTTCGGGATGTTGCTCAAGCGAGTGAACATCAAGGTGCATTGACTTGAGGTGGAACTCATTAGTGTAATGGGTCTCCCCCATTGATTCTTGTATGGTCTTTATGTCTATAAATGATTTAAATGCTTATGCCATGTTTATTGTTCAACTCACTAGGCTCGTTTGGCCTAACATTTGATTACTTTGATGTGTATCTCAGGTTCTAGCAGCGCGACCGCCAAGAAGGTATAGATGACTTTTGATGCGAGTTTGGGGATATTTTGAGATGCCATTTATAGAAAGCTTCTTTTGATTTGTATTACAACTTAAATTAACCTTGCTCCTAGTTAGGATTTAGATTAAAGGGTTGTTTTCCCCTCATTGTTATTTATTACAAACGTGTAATCTTAACAGGCGTATATTGTTTCCCTTTTTGGGATGAGCTCGTGCCTTGGCATATTTTAATATATTACATTTTCGTTTCCGAAAGTTTTTGTTTATCCCAATTTCTGGGGTGTTACACACGACCACTTTGGCATCAAATAACACTAAATCATCCATCACCCTACCACATCATCACAATACCGTCAAAATCTCCGCGACCACTTTGTACGCGTAACAGATACCGTCCTTTTCATGTCGATCATAACCCTAATAATTAAGATAAAGTCGTTTCACGACTTTGTCTTGCTCGAATTTGGATGACCCATAAAATCATGATCATTTAAACCACTCAACATGACCTCGTTCCTAGTCTGCTCATCACGATCTGCCTGGAACAAATTCAGGTAGTCTATAAGATTAAGCATACTACCTTGTAGACCTAGATGCTCGAAGTGCAACCACTTCAGTTGTGCTATAAATACTTCACTCTTACACAATCCAACAGAACCTCATAGGACTTCACTTGACCAAACCAGCGTTTTCCATCTTTGTTATACCCACACGAGGTGGTCCGACACCATGCCAGGTACACACCTTTCCCGTATAACTCCTTGCTTTCTCACGAACACTCAGCAAAAATAACCATGGGTACTTCCTCATTTTCCACATCCCGATTATGACTTCAACAATTGACCGTTGACTTCAACAATGCTTCTGACCCATGAGCATTCCCAAGGAACCTACTCCTTCCAACACATCATAACCATCTCGATCTCCCACCGACTTCGCCCGTTGAAGGCACAAGACTTACTTGGAATAATCTGATTACTAGTCCACCTCAAACTCCGGCTCGACGTCAATGACTTTTCATCCAAAACCACAACACTACTTATCAACATGTTGCTAAAAGAGGTATGTTAACGGCTTCGAATTCTACCCCGACAACACCACTCGTCGACTACCATATCTCCAGTTACCGACATAAGTGCATGCTACCACAAAACGAATCATTCTCAGCATCAAAGGCTAAGGCTCCCGTTAATCCCTGCCTTTCCCTAGTGGGAATGCCAAGGTCATGAATTGACCAACATCGTTTCGAACGCCACCCTTTCACTCTCCACACCTACCCTCATCCTTAACCGCAATGCTTCCTTACGACCTAGAGAGTTCATAGCCTTCATGCATGACGCACCATAAATTTAAACTTTGACACATTTGAAAATTTAATATGTACCACATTATGAAACAAGTTTGAGTGTACACCACACTACACCGACATCATTGATTAACCAAGCACAACGATCTCGAGGATCGTTCATTCTCAAGTCCACGACAAATTACATCTCACCCCACCCCAAAATCAAAATTTATCACTCAACGCAATAAACATGTCTTTTCAATTCAAACACCCGTTTACATGCATCGTCTCATTTTCAAAACAAACGACTCGCAAGGCGCACACACACCAATATATATGACATGAAAGACTTAAGCAACTTATTCAAAAACACCATGCATGACACTCTTTTTTTTTGTGTCAGGATCGAATTCTTAACAAGAATAAATTCTCAGAAACTAATATCAAAGAAGTTGCGGAATAACACTTTGATATTCAATAAAACAGTAAACCAAAACAGTATATGATTAACAACTTGTAAACTTGTATTGAATGCTTGAAGTTACAAGATTAAACACACAACCTCAATATTGATGAACAGACTCACCAATACGAATTCTACTTCTCTAGAATTAGGATCTATGCCTTGAGGTTGATTCTCTCTAAACAAAAACTTAGAATGAATAAATTAATCTCTCTATTCTAAACAATACAATATATATACTGAAGATAAAAGATAATTACAAATTATACAATATCTCCAGAATATCTTCCATCATTATCTCTAAGCTTCCATGAATATCTTCAGTTTATCCAGCTGTCATCCTTTCCATACAGATCTCCATCTTATAAGCAGTATTAATCATAAGCAGCATTAATACTTTGAGCAGTATTAACTCTAGCAGTACTAACCATGCTCAGCAGCATTAGTCTCTTCAAGCAGTACTAACTTTGAACTAGCAGTACTAATCTTGTTGAGCAACATTAATCATCAACTAGCAGCATTAATAACAGAAGTACTAACTAGAAGTATTAACTGTTTTCTTCTAGCAGCATTAACTTTGTTCCAGCAACATTAACTTTGTTCCAGCAACATTAACTACAACTGGCAACATTAACCACAGAAGTAGTAACCTCAGAAGTATTAACCAAGTTCTTCTAGCAGCATTAACTTCAGAAGTAGTAACCATATTGAACTAGAAGTAGTAACCATTTTTGGCATATTTCAGACCCAACATTTTGCATTGAAGGTTATTCACTCTCGTAAGGTCAGCCGCTTACACTCGCAACAATTTATCACCGATCCTTACTTCCGACCAACCAGTCAGGTCTCTCACATTTGCGACCACCATCAGCACCGAAGTTTCCCAACATGCTTGCATGTCCAACTACCCTTTTGCCATCGCGACTAAAGATTTGCAGGTCAAGCGTCCTCACTTTGACCCCAAACAAACTTACCAACAATAGCTCATGTCCATCTGATCCTCACTACATTTTATCAGTCAGCACTGATATCGTTTCTCAACCACCCTTCAATTAACTACAGCTCTAAAAGCCTCATTTATATCCTTCGATTATTGGGTTAACACTCTCCTGATTCCCACTGATCGACATAACAATCTACCAAACTGAAAACTCCCATAAAGCGAAAAACTCACCTCCAATCGTTATTCTTTTCCTTATGGACCCAAGAGGTCCTTTCTCAAACGAAATATCTACATCCCGCACGATACTCATCCCAAATGGTATTAACCTTAAAACCATAAGCGAACTCACATAGCACGCAAGACCAACACTATCATTTCAATGATAGGACTTTCTACCCAAAACTACACCCATCAAATAACTCAACAATAGAAATTGAGTATGCCCATGCACCTGTAAATTCATAATGGCATTGGCCAGATGCAATTCTGAATTTATCTTACATGAGAGTACTCACTATCGTTGTCACGACTCTCAATGATCAAGGTTTTCCTTAAAGGCTTCCTATATCTCATATGTGTCCCTCTACTCCACAGTTTATGTTTAGGCCCATCCAGTCACCTAAATCCCTTAAACTATGGCTCTGATACCAATTGTAACAACCCTAATCCAAACAACAAAAATGTAAAAGAAAACATTACAACCCAGAAGGGCAAAATTTGTCTACAACTGAGATAATCTTGGTCTCCCGAACTTCGAGCTTTCCTCCAAGACTCTATCATGACATCGCCTCCCGACATGATCCCTCGAACGAACTTCTAACTGAACCGCTTACCTAAAAGTGGTTTTAGTTTTGAAAGAGCGAGGATAAGACGATAAGGTCTAGTGAGTTCCCTCTAGTAACAACATTCGCAACAACAACAATGTTTAAAATAGTTGATGGCATTTATAAACAATTCTCTACTTTAATACATTTAAAACTTTTACTCGCAAACCACATATGTAATCGGCACACTGAAGTCACGCAACTCGTGACCGCGTGTCAGTCTCACGCTGCCTTAAATAGAACGCACTGTGTCAGCCTCACGTTGCCTTAACTGGAACACACCCTCCATGGCATAAACGGAACACACACCCCGATGTGAGCACGAGCGGTACACACCCTCCATGGCATAAATGGGACACACACCCCAACGTGAGCACTGGCGAAATACACCCTCCGACTTATCCGTTACGCACCCACACTGAAATGTATGCATACAACCATTCAACTTTTACACATAGCAAAACATGCGGTTCATATATCAGATAAGCATATGGTCTCATAACATTTCATGCGTTTAACATAAAACACAATTTATTACCCCTTTAGTTAGAAAGACTCACCAATATGAACTTAAGTAAACATTTAAAAGAACTTTTTCAACATGTCATGCCAACTATACATAAGCAGTGTAAGAGAACTCACCTGGATCTCCGGCGAAAGCTCTCCTACTGATTCTCAATTATAAGAAAAAAAATCCTACGAAACAAGAGTAAGGTAATCAAACCCTAAAACATTCACCACATAAATCTATTCCTCACTCTCGAATGGGTTCAACCCCTCGACCTCCCCTACCCACTCCCTGGTCACTCTCACGCAACTCACTCCCGGCCCAAAAGGGAGCCCGACTCCTGGGCCCAACACACCACCGACTCCCGGTTCTCCCCCTCCCGGGGCCTCCGGGGTACTCCCCGGTTACCTGCCTCCCGGGTCTCCCCCAGTCACACCTCCCGGGTGTCTCACTCCCGGGTCTCCCCCAGTCCACCCCTCCCGGGTGTTCACCCCCCGGGTCGCACAACCCGGGTCCCGACTCTCGGGTGCGACGAAGAGGTTCCGTCGCTGGGTTTCTCTACGGTCAAACGAATGGGGTTTCGGGTTTTTTCCCCAAAGTCCATCATCTTATCAACGGGATGGGAATTAACTTTCAATAACCAAAACAAATAGAGACTCCCAATCGAAAGGCTCATTGATTTGAGTCTCTTTAATCCGTTTTCAACAGGGAGAACAAGGTTTTCCCCCAACAATCCACAAACCCAAAATTCTAATCAAAAGGACTAATCAAGGGATAGATTGAGAGAACAAGAAGACAAACCATATTTGAGAATTACCTTGAGAAACAAGAAGAGAGAATCCCTTTAGAGTTAGCCTTCTTCTTCAAATCACCCAACAAGCTTTTCTTCCCTTTTTTCCTGGTTTCTCTCTTAGCCGCCCCACCTCCAATTGACTAGAGAATAATAGGGTTAGGGCTAAAACCCATCTTTTTGCTTTTTTGCAAACTTTATTATTATTATTTTTTTAACCCAGATATTACAACGGGGTTGCCTATCCAATTGCACACGGATACCTCCAAAGTAACCGTTGTGGATAAATAGTAAGCACCGGGTACCCTACTTCTAGCTTTACTCTAACATAATGGTTTCCATTTACAAACTTGATTGCAATTGGAGAATGTTTTGTCCAATTTTAGGTGTTGACCGAAGCGGTAAGTACGTGGAACTTCCCATGTTGTTCAAAACATGTAGTATCTGATCATACCTTGAAGCAATTAGTACACCCATCTTAGGTGACACCCTAAAATAGGAGTAAATTTAAACCATAAAACCGAAGAGAAATAAACACCTATGTAAATAAAATCACTCGAAGAGGGGAAGTAGTATAGCATTTACAACTCAAATGGTAGAGTAGATAGTCAACAACCTACTAATCTAAATTATTCTAATATTAAATTAAGGACGGGTGTCACTGTCTTCTTCAAAAGAATCTTGTTAGTGTAAATATCGCCATGTTAACTCAAAAGTTCATCGACCCAAAAGAGCCTCTATCAGCATCCACACTCCGCTCAATACTTGGAAACTCCACCGCTAAGAGAACCTGATATACATGTCATTTTAAGAAAAAATGTTAGGCTTGACGCCAAGTGAAAACAATCATAAGTATAATATTAAGTCCCTGAGATCAAAGATTGATTGAATGATAAAGATTAACAAGAGATTAGAGGGACAGAATCTGTAGTTTTATTTATTGAAAGTAAACTACACTACAGGACACTAAGAACTCGTACAGGCTACTTGATTGAAAAATGAAAGTTAACTACAAACACACACTACATATCCTATTTATACCCAACATCCCTTGTTACACATATAAGCCCAAACCTATTACAAGGCCCAATACAAACAACATGTGATTACTTTACTAAAATTCCTAAATAGAACATATTTATGTTCTAACATTCTCCTCTTAAGTTTTGTAAAGTAATCATTCTCTGTTAAGCGCTAGCTTCAGCTCCTCTCCCCCTTGATTTCCTTATAAAACATAGCATTGCGTAAACTTTAAAGCTCCTCTAGCTCCCCCTTGAAAGTAGCTCTTATCCTTGGAGTTTTAACTATAATACCATATCTGATGTAGACCATAACCTCGACTGAATGCACATAAAGACAACTTTTGACTCTTGTAAACCCAACACATTTTGTATGCCCACAAGAATGATATGTGTTGAATATTGGAATGACAACCAAGTGCATCTTCAGCGTATAACATTTGATCTGTCTCTGAACCACGAGTTGAAATAAGAGTTCAGCTTAAGAAAATCATCTGATCAGCTTACAGAGGGTAGCATCCGGTAGCAACACTACAAGGCAAGGGTTAGAAGGCAATCATTGTTCAACAACTAATAGAAGACGCTCATTTTCTGACTGCTTTCCAAAATACTAAACAATCAAACCTAGAACTCCTTTCTTCAAGAATCAGCTGGATGATTATAAGCACTCAGGATTCTGAATTACAACGCAAGCATCAGAAGAATGATTGCAGTCGCTCACACTATTGAGTGATCAGGTCAGAAGAATGATAAAATGCTCTCAACGGTCTAACCACAAAAGAAGCTTTCTAGACTGATGATTGCAGATGCTCAAGAAGCTAACTCAATCTAATCAGAGACAAAATTCTTAAATCCAGTATCTGAAAATCTTGAAAAGCATGAGCACTTGTGAAAAATAGATCAGTTGCTAAAGATATGTGACCAACATATGATAAGAGTGATGTCACATATGCATTACGCGTAAAAAGCTCGGGAACAGGGCAAACTTGTAGCATAATGGGTTCAGAACAGTCAAAATTCTCAAAAAGTCACAAACTTTTCGCATAAAGGTCACAATTCGCAGATCACTAGTCACATTTAGCACAATTCGCATGATGGCATTAGCCGAAAACTCCAGAATTCGCATAGGCCTGCGTGCGAATTCTTACTTCTCGCACGCACCTATGTGTGAATTCCTCGCATTTCGCATGACTCACATTTGCTAATTCCTTCTTTTTGCATCACACTTACTTGCGAAATCTTAACTTTTCGCATCACTCTCACATGCGAATTCATAAATTTTCGCATCACACATCTGTACGAATTCCACACTTAACAAAATTTCATCTTCAAAGAATGTTATCATGCGAATTCTTAAACATTTCGCATATAACTCTTGTGCGAGTTCTGTACTTAACAAAATATCATCTTCAAGGAATCATGCGAATTCAAGCATGCGAATTCTTAAGCATGTGAATTCTATGATGCGAATTCTTCCAAAAACTTCATTATGTGAATTCTTTCCAACCATGCGAGTTCTTCAACAGATCATGCGAATTCTGTGGATCTCGAATATTTTTCTAACTTTTCTTCAAATTATCCTTTTGTACTTCGAATTTTGAGATGATCTTTTGAGAACAGGTTCGAAAACAACTTTGGAGCACAATTTCTGTTGATGATCTTGTCTAAATTCGACTCTAAAGTCCAATTGATCTCAACCACAGTGATACGACATTTTCGAACATAAAATCCTCAAAATCGATCGATTCGACTAGAATTGATGAAATTAAACAAAGTAATTGATTCTATAGTATTCGACTATATGCACAGAATCAATTTGGCAACAAATATAATCCAATATAACATCAAATTCTAGAATTTGAAAAATCCACAGTGACTATTCTATCAAACTCAATCTGATCTCGATCGTGCAAAGATTGATGTCTTCGTTAGGCTATGATACCAATTGTTAAGTCCCTAAGATCAAAGATTGATTGAATGATAAAGATTAACAAGAGATTAGAGGGACAGAATCTATAGTTTTATTTATTGAAAGTAAACTACACTACAGGACACCAAGAACTCGTACAGGCTACATGATTGAAAAATGAAAGTTAACTACAAACACACACTACAGATCCTATTTATACCCAACATCCCTTGTTACACATATAAACCCAAACCCATTACAAGTCCCAATACAAACAACATGTGATTACTTTACTAAACTTCCTAAATAGAACATATTTATGTTCTAACATATATAAAGAATGTGAATAAATAAACAGTAAAATTTTATGAGTTTAGTATAAAGTTTAGCTTCACATAGACCACATAAAAACCATAAGGTTCCGGTTCCAGTTCTCATTTTTGTGGATCCGTTACCCGTCGGGTACCCACCGAGATAGTTTATAAAATGATGTTTTATTTGTTAGTTGTTGACTACTTGACAAGAAATGTTTTAGAAGTCGTTTTGTTGCTGTCAAGACTCGATAGTGTCTAATTTATTTATATAATAGTTAGTTTTTATCGGATTAGTTTTTACCATATGTTGTATTTTGTAGTTTGCACTGGATTTAAAAAGTTAAAATTACATTTTTATTGTATGAAATGTTAAATTTTAAATAAATGGTACCCGGAACCGGAACCGGAACCGGTTTCAGCGGTTTCGAGACCGGTTCTAAAATATAGAGAACCGATTAAGCGATTACGGTTCCGGTTCCTTCATTCCAGGAACCGCCAGTTCCGGTTCCATGAAATTTGGTTAGGTACCCGATTACGCTCACCCCTAATAAAAATAATTACACGTTTTAAAACTCATATTATTTTATTATTTTTATTGCATTAGTTCTCATTTATTTATAAATTTTTTTATTTTAAATTTATTGTTGTTTTTATTGAAATTTGTATTTTAATCAAATAAAAATAATAACTATTTAAATGTCACATATTTTTATTAATATTAATGCCCTAATTTTATTTGGGTGAATTGGACCATGTGGCGTGGTTTTGTTTGGATGTTCCAATTACTTTTTGATTTATTGGGTTGTGTGTCTTGATTTGTCAAAAAAACTCATTGGAAATCCCCAATAACTTAATTCCTCAATTTCGTCAAAAGATGTATTAATTATATAAAGTTAAAAAAATTATTGATTATAGGTCTAAGGGGGTGTTTACTTGAGGCTTAATGAGTTTAATGAAAAAACCGGCTTATTCGCGCAGACGTTTGGAGTGTTTACTTGGGGCTTAATGACAAAACCGGCTTATTCGCGCAGACATTTCCGGCTTAATCACTAAATAGGGGAAATATGTGTTGTCCCCATTAAGACATATCTTTGACATTTATACCCTTTAAAAATAAAGACATGCCTACCTTCCTACTCAATAATCACGCAATAAAAACCTAGGTGCTCGATTTCACCTTTGTTGGGTCAGAATATGCTAAGGATGGATACTACTGCTAGTTGAAAGGTATTACTACTACTTGTACTTTTAATACTGTTAGTAAAATTAATACTGTTTGAAAAGTTAGTGCTGCTACTTGAATAGTTAGTACTGCTTGGAGAGTTAGTACTGCTAGTAGTTAGTACTGTTGAAGATTACTACTGCAAGCATGGTTAATACTGCTCAAGGATTAATACTGCTGAGGATGTTTATGCTGCTCAATGATTAATATTGCTAAAAGAAGGTTAGTGCTACTTCTAAAGATAAAGAAGACTTGAAGATAAAAGATGAGTTGGAGATATGGTTGAAGATAATTATGGTATTGATGATGAAGATCAATTTTATTTTGATAATTATCTTGTACTCAGTCTTGTATATATAGTATAGAAGTCTTTGATAGAAGAACAATAATTCATACGTTTTTGTTTAGAGAGAATTAACCTCAAGAATAGTTTAGATCCTTTCTATAGAGAAGTATAGAACGTCTGTTTAGCCTGTTAAACAGATTGAGGTTTTGTATGTAATCATAAAGTTGAATTAATATAACTTGTGATTTGAGTTCTATATATTGTTCCATTGATTTTCTGTTAAAGTGTTTTTCCGCAACTTCTTTAACATTGTTTCTGAGTTTGTGTTAAATTTTTGTTGAGTTTCGATCCTGACAAGTGGTATCAGAGCAAGAAAATTCAGAAAACTTTAATCATGGACAGTTCAAGTGATAGTGTTTTGGTATCAAAGGTTCCCATGCTCAAACCCAATGAGTTTGACATGTGGAAGATCAGAATCAAGCAGTACATTCTTCTCACATACTTCTCAATGTGGGACATCATTGAGAATGGTCCTTCTGATGGAGGAAAGATAGATGCAGAAGGAAAGAGACCTCCACCAAAGACAGATGGAGAGAGAAAGTTAAGGCAGACAGAGATGAAAGCCTTGAGCACTCTGCTTTTGGATATACCTAATGAGTACCAACATCAATTCTGCAACTGTTCTGATGCACAAATTCTTTGGAATTATCTGGAGAAAAGATTTTCTGGTACCAAAAGTACCAAGAGAAATCAGAAGGCCATCCTAAAGCAGCAGTATGAAAACTTCATGTCTACAAAGAATGAGTCCATGACTCAAACTTCTGATAGATTTAATATGCTAATTGGTGAATTGGCTACTGTTGGTGTCCAGATAGATCAAGATGATGTTAACAGAAAATTTCTAAGATCTCTTGGTGATGAATGGACTATGTACACTGTCTCCATCATACAGAATGACCAATTGGAGGACAAGGAATTAGATAACCTCTATAATGACCTTAGGGTGTTTGAAGCAGAGGTAGAAGCAAAGAAGAGGCCCTCTGGATACTAATACAATGCTGCTCTTTTATCATCCTCTACTGATTCTGCTGCTAATACAGAATCAGTTAGTGTTGCCCATGGATCAAAGCAAGATGGATCCAATGACTCAGTTTTAGAAGCTTTTCTAGCCAGTCATGCTAATTCCTCTCTAATTAATGATGACTTAGAACAAATAAATGTTGATGATCTGGAAGAGATGGACATCAAGTGGCAGATGGCTATGCTAACTATGAGGGTAAAAAGATTCATTAAAAGGACTGGAAAGAACAACTTTGCTCAGAAAAGAGAAGATGGGGTTGGATTTGATAAATCCAAGGTTGAATGTTACAAGTGTCAAAAGCTGGGGCACTTTGCAAGAGAATGCAGAAGTGGAATGCCTCAACAGCATACTAGCAACCATCAACCATCACAGTCCACTAGCTTCAACAGTAGGAACTCTTCTCAAGCTCTTGTTTCCCAAGAAGGAATGGGATTTGATTGGAGTGACCAAGCAGAAGAAGCAGTTCAGAATCAAGCTTTAATGGCTAAAGTTTCAGAGTCAGCAAGTACTGATATTCCCACAGAGGTAACTTCTAATCTTTGCTCTAAAACTTGTATTGAAACTGTTAGAAAGTACAGGGATCACAATCAGAGTATGTGTGATGACCTTAAAAGGTTAGAGAAAGATAGAAGAGAGTATGTTCTGATTGTTGAGAGGTTTGAAGAACAAATTAAGTCTTACCAGGCTAATGAACTTCAACATTCCTATGATACAAACTACTGGAAGTGGGAGAAAAATCAGTTAGAGGTTAAGCTTAAAAAGTCTGAAGAGGAATGTGAGAAGATAAGGAGTGAGTTTGAGAAAGCAAAGTTGGACATTGAGAAATATTCCAATGTTTCTAAAGCAATGGACTCACTTTTAAAAACTCAAGTCCATGACAAACTTAAAAGAGGAATAGGCTACAACACCACCCCTCCACCATACAACAATAACTATATTCCTCCTACCTCTGATCTCTTAGAAAGACAGGACAAGAAGGAATTACCTGAAGGAGCCACTGAAGTAGATCCTTTAGACAAAGTAGTGGTTGAGGGAGATTCTGAAGAAGAGGAATCTGAGAGTAAGAAGGAGAAAGACCAAAAAGATATTCCCCTAGAAAACCACATTATGTCAAATGAAAGAGGGGGTAAACCTTTTGTCAAGAGTGAGAAAGTAAAGTCTGGAGAAGAGACTGTTAAGAATGAAAAAGCTGAGACCCCTAAGAGAGGAAAGGGAAAGGTACAGGGAGTTCATTACATGCAAACCACTGTTGTTAATCCCTGTACTTGTAACAGAATCAGCCCCAACAACATGATAAAACAAGGGGAAATCAAAGAAATAGAAATAATCAGTGGGCTTTAAAACAAGGAATTGATCTGAGAAAAATTAACAGACCAAAACCTTGTTTTATCTAAGGCAAGTTAAACCATCTAGCCAAACACTGCTATTTTAATCCTATTAACCAAAGGATCAGTTTTCAAAGAAATATACAAAATCCTGTTGGCTATAGAAATCAAATAAGGAATCATATGGCTGAGAATGTGAGAAGGGTACCTATAAAATCTCATGTTCAGAATAAGTTTGCTATTTCAAAGAAAAATACTCCATATAAGCCAAGGAGTAACTTAAAGAAAAACACAGCAAACAACTTTGTCCAGGTTTGGGTTCCAAAAGTAAAGAAATCTGTTAGTATTGCTACTTCTAATAGTACTGCTGACAGAAATAATGCTGCTGCAAGCAATACTACTGCTAACTCAGTTAGTACTGCTAACAAAATTAGTACTGCTAACCCAATTAGTACATCTAATGATGTTAGTACTGCTAACAAAGTTAGTACTGTCAATCAAGTTAGTACTGCTTCCAGTGACAGACCCATTATTGTGACAAAGTATTCAAGCAATGAGATTTCTCAGTGTGATAATCTCATCCAGTCTGAATTTGAATACGTTGATGAGAATGGAAAACCCAAGACCACTTTGGCTTGGGTTCCTATTAAAAACTAACTGCTTTATTAAATGTGCAGGGCAACCAACAGCTCAAGGGAAGGAGCATATGGCAAGTTGATAGTGGTTGTTCCAGGCACATGACAGGTAACATGGCCTGCCTTCAAAACTTCAAAAGAATTGATGGAGGACATGTTGCTTTCGGTGATAATCCAGCAGGTGGTAAGATAAGTGGAAAAGGTAATGTGTCAAAAGGTAAGATGATCTTTGAGGATGTATACTATGTTGAGCAATTGAGATACAACCTATTAAGTGTATCACAGGTCTGTGACAAGAAACATAGCATATTATTCACTGATACTGAATGTATTATCCTTGATTCAGGGTTTAAGGTAGTTGATGAAAGTATGATACTACTTAGAACTCCTAGAAAGGACAATGTTTATTGCTTAGACTTGGAGAGTGTAGTTTCTGATTCATCTCTAAATTGTTTATTTTCAAAAGCTTCAGTAGATGAATCATCTCTTTGGCACAGAAGGATGTGTCACATGAACTTTAAAACAATGAACAAACTTGTGAAAAATAACCTGGTAAGAGGTTTGCCACAAAAGGTATTTTCATTTAATGATCATTGTGTTGCATGTCTCAAAGGCAAACAGCACAAAACTTCTCATAAGTCCAAAGAGATAAATGCAGTCTCTTCACCTCTTAATTTACTTCATATGGATCTCTTTGGCCCTACAAATGTGATGAGTATTGGTAAGAAATACTACAGCTTGGTTATTGTTGATGATTTCTCTAGATTCACTTGGGTCTATTTTCTGAGGACAAAGGATGAGACAAGTGGACTGATCAAATCCTTTGTTCTTAGAGTTGAAAACCAAACAAATCTAAGAGTTAAAGTCATTAGGTCTGATAATGGAACTGAATTTAAAAATAATGACCTAAACAGCTTCTGTGAGGAAAAAGGCATTGAAAGACAATACAGTGCTCCTAGGACTCCTCATAAAAAGGTGTTGCTGAAAGGAGAAATAGGACTCTGATAGAAGCTGCTAGATCTCTGTTGGCAGATTCAAAACTTCCAATTACTTTTTGGGCAGAAGCGGTTAATACTGCCTGTTATGTTCAAAACAGAGTTCTAGTAGTAAAATCTCAAGACAAGACACCCTATGAGCTTTTTAAAAAGAAGAAACCTTTTATTGGATTTTTCAAACCATTTGGGTGTCCTTGCACAATTCTCAATACCCAAACTCACCTAGGCAAGTTTGATAGCAAAGCTGAGGATGGGTTTCTTGTTGGTTATTCATCTCAAAGTAAGGCCTACAGAGTTTTTAACACCTCTTCTAGGATTATTGAGGAAAGTGACAATGTCAAATGCAATGAGAACACACCAAATCAATTTGGTTCAGGTCCAAATTGGCTATTTGACATTGATTCACTGACTAATTCTTTGGGTTTCAGTAATGAGCATAATGCAGGAACAGGGACAGAACAGGCACAAGAACAAAGACAAGAGTTTGTGCTGTTCCCAACACCTACTACTGATCCTGTTGAATTCTGTGACCAAGATAAGAAAGATAATTCAGATTCAAAGGACACTAAACCAGCTCAGAATGAAGAGGACAGAGGTGAAAAGGAAGATCAGCCCTCATATTCAGGAATCAAAGGTCCTGAGATGCCAGTTTTGGAAGAGGAAGACATAGATGATGATTCTTCAGTATATAGTGGAAGCACTCCAGAAGAGAATGACACCAATCTTGAAGTAATTCTTAATGAGGAGGCTGTCAGTGCTACAAGAACTCAGAAAAATCATCCTCCTCAATTAGTGATTGGTGACATCAATTCTCCAATGATCACAAGGCAACAAAGCAAGATAGGGGGATTGAAAGGCCTACAATCAGGTTTATTATCTTGCTTTCTATCACAGGTTGAACCCAAAAAGGCATTTGATGCAATGAAGGATCCAAGCTGGATAGAAGCAATGCAAGAGGAGCTACTGCAGTTTGTACTGCAAGATGTATGGGATCTGGTGGATCTTCCAAAAGGACACAGAGCAATTGGCACAAGATGGATATTCAGGAACAAGAAAGATGAGAGAGGAATAGTAATAAAGAACAAATCCAGACTAGTGGCACAAGGATATACTCAAGAAGAGGGTATTGACTATGAAGAGGTATTTGCACCAGTGGCCAGGATAGAGGCAATCAGGCTATTTTTAGCCTATGCTTCTTTCATGAAGTGCAAAGTCTACCAGATGGATGTAAAGAGTGATTTTCTGTATGGAAGAATTGAAGAAGAAGTGTATGTCTGTCAGCCTCCAGGATTTGAGAATCCAAATTATCCTGACAGAGTATACAAATTGAAGAAGGCACTCTATGGGCTACATCAAGCACCAAGGGCATGGTATGACACTCTGTCTACCTATCTCTTGGAAAATGGTTTTCAAAGAGGAATCATAGAAAAGACTCTGTTCATTCAGAGGAAGAAAAAGGACATCCTAATAGTGCAAATCTATGTGGATGATATTATCTTTGGATCCACAAAAGATCAAATGTGCAGAGATTTTGAATATTTGATGCACAAGAGATTTAAGATGAGTTCTATGGGTGAACTTAGCTTCTTCCTAGGGCTTCAAGTTAAACAGAAGAAAGATGGGATATTTATAAGTCAATCCAAATATGTGTAAGACATTCTTAATAAGTTTGGTTTCTCAGACTCAAAGCCTGCAAGCACACCCATGGAGACACACAAACAGATCACTGCAGATCTTGAGGGGGAGGATGTGGATGTTCAACACTACAGATCCATGATTGGCTCCCTCATGTATCTCACTGCTTCAAGACCAGATATCATGTTTTCTGTTTGTGTGTGTGCAAGATTTCAAGTAAGGCCTAAGCAGTCACACTTTCAAGCAGTCAAGAGGATATTCAAATATCTCAAAGGCCAACCTAGATTAGGTCTTTGGTATTCTCATGACTCACCATTTGACCTACTTGCTTATTCAGACAGTAACTTGGTTGGTGCAAATTTGGATAGAAAGTCAACTTCAGGGGGATGTCAGTTTTTGGGTGCAAGGCTAGTATCATGGCAGTGCAAGAAACAAACCACAGTTTCCACATCTACAACAGAAGCAGAGTACATAGCTGTTGCAAGCTGCTGTTCTCAAGTACTCTGGATTCAGAATCAAATGCTGGACTATGGTATGACCTTTCTTCACACTCCAATCTTCATAGATAACAACAGTGCGATTAGCATTGTTAATAATCCAGTCAAGCACTCCAAAACAAAGCATATAGAAATCAGGTATCATTTTATCAGAGACTGTAATGAAAAGAAGCTAATTCAGGCTGTGAAAGTCCATACAAGTAATCAATTTGCTGATCTATTCACTAAAGCTTTTGATGTGGGTAGATTCACATTTTTGGTCACAAGTGTGGGCATGATAAACTCTAAATAAGCCTATTGTCTTATGTCTTATGTACCTGTCTAGATTCCTTCCTGTCTATTTTCTCATATTGTATTGTGCATGGTGCTTCTAACCTTGTGTGTTTCAGTGTTTCAGATTGCTTCAAATGGATACTAGGTACTTCTAAATCAGTTAATACTACTCGCTATATTACTCATGATAATTTTTCAAAAATGGTTAAGTATGGTTACTACTGCTAGGTGGTTTATACTGCCAGTGCATAGTTACTACTACTTGACTTATTTAATACTGCTAATCAGGGTTACTACTGCTGGTCTGTGTTAAAACTGCTAGTCTGTGTTAATACTGCTAGTTCGTGTTAGTACTGCCAGTATGTGTTACTACTGCTAATATGAGTTAATACTGCTAGGGTACTTAGTACTTCTTCTAACTGAATACCTCCACCTATAAATACCCTTTGTGACCGCCAAAATACAAACGGCTCTTTGAACTTCCATTGTTTCTTCTTCTCTCTCTCGATTTCTTGCTTACCAGTGTCAACCCTAGGAACGATTCGAACGCCAGATTTAACCAGAACGATGGCAGGACGAGCATTCTTTGATGAACACAACGAGCTCGCCATGTTGCAGAAACCAAAGCAAGCTGAAGGTTTCCATGCCATAGTGGATTTCCTCAAATCCTCACACATCGCCCACGCTCTTACTGTCAATCCCACAATCTATGTGGAACATCAAAGACAGTTCTGGGCCAATGCTTCCATTCACACTGAAGAAGGTACTCAGGTCATTCAAACCAGGGTGTGTGATAAACCCCTGACCATCTCAGAGGAATGTATTCGCATCCATCTATGCTTAGATGATGCCTCAGGTATAACCTCCTTACCTAAGGAAGATCTCTTCCACACTCTTAGTAATATGAGGTATGAAGGTCCCAATGATGTATTCAAGTTTTTCAAGAACAGATTTTCACCACAGTGGAGATTTTTTGTTCATACCCTCCAACATTGCATTTCAAGAAAAACAACTGGATGGAGTGAGTTTAGCAGTACCTTAGCTTCTGATTTGGTCTGCTTAGCTACCTCTAGAAAGTTCAATTTCTCTCAAATGATTTTCAATGATTTTATGTCAAACCTGGATACCAAATCCAAAAGCTTTTACATGTATCCCAGGTTTGTAGAAGAGATTATACAGAAGGAATTGACGGATCTACCCTCTTTTCAAGTGGTGTATGTACCAAAACCTCCCAAAGGGAAGGTATTCTCAAACATGAAAAGGCCCTCCAAGGACTTTTCTGGCCAAGACACCCCATTGTTCTCTACAATGATGGGTGTGTCACATTCACATGTTGAGGCATCTGTTGGGAACTGAAGAAAAACTCAAGTATGGTTAATGCTGCTAGTTCAAAATTACTACTGCTAGAAGATTTAAAGGTTAATACTGCTGAGTGTTACTACTGCTAGTAGTTAATACTGCTAGTTAAAGTTAGTGCTGCTTGAACAAAGTTAGTACTGCTTAGCTAGTTAGTACTGCTAGTGGTTAGTACTGCTTAGTAGTTAATGCTGCTAGAAGGAAGTTAATGCTGCTGAAGATTAATACTGCTTATATGATGAAGATTCGTATGAAAGGATATACATGGAAGCTTAGAGATATACATAGAAGATATACTGAAGATATTTTATTTATTGTAATTATCTTTGTATTCAGTATATATATTGTATTGTTTAGAATAGTTAGATAACTTTAGTTTTCATTCTTTTAGAAAAAATCAACCTCAAGGCATAGATCCTAATTCTAGAGAAGTAGAATTCGTATTGGTGAGCCTGTTCATCAATATTGAGGTTGAGTGAGTAATCTTGTAACTTCAAAGCATTCAATAAAAGCTTACAGTTTGTTATTCATATTTTCTGTGTTGATTTACTGTTTCATTGAATATCAAAGTGTTATTCCGCAAACTTCTTTGATATTGTTTCTGAGAGTTAATTCTTGTTGAGAATTCGATCCTGACAAGTGGTATCAGAGCCTGTTTTCTCAGAAACAACTATTCATCATGGAAAATCTTGCAGAATCAAGCAGTACTTTGGTCTCAAAGGTTCCAATGCTTAGACCCAATGAATTCGATATGTGGAAGATCAGAATCAAGCAGTACATACTCCTCACTGACTATTCTATGTGGGACATCATAGAGAATGGACCTTCTGAAGCAGGAAAGATTGGTGCAGATGGAAAGAGAACTCCACCAAAAACTGATGCAGAAAGAAAGATCAGACAGACAGAGATGAAAGCCTTGAGCACCTTGCTCTTGGCTATTCCCAATGAATATCAACATCAGTTCTGTAACTGCACTGATGCAGAGATGCTCTGGAATGCTCTGGAGAAGAGATTCTCTGGTACCAAAAGTACCAAGAGAAATCAGAAAGCCATTCTGAAGCAACAATATGAGAACTTTATGTCAACCAAGAATGAGTCCATGACTCAAACTTTTGACAGGTTCAACAAACTTATTGGTGAACTAGCTACAGTGGGAGTACAAATTGATCAAGATGATCTGAACAGAAAGTTTCTAAGGTCCTTGAGTGATGAATGGACCATGTATACTGTATCTTTCAGACAGAATGATCAATTGGAAGAAAAGGAACTTGATGATCTTTATAATGATCTAAGAGTTTTTGAATCTGAGGTAGAGGCTAAAAAGAGGCCTTCTGGGTATGTTCACAATGCTGCACTCCTTTCAGCATCAACTGATTCTACTTCCAACCTTGAATCAGTTAGTACTGCCAACGGAACAAACCGAGAGAAAGGCACTGAAACTGTGTTTGAGGCCTTTCTGGCAAGTCATGGAAACCCTTCTCTCATTAATGATGACTTGGAACAACTCAATCCAGATGATCTTGAAGAGATGGATATTAAATGGCAGATGGCCATGCTCTCCATGAGAGTTAAAAAGTTCATCAAAAGAACTGGGAGGAACAACTTCTCCCAAAGAAGAGAAGATGGAGCAGGATTTGACAAGTCCAAGGTGGAATGTTACAAATGCCATCAAAAGGGACACTTTGCTAGAGAATGCAGAAGTGGAATGTCTCAGAATAACAACCACCAACAAGCTCAATCTGGAAGCTTCAACAGAAACTCTGCACAAGCCCTTGTCTCTCAACAAGGTATGGGGTTTGATTGGAGTGATCAAGCTGAAGAGGCTATTCAGAATCAAGCTCTAATGGCAGAGGTGTCTGGTCTCCCTACAGAGGTAACTTCAAATCTTTGCTCTCAAAATTGCATTAACACTGTTAAAAGGTATAGGGATCACAACCAGAACATGAGTGATGACCTTAAGAGATTGGAAAAAGACATAAAAGATTATGTGAGGATTGTTGAGAGATTTGAAGAACAGATTAAGGGTTTTCAAGCTAATGAGCTACAACACTCTTATGACACAAATTACTGGAAGTGGGAGAAGAATGACTTAGAGCTTCAACTGACCAGATCTAAAGAAGAAAGTGAAAAGCTAAGAGGAGAGCTAGCTAAAGTCAAACTTGATGTAGAAAAGTTTTCTAATGCTTCCAAAGCAATGGATTCTTTGTTACAAACTCAGATTCATGATAAACTGAGAAGAGGTATAGGGTACAATACCACACCACCACCCTATAACAACAACTACATCCCTCCTAGTTCAGAGTTGTTAGAAACAAAGGATAGGAAGAATCTACCTAAGGGAGCCACTGAAATAGATCCCTTAGATGAAGTGGTTGTTAAGGATAAAACTGAGAAAGAAGTTGTCAAGGATAAGGACAATACTGTGAGTGATGAGATTCCTAAAGAAAATCACATTATCACCAATGAGGGATGTGGAAAGCACTGGATCAAGTCTAAAGAGATAGAAAAGACTGAGGGAAAGGACAAGAAGGTTCACTATAAGCAGACCACTGTTGTGAACCCTATTCCTTGCAAACAGTGTGATTGCAATAAAGCCAAGAGCCTAAATTCTGGTTTAAAAAGAGGAAATCAAAGAAACTGGAATAATCAATGGGCTCAGAAACAAGGAGTTGATCTGAATAAAATCAATAGACCAAAACCTTGTTTTATATGTGGCAAGTTGAATCATTTGGCTAAGTATTGTTACTTTAACCCTATTAACCAACAGATGAACTTTCAAAGATTTGTGCAAAAATCTGTGGGTTATAGGAAGGCTGGAAAGAAACATGTGATAAAGAAATATGTTGAAAGTAAAGGCACTTTAAAGAAAAAGATTTTAAAAGAAAGTATCAAAATGTGGGTGCCTAGAAGTACTAACAGTATTAGTATTGCTAACAATATTAGTACTGCTAACACAGTTACTACTGCTAACAGTGTTAGTACTGCTGAAAATATTAATGCTGCTAATACTGTTAATACCTCTTCAAAAGTTAATACTGCCAACACAGTTACTGCTGCTAACACAGTTACTACTTCTAACAAAGTTAGTGCTGCTAAGCATGCAAGTGCTGCCAAGGTAGTTAGTACTTCTAAAACTAGTACTGATTCTAGCAAACATAGTTCCAAGCCTATTATTGTAACAAAGTACTCCAAGAATGAGGAGTTGAAGTTCAAAAATCTTGTCAAGAAAGAATGCAAATATTTTGATGAGAAAGGGGTACCCAAGACCACTTTGGCTTGGGTTCCTAAATCATACTAATTGATTTATCTAATGTGCAGGGCAACCAACAGCTCAAGG
Organism: Arctium minus; assembly: GCA_954870635.1. Classification (NCBI taxonomy): domain Eukaryota; kingdom Viridiplantae; phylum Streptophyta; class Magnoliopsida; order Asterales; family Asteraceae; genus Arctium; species Arctium minus. The sequence goes on from OX941082.1 coordinate 40,505,394, forward strand.
GAAAGAGCATTTGGCATGTTGATAGTGGTTGCTCTAGGCACATGACAGGCAACATGTCATGCCTTCAGGATTTCAAGTATATCAATGGAGGACATGTTGCATTTGGAGACAATCTTACTGGTGGTCAGATAAGTGGAAAAGGTAATGTCACCAAAGGTAAGATGACATTTGAGGATGTCTACTATGTTGATCAATTAAAGTACAACCTGTTAAGTGTATCACAGGTTTGTGACAAACAACATAGTATATTATTTACAAATACTGAGTGTATGATCCTTGCTCCAGGGTTCAAGGTAGTTGATGAAAGCATGATACTACTTAGAACTCCAAGGAAGGACAATGTTTACTGTCTTGATATGGACAATGTTGATAGTGATTCATCTCTAAATTGTCTTGTTTCAAAAGCTTCTGTAGATGAATCCTCTCTATGGCACAGAAGGATGTGTCACATGAATTTCAAGACTATGAACAATCTTGTTAAAAATAACCTTGTAAGAGGGTTACCTTCAAAAGTCTTTTCATGTGATGATCATTGTGTTGCTTGTCTTAAAGGCAAACAACACAAAACTTCTCATAAGACCAAAGAGTTAAATTCTGTTTCTTCATGTCTCCAGTTACTGCATATGGATCTGTTTGGTCCTACAAATGTTATGAGTATAGGCAAGAAATCTTACTGCTTGGTTATTGTTGATGATTACTCCAGATTTACTTGGGTATATTTTCTAAGGACTAAGGATGAAACAAGTGGTCTTATCAAATCCTTTATTCTAAGAATTGAAAACCAAACTAATCAAAGAGTAAAAGTCATTAGATCAGATAATGGAACTGAGTTTAAAAATCATGATCTAAACACTTTTTGTGAAGAGAAAGGTATTGAGAGGCAATATAGTGCTCCTAGGACTCCTCAACAGAATGGTATTGCTGAAAGGAGGAATAGAACACTAATAGAGGCTGCTAGATCTCTGTTGGCTGATTCAAAATTGCCAATTACCTTCTGGGCTGAAGCAGTTAATACTGCTTGTTATGTCCAAAACAGAGTTCTAGTGGTCAAGCAAAAGAACAAGACCCCATATGAGCTTTTAAATAAAAGAAAACCTTTTATTGGTTTCTTCAAACCTTTTGGGTGTCCTTGTACAATTCTAAATACCAAATCTCACTTAGGTAAGTTTGATAGCAAAGCAGATGATGGATTTCTTGTGGGATATTCATCTCAGAGTAAGGCCTACAGAATATTTAACTCTTCTTCTAGAATAATTGAAGAAAGTGACAATGTCAAATGCAATGAGAGCACACCAAATCCTGTTGGATCTGGACCTCAGTGGCTATTTGACATTGATTCACTAACTAATTCTTTTGGTTTCAGTAGTGATGATTCTACAGGAACAGGATGTGGAGGACCAGGGATCACATAAGTCTCAGAAAGCATATCTAAATCTGTGATATTTCCCATACCCACAGTGCATTCTGGTGAAGACTGTGAAAAGGAATCATTTACTGGACCAAATCAGAGTGAAGAAGAAACTAGAGATGAGGAGACTCAAGAAAATAAAGAATCAGAAGTGTCATCTGAAAACACTTCAGTTGAGTTGCATGACTCTAATCTAGAGGCTGGACTGAATGAAGAACCTAGTCATAACACAAGAGTTCAAAAGAATCACCCTCCACAGCTGGTAATAGGAGATATCTCTTCTCCTATGATGACTAGACATCAAAGCAGGCTTCAAGAAATGCAAGATCAACAGCATACAGTCCTTTCTTGTTTTCTATCCCAGCTTGAGCCCAAAAAGGCACATGATGCTATGAAAGAATCTAGCTGGATAGAAGCAATGCAAGAAGAACTGTTACAGTTCAAGCTACAAGATGTATGGGATCTAGTAGACCTTCCTAAAGGTCACAGAGCAATTGGCACAAAGTGGATTTTCAGAAACAAGAGAGATGAAAGAGGTATTGTCATAAGGAACAAAGCAAGGCTGGTGGCTCAAGGCTATACTCAAGAAGAGGGTATAGATTATGAAGAAGTTTTTGCACCTGTGGCTAGGATAGAAGCAATCAGACTATTCCTAGCCTATGCTTCTTACATGAACTTCAAAGTCTATCAAATGGATGTAAAAAGTGCTTTTCTCTATGGATCAATTGAAGAAGAAGTATATGTCTGTCAACCACCAGGGTTTGAAAACCCAAGCTATCCAGACAGGGTATACAAATTAAAGAAAGCACTTTATGGACTACATCAAGCCCCAAGAGCATGGTATGACACTCTGTCATCCTATCTCTTGGAAAATGACTTTGAAAGAGGAGTCATTGATAAGACTCTATTTATCAAAAGAAAGAAGAAGGATATCTTGCTGGTCCAAATCTATGTTGATGACATTATCTTTGGATCTACAAGAAACAACATGTGCAAGGAGTTTGAGGATTTAATGCATCAAAGGTTCAAAATGAGTTCCATGGGGGAACTTACTTTCTTCCTTGGACTCCAAGTTCAACAGAAGTCAGATGGCATTTTCATATGTCAATCCAAGTATGTGCAGGATATTCTAACCAAGTTTGGTTTCTCAGAATCCAAACCTGCCAGCACACCTATGGAAACACACAAGCAGATCACAGCAGATCTTGAGGGGGAGGATATGGATGTGCATCATTATAGATCCATGATTGGCTCTCTCATGTATCTCACAGCATCAAGTCCAGATATAATGTTTCCAGTCTGTGTATGTGCAAGATTTCAAGTTAGGCCAAAGCAATCTCACTTTCAAGCTGTTAAGAGGATATTCAGATATCTCAAAGGGCAACCCAGATTGGGACTTTGGTATCCTCATAACTCACCTTTTGACCTAATAGCATACTCAGACAGTGATCTAGGTGGGGCAAACTTGGACAGAAAATCTACTTCTGGAGGATGTCAGTTTTTGGGTGCTAGACTTGTCTCATGGCAGTGCAAGAAACAAACCACAGTATCCACATCTACAACAGAGGCAGAGTACATAGCAGCTGCAAGTTGCTGTTCTCAAGTCTTATGGATTCAGAATCAAATGTTGGATTATGGGGTAACCTTTCTACACACTCCAATCTTTATTGACAACAGCAGTGCTATTAGCATTGTAAATAATCCAGTCAAGCACTCAAAGACAAAGCACATTGAAATCAGGTATCACTTTATAAGAGATTGTAATGAAAAGAAACTTATTCAAGTTGTCAAAGTTCACACTGATAATCAGTTTGCTGATCTATTCACTAAAGCTTTTGATGTGGGTAGATTCACTTTCTTGGTAACAAGTGTGGGAATGATAAACTCTGAATAATCTTCTTCTCAAAAAGTGGTTTTATACCTGTGTATTTTTATTCTTGGTGTTACTAATCTTCTTTTTCAGGATATGCATAGCAGTACTTAGTGTTTAGCAAGTTCAAAAGGAGTAAGTATAGTTAATACTGCTAGTGGTTAATACTGCTTTCAGTTAATACTGCTAGTGGTTAATACTGCTTTCAGTTAATACTGCTAGTGGTTAATACTGCTTTCAGTTAATACTGCTAGTGGTTAATACTGCTTTCAGTTAATACTGCTCGTGGTTAATACTGCTTTCAGTTAATACTGCTAGTGGTTAATACTGCTTTCAGTTAATACTGCTAGTTAGTTAATACTGCTAGCCGTTACTACTGCTAGTAGTTAATACTGCTCTAGGTTAATACTGCTTATATTCCGAATACTATAAATACTCTTTGCCCGCCTAAAAGTTCATAACGACTCTTTGCATACTGTTCTCTTGCGCTCAAAACCTTTTCTCTCTCAAGTTCGAAGTTTTCAGGCAAGTTTTCACTACGATCAATGGCATCCATGACGTTCATCGACGAGCACAACGAGATTGCGATGCTACAAAAGCCAAAGCAAGCTTCAGGATTTCATCAGATTGTGGATTTCCTCAAGACAAGCCACATTGCTCATGCTCTTACTGTATCCCCTACAATCTACATTGAGCATCAAAGGCAGTTCTGGGCTAATGCAACCATTGTTGTGGAAAATGGTGTGCAAATGATCAAGACAAGAATCTGTGATCAATCACTTACAGTTACTGAAGAGGTTATTCGCATCAGTCTACGTCTAGACGATGCCTCTGGTATAACTTCTATCCCAAATGATGAACTGTTTTCAACTCTTACAAGAATGGGGTATGGAGGCCCATTGGGTGTTTTCAAATTTTCTAAAGCAAAATTCTCACCCCAATGGCGTTTCTTTGTCCATACTCTTATGCATTGTATATCCAAAAAGACTACTGGATGGAGTGAGTTCAGCAGCACTATTGCTTATGCTTTGGTGTGCTTGGCCACTGCCAGAAAGTACAATTTTTCTAAAATGATTTTCAATGATCTTGTCTCAAACATGGGAAACAAAAAGAGCTTCTTTATGTATCCCAGGTTTGTTCAAGAAGTTATTACTAATCAATTGACGGATATACCTCAACCTGTTGGGGTATATGTACCTAAATCCCCCAAAGGCAAGGTTTTCTCAAATATGAGAAGATCTGCTGGGGACTCTGAAGAAGTTGACACCCCATTGTTCTCTACAATGATGGTGGTGTCCCAAACCAATGAAGGTATGGCAGCAGGGTCAAGGCCCCCATTAGACCAACCCACTGCTAGCCAAGCCCAACCTTCCCTCTCAAAATCAATTCCCCAGTCCCTTCTTGAAAAACCAACCTCTCCAATCACCCAAACCTACAAGAGAAAACAGGTAAAGAAGGCTCCTTCCCTTCTTGTACCATTACCCACTAAGCCTATAAGCCCTCTAAGGGAGAATTCTCCCCTAGAGAATATCCAAAGGGAAACCACAAGGGTGTCTCACAACCCAAAGGAGGTGCTCTCTGAGGAGGAGGTAGAGCATATGGGTGATGAGGCTGCCACTACTCCTGCTAGCACAGAGGAGGAAAGTGGTAACATCAATAAGACCTCCCCCATGGCAACTTTGAATGAGCAATCATTTGAAGGTCCCTGGTGCCAAGAAACCACAGGGGTGGATAGTGCTTCTGCTAGGCAGAAGACTTCCACTACTAAAAGATCCAATGATCCTTCAATAGGGGGTAACACTCCTGGAGAAGGTGAGGACAGATATAACTATGATGAATTGATGGAGGCAATGGGCAACATCAACATGGATGTACTCAAACAGGGCAAAGATATAGAAGAGCTTAAACTCATAGTTCTGTCACAACAAGAACAAATCATCAAGTTGAAGCAAATGGTAAGAAAACTGATTCTGCAAAGGAAGAAGAAACAATTTGTGCTCAGAAGAAGGAAACCAGTGACTGATGCTCCCAAAAAGGGGGAGTCAGAAGCTGATGCCAAAGCTAAGGGGGAGCAAAAGGAAAAACATGATGTTGAGGGGGAGAATGAGCAAGCAGCAGAAACAGAGCCAGCAGCAGAAATGGTTAATACTGCTGAGCTGAAAGAAGCAGCAGAAACAGTAAAAGAGGTCCTTACAGAGCTTGAGGTTGCAGAGACACTCATCAAAGCCAAACATGATACTCCCAAGGTCACCTCAAAGGCCAAAGGAGTTGTCATAAAAGAAAGAGGTGATGCAGCAAAGAACTCTAGCATTGAGAAGGTGATGGGTAAAGATAAAGGTAAGGCAAAGCTAGTTGAATCTGATAAACCAATGAAAAAGCAGAAGCTGATTGAATCAGATGAAGCTCTAGCTAGGAAGATACAGGCTGAATTTGAAGAAGCAGAAACCATGCAAGTGCAAAAGGATAGAGAGATAGCTAAAGCAATGGCTGCAGAGTTAAACAAAGCCTATCAACAAAGCTTAGCAACAGAACAAGCCAAGCAGAAAGCCACATCTTTGAGGAAGCCTGATAAGATCAAAATGGCTGCAAGGAAAAGACAACCTTCAAAGACATACCTGGGTGCTCAAGAGAGAAAGAAAATGATTACTTTCCTCAAGGGTGCAGTAGGTGTCAAGGTAGAGATGTTTTCAAAGATGTCTTTTGAGAAGCTCAAGAAGATGTATGATGCTGAGATGATAAAGCTTCAAGGAGATGATCTTGCAAGGGTTGAAATGGAGAAAAGAATGAAAGAAAGCAATGATTTCTTACAAAAACCATTCCCTGATGAGCAAGAAACTCCAGAGAAGGAAACAACAATTGGTGAAAGTCTAAGGACTTTAAAAAGAACAAAGATGATTGCCAGGAGAAAGCCTACAAAGAAGCCTAGATTAGTGGAAGAAGAGGCTGAAAAGGTTGCTGAAGAAGAAGAGGCACCTGAGTCATCTACAATGAAAGAACCTGCAAGTACTGAGGATGTCAAGATGTACATGGTTGTGATGGACAAAGTGCCTGAACCAATTGCAGCAGAACCTGTAGGAGTTAAACCTCCTGAAGTCATTCACTGGGATGTTTTGAAAGTAGATGGCAAGGAATATATCAGACTGAAGAGAAAAGATGAAAAGTATGAAGTCTACAGTACTTGGGCTAAAATTGTCAGAACATGCTCAAGGTCTGATATTGAAGAAATGTTTGATATAGGGATGAAGTTGTATGCAGATCAGTTGAAAGCTCCAGGAATTTCAATTACAAAACTGGTGATGGAGTATCTGTGTATGATGTTCAAACCTGATGAAGTGGAGGAAATCATAAGTAGTGTTTTTCAAGCAGTTACCAATTGGACTTTGTATGAAACTAGTGGCGTATATTCTGTGACTTTGGATAGAAATCACATTGAATACTTCCTAGTGGATAAAGTATACAACCATAGCAGATTGAAACTTCATTTAATGTTGAAGAAGAAGCTTGGATGTGGTGAAAATTCAGAAATGGCTAAATATTTGATCCAAAGAACAATTAATCAAAGTTTGGGATTGGATGCAAATACTGGAATTTAGGTCATGATGAAGTTTTGGGAGCATCTTGAAGAAGATCTGAAGAACTTGACTTCTTTTCCTAAAAGTCAAGTTAGGGGGAGATTGTTGGGAACTGAAGAAAAACTCAAGTATGGTTAATGCTGCTAGTTCAAAATTACTACTGCTAGAAGATTTAAAGGTTAATACTGCTGAGTGTTACTACTGCTAGTAGTTAATACTGCTAGTTAAAGTTAGTGCTGCTTGAACAAAGTTAGTACTGCTTAGCTAGTTAGTACTGCTAGTGGTTAGTACTGCTTAGTAGTTAATGCTGCTAGAAGGAAGTTAATGCTGCTGAAGATTAATACTGCTTATATGATGAAGATTCGTATGAAAGGATATACATGGAAGCTTAGAGATATACATAGAAGATATACTGAAGATATTTTATTTATTGTAATTATCTTTGTATTCAGTATATATATTGTATTGTTTAGAATAGTTAGATAACTTTAGTTTTCATTCTTTTAGAAAAAATCAACCTCAAGGCATAGATCCTAATTCTAGAGAAGTAGAATTCGTATTGGTGAGCCTGTTCATCAATATTGAGGTTGAGTGAGTAATCTTGTAACTTCAAAGCATTCAATAAAAGCTTACAGTTTGTTATTCATATTTTCTGTGTTGATTTACTGTTTCATTGAATATCAAAGTGTTATTCCGCAAACTTCTTTGATATTGTTTCTGAGAGTTAATTCTTGTTGAGAATTCGATCCTGACAGCATCAGTGTCAAAACCCTCATTAGACAACCAAACTGATGACCAACCCACACCACTCATTTCTAATAATCCTCCTCAGATTCCTATTGAAAAGCCCACATCCCTCATCACCAAAATCTATATAAGGAAAAAGATAAAGAAGGTTCCTTCCCTTCTTATACCTTCACCCCCACAGCCTTCAAGCCCTCTAATGGAGCATTCTCCATTAGAGAATATCGATAGGGAAACCACAGGGGTGTCTCCCAATCCCAAGAAGGTGCTCAATACGGAGAGGGAAGAGCATATGGGTAGTACACTACTGACTCTGCACAAAGTGCAGGGCAGGACAGTGTAAACATATCTAAGACCTTCCCCATCGCAACTTTGGGTGAGCAATCATCCAAAGGTACCAGGTGCCAAGAAACCAAGGGGGTAGAGGCTGCTTCTGCTAGTCAGAAGACCTCTACTAAAAGATCCAAGGATCCATCAAGGGTGGTCAACACACCCAAAGGAGGTGAGGACAGATATAACTATGATGAATTGATGGAAACTATGGGAAATATCAATCTTGATGTCATCAAACAGGGTGCTGATATAGAGGAATTGAAATTGGTGATTCTGTCTCAACAAGTGCAAATTACCAAACTAAAGAAGATGGTTCAGAGGTTGTTGCAGAAAAAGAGAAGAAAGCAGTATGTTTTAAAGAAAAGGGGAGATACTTTCAACAAGGGGGAGAGACAAGCTGAAGGGGAGAAACAAAGCCCTATTAGCATGGAACCTCATTTTGAGGGGGAGTTGAATAGGGAAACAGAAAAAGCAAATGCAGCAGAAAATACAAAAGAAGCAGTAACTGAGCCAGCAGCAATAACTGCAAAAGAAGTAGAAACAGAGAAAACTGCAGCAGAAACAGCATTGTCCAGAGAGGAGATTGAAATTGAAGAAACCCTTGTAAAAGCTAAGAATGACACTCCCAAAGCCACTCAAAAGGCTAAGGGAGTAATGATCAAAGAAGGAGGATTAGAAAAAAAGCTTCAAGAAGTCAGTATGGAGGATGCAAAGAAGAAGGGAAAGGAAAAGATGGTTGAGTCTGAGCAACCAGTGAAGAAACAGAAACAGATACAGTTGGATGAAGAATTGGCCAAAAAGCTTCAAGAAGAGTTGGAAAAGGAGGAACAAATCCAATCTGCAAAAGACAGAGAGATAGCTTTGGAATTGGCTACTAAGCTGAATGAGGAATATCAAAGGAGTTTAAAGCCTACTGGTGTTAAAAAAGTAATAAAGAAAGCTGTTGTGCAAAGGCAAAGATAACCTTCCAAGACATACTTGGCAAACCAAGAAAGAAGGAAGATGATAAACTTCCTGAAAGGAGCTATTGGAGTTCCTGAGGGAATGTTTACAAGTATGTTCTTTAGAAAGCTTGAAGAAATCTACCAGAAGGAGATGGCCAAACTGAAAGGGGACTCCACTCAAAGGGAAGAAGATGAAAGGAAAATGAAAAATAGGCATGATCTCAACATCCAACAACCCTTCCCAGAAAGTGAAGAAGGAACTCCTGTCAAGGAAAAGAAAGAAGAAAAGAAAGAAGATACTGTGGCTCACCAAATTGGATTAATTAAAAGAAAGAAAACCATTGCCACCAAGCCAAAGGCAAAAAGAGCAAGAATTGAAGAAGAAAGAACAGAAGCAGAAGCATAACCTATTGATGAACCTTTAGCAGAGCCAGAGCATAATCCAGAGCAGTCCAATCAGCAATCAAATGAGCAGTTTGACTTGTACATGACAGTGACAGATAAAGATCCAGTACAAGCTGACCCAATATCAGTCCAAGCTCCTAAAATTATCCATTGGGATATCCTGGAAGATCAAAGGAAGAAATACTTCAGGATTAAAAGGATGGGAGACAAGTATGAGGTTTACTCTACTTGGGGAAAATTCATCAGAAGTTGTTCCAGATCAGACCTAGAAGAAATGTTTAAGGTTGGAATGAGCTTGTATGAAGAGGAATTGACAAAAGCAGGAGTGAGCTTAATAAAACTAGCCATGGAGTACTTGTGCATGATGTTTGATCCTAGCAGAGTTCAACATGTGGTCAGAGATCTGCATCTGGAGAATAAATTCCAAAGAATAGAAAATTGGATGTTGTTTGAAAGGTGTGGAGTCTATGTCATCACTGTAGACAAAGCTTATAATGAGTACTACCTGGTGGATAAGATTTATGATCACAGCAAAGTCAAGTTGCAAGGTATGTTGAATGCAAAGCTTATATGTTCAAAGGATTCAGAAATGGCAAGGATAATAGTCAGAAAAATTATTAATCAAAGTCTGGGACTGGATCCAAATCTGGGCAACTGAGCTGAAGTGTTGAAAGCATCATGAAGACTCTAAGTTGAAGAACTTAACTTCTCATCCTGAAAAGTTAAGTTAGGGGGAGATTGTTGGGTTAGAATATGCTAAGGATGGATACTACTGCTAGTTGAAAGGTATTACTACTACTTGTACTTTTAATACTGCTAGTAGAATTAATATTGCTTGAAAAGTTAGTGTTGCTACTTGAATAGTTTGTACTGCTTAGAGAGTTAGTACTGCTAGTAGTTAGTACTGTTGAAGATTACTACTGCAAGCATGGTTAATACTGCTCAAGGATTAATACTGCTGATGATGTTTATGCTGCTCAATGATTAATACTGCTAAAAGAAGGTTAGTGGTGCTTCTAAAGATAAAGAAGACTTGAAGATAAAAGATGAGTTGGAGATATGGTTGAAGATAATTATGGTATTGATGCTGAAGATCAATTTTATTTTGATAATTATCTTGTACTCAGTCTTGTATATATAGTATAGAAGTCTTTGATAGAAGAACAATAATTCATACGTTTTTGTTTAGAGAGAATTAACCTCAAGAATAGTTTAGATCCTTTCTATAGAGAAGTATAGAACGTCTGTTTAGCCTGTTAAACAGATTGAGGTTTTGTGTGTAATCATCAAGTTGAATTAATATAACTTGTGATTTGAGTTCTATATACTGTTCCATTGATTTTCTGTTAAAGTGTTTTTCCGCAACTTATTTAACATTGTTTCTAAGTTTGTGTTAAATTCTTGTTGAGTTTCGATCCTGACAACCTTCACTACTTGTTCGATTTCGATTTCACCTTCACCGCTCGTTCGATTTTGCTGCTTCGAGTTCATTGCTGGTTTAATTACACTATTTCAATTCACTGTTGGTTCGATTTCAACCCTAGACAATAATTTCCTTTGGTCGATTTCTCCAAAGGTAATGATTTTACTGATTGTTCGATACTTGTTTCTTCTCCATACTCGATTGTAGTTCCATACTTGTTTCTTCAGTCGATTGTTGTTCCATACTTATTTCTTAAGTCGATTGTTGTTCCATACTTGTTTTCTTCAGTCGATTGTTGTTCCTTACTTGTTTTTTCAGTTGATTTTTGTTCCATGCTTGTTTCTTCTCCATAACTGCTCGACATTTCTGCAATGTAGATTTTTGTAACCATGATTTCTATAATGTCGATTTCATATTTGTTTCATACTTGCTACTTTTTGTTTGAAATTGGCTACATTGTGTTTGAACTTGAAAGTTTAAGTACTTAATGAATTTTTGTTTGATTTTTGGATTATATCAATGAATTTATGAATATATGGCTTAAAAATAAACAGCAATTTACAAAACAGCTTAAAATTCATATTCAGGGGTAAATTGGTCATTTCTGTTATTCAGACTGTTAATTCAGATAAAAAAGTAAACAACAACATCAATTTATCCAGACAGACAAATTTATCCAGACATACATATTTATCCATACAGGACTTAATGAAAAATTTAGTAAACAGCCCCTAAGTAGGGTGTAGAGGGGTGTTCCTATAGCAACACCCTTCATAAATGAGTTTTTCTTGATCCCAATGACGCAATTATCCAACCAACATAATGGAAATAAAGCCCATTACCCATATGTAAATGCGAAAAATGGAACATGAATACTAAAGTGCATAAATAAAAAAGAAAGTAAACTATAATTTTGGTCTCTGTGGTTTACCTGAAAATACGAAAGTGGTCACTGAACTTCAATAAGTGCCAATTTCATCCCTACTGTTTTGATTTTGCTTTGAAAATGGTCCCTCGTCATTAACTCCGTTAAAAAAGTCCGTTAAGTCAGGGGTAATTTTGTCTTTTTACATGTTTCTTGAATCTTCATCTTCAACCTCATGAACACCAAGAACATGATGAATGTTCATCTTCTACTTCAAGAACACCAACATTTTAAAACCCAAATCAAACTCAAAAACCAAAAACTTAAATCAAACCCATGTCTAAAAACCAAATCCTAAATCAAACCCAAAATTTAGAAACCTAAATCACACTTACATTTAAAAATCAAAAATCTAAATTAAACCCATATTCAATACCCAAAATTAAACCCACTTAAAAAAGGAAAGAGAGAGATTGATACATATCTGAGAAGAGAGAGAGAGAGAGAGAGATATTTCAAACACCGATCTAAGAGAAGAGAGAGAGAGATCGAGACACATATCAGAGAGAAGAGAGAGACATCGAGAAATAGAGAGAGAAATTTGAGATAGAGAGAGAGATTGAGAAATAGATTTGAGATAGATAAATAGAACGACAAGATGGAAGCAAGGGTTTTTCTCCGGCAAGTACATCGTCTCCAACGACTTCTTCTTCTCCAGGGACTTCTTTTCCCTATGGTGTGCGTATTTCTCGACCTCTCTCTCTCTCTCTCTGTATCTCGATCTCTCTCTCTATCTCGATCTCAGATCTGTATCTGAAATCTCTCTCTCGATCTCTCTCTCTTCTCTTCTCTTCTCTTCTCTTCTCTTCTCAGATTTGTATCTCTCTCTCTCTCTTTCCTTTTTTTAAGTGGGTTTAATTTTGGATATTAAATATGGGTTTTTGGTTTTTGAGTTCATCATGTTCTCTTTATCTCGATCTCAGACACATGTTTTTTAGTTTGGTTTTAGTTTTTGGTTTTTGAGTTTGATTTGGATTTTAAAATGTTGGTGTTCTTGAGGTAGAAGATGAACATTCATCATGTTCTCGGTGTTCATGAGGTTGAAGATGAAGATTCAAGAAACGTGTAAAAAAGACGAAATTGCCCCTGATTTAACGGACGGTTTTAACGGAGTTAATGACGAGGGACCATTTTCAAAGCAAAATCAAAACAGTAGGGATGAAACTGGCACTTATTGAAGTTCAGGGACCACTTTCGTATTTCCGGATAAACCATGGGGACCAAAATTGTAGTTTACGGTAATGAATTAAATACGAAAAAAAATCAATAATCATAATGAAAATAAACAAAACATAACAGGCTAAAAATTAAATATAGACATAAACATATTACCAACCATTGGATTTCATATGATAGATAAATAGAAGCTTTGTTCTTTAATATCGAATGTTCCTCCATCATTATTCAATACAAAGAAACGAAGGGAAAGTGAGAGAAGAGAGGGAGTAAAACAACAAAGGGTTACATTTTTTATATGTTATTCGGCTTATTTTTGTACCGACATGATTTATTTATTCGTGGAGTAAAATATTGGGTGAAATTCCCCATCTCAAGCTTTGTATTTTTCAGCTTTCCCTAGCCCAATTACAACTTTACTACTATATGATATGATCGTATAGAAGACCAGAAATATTTTAACAATTTGCATTCTACATAATTGATAACCTGATTTTAGTGATGCTACAAAATCATATCCTCTTAAAAAAAGTTTAATGTATTTTCATGTTTGAGTTAACCATCTTAATCTTTCTTTTACATTTTTCTAGTTTTCTATAATTGTAAGTTAAATGTTGGATTCTTTTTTTTAAGTATATATAATATTTATATACGACAACTACTCACACTTCTTCCGTACCTTTGGCGAGGTGATAAATCAATGGAAGTGGAATTTTGAGGTGCTAATAATCTCAAAAGAATGATATTGTCGAACAACATGCATTAGTTGTAAACATCAAATCAAGAAATCGACTTTTTGAAGATATATGGTTTTTGAAGAAATCAGTAAAAGCTGATATAGAAGATATGCCGTCGACAATGAGAATTAGCTTATGAAGAACATGACAAGTAATGATCTTTGCATTTTGATTAAAAGGCTTATACTATCATATTTTGGATAATGTTAATTAAAATCACTTGTAAACATGTTTGAACAACCATTTTCTAAATATAAATGGTCAAGTTGCTAATAGTTTTGAGAAGAGTAGTTTTTAGATGAGCTTTTACTCTTTTAGTTTTAATAGTAGTTTTTTGTTTACATTTAAACAATATTTATGTTTTTGTATTGTAATGTACTTTTGTACTTGTTATAATTATCATATCATCCCTTTTGCCTTCATTTTTTTGCTTTTGTATTTTGTTGGAATGTCGCTGATGTCACAACATTGTTACATGGATTCATCATCATTTATGTCTTTAATTCTTTTTACTTTTTCTGCAAGGGTGTTGTCATATACACCCTAGTCTATATGTCTAGGTTATAAGTTTTATGTAATCATTTCTATTGTAATGATATTGATCTTATTACTAATTATTACGAGTAAGATAATATATAAAGATTAATTTAAAATAACCAAATATATAAAATTAAAAATAATAGCTTACTACAATTATAATATATAAATTATTTTGGTTTCATTTTCTTAATTTAAATTGAAATCAAACTATATATATATATCAAGAAACCAAACTATGAACAATCAGTGTTAAGTAGATCGAAAAAAACTCGAACAAATGAAATGAAAAATTAACAACTCAATTAGACTTGCCTATTTCATTTTCCTTCTTCCCACCAATGTGGGATATACAAAGTTAACCACATTTCAATAATTGTAGAATACTCAACTCTCATGATGCCAAGTCATCTTCTTCGTTTTTTCTTTTAATATATATAAGATTATAGAATACTTAACTCTCATGATACCAAGTCATCTTCTTTGGTTTTTTCAGATTTTTTATTTTATTTTATGTATTGAAAGACTTCCTCCTTTCATAACATGATTTGCTACCAAAAAAAAAAGACTTTCTCCTTTCATATACACAATTCCAACTTTCAAATTTCTTCTATCTCACCAATGTGGGATAAGTAAACTTAACCACATTTCAAGATTTAAAGAAAACATTTTGTAAGATTAGAGTGTTTACTCATTTGAGCCAACAACATGATTTGCTACAAAATGATGTCTTCCTCCTTTCATATACACACTTTCAACTTTCATTTTCCTTCTTCCCGCCAATGTCCAATGTGGGATAAACAAAGTTAACCACATTTCAATATTTCTAGAATACTCAACTCTCATGATGCCAAGTCATCTTCTTTGTTTTTACTTTTAATATATATAAGATTGTAGAATACTTAACTCTCATGATACCAAGTCATCTTCTTTGGTTTTTTCAGATTTTTTATTTTATTTTATGTATTGAAAGACTTCCTCCTTTCATAACATGATTTGCTACAAAAAAAAAGACTTTCTCCTTTCATATACACAATTCTAACTTTCAAATTTCTTCTATCTCACCAATGTGGGATAAGTAAACTTAACCACATTTCAAGATTTAAAGAAAACATTTTGTAAGATTAGAGTGTTTACTCATTTGAGCCAACAACACGATTTTCTACAAAATGATGTCTTCCTCCTTTCATATACACACTTTCAACTTTCATTTTCCTTTATCCCACCAATGTGGGATAAACAAAGTTAACCACATTTCAATATTTGTAGAATACTCAACTCTCATGATGCCAAGTCATTTTCTTTGGTTTTTCTTTTAATATATATAAGATTAGAGTAAACTCTAATTTTGGTCCCTGACGTTTAGTGATTTATTTGAAAGAGGTTCCTATGGTTTCATAATTCAAGTTTACATCCCCAGGGGTTGGATTTTGCTCTAGAAATGGTCCCTGACCCCTAACGACGTCAAAATGGTCCGTTAGGGACAGGGGTATTTTGGGTATTAAAAGTTTTCCCTCAAATTTTAACCAAATTAACTCTTCATCTTCAATAAACTGAGTTAAACTCAGTTTAACCAGTTACACCATCGTCTTCACTTCACTCTTGCATACACTCACAAACCCTCACGAAGATCAAAAATCGAACATGGTAGGAGGTTCGTTTGTTCTCAGGCGAGAGCTACACGAAGGTTGGAGTCCCACAGATATCTACGGTAAGTGTCCATTGAGCTTTGTTTTTTCCCATTTTCTTATCACCATCTTCAATGGAGTAAGGATGAACCATTGAGCTTTTTTTTGATGATTTTGTTCACAGAGATTTATGAAACACTGATAACAGTAAGGATGAACCATTGAGCTTTTTTTTTTGATGATTTTGTTCACAGAGATTTACGAAACACTGATAACAGTAAGGATGAACCATGTGTTAAGTCTGATTTTATAGTAATCATTGTATTTATAGGCTTGGTCTTATACTGTACTTAGATAGGTTCTATCTATGTATAAGCCAAGGGTATTTAAGTCCCTTTGACCTTGTGTCTTGTAGAACACTTTCACGCATATTGAATACATTTTGTTACTTTAAGCTTTGAACTATCTCTCTCTCTCTACTTTCTCTCTCTAGGATTTAGAGATCTTGGATTCACAATTGGTATCAGAGCCAATCTAGATCTTGAGAGGATTAAGAGATCGTGTTTTTCGTTTCTGAATTTGTAGATTAATCGAAAATTTGATTGATTTTCTTGAATTTATTCAAGAAAATCTCGTTTTCTTGATTTTTCATCAAATTCGGGTGTGTTTTTGAACGAATTTCGTTGATAATTAGTTTGTTGGATTCGGTTTTAATAGAAGAAAACTTTTGATTCACATTGATTTTCAAGAAATTCAGTTTTTGGTGTTCGATTTTGTGATTTTTGAAGTTTCTGGAAAACATTTTTTCAACGTACTGCTCTATTCACGATTTTTCGAAATTGTGGTTTTTAATTGAAAAGTTTGATAGAAAAGTGTTAGAATATTATTTTTCGATCATATATGTGGAAGATTTCATAAGAAATTTCTATTCTGTAATCGATTGTGTTGATTTTTCATGTTTTTCAGCGGTTTGCGTCAGATTTACACTTTGCGCGAGTTCATCAAGCTTTGCGCGAGTTCTTCCTGATTTGCGCGAGTTCCTCCTGAATTCAGAATATCAATATTTTTCAGAGTTTTCGCTATATGTTCGTCACGCAAAGTTTAAACTTTGCGTCTCACTCCTATCACGCAAAGTGAACTTTGCGTCTTCATCAGCTCACGAGAATTCAAGTTCTCGTCATCTTTTGCTCACGCAAATCATCATTTGCGTCACTCGTGTATTGCGCAAAGTCAAGTTTGCGTCTTCTGTTATTCACGCAAAGTTAAGTTCTCGTCAGCAACACCTCACGCAAAAATTCCAGTTTGCTTCTTTCTTGACTCACGCAAATTACAAATTTGCGTCTTCTTCTGATCGCGAGAATCTCTATTTGCGCTTCCTGCTTCTCACGCGAATTCCCAGTTTGCACTATCTGCCTATCACGCAAACCTCAAGTTTGCGCCAGTTCTAAGTCCAGACTTAGAATTTTTCTGAGTTTCTGAAATATGGATTCTGCGAAGTTTGCTTTCCAAGCTCAGTTTTACAAGAGTGATCTGATGATGCAATTAGGCACAGAAACTCGTCCTCCAGTTCTAGTTGACGAAAACGAATTCACTCAATGGCAAGATAGGTTCCTGAACTTCATCGAGCGTCAAGCTAATGGAGATAACATGATGAAGTCTCTAACTGAAGGACCTTTCATAAAGCCTAATAAAGAGACTCCTGCAACAACTGAAGAGGCTTTGCGAATGAAAGTTGATCGAGAATTAAAAGCTAATATGATGCTAGCTTTACCAAACTCTGTCTACAACCGGGTTGATCATTGCAAGGATTATCCAAATCTGTTGTGGACACAATTGGAAAAGATCATGCTTGGTTCATCGGTCACAACTCAACTCCGCCATACACGTTACATGAACAATTTTGAGGAGTTTAAAGCCAAAGAATCTGATTCTCTAAAGAGTGTTTTCGACAAATTTTGTACAGTGTTGAATGATCTGCAAAAGGTAAATGTGAACAAGACAGAGCTTGAGACGAATCTTAAACTCCTCAATGCTCTTCAGCCTGAATGGAACAAATCTTGTCATAGACTGAGGAACGATGTTCGGATCTCTACTATGCAGATTCAGGAATTATATGAGATTCTGATGACTGATGAGAGCTTGGTGCTAAAGAAGAAAGCAAAGCTTGAAAAGAAGAACAAAAAGTCAGTGGACCCGATTGCTCTCATCACGAAACAATTGACAGAACAAGCATTGTCTGATAATGCTTACGACGGGTCAACTGATGATGATGGCGAGGCACTGCAGAAAGCTATGATCCTTCTTTCTCAACATTATCAAAAGAAGTTCCAACCTAGGTCGAGTTCAAACAATCTTCGCTTCACTTCTGGGTCCAAGAATGCTCAAGTGCCCGAGGCAAAGAAACTTGTTGCATGTTACAACTGTGGTAAGCCGGGTCATATTTCAAAGGAGTGTCGAGTGAAGAAGGTTAGAGACTCAGCATATTATCGAAAGAAACTGGAACTCGCTGAGAAAAGAGAGAATGGAACTGCTTTGCTTGCAGAAGAAGAGTTTTGGCTGGATCACTCTGATGATGAAACTGCAAATGTCGAGATCGCTCAGATGTGCTTTGTTGGAGATGATCAGTCAGATGATGATTTTGACACTGATGAAGACGAGGTAATTTCTGATTTTTATTACACTTTCATTTCTTCACAGATGGATATTATAATTACTGCTTTACATGATTACCGCTTGAAGTTATTATCTGAAAAGAATTTAAATTCTGAAAAGTCAGATTTGATTGACAAATTGAAAATTTCTTTGAAAGATGAAAAATCTATTTTGGAAAATACAAAAGACATCTTTCAAAATAAATTAGATGATTTGGAAAAATCAAATAAGACTTATCTTGAATCTTTGTCTGCAATGACCAATTTAAAAGACAGTTTTTCGGATAAAATAAATAAATTAGAAGAAAAGTTATATCGAAGAAACCAATCTGAGCAAACAATTTTTATGAATAAACCAAGAAGTGAGGAAGCTTTAAAAGAAAATTGGGGACTCAGTTTTAAAAATCCACATTGTTTAAACAATGCGATTGAAAAATCCCCTACTTTATATAAATACGATTATCTAACTCTTGCTCAATATGCTCCTCAATTTAAAATTGATTGGATGAATGAGAAGCAACTGTTAGAAATCGAAAATTAGAAAAGGACAAATAACAAGAAAAATGAAATTACTTTTGTTTACACGAGAGAAAATGCAAAATATTTTCCTGACAAATCGAGAAGAGGTAGAAAAGGTTTAAATGATATATCTCCTGTCAAATCTTCAGTGTCTGATGATTTTGTTGATATTTTTGCTAATAAATATGATAAGGAAAATATATCTCCAATCATTTATGATTCTAAGAGATATACACCTCCTTTAATTTTAGAAAGCAAAATTATTGATCTTGAAGATAAGATGGACGATCAAAATATTTTAAAAGAAATTGAATCTGATATTATTCTTTCTTTCATGATGTCTAGTCTTGAAGAAAAATTATTTTCTCAAAAACAATATTCTATTTATAGCTTTTCTTCTAATTGTCAAGTAAACAGAATGGAAGTTTCTAAATCTGATATCTTTTCTCAAAATAATTCTTACTTCGAGGTAAGTTCAGATTTATTGTCTGATCAGATTGGTTGCTTAGGTAAAATTATTTCTTCTGATTTAAATATTAAATCCCAAATTCTTGATGAATCTTTTACGCTAAATGATCAGTATTATAAACCTAAACGTAAAAGAAGACGGTCAAAGAAGTCGAAGAAACAAGATAAAGTTCTTTCTGACAGTTCTAATTCTTCTGATTCTAATCTTTCAGATAGGACTTTGAGCAAGTCATCAAAGCAGATTTGGAGAGCGAAGCGGATATCTGATGAATCTCAGACTGATGGAGATAGATATGTAGACAGATATTATAAAAGTGATTCATTTGTTGTTTGTAAGAAAATTTCAAAATATTTAATAAAGCAAATGATTCAAATTTCCAAAAATGTCTCATATTCTTCTTCTGATTCTAGTTCAGATGATTATGCCTTGTATTCATCTAATGACTGTGCTTATTTTTCTGATAATCTTTCTCGTGCTTCTCGTGTTAAATCTAATCAAATTTTCCCCATAAGAACTGCAACTAACAAACATGGGCCCAAATTCAAGTGGGTACCAAAATCTCAATCTGAATCAAAGTTGCAGGCACCTCATGTCAAGGGGGAGTAAAAGATTATGGCTCTTGAGTAAATCAGCTCAAGACCCGGTCTTTATTGTCAACATTTTGGCTTCTAAGTACATCAGCTTAGAACTCGTGCTTCAAAGACAATGACTTCTAGACATGTCAGTCTAGGACTCATTCTTCAATGCTTTTCAGCTTCTGACTAATAAGAAACTGTGAGTACATCTACTTTAATTCCGCTGCATTTATCTCTGATAATGATGTTGTTCCAGTTTTCTCAAATGTTTTTTAAAAAGAATCTGAGCAATTCTATTCAAACCCTGATTTTGTTCAACCCAAATTTTTTTTTTCAAAAGAGACACAAATCTTTCTTATATACATTATGTGAAAGATAATATTAATGAATTATATTTTGTTTCAACTGAATATAAACTTGCCGATCAAATGTTTCTATTTTTTAAATCTCGGCATGTTGTTTTAAAAGTTTAAACATTTACAAATTTTATTCTATAAAGTAAAAGTTTTACAATTTTTCTTTCTTTTGAATAAAATGTATGTCTAGGATAAATTTTCAAGTTCGTTTGTTTATATTAAAGTTCTTATATGTTCAAATTTCATCTCTAACAAAAGTCGAAAAGTCAGCAACATGTTTGTAGCTTTTGATATTGCTTTAAAGTTATGTGATTCGGAATATTTATAGTTTACAATGCTTAGAAAACCTAAAAAGTCTAAATTTTGGATCGTAATGAAAATATGGGCTAAGCACTTAGACATAAATCTTTGTGATTGAGATGATTATTAAATTCTTATAAATCAGAAATCTTTAAGTTTAAAAGTTTGTACCTGTGACCTTTCTGGTTTGGGAAAGTAAGTTCTGTGGGATGCTTGTCATCTGGTCCCCTAAGGTCAATTGATCTGGGAGTGATCGAACCCAAATCCTTCTATAGAACCAGATCGAAAGTCATTTTCTACTGGTATGAATGGGTTTAGGATGTGTCGATGTATCCTTTCTGATCTGGGAGAGTAAGTTCTGAGGGGTGCTTGACACCTAGTCCCCTAAGGCCAACTGGTCTAGGAGCGGCTGACCCAAATCCTACAATATGGTCAGATAGAAAGTTACGTTTACGGCATGTTCTATACTTACCAAACTTTTTGATTAAAAGATGCCAAATGTGCACACGCTTAAAAGATGCCAAAGAGCACACTCATGTAAAGATGTCATAGAGCACAATGCTAAAAGATGCCAATGAGCACACATCTCATGATACTTGGTGATATGTTTAAGTTGCAATAAACCTGTAAATTTGTGAAAGTCTGAATTCTTGATGGATTAGTGTGATTACATGCAAAGTTCTCTATTATATTTTTAGAATTGCATTTTCTTGAAGCTAATCGGAGTTCACATGCGAGCACACTGAATAGATTGATGAAAGTTTTTGAAACTGGACATGTCTTAACTTGATATGCAATAAAATTTGTTTCTGTATCCAAATACATACATTTGATTTCATCTGATGGATTTTATTGTGATATTTTACTAAGTAGAATTTTATTTGTTTCTGTTTTAATTTTTTTATATTTAGTCGTTTCAAAATACATATTCAGTATATTTTTCTTTCTACTTTGATGTTTCATTTTTTGTGTTCTCATATTTTCTTTATAAATGGGTTTGTGCATTATTCAAGGGGGAGTGAAAAAGGAGATTTTTTCTGAAAATATCATATCTGTTTTTGAGGGGGAGTATCTGGTTTTCTACATTAATGCTAACTTGAATTGTCATATCTAGTGCATTTGTGTAGGGGGAGTCAAAGAGCTTAAAAAGGTAAAATTTTCTGAGTTTAAGTCAGATTTGCGCCAACAGTTGGTCGCGCAAACCTCACTTTGCGCCACCTTCGGCTAGCGCAAACCTCCCTTTGCGCCACCAATGTGTAGCGCAAACCTTCCCTGTTTTTCCTTTACTTTGATTTTGCAGATCTTAAACTGTCTCGTCTCCAACATTTGCATGACCAAGTTGATCCCGATCATCAAGGTCATGAGGGGGAGAAGATTAAGGAGATGTTAAAGAGATAAAGAGCTCCAAAGTTTATCTGCTGATCAAGATTCGTTCAAGATTCTATTTTTCTCAGCCATTCAAGTCTTTTGCTGTTCCAGCTCCGATCACCACAATTCCAAGCTGTTGAACCAATTGTTCATTCAAGCTTATTCAAACTGGTCCAGTCTTGTCAAGACAGCAAAGACAAATCAATCTGAAAGATGCTGAGAAGAAATTTTTTTTAAGTCAGAAAGCTGTTTCACAAAGTCGCTTAGATGGTCAGTGCTGATTTAGAAGATTGTTTTTGAAGACCACATCGCCAATGATTACTAAGGAGGAGATTGTTAAGTCTAATTTTATAGTAATCATTGTATTTATAGGCTTGGTCTTATACTGTACTTAGATAGGTTCTATCTGTGTATAAGCCAAGGGTATTTAAGTCCCTTTGGCCTTGTGTCTTGTAGAACACTTTCACGCATATTGAATACATTTTGTTACTTTGAGCTTTGAACTCTCTCTCTCTCTACTTTCTCTCTCTAGGATTTAGAGATCTTAGATTCACACCATGGAGGTGTTTTTACTGGATTACCAGGAAGAAGATACGTGAATGGTAATGTTGATTTTATTGATTTGGTTAACACTGAGGGTTTATCTCTGCATGAGTTCGATAAAATGGTGTTAGCACTAGGGTACGATAAAGATGAAATAAAGTTTTACCATTTCTTGATTCCTCAAAGTGACCTTGATACTGGGTTAAGACCTTTAGTGAATAACCAAGATGTCTTGAACTTTCTAAGATATGCCCCTGTGATTAAAGTCATTGATGTATTTATAGAGCATGTACAGACAAATGTGTTTCCCCCAAATCAACATAATGATGTTATGGAGGAGAACATTGCTTTGAATCAAAGCATGGATCATATAATTCATAGCTTTGATCCTTTTATTGGGTTGGACTCAGAGTTACCATCACATAGAGGTAATGGAATAAACTTGAACCAGGGAGTTGACTTAAACCAGGGAGGGGACTTAAACCAAGGAGGGGGATTGAACAATGAATCGGACTTAGGAAGTGGCAACCATGGGGATTTAGAGAGTCATAACAGTAATGGGTTTAATTCATTTGATGAATTTGATATGGAGGATTCTGTGGATAGCTATGGGGAGTGGTTGGGAGTAAATGGAGAAGGAAGCCAAAATGTGGAGGGTGTTATTGATCCTTTTGATGTTGATAACTTCGACTCAGACGATGAAAACAGTTTCTGCAAGAAGGTTAGGCATACCACAGACCATAAGTATATTGACTTTTATGTTGGGTAGACTTTTGGT
Source organism: Arctium minus (assembly GCA_954870635.1). Classification (NCBI taxonomy): domain Eukaryota; kingdom Viridiplantae; phylum Streptophyta; class Magnoliopsida; order Asterales; family Asteraceae; genus Arctium; species Arctium minus. The sequence goes on from OX941082.1 coordinate 40,528,655, forward strand.
AATAAAGAAACCATAAGGAATTTGATCAAGCAGCATGAAATTGACACTAGAAGGGATATAGTGGTGGTAAAAAATGACACAATCAGATTTAGGGTCGTTTGTAGGGGTTCAATACCTAACTTAAAGGAGTCCAGTGGGCCTAGTAAAGGAAGAAAGGGTAGATGGAAGAAGTCCAATGGGGCCACTTGTCCATGGGTTTTGTATTTGTCAGCCTCAACAGATGAAGCAACTTGGACTGTGAAAACCTACCTTGACAAACATAAATGCTTCCAAACTAAAGAGGTTGGTATGGCCACTTCACATTTTCTCTCAAAGTATATCACAGAACAGATCAAGGTAGATCCGAATATTCCATTGAAGGCAATTCAATCCCAATTATCAGAGAAGTTTGAGATCTTGGTGTCACCTGGTAAGGCTATGAGGGACAGTTGGCCATGAAGAAGATTTGGGGAGACTATGAGTCACAGTACCATCACCTGAGGGATTACCTGAATGAGGTAAAAAGATGTAATCCAGATACAACTGTTAAGCTAGAAGTTGAGCCAGAACCCAATCCAAACAGTGATACCAGAAAATTCAAAAGGGTGTGCATATGTTTGGGAGCTTTGAAAAGAGGATTCAGGGCAGGTAAGAGGGATTTGTTAGGTCTAGATGAGACTTTTATGAAAGGTCCTTTTCCAGGGCAAGTGTTAACAGCTGTGGGTATTGACCCAAATCATGGAATATATATCCAGTTGCATTTGCAATAGTAGAGGCAGAGACAATAGATTCATGGATGTGGTTCTTAGAGTGCCTTGGAGATGACCTTGATCTTCAATCAAATTCCAACTTCACTTTCATTAGTGGCAGACAAAAGGTATGAACTTACTCTATTTTGCTATGATCTTACTCTGTTTTGCTACGATCTCACTCTGTTTTGCTTATGAACCTGGTTAAAGTCAACCGATCCAATAGGAACCGACCGATCCAATAGGAACCGACCGACAATGATTGGATATCCAATTGTAATTGGATCGGATCGGATCGGATCGAAAATTTTGACATCCAATTGGATCGGTTCGGTTCTTGGATGATGGTCCATAACCGAACCGAACCGAACCGAATTCACCATCCAATACCAACCGACCGAACCGAACCGATATAAACCGACCAAATACTAATTATTAATATAAAATTATATTGTTTATATATAAATTGATAAAAATTATGGAATATTATATTATATTTATATATATGAATTGTTGTAGATTGGATTTAAAACATTGGATGGATCTCATCCGATCATCCATCGGATGTCGGATGGATACAATCCGATCATCCATTGGTTGGATCCAATTCGATCCAGTGGACATCCAATAAAAATATCCATTGGATGGAACCGAACCGATCCAATCATCCATTGGATTGAAAAAAATCCAAGATCCAATGGATGATTGGATCGGTTCGGTTGGAAAAATCCAACATCCAATGGATGATTGGATCGGTTCGGTTGGGCTCACATCCATTGGATGTCAACCGATGAACACCCCTAATATAGGGTATTCTTCCAGCAATTGCCAATTTGTTCCCTTCTGCTGAACATAGATTCTGCCTTAGGCATATCCATGAGAATATGAAAATACAATGGAAGGGGAAAGCATACAAAGATCACTTATGGCAATGTGCAACAACTCTTACTGTCCCACAGTTTAAAACAGCAATGGACAACTTGAGAAGGTTCAATATAACTTGCTATGAATGGTTGAACAAGATCCCCCCTCAACACTGGACCAGATCACACTTCACAGGTATAACTGAACATTAGAGTGATGTGCTTTTGAATGATGCATCTTATGATATGATTTTTATTTGAGTTTTTCTTGAATTTTAATTATGTTACATGCTTCTTACACTCACAAGCAGATGTCACAGTGATGTGCTTTTGAATAACATGTGTGAGGTATTTAATAGACAAATTGTTGATGCTAGGAATAAGCCAGTTTACTCTTGTCTGGAATACATTAGAGTATATCTTATGAAGAGGATTTTTAATGTATGCAAAGTAATTGAGACTTGTGATGGACCACTAACCCCAATTGCAAACAAAATTATGGACAAGGCCAAGAGAGAGGCATCCAAATATCATGTGTTGTTTAGTGGTAGAAATAGGTATCAGGTATGTAAACTAAACTTGTGTATGCAAAGTAATATAAACTAGATATGTTTCTGATATGTTTCTTTTCACATAGGTATCTGGCCCTTGGAATGACCAATGCATAGTTGATATGAGAGCAAGGACCTGTTCTTGTAGGCAGTGGGAGTTAACTGGAATTCCTTGCAAGCATGTTGTGGCTACAAACTGGAACATGGCAGCAAATGGTTCTGATGTGGTACCTGAATCATGGGTGGACAATTCATACAGACTGAGCACATGGAAGGAGATGTACAACTTCAAAATTGAGCCAATCAATGGAAGCATGCTATGGGAAAAAGATAACTGCCCAACTACTTTGGTTTCACCAAATCATCATAAACAGGTTGGAAGACCAAAGAAAAAGAGAAGGAAGACAACTGAAGAATTGTCTCAGAAAAGGGGGGACAGTGGTAAAATGTCAAGGAAAGGGAAGATTGTCACTTGTGATAAGTGTAAGAACAAAGGTCACAATTCAAGAACATGTAAAGGGCAAGGAGGACCTTCATAGGATAGGGCATGATTTGGTTGTATGTTTGGTTAGTGCTAGTGCTCACTTATCTAACTTGGAAAGGTGTTTTGGTAATTGGTAGTATGTTATGTTATGGACAAAGTATCTTTTGGTTGTATGTTCTATGTTATGGTTTGGTTGTATGGACAAAACAGTTTGTAGGTAATTAGTAGACTGCTTTGTGTTGATGGAATGAAACAGGCTTGGTGTTATGTTTTGTGTTAATGGAATGAAACAGGCTTGGTGTTATGTTTTTGGTTCTTTCTTAATGGACAAAAACAGTGTGCTTTCTTAATGGACAAAAATAGAGTTTCCTTTCTTAATGTACAAAAACAAGGATTGATCAAAAGAATTGTCATTTACATTTGCATTGATCAAAAGACTTTCATTTGCAGTTGTAGAGGATAACAAGGATTGATCAAAAGACTTCCATTACAAAGAGTATTACACTTAATCAAAGACTTACATTACAAAGAGTACAAACAGATGAACAAATCCATCTTAAGCCTTCCAATTACACTTAATTCCTACCAAACAAAAACCAACATTCCAAAAAGCTATCCCAAAAGAGAAGCCAACATTCCCAGATTAGTTCAAACAGAAATATATACAAAAACCAAAAAAACCCAACTAATCACTATAATCAAATTCAACTTAAAATTTTCCCTTTCTCTAGTTTTGACACATTGCTCAGCTCGATTCTTGGATCTTAGGAGACCAGGGATGACATCCATAAACCTTGCATAAATGGGTGGATCAAACCAACCAAAAAATGAACATTGGCCCTGTCAAAATGAAAACAATGGGTAATTAGGTTGGAATAGAAAATGGAGATGATTTTGTGAAGGAGATGAAAAAAACTAGCCTTGGTATGAAGGAAATGTTGAAATTCGAAATTAGCTTACAATTCCTCCACAAGTGTAGAACCTACGGCCGGGATTTGAGTTTGTCCACGAGGTTCTCACAGTAGCTTGGACACCGCAGTAGCAGAGCACCATTTTGGTTGGAGAAGGAGAAGACTTTCAAATTTGGAGAAGGAGAGGAGCTCTGGAGAAGAAGAACATAGTGGAGAAGAGAAGGTTGCTAAAATGGAGTTAGGGGAAGAGTTAATTTGGTTAAAAAGGAGGGAAAACTTTTAATACCCAAAATACCCCTGTCCCTAACGGACCATTTTGACGTCGTTAGGGGTCAGGGACCATTTCTAGAGCAAAATCCAAACCCTGGGGATGTAAACTTGAATTATGAAACCATAATGACTTCTTTCAAAGAAATCACTAAACGTCAGGGACCAAAATTGGAGTTTACTCTTATTATTATATTATCTTTCATCTATCTTTATTAGTTTTCTTTAATATATTATTATGAGTATATAATAATTGTATAACTATTATTAGTATAATATATATATATATATATTTAATACAAATAATGAATTTTTTAATTCTTTTTAATTCTTTGTATATGTATTTTCTTTTAGAAAAACATATTAATTTAATATTAAATTTTAATACAAAGAAACAAAAAATATAAAAAGAATAAATATAAATGAAAATAGAAAATATTTAACATAATAAATCTAGGTTTCATAATAAAATCTTGTTCCAAAACATAACATGATTAGTAAATATAAAAATTAATTTTTAACAACTAATCCGCTATATTAACAAAAGTTTTTTGAGTTGGTTTGAGTTTTTTATAGAATTCTAGACGTGACATATATATGGTGTGCCATCCAGCTGCTGACGGGATTTTGTTACGGGTCCATAATGCTAAAATGGGAGGCATTGGGTACTCTCCTTCTAACTGGACCATCACATAATGATTGTTGTTTACGTATGAAATTGAAAGGACCCGATGGTATTGAAACTCTTTGGGACCTTTCCAGAGAGGAAAACAAGTCATAGAGCCTCCATTGGTTAAAAGGTGAAGGATCACACCAAACCTGTTGGCTATCAATATACTTGTCTCAGGCATAGTCATCAAGTGTTGCTCTGGTGCTGGCGATTCCCAAAAAGACAACGAATTAAGTATTTCATCGATTCCATAGAAAACTCTAGAGTATGCCGCATATGAACTCATTATCTCGTCTAATAATTCATGACGAACATAGGGCCATTGGTCTTCGCCATGCCCGAGACAAACATCTATTGATCGGAAACCACAATTCCCATCACCCCTTGCAATTTTGTATCGTTTCATTTATTATCCCTAACCCTTACATCTTGTATATTAATTCTTGTATATTCTTTATTTTTGAAATCCTCGTTAAGACCAATGTTATCAGTTTAGGGTTCCATGCATTAATGGTGACGAGACATTTTATTTCTATCAGGAAGATACTTGCCCGTTGTTGGTCGGTCTACAAATTTTGTAGACTAGAACAGAGTTTAGCTAAGGGGGAGATTTCTTGCATTGCACTTTTAATTACCTTCATCACTTGCTGAAAAAATATATTATCAACATAGTTATTTATGTCATTAATTAAGCCATGTGTTTAGCATTAAGCTATAATTAAACTAACTCTACATTTATATCATAAGTTAAGCTATAAGCATAATAAGCTCACTAAACCAAAATCAAACACTCTCTAAAGTTTAAGAGGATATCCCAACCATACCACCGGTGGCGGAGCCACATTGTAGCGAGAGGGAGCAGTTGCTCCCCCTGATCTCTCAATTTCTCTTTAATATAATAGTTCAAAATACAATGGTTCTCTGTCTGCCATAGGAAAACTAGAGGTGATCAGCGGTAGGGAGTACTGAGTAGATAGAGTGATGATGATGACGATGATAAGAAAAGCAACATGTACACTTAAAGTCCTTGTATTTTGTTCAATATTTTGAAATGACCCACAAAATTTTAAAATCATTACAATGTACCCCAATTTATATATCTAAAAGTTTACTTCATGTAGTTCGATTTTGATCGATTTGCTAGCTTTATGTTAGCATCACAACTCATTAATGCTAGATTGTTATTGTTCTTGATGAATTTAAATTTTAAAGTTACTAATATTAGAGAAAAAATTAGAGAAAAAAAATAACATAAATAAAAAGATTTGTAGTGTTAGACACCATTCTATTCTTAAGATATTCAGTGACTTCAGTCCATAATATTAATTGATTCGATTTTAGGATTGTCCATTTATATATTACTAATTCATAACTGCTATTTGTTAAGAGATAATTTTATATTAACTAGTATAACATTTAACATTCATGGATAAGTATATGATAAAAAGGAAAACGACCTTTGAATTGTCAGCTATGTCATATAAGAATAATTCAAAAAATAAGATGTCCATAAAAATATTTTAGTTAGGTTACCTTAATTTTTTATTTTAGAACATTAATATTTAAATTTTATTTATTTATATTTATGGTAACCTTACTATGCAATTCTGGCTCCGTCCCTGCATACCACCAGGAGCAGTTAGAATATTTATTAACCCCAATCCCCTCATCTATAAAAGTACCAAGTACTTCAAAGAGTACACTTGATGCCATCTAAGGATACATTGTAAACATAATAAACAAACAAAATCATATAACAATAAAAGACAAAGGGAACTGCCTCTTTTACCACTATAAAGATCCCTTCTGACATTTTTAAATTAAGTAATTATTTATTAATCAACTTCAAGTTATGTAAACGCGAGTAAATTACATTTTTAGTCCCTATGGTTTGTTGAAAATTTCTATTTTCATCCTTATGGTCTTGAAATTATGATTTTCATCTCTATGATTTATAATTCATTACTTTTTTCATCCTTATGGTTTAAACTTGATTGCTTTTTTCATCTCTATGGTTTACAATTCATTTCTATTTAGGTCCTTCATACTTAAAAGTGGTCTTTTGGCCTTAGGGACCAAAATAGAAATAAATTGTAAATTATAGGGATGAAAACTGAAATTTCAAAACCATAGGGATGAAATTCGTAATTTGTAACAAACCACAGTGACTAAAAATGTAATTTACTCTTAATTAAATAACCACGTGGGCTGCTTTCATCTATACATTTAAAAAGGAAATATAATTTGATTTTAGTTCAGAATTCTAATACCCTTTTGAAATCTTTCAGGATATATATAATTTTTTAAAAATTATATATATATCTATACTATATTATAAATCATGTATAAAAAACTATTAAAAACAATTTAACTCCTATTTAATTCTTATCTCTAACAACTTTAACTCCCTTAAAATTACTCCTCACTTCAACTTCCCTAAAATCACTCTCACAATAATTAATTACAAGATAAAAATCAAATTTTAAATATAAAAAATATAAAATATAATTAAGAAAAATCTAACAAAATATTTAATGTGTTGTAGGATAAGTGTGTCATCGTTTAAAGGATATGACGATAGAGATAGAGATAAATATATCAGAGTTAGATTAGAACTGAAATATCTTCTAACTATCTACTTGTAACTCCTCCCTATTTAAAGGGCTTATGATTAATGAGAATTATAGACTTCTTCTCTCTGTCTTATTGTTATTATCTCCATATTGTTATTTCATATGTTTTTCCCTTTAACACGTTATCAGCACGTAAGCTCAATCGGTTAGTTCGACAATCAAATTTCGGGTTTCCAACTTCATAAATCTATCCCTCCGTCGATGCTACAATCCAAGTAAGAATTCTTACACACGTATAATATTTATGTGGCGTAATATTCATGTCATAAACCATAAATCTGTCTCGGTTAACTTTCTGTTTTGAAAATTTTATATGCATATTGGCTTGTTTTTAAAAGTGTTCGCTTTTGAGTCTCGAAGTAATTTGTTATGTATGTTGTGTTTTGTTGGTTATATTTTATCCTTTATTCCAATTGAATCAAGATATGGATAAATGGATTTGAAATCGTATTTTATATATTTTAAACAATTATTTACTGACTCAATTTTTGTTATAGTTATTAATTTAGGTATTCTTAAATAAGTTTATAATATTGCATATATTTAGTTAGTTAACTTAATCATGTTATTATTATTTACTTATTTAAATAAATTAATTTGTTACAAGTCATTATTATAACGATTAATATGTTAGTAATCTTCGATGTTGTAAATTTCAATTTCAATTTAATCTTATAGTTGAAATTAATATTTGTAGATTTAGTTCTGAACCCTCCCAAAAAAAAAGTTATTATTGGATTTGTTAGAATTATCTCTTATCTAATTTTTTTTCTTAGACTTATCAACATTTAATTTTGTTATTTGTTTAATTTGCATTTGAACCTAAAGTTTGTCATTATCTATCGGATCATTATTATTTTAATTGTTTTATATATGCTTCTATTTTATCCTATTGTTATTGATAAAAAAAAAGTTATTATTGGATTTGTTAGAATTATCTCTTATCTAATTTTTTCTTGGACTTATCAACATTTAATTTTGTTATTTGTTTAATTTGCATTTGAACCTAAAATTTGTCATTATCTATCGGATCATTATTATTTTAATTGTTTTATATATGATTCTATTTTATCCTATTGTTATTGATAATGTACATTGAAGTGGACAACTTAATTTGTATTTATTTATCTAAATCAATTGTTTTAATTTGGTATTAAAATGTTTAGTAATTCTTTTATAGATTTTTATGCCTTATCCACATAATATTCAAAGGTACAAACGAATACCCTCATATTTTGAGACGACATATAAATCCTAAGTTTCATAGGATACATTTACTAGAAACCCCCAAAGAAATGTGGGATGTTCCGAAAGGGATATTCGGGAGTACTTATGAATATGTATTTCCCGAACTAATTGTACAGTGGAATGAAACCCACTCACTCGATTACAAAAAGGTAACTGATTTCAACAAAGAAATGTTTTTTTCTAAAACGCGCCTCAATCTATGTGGCAAGCAACTCACAGAAGATGACATGATTCCTAATATTATTTCCACCTTTCATATATAAGTAAATATTAATGAACCAATATAAGTTGGAATGTAATCTTTAGACAAACTCATCAACCTACTGCAAGTGGTTGAGAGACATAACAAGGTTCTTTCAAATAACACCACATATGTCGGGATAAAGAAAATTTCCGATATCAATAATGAAAGTGTTAGAGGTGGAAACAACTTCAAAGGATTGTGAGTTAAAAACAATTTCACACATGTGACATTTCTGCACCATGTGGACGAGACCCTAGAAAGGGTCAGGGTCTTGGTAAGAGTCGGGAATGATTTTTCAACATCTGGAGTAAAGATATAACTATTGTCCCAGGTGATAATGGACAGTCAAAATGCACTAAAGAGTGTTTCTTTCGAAAAGGGAACAAATTGAAAATGAAACATATTATATCTAAGATTAGTTGAATATAATTACATTTAAATGTGCTTTAATTATCAAATTAATTGATTCTGCAAAATAGACACTCGAGTTTATAACCATTATACATGTAAAGAAATACATAAAAAACAAAACAAAACTCTCAATGTTCTTCGTTCCGTGTAGGAATGTATCGAGGAGAACTTGATTTTTTTTATGACATCTCATACAAGAAATAGATTATTATTCATTGAATTAATAAATTTCCTCCAACCAAATACTTAGACGATGGACTGTCACTTTCTTGGTGGAACAAGTTTAATAGGAACCTTGTAAAGATATTCGTATCAAATGGAAATGAAAATGAGCATATATACATAAATTCTAATGAATATGAAAGCAAACATATATCATGGAAACTAATGTGTCAAACTAGTAGATTATTGGGTCATCGGAACATATTTTGTCACCAATAAAGAATTTTTGGGGGCAATAACACATATATGTTTTGGCATGACCATGCGGGACACCGTGGTTATGACATAGTGATCCGTGTATTGCAAAATACACATAGACACATTCTCTTTCGAGTGAAAGGCAGAATGAGGAAAATTGCAAATGTTGACTTCTGTAGCATAAGAAACAACATTGCTATATGCCCTCTCGAATACCTAAAACTTTTGTATATAACCTACTCCTTAGCCAAGACATGATTGAGACCATCCTAAAGCTAAGGACATAATACAAAAATATTCCATTGTTACAACGAATACAAGGTGATATTTATGGACATAAACATCCAGAATGCGGGCCATTAAAGTACTTTATGGTTCTGGTTTCGACACGATGAACGCATGTCGTATTATTGTCCACATGAAATGCTGCACTCCTAGCAATAACTATACGTTTAAGGTCTCACCACCCTGATTATTTCATCAAGTCTACATGACTTTGAATGCTGGAGAATTTACATCATAAGGATTTGATGTTAATTGCATATGTATTAGGATCAATGTAAAGATTCCTATACCCCATGTGTATATATAAAACGGTCTCATAGAAGTTGTTATCAAAGTAATATGATGACATCTAGGGTATTAGTAATGCGCACCAATTTACCCACATCTACCTGGGGTTATGCAATTATTATATGCAGTTTTTTTCGTTTTTAGACCCACTACTTGCTCATGCGTACCAGTTGGTAACTGGATATAAGCCTGATACTTTACATTTACGCATGTTTGATTATATGTGCAATTGCGCCCCCACAGCGCATCAAAATGGGTCCTTAAAGACGAATTTGGTATATGTTGGATATGAATCCCCAACAATTATCCGCTAATTATAATATTTGACTAGTGATCTCTTTACCGCTAGATTTGCGGGTTGTCACTTTCATGAGACAGTCTTCCCGTCGTTAGGGGGAGATAGGAAAAAGGATTTTCCATGGGAACGACAGGAAGTGTCATTGAATATTCCCACTCTGTCTCATTTCGATCCCCAAAACTTCACAACGTAATGTTGAAGTCAAACGAATCAGACTCGATACCTGATACGTTTAATATTCCAAAAGTGACAAGATCACATATACGAGCTGCAAATATACTTGCAAGGTTAAAAAGTCCCCAACAGGGGCACAACGCCATTGGAAAGTGCGTTGCAATCACACATAGTGGAGGTGTGGTTGAGGTCGTAGCTCCCAAACGGAAATGGGGGAAGCTACTTGGTTCGATAGATACTCATCTAAAGGAAGAGAAGAGTAAGGCACAACTATTTGTCATCAATACATAAACCTCTCATGAGATTGTCTCTGATTAAACTATGTCTATGAATCATCACTGGAGGACGCTCCGAAGTTAATATTGATTCTAGAGATGAATATTAATCTCAAATGAACTATGAGAGTACATATGAGTCGATGGACAAATCATATATAATTATTGATGATATATTTCGCATATATTATTGTTTATGAGGTGATAGAGCACATTGACATCGAACCATGCTCAGTTGGAAAATATCAACAAAGAGCAAACTGGCCTAAATAAGCAATCCAGGAGAATCATATTATTTGACAAATGAACAGGTATTTAGTTTGGTAGTGCTAACCCACCAAGTGTAAAGCCTGTAAGACATAGATAAATCATTTGTCCTAAAGCGTAATGAGAATAATTAAGTCATAATGTATGAGACTCTCCTTTGGCGCAAGGTTTCTCACAACGCCCTGGATTGACCACGAGGAAACTTACTCTCTCATGATGGATGTTATGACATCCGTATAATTTACTAGCCTAGTAGTTTCCGAAGGACTGGAAATGCAACTCATGAATGTGGTTACCACATATCTCTACGGGGATCTAGATTTAGAGATATATAAAAGTGCTTGATGATATTACATTACCAAAATCAAGCAACTCTAAACCACGAAATGCGTTTGCAATAAATTGAAACGCCCACTTTATAGATTAAAACAATATAAGTGGATGTGGTATACCCGCCTAATGGAATAATTGATTGGGAAAGGATATATAAGAACGATGAAATGTTCTCTTGCTTATTTATTATGGAAAACAAGTTCCAGATTTTCAAAGTAGCCCTATATGTCAATGTTATGAACATAATAGGCACTCTTGATGAAATGAGAGGAACCACACGCTACTTGAAATATGATTTTGAGAGGAAAAATCTTGGGAAAACTTGGTTTTGTCTAGATATTTGAGCTAGGACACCGAGTTTGTGAAATATTAATTCACCGATCGCATATGTCCAGAAAATAATCAGGCAATTTAATATGGACAAAGCGCATCCGGTTAGCACTCCCATGATCGGTCGAAGTGTCGGATATAAGGAAAGATCCATTTCGTCTAAAGGATGATGACGAAAGATGCTGGGAGCTGGAATTCCCTATCTAAGTACAATATGCGCATTATCGTACTTAACATAATACACTTGACCATATATTGTATTTCTTAGTGAACTTGTTAGCTAGATTTAGCTCAGCGCCAACGCAAAATCATTGGAATGATATTAAATTAATCTTTTGGAACCATTGACATGGTTTATACTTTCCCTATAGAAAGAAAAATGGGATTGATAATCGAACGTCAATACCTACTTAGAATGTAAGCAGCAAAAGTACTAGCTAGCTCTTATAGAAAAACACCAAATAATGTCTTGGTATGTGTTTGCTGATATTAGGTATCTGTCTGACCCATACAAATGATGTTCCCAAACTGAATAAAGAATTACCACAAGGAACACGTCGATTGCTTGGAAGTAAACTAAGCGATCCTTTGTAACTACCTCCTTGAATTAATCCAAGAATATTACTCTCCATGAGATAATAAAATAATGTATATGATTAAGGACTATCTACATATATTATAGGAGTTAGTAATTCTGGGTTCAACCAGTATCCTACTTGCATATATGGAAATAATGTATCATGTATCGAAGAAATGAACATAAGATACATCAGGGGTAATAACACAAAGCATATTCTGCTTAAGTTTCTATACAATCAGCAATAAAAGACTCTCCTTTAGATTCAAGTGAATCAAGTAAGGTGTCAAAAGAATGTGACATATTTTAACAAGTCATTACCTAAAACCATATATTGGGAAACGTGTAGAAAGTAAATGGAAATGTTTTCCAAATTCCCTTGGTTAATGCACGAATCAGGGGGAGTAGTAGACAAAAGGGGGAGTCTACTATATTTGTGATATTGGTATGTTGTGCTCTTTCCTTCAACCAAGGTTTTATTTTTCCCATTGGGTTTTGTTCCTTGGTGTAAGGTTTTAGTGAGGCAACTGTTTATATACCATCATGTTTTCTTAACTCTCAAGATTAAAGTATGAATCTAAGAGAAAATAGACTGAAGGATAAGTCTATGTATTGCAAAGAAGTTGGTGCGTTGTACTCTTTCCTTCGTCATATTTTTATTTTTTCCCACTGGGTTTTATTTTGGCGTAAGGTTTTAACGAGGCAACAACTGTGCACCACCACTCCTTTAACTCGGCACAAGGGGGAGTGTTGTAGGATAAGTGTGCCATCGTCTAAAGGATATGACGATAGAGATAGAGATAGAGATAAATATATCAGAGTTAGATTAGAACTGAAATATCTCCTAACTATCTACTTGTAACTCCTCCTTATTTAAAGGGCTTATGATTAATGAGAATTATAGACTTCTTCTCTCTGTCTTATTGTTATTATCTCCATATTGTTATTTCATATGTTTTTTCCTTTAACATAATGTTTATTTTATAAAAAAAATATTATTTTATTAAACCTAAAATAAATTACATTATTATCAAACTATCGAAAAAAAAACTCTTAAAAACAAACTTTTATGCATTAAGTATTGTTTATTGATACACATTACTTAAATTTCAAGATTACAAGTTATGATGCATAAGTACAAATTTCTAAAGCTATATGTTTGAATTCATAACTAACCGATAAACATAATAAAAATAAGATAAATATCTTAATTTAAATATAAAGAATTTAAAATATATAAGGTAATAAAAGAAAAAATTAAAATCGTGATGTATCTCGCTACATTGTGCGAGTACGCTTCTAATGAATCTATAAGTAGTATTTATTGTATCTAAACTTATATTTTCTTTAAGTTTTTTCAATAAAAATAGGTTTTATTTGTTAGAATTTTTTGAATATTTTAAGAATCAATCCGTAAGATCTTGTTTTTGAATTTGGCGTAAATAGAGCGATTTAAAGACACATGGTTTCAAGTGCAGTTGAAGCTTCCAGTCGATATGATATAAATCTATTCCTCCAATGCAATTAAGGATAAGGAAGAAGATTAATTTGACTAATTATACAATTAGTATTGTTTAATTAATCTTGATGACGCCTCCAAAGATTCGCGAGAAAGTCATTATGATGCAAAAGGGTATCAAAATAAATTAATTAGTACATTTGGTGGCATCTCATTTTGGTTCAATTGTTTATTATTAATATTATTTAGTTATTTATAGAGTGAATTGCAAATTTGGTCCCTGTGGTTTGTTGTTTTTCTCACATTTGGTCCCTACAAAATTTTTATTGCAAGAAACTTCTTGTGGTATGCAAAAGTGCTCGGATTTGGTCCCTCAGACTAACTCTGTTAGACTCCCTTCCGTTAAACCCCCTCATGTGCCTTGCACATGAGGGTATTTTGGTCATTTTGTCTTTTTTCAATTTTGACTAAAAACTGAAAATCACAAGGACCAAATCCTTCATGAGTACTATGAATATCTTCATGAAAGCTTCAAGAACACTATGAACATCTTCATTGAAAATCTTGTGACACATATCTGTAAAAATCAAAATCCCACATCGAATTCAAAAAACAAACACTAAATCATATTCAAACGAAAACCCTCTACCAGAAATGAAATCGTAATAGGTATAAACCCAGAAATGTAATCGAAATCCAAATACAAACCCATAATCTGGATCACACGCTCAAACCCAAAGTTGAAACTGAGAATCAAACCTAGAAAAGACACAAAAAGAAGATTCAAACCCAAAATTGAACCTAAAAACAAATCTAAATCGAAGTCAAATTGAACCTAAAAACAAATCTAAATCGAAGTCAAAGAGATGCAAACCCAAAATCGAAGTCCAAACACAGTCTCAAACCTAAATCTAAATCCAAACACATGGTTGGATCTGAAAACTAAAAGAGAATGAGAGTGAAGGGGGAAGATGCTTGGATCTGGACACCCCATCGCCGACTTCTCATATCGGAAACCCCATCGCTGACTGCTCATATCGGAAACCCCATCGCTGACTTCTCATCTCGAAAACCCCATCGCCAGACTCCCTACCCCATCGTCGGACACCCCATCGCCGACTACTCATATCGAAAACCCCATCGCCGGACTCCCTACCCCATCGTCGGACTGCTTCTCCTTCTACTGCCCATCGCCGGACTCCCCTCCCTCGACCTGCTTTTTTCCTGTTTCTTCTTCTACTTCTTCTATGCCTTTTGCTCTTGATATACTTAGGGTTTGTTCCTTTTTCTACTTTTCCCCAACCACATCTGGATTTGGTCCTTGTGATTTCTTGTTTTTAATCAAAAAAGAAAAAAAAGAAAATATATAATGTATATATATATATATATATATTTAACAGTATGTATATATATATATAAATAATAGTAAATTGCAATTTTGGTCCCTATGTTTTGTTGTTTAGTGAAAAAACAAAAAAAAATAAGCAAAATGACCAAAATACCCTCATGTGCAAGGCACGTGAGGGGTTTAACGGAAGGGAGTCTAACAGAGTTAGTCTGAGGGACCAAATCCGAACTCTTTTGCATACCATAAGGAGTTTCTTGCAATAAAAATTTTGTAGAGACCAAATGTGAGAAAAACAACAAACCACAGGGACCAAATTTGCAATTCACTCTTATTTATATTTAAGAAATTAGGTTTATCGGCCACTTGGGCGATCTTCATTGAAGTATCTTTACCAACTACATTTTTTGTTTTAAAATATTCTTATGGTTTCTTTGATTAATAGTGGTTAATTAAATATTCGTTATGTTTCTTCTATCTATAACTAGCTATTGCTGAGAAAGACAAATCGATGGAAATAATAATAATAATGATGATAATTAAGTATAATAATGTATAACTACCAAATAATTAAGATGCTCCAAATTAAACAAATCCAACTACGATTGTCAAAGTCAATTACTTAATATAATTTTACACCGTTATAACATGTTCATATTTTGGTATTTACTATTTAGTTTATTTAAGATATTATATATATATATATATATATATAGGTGAGTTATTGTGCAACCTTTTTAATGGTGCAACCCATGCAACCCGCCTATCTATCACTCATTTTATTTTCATCTTTTTTAATTAAAAAGGTGAAAACAAAATGAATGGTAGATAGGTGGATTGCATGGGATTGCCCCATTAAAAAGGGTTGCATTTGAACACCCCTCTCTCTCTCTCTATATATATATATATAATAGAACCTAAAATTAGTTGGATACACGTGAACCATCCACAGTGCGACAAGTAACATGTTCATCAGAAATATGGACATAATGTTTGATTCATGATGAATAACACTTCCATATTCATCATGAATATGTTATTCATAATGAATATTTATTCTGAACAAGGACACATGGCGTGCTGTAGACGATTCTCAGGATTCTAATCAATTTTAGTTCGTAAGGGTGCGTTTGGTACGCAGACAAGACAGGACAGGACAAGATGAAACATGACAGGACGGAACAGAACAGGACAGTTGTCCAGCGTTTGGCAAGACATGACAGAGCTAGACAGAACAGGACTAGACCGGTTAAGTGACGAATTTACCCCTGATGAAAAATCATAGATTACATCACATAAAACTAATTTACATCACTAATACATAGTGCAATGGATTATCAAAAACATAAAACTAATTTATCACGATCGGATTTTGGATATGGAAATCAAAACCCAAATTTTAAGTTTCGGATTTTAGGTTGTTTCGGGTTTGAGTTGGTCGGGTTTTGGATTGATGTCGGTCGGGTTCGGGTATTATATAATGCAAAAGTTATATATAAATTCAATCGTTTTTTAGGATGAATACAATTGATTGAAAGATTGATGAAATCGATACCAAGTTTAAAATTTAGAAAATATTTCAACAGACTATAATTTACGATTTTCAAATAATAATTAGATAAATAAATATATAGTATTTAAAATACAGATTTATGTTATTTCGGGTTTTCGGACGGGTTGGGTGGCCAACGATCAAACCCAATCCGAACCCGGATATCCTCCTAAATGTCGGGTTTCGGATTATCGGATTTCGGGGTATTCGGGTTTTGCAAAAACACCTTATTTTCGGTTCGGATGCGGATTCAGATTTCGGACCATTCGGGTTTTGCACACCCCTAGCTTGGAGGCGTGGATGATGAGAAGACATGTTTTATGTTTTTAACAAAAGAGTATATTAGTCAAAGTATTGTTGTTCTACTTAGTTCCAGGGGGTTGGAGTGGAACAAGTGTGTCTCATGCTTGTTCCACTTAGTTCTAGCGTGTCCCACATATGGTCACGCCAAATGGGACAAGTTTGTCTTGTTCTGTCATGTTCCACTTTGTTCTGCATACCAAACGCACCCTAACGGAACCCCTCTCTCTCTCTCTCTATGTGTGTGTGTGTGTGTCTAGTTAAACAATATATTTTGTATAATAATAATAATAATAATTAAGTAGACTTAAAAAAAATTATGTTAATTGAAATTATATCAAACTTATATCAACGAATAAAAGCACCTTCATCAGATTCTATAAAATGAATAAATTGGTAATTTTGAACCAAATTTTTTGGTCCAACAAATTCTTTAAAACTCTTCAAAATGAAATAAGTATGAGAGAGGTGGTAAAGTTCTTCAAATTTGGTGAATTCCTTAAATAATTTATGAGATAGAATTAACAAGAATCCTTTTTTTTTTTTAAAAGCAACTTTATTCACTACCAATAACAACAACCAAGGAAATTACAAGCCATCCTCCAACCTAACCACAAACCAACAGTATCCAACGTAACCAGCATCCAAAACATTAACAAAAAACAAACAACACAGAGGAACAAAAGCCACGATCAAACCTCATACAAAATCAACCAAATACGGCAGTTTGCGAGAGGCAAACTAACCAAAGCCATTAACGACTACCTTCCCAAAAGGCGTAACCACTCCGAGCCGACTCCGGCATGCCCAAATCACAATCTGCACCGTCTGCGGAAACAGCGAAGCAGAAATCCATGAAACCCAATCGATTTTACATTTCCGATCTCTAAATGCGAACCCATCGCAACCTCTCTGACATCTTCGACTTTCCCGTTGTCTCGCAACCACCTTCAGTCGCCCCCGATCCATATCCTATTACAGCAACCACCTGCTGCCCGGATGTGCCACCAACGTCGATGCAGACTTGCACTAAAAAATACAGCCACGAACATACCTCCAACTGCAGCTCTGCTTTCTTATGTCTTCTCGCTTGGGTTTATCAACCACTCCGTCCATCCTATCTTTCGTCCTTTTATCTTGTTCACGATCCACTCGAAGCTTCGCCGTTGCATTTCGAAGAACCGATCCACTAGTCTGCTCTTCTCGTTTTTTTGTACCACTTGGTTGCGATGTGACCAAATTAAGTAAAGAAAGCACCAAATTGTTTCCTGCCACAGTCTTGGTTGTGAAGCCGAATCCGTCTCGGAAAACTTGACTCCCAAAAGATCCTGTAACGAGATTATATTTTCTTCCTTGTGCTTCCACCATCTAAGGATCTTTTGACAAACCGGTTTTACCTCGATACATTTTACCAACGTATGAGCTACCGACTCTGTCTCTAACCCACATCTCGGACATAGTGTCGATTCTAAATCAACTCCCATCTTTTCGAGTACCAAACGACATGGCAATCTCCCTTGTATGGCTTTCCAAAGAAAGATGCACACCTTCTTTGGTACTACCTTACACCACTTTGTTTCTTAATAATTTTCCCCATTTGCCGCCACTCTCTCTTCTATCATCTCCTTCAATGCTTGTACCAAAAAGTTCCCATCTCCTCCTTCTAACCATTTTACTTTATCCCGAGCATCTAATTTTGGTTCCCAATCTCGAATGACCTCCTTTAGGCTTTCTAATTCACCTATCTCCCTACCTCTCGGTTCTCTCCTCCACCTCCACCTCCAAAGTCATCTACCTCCTACCCACTCCCCCTTTTCGGCTATAGACCCTTCCTTATTTGTATCAAGGAGGAATAGCCTTTTAAATCTCTCACCCAACTTCTCATTCCCTATCCATCTATCCACCCAAAAACGTGTTTCGCCCCCCCTCCCCACTTCTTTTCCAAACGACTCCTGGAAATTTAATCCTATATTCTCTAACTCTAGTCCCACTTTAATGATCCTTGAAATTAAATACTTAGAAGAGAGAAATAATATTATATATATATATATATATTAAATGTTTTAGATATTTTAATAATATAATTAATATTATAATCTCTAAAAATGAAGAAACTATTGGAGTTGAATATAAATTTCGTTGGAGATTTTAATTTTTAATTTTCTATTTTGGAGAAATTTTGAAAAATCTGTTAGAGATACTTTAAGTTAAAACTAAAATATGATAAGCAAGAAACAAATTTATACTAAAAGAACTATATGTGAAATCAACACATGCCATCTTTTCATAAATACATTGTGGCCTATTTTAAACTTGATATATACAATCAACGAGAAACACCCAAAAATATGCACAAGACTGATGTAAAATCCGAAGTTTAGAGACTAGTTGTGTTACATAGTATGTGAACGATGAAGTCCAAAGGGCTATGTGATGATAATCAAACCTTAATGACCTAAAACATGGCCACAAGAAGCGATTGTCACGGACCATAGTAGTTGGGAAAACACAGTTATTTGCTTCATGGTTACTGTTTGTGTACAAATGTCTTTGGCATTAACAGTTATCATATTGGTAGACTTTCATTGTCATTTGATGTATACCTTAGTAATCAGCAAATGCAGAAAGAAAATACAAGAGATTGCAATGTTTTTGCATGCATTGGAATGGGTTCCATCAAGAAGAATTCAACAATTGAAAGTAAAAACTCAAACGTAAAATCTTCTAGTTAATGGCAAGTTCGAAAACATATGTTGTATTAGGATGAATCATTAAGGATGATATATAAGGATGAAGCTTTAAGGCAATCAATTCGATGAAATGTGGATGTTTTAGTGCGGGTGACAAGATCAAAGGATTTATTCCCCAATTAATGAGTGTTAGTATGATGTGTTGGTATTAAGTATGTTATTACTTAGTAAAGCACGTGTTATAAGTGTTTCTAAGTAAAAAGGAGAAATTTATTGATGTTGAATCGAAGTAATTGAGAAAAATGGATGAAACAGTTATACCAAAAATCCTATAAAAGGCTTTATGCTATTAGCACGACCGTCAAAATGCCTTTGTAACTTGGCAATGCCATGTAGATGATTGGCACTGTTGTGTAGGATTACCTCTACCATGCAACATCAAGCAAGGTCATGAGGCCTTTTTAGCATTTTGGCATACAAATTTTGGTATAAGTGTTTCATGATAAGAATATAAGAGATCAGAAACACATATGACTTGCGCATGTAGTATAGCAAAAGCAATTAGACCTACATATATGGATCATATGTTATTTTCATGTGATTTAAAATAGGGATACATACTTACATACTTGAATACTTGATTATAGCAAAAGCAGTCAGACCTATATGGATCATATGTTAGTTTCATGCAATTTGAAACTGGGATACATACTTGATTCAATATTTCATATATAATATCTTCATATTAGGCATTTTAAAAGCTTCAACATGTCAAATGTTTTAGTATGTTAAAATATTAAGTTATGCATGAAAACATTTTTGTACGTGTGAAGGAGTATGTGTCTAGTGGGACACTACGAAGACGCACATACTTGATGCATCTATCGCAATGGTACATATATACTCAGTTTAATCAATTATTACATGTACATATTCCGGTCACTGAATTTGTTTGGTTCAGGTGTGACAAATTGACCCTCACCCTACATTGGTTCATTATTGAGATCTCATATTGTAACACCCGTAAATTTCTATTTGGGAAAGTCAATCCTTTGAGAAATTCTTGCTTTCTATCATGGAATTTCATCCTTTATGTCTTACTTGTTAAGCCTTATCGCGTCATGGGTGCTCTAGGTGGAAAATGGGAAAGAAGGGGGTTCGGTACACTCTAGGCGAGAGTGACATTGGTCACAATCGCGGGGCACAATCGCTAGCGGGGGTGTGCCCGTGGTACATTTTGGGTGAGAGTGCCCTGGGCACAATCGTCGTCGGCCTCCAGCAGGTTAAAAACCCCTTTTTCTTCCATTCAATCCCCATTTAATTTCTCACCCTTTCACCCCAAACTCTCTCAACTCTCTAAGCCTCTCCAATGTCGGTTTAGGGTGCATCCAAGGCCCCATCTTCCTTACTTCTTCAATTTTGGACCTCATCAATAATGGGAGATGGATACTACACTAAGAGTTCTTCATCTTCATTCACATTTCAAGAATTCTTAAGTTTTAGGGTTTGACCAAACCCTTTTTCTCTTCTTTGAGTGCTTTGGGATTTGAGGTCACATTAGTGACCTAGAAGTATATTGTGGGTGTATTCAAGTTGTAAGTAAGGTAACCTCTTCTTTTCCTTCACCTAAGAAATTAGGGTTTGTTGGTTATCTTTTCTTCCCATTTGTTGGAAATTGGTTTAACTTAGGAACTTTTGTAGCTAAGGTTTGTTGGGGAACTTGGAGCTAGTGAAGGGATTCAAGATCTCATTCTAGAAACTCAAGCTTTGTGGGTAAAACTTAGATTTAGTCTAAATCTAACAAGGTGAGTTCTAGTTGCTTTACAAAACTATATACATGTCAAAATATAAATGTTTTGGGTTTTAAACATACATTTATGAGCTAACTTCATATTTAATGAATTTGGTGATTTTAGCATTCTTGTGCATATTGAGTTACTAAATGGTTATAAATGATTTTACCATACGATATTGGGTGTTTTGGCCATCAAAAAGGGATGTTGACCCACTATTAAATATTTATTGGATGTTTGAAGGATTGAGTAACTCGCTTCATCTGTTTTCTAATATTTGTAAAATGGGTTACAAAGGGTTTCAAATGGAAAGATTTTAAGAGTCGGAATCTTATGGATAAGTATCTTGGTTATGGTTTATTTTTGGGGTTTTGCCCAACTTACGAGTTTTGGGTATCGAAACTTTAGACTTATTTGATTTTAAAAGTGTGAGTTATTGGAAACGGTCATCCTTTGACCTTATATATATATTTTGGAAAAATGTGAACTTTACGAATTAGGCCTTGGGCCAATTATATTTGAAGTAATTGTTCATTTTGGAAAAATTGTACATCGGCGTTTGTAGCCAGATTGGCTTTATCTAATTACCAAGTGTTTTATGTTGTCCTTATGACTTGGCTTATACTCTAAGGAGCTTTGGGACGTTGTCAATGGCTCAATGGAGCATTTTGTGGAAATGTAACTATTATACAAATGTTGGTTATTACATGTTTGAATGCATTATTTCATTCATTTGGAGTCATGTAATGTTTAGACTGTAATGCAATGGATCCATAGGCATAAGAGTCGTTTGTTCATCAAGGAGTCTTGTTGTCCATGTTTCAGTCTAGTGAGGGGTCCCCGAGTCATGTTTTATGTAAGCTTGTGGTGGTGCTCTTGGAGAGCCGTATACGGAGCTAAGTCTTGCGGTGATGCCCATGGTGAGCCGGATACGAGGACTTTTGACTTTTGTGGTGACACTCATCTAGAGGTCGAGTAGACTAAGGTCATTTGGGTATCTTACGGTGGTTGCTCAATGGAGCCGTATACGGGGATCCATGACTCGTAGTGAATCTCGTGAACATTGATAAGTGGCTTAACATTGTGTTCCACCACATTCGATGGAATTCAGGTCTCCCCCATCACCGAAAAAATGTTATTTTCAGGTATTCCCTTACCCATACTTTCGGTGTTAAAACGTACCATCTATTTATATAAATAGCTTTTGACAAAATACTTCATGGGTGCATTCGGGGGAAATTGGATGGTGTTTATTTATTTAAAAGGGTGTGTTTGGCGTGGGTAAAGACGTGGTTTGAAAGTAAAACCTTTTATAACTTATGTTTCAAGAATGGATGCTTTTAGAGTGAGATATTGGTTTTAAAACGTCCTATTATTTATATATGATTAAACTGCTTTAACTCACTAGGCTTTAAGCCTAACACTTTTTTTTATCGACATGTATATCAGGTCTTAGATGGATCTGAGTGGCGAGTGAAGCTTGGTAGAAGTTCTGGTAGGATGACTTTAGTGGCGTCATCTGGTTTTGAGAAGATAGCAGATTTGGTGGTTTTAGTAACATCCGCCAGACTTTGTTCCCGTATGCGGGATTAAATAGTTCCATTTGAACTCTGATACTTGTTGTGGTGTCCTTTTCCTTTGTAACTTTAGAATTTAATATTTCAATTTATGTATTAAAGGGATATTTTAAAGTTTTAAATTATCTGCTATTTTTAAAATTTTAGGGGTGTTACACATATATGTCCAGATATTTATGTTTTATGTCTGAAGTTTTTTTGTATATATATGTATAACATGTGTTGGGTCTGAATGTGTTAAGTATGGTTTATGCTGCTCAGTCTTCATGTTTAATGCTGCTAAGTGATTACTACTTCTAGGCCATCAAGATTACTACTGCTGAGTATTAATGCTGCTAGTAATTAATACTGCTTGGAAATTACTACTGCCATAAGAAATTAATACTGTCAGTTGAAGTTAATACTTCCAGATGAAGTTAATGCTGTTGGATGATTAATACTGCTGAGGATGATTAGTGCTGCTTATAAAGATAAAGATGGAATGATTTCTTGGAACGAAAGGATAGGAGTTGGAGATATTACTGAAAATAATTATGGACTGGATTCTGAAGAATAATATTTTCTTTATAATTATCTTGTAATCTATTTTGTATATATAGTCTATAAAATTGATAGTCTTACATATATGAATACATTGATAGAGTTGTTTTAGAGAATTAACCTCAAGACTAGTATTGATCATTTCTATAGAGAAGTATAGAACGTCTGTTGAGTCTGTTCAACAGATTGAGGTTGTATGTGTAATCATTAAGTTTTATGCAATATAAACTTATGATTTGAGTTCATATTCTGTGTTTTGATTATTTGTTAAAGTTATTCCGCGACTTCTTTAACATTGTTTCTGAGTTTGTATTAAATTCTTGTTTAGAATTTTCGATCTTGACAAGTGGTATCAGAGCTAGAAAACTCAGAAATCAATAATCATGGATGGTTCAAGCGATAGTGTTCTGGTCTCCAAGGTTCCCATGCTCAAACCCAATGAATTTGACAAGTGGAAGATCAGAATCAAGCAATACATTCTTCTCACAGACTTCTCAATGTGGGACATCATTGAGAATGATCCCTCAAATGGAGGAAAGATGGATGCAGATGGCAAGAGACCTCCTCCAAAGACTGATGGAGAGAGGAAGATGAGGCAGACAGAGATGAAAGCCTTGAACACTCTGCTCTTGGCAATTCCTAATGAGTATCAACATCAATTCTGCAACTGTTCTGATGCACAAATTCTATGGAATGCACTGGAGAAAAGATTTTCTGGTACCAAAAGTACCAAGAGAAATCAGAAGGCCATCCTGAAGCAGCAATATGAAAACTTCATATCTACCAAGAATGAGTCCATGACTCAAACTTTTGATAGATTTAATAAGCTAATTGGTGAATTGGCTACTGTTGGCGTTCAGATAGATCAAGATGATGTAAACAGAAAATTTCTAAGATCTCTTGGTGATGAATGGACTATGTACACTGTCTCCTTCAGACAGAATGACCAACTGGAGGACAAGGAACTGGATGACCTCTATAATGACCTTAGGGTGTTTGAAGTAGAGGTAGAAGCAAAGAAGAGGCCCTCTGGATACTCATACAATGTTGCTCTTTTATCATCTTCTACTGATTCTGCTGCTAATTCAGAATCAGTTAGTGCTGCCCATGGATCAAAGCAAGATAGATCTAATGACTCAGTCTTAGAAGCTTTTCTAGCCAGTCATGCTAATTCCACTCTAATTAATGATGACTTAGAACAAATAAATGCAGATGATCTGGAAGAGATGGATATCAAGTGGCAGATGGCTATGCTCACAATGAGGGTAAAAAGATTCATCAAAAGGACTGGAATGAACAACTTTGCTCAGAAAAGAGAAGATGGGGTTGGATTTGATAAATCCAAGGTTGAATGTTACAAGTGTCACAAGCAGGGGCACTTTGCAAGAGAATGCAGAAGTGGAATGCCTCTACAGCATACTAGCAACCATCAACCATCACAGTCCACTAGCTTCAATAACAGGAACTCTTCTCAAGCTCTTGTTTCCCAAGAAGGAATGGGATTTGATTGGAGTGACCAAGCAGAAGAAGCAGTCCAGAATCAAGCTTTAATGGCTAAAGTTTAAGAGTCAGCAAGCACTGATATTCCCACAGAGGTAACATCTAACCTTTGCTCTAAAACCTGTATTGAAACTATTTAAAAGTACAGGGATCACAATCAGAGCATGTGTGATGACCTTAAAAGGTTAGAGAAAGATAGAAGAGAGTATGTTTTGATTGTTGAGAGGTTTGAAGAACAAATTAAGTCATACCAGGCTAATGAACTTCAACACTCTTATGATACCAACTACTGGAATTGGGAGAAGAATCAGTTAGAGACTGAACTAGAGAAGGCCAAAACAGAATGTGAGAAAATTAAGAGTGAGTTTGAGAAATCTAAACTAGATATTGAGAAATATTCCAATGCCTCTAAAGAAATGGACTCACTTCTAAAAACACAAGTTCATGACAAGCTGAGAAGAGGTATAGGCTATAACACCACCCCTCCACCATACAATAATAACTATATCCCTCCCACCTCAGATCTCTTAGAAAGACAGGACAAGAAGGAATTAACTGAAGGAGCCACTGAAGTAGATCCTTTAGACAAAGTAGTGGTTGAGGAAGATTCTGAAGAAGAGGATTCTGAGAGTAAGAATGAGGAAGACCACAAAGACATTCCCTTAGAAAACCACATACTGACAAATGAAGGGGGGGTAAACCTTTTGTCAAGAGTGAGAAAGTGAAGTGTAGGGAAGAGACTGTTAAGAATGAAAAAGCTGAGACCTCTAAGAGAAGGAAGGGAAAGGTACAGGGAGTCCATTACATGCAAACTACTGTTGTTAATCCCTGTACTTGTAAACAGAATAAGCCCCAATAACATGATAAAACAAGGGGAAATCAAAGAAATAGAAATAATCAGTGGGCTTTAAAACAAGGAATTGATCTGAGAAAAATTAACAGACCAAAGCCTTGTTTTATCTGTGGCAAGTTAAATCATCTAGCCAAACACTGTTATTTCAATCCTATTAACCAAATGATCACTTTTCAAAGAAATATACAAAATCCTGTTGGTTATAGGAAGCAAATAAGAAATATACAAAATCCTATAAAATCTCATGCTCAGAATAAGTTTGCTAATTCAAAGAAAAATACTTCAAATAAGCCAAGGAGTAACTTGAAGAAAAAGAAAGCAAATAACTTTGTTCAGGTTTGGGTTCCAAAAGTAAAGAAATCTGTTAGTACTGCTACTTTAAATAGTACCGCTGACAGAAATAGTGCTGCTGCAAGCAATACTACTTTTAACAATGTTAGTGCTGCTAACAAAGTTAGAACTGCTAACCCAATTAGTACTGCTAATGATGTTAGTACTGCTAACAAAGTTAGTACTGCCAAGCAAGTTAGTACTGCTTCTAGTGACAGACCCATTATTCTGACAAAGTATTCAAGCAATAAGATTCCTCAGTTTGATAAACTCATCAAGTCTAAATATGAATATATTGATGAGAATGGGAAACCCAAGACCACCTTGGCTTGGGTTCCTATTAAAAACTAACTGCTTTATTATATGTGCAGGGCAACCAACAGCTCAAGGGAAGGAGCATTTGGCATGTTGATAGTGGTTGTTCCAGGCACATGACAGGTAACATGGTTTGCCTTCAAAACTTCAAAAGAATTGATGGAGGACATGTTGCTTTTGGTGATAATCCACCAGGTGGTAAGATAAGTGGAAAAGGTAATGTGTCAAAAGGTAAGATGATATTTTAGGATGTATACTATGTTGAGCAATTGAGATACAACCTGTTAAGTGTATCACAGGTCTGTGACAAGAAACATAGCATATTATTCAATGATACTGAATGTATTATCCTTGCTCCAGGGTTCAAGGTAGTTGATGAAAGTATGATACTACTTAGAACTCCTAGAAAGGACAATGTTTATTGCTTAGACTTGGAGAGTGTAGTTTCTGATTCATCTCTAAATTGTTTATTTTCAAAAGCTTCATTGGATGAATCATCTCTTTGGCACAGAAGGATGTGTCACATGAACTTTAAAACAATGAACAAACTTGTGAAAAACAACCTTGTAAGAGGTTTGCCACAAAAGGTATTTTCATGTGATGATCATTGTGTTGCATGTCTTAAAGGCAAACAACACAAAACTTCTCATAAGTCTAAAGAGATAAATACAATAACTTCACCTCTTAATTTACTGCATATGGATCTGTTTGGTCCTACAAATGTGATGAGTATAGGCAAGAAAGCTTATTGCTTAGTTATTGTTGATGACTTCTCTAGATTCACTTGGGTCTATTTTCTGAGAACTAAGGATGAGACAAGTGGACTGATCAAATCCTTTGTTCTTAGAGTTGAAAACCAAACAAATCTAAGAGTTAAAGTCATCAGGTCTGATAATGGAACTGAATTTAAAAACAATGACCTAAACAACTTCTGTGAGGAAAAAGGCATTGAGAGACAATACAGTGCTCCTAGGACTCCTCAACAGAATGGTGTTGCTGAAAGGAAAAACAGGACTCTGATAGAAGCTGCTAGATCTCTGTTGGCAGATTCAAAGCTTCCAATCACTTTTTGGGCAGAAGCAGCTAATACTGCCTGCTATGTTCAAAATAGAGTTCTAGTTGTGAAATCTCAAGACAAGACACCATATGAGCTTTTTAAAAAGAAGAAACCTTTTATTGGATTTTTCAAACCATTTAGGTGTCCTTGCACAATTCTCAATACCAAAACTCACCTAGGCAAGTTTGATAGCAAAGCTGAGGATGGGTTTCTTGTTGGATATTCATCTCAAAGTAAGGCCTACAGAGTTTTCAACACCTCTTCTAGGATTATTGAGGAAAGTGACAATGTCAAATGCAATGAGAACACACCAAATCAACTTGGTTCAGGTCCTGATTGGCTATTTGACATTGATTCACTGAATAATTCTTTGGGTTTCAGTAATGAGCATAATGCAGGAACAGGGACAGAAAAGGTACAAGTACAAAGACAAGAGTTTGTGTTGTTCCCAACACCTACTGTTGATCCTGTTGAATTCTGTGACCAACTTAAGAAAGATACTTCAGATTCAAAGGACACTGAACCAACTCAAAATGAAGAGAACAGATGTGAAAAGGAAGATCAACCCTCAGATTCAGGAATCAAAGGTCCTGAGATGCCATGTTTGGAAGAAGATGACATAGATGATGATAATTCTTCAGTGTATGGTGGAAGCACTCAAGAAAAGAATGACACCAATATTGAAGTCAATCTTAATGAGGAGGCTGTCAATGCTACAAGAACTCAGAAGAATCATCCTCCTCAATTAGTGATTGGTGACATCAATTCTCCAATGATCACAAGGTAACAAAGCAAGATAGGGGGATTGAAAAACCTACAATCCGGTTTATTGTCATGTTTTCTATCTCAAATTGAGCCAAAGAAGGCTTTTGATGCAATGAAGGATCCGAGCTGGATAGAAGCAATGCAAGAGGAGCTATTGCAATTTGTGCTACAGGATGTATGGGATCTGGTGGATCTTCCAAAAGGACACAGAGCAATTGGCACAAGATGGATATTCAGGAACAAGAAAGATGAGAGAGGAATAGTAATAAAGAACAAGGCCAGATTAGTGGCACAAGGGTATACTCAAGAAGAATGAATTGATTATGAAGAGGTATTTGCACCAGTGGCCAGGATTGAGGCAATCAGGCTATTTTTAGCCTATGCTTCCTTCATGAAGTTCAGGGTCTATCAGATGGATGTAAAGAGTGCTTTCCTGTATGGGAGAATTGAAGAAGAAGTGTATGTCTGTCAGCCTCCAGGGTTTGAGAATCCAAACTTGTCAGGATCGAATTCTCAACAAGAATAAATTCTCAGAAACTAATATCAAAGGAGTTTGCGGAATAACACTTTGATATTCAATGAAACAATAAACAAACAGTAAATATGATGAATAACTTGTAAACTTGTATTGAATGCTTTAAATCACAAGATTACACACACAACCTCAATCTTGAAGAACAGATTCTTTCAAGACGAATTCTACTTCTCTAGAATTAGGAACTATGCCTTGAGGTTGATTTTCTCTCTAACAAAAACACAGAACTAATCTCATTTGAAACTACTCTATCAATTCTATACATATACTGACCAAAATATAATTACAATTAATAAAATATCTTCAGAATATCTTCCATGAATATCTTCAATCTATCCAGCTGTCATTCTTTTAATCCGGATCTTCATCTCATAAGCAGCACTAATCACCTTGTAAGTATTAAATCAAACTTGGAAGCATTAACTACTAAGCAGCACTAACTTCTAGCAGTACTAACTAGCTAAGCAGTACTAACTTTGTTCAAGCAGCACTAACTTTGACTAGCAGCATTAATTCTACTAGAAGCAGTAATACCTAGCAGTATTAAACTTGAATTCCTCTGGCAGTAGTAATTATGTACTAGCAACATTAAATACTTAAGCTTTTCTTCAGTTCCCAACAAAACTATTCTGACAGAGTATACAAATTGAAGAAGGCACTCTATGGGCTACATCAAGCACCAAGGGCATGGTATGACACTTTGTCTACCTATCTCTTGGAAAATGGTTTTCAAAGAGGAATCATAGACAAGACTTTGTTCATTCAGAGGAAGAAGAAGGACATCCTAATAGTGCAAATCTATGTGGATGATATTATCTTTGGATCCACAAAAGATCAAATGGGCAGAGATTTTGAAGATTTGATGCATAAGAGATTCAAGATGAGTTATATGGGTGAACTTACCTTCTTCCTTGGGCTACAAGTGAAGCAGAAGAAAGATGGGATATTCATAAGCCAATCCAAGTATGTGCAGGACATTCTTACTAAGTTTGGATTCTCAGATTCAAAGCCTGCAAGCACACCCATGGAGACACACAAACAGATCACTGCAGATCTTGAGGGGGAGGATGTGGATGTTCATCACTATAGATCCATGATTGGCTCCCTCATGTATCTCACTGCTTCAAGACCAGATATCATGTTTCCTGTTTGTGTGTGTGCAAGATTTCAAGTAAGGCCTAAGCAGTCACACTTTCAAGCAGTCAAGAGGATATTCAGATATCTCAAAGGCCAACCTAGATTAGGTCTTTGGTATCCTCATGACTCACCATTTGACCTACTTGCTTATTCAGACAGTGACTTGGGTGGTGCAAGTTTGGATAGAAAGTCAACTTCAGGGGGATGTTAGTTTTTGGGTGCAAGACTAGTGTCATGGCAGTGCAAGAAACAAACCACAGTGTCCACCTCTACAACAGAAGCAGAGTATATAGCTGCTGCAAGCTGCTGTTCACAAGTACTCTGGATTCAGAATCAAATGTTGGACTATGGTATGTCTTTTCTTCACACTCCAATCTTCATAGACAATAACAGTGCTATTAGCATTGTTAATAATCCAGTCAAGCACTCCAAAACAAAGCATATAGAAATCAGGTACCATTTTATCAGAGACTGTAATGAAAAGAAGCTAATTCAGGTTGTGAAAGTCCATACAAGTAACCAATTTGCTGATCTATTCACCAAAGCTTTTGATGTGGGTAGATTCACATTCTTGGTCACAAGTGTGGGCATGATAAACATTGAATAAGCCTCATTTGATCTGTTTTATTTACCATTTCTGCATAAATTCCTTTCTGTCTACTCTCTTATATTGTTTTATGCACGGTGCTACTAACCTTGTGTGTTTAAGTGTTTCAGATTGCTTCAACTGAATACTTAGTACTTCTAGTTAAGTTAATACTGCTCTCTATATTACTCATGTTGACAGTTCAAATATGGTTAAGTCTGGTTACTACTGCTAGGTAGTTTATACTGCCAGTACAAAGTTACTACTGCTTGCCTTATTTCTACTGCTAATCAGTGTTACTACTGCCGGTATGTGTTAATACTGCTAGTATGTGTTAATACTGCTAGTCTGTGTTAATACTGCTAGTCGGTGTTAGTACTGCCAGTATGTGTTACTACTGATAATATTAGTTAATACTGCAAGTTGGTTAATACTGCTAGGGTACTTAGTACTGCTTCTAACTGAAACCCTCCACCTATAAATACCCTCTGTGACCGCCAAAATACAAACGGCTCTTTGAACTTCCATTGCTTCTCTTTCTCTCTCTCTCTCTCTCTCTCTCTCTCTCTCTCTCGATTTCTTGCTCACCAGTGTAAACCACTAGTTGCAATTCGAACCCTAGAATCAATCAGAACGATAGCAGGACTAGAATTCTTTGATGAACACAATGAGGTTGCTATGCTGGAAAAACCCGAACAGGCTGAAGGTTTTCATCAGATTGTGGATTTCCTAAAATCCTCACACATCGCCCACGCTTTAACTGTCAAACCCACAATCTATGTGGAACATCAAAGACAGTTCTGGGCCAATGCTGCTATTCAAACTGAAGATGGCACTCAGGTCATCAAAACAAGGGTTTGTGATAAACCTCTAACCATCTCAGAAGGTTGTATTCGCATTCATCTACGACTAGATGATGCCGCAGGTATAACCTCTTTACCTAAGGAAGATCTCTTCCATGCTCTTAGTCAAATGGGGTATGAAGGTCCCACTGATGTCTATAAGTTTTTCAAGAACAGATTTTCACCTCAGTGGAGATTTTTTGTTCATACTCTACAATACTGCATTTCACGAAAAACAACTAGATGGAGTGAGTTTAGTAGTACCTTAGCTTATGCTCTAGTCTGCTTAGCTACCTCCAGAAAGTTTAATTTTGCTCAAATGATTTTCAATGATTTAATGTCAGACCTGGATACCAAATCAAAAAGCTTTTTTATGTATCCAAGGTTTGTATAAGAAGTACTTGATAAGGAATTGACGGATTTACCTACCTTCAAGGAGGTATATGTACCAAAACTCCCAAAGGGAAAGGTGTTCTCAAATATGAAGAGGCCCAGTAAGGACTTCTCAGGTAGAGACACTCCATTGTTCTCTACAATGATGGGTGTGTCTCATTCCCATGGTGAGGCATCAGGGTCACAGCCCATATCTGACCACCCAACTGATGACCTACCCACACCACTCATTTCTATCAATATCCCTCAGTTTCCTATTGATAAGCCACAATCCCCCATCACCAAAACTTACACAAGGAAAAAGGTACAGAAGGTTCCTTCCCTTCTAGTATCTTCACCCCCAAAGCCTAACATCCCTCTGATGGAGCATTTTCCATCAGAGAATATCCATAGGGAAACCACAGGGGTGTCTCCCAACCCCAAGAAGGTGCTCAATAAGGAGGTGGAAGAGCATGTGGGCAGTGAGGCTCACACTACTGACTTTGCACAAAGTGCAGGGCAGGACAGTGTGAACATCTTTAAGACCTTCCCCACGACAACTTTGGGTGAGCAATCATCCAAAGGTCCCAGGTGCCAAGAAACCAAGGGGGTAGAGGGTGCTTCTGCTAGGCAGAAGACTCCTACTAAAACTTCCAAGGATCCTTCCAGGGTGGTCAACACACCTAAAGGAGTTGAGGATAGATATAACTATGAAGAATTGATGGAAACATTGGGTAATATCAATCTGGATGTACTCAAACAGGGTGCAGAAATAGAGGAGTTGAAACTGGTGATTCTTTCACAACAAGTGTATATAAGCAAACTAAAGAAGATGGTTCTAAGGTTGGTGCACAAAAAGAAAAGAAAACAGTATGTACTGAAGAAAAGGGGAGATGTTAATGATGCTTTTAAAAAGGGGGAGAATCAAGATGAAAAGCAAAGCCCTGGTGAGATGAAATTTCAGTTTGAGGGGGAGACTGAGTTTGAGGGGGAGATTGGTGCCAAAACTGAGAAAGTAGCAGATATTGCAAAAGCAGCAGTAACTGAGGTTGCAGCAGTAACAAATGAACCTGAAGCAGAATCAGAATTATCCACAGAGGAAATTGAAATTGCAGAAACCCTTGTGAAAGCTAAGAATGACACTCCCAAAGCCACTCAAAAGGCTAAGGGAGTGATGATCAAAGAAGGAGGATTAGAGAAGAAAACAAAAGAGGTCAGTGTGGAGGATGCAAAGAAGAAGGGAAAGGAGAAGATGGGTGAGTCTGAGCAACCATTAAAGAAGAAGAAACAGATTGAGTTGGATGAAGAAGTGGCCAAAAAGCTTCAAGAAGAGTTGGAAAAGGAGGAAGAAATTCAATTTGCCAAAGACAGAGAGCTTGCATTGGATATGGCTAAAAGGATAAATGAAGAATATCAAAGGAGTTTAAAGCCTGTTGTTGTTAAGAAAGTAACAAAGAGAGCTACTGTGCAAAGGCAAAGAAAGCCCTCAAAGACATTTTTGGCTAATCAAGAGAGAAGGAAAATGATAAACTTCCTGAAAGGAGCTCTTGGAGTTCCTGAAGGAATGTTTACCAACATGCCTTATGGTAGGATAGAGGAGTTGTATAAGTTAGGGGGAGATTGTAGGGTCTAAATGTGTTAAGTATGGTTTATGCTGCTCAGTCTTCATGATTAATGCTGCTAAGTGATTACTACTGCTAGGCCATCAACATTACTAATGCTGAGTATTAATGCTGCTAGTAATTAATACTGCTTGGAAATTACTACTGCCATAAGAAATTAATACTGTCAGTTGAAGTTAATACTGCCAGATGAAGTTAATGCTGCTGGATGATTAATACTGCTGAGGATGATTAGTGTTGTTTATAAAGATAAAGATGGAATGATTGCTTGGAACGAAAGGATAGGAGTTGGAGATATTGCTGAAGATAATTATGGACTGGATTCTGAAGAATAATATTTTCTTTATAATTATCTTGTAATCTGTTTTGTATATATAGTCTAGAAAATTGATAGTCTTACATATATGAATACATTGATAGAGTTGTTTTAGAGAATTAACCTCAAGACTAGTATTGATCATTTCTATAGAGAAGTATAGAACGCCTGTTGAGTCTGTTCAACAGATTGAGGTTGTATGTGTAATCATTAAGTTTTATGCAATATAAACTTATGATTTGAGTTCATATTCTGTGTTTTGATTATTTGTTAAAGTGTTATTCCGCGACTTCTTTAACATTGTTTCTGAGTTTGTATTAAATTCTTGTTTAAAATTTTCGATCTTGACAACATGTTTACAAGCTTGCTTAGAACTATATAAGTAGTTGTTGTATGTTTATGTTTAGACTTTATCGTTTTAGAAAGCTTGTTGGCATCTCAGATGCAATGTTTTATGTGAAATATGTTATTGAACTTTTTAGTATATAAACTATGAACTTATTAAGCTTAAAATTAACTAGTAACATGTATCTCAAGATCCATAAAGGTGGAAAGCAGCAATGGTAAGGAGATGATGTAGTATCTTATTATGTTAAGCGTATTGCTTTAAGCATGACGTTATGTTATTATTATATAAAAATAATTATTTTTTGTAAATAGTTATACCCATACAATACAAGAGTTAACATGGCTAGATCAATATATATATATATATATGTACGATCTAGAAACAACCGGAAAGAAATAATGAGTTTTAGCTCAAAAAATATTAACCAAGTCATTTGAATTAGTATGAGTTTTTGAGGCATTTACAAGACATAGTGCATCTAGAACTTTGGCCCATAAAAAGTCCACAAACTACACATTCACTTACTAATTGATGTGTATATAATTATTCTAACAAAAAGCGAATTATTCAAGTTACTACAATGAAGGTTAGAAATAAAGTTTAAACCACTAAAGTAATAGCTAAAACAATCTCAAACTTCCCTATTTAATTTTCTCATTTGCATATATTTACATCAAACAAGTTAACAATCTCCATCATTAGAAATGAGATATTGTTGTTATAAGTGTTAATGCTTATGTAAACAAATAATGACCTGCTTTTATTTTATTGACCAATTAAATCATTCTTGACCTTCATTAATAATTTGAAAGAAAATCGATGGAACGAATTAATTAATGCAACTTGTTACGTATGATATATATATATATACAATCGGAGATTGATTTTATATATGTTCAATCAAGGAAGAAGAGATTGATGGTCATGCATGAGTCCCTAGTTTTATATATGTATTGGATAATAAATAACAGATATTGCATTGTTATAGTTGTCTCAAAAATATATAACAGAGAAAATAACAACACAAGAATTTACAAGAAAATTTTCATAACCGAAAAGAAACTATGGGCAACGAGAGATCTATTATGTGACAAATTACTACAATCAACTCATCGTATTGCACCTTGATACAGAGAGTAGGGGTGTTCGCGGTCCGGTTTGGGCGGTTTAACCCCTCAGATCACAAACCAAACCGCAAGTGGCGGTTTATTGATTTTTCAAACCGAGCGGTTTGACATCAAGTGCCCAGACCGGTCAAATCGGACCGCGGTTTAGGCGGTTTGGTCGACCGGTTTAGGCGGTTTGGGCCTTTTAGTGGACTTTTAAGTTTAAACATAAAAACATATAAAACTTTGAATTTTAAAGGCTCGTTGGTTTGAGTCCATTTGAAATAAAGAACAAAGTCCACAAAAGTTAACTAAATATCCAAAGACAAAACACTAAAAAAAAGTAATATGCAAAGTGCAAATAAAATCATCGGCTTCACTTCTTCATTTTTCCGTTCTTTGTATTCCACAATTCATAAAGATTTCAATCTTTTAAAATACCTTTGTATATACTTGGACATTTGGGCTTTATATCATCTATTATTTATAATAAAGGTATATATAAAAAAAATATATTTATATATTTGGCGGTCGGTTTGGTCTAAACCGCCCAAAAAAACCTCCAAACCGCAGACCGGACCGGACCGCCCGGTTTGGCAATTTTCCAGACCAGACCGGACCGCCAGACCGCTCAAACCGCCAAAAACGGTCCGGTTTGACTTGGTTCGACCGGTTTGAACGGTCCAACGGTTTTTTTGAACACCCCTAACAGAGAGAATTCCAGAATTAACAAGGTTTTTAACAGATCATTGGAAGAGTAGAAAACGAGCTCGAAAGAAACTCGTAATTATGTATCGGAAACGGGAAACTAGTCTTTTACCCGACTTCTTCCGCGGCATGGGTCGCGTGTCGGGTCGCAGGTGTGTCCTAATGGTTCCCGAACGAATTGCATTTATTTTTTTATTTGGTTATTTTGTTTCTTAATTAGTATATGATAATTATCTAGTGTTAGTTGTTATTTATCATATCTATAATTAGATTAGGATTATTATTACTTTACTTATTTATCTAGTTATGTTTTATAGTTGGTTTAGGATTAGGTTTAGCTTGAATTTAAGTTTCATAATTATTTCTTAGTTAGCTTAGACTATAAATAGGATTGATTGTTTTCTTTAATATCAAGTTTTATCAATTAATAAAGTTTATCTTTTAAAAAGTATTCTCTTGTTTGAGTTTTACGTTTCGTAATTCTCGTTATCAAAAGGGTTTAGACATTTGTCGATCCTTGCACAAACCTACGTTGCGTCAATTCGTAACAGAGCAGGATCCGTCTGTCTTTTCACTAACAATTGCAGATCGACAGCCAACTACCAAAGTGGGTTTAGTAGAGATGAATGCGGCCTTATCCACAACACTCGTTAATTTGACAACAGCTGTCAACAGACTTCAACCCAATTTCGTCAACGACAATCGTCGGAAAAGAGACAGGTTTGAAGAACCGATTGGGGAGCCACGCAATGCCAATAGTAACCGGTTTAATTTTTCGAGTCCCAAATCCGAAGAGGAGGAGGAAGATGAGTCGGTCAATTTGAGAAGAAACATACAAGATTACTGTATCAAAGCAAACATTTCGTTCTTCTATGGAACCATGGGAGTAGAAGAATTCTTAGATTGGCAAATCGAAGTCGACCAATTCGTTGACGTTATGGAGGTTCCCAAAGACAAGCAGACCAAGTTGATTGTTTTCCATCTAAAGAGTGTCGTCATTATTTGGTGGGATAAACTGATCGTGCAAAGACAACAACAACGAAAGGGACTAGTTCGATCTTGGAGGAGAATGAAGCAGCTTATGATGGAACGATTCTTACCCGAAGATTATGAACGGATCCTTAACAAACTCTATTCCGAACTCGACAACAGCAACCAACCGAGAACGGATAGGCACGAGAAACCAATAAAGGTTTTGGGCAACAACAATTACGACCGTAATATGCATTCGGTTTATTCCCTAGTCAAACAACCACCCATTTCGGAAAAGGCACCCGAAAAAGACGACATCTTGCTGGACAAAGTCGAAGGTAAAGATCTCCTCGTCATAAAAGAAATCCATAATGAGACAACAAAGTCGGCAATAGATTTTGAACTGGAAATCCAAGAAATCAAAAGGGAAACAGTTATGGACATTCCTGAGCCAACGAAACCATTATCGCACGAAGTCAAGAAATATGATCCTAAAGGTGATGTTTCCATTATTCCCGCATCCAAGGCTCTAGATCAGATTCAAACAGTTCTGAATAAAGTTCTTGTTTCCGTCTATCCTTTTCAAGTTTGATGAAGTATCTCTTGTATGGAGGCAACCACAACATCATTTGGAAGTTGAAACCTTTTTGAAAACCAAAGGCCAATTTGTGGATTCAAAGAGAATTTTCTACGTAGGTGGTAAAACATCGAAATTACAAGGAGTCGAATGAAGTTGTTTTTCAAGTGAACTCGAGGGCGAGTTCTTTTCAAGTGAGGGTGACTGATACAGAGAGAATTCAAGAGATAACAAGGTTTTTCACGGATCATTGGAAGAGTAGAATACGAGCTCGAAAGAAGCTCGTAATTATGCATCGGAAACGAAAAACTAGTCTCTTACCTGACTTCTCCTGCGCCATGGGTTGCATGCCGCATGTGTGTCCTAACAATTCCTGAACGAATTACATTTATTTGTTTATTTGATTATTTTGTGTCTTAATTAGTTTAGGATAGTTATCTAGTGTTAGTTGTTATTTATCATCTCTATAATTATATTAGGATTATTATTACTTTACTTTTATTTATCTAATTAAGTTTTATAGTTGGTTTAGGATTAGGTTTAGTTTGAATTTAAGTTTCATAATTATCTCTTAGTTAGCTTAAACTATAAATAGGATTGATTGTTTTCTTTAATATCAAGTTTTCATCAATTAATAAAGTTTATATTTTAGAGAGTATTCTCTTGAATTTTGAGTTTTACTTTTCGTAATTCTCGTTATATATCAAAAGGGTTTAGACGCTTGTCGATCTTTCCACAAACCTACATTGCATCACACCTACATTCTTCAGGTACTTAAGGAGGCTTAGACACATTAAAATGATGCAATGAACTTGCGAAGAGATTGAATCTAAAATTGAAAAGCCAGGCTATATATCCTTGCATTTGCCTTTCATCTGAAAAAAAACATGTATACGACTTAATTCCACGATACGATTTGGCCAAGTCACTTGACGTCACGTGTGTAGATTGTCAAAATTTGGGGAGGCTATGGTATATAAAACACGACTCAAATATTTATGAAGTCAACGAGTTAGGCTCACCGCTCAAGGTTGCGGTGTGTTGAAACGGTGACCTAGTTGGGTTGCAAAAGTTTACATCACATGTCCAAGTTTCATGTTTGTGTTTAACAAATTTTATTTCTAAATTAAGGCACTTATATATATATATATATATATATATATATAGAGAGAGAGAGAGAGGTGGTTTCAATTGGAAACCATATTATATTGGAAACTTTGGAAACCGTCAATTTCATTGGTCAAATTAATGAAATTGGTTCATAAAGTTGTTTAATATGATCAAGTTGTTTCATATAATTGTTTTATTAATGAAATTGTTTCATATATTTGTGTTTTTTATGTAGTTTCATCTATTTTTCTCATTTTGATGAAATTGTTTCATGTATTTTCACAGTCTGATGAAACTTTTTCTTTTTTACATAAAAAACACAAATATATGCAACAATTTCATCAATATAAGAATTATATGAAACAATTTCATTAATTTAACCAATGAAATCGAGGGTTTCCACGGTTTTCAAAATTAGAGTGGTTTCCATTTGATCGCTCCCCTATATATATATATATATATATATATATATATATATACACACACACACTAGGTTCAAACCCGTGTATTACACGGGGTAATTTAAAAAAAATAAATCATTCTAGAAAACTTATCTTACAGATATGAATGATCATCAAAAGTACGATGCTACTTTTCCAAGCTTTTTTTCCCTTCAGAGTTGTTTTTTTTGCAGTTGGTTACAATATGTCCTTGTTTTAGGTAGTTTTCACAAAGGATGTTTTGCAAAAAAATAATAAAAAATATGAATAAATATTAAGAATTTATAAAACAAAATTTATAATAGAACGTAAATGCAATTATGGAAATGTACATAGTTAGAATATTAATAAAATAAGAAACACATATCATAAATTACCAAATACTTCTTTATATACAGCATTCTTTGTTCTATTGCTAATTATACCTACACATCAATAATTAATATTTTTAAACATTATCTACTTTTTACTCTAGATAAAGCAACATACAATGACCATTGGTGAAGATTGTTTGTCTCAGAAACAAACCAACCTTCGATAATGACTATCCCTAGCTTTTATTTATGGTCATGGCAAAACATACAACAATTGGAAATTGTCTTCTTTGAAACTTGAACGGAATCCTTTTGTCTGTAGTTGTCAAAGACACTCTTGGAATAAATGTTCGGCTTCCAATATTGCTTCCAGATATGATCTCTGCTTCTATAACCCGATTTCCCAAAGATAACACCCGTAGTCTAGTTCCATTACATACCCCAGATTTCTAATCAATATTACTTAGTAACATAACTGGAACACCGACTTTTAGTACTATCTTATGGTTTGGCAAACCCGATAATTTAAGACCATTTAAGACATCAGGTAAGTACAAAGTTTCATCAAATTGTTCGTGAAGATGCTCTGATTCACACAGACTATCTGAATAGTACTATCTTATGGTTTGGGTATTTTGATAAATAATTCATTTTAATATGTTTTCTTTAATGGTTTAATATATAATTGGATATCATTTTGAGTAATTGTCAATTTGGTGCATCAGATTTCGCAAACCGTTTGAAAAATGCATATCCTTGTGTTATGAGTCATTCTGGAAAAATAAGGGAACGAGTCCTTTTGGAAAACGCGTTGTTTCATCCAATGATGAGTTTTGGATTAATTATTCTTTTGGTCATTGTGTTTTCATAACCATTATGTAAATGTGTTTTATCGTTTACACTGACTTTTATGGTACGATAAAGTAAATTGTTGAGCTTTTGGCTCGGTTTTGACTAAAATGAGTCTTAGGGACACTCGTCCGGTTTTAATAGGCCGTTGTGGAATTTTGATTATGATGACGGTTATTGCGCATCATTTGAGAAATTACATGTTTTGAGTGTGTTGGTCATTCAATTGGAGTCATGAGTGCTAGTGGTGTGCTCAAGATGTGAATGTCATAGTGAAGTCTTCCGCATTGTTTTGGGAAGAGCGTCTGGTATGTGGGTTAAGTAACACCTGACTTCGGTTTAGTCTTTGTTTATAAGACTAGAGTTTTATAATCGTTGTGGTTAACTATAGAATTTTAAATTGAGGTATATGGAGTTTTGATTTGTAAGTGGAAGTTTGTCCTTTATTGATATTATATCGATATTTTTGATTAGTTGTTCTTTCCAGATTTGAGGGTGTTACAAGTTGGTATCAGAGCATAAGTTTGAGAGAATTAGGTGTCGATTTTGGATACCTAGACTCAAACTAGCGTTGTTTAGGTGATTGAGAGAGAGATTTGCACCATTTGGTATATTAAGATAAGAGATTTGGGAGTTGATTGGGTCGCTAGAAACGGGAAACTTGTCGAGGGTAGCAAGGATGATCATGTACGGTACGTTCGTAATGGCACCTGACCAGTGTCATGGTGAACCTACATGCTACATGTGTATACTTGTACTAACTTGGTGGGATGACCGTTGGGGTAGTAGAGAAGTTTCTAAGCGATCGAGTAGTCTAAGGAAGATTCGGTGTTTATAGCATTGTCACTTTGGAGTGATAGTTAAGCGCGATGAATGCATTTAGTTGACCATTTTGGTGTCGAGTTATTGGTTGAAATTAGAACCATAGGCTTGATAAAGAGACTCTATTTCAAGAAGAGATTGTAAGTTAATCTAATTGGTGTGATTATGACTTTTAGATGTTTGATGCATCCGGATGACAATAGTGTGACTGAGAACTTGAGGAGCGTGGTTCCTAGACGATGAATGCCGATCAAATTCATGCACAAAAGAATTTACTTTTGAAATAAATTGCATCAATTATTCCTCATGTTTCCAAATTGTCATGTGGATTACATTACAAAATGTTGGAAAAATGTTTAGCACACACAAGATTTTAAACTATGATTCTAAACATGCATGAAATTGTTTTATTCCATATGGTTGCAAACCTTGTTGAGATTTACTTTAATCATGTTTTCTCGAACACTATTTTCGGATGTCGTGATATTTACGATTTAACCTTGTTTAGATTCTTGGGCAAGTAACTATGAAATTTTAACCTTGACATTGGATCTCCTCCAAATATGTAAAGGTTTTAAAGGAAAGGTTATTCCCTTGTTCTTGAGTCGGAATTTCCTTGGGAATTTTAGTTTGTACGAGTCGTGTTGAATTTTATGGGTATTGTTTTGCGACGTTTTTGGGCACGTGAGTGTACTTTGAGACGCGTGTGTTTTAATTTTATTCCATGTAAATTTACGAGCTTATTGTGCGTCGTGTCCCATGTAAGTTTTGTTGAAAAGAGTCACTTTATCGTACGTTGTGGTCATAGAATTTTAACATTTCTAGACTTATTGTCATCTTATGCTTTTTATGTTGGGAAATGAAAATTTTAATACCGCTTAATTTTAACGTTAATGAGCTTTATGAAAGTTCAGTTGGGTGTTATGGCATCTTATTTTACGACCTTTTGCGTCGCGTAGATAAATTTTGGAACGCGTATAATTGCATTATTGCGTGCGTTAACCTGTGAGTATTATTTAATATTTTCGTTTCATGCGGGTTTTGCACATGTCTTTTCGCAACCGTGAGGGACGTCTTGAGATTTTGTTATTAAGTGTACCCCATATGTTATTTTTGGAAGCTTCGATATTGTGTGATTTCTCTTAGTTATATGAATACATCTCGTTACACGTTACTTAAAATTTAAATTAATTCATATTGTTGGTGTGAGTAATCATACGTAAGATTTATATTGTATTGTGTTGGACTTTTGTCTTGATCATGTTTCAGTCATTGATTTTACTATTACAAGTTTTCGCAATGCATTAAATGAGTTATCGGTATGCATGTCATGGCAGCCACTATTCTGGGGACAAAGAACATGTTATTTTGCAGTTTAAGAGGTGAAATCAATTTAAATTGCTTTAAGTTTAACCAAATCGCATGCACGTTTTGCCTTGTTAAATTTTCAGAAATAAACTCAGACCTGCGGGTCTTATTGGCAAATTTTCTTCCATGTCATATTGTGGTTAAAAGAACATTTTTAGAGCTTGATTACGTAGATTTCTCCTTCGGAGTTTGTCCAAACGCTTGGTTGTACATTGTTTTAATACATAAAATTATTTTCATATACATAGCATAAATTGATGCATGCTAGGACCATGGCAGTCCGTTTGAAATTTTTGTTGCGCACCTTTTGTTATTGTCTTTATTAACGCAAGTGTTGATCAAAGAAATACTGAAAGGGTTTCATGTGCATGACATTGGTGACCGTTTTGCACACCCTTCAAGTGATCGATAGTGGATTTTTACCACACGATTAATAGTTGTAAAGCTTGTATATTTTAAAGTTTTATAAATTTCAAATTGGCATACTAGTTGAAAAACTTTGAACTCATTAGGGCTATAGATTTAAAACCTTGTCTGGAAATGAGTTGTAATTAAGGACTAGAGGAGTCCTTGGGAAAGTGAAACGTCAAATGATCCGACTTGTGGTCAGTCTTGAATTTTGGGTTTCGGTTTTGGATCAATTCACGTATGAGTAATTGAGGTATCAGATTTATATGTTACCCCCATATATAAAAGGTGATCTTTTTTGGTAAATCTTTGGGTTGAGCCTTTTGCAATTGCTTAAATGCGATTGGTTTTGAATTGATGGGTTGATATTGGCGGCATGCTATGTGTTGGTAGTGTACTACCTTTATGGGTATTTGGGAATATTAAGGATGTTATGGTTTGTTCGTAAACCTGTGTGTTTAAAGTCTCATATCCATTTTAGGTGTCAACTTTAAATCTTTTTGGGATCGGCAATGCTAGCCGACTTGTACTTTGAGGTCGGCGATCGTTGAGTCGTTTGGAAGTGTAACCATGAGATTATGAGAAATGTTAGTTCCACGGTGGTAGAACTTAAAGGAAATTAAATGTCGGTAATTAGGTATGGATCTGCATGATTTTCTGGATACGGTAGGAATTGAGAATCCTTTGAATGGACGTTGGGCATTAGAATATGGATTCAGGATCGTGTTGAGCTGGAATGAACGAGTCAATGAGAAGTTGAGGTTTTAAACTACCCTTGAGGTGGTACATGTCATCTAAGGTTGGGGGCAACCGAGAACATAGGGTTGGAAATAATATGATTTGACGTACACCCTAGTACGAGCGTGACGTATCAAGACGAATGTTGAATGTGGGAATCTTCATGAAACTCAGTATGTCAGTTGCGACAGGAGGTCACCGAGTGTCAGCAGAAGGATGAAGTGGATTAGAGACAATCCATTGGAAGAGAGACAGTCGTTTCGGGAGAAGGACATCCTTGGGGTCTTCAATTGGTTCATTATGTTCTTGGGGACCGGGAAAACCCAATAAGTTCTAGGGTGGTAATGGAATGTCTCGTGTGAGAAATAGATTTCGAGGACGAAATCATTCTAAGGTTGGGAGGATTGTAACGCCCGTATTTTAGTTAAGCCTTTATCTTACCCTTCCTTACCAATTCCTAATCGAAAACCATAATTATAAACCCCTTGTGAAGTTAGAAACTTGGATCGGGGACACTTCAGGTCGAAAGGTCAACAAATTGGATCTCGATACGGTTTGGGCGATTGTGCCCGCGATTGTGACAGGGTGTCACTCTCACGGGGAACTCTCGCGGCCCATGTACCGAGAGTGGGGAGAAGTGGGCGACTGTGCCCGCGATTGTGACAAAGTGTCACTCTCGCGGGGCACTCTCGCCGTCGGGGTCCAGAGCCCTTTAAACCCCATTTTCTCACTTTTCTCATTCATTCCCTTAACCCACTCTCTCCTAAAATCTCTCTCAACCAAACCCCACCCTCTCATATGAACCCTAATCCATTTTTTGGGGGTTTTCCCCTACAACATTGTACTCTCTCATGACCTATACTTGTAACCTCAACCTCTTGGACAAGATTCAAGTGTTCATCACCATTTCTTGAAGATTTCTAATTTTTGGGGTTTTTTGCTCAAAAACCTAAGTGGTAAGTTTATCCTCTCCTTTTCTAAACTTTAATAGGTGATGTAAATGCTTAATTGATGATTTTCTAGTGCTGGATTCCTTTAGTTTCGGTTTGTAAGATTTTGGAAGGTTTGGGGTCAAAATTAGGGTTTTGACCAAAATGGAGATTTTGATGTCATGTGTTTGGGGATCGATTCTAAATGGTTGAATGCGA
The DNA here is from genome assembly GCA_954870635.1 of Arctium minus. Classification (NCBI taxonomy): domain Eukaryota; kingdom Viridiplantae; phylum Streptophyta; class Magnoliopsida; order Asterales; family Asteraceae; genus Arctium; species Arctium minus. Next base: position 40,573,307 of record OX941082.1, read on the forward strand.
TTATTTATGGGTGAAATTTGTGTATCTAGGTTTATGGAAGTTTCGACCTTGAAGATTCAAGTTTCTTCAAAGGAAGCTCATTTGGGGTAAAATCTAAATTTTGCCTAAATCTAGCGAGGTGAGTTCCAGTTGGTTTGTGAAAACGGTGTACATGCCAAAATATTTATTTTAAAGTATTTGTGTTTTACATTAAATTGTTAACTGCTGATAAGTTTTGGTTATTTGGTAATATTTAACTTTATAAACTTATGTAACCCACCTCTTTGGGATTTTTGGGTATTTTGATAAATAATTCATTTTAATATGTTTTCTTTAATGGTTTAATATATAATTGGATGTCATATTGAGTAATTGTCCATTTGGTGCTTCTGATTTCGTAAACCGTTTGGAAAATGCATATCCTTGTGTTATGAGTCATTATGGAAAAATAAGGGAATGAGTCATTTTGGAAAACGCGTTGTTTCATCCAATGATGAGTTTTGGATTAATCATACTTTTGGTCATTGTGTTTGCATAACCATTATTTAAATGTGTTTTATCGTTTACACTGACTTTTATGGTACGATAAAGTAAATTGTTGAGCTTTTGGCTCGGTTTTGACTAAAATGCGTCTTAGGGACATTCGTCCGGTTTTAATAGCCCGTTGTGAAGTTTTGAATATAATGGCGGTTATTGCGCATCATTTGAGAAATTACATGTTTTGAGTGTGTTGGTCATTCAATTGGAGTCATGTATTGCTATAGACTGTAATGTAATAGATCCATAGGCATATGAGTCGGTCTTTATTATTTAAAAAAAAATGGGCTATTATTTATATGTTGGCACCAGAATTAGTCATGGGATTTTGAGGACAATACGGTGAGGGCTCATGGAGCCCAATACCCAGACCTACATCTGTTATGTAATTTATGAGCCTGTTTTTATGGGATAGTTATTTCCCATTTGTAGCTAGTTGAGACTTGGACCCTAGGGTGGCAACTTGGTACGGTTATGTGGGACCGGATTCTAGCCGTGGGTCGTAAATGTAAATCCTAGCGAATGAGCATGATTAGGAATCATTGGGTGCCCTCCCCCATATCTTAGTACGAGCCTGCGTGTTCGTGGCCTTGATCCTAGTATGGTGAGCTCAATAACTTGGAATGTGACCTACTTTTGTGTTCCGCCACTAGCCATGGAATTCGGGTCTCCCCCGTCACCGAAAGGTGTTGTTTTGGGTATTTAGTTTTATCCTTGTTTTCAGTGACATGTTGAGTTTGGGTTAATCCCCATGCGTTATAATTTTGGAGGTTTGAGTTTACTCTTATTTCGGTCGTTTGATTTATAAAGTTTTATTCAAATTTCAACGTTTGAGCATTTACCATTATTCACATCTTGAGTAAGCGTTGGGTGTCATTCCTTCATGAAAGAATGTTTGGCGTTGAGGCGTTCATTTATAAATTGCATACTATTGGAAAATGGGTCGTTCTCATATTCAAAGTAATTCATTTTAAAGGATCATGATTATAAGTTACAATATTTCCATTTTACAATTTCCTTTATGAGCATGGTATAAAACTCTTGAACTCACTAGGCGTTAGCCTAACCTTTTTATTTGTCGGCATGTGCAACAGGTTCCGGTTGGGAATAGTTCTAGTGTCACCATGGAGAGAGGAGTGTTAGTGGTGTGCTCGAGATGTGAATGTCATGGTGAAGTCTTCCGCATTGTTTTGGGAAGAGCGACTGGTATGTGGGTTAAGTAACACCTGACTTCGGTTTAGTCTTTGTTTATAAGACTGGAGTTTTATAATCGTTGTGGTTAACTATAGAACTTTAAATTGAGGTATATGGAGTTTTGATTTGTAAGTGGAAGTTTGTCCTTTATTAGATATTATATCAAGATTTTTGATTAGTTGCTCTTTCCAGATTTGAGGGTGTTACACATCATGCCTAACTGTCACTCCAAGTGACCATGCTATAAGCATCAACTTCTTCTAATGGCTACCCACTTAGAAATTTCTTCACTACCCTAACGGTCGTGACATCAAAGTAGTCCAAGCATACACACGAACGTATAGGTTCACCATAACACTGGCCAGGTGCAATTATGAACGTACCGTACATGTGTGCCCACAATACGTGCAAATCAAGATGACACCATTGATTCAACAATTGATTTTGATTAATTCTCAAATTAGATTATAATGGCTCTCAATACTTTCTCTCTCTAAGATCTGATACGCGCACAACCTTCTCCTAGTCTAATGAGTCTACTAACGAAAAACTCTTATATCCTAACCACTCTTACAATACTAAACACTCACAACACACAAACATTTACAACATTGACTAACATTGACTTTGAATTTTATTTATTACAAATGACTTTGACTTAGATTGAGAGTTGACTTGAGCTCTTGCTTGACTTTGACTTTTATCTTAAGCTTGAACTTCAGTCTTCATGATCTTTTATCCAACATATTTTGTGCACTAACAATCTCCCCCTTTGGATTCAAGATCATCTTTTAAAAGATTTGCAATACAATATCCCCCTTTGATTGACCTTTAGCAACTTTAATATCCCCTTTATTAGTACAACGGATCATATTAAAAAATAAATTTAGCATTGAAGCACAATCTCCCTCTTTGTTCGATCTTTAACAAAATTTCATCTCCCCCTTTCGGATAAGCAAAATTATCTTTCAGCATCATAGAAAGAAATTATCTTCAGATTTGGCTCTCTTTTGCTTTAGCAGAAAATCTTCAGAGAAAATTTCAGTAAATTCTAGCAAACTTCCCAAAGTCTCTAAACTTTCTCTTTCAATTCTGTACAATTCCCACATTACTTGCATTTTTTGACAAAATCTTGCAACGAATTTTCTTCAAATCATCTTTCTTGAAATTAACTTCTCCCATAACTGTTTTTCATTTCTTGATTGTCTCCCCATAACTTTTACAAACTCTTCTTCATCCAACATTTCTTGAAAATAATCTCTCCATTTCTTGAGTCTCTCCCCCTTTTTGATGATGTTGAGCAAAGAAATCATCAAAACTTTACCAAGAAATGTCATGAACCTTTCCTGACCATAGATCTTTTTCACAAAAAGCCTCTGATTATCCGTCAATTCATAAGGTATTCATCCGAATCTTTTCAAATTCAGACAAACAAGAATGTAACACCTGAACCAACAAATGAATCAGTTAAGATACATGTCAGTAGCACAAAGCCACTATATGTAACAAATACACATTGGAAAGGAGCTTTTTGATGTTCACTCCCCCAGCTCTTCCATTCAATCATCGAATAACACAATATTATTCTATGAACGTTTAGACAGGAAAAAAAAATCATGTGTGTACGTGCTTGTGTATGAAAGAATTAAGCACATGATGATTACTTTTAATAATCTGCTCAAAATGTGTAAAACATTGAGACAACAACAGTAATACACAGACTCAATTGTGCATGATCGAAGTGTGAAGGTGGGGTAGACTTCCTTCTGTTTCAATATCCAGATTTTCCAAATGAAAATTAGATAGATTATGTGTTGCATCCCCAGAAAAATTGAAACGTCTTCTTTTTAAGAAAAAGATGAGTAGCTGGTGGGGTTAAGTCAAGAGTTGGCATGGGCTAGTTGCCTTTTTTCAATGATGTTCACGAAGAATTGTGAAACAACAGTAATATGGTTGCCCGACTCAGAAAAAGTTGGTGCAAAGTTTGATATTCTTTTACTCTGATCTCTCACCCTCTTTCTTTTTATCATCGTAGCTCACTTCTAACCAAACTCTCTTTTACATTTTATCTCATCACACATACACACACTCAGATATTTTGACTCCTCGCCTCTCGATCACTCAAGGTTAACTTCTTGGGTAGGAAACACTGGTTCACGTGAATCCATAGAAGTTCTGTTAAGTTCTCACACAATGAACCCATGTTGTCCTATAAGCAAAGAATGTTTCTCAAATAGTTTAACTTTTTAGTTAAAGCACATAATGAAATACATGTCAGATACATTTATGCTCATGAAGATAATCATGAATATTTGAGCATGTTAATCATGGAAGATATTTCAAAACAAGTATATTGAATAAATGAAATGAATACAAGAAACTTGTTTGAAAATCTGACATTGTATGATAAGATCAAATATGAATGATGTATCAATCAAGGTTTAGGTCATGAAAAATTGGATGTTGTCTATAAGAACAATTATAAACATTCTTGAAAGAAGTGTTTTGAACGAAATCGCGCTCAAATATCTATGAAGTTCAAAACGGGGTGTATCACCATTGAAAAATTGGTTAATTTGAAACATGGTAAGAACATAGTCAACAAATATACTAAACCGGTGTGTATGAATACTTGACAGTATATGGAAAAGATAATACACAAGTATTTATCTTTGGAAACACACGGTTTGTTTAACAATTTAGCTCATGAAAAATGAAAACATTTAAAATCACACTTCTAAACTCATGAAATCTTTTTAAGAATCGAGAAGTGGTTTGAACATTTAGAAACATGTTTTCATATCTGAAAGTCGTCCTTCTTTCAGACATGTATGAAATTAAGTTTAGAATGAACCTCACGCTCATCTTAAATCTCATGAAGTCAGCTCGAAAGTCATATTGAATATGATCATGTAAGCTCCCCCTCAAAATCTGCATTTAGTCAAAAAAATCGTCAAAGCACAAAGTCTTATTCACAAAATTTATTGAAAAATAAAAACATAAAAGCAATAAAACTTGTAAGAACGAGTTCTGATAAGATGTAATCAGAACAACTACTCTCCCTGAAATATTGCATTCACAATATTTAACAACAGGAAAAATATGTACTCCCCTTGAAGGTTGATCACCTCATTTATGCATCGGAGTATAATCTCATTCATGAACAGGAGTATCATCTCTTTTGATCATTGAAGAGCGAGTTCTAATCTATTGTGTTTAGAAGTCAAACTCTTTAACATTGAAGTGTGAGTCCTGAGCTGATTTACTCAGAAGTCTAGGTTCTTTTACTCCCTCTTGACTTGAGATGCCTGCAACACAGATGAATCTTTTGGCTTTGGTACCCACTTGTATTTGGGTCCATGTTTGTTAGTTGCAGTTCTATTAGGAGTAATAGAATAAGAACCATACCAGTAATGATCATAAGTTTTATGAACAAAATCATTTGCACGAGAGTAGGAACAATAACTCTTCTTATGAGCTAACCTGATTAATTGATTTCTCGAATAAACAAACTCAGGTTTACCTTTTCGCACATTGTTCTTCTTGGCATGTGATGTATGCACAAATGATTTCTTACCATTCTTCTCATCATTCTTTTCAACAGAAGATGGTTTCACTTTCCATACCAACTTTTCATTACCAATTCTCCTTCTTCTAAGTGTACCTGAACCATCAACATTTCGATCATAGAAAATGTTAGTAGTACGAATCTGATCTTTAATATTGACTAACCTTTTTGTGGAAACAGTTGTATGATATGAACTTAATGTTGTCTTAAATGAACATTCAGAGTCAGCTGAATCATCTCTAGGCGTTTGAAGAATTAAATCTAGAGTCTTCTCCTCTGTCAAAACCACCTTAGAGACAACTTTTTCAAGCTCTTTTATCTTGGAAGATAAACTATTCCTTTCTGCAGTGAGTAGGTCAATCTTCTTCTGGATTCAGACTTCGTGTTCTGCTCTTTCATTGCACTTGTTGATAGTTCAGATAGCTTCTTTGTAATCTTCTTTATTTCTGCCTCAAAAATATTTCTTTCTTCTTCAAAATCCTTCTCGACATCCTTTCTCTGATCAGATATTTCTTTGAAGATTCCAACATTTTTCTGTTCAATCATCTTCTTTTCCTTTACAAACCATTTTCTCTCCTTTTCCAATAGACTTTCTAATTCAAAGATCTTTCCTTTGAGAGATTTTCCTTCAGAACCAAATTCAGCCTTTTCTTTCTCAAGCCTGTCTCTTTCAACAATGATTACCTTCTTAAACTCTAATATTTGTTTTGACAGCTTTGCACATTTCAGCTCAACAGTTTTCTTCTCTTCGAAACTTTTCCTTGAAAACTCAGAGAATTTCTATGCAAATACTTTCTTTTCTTTATTAAACTCATCTTTGTCTTTGGCAATCTTTTGCTCCAAGTCAGAAATCTTCTTTTTCAGCTCTTCATTAGCATTTTCCAAACTTTTAACTGTCTTCTCATTCTTACCAACAGAACCTTGTTTCTGGTTTTTGACAATTTGAGCTTCCAAATCTGAAATATTGCTTTCCATCTCAAGATTTTCACTTTCTATCTTAGAAATTTTCTTCTTAAGAACCCCATTTTCAGTCTCCAATTCTCTTTCCTTTTCTTCAACCAGTCTGAGCTTATTCCTTAATTTCCTTTCATTCTCTTTCTTTTTATTTCCAACATTAATTAAACTTTGAGAAAGTCTATTATTATCTGCTCTGAAACTTTCAATGACCTGCTGGTCTATTTTATGTTGTTCTTCAAGTTCTGAAATTTTACGTTCCTGACTTTTCTCTTTACGTCTTTCAGTAGTATACTCTTCAACAAAGAAATAATCATCCATTGATCATGACAAAACTTGCACAAAATGATCGTTAACAAAAATTCAGAAATTTTGATCACAATCAGAAATTTGTTCCCCTACGCAGACTTAGCACGGGGATCCCGCTAAGGCAGTGTTTCTTCTTCGCGCAGGCAGTGTCGTGTGCGTTTTAGTTTCGCGCAGAAAACCACTTGCGAGTTCTTGACCAATCACTTCGCGCAATGCGTCTGTGTGTTTGACACTTAGAAAAATTTTCGACTTTCAACTTCACGCAAAGATATCACTTCTCGCACAAAGTTAACTTCTCGCAGAACCCACTTTGCGCAAGACAAAGCAAATGAACAGTATAAACACGCACACAGTTATATGCGCGTTTTGACTTCTCGCACACAACTTCTTGCGTGTTCTTCTCCCTTAGCGAGTTTGTTCGACGTGCGTGTTCTTCAGAAAGAACCTTGCGAGTTTTCTGGATCTTGCATGTTCTTCATGTTCTCGTCCAAAAACCAACTTTTTCACACGAATTTGATCCAAAGCTTCACCAAATGATCTGAAATTTCGCATATTGCTTCTAATACATGACTCGAACATATTACAATTGTTTGATTTAAGTCTAAAACATCAAAGTTACAAATTCAATCTATTGACAATGCATATGGAGACTTCGAACAAAAATACAATCAAATCCAAAAATTCACATAACCTGCTGTGAATTGGACTAAGTGACTCAAACAAAAAATGTTCTATACATCAAATCGATTCCAAAACAATCAATTTCAAATCCAAAAAAACACTGTAATCCAAAAATCGAATATGCATAGTTCTCTTGCGAGTTCTTGAAATGTCGACAAAAAAAACTTGAATTAGACCATGATTTCTGAATTTATGTATGCTCTTATACCAATTGTGTGTCCCACAATACGTGCAAATCAAGATGACACCATTTATTCAACAATTGATTTTGATTAATTCTCAAATTAGATTACAATGGCTCTCAATACTTTCTCTCTCTAATATCTGATACGCGCACAACCTTCTCCTACTCTAATAAGTCTACTAACGAAAAACTCTTATATCCTAACTACTCTTACAACACTAAACACTCACAACACACAAACATTTACAACATTGACTAACATTAACTTTGACTTTTATTTATTACAAATGACTTTGACTTAGCATGAGAGTTGACTTGAGCTCTTGCTTGACTTTGACTTTTATCTTCAGCTTGAACTTCAGTCTTCATGATCTTGTATCCAACATATTTTGTGCACTAACGGTACATGTACATTCTTGCTACTCTCAACGTGATTCCCGTTCCTAGTGACTCCATCAACCTCAAAACATCCAATCTTAAAGTGTCTATTGGTGAAATTTTCTCTCTCAATCACTTAAAGAACACTAGTTTGAGTCTAAGCATTCAAAATCAACACCTAATTCTCTCAAACTTAAGCTCTGATACCAACTTGTAACACCCTCGAATTTGGAAAGAGCAACTAATTTAGAATTTTCATCATTACATCACATAAAGAATAAAATCCATCTCTACAAATCAATACTTGGAATACCTCAGATATAATTCTAGATTAACCTCTACAAATAACCACTCAAATCTTATATAAAGACTACATATAGGTCGGGTGCTACTAAACCCAAATACGTGTTGCTACTCCCAAGATAAATTACGGAAGACTTCACCAAGCTACTCACCCATCGTGCATTAAAATAGTATTCATCTCTTCACAGGGTCGCTAGTACTCTTCCCCAACCGGGACCTGATGCACATGTAGACAAATAAAAAGGGTTAGGCTAACGCCTAGTGAGTTAAAGATTTTCCAACATGATTAAATATATTGTTAAAAGAAAATAATGCAATTTAAATCATGATCTTTCAAAATGCTTTACTTTAAATATGAAACGACCCGTTTTCCAATAACATGCATCTTTAAGGACAAACGCCCCGATACAAAACATTCTTTATAAAGTGATGCAACCCAAAACTCACTCAAAGCGTGAATAGAAAACGGACTTCGAATTATAAAAATACAGATAAAACTTTATATCCCAAAATACACAAAACACGGGTGGGGCATAAGACTCAACTCATAAGTCATGGAAAACAATCCATATAAATATAATATACCACCGGAAACATGAAACTAAAGTTCAATACTCACGCGACCATAAAGTGGAATGAAATCCAAGCGTTAAAGTATGTACAATCGAATACCCAAAATATTGTTGGCCGACAACGGGGGAGACTCGTATCCGTTGAGAGTGGAGGAACACAAAAGTATGTCACTCATACAACGTTAATCGTATGACACTTCATGACATAAAAGCCCAAGTGTCCCTACGACTCCCTTCAAGCTACTCCAAAAGAGACAACTGACCTTAGTGAATATTACCATGAATACCACCAAAGGTCCGCACAATCGGGGGTTACAACCAAGGCATTGCCCCAACATGGCGGAGGCCCCAAATGCCCTACAACATGATAGCACAACCGGACTCAACCCTCCTATTGTACACTTGAAAAGTTGTGGTCATAAAATATGGGCCCCGGAGTCCAACCCCGTAATACCCAATTGACCATTAAATAAAGACTGATTTATGTGCCTATGGATCCAACGCAACACAATCTAAAATTACATAACAACACATAAATGACCGACGCACTCAAGCATGTAATTATCATTAATATGCACTAAGATGCATTAAGATGTAAATCATAAATGGGGATCTACATCAAGCCACTAAAACTGGACAAGTGTCCTCAAGATTCTTTTAAGTCGAAACCGAGCTAAAATGCTCAAAACTCATTTGACCAACAAATAACGGTCCCCAAATAGAGAAACGCAATTAAACAGGGTTTATGCAGACACATACCTCAAAGATGTGATTAATCCAAAACTCATCACGGACTGGGACAAAAGATTTTCCAAATGGGCTTGTACCCTTATGTTTCCAAAATGTCTCATAACACGGGGACATACATTTTCCAAATGGTTTATGAAATCAAATACACCGACAATGCATAAACCATAATTTAGACTTCATTTGTGCAAAAATCACCAATAATGCATAAATCATAAAATAGACTTCATTTGTACAAAATCACCAAATGCATAAATCATGCTATTTACTTATTGAAATATTTAAAACCCAAATATGGACATTTCATGAGATTAAAACGACCCATGTTCATCAACTATGAAAACTTATCAAAATACTCACACTTTGACAATTACCAAGTAAAACATATTTTTACTTCAAAATACATATTTTGGCATGTACATAGTTTTCACAAAGCAACTTGAACTCACTTTGCTAGATTTAGGCTAAATCTATATTTTACCCCAATTTGAGCTTCCTTGAAGAAATCTGAACCTTCAAGTCAAATCTTCCAAAACCTAGATCCACAAGGGTCCAACTATAAATATCCATATTTAATCATTTAGAATCACTCCCCAAACATTTTACATAAAGATCTCAACTTATATCAAAACCTTAATTTTCAAAAATTAAGAAAATAGGAGGTTACCTTAACCATAACTTCAATCCACCAACCAAAATACTTCTAGATCACCAAGATGAGTCATGCACTCCCAATCTTCAAAATGATAGAAATGGTTGGGTGAAAACCCTAGAAATTGATGAGGATGGTGAAGAAGATGAAGACATTTTAGCTCTAGCTTCCAACCATGCTAGATGAAGGATAAACACTTGGTTTAGAGGAGGAAAAGCTTCAAAATGGGTTAGGGTTTGTGAGGGAAGAAGGGGAAATGATTTGGGAGAGAAAGGGAAGAGGTTAGAAGTAAGAAATGGGAAGAATGGTTGAAATCCCGTATTTGATAGCCTCTCAAACCCCTGGTGCGACATTGTCAGGCGACATTGCCATAGTCGATTGTGACAGTGCGACTATGACACTGTCATAGTCGTCGGGCATTGTCGCGGGACCCTTCCCAAGCCCCGAAACTCAACTTTTTCAACGTCAATACTCTCAATACTCTACGGGACTTTAAATAATGTTTTCCCAACAAACTCCCGCCATTTACAAGTTCCAAAAACGTCTGGGTGACCTTTATTTACCGAAAATTACGGGTGTTACAGTTTCGTTGACAGAATGGAATTTGAAAAAATTGTAATTCGTCAAAGGAATTCGACTTTGAGGTAAAAATTGATATAAAATTGCAAAAAGAAAATCACGACAATTTATTGATTATTTGTATCAAATCTTATACTAATTTCAATAAATCTCATCTTAATCACGACACATTAATTCGTATATATTTATGATATTTAATGATATAATTAAATCCAAAAATATTCAATGTTTGGCTCATTTCGAAGGTATTGACGAAGCAATTATAATGGTATAATTTGTAAAAAATATAAATGTTTTTAATACATTTTAGTTCATATACATTATTTATGTTTATATGATAAGAGTCTAAAATGAAAAATAAAAAAGTAAGGATTAAAAGTAAACTACATACCTAATTATAAGGGTAGTAAATGTAAGGTATAAATTAAAAAAATTGAATTAAGAAGAGATTTAAGAGGAGTGAAAGTGGGTGTGGTAATTGAACTTATAATGTAAACTGCGTCCAGATACATGTTTGGGCGGAAAAATAGTGAAGTCGGCTTACCAGAGGACGACACGTGGCATGCTAGTTACTTATTTATCATATGTATAGATGTTAGTTATCCTCTTGAAAAAACTTAGGTATCGTTTGTTTTTTAAGAGGTCTAAAGTCTGAAATTTTAATTTAGTTATGATTAATAAGAGGTTGTGTGTAAAAATGTCTAAACGATTTAGACTTAAGAGAGATTAAGAGATTTTTTTTTAAAAACAAACAAGTCCTTAGTGTTCCTCCATAGACGAATGTATCAATTTTATTAACCATCCATTGAAAACTATAACCTTTGTCATTGTAAGCACTATATATCTTGAGTGTGGATCAATTTTTAGGTGTTCTTCGTTCGTGGTTCTTCCCATTTCAGCTTTCCACATAAAAATAATATGGTGTTTCTTTTTAATTTTGCTTTATTTCCATATGAGGATTGTTATTCTTATTTGATGTTCGATTTGCTTAGTGAATATTATCAACAGCCTCATCAATCCATTTCAGAAAAAGTGCAAAATGTAACGAAGTTTAATCTAGTTCCTATTTAGTGTAACAAATAATTTTTTTCTTAACGAATATAACAATGTTTCAAATATTTTCTTATTTACTATAACAAAGTTTCAAATACTTTCCTATTAAATTAATGTAACAAAGTGTTCAAAATTTCCCACTCAATGTAAAATAGTTTCAAAAATTCCTATTTAATGTAGTGTTTGATTATGTGAATGTCAAAGTTTTCGTCCAATTTGTTGTAACTCTTTCACTAATGTTTCGTAAATGGGCATCCACGTCATGATTATATATTAGATCCAACATATTAATGTTCAAAATTGGTATAAATAATAAAAAAAATTGTAATTTTGCTACATCAAATGAGAGAAAAAAAAATCGTTCATTACATCAAATAGAAATTGAACAAAATTTTGTTATATTTTGATACATTTATTAAATTTGTATCAAGGATAATCATGTATTAAGGATAATCATGTGAAATGTTTGACTTTTTAACTAGAATATGTTAACATTTGCTTAATTATGGGTTGATTTGTGTTCGATTTCATAATAAGAACCGACAATTTGCAATTATCAACCTTAGCAACAAGAACAAATCACGTTGGGGGATTGAAGAAAACCCTTCCACGGTCGAAAATGCCATGAAGAACCAAGAATGAATCCCTTATTGGACTTATCAACACCAATTAATTTGAGTCACTGGTTCATATATTTTTTATAAGTAAATAAATAAAACCCTATTCTTTTTATCCATCTTATTATCAGCTGCTTGGTATTTTTTAAAAGTTTTTTTTTTTTGAAAGGATATTCTGGGCCTATGACCCAGACTAATCCCTGGCAATTAGGGCATTTGGTTCAACTGCTAAAGCGTACAGCCCTGAGTTTATCCTCAGTGGCCACAAGTGCTGCTAGTGGGGCTCGAACTCGGGTTGAGCGCTATGAACTCCCCAAGCCTTTACCACCACACCACAGCCCTTGTGGTTTTATTTTTTAAAAGTTGATGAAATACTAATCAAAAAAGAGAATTTTATGCAACAAAAAAATCTTGCAACACTTTATAATTGAAAACTGAGAAGTACCCCTCAAACACATGGCAACAAAATACAAGAAATAATTGGGGATATATATATATATAGACTTGGGATCACGTGAGACCAACATATTTTCGTGAGACCCGTGAGACCAAGAATTTACACTTGAACCTTCACAGCAAACGTTGTGAAGGTAAAAACCTTCACAGCAAAACATTGTGAAGGTTCGGATTTTTTTTTACCTTTACAGTGTTTTGCTATGAAGTTTCAAGTGTAAATTCTTGGTCTCACCGGTTTCACGAAAATATGTTGGTCTCACGTGAACCCAACCCTATATATATATATATATATATATCCCTTGGTTTATAGTTAAAGTGAATTGACGTTAGAAACGATAAATGCTTAATAATAACACCAACATCAACACAAATTTCTCTCCAATAAAAACATTTTCTCTCCAGCTTTTATTCGTTAAGACACTGAAACCAAGGAATATATCTAAAGATTAATCAAAAGGAAAAAAAAAATTCAAGATTTTTAAATTGTTTCTTTATACGCAAATCCTTGGAATTCTACAAATTTACCTTATCGTCACCCTTTTGTCCCACACCATGGGGCCAACTTGCACGGCCTCCGGTGGTGCTCCTCCTCATTTATTACTTCCCTCCGCCGGAAAACCGTCGTGCATTCCGGCAACTCACCAAGATCAGCAAATAAAGACTCGTCTTCTTCTCTAATCGAGAATATCATTGCCATGTCAGCATCTCCAACTATGTCTCCAGCCATCATTAATGGACTTTCTAGCATTGTTGACGACGTGGATTCCAAATCAGAAAACCAACCGAATCGATCGGTGGTAGTTATAAAAGGTGCACCTGACCCCACTTCAATTAGACTCGTGAACTTCTCATCGGGTTCGGCCCTAGATGGCTTGCTTAACTCATGTGGGGGATCTTCTATATCATCGGTGTTGGAAACTGGTTCTTCTTCTGTGACTGTGGCTGTTGAGGGTGGTGGTGGTGGTGGTGGTGGTGATACGGTGGAGTTGTAGTGGTGATTGTTGTTTCTAGAAGCCGGCGGCCATGGGTGGTTGTGATCGCATGAATACGTCACCATTACCATAGTAGGGTCCGCTCGGCTTCTTTCTACTTGTTTTCTTGCTGGACATCCTTTCGAACTACTACATCTATAATAGCCCCTGCCAAATTTAAAAAAAAAAAAAACAATAATTGAAGGGTTATTAATTAACTTTCTTTATCCCCATTTTGTCTTGCCATTAGCGTCTTGTAAACATCAAATGAATTTTTATATTCAATCGTATAAGTAATTTATATTATTAAAAAAAACACGATAAGAGTTTGAATATTCAATTGTATTTGTAATTTATTGATTAAAAAATAAATAAAAATTGTTAATCAACGTTGTAATCTGGGAACTGATATCATCTAAGCAGCGATATTTCTTTTAAGCTTTAAGAAGATACAATGTAATATTTAAAAAAAAAAAAAAAAAAAAAAAAAAAACTTATTTGTTTCTGTATAACTGAAAAACATAGAATTGAATTTCTTGAAAATACGATAGATTTCAAACATTAATATTACTATAATTTTAATAAAAAAGTATGTATAAAGTTTTACTTTTTGTAAAATGGCTTTTCAATTATGTTTATATTAAAAAAGATGCACCTTTAATTGTAAGATCATATTTAAGGACTCAATAAAATTTCCTAATGATACATATTTGTGTGCAAAATTCTACTATGAACTTATTATAAACAAAACACGAATATAAATAAATTTTGGAGTTTTTAATTGATTTGTCTTTCAAAAAGAAAAAAAAAAAATTGGAGTGTAAATATATGTATATACCGAGGGTAAGGTGATCCTTTGATGGGTTTCTGGCCATACTTTCTCCAAGCCCAAGAATCAGATGGCGGAGCATTTGTCTCACCCTTAAGCCGAGATCCTTCAATTTCTCTTATTGGCACCGAGACCACTCTCTTTTGTATCGAACGTCTACTGTAACAAATCCCAATTAATACATAAATAAATAAACTCAATTTTCTTGAATTTGTATTGGACTAAATATATATATATATATATATATATATTCAGTTTATATGTTGGTGTCATGTGTTTGATGACAAAATCGCGACTAACCTTCTTTTAGGGGATGAAGTGGAACTGGTCTTGGTGTCGTTAAACATGCCAGAAGATGGCGAATCTTCGCTATTTTCCGGCGAGTTTTCATGGTCTTCTTGATCTACCATCAGCGAAGTAAATCCATGTGCCATGATTCAATATATAATTTCCACGAAGCTTTGTCGAATAGTCTGTGATCTTTTGGTTGTTTGCACCTGCATATGTACAATTAATAGCTAGCTAGTAGCAAGATGATGATGATAGTGGATCAATAAAAGAAGTTTTGTGTGTGTGTGTGTGTGTGTGTGTGAGAGAGAGAGAGAGAGAGATTAAGGAAAATGGAGGAAGGTGATGAAAGAATGGTGGTGATCGAAATTAAATATATGGGTCCCAAATGTGGACAGATGGGTAATTGGATATTTTATAGAGGACGTGCAAGAAGATGTGAGGATAAATCCAAACCCAAAAGGAAGGAGGAGGGAGGGGGTCACTTGTTATTAATTATTACTATTAGTAATTATTAATTAGAATAATACAATAATACTATACTATACTCCAATTTGAAAGGGACCTCTTAAATCTTGATCCAACTCTCTGCGACTTAATTTGCCATTTAATCCCTTCTCATTTTCTTCCCTATATGGCTTGTGTCTGTAATATTTCTGTCTGCCATAATAATTTATAGATATATATAGATATAGAAGTTTATATTTATATGGTTCTTTTTTTAACTTATTTATGATATTATCTGTAGCTCAATTCTTCATATATTGGTAGACCAGGCCAATAATTCTCCATGTATATCATGTATAGGTAACATATAAGGCGGCTATAGGAGAAAGAGACACACCACTATTGCTGAAGAATTGCACTTACCACCTTCATCTTTCTCCTTTGTGCCATTTCACCTATAAACTTTTGCTAGTTGAGTTTGGGAAATGAAATATATTTTCTATGTCCATGTTAAGACCTTTGTTCATGATCGACTAAGTGTTGAAAATGTGACACACAGAGCTTCTTAGAAAAAACTGGATTAGGGTATCGTGATGTATCAATATGTAATACCTTGGCCTCCAAAGTACCTTGCAACAGAGACCACATCACGATACCCTAATCCAGTTTTTCTACCTTGGCCTCCAATGTAACACAAACAGTCCACATCGCACCACATATATATATATATATATAGAATAATTTCAATATATATGTAATATGTATTTAGGAATCAAACATGTTGAATATTTTTATTTTTTGGACTACGGTCATGTTATCGTTGATTTTAAAATAAAATGTAATCTTATAATTATTGAATTGTAGGTGTAAATTGTGTTAGGTACAAACCGCATAAACCGCACCGCACCGCATTTCGCGGTGCAGTTTGGTGCAGTTTGAAGTATATGTGGTGCGGTTTGCGCTTTGGGAAAAATGCACAAACCGCATATGCGGTGCGGTTTTTGGTTTTGCCTCAAATCGCACCGCGAACACCCCTACTACAAATTATGACTGCAAGGAAAAAATCAACCCTGATAAACTCGGTTGCCACAATTGTTGTGTACGCATTGATTCGAACACTGGGCAGATGGGATATTCCACCACATCCCCCTCTGAACTTTAACCGCTACGCCACAACCCTTGTGGTTAACCTGTGATCATGTTTCCAATTACTGTAATCATCTTCAAGTGTAATGGACTACTATTTGGTGGTCTTCTCTATCTATGGTTATCCCTAATTTGAGTTTCCACATAAATTAGGTTTTGTTCTCTATCTCTTTTACTTTGTCTTGCATCAAGTTTATTGTTTACTACATAGTTTGCATTGCGAAACTAGTTTATCTTTCTGCATTACAAACATTTAAAGTGTTCAATTTTAGTTCTTGGGTTGTTCAATTTTACTACTCGAGTTGACTTCGTTTGATTAAGGTTGAATTAGGATTGTGTGTGGCGCAGTTATTTCCAATAAGTGGTATCATGTAACACTCATGTTTGTGTTAATAACATTTTTTGGGTCATATGAGTCTCTTTTGTGTGATTCAATGTGATTTTATGGAGCTTATTCATACTTAATAGCTTTGGCATGTTTCGATGTCAAAAGGTAGCAAAAATGGTGATTTTGGAGCATCTAGGGGGTCCCCGTGACCTAGTATGCAAAAAGTCGTCTAAACTACCGGAGTGCCAAAAATGAGCTGGAAATCAAATGCAGATAGTTGGGCGACCTGAGGTCAAAGACGAGGTTGCGTGGAAGGATATGCATGAGGCATAAGTAGATGGGTATGGGAGACCTTGCCCACGAGCTCAGGTTGTGACCAAGGTCACGACACGCATACAGGTCAGGTTAAATGTTGTTTTTGACCTAGATTGATTGAGCATTTACCTCCCCCCCCCCCCCCCAAATCTCTCTTTTCGTTCAGGTCGAACTTTGGAAGCATGGAAGTCAATTTCAGATATTCTTAGACCATTAAAGGCTTGGTTTGGTGTTACCATTGTAGATCTTGTGTGAATGCTATAAACCTTCTTCAAGGAAAACCTTGTATTTTTCTTTGAGATCTAGATTTAACCGAAACCTAGCAAGGTGAATCAAGTTTACTTTGTAAAACTAGATATATGTCATAAATATCTATCATTTGGGCCATCAATGTAATTTATGGAGTTTTATACATTCTTGGGGTCTTTTGTGCACTTAATGATATTTTGATGGAACATTCAGGAAAAATATACATGTTTTGGGTTGTTCAACCTTTGTGGGATTATAAATCATGATGTAGGACTATTTGGTTGGGGTTGTACTAATTATGAAGGAAATGTGAAGATTTTACACCCTAATGATGTTATTTATCTCATTTAAGACATTTTATACATAAGTTGCTCAATGTGGAGAGTTAATGTCTATGGAGTTGATTTGTTTTGGTCATAATTTCTGGAGATATTATATGTTTTTGGCATTAACTCAATGTGTATGAATTATTGATGGTATAGAAATGAGATAAATAGGCTCCTAGTGGATCGAACTCTAAGAGTAGGCACTAAGGTTGTTATGCCTTGAGGTGAAACTCAGAGGGGGTAGACACTAAGCTAACTCAAACCTTGAGGTGAAAAACGGAGGTCGCTAGGCACTAAGACGGAGGTCTTGAGGTGCTACACGCAAGGTTCTAAATGGCATGAGGTGTAGCATGGCGGCAAGGTCAAGCCTCAAGCCTTACGAGTTACGATGAGACCATGGCGTTTTTCAAGGTGTGGTTTAAGGCAGCAAATCTATATAATATACAATTATATATTTGTGTTGAACAATAAAACAATAACAGTTAACAATTTAAATTCATAAAAAACTATAAATAAAATAAGAAGCATGCATTGATAATTTAATATCAAGTATACATAGTTTACAAAAATGATATCAAGAGCTCATAACAAAAAAAACGATCTACACATAGTTCCATATATTTCTAATATTCTAAGACTCTGATATCATATACAAAAAACATGTTATATCAGAGTAGATGTATCGTCTAAAATAATTATCCTTCCATGTAATCTTCATCATTTATCTCCAAAATTCCTTCGTCATCGGAGTTGAATTCAAAATCTTCCACACCTTCAACTTGTGGTTCTTCATCCAACTCAAAATCATCCTCATTTAAAAATAACAAACAACAGTAACAATTTGTGGATAACAAAAATAAGTTAAATCCAATTCAAATCAATCAAGAAAAGAGAATGAGGAATTGATTGAGAGCATTACCCCCCCCCCCCCCCGAGAAATCAATCGAGAAAAGAGTTTGGGGTGGATTGTGGTAGAAGACAACAGTGGTGAGCGATTGGGTAGTTGGGTGGTGGGTGACGCCTGACCGTGGTAGCAACTGGCAATTGAGTGGTTGTCAATGAAGGTGACGCGTCATGGACTTGTGGTGAAGATCTGAAGACTGAAGTCAACGATATACGGTCGATGGATGTGGTCATGTGGAGTGTGGAATCGTGCAAAACCTAATATGGGACTAATATAATTATTAATAAGAATAAAACTAATTTTTAATATAATAACGGATACAGGGAAGGCGGGGTGGGGGATGTGTTACCCCACCCCATCCCTGTTTTTAGCCTAGCGGGGATCCCCAGCCCCGGACCCACTACCCGGTTTAACGGGGAATCCACGATCCCGATCGGTTCAGGTGAATCGGGTTCCCCAACTGGGTCGGGTCAAATCACCATGCCTAAATTTGGGAGCTCCAAATTCATTACTAGATCTTTCTTCCCAAATTCATCAACAAAAAACTTCTCAACACATGTGAAAACTGCATTGGAGATCTCAAAATTATCTTTTATGCTTGGATCTTTGAAGAAGTAATATGGATTCAATAGGTAGGCCCCCATAAGTAACGGACTATCAAGTCGTCCTTTATCTTTTATTTCCACAATGTCTACAGTAGGACGATAGTTAATTTCCACGTTGTTATAAGTCATTTTGATATCTTCATTTGCTTGTTTAAGATCTCCATACAAGAAGCCCATGGATGGATTTCGATCTCCATCAACAAGGCAAAGAGCTTTGAGTGAAGGAGAAATCACTTTCAATCATAAGCTTGTCCCATTCCAAAATGATACACTCGTTACAATTGCATATGCTCCTTTTCCTTTGTTAGTTTTGGGCCATTTAGATTGTGTCAAATCATCACTAGTAAACATAAGCCTTAGTTTTTCTTTTTCTCCATCAAACATTACAAAGTGAGAAATGAAGTAGCAAATCTAGTAACTCCCTGCCTCACAATGTCTCTAGAATTTGTAAACCTCCTCATTATTAACAATTTCGTATGATATGCATAAATGAAAATAGTTAGAGTATTTGCCTTAGAAATCAAACCTTTCAATTTAGCCTATTTACTCATTGCTTCAAGCATAAGGTCGATGGTATGTGCCACACATAAACTCCAAAACATGTTTGACCTCTTCTCTAGCAAGAATTGGGAGGCCGCCATATTATTAGAGGCATTATCTGTGACGACTTGTATGACATTTTGTGGTACAACATCTACAATACATTTGTCAACATATGAACATAATCAAAGATGTACTTTCTCGTACGTGCATCTTTGAAACATTCAATGGAAGAAAGAAACGTTGTACCTACTCTCGAGTTCACAGAAAAGTTTATTATGTTTCTTCGTTTATGATCAGTTCAATCGTCGATCATAACCGAACAACCATTTCATGCCTACTCTTCTTCTTGATTCTTGAGAAGCCCTTTAGTCCTTTCAACTTCTTCCTTCAACAATGGTTCTCTAAGGTGATACTGGCTTGGAGGATTGTATCCTGGACCAAATTTCCGAATCAATCTTAAACCCTAAACCAAGTCAAATTCCCCCAAAATTAAACAAATCTATACACAAATGGGGATAAATTCTTCTTCATCTTCTTCTCATGTTTACAATCTATCTTCATCTGTTTGTTCATGGGAATCTGTTTTCTGTGATGCTAAACAAGAAATTGTGATTGGTCTTATTGCTCCTAATTTGGGACTCACCGGTCCAATTCCTTATAAGTGATAACAACATTGGCAAACTCAAAAAGGGAGAGTGAACTTACAAAGTTATAGAAGAAGAGATTATGAAGAACTCAGTAGAGGGAGAGCGTGAGATGGCGATGGCCGCCGGTGGGACTTTGAGACTGTGGGAGTGGGAGGGCGAAGTGGGTGGAGATGTGGAGTCATGCTTGCGATAGCCACCGGTGGTTGGAGTCGAGAGAGAGGTCGTCGCCTGGAGTTATGCGTCGGTGGTTTGAGGAGTCGAGAGAGACAACATAGAGAGGTCAAGTCGATGAGCGTCTTTTAGTTTTAGGTAATTAGGTTTATAAAAACATATTTAAAAAACATAAAGTTCGGGTGGTCGGACGGGTCGGGTGGGGGATTTGGATACCCACCCCGATCCGTAATATCCGCAAAAATTCTCGGGTTCGGGTGGTCGGGATGTCGGGTGATCGGCTATCAATTTATCGGGTTGTTCGGGTGGTCGGGTCAGGCGGGTTTTGCTCACCCCTATATATATATATATATATATATAGAGAGAGAGAGAGAGAGAGAGAGAGAGAGGGGGGGAGGAGGTGGTTTCATTTGCAAACCTACTCATTTGTGCAAACTTTGCAAATCACTATATACCATTCATTTCATTCATCAACAACTTAGATCACTTGAAAATGTTTATGTTAAGTAATTTAATTAATTGATATGGATTGTATTAAATTAGGCCTAATAAGGGTAAAATTATCAAAACAAATATATAATAAATATAATACGATTACCACAAATACAGTTACCAAAAAAAGATCCCAAAATCCAATAATTACCTAAAAATTCAAAAAGTTTTCCTAAAATACGGTAACAAATATTTTGGATGAAATCATTATCAAATGAAATCAGTTTTGGATGAAATCAGTACGGGATGAAACCATCATTTCCTTTGATGGTTTCACTACTAAAGTATGAAACCAGTATTCAATGAAACGATTATTTCATTTGATGGATTCACTACTGAAATGTATGCATTTGATAGTTTCACTCCTGAAATTGTTTTATTATGTATTAACATTAATTGATTAACACAAACAAACTTCAATCTTTGCAGGAATCTTGACGAAAAAGATAATATAAAAAAATATATAAACTACTAAATCGATAATGAAATAGTTACCATAAAACATAATCAATATCCCCATAAATCCGATTGTTAATTATAAGATAATGACCATAAATAACTCATAGAATCCATTAGTTATTAAAAAGACTATAAACCCCATTAATATAAAAAATGAAAAAAGGAATAAGATTATGAATAATAATAGTTTGCTTAATTTATATGAATATGGAGATTAGCAAAAGATCCCTCCCCCCTCTATATATATATATATATATATATATATATATATATATATATATATATATAATAAATAAGTAACTAGAAGGACACGTGTCGCCTTCTGGTGAGTTCATTTTTTCATTTTCTCGCCTAAACATGTATCTAGATGTATTTTACATTATAAGTTAATTTAGCACATCCACGTTCATTCTTCCTTAAATATTTCCTTAATTCAAGTTTTTTAATTTATACCTTACGTTTACTACCCTTATAATTAGGTATGTATTTTACTTTTAATCCCTTACTTTTTTATTTTAGACTCTTATAAGAACTAAAATGCATTACAAAACATTTTTGTTTTTTACAAATTATACCATTGTAATCGCTTCGTCAATACCTTTGAAATGAGTCCAATATTGAATATTTTTGGATTTAATTATATTATTAAATATCATAAATATATATGAATTAATGTGTCATAATTAGTATGAGATTTGATACAAATAATCACTAAATTGTCTTAATTTTCTTTTGGCTATTTCATATCAATTTTTACTTCAAGAGTTTTTTATAAAAAACCCATCCTCTTTAAATTTTTATACAAGAATTTTGATTTTTATCATGAAGTTTTATAAAATAACATTTTTTATTTTATTTTTATTTTTTTGACGTTATGATATTTAGTATATATCTATACATATAATAAATAAGTAACTAGCATGTCACGTGTCGTCTTCTGGTGAGCCGACTTCAGTATTTTTTCGCCTAAACATGTATCTCGACGCAGTTTACATTATAAGTTCAATTAGCACACCACAATCACTACGACTTAAATCTTTCTTTAATTCAATTTTTTTAATTTATAAGTTACATTTATTACCCTTATAATTAGGTATGTAGTTTACTTTTAATTCCTTACTTTTTTATTTTTCATTTTAGACTCTTATCATATAAACATAAATAATGTATATGAACTAAAATGAATTAAAAAACATTTCTATTTTTTACAAATTATACCATTGTAATCGATTCGTCAATACTTTCGAAATGAGCCCAATATTAAATAGTTTTGGATTTAATTATATTATTAAATATCATAAATATATACGAATTAATGTGTCGTGATTAGTATGAGATTTTTTGAAATTAGTATGGGATTTGGTACAAATAATTACTAAATTGTCGTGATTTTCTTTTTTGCAATTTCATATCAGTTTTTACTTCAAATTTGAATTCATTCGATGAATTACAATTTATCAAATTTCATTCTGTCAACGAAACACCCTTAAAATTATCATAAGAGATTTAATTACTTGGAAAAAAAAAGATATCACTTATCATTTGTGAAAACTGCCTAAAATAAAGATATTTTGTAACCAACTGCAAAAACAAAAAAAAAAAAAAAAAAAAAAAAAAAAAAAAAAAAAAAAAAAACTCTGAAGGGAAAAAATTTGGAAAAGTAGCATCGTACTTTCGATGGTCATTCATATTTGTAAGATAAGTTTTCTGACATGATTTAATTTTTTTAAATTACCCCGTGTAATACACGGGGTCAAACCTAGTGATTAGGTTCATTTGAGAAATGTTAAATATATGAGAAATAGAGAAATGATCCTAGCCCTTTATCTGGTTAACATTTGCGGCTTTAACCGTGAAGCACCGGATAATTGCTTATGTGGTCTGTAGAATGTAGAGTGGTAGTTTCGTAAAATACGCGGGACGAGTTCATATATGAACTTATATGATTCACATATAAATTATATGTTCATATATGAACCAGTGTAATTCACATATGAACTCTTTTAACTGATTCATATATAAACTATACATTCATATATGAATCAGTTAATTAGTTCATATGTGAATCACAAAGTTTCATATATGAATCCGTTAATTAGTGCAACTGATTCACATATGAACCTACAGTTAATTTGTTCATATGTGAATTAGTTAATTGATTCATATATGAATCACAAGGGTTCATATGTGAATTACAACGGTTCACATATAAACATATAGTTCATATGTGAATCATACAGATTCATATATGAACTCGTCCCGTGTATTTGTAAAAATTACGAAACTGTCCTTCTATTTTTGGAATAGCCGCAACTTTTGACCAGTCAAAGCCGTAATTTTTAACCAGTCAAAGACGCAATATTTGACTAGCCAAAGCCGATCTTGACCGAATGAAAGATTATGATTACTTTTATATTTCTCATATATTTAGTATTTCTCAAATGAACCTCTCCCTATATATATACCCTATATATATATATAGGGGAGGGATCAATTGGAAACCAGTTTTACATTGGAAACTTTGGAAACCGAAATCAACCAATCAGTGAATTTCTTTTTTTTTAATTGATAAGGTTATTTTAGTCTTTTACATAATTTCATAATATATATGGTAATTGTTATTATTATTATATTAATTATTATTAAATTTTAATTTATTTTATATATGGTAATATGGATGATTTATTAAATTAAAAATGAGATATTTAATTTAGGTAAACAAAATTTAAATCATACGAAGACATTCTTTTTTTGATTCATGTACTTGAATTGACATTCTTAGGAAATTTTGTATTTGAGCCACAAAATATTAATATAAAATTTAAATATTTAAATTTTCAAGTATTAATATGAAATTAAATGTTCATATGAAATTAAAAGATTGGAAACTTTGATACTATGTATTGTTTTGATTCTTATGAATCAGTGAATTATTCATCCAATAAATGAAAGTTTATATTCATATGAAATCTTCAATATTACCTTCAAGCACAAAATATTAATATAGTGAAACATAATGCATTTGATATAGTGAAACAAAATATTAATATAGTGAAACCTGATGAAAAATAAAATGTTAATATAGTGAAACCTGATGAAACATATTTGATATAATGAAACATAAGTACATAATGGAAAGGTAATGAAACAAAATATTAATATAGTGAAACCTGATATAGTGAAACAAAATATTAATATAGTGAAACCTGATGAAACGAATTTGATATAGCGAAACATAATGGAAAAGTAATGAAACTTAATTGGGTTTTTACATACTGCATATTGATTAACAGGTAATAAAAAGGTAGTCTTGATATATTGTTATTATCTTTTATTAATAAATTATCTAATTTATTACCATATATAATTATTATATTTTATTAATAAATTAACTAATTTATTACCATATTTCATCTTTATTGCCAAATTTGAAACACAAAAGAAAAAGACACATTTACCCTTTTGACATATTATTATTATCTTTTATTAATAAATTAATTAATTTATTACCATATATAATTCAAATTAATCTTGACCATTGATTAAAAAGATCAATGGTTGAAATTTGGTTTACAAAGTTTCCAATGAAATTAGGTTTCCAATTGAAACCACCCATATATATATATATATATATATATATATATATATATATATATATATATATAGGGAAACGTGAGAAGTGGTTATCAACCATTAGATGCACATTAGGATGAGATGACCGAGATAAGATCAGTCACCGTATTAAGCACGATTCATGGATGGGGTTATTTTTTTTTTAAAGCGAAGGATGGGCTTAATATTAAAAGTGAATCAATAATTCAGATTCACTTCTCACGTTTCTCACGTTAACTCAACTTCTCACACGATCATTTGCCTATATATATAGACGGAGGTTCAACGGAAAACCTCAAATAACTGAAAAACTAAAAAACACTTTATCAACCGTTAGATTAGATGATCTAATGGATATGATTAAACAGACGGTTACAACAATATTTTTTAACTTAAAAAAACCTCCACCCCCTATTTTTTATTCGAAAAATGAACAAAATTCAAGCGAAATAAATTACACCAAATAAACGATCATATTTTTTTCGTTAATTTGACATCCATGTTCATATACTTTTCTATTCGTTTTTTCGTGGTTTTTCGGTTTTCCATTTATTTAGAGTTTTCTCCTGAACCTGACCCTATATATATATATATAACGGTAATCAAATAAGAAGCACAAAAATATTGAGAACCTTAAGAACCAATCTCAACCATCTAATCACGTCAATCTAACAACCTTAATTAATGTCCACTTATAATTAAGGAAGGTCATTATAGTAATTTTTACTTTTCTTGATTATTCACTTCCCTTTTTTATAGATATCAAAATTTAGAATCAATTATTATTTTATTTTTATTCAGTCTTATTCTATGTAATTTATATGTAATAATAAGATATTTTAATTTTCATTAATTGATATAATCTTTTATATTTTATTAGTTGATTGTGTTAAGACACAGTCTCATTGGATTCAAGATCAACCAATATAAAGATCGCAATCTGAAGCTAAAGCCGGAACGTCGACTCTCGATATAAAAGTCTATGTCTATTTGTAATAAATGTCAATGTAATTCAATGTAATTGTTTTAGTTTACTTAGATTTAATATCTAAGTTATAATATTGTAATAGTTAGATAAAGTTAATTTAGTTAGTTTCTAGTAACTTAGTTTATATTAGATATAATATCTAGATCTAATATCTAGATATTATGTTAGATTGTGTGTTCAACACACTTGGTTAGATTAAGTGTATCTCTCTCTCTCAAGATCAGATAAGAATCACACATACAAACACACACTTAAAGGTGTATTTGAGAGAAAACATAGAGAACACAATCAAA
Source organism: Arctium minus (assembly GCA_954870635.1). Classification (NCBI taxonomy): domain Eukaryota; kingdom Viridiplantae; phylum Streptophyta; class Magnoliopsida; order Asterales; family Asteraceae; genus Arctium; species Arctium minus. The sequence continues at coordinate 40,599,683 of OX941082.1, forward strand.
AGCTTAATCGATCAACCTTGTAATCGTTTGTTATAATCAATACAGGTTGGTAATCGTTATTGTGTTGTTATTCTATAAACTTGATAAGTATTGTGGGACCGACAATTGGTATCAGAGCCTGATTAAGATCAAAACAAGTTTTCAGAAAAACGACTCTGTGTTCTTCAAGAAAAATTGACTTTGTGATTTTGAGTGTTTTAGGTGTTAGAATCGATCAGGTTGTGATCGTACTACATGCTAGATCGAGTTGTTGCATTTTGATTTCACTTTTAAGCTTAAATCGAGTTCCAATTTTGTGATTTTGTGAGTAAACAGTCGAGTGAAGAACGTACTGTGCCATCGATTTTATTTCGAAAAAGTGTGTTTTAGAGAGATCGAGTGCTTACATACTTTTCTAAAAGTGTTTCTAGACACATTGGTAGGGTTTGGTATTGCTAAATCGTTTCAGGATCAAATTTTAGACGATTTTCAGAAGTTCAGGACGAACACCCGCACAACAGAGGAAGAATAGCCCGCAAACTTCAACTTTGCGGCTCCCACATCAAACGCATAGTTCTACTGTGCGTGTCCCAAAGGAAACGCATACCTTACTTTGCGGTTCCAATATCAAACGCATACCTTACTTCTCGGCTCCCAAAGCACCCGCATAGCTCAACTTCTCGGTTCCAAGTCAGAATCGCAAACCTTCAGACCCGCAAACCTAAAGACATCGAGTTCATCTCTTCAAAAGATCAAAGTCCAACTTGCGCGTCCCAAGTGAATCGCATATCTCAACTTTGCGATTCCCACTTGAAACGCAAAGCTCAATTGTGCGCTCCTCACTAGACCCGCACACCTCATTGTGCACTCCTCACTACACCCGCACACCTCAATTGTGCGCTTCCCACAAGACCCGCAAACCTCAATTTGCGATTCCCTCTTGAAACGCAAACCTTCACAAACGCAAAGCTCCTATCCTATACTTAGAATTTTTCATCGAAATGACATCCAAAGAAGCTCTCGCAATAGGAACCGACACCAAGCCACCAGTTCTCTTTCGAGGGGAATACGAACAGTGGAAGGATAGGTTTCTAAACTTCATTGAAAGACAGGATTTGGGTAATTTCATTATACAATCCTTAGAAGAAGGCCTAATGGAAACAAAATATAGGGAACCAGCAGCAGGTACTCAAGAAGTACGACATGCACTTTCTTATGCAGATCTAACAGGTGATGATAAGCTAAGAGCAAAAGGCGACATGTTAGCCAAGTCATACATTCTACAAGGGATTACGAATGAAATCTATGTAAAGATTGACAGCTACAAGGCCTCCGGAAAACAAATGTGGGATCAACTAGAGAAAATGATGTTGGGTTCAAAGATTGGGAACCAACTGAAAATCTCTAACTGCCTGCATAGTTTTGAAGAATTCAAAGGCAGAACTGGAGAAACTCTAGAGGGAACATATGATAGGTTTGTGACTTTGCTAAACGAATTAAGCAAGAATAAGGTCAACAAATCTCAAATCGAGCTGAATATCAAATTCCTGAGTATTCTACAACCAGAATGGAAAAGTTTTGCCAGGCAGATGAGGCAGATAAAAGACCTGAATGAGATTCCACTTCACAAGGTGTATGAAACCCTCCGACAAAATGAAGATGAGGTGGATGAAATTCTAGCAGAAAAGAGAAAAGGAAAGACAGTTGAAGACACAGTCGCTCTTGTTGTAAAGAAGAAAAAGAACAAGACGATTGTGTATGAATCAGAAGAAGCTGAAGCTGAGACCGTCTCTGACTCGGATGAAAATGAACAAATGCAGCAAGCAATGCAGTTTCTGACAAATGCATTTCAGAAAAAGTTCTACAGGAATCCAACGTCAAACAGTCAGAGGTACTCTTCTGGACCAAACAACTATGCTCACAAGGAAAGAATTGAAGGAAGCAGATATGAAGGAAATAGGTATGAAGGGAAGAGATTTGAAGGGAAGAGACAAGAGGAGAAGAAAACTGATGAGAGAAGATATCAGACTGAAGGAAAAAGGTTAGTGGAGAGGAATCCTGAAGAGAGGAAATTTAAAGCTGAAGGATCAAGTCAGCCAGGACCACCGATGTGCTACAACTGTGGCAAAACAGGTCACTTTGCCAAGGATTGTCGAATATCAAAAGTCAGAAACTCCGATTTCTACAAGAATAAGATGCTTCTTGCAAAACAACAGGAGGCAGGCAAGGCACTGATGGCTGAAGATGAATACTGGATGGATCACTCAGATGAAGAAGAAGAAGATGAAGAAGAAAAGGATGAAGCCGTCAATATGTGCTTGATGGGAAAAATCGAATCAGATGTTGAAGCTGATTCAGAAAATGAAGAAGAGGAGGTATGTGATTTATCGTATAAAGATTTAATGAATAAAATGCATGTCATGGTTTTAAAACAAGAAGAGTTAGAATCTAATCTTAAGCGAGAAAATGGTGTTATAATTAACAAAAACCAATTGATACAGAAACTTAGCGATGAAATTGCTGAGAAGAAAGTATTAGTTGAGGTTTTACATACAAACGGTGACACCAACGCAAAAGAACAGACTATAATTCTAAAAGAGAATAGTGAGCTCAAGTCTAAATTGACAAAAAGTGAGATTGATTTTTATAAGCTTACTGATATGTATTCTTTACGTACTAAAGAAAACAAGACCTTAATTGCTAAATTAGACGCTTTGGAAAAGAAGCTATACTCATTAGGTCAAAGTGAGCAAACCATTCATCTTAACAAACCGAAAAAGAACAAAGAAAATTGGGGAATCGGTTATGTGAAACCTCAACGTCTTCAAAAGGGTATAAGAGAAGTGCTTGCACTCTATGACTATACCTCTATGCTAGTTTCTCACCGAATCTCCTCACTTAAAGTTTTTAATACTAAACTATCAGAAGAGGATGAAGCTAATGAATTTGAAAAACGGATGAAGTCAACTAAAGTTCACGCTCCATTTTATTATGCGAAGTTGAATAATAGTTATGACTATCCCAATGATGAAAAGAAATCTCTTTCAACTGACTACTTTCAAAGTTATTCTGAAAAAGAGATGGAGGCGAAGCCTATCATAGGTAAAATTTATGTCCCTTCTCTCGTGTTAGAAAGTAAAATTTCTGAACTCGAGAACTCTTTATCAGATGAAAGACTTATGATTGAGATTCAACAAAAGGTTTTTTCAACTGTTATGAAAAATGTTGTTCTTTCAAAGGCTTCTACTTCTGATGACATGTTTGGTTCATCAAACGAAGAGTTTAATTTTCTTAATTCTGACGGTGGTTTAGATGGTTGTTTTGAACAAGTTGATTTTAATGCGAAACTTCCTAACCATGCATCTTTTGTTAAGAAAACTTCAAGAAAAACCAGTATGCCTGTGAACAGTGCAAAATCAACGAAAGTTGATTACTCAGTCTCTGTGAAAGCTAACAATGCTAAAGGTAAGAAAATATCTCAGCATTCACAGAAACCGACCACTACTGGTAATTCTGAGAAGAAGCACTCAGTTGTTGCTCAAAGGTCTAACTCACCAGTTTTACATGTTTCAGATATGAGCAAGCCAAGGCCTGAAGCCAATTCTCAATGGCAACCAAAAAGGAAGCTTGACAAGGCCATTTTATCGTTTAGTAGTGTTAATTATAATAAGACTTCGCTTACTAAAGATGTTGTGATTGCTGATATTGCTGTTTTGAATCCAAAACTTGTTGTTTCTCGTAAACAATATACAATGAAGCAATTATTTCAGTTATCTTTATTTGCTGGAAAGTCCTCTATCTATAATAAACATGTTTCTATTACTTGTCAAGATTCTGGTGATTGGTTTGGAAATTACCATGTGCATTCATCTCATATAAATTCTTCACATGCATTTCAAAAGAAAAGAGGATCCAATTTGAAATGGGTACCAAAATCTTGTGCTAACACAGCAGGACCCAAATTCCAGTGGGTACCTAAGGCTAAATCTGTGTTGCAGGCACACAAAGCTTAAAGAGAAAGCGACTTCTGATTATGTACAGATCAGGACTCGTTCTTCAATGTCAAAAATAGGTTTTTGGATAATGCAGTTCAAAACCCGAACATCAAAGTCAAAATGGCTTTTGAACACAGCAATTCAAAACCCGTACTTCAACGAAGATTGACTTCTAAACACAACAGTTTAGGACTCATACTTTAAAAGGTTTTACTGCTTTTTGTCTTTTCATTATAAGTGAATAAATTTTTACTTTGACTTGACATTAGACTTTTGCAGAATTTTTTAGAGAAGCTTACAAGTTCATATCTTTATGACTTAAAGCATAGCTTCATGAGATGGAAGATCATACGTAAAGGTATAATTCTATATCTTCATCTCACATATGGTTGAAATAAGGACAACTTTCAATCATTGGAAAACATTGTTTTTAATGTTCAAACCACTTCCCGATTTTTCAACAGATTTTATATTATGGGAGTGTAATTTTAAATGTTTTCATGATCTAAATTGTGCTTTAACTGAAATAGTTAAACCAATCTGAGCTTCAAGTGCATCATAGGAAAACAAGGAATCATTGTGCTAGGAATTAACACAACTTCTATGTAATCACCTTAACCAGTGATTTCTACCCAAGAAGTTAATCCTTAGTGATTGAGTGTGCAAATAGAAAAGAAATGAGTGATTAGAGAAAGCTTAATGTTTAAAAGAAAGAGCGTGTGAGAACAGAGTTAAAAGAATATCACAACTCTGCACCAACTTTTTCTGAGCCGGGTAGCCACCATTCTAGTGATTCACAATTCTTTGGTGATCATTATTGAAACAGGCAACTAACCCATGCCAACTCTTGATCAAACCTCACCATCTACTCATTTTCTTCTCAACAAGAAAGTGTTTCACATTTTCAAAGGGGACGCAGCACATATGCTATCTGATTTTCATTTGGAAAATCTGGATATTGAAAAGAAGGAAGTCTGCCCCACCTTCGCACTTCAATTCTACACATTGAGTCTGTGTTTAACTTACTGTTGTCTCAGTGGTTTACACAATTTTGAGCCAATAAGCAATCATCCGTGCTTAATTCTTTCAAACACAAGCACGAACACACAAGGAATTAGTTTCTTTGTCATAACGTTTATAGAAATTACCTTTGTGGTGTTTCGATGATTAAATGGAAGCCCTGGGGGAGTCAACATCAAACAGCTCCTTTCCAATGTGTATTCGTTACACTCAGTGACTTAGTGTTACTGACAGGCATTCTAACTGATTCATTAGTTGATTCAGGTGTTACACGACACATTTGTCTGGATTTGCAAAGATCTAGATGAATCTCTTATGAATTGACGAATCAGAGATCCAAGTGATTGACATTTCTTACCACAAATTTTGATGAAGTCGTTGCACTAACATCAAAAAGGGGGAGAATGACTACACAAGAAGAAATGGCAAATATCACATGTTTCAAGAATCACGTCCACTCTTCAAAGATAGATTGAAGACATGTTGATTTCAGAGAAAGAGATTGCATCTTCTGAGCTGAAAGAGAAGATCAAATTGCTACATCATTTTCGTAATGATCTTGATCCAAAGGGGGAGATTGTTAAGACACAGTCTCATTGGATTCAAGATCATCCAATATAAAGATCGCAATCTGAAGCTAAAGCCGGAACGTCGACTCTCGATATAAAAGTCTATGTCTATTTGTAATAAATGTCAATGTAATTCAATGTAATTGTTTTAGTTTACTTAGATTTAATATCTAAGTTATAATATTGCAATAGTTAGATAAAGTTAATTTAGTTAGTTTCTAGTAACTTAGTTTATATTAGATATAATATCTAGATCTAATATCTAGATATTATGTTAGATTGTGTGTTCAACACACTTGGTTAGATTAAGTGTATCTCTCTCTCAAGATCAGATAAGAATCACACATACAAACACACACTTAAAGGTGTATTTGAGAGAAAACATAGAGAACACAATCAAAAGCTTAATCGATCAACCTTGTAATCGTTTGTTATAATCAATACAGGTTGGTAATCGTTATTGTGTTGTTATTCTATAAACTTGATAAGTATTGTGGGACCGACAGATTGTATTATTAATTTAATTTTTACTTGCTTACTTTCTCACATATACATTATTTAATGGTAACATATAGAAAAACATACATTTTTATAAAATATACATTTGACTATTTTAAATAATAAAAACATCAAATGGGAAAAGAAAATATAGTCAATATAAAGATATTGTAATTATGTAATTAAACATTACCTGGAATTCTGAAAATACCAAAGTTTTATTTCACACAACGAATAATACAATGAAACTAAAATTAAACAAATTTATTGTTGTTTGAGATTGTAACATAGTTGATGTAAAATGTGATGTGAAATTGAAACACTAAGTGTTCTTTCATATTGTGAAACAATATAATGTCGCTAAAATGAAACAATAAAATGTTGTCATAATTTTGAAAACAAAATTTGACGTGAAATGTGATGTGAAACACAAAAGTGTTGTTTTGTAACATCCCCCGTCCCCGTGGTTCGGAATGGGTGATGTCACGAACGGGACTTAACATAATACACAACTAATTTAGAGCTACTAATAAACTCTAAACATATATTATAATCCAATATCTTACACTTCAAAAAGTGTTTATAAACTTAGAACGTTTATATAATAAGGCAAGTCTAAGAACTCCAAAATTTCACGCTCGATCTCAAGTCCCGTCCCCGTAAACGTCACTTCGAACCTGCCGTGTCAGAAAACAAAAACACGGTTGAGCACAGGGCTCAGTGAATGGATTATAATATAAATTCGTAAATAATAATGAAAACATCAATAACGAAGCAGAAGACTTAAAAATTCATTTCGAAGAATGTTCTTGAAACTCAAGTTCATAGCAAAAGAAATGTTCAGTAATATTCAAAGACAATAATTTCAAGAACGGTTCACACTTTAATTTCAAAATGTAATATAAATAAAGTCCGTCAATTCCTGTTGTGTTCGTGGGGTGATCAGCCACACGAACTGTAACACCCCGATTTCCAAAAGTATCGTTTCAAGTTAATACAAAAATCGGTAATTGTAAGGGAAAAATAAGATATAGGATTTTGTACTTGAATCCTAGATTTTATAGTCTTGTTGAATGAAGGATTCAATTACAAGTCCAACGGTTCTTTCCGGAGCAAAATTGGAGCTATAACGAAGAAGTTATGGCCAAATCAGTGGACGAGAAGAAAACCGGGCGAACAGTGCATCTCGCGACTTATGCCGCGACTTAGGAATTATGCCGTGACTTAGGGAAGCGGGCGACTTATGCCGCGACTTAAGGTCGCGTGGTAAGTCGCGAAATCCCCTGGTCGAGCATAAAACCCGATTTTCAGCCCTAGAACTTCATTTCTTCATCCCAACTCCGATTTCAGTGATTCAAGTTGCCATGGTTTCGTTTTTGAGAGATCTTCAAGGATTTAGCAAGAGATTTGAAGTCTATTGGAATATACAAGAGTATTTTGTGGTGGTAAGCTCCTCATCTCTCTCAATGTTAAGCTAAGGTTTGATGGTTTCACCCTTTTTCCTTTCATCCTTCATCTTGGGCTTGATTTTGATGACTTGTGTGGTGAAGGTGATCTTGTAGATGTGTTGGATCTAAGATCTAAGGAGGTTCCTTGGTGGTTCAAGCCTTCATCAATGGTGATTCAAGTTTTGGGGATAAAACCTAGATTTAGCCTAAATCTAGCAATGTGAGTTCAAGTTGATTTGTGAAAACGGTGTACATGCCAAAAATGTCTATTTTAAAGTGTTTACATGTTTTATATGAAATCGTTAACTGCTAATCATCTGATAAGTTTTGTTTTGGAAGTATTCAACTTTATAAACTTATAAAACACCCACGTCTAGGATTTTGGGCATTTTGCTAAATAAATCATATATTTTGGGTATCTAAATGATTTATTGCATGGAGCATATTTTTGAGTATAAATGCATTCTATTGGGTGTCATGGGATGGTTTGAAAGAATAAAAGGTATAAACCCACTTTGAAAAATGTTTTGTCCCGATCTAAATCATGTTGGAGTTATTTGTGTGTGTTGAAGCATGGGTTGCATTATTTCATTTTATGATTTCATTTTATGATTTTCAATTTTTAATGTGATTTAAATTTTGAAAAACAATGATTTAAATTAAACATTGAAAAAAAATAATGAAAACAAAATCATATGTGATCTGTAGCAAAACACAATTAAAATTAATGTATAAGATCACATGTACTTCAAAACGTAATTCATAATTTTCATCAAAATCACATTTGACTCACAATGAATTAATTTTTTTTCAAAATGTTTTCCTAATCATATATGATTTAAAATTTGAAAAACAATGATTCAAATTAACATTGAAAAAAAAATGAAAACATAATCATATGTGATCTGTAGCACAACACATTTAAAATGTATAAGATCACATAATGATACATAAATGAAAATTAGTGAGTTTTTTTAAGAAAAAAATGTCGATTAATTGTGGATATCACATCTGATTTTTGAGAAAATTTGTAAAAAAATCTTAAATAAACTAATTCAATAAAAATAAATATTTAAAATGAAAAACTAAATCACATTTATTTTAATGTTGTAAAAAGTTATAAAAACAATTCATGAAGAAATACCTTAATTAAATTTGTTACATAATCTATATAAAAATAAAATGAGTTTTCATATATAATATGTATACAACAAATGACACATATGCCCTTTTAGGCGATTTTTAAAAAAAAAATTATTTAAGGTATTATTTAATAAAATGATTGGACCAGAATTATTCTCTTATTTTTTTAAATAGGTATCATTCTCGTTTGAACCCGACTCTATATTAATAATCATATCAATTATAATATAATATAGTATAAAAAAAGATAAAAAATAAAAAAGAATTAATTAATATTTTTATTAATTAAAATCTAATTTAATTATGTTTAAAGAATAAAAAAGATAAAATAACAAAAAGACAAAAATTAAAATATTTATAAAATAGACTTAGGGTTGCCACTAGCAATGTGCCATTAGCCCACCCCTAAATCAAATGTTGCATATTGTCAGGCAGTTGACAAATAAAAATTTGTTGGTGATAATTGGATATACAATATGACCAAAAGGTGCTTTATAACTGTATTTAGAGTAAATTACGTTTTTAGTCCCTGTGGTTTGTTAAAAATTTCTATCTTTGTCCTTATGGTTTTAAAATTATGATTTTTATCCCTATTGTTTATAGTTCTATCACCTTTTTCGTCGTTATGGTTTAATTTGTATTGCTTTTTTCATCCTTATGGTTTACAATTCATTTCCATTTTAGTCCTTCATAATTAAAATTAGTGTTTTAGCCTCAGGGACAAAAATAGAAATGAACTGTAAACTATAGGGACGAAAACTGAAATTTCAAAACCACAGGGACGAAATTTGGAAATTTTGACAAACTACAGGGACTAAAAACGTAATTTAGTCCTGTATTTATAATGATGTTCAAAATGATTTTCTAAAGCACCAAATGCCAAACTATTGCTACTGAAGGGTGCTTTCCAAAACAAGTTATAGTCACACTTGAACAAATTCACCAAAGAGATCTCAAGAAACTTCAAAAAAGTTGTATGTTTTTTCACTAATTAAGATGATTCAACAGAAACAAGAAACAAAGCAATAATTAACAAAATATCTGGGTGCAGTACAAATTTAACAGTTGCCTGAATTGACCCAAAAAAAAAGACTAGTTATGCTCCAATTTGTTGAGATTTGTTGAGGATTACTCCCTCATATTTCACCTGAAACCACTTCATTGCATCATCCTTTGTAACTCTATGTTGGATACCAACACGAGCCTTGCACCTGCGCCTACGACCAACACGATAACCCGGTCGTTCTAGAACCACAAAGAAATCCATGCCATAAATACCAGTAGAAGGATCGTACCTGTAATTACAAAAACATCACAAAAATTCAATAATTATGCTACACCTTTTATCATAATAACTATAAATCAATGTAAAAGATGGATCAATTTGTAATCTTTGTAAGATGTCGTTGCGTCATCATCATCTTGAATGAAGGAAACATCGACTTACTTGATACCCAGATCAATATGTTCCTGAATACCAAAACCAAAGCAGCCAGTGTCACTAAAGTTGCGTCTTAGAAGCTCGTACTCCTTCACCTTCAAGCCACTTTCCAGAAGCTGCATCGCCTTGTCTCCCCTAACGGTCACATAGCACGCAATCTTCTCGTTACGCCTAATCCCAAATGACCTCACAGTGTATCTTGCTGTACCAACCAATAACAAGAACATAAACAGACCAGATTAGTATTTTCCAACCTTGGAACAATAATTCGTATGAAATTTGATATCTAGTTACCACAAACTATATTCTTCATTTAAATGAACATATATAGCAATGATCATTTGAAAGCAAGATTGAAGGAATTACTCGAAAATAAAAAAAAATGAACAAAAAATTGTCTTTTCAAATGATCACTTTCAAAAGCTATAATTCTAAAAAGTTAATTGCAGAAAAGACAGAACTTTATCCCAACTCTAGTCAAGTCACTGAACAAAAATATGTGCATATAAATCCACCTCTTTCATGTGTCGTGTTCCTCCAAAAACTCGATTACGGGTTTAACAAACTATGTGGATTTTTTTACTTGCAAACTTATATTTTATCCTATGTGGAAATTAAATCTGCACTATTAGACGAAGCAAACAAAAAAAACCAAGGTTAAAGAGAATGGAAACAGAAAACGCATGCAAACAAATCCTCGACCATCTTCATGATGGAAAGACATACTATGTCAAAAATCAAGAAAACACCACCATTTCTCCAAATCCAAGATATACGAAATAATTGTCCTTTCTCTCTATGTATAATTATATCTACATGATGGCACAATTTAGCTTCAATAGATTTATTGGCTATTTGGTTCAAGTAAAATCAACAGTCAGCTGGCACACACACAACCCTATAGAAAACTTGAATGACTATTAATCTATTATCACGTGTAAACTAGAAGAAAATACAAAAGTTCAATTACACCACCAACACCAAACACATTCAAACAGACCGGTTTTCTTTCGAGTTTAAGAGGGTATTAGGGATAATATGTTTGAGGTAGAATGGGATGTTTCATAAGCCATCTAGTTTCATGATAGATGAAAACGCACAAAAAGTGTCATTGCTTTATATGATAACTTCTGTGGTTTGGGAGCTAAAATTGGATTTCAGATCAATGTTTAATTGTTTTTTACATAAAACTAAACAGTTGCCACAGAACTACTTGGCAAGTAACACTTCTGCCTTTTATCTCTAGAATCCACAGATCCAACATTGGACAATTTTCTTGCACACAAAGAGAACCCATGTCAATAGCTCCCTCAGTATGATACTAACGGTGAACATTTTTAAAAAGAAGAGTCATTTTCCCTTCTTTCATCTTCTTCATCGTTTTCCACTATTTCATTTGCAAACATTAAATAAACAGAAATAATCATACAGAACTAAAATGAAACTAAAAACGAAATCCAATTGTTGCTCCTCTTCATCTTCTACATCTTAAACTCAAAAAATAACAAACCCTGAGATGTGAGGCTTTCCATCTTTACTGTAAAATCAAAGATCAACTATCACTAAACCATGTAACCTAAATCTCATTTAGCCCCATAGTTGTTAAAGGCGCTAGGCGCACTTAGGGGCCGTTTACAAAATGCTTACCCGGTAAGTGCCTACCAGAGAATTTACCATAGCGGATGAACATGACAAGCGGATAGAATCTTACCCGGTAAGAGCGAGGATAAGGATGAAGAGTCTTACCCTGTAAGAGAGAGTGACAACTCTTACCCGAGTAAGTGCTTACCGGGTAAATTGTTGTATAAGATACCATCGTAATGATTAAAATCTTACCCGGTAAAGCAAGTTAGTGTGTCGAGTTTTATTGGTAAGCGCTTACCGGGTAAGCATTTGGGTAAACGGCCCCTTAGGCGCAAAAAGATCCTACGGCCTAGGGGCGAGGCGCATCGAATAATAAAATATATATATATACACACACACACACAATTATTTAGTAACAGGTACAAGCCTCCAATGCAGCAATTCATCAACCAGAAAGATGTTTAAAGACGTAAGAAAGAGGTTTTGGGCTTAAAGCCGTGAGGGAGAAGAATGAGATATGAGATGTATTTATGCTTCAATTAGGGTTGATCTCCTCAACGCATCCGCTGTTCAATCATCTGCTGCTGAGGGCTTAAAGCCATGAAGGAGAGAATAGATATGGATTGTATTTATAGGGAGACATATCTAGTTACTCTTTTTTATAGGAGATAAAGAATGGAATAGATCATAGACTTATCCCTTGCCTCATAACTCCTTTTTGTAGAAGTCTAGGAGGTTAAAAGGCATCATTAATATTAAAGTTGACTTAATTATTAACTTTTTCTGCAGAATTCTAAGAGGTAAGGCAAGTAATTTTTTAAAAAATGATAAATATTCCTAAAGCACGCCTAAGCCCAAAATGCGCCTCGGCTCAAGGCGCAACGCTTTGCGCCTTATGCGCCTCAGCCGCGCTTTCACAACTATGTTTAGCCCGATCCCAAAGGCAAAATTATTTGTCTCCATGAACAATGTAAAGAATCAATTAATCTTAATAAGTTTCTTGAGCTTCGACTACTTTATTGTTCCACAAATATTACTGATGATTGATTAAGTAAGTGGACACATATCAGAGTGTCTAAGGGGATGTTTTTGACAAATATTGAGGGGGTGTTTGGTTGGGGGTATTAGAAGGTAATCAATGGGAATGATATCCATTGTATACCTTTTGTTCAAAAAGGGAATGAAAATGGAATGGTTGATAATGTTTGGTTGCAAGTAATCTAATCAATCATTATAATAGAAATGTGTAAAAACCATTCCCGTACAAATTGGGGGGAATGAACCGATCTATGCATCAACTCATTCTAAACCCACATCCATCTTCCCCATAAGTTCTCTGTTGACGATCCATTAGAGCCCATAAGCATCAAGAAATTGACGATCCCCGTTTCATCTCTAAAACCCACCTTTGTTGACGATCGATTGGAGCCCAGGGACGTTCGAGGAAACCTGGTCTGTGAGGATCGATTAGGCCTTCACAAGAACTTGAAGACGCTTCTTCAAAGGAACTTCAATTGCGATCGATTAGGCCTTCACAGGAACTTCGACCACTATCGTAATCGGATCTCGTCTAGGGTTTCTACAAATCTGGTATGTGAATCTCATCTAGGGTTTCTTCTAATATGATCCTGTGAATCTTGTACTCCAATCTCATCTAGGGTTTCTTCAAATCGCTTTTGTTTAGTTTGATTTTCCGATCTCGTGGTCGTGGGTTTATAGATGAAATGGGGAAGAAGATGGTGGTGGAGATAAACTAGGGAAGATAGTGGGGAATCTCATCTAGGGTTTCTACAAATCTGGTATGTGAATCTCATCTAGGGTTTCTTCTAATATGATCCTGTGAATCTTGTACTCCAATCTCATCTAGGGTTTCTTCAAATCGCTTTTGTTTAGTTCGATTTTCCGATCTCGTGGTCGTGGGTTTATAGATGAAATGGGTTTATAGATGAAATGGGGAAGAAGATGGTGGTGGAGATGAACTAGGGAAGATAGTGGGGAAGATGTACGATGGAGTGGGTTGGTTTTTTTATATATATAATATCAATAATGAAGGAATTTCTAGTAATATAATATAATGGAATAAGAAATAATGATTCCCATTCTACTTTACTATCATTATCAATCCCATTTTCATTCCTTCGAACCAACCAAACGCCCCCTGAATGACTATATGCAAAATCATTAAGTGGCCAGAATGATTAAGAAACCCTCTATGACTTGGTGCATAATGCAAAGTAACATTTGATAAGAATTTTGAATGAGCAGTTGAATGACTAAAATTATCTTTTTACCCTTTCAATGGATAGTTCAAAAAATCTACCTATTACATTAATAAATTTTTTTAATTTTATTTTGTCTAATTGAATATACGGAATTTAAATAAAAAATTTAAGCGCAAAAGGTTAAAAACCCTAAATCAACCACCCTGACTCTCTTCTCGATCGGTAAACCAAAAAATTAAAAAACCTAACCATAACAACAACCATTGCAGTCTGATTTGCACTTCGATTTGGGGGTTTAGGACAAGATAGCAAAGCAACAAACAGCAGCAGCTGGGAAGGAACAAGATCAAGAGGTAGTAGCAGATCGAGATGTCGACAGATGACGTAGCTGTAGCTGAAGAAAGTAAATGTGGAAAATTGAGGCACTGATTGAGGCGCCGTATTCATTGTCCCGACCAATTCAGAGGCTTGGTGGTGACCTAGTTTGATGGGGTCTTTTCTTACCAAACAACATCCACATCTAACCAAACCAGATGTGGGTTTGAATCAGATGATTCAGGGGCAAACAATCTGGCCCTAAGTTATTAGAGAGTGTACTCAAAATATTAAAACTAAGTTTTAGGGTTTGCAATGAGGAAGACAAATAATCCTTTAAACTATATCATCCTATTTTTCTTGTTTGTTATAATTTGGCTTCAATACACAGCATTGGGACGTCAACAACATTGCCAATGTAGACAGTTTTCAATATTTGATTGAAAGTCATTTGATTTTTGGTTTTTAGAATGAAGATAATTAAGAAGATGAAAAACATGATGGAAAGTAAAATTGATGTTTTTGACCTTTAAAATCGGTTTCTTAATAGTGCCTTATTGACAGGTGATTAATCTGCTTATTTTTGTGCACAAAAAATGCCCTGAACATGAAAATATAAAAGGCAAATGGAAAAATTATTACTTTCAATATAGTCTGATGGCAACTGTTGTTTTTAATTGGTTTTTTCCATAACAACATAATGGTTGATACTTCTATTTTTTTAGGATCTATTCTCTTTCACCCAACTAACGAAAGAAAAATATATGTTCACAGGTCACTATATAAGTTTTTAGTAACACGCATCGATATGCAAGTTGTAGAACACGCATTCATGTAATATTTCATGTGGGAGTTTAGTCCAACTTAATCTTTATTTACTACGCATGATGAGATATGGTATTTACAAAACTATCCTCAAGTAAAATATCAGTATGCAATATTTCTAGACGATAAGCTGTCACTAACTTGGTGATGCAGTTCATCTAGTTCATCTAATAAAGATAATGTGGTATTTAATTTCTTTAATCAGTATGCAATATTTGTTTGTTTATCTCTTAATGATACCATTAAGAGGTATTTGTCTGAATCAGTCAGACAAAAGACTGTTTGGTTTGCATTTTTAATAGGTCTGAATGGTTCAATTAGGTCTGATTCGCTCCATCCCCAATCCACCTCTCGTACGATTCAGACTACCCTCTTTCCCCACTTTGCCCTTCTCTCAACGACGCTTCATTCTCACAGGGCTCTCGATTTTCTCCTCAAAACTCTCGATTCACTCATCAATCAGCATCAGAACTCTCGATTCACTCATCAAAACCCTCGACCTCACCATCGATTTCGCACCAGACGGGGACGGGACCATCGATTTCTCCTCCTCCAACTGCTGTCTTTGCCGATTGAAAGAGGTAACCATTTCTCTCCATTTGCTGATAAGAAATCAATGAAAAAGTAATGTGTGTGTGTGTATATATATATATATATATTGGACCGATTTTCTTGTTGACCATCGATCCATTTTCTCCATTTGAGACCTGCAATTTTAGTTTTGTTCAACTATTTGCTGATTTGTATAAACATGTTTGTTCAACTATTGTGATAGTCTTCAAGTAATTTCCTTGCACCCCTTATACTTTTGTTGAACAACTTCTCAATCCACTTTGATTCATAACAAAATGTGATCTGTATAAAGACACTGTGGTTTGTATCAAGTAATTGCCTTGCACCCCTCATATTGACCCAACTACTGTGATTTGTTTAAACACTATGATTCATCAAAAATGTGGCATCAATCCACTTTGATATGTACTTCTCTATGTATATAAAGTAAATGAGTAATAGAAAATTTGTAAAAATGCATTTGAACAAATTATTGGGCAGTGTAAAAATGCCATCAATCCACTTTGATATGTAAGGCGTGTAAAAATGCCATCAATTGATGAAAAAGTAATGTGTATAAAAATGCATTTCAGTCAGAACTTTTGTTAAGCGTTATTTTTCATTAAACACAAAACTGGGGGTAAAATGGTAATTTTATGTCATTCAGACCGTTCATTCAGAGCAGTTTCCAAACAATCATTTTTTAATCTGGCACTGAATCATACAGACTCACTTAACATTTCTAGCCACTTAATCATACAGCACTAAGGTGGCGTTTGTTTTTTAAGAGGTGCTGAAGTCTGAAGTCTGATTTCACTTCTGATTTTTAAGAGGTGGTGCTGAAGTCTGAAATCTGAAACAATAAGACTGTTTGTTTTTGTAAACTGATAAACGTCTGAAATCTGAATCAGTTATTTTTAATCAAATTATTATAAAACCCAAAATCAACCCAAAAATAATTGAATTATATTTTAATCATTTTTAATTAAATTATCATCTTCCCCATTGTTGATGATGGAAGACCCAAAAAAAACCACCATCGGTTCAAGCACCCTCTACCCATCGGCAACCATAAAACCCATTTCAACCAAACCTCTACCCATCTGCAACCATAAAATCCATTGGCAACCATAAAACCCATTTCACCGTCGGTTCACCCTATAACCCATCAACAACCATAAAACCCACTTCCAAACCTTAATTCCACAAAACATATTTCAAAAAGTTTAATTCCACAAAACCCATTTCAACCAAACTTATCCCCAACAAAAACTCAACCAAAAGCAATTAGCTTCAAGAAAAAACCAGGGTGATTTGAAGATGATGAAGACGATGATGAATAAATCAAGAGTGAAAAAGTCAAAGAAACAAACTGATTATGAAAAAAAGAAGGTGAAAAAGTCATAGAAACCAGTGGGTGGAGAAATAAGTGGAAAAAAAGTGATAGGTTTATCACTTTTTTGGTAAGTGCAAAATAAGTGTTAAGTGGATCTTAATTTATGAAAAAAACAAACACACTTAATTGGGTAACCTCTGACCCAAAAAGTGATAAGTGGCTGTTAAGTGCTTATTTCTAAAAAACAAACAAGGCCTAAATCATTCCGTAACTGCCAAACAGCCTTAAGAATGATTTGCTAAATACAAGTGAGGATAGTCTAATTTCAAATCCTATAAATAATAAGGGATTCCCGATTGAAATTCAACTAGAATCAATGTACATTAAAATAAATAACAATAAGAAACGCAAAAAAAAGAGTAATGATAGATTGTAAGATGCATCTTACCTTTGGAAAAGACGGGGGACTGGCCACTCAGTTGCTCCAAAACCTATTAACCATTAATCAAAACAATAAAAGAAATCAGAAAGTTCATACCTAATACATAGATATAGATAAAGATAATGAGATATGGACCTTGGCAGCGCGAGTGAGACGATCTCCGCTCTCACCGACGGAGATGTTGAGGACGAGTTTTTGAACCTTAATCTCTCTCATTGGATTCGCTAGCTTCCTCTCTGAAGCCTGCAATACATTTCATTGAACAAAATAATCATCCGAAACAACCAAAAACAAAATCATCATTCATTCATTCATATCTGTTAACGAGGAATACCATTGCTGCTGCTGCTGCTACTGCTGCGAACGATAACGGCGGTGGTGATTGGTGGGAGAGAGAGGGGAGGGGTTTTGTTGTAAAAATAAGGCCGCAATCAGATCTGCTAGGGTTTTGTTGGTAAAAGTGATGGAAATTGAATGACGTGTTTACCCTTGCCATTTTTATTTTAAAATGAAATTTAATTCAATTCTAAATTAACGATTCTAAATTCTTGAGTAAACTACGATTTTCGTCCTTATGGTTTGTTGTTTATAACGATTTTCGTCTCTGATCTTTAAAAACTGCTTTTTTGGTCCTTGTGGTTTCATTTTTGTTTCCTTTTTCGTCCCTAGGACTGATGACGTTAGAATATTTGTTAAATCAAGGATAATTTTGTCTTTTTACATTTTTTTTTATTTTATCTTTAAAACTTTCAATTATAAAACAATAAAAAACAAAATCTTAATACCTTACCCAGACAACGTCCCACCCCCTTGTCGTCGGTTACCTCCTCCAGACCACCCCTTCTCCCCAAAATCTCATGGGGAAGACCAACTTGATGAAGGATTAGTCTTGTCACACCGTCTCGACACCAACCATCCTCAGTTCCTCTTCCAAAACGACTCCAATTCAGGTTTCGTCTGCAACCCACCCACCCAACGGTCCGGTTCTGGAGCTGATCGTCCTGGTGCGGCCACTACTAGCAACAACAACGGTAAAGCCACTCATGAGCTTACTGGATTCATTGATCACCGACACCGATATTATCAGACGCAAGGTACGACTGAGTTCCGACATAGTGTGTACAACTCCGGCCCGGTCCACCACCGTGGTTTGCAGAATTGGAATGGTGGAAATGGGAGGGGTTCAAATTCTGGCAGATGTATCGAATGGTAATGAGGATGATGATGATGTGGAAGAGCTTGTAAATAGTAGTGATAATAAGATTAATAACAGTAGTAATACTAGTGGGCATAGCAGTGAGAAAGATGGAAATGTGAATCATTAATAACTGAATCATGTTTCTTCTTTTGTTAAGTTTTCTAGAAAATGTTGTCAAGTTTGAGTTTTGAATTTAATGTGTTTTGACTTAGTTTTTTTAATTATGAAGATTCATTTGTCTATTGTAGTGTATATATAATATACCAATTTGATGCATAGAAACAAGCTTCTGAAATCAGATATCAAGTTTTGATGGGTTTGTGTATGCTTGTGTTGGTGATTATGGAATCATATGAACTCATTCATGCTGAGATCAGATATATCTAATCATGGGATTACATAAGTATGCTTGGCTGACTATAATAATATTAATAATCATGCTAATGAAATGATATTAATAATTATGCTTGACCACTGCGTCGTCGTCTCCCGCAACTCCATCGACTCCGTCGGCGAACATGCAATCAAATCCATCACCGCACGTCCCGTTGCCCTTTCCAACATCAGCCTTTCGTTACTAGTTTTCAAAAAACTCTAATCTTGAGATGGGTCTTGTTGGTTTGTTCTTAAATGAACTCGGTGGAGCTGCTGCAGTCAATTGGAGGCGGGGGTGGTCACGGGGAAGGACCGATGGCGGTGTTCTAGTTCACAGAGAGAAATAGGGGCAGTAGTGATTCACGATTGCGATTGTTCTTGTTCTGATACACTATGATTGGGAAGGGACGATGGTGGTGGTTCTGATTGGTAGCACCGGCAAGTTGGTTCCACCGGTAAAGTTGGTTGCGTCGGTGAAGGGGATGTGGGAACAGGGAACAGTCGGCCGACAAGGGTTATTAATTTAGTACAATATTTAATAAAAGTATAAGAAAAAAACAAAAAAGTGAAAGCACCAAGGACTAAAACTGAAAGTAATGGAAAACCACAATGACTAAAAAAGCAGTTTTTAAAGACCAGGGATGAAAATCGTTATAAATAACAAACCATAAGAACGAAAATCGTAGTTTACTCTAAATTCTTACTATTTATATTGAAGGTGTTGATAAAATGATTATAATGCTATAGTTTGTAAAAAAAGAAACATATTTTTAATGTATTTTAGTTAATATACAATTATGTATATTAATATGATAACGATGTAAAATGAAAATTAAAATAATATAAAAGTAATCAAATAACTAATTATAAGTGTATAAAATATAATTTAAAAATAAAAAAAAATAATTTTATTTTTAATTATTATGTTGAACGTGAAAAGTTTTGGATCTTTTAAACTTGTACATTATGTATCGAGATTTTGTACCTCTTAAAAATTCAAGAATAACCGTAATAGATTATTTTAAAAAAAATATAGATAAATAAATATAGATAATGGTTTAAAATGTACAAGTTTAAAAAAATCTTGATACATCATTCTTGAAAATTCTGGATACGTATTTATAATATTTTACAATATTATTAAATTAAATAATATTCAATAATTAACTTATTTTGAAATTATTGACGAAAAAATTATAATGGTATAATTTGTAAAAAAATATTTTATAATGTGTTGTAGTTAATATATGATTATGTATTTTTAATATTATAATAATGTAAAATTAAAAATTAAAACGTAAGAAAAATATAAAACAAAATAATTTATATTTAATCGTGATATTTAATAATATGATTAAATCCAAACATGTTCAATATTTTTTATTACACGATGTCAATTTTATGGATTTTTATATTTTTAAATTGAATATCAGGTATATAAAATTCAAGATTAATATGGTCAATTGGTAAAAAAAAGTTTGAAAAAGATTCGCTCGATAATGGGGCCTTCAAACCCGTAACATTTGAACTTATGTTGAAGGTGTTGATAAAATGATTATAATGCTATAGTTTGTAAAAAAAGAAACATATTTTTAATGTATTTTAGTTAATATACAATTATGTATGTTAATATGATAACGATGTAAAATGAAAATTAAAATAATATAAAAGTAATCAAATAACTAATTATAAGTGTATAAAATATAATTTAAAAATAAAAAATGATAATTTTATTTTTAATTATTATGTTGAACGTGAAAAGTTTTGGATCTTTTAAACTTATACATTATGTATCGAGATTTTGTACCTCTTAAAAATTCAAGAATAACCGTAATAGATTATTTTTTAAAAAATATAGATAAAAAATATAGATAATGGTTTAAAATGTATAAGTTTAAAAAAAATCATGATACATCATTCTTGAAAAATCTGGATACGTATTTATAATATTTTACAATATTATTAAATTAAATAATATTCAATAATTAACTTATTTTGAAATTAATGATGAAAAAATTATAATGGTATAATTTGTAAAAAAATATTTTATAATGTGTTGTAGTTAATATATGATTATGTATTTTTAATATTATAATAATATAAAATTAAAACGTAAGAAAATATAAAACAAAATAATTTATATTTAATCGTGATCTTTAATAATATGATTAAATTCAAACATGTTTAATATTGGGCTCATTTTGAATGTATAGATGATAACTCTCATTTTGAGCGTTATTTACACGTTATTTGTGTGAGTTTTTCTTATATTTTAGTTGTGTTTCCTTTTTATTTATTTGTGTTTTTTTCCATTTATTATTTTATTTTCATTTAGAGTTGTTGAGAATGTTTTTATGGTTAAACGCATCATTTTTGGGTTAAAAACGTCATTGTTCCGCAGTGGGCACAGTCTGCTCACTGTGGGCACCAGAGGGACCATTGGGTACAGCTGTTGTCCAGCTTTTTGCTAGCTGTAAATTGCTGGAATTTGCTGGATCATGTGGCTAGAATTTAAGTTAATGGTGTCCACACAATTTTTGGGGCAATCCTCACCCTTGGATTCTCAAGATTTCAAGTATAAATACAAACTTGGGGAGGAGCATTGGAGGAACCTCTCATCTCATCTTCCATCATCAATAAAGCAAGAACAATATGTTCTTCATCTTCAAGCATTTACTTTAATGGTTGAAGAGATAAAACTTAGTGTAGAATTTAATTTATCACATTTTATTTTTGTCTTTTACTTTCCGTCTTTTATTTCTCGTATTTACTTTCCGTACTTACTTTAACGCATTTAAATTCCGAACTTTACTTTATAGTTACGCTTGTAGTTTATCTTTATTAACGTAAATAGTTAACGAGTATTTCTTTCTTTACATTTTGTCTTTTATTTTTATTATTACATTTTGTCTTTTATTTTTATTACGAGTTAAGCACCTTTTGGGTGTAAGTGTGAGCCGACTTGAGACTAGTAGGCGACACTTGTGTGTTGCCATTATTGCTAGCTCTTAAGCTTGGTCACTTGAGTCGGGACTTAAACTCAACGCGGATAAGCCGATCACTTTGAAGTGTTAATATTAGATCTTGACCTCGAGAGGAGCGGATTAGAAATACGACTTAAGGGATGCACAAGGATTTGAGAGAGTCTTTGATAACCACGTAGAGATACGGGTTTTGCATGATTTATTACGGTTCAAACGTCAGAGGAGATTTATATCACAAAGAGATTTGGGTGTAAATCTCCGTACCGGTAGAACTTGATTTATTTCAACGTAGTTAAATCGGCAAGATTAAGAGTTGGTAATGATGGACACTTTATGGGCATTTTGTAGGACCGGTCTATAAAAATCCACTTTCGAGAGATCGGGATTTTTATAGACACTTCGTGCTACAAAGTAACTAACCCTTTTGTTACTACGTAAATCTCAAGGAAAACTTAAACCTATACCCATTTTAGTTTCTTTTTTGTTTAGTTTTCGTTGTTAAAAACCCCAAACTCTCCCAAAAATATTTTCTTTTTCTCTCATTGAAATCGGTGTATTCTCGACTTAGGACTCGAAACTTTGAAGTCCAATCCTTGTGGATACGATCTCGGTATATTTATCACTTTATTACTTGTAGCGATCATAGTTTCGGTGTATACTTGCGCCATTACTGTGGCCTATACGATTTTTCCGCTACCAATAGACGAGACGATTACAATGATATAATTTGTAAAAAAATATATTTTTAATACATTTTAGTTCATATACGAGTATTTATGTTGATATGATAACGGTCTAAAACGAAAAATTAAAAAGTAAATGATTAAAAGTAATTAAATAACTAATTCTAAGAGTGTGAAATGTAAACTTGACTCTTGAAACTAACCGTTTCACCTAGTATAAATTATTAAATTAAAAACATTCAATAATAAACTTATTTTGAAATTATTGACGAAAAAATTATTATGATATAGTTTGTAAAAAAAACACATTTTATAATGTATTGTAGTTAATATATGATTATGTATTTTTAATATGATAATAATGTAAAATAAAAAATTAAAATGTAAACTAATTAATTTATATTTAATCATGATATTTAATAAAATGTTTAAATCCAAATATATTCAATATTGGCCTCATTTCGAATGTATTAACGATACGATTACAATATTATAATTTGTAAAAAGAATGAATGTATTTCTTAATATATTTTAGTTCATATACGATTATTTATATTAATATGATAAATGTCTAAAATGAAAAATTAAAAAGTAAGAGATTAAAATTAAATTAAATAATTAATTCTAAAGATGTGAAATGTAAACTTAAATCTTGAAAATAACCATTTACCCATTTTTATATATCCATGTGTGTAAGTTAGAGTATGGGACTTTTTTTAATCTTATTATGTTTTATTTGTGGAACAAAAGGTTTCTTTCAATATTTCTTGTAACTCCATATGATGTCTTGTTTGTTTGTTTTTTTCTCCCTGAGGATCGAAAGTTACTATTCTTCTTCTCTTATGAATACAAGTTTTTATTTATTTTTCCCGGGAACTTTCATGTACTATAAAACCTCGTATTCCTCGGACGATGTTCTTTTATGGTTTGAGATTATAACATGTTACCTTGGAACAAAATTAAATAACATGACAAGATTTTAAGTTAAAGCAACTTATAATGTGCAACATAAAAGATAAACCACTACAACAAGTACAACTAAGTAGCCCAACATTTATAACAAAGCAATTAATGAGCCTTTCAAGTTTAAAAGATTAATTAGACAACAAAACCAGTTTTATCATTATGAAAAAAAAATGTAAGAAAAACATTTTTCTAAAATATAATCATCATAGGTATCAGATTTCATTTAGGATATGGTAATCAAAATAGGTTCCTTTAAAAGAGACCATTCCAAGTGATCTTTACGTTGATGGACGGTCAACATCAACCTTCGGATCCTAATAGAATATGAATATTAATTATGGTCGTCTCTTCACGTATAAATACATTTCTTTTTAGAGTAAACTCTAATTTTGGTCCCTAACATTTGGTGATTTCTTTGAAAGTGGGACTTGTGGTTTCATACTTCAAATTTTGGTCCTTATAATTTGAATTTTGCTTTGAAAGTGGGACCTGACCACTAACTCCGTTAAAAAGCTTCGTTAGAGCCAGGGGCTAAATCGTCCATCCATGTTTTTATCCTCTTTTTGCACTTTTTTTTCGTTTTTTTTTTCTTTTTTTCTACAAAAAATTAAACTCTAGGGACCTGTTATGCATCTAACTCTAAAAACATTAGTCGACTCTTCGATGAAGGTGAGATCTTCTAACATATCTTGATGGACTCCTGGTTTTTCGATATTGAACTTTTTTCAAGCTTCATCGATATCTTCAAGCCACATCGAAGACAAGACTTCGACCTCCATATCTTCAACGTGGTCGTCTTCAACATCGTGTACCATTTTAGAACACCCAAAAGATTAAAAAAAACAGTTTCTTGGTATGATTCCTCTAGTGAACAGGCGAGTTTGAGCATTAGTGAAGGCTACTAGGTGTTTGTTTCTGTAAGTCAAGATTTTTGAAATCATGATCATTAGAAGTTTTACCAAATCTTTTCAACATAAAGTGTAACACCCTCGAAATTGGAAAGAGCAACTAATTTAAAACTTTCAATTATACAACAAAAGGATAAAATATATTCTACAAACCAACACTTGAGTCACCTCAATAAGAATACTAGATTTAACTTCAACAAATAAAAGGTCAAGTCTCGAATAAAGACTAATCAAGGTCGGGTGTTACTAAAACCCAAAAGAAATAGTTACTCTTCTCAACGACTAAAGCGGAAGACTTCATCAAGCCACTCACCCTTGTACATACTCCTAGCACTCAACACTTCACCAAAACGCTAGAACCTCTTCCCCCATCCGGAACCTGATGCACATACCGACAAATAAAAGGTTAGACTAACGCCTAGTTAGTTCAAGAGTTTACAACATGGAATAAATATATTTGTTGAAGGGAAAGAATGCAATTGAAATCGTAGACAATCAAAAGATTTACTTTAAATATCAAACGACAACATTTTCCCAAAAACACCTTTAAAACAAGGGACCCAACTTGAACCTTCTTTCGTAAAGCTATTTTATCCCAAACTCACCCAAAACGTGAATGGAAGCAAAGCTCCCAATTTATAATAATACGAAATAAAACTTTACTTCTCGAAACACCCCAAACGTGGGCAGGGCATAAAGTTAAGCCACATAACCATGTTGTCGAACTACACCTCAGATCGTGACTGTATTGCCTGTTCTGCCGAGCTACACCTCTAGTCGTGACTGTATTGCCTGCTCCGCCGAGCTACACCTCCAGTCGGACTTTATTTCAAGTCCCAAACACCGTATCCCCTATTGTCTGCTCTGTAGAGCTACACCTCAAGGATACACGATCTTATTGTCTGTTCGGTCTCTAGCGGAGTTTCATTCTCAGGGTACCCACTCGATCCCTAGTGCCTACTCCCTAGCATTCAAGATAGGAGCCTCAGCTCCTTACTTGATAACTCTCGATGTCTAACCTCGTGCACAAGAATTAGACTCCAAACACAAGACCCATGGTCCCGAAGTACAACCCATAAAGGTTCCTCTTCGCCAAACAACCGGGACGACATCAATGCCAACACGACATTATTTCCCAAAGTGATAATCCCAAGAGTCCTCACCATTAAACACGACTGACTTACATGCCTATGGATCCAATGCATTACAGTCTAAAATACATGACTCCTATTGAATGACACACACACTCAAAACATGTATTCTCCAAAGAAAGTGCAATAAATGCAACTCACACCCAAGGCTCCACTTTAAATTATTAAAACCGGACAAATGTCCTCAAGACTCAATTTAGTCAAAACCGAGCCAAAGGCCCACCAATTTACGTAAAACCCCAAATGAAAGTTGGTACAAACATTGAAACACGATTGACCAACTATCATGCAAACACAACGACCAAAAGTATAATTAACTCAAATCTCATCATTGGTTGAGGCAAACCATTTTACAAATGAACTTGTACCCCTGTATTTCCAAAATGCCTCATAACACAATAATATGCATTTTCCAAAAAAGGTTTATAAGATCAAATACACAAAATGACACTTACATCAAATGAACTCCAATTATATACGTAAAATCATCAAAGAAACATTTCAACATCATTTATTTACCAAAATTCTCAAATATCCCAAAATGGGTTATTCACCATGTTTATAAAACTAAACATTTCAAAATAACCAAAACTTATCAGGTGATCAACAGTTAACAATCACAAAACACTTTAAAATGAACATTTTGGCATGTACACCGTTTTCACAAATCAACTTGAACTCACCTCGCTAGATTTAGACTAAATCTAGATTTTACCCCAACTTGAGCTCCTTTGAAGAACACTTGAATCTTCAAGGTCAAAACCTCCATAAACCTAGATGCACAAATTCCACCCATAAATAATCACATTCAACCATTTAGAATCGATCCCCAAACACATTTTATTAAAATCTCCATTTTGGTCAAAACCCTAATTTTGACCTAAATCTTCCAAAATCTTCCAAACCGAAAATAGAGAAACCAAACACTAGGGAACCATCAATAAGGCATTTATAACTTGTATTAAGGTTTAGAAATGGAAGGGATACACTTACCACTTAGGTTTTGATGAAAACCTAGAAAACCCTAAAATGGAGCTTGAGGTTGAAAATGAAGATGGAGATGGTGAACTCTTGGTCATAACTTCCAATCTACCACATGATGATGGTTTACCCCCACAATACCAAGGGATTTGAGCCAAAGATGCTCCAAAAACACCATAGATGAAAGTAGGTGTTATTGGGAGAGTTTAGGGAGGGTTGGGAGTGAAAAGGAGAAGTGAGAAATGAAGAATGAGCAAAATCTCGTATTTGACAGCCCACTTTTCCCCTGGTGCGACATTGCCATGCGACAATGCCCAGGGGATTGTCGCTGTCGCTGGTCATTATCGCCAGACCTCCCCCCCCCCCCCTCCCCCATTCTGTTTCTTGCTGCTACTTTGCCAGGTGAGACTATGACACTGTCATAGTCGCCGAGCATTGTAGTCGTGCCCGTACCAAGCTCCGAAACTCGAATTTTTCAACGCCAATACCCCCGATACTCTAAGGGACTTAAAATAATGATTTTCCAACAAAATTCCCGCCATTTCTACATTACAAAAACGACCGGGTGGCCTTTACTTACCGAAAATTACTGGTGTTACATAAAGTTACCATAATCAACTGAGTGCCATATATTCACCATCGAAGTTCACAAATTTCAAAGAAAATTATAAACCCTTGGATCAAAAAATCTTAAGAAAAAAAATGGTAAAATATAATACATGAAGGCTGAACACTTACCAATATATATATATATATATCCCATTGACATGATTCCCAAATTTTTGAGTTCTTTATCACATGAAGCAACAAGGTAGTTGAAAATTGCTCAAAATTCTACAAATATAACTGAACCCCACAAAAATTACCCTAAAAAGAACGAACAATTAGAGAGAAGAAGAAGCAGATCGACATGTCCAAAGAAGAATAAGAACCCGATCTGTGTTAAGGAGCAGATCTTGTCTTTGTGTTTTGGAGCAAATGAGGGACGGTGATGGACGAAGCACTAGGATGATAAGGACGAAATAGGTTGGCCGACGAGTTCATCTTCTCCGGCGATTTCGCCTGAAACCTAGGCGGCGCCCTAGTTTCTTCTTCAACATTTCAGCTCCCACGCCTCCACTACCTAACTCCACTTCCATCTCTGCTCCCACATCTCCACCATCAGCAACAACAACATCCACCGGAGCTCCAGATCTGTAAACCTCTCTGTAAACTTGAGGGGAAATATGACAGCTGCCAGAGGGGAAAAAGGGTTCATCGATTTCTGGGTTTCCATGGGGTTTCAAGACATAACATGAGTTTTATTTTACATATTTGGTCCCAATAGTTTGATATATTTTACAAATATAAGAAAAAACAAAAGAGAATTACAAAAAGGGGGATAAAACATGGTTGGACGAAAATATCCTTGGCTCTAACGGAGTTTTTTAACGGAGTTAATGGCTATGTCCTTCTTTCAGAGCAAAATTCAAACTATAAGGACCAAAACTTGAGTTATGAAACTACATGTCCCACTTTCAAAGAAATCAACAAACCTCAGGGACCAAAATTAGAGTATGAATTGATCACTTTGCCGCTTCACAATCGAATCATATCATCAACCTACACCAATCAAGGGTGAAGCTACATTATAGCAAGGGGGAGCAGTTGCTCCTCCTGGAATTTTCAAAAGCAAAATCGATGTAATATTAAGCCCTTGTATAGTCGTGTATACTGTAGTATTGAGGCACTTAGGGAGATAATTAAGGAATCAAAAGGAGAAGAGTAATCTATATAGAGATAGTTATATCGAGGTAGTTTGTGATGGAAGACAAGGAAAAAAGCAAGTAATAATTATTATATTAAAGTCCTTGTATTTTTGTTAATTTTTAAAAATAACCTTCAATTTTTAAAAATGAAATAGTACAATTTAATTCATTTTGTATATTCAAAATTTATTTCATTTTAAATTTCCAATCATAAAAAATTGAGATTGAAAATGAGATTATTATTCTAATAACCTAACATCCGATAGTTTATTAGCTTATACTTTTAGTTTTAGCTAGGTCGGGCTTCCTTCTCAGACCTTTAGAGTCCATTCACAATCCTTGTTTCTTCAAGTCTTTGGTTTAAATATTTCAATTTAACTCAATTTATATATTCAAGTATATGTTTCATCTAAAATTTCATCTTGAAAAAATGAGATGATTATTCTAATAATCTAATAGGCCCAATATTATTAGTTTAGGTTGGATTCCCTCCTCAAACCTTCGCAGTCCACTTTTGCAAATTGCTTAAATATCCTAATACTCTGCTAGTTGGATTAATGAATCGTCTAATTGGAAAACATAATAAAATGCATAGGCGGCAAATCTCTATATCATATATAATATTATATATAAAACATATGTTTTGTACTATTACCTAGGGTTGTTTGACAGTTGTTTAATGGTTTAGTGCAAATTGATTAAGTGATCAAAATGATTAAGTGTCTCTTATGATATAGTGCAAAATGAAATATGATTGTTTGGTAATTGTTAAAAATGAAATCAGGGCATTTAATGGTTAAGGGATGCTCAAGATACAAAATCATTCAGAAGGTTTTTGAACCATTAAGTGGCAGACTATTTTTTTGCCAAACAAGATTCACATCTTAACGATTCAGATGATGCCTCTTAATGGAACTATTAAGAGGTAAACAAACAACCCCTTAATGTAACACCATCAAATTTGGAAAAAGCAACGAATTAAAAATTTCAATAAATACATTGAATAAAGAGTAAATTTTATTTTTACAATTCAATACTCAAAATACCTCATGGGATTCTTGATTTAACCTCAACAAATAATAATCTAAGTCTTATACAAAGACTAAATAAGGTAGAATGTTACTAAAACCCAAACACGTTGCTAATCCCAAAGTGAGGAAGACTTCACCCAATAGCTACTCATTTCTCGTGTATCTAGCTAGCATTCATTTCTTCACAGTATCGCTAGAATCATATCCCTACCGGAACCTGATGCACATGCCGACAAATAAAAATGTTAGGCTAATGCCTAGTGAGTTTAAGAGTTTTCATCATGATTATATAAATCGTTAAACAGAAAGATGCAACTTAAACCATGATTTCCAAAATGATTTACTATAAATATGAGAACGACCCATTTTACAATAACACGCATTTTAAGTGATGACAACACCAATATAAAGCATTTCCTCAAGATGTAAACTCAAACCTAAAACTCACTCAAAACGCATATAAGAGTTAATATTCAAATACTGAAAACATGGACAAAGCTCTATCATCCAAAAACATGGATAATGTTTAATAATTAAAACCACAAATCATGGATAACAATCCATACTTAAAATGTCACCGAAAACATGGATAATACTCAATACCCAAAACAACACATTTCGGTGACGGGGGAGACCCGTTTCCATTGAACGTGGCATGAAGACAAAAGTATGCCATGTATCTATGTGATAAGCATGTTTCAAGGATAGAAAACCATTGACATCAACCCTATTAAGGTCTTTAGTCATTGTGAGCATCAACCTTATCCAGGTCTTTAGTCCAATACAATAGTGAGTTCAACTCCATCCAAGTCTTTTACTCAAATGAGCATCAAACTCAACCTTATCCGGGTTTTTACCTTGGGATCTCACCATCCAATACAAGCTTGTTCATTTAGAAATTACATCATATAACCAATGCTTATTTCTAAATTACAACTTGAAGATCTTATCCCACATTTACACAATAAACTGACTTCTATGCCTATGGATCAATTGCATTACAGTCTATAACATCACCTGACTCCGATTGAATGACCAAAGCACTCAAAACATGTAATTCTCAAATGATACGCAATAAACGCAGTCATACTCAAAACTCTACAACGGGGTATTAAAACCGGACAAATGTCCCCAAGACTCATCTTAGTCAAAACTGAGGCAAAAGTTCAACCATTTACTTTATCGTACAATAAAAGTCAATGTAAACAATAAAAGACATTTAACCAACATTTATGCAAACACAATGAACAAAAGTATGATTAACCCAAAACTCATCGTTGGTTGAGACAAACCATTTTCCAAATGAACTCACGCCCTTATATTTCCAAAATGCCTCATAGCACAATAATATGCATTTTCCAAACGGTTTATAAGATCAAGTACACTAAAACAATATTTACATCAAATGACCTCCATCTATATTTTAAATCATCAAGGAAACATATCAACATGATTTATTTATCAAAATATCCCAAAAATCCCAAATGTTGGCGTTTTACAAGGTTAGACACTTCAAATACTCAATACCCACCAAATGATTCAACAATTGATAATTTCGTGTAAAACACATACACACCTTAAAATAAACATTTTTTGCATGTACAACGTTTTCACAAATCAATTTGACTCACTTTGCAAGATTTAGGCTAAATCTAGATTTTTCCCAACTTGAGCTCATTTAAAGAAATTTGAATCCTCAAGACAAATCTTCCAAAACCTAGATCCATAAGTTTCCAACCATAAATATTCATATCCAACCATTTAGAATCGTTCCCCAAACATCTTATATCAAAATCTTCATTTTGACCAAAACCCTAGTTTTGACCTAACTCCCCAAAATCCTCCGAAACAAAATTTGAGAAATATAAACATTAGGAAGTCAGCAATGGAGAATTTATAACTCACAATAAAGTTTATAAACTATAAGGATGAACTCATCACTTAGGTTTTGGCAAAAACCTTGAAAACCCTCGATTTCTTGAAGATTGAGGTGATAATGATGAGCTCTTGATCTTTGCTTCCAATACACCACCAAATACTCTTGGATATTCCCAAAACTAACAAAATATCATTGAAAATCTCTCAAAAACGAAACCATAGCACTTTGAATCACCAAAAACGGAGTAGAAATAAGAGAGTTATGAAGAAATGAAGAATGAGGCTGAAAATCCGACTTTAAGTTGTCTGGTACCGCTGTGCTACATTGCCATGTGACTTTGCAATGGCATTGTCACATGGCATAGTCACTCAAGTGGTCCAGAACACCCCCCCTTTGCTGCTACCTTTCCAGTGCGACTATGACACTCTCATAGTCATCGGACATTGTAGTCGGACCCATACCAAACCCCAAAACTCACCTTTTTCTATGTCAACACCCCCGAAACTCTTAGGGACTTAAAGTAATTTTTTCCTAAGGGTGCTAAAAAAACTGACTAACCCGACCAACCCGATCAACCCAACCCGACCAACCCGTAAAAAAATCAACCCGAGGTAGCCCGACGTATAATCGATACAAAATTAAGACAACCCGAATCTATTGGTTTAGGCTCAAACTAACCCAACCAACTCGATAAACGTTTTATCGACTTCTCTAAAATTATTTATATCTCCCTTTAATATGTATAAGTTACCAAAAACAACTCGGCATTAACGAGCAATGGAACTCATAAAATAACATTATTGGAAAGTTATATGTAATACCTAAATATTTGACGAATTCGTATATTCTTTTGAATGATGGATCGTATTTTAAAAAAAATCTTATTTTTATGTTTTCAATATTGTTTTTACTTTATTTAAACACAACTCGACAAACCCAACCAACCCGAACGGGTTGGGTTGGGTTGCATTTTGTTTGGGTTGGGTTGGGTTGAAAATTCTCAAACCGTCGACTAAGGGTGTTCGCGGTTCGGTTTGGGCAGTTTAACCCCTCAGACCATAAATCAAACCGCAAGTGGCGGTTTATTAAATTTTCAAACCGAGCGGTTTGACATCAAGCACCCAGACCGCAATTTAGGTGGTTTGGTCCGACCGGTTTAGGCGGTTTGGGCCTTTTATGGGCTTAAAGTTTAAACGTTAAAAACCATATATAATTTCGAATTTTAAAGCTTTATTGGCTTGAGTCCATTTGAAGCAAACAAACTCCACAAAAAAGTAAACAAACTCCACAAAATAATTAATAAAGTCCACAAAAAAAGTGAACATAGTGAGTCGGCCGATGTTAGTGAATAGTAATCGTTTAGGACTTTCAAGTTTTAAATGTCAAAAATCAAAATAGATTTTATGTTTGGGTTGGATTTAAGATAATATTAGACATAACCAAATATATTTAAGATAACATTGGAGTGAATAATAAATATAAATGCATATATAAAAAAACAAAATATATATGTATTTGGCGGTCGGTTTGGTCTAAACCGCCCAAAAAAAACCTCCAGACCGCGGACCGGACCGCCCGGTTTGGAAAATTTTCAGACCAAACCGGATCGCCATACTGCTCAAACCGTCAAAAACGATCCGGTTTGACTTGATTCGACCGGTTTGAGCGGTCCAACGGTTTTTTTGAACGCCCTTACCGCCGACATTGGGTTGGGTTGTTGAAATGCCTTCAACCTAATCAACCCAACCCGTGAGCACCCCTAGTTTTCCCTACATAAATTCCATCATATAAAAGTTGTAAAAACGTTCTGGTGATATTTACTTACCGAAATTACGGGTGTTACACTTGATGAATCGGTGATAATAAACAAGTTAGATTAGGTTATATATATATATATATATATATACTTTTTCTCGTTAATTTTACATCCATATTCATATACTTTTTCATTCGTTTTTTCGTGGTTTTTCGGTTTTCCATTTATTTAGAGTTTTCTCCTGAACCTGACCCTATATATATATATATATTAGAAACTAACATATAAGACATGAAAAACATAAAGAGAAAAATCAAATATCGCGTTACAAATACCGCGAATTATGTCATGACGTGTCATAGCCTTAACGTGGTGTGAGACACAAGCCTTGAGTCACGATGTGCCATGGTGGCTGTTGTGGCGAACCTTTTAGAACAATGATATTTAGTGCACGTTTCAGTCAAGTCTTTATCATTTTCATTTAGCTGATTCGTATGTCGTAAAGATCAGTATATAATCAATATAGTATCATAGCTTTTACCATTTTCATAAAATTATTTATTTTATGCTCCCTCATACCAAATCCTGGTTCCGCCACTAACACTAATGCATCCAACCGAGTGGAAAAGAACCACAATGTCATGCAAGCACTTCCAATTTTTTTTGTCACTTTTTCACTATATTGAGCTTTACATTGTTTGGAGGTATTATTTACTTGATGCAAAATTAATATCATGTTTTATGATAATCGTGTACCTCATAATCTTAGGGTTAATGTAAACTAAACGTACAAAAGTAAGTTGCTAAGATGAAATAAAACAACATAAGTAAAATGTCATTTTATCTTTTTTATGATATTTCTCTTGAAAATGTTATTACAAATGTGACACCCCAAAATAGGCAAATAAATAAATATAGAAAAAAAGGAAAAGGAAAGTAAGATAAAATTGGTTTTATTTTATTGGACCAAAAATGTAAAGGAAAACGTGAAGACGGTCACATGTCATTTAAAAAAAGTGATAAGTGAAGACATAAGTTTATGTTCAATTAGATTAAAAATGAAAGAAAATCTCAAATCAAAGTGAAAAAAAATGTAATTTTGACCAAGGTATCAAAATCAGGGGGCCGAACGTTAATATCTGAAAGTTAAGGGTGTGAGTCAGATGTCAACAGGACCAATCTTGAGGACCTGTTATGAAAAAATGACATCTGATTTGTTTCAGAAATTCGAAAACGACAACTCCTTTGAAGTTTCTTGTTAGCACGTTTTGTCAACTATTAGGACAAAAAAATCGTAGCTAAGTGAAGGTAACCGGTTAAAGATCATTTTGGTTCAAGAAAAATCAAGTTTTGGTCGAGTCTTGAGAGAGAAATCGGAGGTTGAAGTTCGAAGTCGAAAATCTCGGTTTATCGGCGCTTGTGGGTAAGACACTCAACCAAACTTCATGATTTTTATGTCTGTAGCTTTGTTTTTAAGTCCTCTATCAAACCTTAGTAGCCTTATGTCTCAAATTTTGGTTTATAATGTCCGATTTCACGGTTTTTTTTCTTTTTGATTTTCGAGTGGGTTTTTAACCCAAATTTTAAATGAGCAAATGAGACTCAATACTTGATGGTTTTCGTTGATTCTTGTTCCTATGGTTGAGAAAAATCATTTTCTAAAGTTTTTGCAAGAAAAATCAATGAAAACGGTAAAAAAAACGACACCAAACAACCTGAAAACATGGCTGTCGACGACAACTCTTACATTGGGTCAACGAACCGGGTCCGGGTCGGATTTGGAGCGGACCATGTCCGGGGCATGGGTCCTGATGGATGTTGGGTTGTTGTTGGGCTTCTCTTTTGTTTTATATCTGTTGGGCCAAAGTTAGTATTCAACTATATCTTAGGCCTTTTTATAAAAGAAATATATATATATGTATATATACTATATTATAAAACACAGATAAAAAACTCTTAAATACAAATTATTAGACACAATGTACCATCATTCTATGCAAGATTTTAAAAATCTCTTAATTTACAAGTATCAAAGCACAAGATACATATTACTACTTCACAACATCCACCAATTTGGTATGTGCAAGGTCTTCCTTTTATGCAGACCTTTCCATGTATCACTATTAATTAATATATTATATTACTATAATTTTGTTTTAATTATATTATTAAATATGTAATTGACTACTTTTTCTAGATGTCATTAAAATATATAAGATAATCATTGAATTATAACAAAATACTTAATTTTTTATATAAAAAACATTATATTATTAAGCCTAAATTAAACAAATTTATAAAAAAAAACATCATCACTTTCTCAAAACCATCCAAAATCGTACTGTAAATCGACAAAATCGTGATGTATTTCGTTGCATTGCACGAATACGCTTCTAGTATCTATATAGGGTCCCCTTCATTTGCTAACCACGACATTGGTGCTAACCGTGCTAACCAATTTTCAACCAATCAGAATCATCCTAGAGTTTATGTCCTACGTTCAATCCTATTAATTCTCAAAGGGTAATATGGGCATTTCATAATTCACGCCTATTTAATGTATTTTCATATTTCAAAGAGTTATTAATATAGTAGTTATCTAAATATTAAATATAATATATTTAATATTTAATGTATTTCAATATTTCAATGAGTTATTAATATGGTAGTTATTTAAATATTAAATATAATATTTAATATTTAATGTATTTCCATATTTCGAGTGTGCATATATGCATGTCTAGATGTCAGTGTGTATCTCAACCAATGTAGAATAGATCAGCTGATATGCACATATATAACATGTACATATTCACAATACTCAATGTGCACATATGTATATTAGATACTAGTGTGCAGATATACATATGCTCAATATGTACATATGCATATTAGATACCAGTGTGCACATATGCATATAATATTTCAGCAAACATATGCATTATCAAAGAGATCATTAGGTGAGTAGAACAATTTCTTGAAATCGACTTCTTCAAATCGATTTCTTCAGATCGAAAACAACAGATTTCTTGAAATCGTTTTCTCCAAATAGATTTCTTCAAATCCTGAAAATCGTTTTCTTGAAATCCTGAAAATCGTTTTCTTGAAATCCTGAAAATCGATTTATTCAAATCGATTCTTCAGATCGTTTTCTCCAAATCGATTTCTTGATCCCGAGTTT
The DNA here is from genome assembly GCA_954870635.1 of Arctium minus. Classification (NCBI taxonomy): domain Eukaryota; kingdom Viridiplantae; phylum Streptophyta; class Magnoliopsida; order Asterales; family Asteraceae; genus Arctium; species Arctium minus. The sequence goes on from OX941082.1 coordinate 40,635,893, forward strand.
GACGATGATCGTGAATATCGAAAGGATTTTACTCGGATTCCTCCTGATTCGTCGTGATAAAGAGGATTGTTGGAGTCAATTAAAACAACAGGGTGTTCGTGCGTGTTTTGTTGGATAAAGCGATTTTGGGGGATCAAATCCCTAATTATTTGGGTTTTTTTATTTAGTAGGCGTATGTTTCCCAAATTAAAGGTATTGTATTTTTATCAAAGTACCCCTGTGCATACATGCAATGTATTTTTTACAAACGTTTTGAATATTTTAATTTAATTAAAAATCAATTAATTATGAACCATTGATCTCATCAATTTACGGTTGAGATTGGTTAACACGGTTAATACAAATGTCGTGGTTAGCAAATGAATGAACCTCTCTCTCTATATATATGTATATATTGGGCTTAATTTGGGTATTTAACTTATTGGATTTTATTAATTAATCCAAGTTGATAAATTTTAGATTAGTTAATTAGTTTATACTAGAAGTGTACTCCGTTCAAAAAAAAAAAAAAAAGCGTACTCGTGCAATGCAGCGAAATACATTACGATTTTAATGTTTTCTTTTATTTCTTGTTTTTTAACGATTTACAGTACGATTTTGGATGGTTTTGAGGGAGTGATAATGGTTTTTTTTATAAATTTGTTTTATTTAGGCTTAATAATATAATGTTTTTGTATAAAAAAATTAAGTATTTTATTAGAGTTCAATGATTATCTTATATATTTTAAATTCTTTATATTTAAATTAAGATGTTTATTTGATTATGTTTATCAGTTAGTTATGAATCCAAACATATAGCTTTAGAAATTTGTATTCATGCATCATGACTTGTAATATTGAATTTTAAGTAATGTGTATCAATAAATAGTATTTAATGCATTAAAACTTGTTTTAAAAGTTTTTTCAATAGTTTAATAATAATGTAATTTATTTTAGGTTTAATAATATAATGTTTTTTTATAAAATAAACAATAATAACTTGTAATCTTGAATTTTAAGTAATGTGTATCAATAAACAATACTTAATGCATAAAAGCTTTTTTTAAGAGTTTCTTCAAAAGTTTAATAATAATGTAATTTATTTTAGGTTTAATAATATAATATTTTTTTTATAAAATAAACATTAAATATTCTGTTAGATTTTCTTAATTATATTTTTTTATATTTAAAATTTGATTTTATTTTGTATTTAGTTATGTGAAGAGTGATTTTAGGGGAGTTGAAGTGTGAGTGATTTTAGGGGAGTTAAAGTGGTTAGAGATAAGGATTAAAAGTTAATAAATAACATTAAATATAGTACATAAAGCTCTAATGGTTGTTTTTAAGAGATTTTAGGTAATTAACATTAAATAGCGGTATATTAAGTTTTAACAATTGTTTTTAAAAGTTTTTTTTATAGATACTTTATATATAGTATAGATTAGTTAATTAACTTAATTTCTAAATTAGTTAATATATTAAATTAAATTAGCATTTAATTAATATATTAATTTATTTTAGAATATTAAGTAATTAATTAATTTTTCTAAAGAGAGGTTTATAATAAATCATTAGATTATTTTAATGATTTGATCATAGGATTAAAACGTCGTAATTTGGGTTAAATATTTATTAGGATGTTTTAGTTTAGAGAAGTTGATTTATAAGATTATAAAACGATTATTTTGACGTTTTAGGACGTCATCGACTTTTAAACTTGAGGTTTTAATAAAGTTAGTCGAGGTTAACCGACTTGACCAAAGGTTGACTTTTATTTCTTTTGACCCACACGTATTTTGACGATGAGATCAAATTGAGATATTTGAGATATTAAGAGACCCGATTTTGGACTGACTTTAGGCTGGGTTGACCATAGTTGTCTTTTGTTGACTTTTGAAGAATTAAGCCATTAATTGGATATGGTGACTTGAAATATGTAGGTTTTGCAGTCAAGGGTTATTAGTAGCCGATCTACACGCAATCAGGTGAGTCTTTATGAGACTTAAAATGGGATGCATACCTACATACAAATTATTTTCAGCATTATATGATTTGGATGCTAATGTGTACGTATGCATTATGTTTCAGTTTACATACATGATGCAATATATTTTAAATGTATGTTATTTATAATCAGTTACATACTATGTGTTTATTTTATATTAAAAAAAACTAACAAACACTCTAATTAAATTTTCCAATTAAGTCGTAACAACTTTATATTACATGAGGATATACCTTGTTAGATTACCTAATTTTTTTGTAATTAAACAAACAACTCCTTGCATTATATTTAACTAAACATCATTATCCATTCACATCCTCATTCCCAGGCATGGAAATGGGGCGGGTATTTGATGGTAATGTATCCCCTGTCCACGATCAGACCCTCATTTAAGCCCCCCATCTCCATCCTCGCCCCGATTGATCCTCGACGGGTTCGAGGAACCCGTTGGGTACCCGCTTAGTAATTAAAAAACTATAAAAAATATATTTTAAATTACAAAATTAATAAATCGTCGCCTACATTAACTATCAATATAGGAAATCAAATATATGTATCATTTACCAAATAAATGTATACATATATATATATATATATATATAGGAATGTGCAAAACCCGAAAGGTCCGAATTCCGAACCCAAACAAAAAATAAGGTGTTTGTACAAAACCCAAACCAAAATCCAAAAATATGAAACCTGAATTTTGAGGGGATATTTGGATTCGGGTTGGGTATGATTTTTGGCCACTAACCCGTCCGAAAACACGAAATATATATACATATATATATTTTAAATATTATATAAGTAGATTTATTTATCTAATTATCTTTTGAAAATCCTAAATCCTAATAGTCGTACTATTTTCTAATTTCTAAACCTATTATCAATTTCATTAATACTCTCAATCGATTGAATTCATCCTCAAAAGCGATTGAATATATATATGCATTATAACTATACACGAACCCTAACGACCTCAACCTGAGACTCGACCAACCCGAACCCGAAGCAATCTGAAATCCAAAAACCGAAATTTGGGTTTGATTTTCATATCCGAAATTTGATCGGATTTCTAGTTTGTCCACCTGAAGCCATCCGATCCGCCTGAGCACACCCCTACATATATAGTTATATTCATATATCTATTTATGCACACACTAGATACATGAATTAAATAAAATAAAAACTTTAATCGGGGTTGGATTAGGGGTGGGTAATGTTATCCTCGATCTCGCCCCGACCCAACTTCAGCTATGAAAATAAATCCCTGCCCCGACCTTATTACCCACCAAAACAAGGAATCCCAACTCTGTTAGGGTCGGGCACTCGCCCTACGGGTAATTTTTTTTTATCTCTACTCATTCCTCAATGCTCTAACGCCTCCAACCAATCACTCCTTTATTATAATGTATTTGTATATAACACGTAGTTTTCTCTATAATTTAAAAAGTTCAATTAAATATTTTATCTGTACGGATCAACGTCTTGTTAAATCAATTTTATTGTAATGATTGTGGATTAGGACTAATAACATATTTAGTTCAAAAATTTGTTGACATTGATGATACAATCATTCATTTCTTTTACGCCAATTATAAATTACTGAAAAAACAAACAAACTTAATACAACGTTTTAAAATTAATATTATTATTATTCAAAAACTTAGCAATTAAACGAATCATTAGGTCAACCTACTCCGAGTAGAAATGCAGAAAGCCTTGTTTTTTTTTTTTCCGATCGAGGACCCCGACCTTCCAAGTCATTATTCGATAAGCAAATTTGAGCTTCTATGTGAAAATAGGCCCAATCGGACATTTTGGATTGGGCTTTAACTATGCCTCAAAAAGCAAGTTGCCTTGATTAGACTTTAACTAGTCCTCGGGCTTTTTCAGATGACCTTCGAGCTTGAATTTTTTTGTTCATTTGTAGGTTCAACAACTATTGTTTTTCGATGGAAAATTTATTTTGAGCATCAACTTTCATGAAAAGGTTTACAGGTTAATACTTTCTCGTGTCAGTTTTTTTTGTTCTATATTATAAATTTATACTATATTATAAAACACGGATAAAAAACTCTTAAATATAAATTATTAGGCATAAGGTACCATCATTTTGTGCAAGATTTTAAAAATATCTTAATTTACAAGTATCAAAGCACAAGATACATATTACTACTGCAGGCTTCTAACACCCACCAATTTGGTATGTGCAGAGCCTTCATTTTATGCAGACATTTCCATGTTTCACTATTAATTAATATATTATATTACTGTAAATTTGTTTTAATTATATTATTAAATATGTAATTGGTTATTTTTTCTAGATGTCATTAAAATATATAAGATAATCATTGAATTCTAACAAAATACTTATTTTTTTATATAAAAAAATTATATTATTAAGTCTAAATTAAACAAATTTATAAAAAAAAACATTATCACTTTCTCAAAACCATCCAAAATCGTACTGTAAATCGACAAAAAAACAAAAAATAAAATGAAACATTAAAATCGTGATGTATCTTGCTGCATTGCGCGAGTACGCTTTAGTATTTCATAAACATATAAACTAAAATATTTGAAAAAAAATCAAAGATGAAAAAAGTCCGTTGTTTATAAATGCGTCTGGTACTAACTTTTCTATGTAAAAAAAACAAAAATTATAACAAAACAATATTAAATACGATAGGAAAACACAACACATAACAAATAAAATAAAGTCAACAGTATACTCATTTTGGTTTTTATAAAATCAAACTATAATGAGTAAATGGGGATTAATGATAAAAAAGGAAATTGACTCTAATAGCTTAATCGTATTTGTAATTTCACTTCCTAAGCATTCTTCTTTGATTTTTGCAAAAATAGCCCCAGGTGCACATCTACAATTGCGGACCTAGGTCCATCGCCGCAATTGTGGACCTAGGGGACACATGACATCCTTTGCTTCGCTCACTGACGCACGGCATAATCCAACTTGGCAGGTACACCGCTGCAATTGCGGAGCTAGGTCCACATCCGCAATTACGGACCTAGGTAACACGTGAACCCGTTGCAGACCTACCGCAATTTGTGTTTTTTTTTCCCTTTTTGTGGAGGTATTGCGGATTGAGGACCTATGGAATGCGGACCTGGGCTATTTTCGTAAAAATCAGGGAAGAATGGTTAGAAGACGAAATTACAAATGTGATTGGGCTATTTGAGCCAATTTCCCTAAAAAAATATTGTTATCTTGAAAAAACATTAATTTAAAAAATATATTTTATCAACTAGTTTTTTTAATAATATAACATTTTTCATATTAAATATAGCATTAATGCTAATTTTAACACTTAAATTTACACTATTTTATCAAAATAATAGTGATCGTCTTTAATCGACTAATGTTAAACTATAGCATTTTTATTTATTTAAAATATTTCAGTTAAATTTATATTTATATATATTTTGTTTAACTCTAATAATTATAATTATATGTATATATAGGGGCCTAATCAAATGAAAATTGTGTTATTTGTGATAACCGTGATATTCAATATGAGCCAATCATTTTAGATAATTAATGCTATTTACTAAAATAAAATAAAGGGTAAATTGGTAATTTATATTTGTTTTACAACTCATAATTAAAACCCTAAAAATTGTTCCAGGCTTCTAGCCGCCTCTTGCATATTTTCAATTGCTATTCCTCATATCTAAGCATACAAACCATGTCTTCTCCATAAATCCGGCAAAGACACCATCTTCTCTCTTATGATGGGCTATTGTTCCTCTGTTTTCTAGCAGCGTGGCCTCTGGAACCACCTTCACCCGAGATCTTGTTCCCAACTATGGCGCCGACAGTGTTTTGTACAACAAGCTCAGCAGATTCCGGCAACCTGGGAATCCAACTCCGATACATAATTTTCATTTTCGATTGCCAATTCAAACCCATATTCGATTGGAGGTGGGATGGTCGGTAAAAGCCCCGTCGACCAACATTCTCTCGTAGACTAGATCTTTCGAGCCGGCTCTCTGCGCCATCGGCTGTCGCTTCTTGGGCACGTCGGCGATGATGAATCTCTTTTCCAAGTGCTTCAACGACCTCCATATCAAGGATCTTTGGCACGACGGATCTTGGTGCTTCAACGGCGAATCTCTGCTCCAAGTGCTTCAACGATCATCGACACGGCGACGACGATGAATTGGCTTTGGCGGTGACGGAGGTGAAGGTGAAGGTGTCGAATCGGTTCTTGAGTTGTAATAAAAAAGTTGGGGGTGATGGGATTCAAGTGCAAATGTGGGGAGATTTTCTGTGGAAGCCATAGGTATCTAGAAAAGCATGATTGTGAATTCGATTTCAAGAGAATCGGAAGATGGATGTCCTGCCTATTTGTCCCTGTGGTTCCACCCTTCTCTGTTTCCTCTACTCTTCTGCGATACCCATGAGAAGCTATGATTTGAACCTCTCTTGTATTCTTTCCTCGGTGGTATCACAGTTGGTATCACAGTGATACTCACAATGGTATTACCTAATTTTGTAAAATGCACCATAATTTTATGTTATACTTTAGATCTCTAGTTTCTACCATTAGTGTTGGTGGGATCCATTTATTTTTATTAATCGTTGAGACGAAAGACCTGTTCCTATTTTGCTTGTGATAGATCTCATGTGATTGCAACCAAATAGGCTACAAAGGCGAGCTGTAGGTGTTCAACTTCTGTTATTAGAAGAGCAAGGAAACCACATATTTTCCTTCATTATTGCATTCTCAATTATTCCAAAATATATGCACCTGGATAATGTTCACAGAATCACAGTGATATACAGTTTAAATCACAATGGTATCACTGTTGTCACATTGGGTATCACAATCGATATCACATTGTGATTCATTGTTGGTTTATATCTTACAGTTAGAAAATCTTTTAGTATCACAATGTGATTCATTGTTTGTTTGTGCCTTACAGTTAGAAAATCTTTTAGTATCACAGTGTGATTCATTGATGATTTACGTCTTATGGCTACAAATTATTGGGTATCACAATGATGTATCACGTTTTATTTTGCCGGAATTAGGTTCAAAGGAGAGAGGAGAGAGGAAAATTTCAAAATACCTAACATGCCCTTCAATTAAAACTTTAAATCAAAATTACCAAATTTATAAATTTCCTAAATTATTATTTGATTTGTGGTTGAGATTGGATCTCACAGTTACCACAAACAAATGAGTTCTCCCTTGAATGACCCCTATATATATATAGGGGTTAAATCTAGTGAGGATCCAATAAAGAGTGAGAACCTTAAGGACTAATCCACTCCATGGATTAGTATACATCAAGGGTCATTGAAAAACAAAGCATATTTGTAATTAAACCAAAAAATAAGGGCACTTTTGTCAATTTACAAGGACATTGGATGGGTATTTTGGATATTACTTTACTAAATCAAATACAAGTTCTCTCCCCCCCAATTTACTGATACTCGTCATCGTCAAAACCCAGAACCATAATCCAATGTATTTCTTCATCTCCAACACTTGTTTTTCTCTTTCTTCTCCTTCGTTCTCAAGTATGTTCTGATCAGATCTAAGCACTTGGGCTTGTGTGTCGTAGGGACACTTGGGCTTGTGTGTCGTGAAGTGTCATACGATTAACGTTGTATGAGTGACATACTTTTGTGTTCCTCCACTCTCAACGGATGCGGGTATCCCCCGCTGTCGGCCCGTAGCATTTTGGATATTTAATTGTCCTTACTTAAATGTTTGGATTTCATTCCATTTTATGGTCGCATGAGTATCATACCTATATGGTTTGTTTTCCTTTATTTATGGGTCAAGTATTATATCCCGCCCGGGTTTTGGGTGTTTTGGGATATGAAGTGTCATTTACGTTTTACCAATTTGGGCGTCGAATTATAATCCCGTTTTGGGTGAGTTATGACTGCATCGTTTTATAAAGAATGTTTGTTTTGGAGCGTTGTCTTTAAATATGCATATTATTGGAAAATGAGTCGTTCTCATATGTAAGGCATATCAAATTGAAATATTATGATTTTAAGCACATTCGTTCTTTTAAACAATTAATTTATTTATGTTGAAAACTCTTGAGCTCACTAGGCGTTAAGCCTAACCTTTTTATTTGTCGGCATGTGCATCAGGTTCCAGCTGGGGTTCGGTTATAGCAGTACTATAAAGAGTTGAGCCTTAGCCTTACACAAACGTAAGTAGTTGGTGAAGTCTTCTGCGACTTGGAGATAGTATCTATTATTGGGTTTTAGAAACACCCGTCCTTATCATAGATTGTATGTATAGAATGATACGTGTGTATTGAGGTTAAACCATAAATTATTTTTGTAGATGAAGCAATTATCGATGTATTTAGAAAATTTTAATGTAGTTGCTATTTTCAGGATTGAAGGTGTTACAAGTTAGTATCAGAGCTTAAGTTTGAGAGAATTAGGTATTGATTTTTGGATGCCTAGACTCAAACTAGCGTACTTTTAAGTGATTGAAAGTGAGATTCACCAATAAGCACTATAATATTTGATGTTTTGAGGATATTGGAGTCACTAGGAGCGGGAATCACGTCAAGAGTAACAAGGATGATCTTGTACTGTACGTTCATAATTGCACCTGGCCAGTGTTATGGTGAACCTACGAGCTACATGTGTATACTTGGACTACTTTGATGTGACGACCGTTGGGGTAGTGAAGAAGTTCCAAGTGAGTAGCCGTTATGAGGGGTTGATGACCTTAGTATTCATCCCTTGGACTGACGGTAAGCATGGTGATTGCATTAAGTGGCCCGTTTCTGGTCGGATTAATTGGTTGGATTAGAACCATAGACTTTCGAAATCAACATTATTCGAGGAGAAACTGTAAGGTAAACCTATGAAATCCTTGGTTATTGTCCTAAGATGTTGAGCATCCGGATGACGATAGTGTGACTAAGAAATCGAGGAGTGTGGTTTCGAGGTGTTGAGTGCCGATCAAATTCATGCACGAAGTTTATTTCTAAAATAAATTTGTATCAATTGTTCTCATGTTTTCAAAGTATAAAGTGAGTTATATTATAAAGCCTTGATAAAGCATTTAGCACTCATCAAATTTTAAACTGTGAGTTTAAGAATGCATGAAATTGCTTTGTTGCACGTTGTTGTAAGTATTTTATTGACAAATTTCTTCACCCCGTTTCGTGTTTAACACTATTTTCGGATATTGTAATATCCGTGTTTTAATATCATTTGGATTATGGGGCAAGTAACTATGGAATTTTCAACCTTGACATTGGATCTCCTCCACATATGTTAAGGTTTTAAAGGAAGAGTTGTTCCCATGTTATCGAGTCAGGATTTTCTTGAGAATTTTAGTATGTACGAGTCGTGTTGAATTTTATGGGGATTTGTTTTGCGACGTTTTCTCGGCGCGTAAGTGAACTCTGAAATGCGTAAGTTTTAATTTTGCTTCGCGTAAACTTGCGAGTTTATTCGGCGTCGTGTCCCATGCAAACCTTGTTGAAAAGGTCACTTTATTTCACATTGCGGCAAAAAGGAGAAACTCTTAGAACTTTAACATCTTTAAAAAAAAAATTGTCACTTCATGCTTTTATGTTGGAAATAAAGATTTTGGCACCGCTTGATTTTAGCGTTAGTGGGTTTTATGAAAATTCAGTTGAGTTCATGGCATTTTATATTACAACATTTGCGCTGCATAGATAAATTTTGGAACGCGTATATTGCTTTATTGTGTGCGTTAAAATTTTGCTTTGAATATCTTTTGGTTATTGATTCTACTATTTTAGTCTCACACAATGCATGGTATTGAATTACTCGTATGTATTGCATTATAGCCACCAGTTTGGAGCAAAGAACATTTTATTCTTACGGTTTAAAGTTTAGAGTCGATCCAAAATTATATTATGTTTGATCAGATCGAATGCGTCTACCTCTTACTAAGTTTTGTATAAATTGATGCATGCTAGTCACGTTGGGAAATCTTATTTCATGCCATATTATAGTTAAATGATAAATTTTTGGGAACTTATTTTCATGAACTTTCCCTTTGAGAGTTTTGTACAAACGCATTATTATAAAAAATTGTTTCGGTACGTAACCTTATTTCCCCTCTATGGCGTAAGTTGATGCGTACTAAGACCATAGTGGTCCATTCGAAAGCTTATCGTGAATCTCTGTTTATTGTCATTATTAGTTTGAATAATAACTAAATAGTTTTCAAAAAAAATTTATCCTCGTGGCGGTAGTGACCACTTTGTGCACCTACCGAGTAGACGGTAGTGGATTTTTATTAGCATGAACAAATATTATAAAGCTTGTATATTTGAAGGTTTTATAAAATGTTAAACTGGTATAGTAACTTGAAAAACCCTTGAACTCATTAGAACCATAATCTTAAACCCCTCCTTACGAAAGGACTGTTAATAAGGACTAGAGGCGTCCTTGGAGATTTGAAGCTTCGGATGGGACGACTTGTGGTCAGTCCGAATTTTGAGACTTCGGTTTCATGGATTGGCTCACGCAAAAGTAATGGGGACGTTAGGCTCTTGCTTTATCCTAGCTAATTAAGTGATGATCTTCCCATTTCGATAAGTCTTTGAGTTAAAACCATGTGTGGTTGCTTATGTGTGTTTGGATTTTGAATTTGTGGGTTAGTGGTACGTCAACATGCTATGTGTCTATGGTGTATCACCCTAATGAGTATCTGTGACTATTGATGATGTTATGGTTGACTAGTAAGAACGTTTGATTTGGGCAATTATTTCCAAGAGTAGGTGTCAACTTCGTATCGGCATTGCTAATTGGGAATGGAATATTTGTTAGTATATCCGCATTACAGATAGTTGTGTTGAGGATAGGTGTTGACACTCGGTTGTGGGAAATAATCGTTAGTATGCCTCAGTGCACATCTGTTGAACCTGGTGTTGCAAGTTAAGTGATAACATTAAGGAATGTAGGTATTGATACCTAGGAATTAATCATTGATAATCTTGTAATCAACGAAGTTTTCGCTGATTCGGCAATCGATGTTAGAATGCATTACGAAAGTTGTGTAAACGTGGATTTTGGGGTAACCCACTATCTACCGATGTTGTGTTTGGGTGGTCAGCTTGAGGAATGGATTTATTGTTGTGCTGAATCGGATCAAACTTGTTGATGGGAAATTTCATTGAGGAAAGGACGATAAGCCTTTTAGGGTGTTGCCCATTGAGGATATTTAGTGAGGATATCGTTATGGACCTTAAGTAGGAATCGCTTATTGAAAAGGCCTTGATTTGTTGAGATTATAAGAGTCGTTTTGTAACAGCAACAGATGATCAAATCATCAGTTATATGTATGGATTCAGTTGCCACTTGGGTAAAGTCGTCATGGTTGTGGCTACATGGAATTGAAAGGGGTATGATTAATCAATAGTTGGATCGTTTCTACAGAATTTGTTGTGGTCGTAAAAGGCAAGAAAAAGAGTGTAATGTGATTCAATGAAGGGCGATTAGAGGTGTGTAAGGTCAATTTCACTCTGGGGTACCATTGGTGAGAGTGGTTAGCTCAAAGTCGTAAACTATCTTGAGGTGATATGTTCAATCTAAGGTTGGGAGGCAACAAAAAAAATTTATTGATGGGGAAATGATTTGATAAGGACTCAATGCTCTTACCGTCATCGGTAAGGTGCATTGAACCTTAGAAATTGAGTTTATGGCGGCTTGTTGTGTGGAATTCAGTGACAACGTCAACCGGGATGTAATTAGGTTCAAATATGAGGTGAAGTTTCATGAAAGCATTCCTTTTGGATAGGGAATCAATTGATCTTGCCAAATACGATGTTGGGTGCTTAGTTGGTGCCAGATTTCGAGGACGAAATCTCTTTTAAGGTTGGGAGGATTGTAACACCCGTAAATTGGAGATTTCCCTTGGTGTTAATTCGGGAGTCGTTTGAATCGTGAGGACGTAAAGGTGTAAAGAAATCAGGTGAGTTTTGCAATAGAATCATCGAGGATCGAATCAAGCGCGAAAACGGGAGAAAACGGGAGTTTCTGGGTGCCGCGAGTTGGCACGCGACTTTGGGTCGCGACCCAAGTCGCGTAACTCACTAGAAGTGAGCCTTGGGGGAGACGGGCGACTTATGCCTCGACTTAAGGTCGCGGCATAACCTGCGAGTCGCACTGTTGAGCTAATAACCCGATTTTCAGCCATCAAGCCTCATTCCTCTCAACCCAAACCCTAAATCTTCTCCCATTTTCTCTCCCAAACCCCAAATGTCGAACCCTAACCCATTTTGAGGGGTTTCCCTTCTTAAACCACATGATTCTTCATCATCTAGCTAGTTGGGATCTTGAACCACAAAACCTCCATCTTCATCTTCCTCACCAAGTTCTTGGGGATTTCATCTAACCTTTCCACCATTTGAAGATTTGGAAGCTTATGGTTCGTTTGGGTGATCTACAAGTGTTTTGGTAGGTGGATTCAAGCTATTGGTTGAGGTAATCATCTTCTTCTTCATTTATGGAAATTAGGGTTTTGACCTAAGTTGAGATCTTTATGTAAAATGTTTGGGGAATGTTCCTATATGGTGGGATAGGGTTATTTATGGTTGGAAATGTATGGATCTAGGTTTTTGGATGCTTGAGTTGAAGAGTTGGAATGGATGTCTTCGGAAATCTTTGAGCGTAGATCTATGCTTTTGAAGGGTAAGGGTTGTGGATTGAAACCTAGGTTTAACTTAACCTAGCAAGGTGAGTTCAAGATGCTTTGTGAAAACTATGTACATGCCAAAATGTGTATTTTAAGGTAAACATATATTTTTCTTGGTATTTATCAAGTGTGAGTATTTAATAAGTTTTCATATTTGGTAAACTGGGGTCGTTTAGTTCCATGAAATACTCATATTCAAGTTTTGAATGTTCCAATAAGTAAATGACATGTTTTACATATTCTTAGCGATTTGGTACAAATAAAGCCCATTTTATGAATTATGCATCTTCGGTGATTTTTGTACAAATGAAGTCTAATTTATGACGTACGACATTTTGGGATATTTGAGTTCATAAACTATTTGGTTAATCCTTGGTCCCAATACGTGATGAGTTTTGGGTTAATCACCTCTTTGGGGTATGTGTCTGCATAAACATCGTTTAAAGACATTTCATTGTTTTGGGGGATCGTTATTTATGGTCAGATGGATTTCGAGCACTTTAGCTCGGTGTTGACTTAAAAGAGTCTTGAGGATATTTGTCCGGTTTTAGTGGCTCGATTTAGAGTCCAAATTATGATTTACAACTTAATGCATTTTATTGCATAATTATGATAATTACAGGCTCGAGTGCTTTAGTCATTCATGAGTAGTCATGTAATCTTAGACTGTGTTGCATTGGATCCATAGGCACATAAGTCAGTCTTATTTGATGGTCAAGTGGGTGGTACGGGGTTGGACTCTAGGACTCATGTCTTTTGACCTTGTCCTTTCAAGTGTACACTAGGAGGGCTGAGTCCGATTGTGCTATTGTGACAATGGGTAGGTCATGATGGGCGTTTGGGGCCTCCGCCATGTTGGGGCAATGCCATGGTTGTATCCCCCTGCCGAGCCATTGGTGATATTCTTGATAATATTCGCTAAGGTCAGTTGTCTCTTTTGGTGTAGCTTAAAGGAAGTCGTAGGGACACTTGGGCTTATGTGTCGTGAAGTGTCATACGATTAACGTTGTATGAGTGACATACTTTTGTGTTCCTCCACTCTCAACGGATGTGGGTATCCCCCGCTGTCGGCCCGTAGCATTTTGGATATTTAATTGTCCTTACTTAAATGTTTGGATTTCATTCCATTTTATGGTCGCATGAGTATCATACCTATATGGTTTGTTTTCCTTTATTTATGGGTCAAGTATTATATCCCGCCCGGGTTTTGGGTGTTTTGGGATATGAAGTGTCATTCACGTTTTACCAATTTGGGCGTCGAATTATAATCCCGTTTTGGGTGAGTTATGGACTGCATCGTTTTATAAAGAATGTTTGTTTTGGAGCGTTGTCTTTAAAGATGCATATTATTGGAAAATGAGTCGTTCTCATATGTAAGGCATATCAAATTGAAATATTATGATTTTAACCACATTCGTTCTTTTAAACAATTAATTTATTTATGTTGAAAACTCTTGAGCTCACTAGGCGTTAAGCCTAACCTTTTTATTTGTCGGCATGTGCATCAGGTTCCAGATGGGGTTCGGTTCTAGCAGTACTATAAAGAGTTGAGCCTTAGCCTTACACAAGCATAATTAGTTGGTGAAGTCTTCCGCGGCTTGGAGATAATATCTATTATTGGGTTTTAGAAACACCCGTCCTTATCATAGATTGTATGTATAGAATAATACGTGTGTATTGAGGTTAAACCATAAATTATGTTTGTAGATGAAGCAATTATCGATGTATTTAGAAAATTTTAATTTAGTTGCTATTTTCAGGATTTAGGGTGTTACAGAACCAATTTCATTAATTTAACTAATGAAATTGACGGTTTCCAAAGTTTCCAATCTAATATGGTTTCCAATTGAAAGCACCTCTCTCTCTCTCTCTCTCTCTATATATATATATATATATATATATATATATATATATATTTCTATTAATTTAGTTTTATATATATTTTTATATCTTATTATACCAATATCTTTAATTTAGTATTTAGTTTTACAACTTTTTCAATAATTAAATTTTCAACTAATTAAAACAAAATGTGTCTGAAAATTAAAATTTTATTCGAGTTAAACGAAGTACATCACAGTTAGTGCGCTTCAACATGAGATATTTTTGAATCACCAATCAAATTTATTTAGCATTTTAGCACATCGGTTAGAGATGACTTGTTATATTATAACACTTTACCTGTATTAACACGTCTTACAAGCTGTAGACTTTAGTTATTATATTTATTTTTGAAAATATGTTTTGCAAATTATAGATTAAGTAAAAGTATAAAACCACATCACTTTAATGTATTTTCTTTTCTATGATTGTGAGTGTTCGAATTAGCTTGCACATACCAAAACTAATCACAGTAGCCCATAAAATAACAAATATGAAAATCTATAGTTTCCATGAGTAGGTTTTCTGGTTAGCTGAAGTAGGTCCTGTTATCGGACCAGTTTCGAGTTTTTATGCAACAGTTATGGGGTGGACCCCCTCCCCATCTCCATAGCTAGATTACGTTTTAAGTTGTAGTAATAATATATAGAGTAAATTACACTTTTGGACCCTGTGGTTGCCACCTATTATCAATGATGGTCCATATTTTAAACTAATTACAATTTTGGTCATTGTGGTTTCCATTCTATTTCATTCTTGGTCCTTGTAGAGTATTCCGTCCAAATTAGCCGTTAAAGGGGTTAGGCACGTCAGGGGAAAATTGTCCTAACCTTTTACATTGTAAAAACCACACCCTCTTATTTACTCTTACCTTTCACCCCTAAACCCCCAAATCTGACCCACACGATTTGAAACCCTATTTTACTTTTCATCACAGATCCATGAAATCCCATGGTTGAAGAAGCATACACGATTGACAGGTCAACGTTCGGTAACGTTGAAACACGAGTTCAGTCAACGTTTGTATCATGTGGTGCATCAGAGGAAGCAATGAGCTATTCGATGTCTATGAGATTTATGGTAAGAGTTTTCTTTTTTGAGAATTTTACTGATGTGTTTAGTGTGTTTCATATTGTTTAACATTCTCTATTTACTTCATATCCCATATTCATCTGGTATTCTTATTTTCTCTCATAGACCAGAGCAATACCTCAATGTCAATGAAGATACATCATGGTGGATTTTTCACGAAGGGTCTTGATAGGAAATACTTGAATGGGAAAATCACGTATGTGGATTTGATAGATACTGACCAACTATCAGTCCATGATCTTGTTCCCATGACGCAAGATCTAGGTTACCTAGATGATGAACAAATTTCTTACCACTTCATGAAACCCGATAGTGATCTGAAAATTGGTTTGTAAGCATTAGAGAACGACACTGATATATTGACAATGTTGAAATATGTTCCTCAATTCAGGTTAATTGATGTGTATACAGAACATTGGGAAACCAATTTTGGCCCCTATTCAAAAAAATTACTTCTAGAATGGCATTCAGACCCAAATATTAGTGACGACAGTGGGTCGGGTCAAGGGTTGCAAGAAATAGAATCGGAAATGATGAATGATTTTGATCCTTTCTTTGATCAAGGCATAGATGTGGGGTTGGATCCAACTTTGGTTGATGAAGGGAATATGATAGATGATATTGAGGTAGATATGACCAACCTTGAAGACTTTGATAGTGAATCAGACTCTAATTTCGAATCAATGAGGAAAAAAGGTTAAGAGAGGTACACAACGAAAAGTAAACTAAAGATTCTTCACATCCTAACTTTTATGTTGGGCAAACATTTGGGAGTAAGGCAGATGTGAAGAAACTGGTAAAGGTTCATGCAATAGAGACTAGAATGAATATAGTCATACTAAAAAATGACTTGACGAGGTTGCTGGTAGTTTGCAAGGGTAA
The DNA here is from genome assembly GCA_954870635.1 of Arctium minus. Lineage (NCBI taxonomy): Eukaryota > Viridiplantae > Streptophyta > Magnoliopsida > Asterales > Asteraceae > Arctium > Arctium minus. The sequence continues at coordinate 40,652,417 of OX941082.1, forward strand.
ATTACCAATCTTTACTAGTGGTACAAGTTCAACAACTACAAGTATGACAGTAGAGGAAGAACGAGTAAATGAAAAATGCCCTTGGGTATTGCATGTCTCAACAGGGAAAAATGATGAAATTTGGATGGTCAAGACATATACTGAGACCCACAAGTTTTTGCAAACCAGGGATGTAAATGCTTGTACTGCATCGTTTCTTTCACAACATATTGCAGAGACCAATGCACCGAACCCTGACATCCCAATCATAACAATTCAAGAGCAGTTACAAAGAAAATATGTGGTTAATGTTTATTTGTTGAAAAGTTTTAGAGCAAAGGCCATGGCTTTGGATAAACTCAGAGAAGATTATGCAGAACAATATGGACGGTTTGGAGCTTCAGAGAATCAAAGTTGACACTACAATAAAGGTATATGTCGAAAGTGGAAATAAGGCAGTTTAGTAGAATTTACATATGCTTTGGTGCTTTAAAGAAGGGTTTAAAGCATGTATGAGAGATTTGTTTGGTCTTGATGTGTGTTTAAAGATATTAGTGAACTTCAACAATCATCAGTTCATCACTATACTAATTAGTGAATAGAAAAAGCAAAAAAAAAGGCATGTTAAGGTAAATTTATGTTGAATAGAAGTTTGGGGTGGAAAATGTAAATTTCTCATTATTATTTGGTTGTTGGGCTTTTGGGCCCTAGGCTTTGTGCGTCCCATATATATTTGTTGTTAAACCTAAGTTTTAGGTTTAATGGTCATTAGAAAGGTTTACCTAGTCGTATTGAAATTCTCTCTGTAAACCTTAAACCCTTTATTGATAAATCTAATCATATGACCAGTAGTTGTGATTCAATCATTATTGTTTCTTGATTATTATTGTTGATTGCACTGTTTCTGGGATCTACAATTGGTATCAGAGCAAAGAGACAAAATTTTTGATCCAAAAGGTTTGTCTAAAACCCTTCTGCTTATCGATTTATGTTTAATCGACGTTTGGATTCTTTGGACAGTGTTCATCATATTATGTGTTCATCATAATCAATTTCCTTGAGTTGTTTAGCTACTAAGTTGAATCTGTGTTTGTATTTGTTTGGGTTTGATAAGCAAAATCTGTGTTTAATTTTGGTTTAAAAAAGTTATTCTGTGTCGATTTTGATTAATCGACGGCCATCGAATTAACCCAGATTTTCTTTTGGTTTATTACTTTGTGTTCATCTTAGTTCATCAAATTGAAGTTAATTGTTTGTGGTTTTAGGGATTATTCTGTCAAATTAAGTCTCGGTTTGTGGTTAATTAGTAAAATCTTTGGTTACTTTTCTGTGTTAAAAGCTTTTTCTCGGTCGAATTTCTGTGTTATCGCTGACTTTGTCGAAAACATAAGGAACCCAGATTTTTTGAACTCCCAGGTCTAATTTTCCCGGTTCGATCATCTCCCGGTACTTAGTTTTGGCTTTCCCGGTACTTGGTTTTTCCCGGTACTTGGTTTTCCCCGTAATTGGTTTACCCGGTACTTTGATCTCCCGGGTCCTTATCTCCCGGGTCATTGTCTCCCGGTTCCTTGCGTCTCCCGGGTCCTTGCAGGTTTAAGACTATCTTTTTCGGATCAAATACATTGTTTCACGATCAATACAATACATTTAAGATGAATTCTAGAGACGCTCTAGCCATTAGGACCGGTAACAAACCTCCAGTGCTTTATCGGGGATAATACCAACAATGGTACGATAGGTTCATGATCTTCATTGAATCAAAGGATGCTTATCCCGAGATACTTAAGTCCCTGACAGAAGGACCACCTGCTATTCCAATGACTGAAATACCTGGAAATGAGGCTAACGGTGTACCTGCTCGTACTGTCCTAAAGATAGTCGCTCAAATGACGCCTCCAGAAAATAAACTGTATGATGGGGAACGACTTGCAAAAATGTATATTCTTCAAAGCTTGACTAACAACGTATACGCAAGCATCGACAGCTACAAGGACACAACAAAAGGAATGTGGGACCAGATTCGAAAAATGATGATGGGCATCCGAATAGGCAACCAGTTGAAGATCACTAGCTGCATTGCTCGATACGACAGCTTCAAGGCGAGACGCTCACTGAATCATACGAACGGTTCAACCAACTTCTGAACGAGTTGCACAAAAACAACATCAGGAAATCTAACACCGAGAACAACATCAAGTTCATGAACAACCTCCAGCCGGAATGGAAGACGTTTGTTTCACATATCCATCATACTCAAACCTTGGAGAATCTTCCCCTGCATGAACTGTTTGAAATGCTTTTACAGGATGAAGATGAAGTTCTCGAACTGATGGGAAGTCAAAAGTCAGAAGAAAAGCATGTGGCTGATCCGTCAGCACTTGTCTCAGACAAAAGAGATCGATCTTTCAGTCGCACCTCTGAAAAGGAAACGGTAAAGAGTGATTCTGAACCAGAAGACACTGACAGTGATTCGGATCCAGAATATGCTCAGATCAACGAAGCTGTGCTGTTCTTATCTCAAGCCTTTTAGAAAAAGAAGTTCTTCAAAAAGCTATCATCAAACAATCAGAGTGGGGCTCTTTAACATGAGGGGGACCTACTTTGTTTTCCGTCACCCACATGGAAAATCGGGTTTTCCCGTCATCGCGAGATGTTTGTGTACGTATTAAAGTTGGATAACAAAATGAGTCCATATTTTCTGGAATTTACACTTATTGTATTATTTGTAAAATTGATTGATCTCACTAGGTGTTAGCTTAACACTTTTTCTTATTTGTGACATGTATAGGAGGTCCTAAGAATAGCATGCCGTCAAGCTCGTGAGTAAGGTGCTATTTGCCGGTAATGGCGAATGTTAGGAGCACATACTTTTGAGGAGGAGTCAATTGGAGATTTTGGGATTAGAACCCCTTTTTGGTGATCTTAGCGACACCCATTCATAATCTAGATTATACTATTCTAGATTAGTAGGTTGTTGCTGTAACACCCCAAAAATTGGGACAAACAAAAATTTCTGGAATTGGAAATGTGGTATATAAACATATGCCATAGCACGAGCTTTTCCCAAAAGGGGAAACAATATACGCCTGTTATAATTACAAGTTTGTAATAAATAAGCAATGAGGGAAAACAACCCTTTAATCTAAATCCTATCTAGGAAAAATATTAACTCAAGTTGTCATCCAAAACTCCAAAATGTGTCTTTTATACTTGGCGTCCCAAAATGCTCCCAAGCTCACATCTAAGGTCTACTAAACCTTCTTGGCGGTCACGTCGCTAGAACCTGAGATACACATGAAACCAATCAAGTGTTAGGCCAAATGAGTCTAGTGAGTTGAATAATAACATGACATACTCATTTAAATCAATTATAGACAATAGGATCCATAAAGGAATCAATGGGGGAGACCCATCACACCAATGAGTTTCACCTCAAGTCAATGTACCTTGATGTTCACTCGCATGAGCAACATCCCGAAGGCCTGCACAATTGAAGACTACCTCCCAGATATTACTCCAAATGGCGGAGATCTAGGTGCATACCGTCAAGGTGGAACCCTAAGACTACATCCTCCTAGTGCCTACCACGTCAAGTAAAATACATGTATAAGACCTCAAATAATTCCAATCCCAATTTAGGTCAAAAACCATAAATCATATAGGTTCACCAACAATATCCATCAATCTCATGTTATCACGTAAACATATCCCAAAGCTTGCCAACAAATAGCCTCATCATGATTCACATAATAAATAATGTCCAAAACTCCAATAATTACCAAATGAAGAAATATAGGTCAAACTTATCAGGTGATCAGAATATGTAAGTAGGCATGAAACAATGATAAGAAACATATTAAGAAATGTATATCTTTTAAAATAGTTGATAGAAAACTCACAATCTAGGTTTTATAGAAAACCCTAGGAAAACTTGAAAACTCTAGAGAAGATGAGGTGGTGAAGACTTGATGTTGAGGACTTGGAACCCTTGGTGAAACCCTTCAATAAATGCTCCAAGGATCTTGAATCTCTTCCCAACTACTAACAATTAATGCTTTGCAAGTAAAGAAGGGAAATGGGGTGTGGAATTGAGCCAAAAATCGCCCTCTAGGGTTTCTCTCTCTAACAATATCCGATTTTTGGTGTTAATGTGAGAAAAAGATGGAAAAAGGCATTAAAAGTCCGTCAGGTGGTCCCGGGCGATTGTGCCAGTCGCACTCTCGCCGACACTCTCGCCGAATTTGTATCGCGAGTTCGGTGACACCCCACCGCGATTGTGACTCGGCGATTGTGACATGTGTCACTCTCGCCGGTCACTCTCGCTAAACCTGTACCGAGGGTTCAGTATCCCTCCCCCCCCCCCCCCCCGCGATAGTGACTCGGCGATTGTGACATGTGTCACTCTCGTCGGTCACTTTCGCCAACCCTGTACCAAGCCTTATCGAGCGTTCGGTTCAAAGGCGATTTGAGCGTGACTTCAAGAGCTTAAGCCATTTCACTAACAATTAACATAAACAAAAGTTAAAGCATAAAACAACTAAGAATTCAAGATGGGAAACACAATTACTTGAGAAATTTTACGGGCGTTACAGTTGTATAAGTATCTGTTGTAATTATTGTAACTCCTACTCAATACTTCTCCCCATTGTTGGGTGATTATTTATTCGAAGCATAGACTTTCTTGCGTATGTCCATGTTTAAATTGACCCTATTTTTAGGGTGTTACAGGTGGTTTCCAAATGAAACAACCCCTATATATAATTGCATAGATATATTTGATATTTTTAATTAATTATGAACATGTTTCGTATTTTATACAGAAAATAAAGTTTTTTAAAATGAAACATAGATGGATCACAGTTGATGATTATGGGTATTGTCGTCGGTAATCCGTCAGTAAAAGTCTCTCGGAAATCTATCTGTGATATTATCCCTCAAAAATCCATCGATGATTCCTACAGTCGGTAATCCGTTAGTGATCCCACCCTCGATAAACCGTCAATGATCCACTCAGTAATTTGTCGGTGAATATTGACGGTCAGTGATCCATCAATGATTGTGTCCGTCGTTGATCCATCAATGATAGTTGTCGGTGAACCATTGATAATAACATAACCCTTAAAAGTTTATTTGACAGACTTTCACCGATGGTTTTACCCATTACCGAAGGATCACCCACGCTATCTATTGGTGATAGCCTTTAGAGTTGTAGAAAAACTTATACAATAAATGATAACTTGATCTATAACAACAAAATTTTGTTAGGTGGTTTAGTTAGTTAAAATCTTCAAAAAGAGACCAATTGCTCATTGTGTACGATGAATTGATAATCAAGCGACAAAGGATGTACAAATTTGATCTAATAATATAAGAAGCTTAGAAAGGGCACAAAAGAGATTCATGTAGACCCTCTAAACATTAAGGCTATAGTTGGGATATCACTTGATTAAGGCTCGAGATTTTTAAACATTCGGCCTTATGGAAATGAGTTAGACAAGGTAGAATTAACAATAGCATATTCTGAGCCCTTTTAGACATTCTCAAGTGTTACACTTCTATTACATTCACATTCATTCCTTGTAGTTTATGCATATACGTGTTTTACCTTCTAAGCATTTTATTTTTCTCTCGGTTGTTTTCTTTATGTTCACCCGAGGTTCCAATCAACTAACATCTTAGGTCTCACCTAAACCAAATGCCAATAACGTCTGCAAATTGATTTGACTAGTTTTGGTACCGTCCAATATCTAACAATCTTACGTATTTTCTAGAATTTTCAAACGCATGGACACCACTTCCGTAACCAACTTGTTGGCGTCTCAACAGTGCCTTTATGTCGACATAAAACAATCAATATTGTAGAAATACAATAGAAACAAAAATTATATATATTAAGAAAGAATAATTTAACAAGTTATTAAATACCCAGTTGTTTTAGTATTAATGTTTTTACAATAAATTATTTCACATAAAAATATAAAGATTTGTTTTATATTCTATTTTCAAGAAAACAATAAAACACCATCTAACAAAAGAACCAATAATTAGAATGCACAAGAATAAGAATATGTGGGAATTGCCAAAGAAAACAATGAGGAAAGACAAAGAATAGGTGAAATGGAGGTGCATGGGCACAAGAGATTTCAAAAGTTGGTTTCATGTTCTTTTCTTCATAAATTAGGTGCACGTAATTATATGTTCTTAATTAACACTTCATATTGGAACTATAAACTAAATTATAATCTAATTTATTTTTATTTCAGTTTATTAAAATAACTTCGTTTAATAAGCCATAAGTTAACCATTTAAAAAACTATTTTCAATAATTTATAGGATTTTTTCCCTTTCTTTTCGTATTTTTCCATTAGGTACCTTATATTTTATATCAATATGCCTATAAGGCGAAGGATCGTACGAAAAATTGAGGTTAATGTGAGAATCGTGAGAAGTGGATCTGAATCGTAGATCACTTTTAATCAAATGCTGCCCATGAATTGCAGCTTAAAATGGAATTGATCCGATGCATCACGGTGCATCTTATCTCGATGCATCTTATCCTAATGTGCATTCATTTCTCATCAAATGATTGATAACCACTTCTCACGTTAACCTCAACTTCTCATCGGAATCCAACCTTATGCTATAATATATATATATATATATATATGGGTTCATACGAGAACAATATCTATTTAAGAAAACACGAAAACAACCGAGTATATATAAAATCATATATGATTGACGCGACTTTGCGCACGACTTTAGGTCGCGCTCAACATCGTCGGCGCCCGATTTATTTAGTTAATGCAAAATCATATATGATTTTGTACATGATCTGTTGTTTTTTGTTGTTTCTTAAATAGTTAGTGTTCTTCTTTGAACCTTCTCTCTCTCTCTCTCTCTCTATATATATATATATATATATATTTCATATTTGATCACTTTATATTGTCGTCTAACTTATCCAACATTTTTATCAAATTGACTAATTTATCAGCTACCAACGTTTCATGTCAATGTGTTGTATATTTTTCTTTTCGATCATTTAATATTTCCGTCTAACTTAACAAATAAGGTATCATCAAACATGACTAATTTATTAGCTAACAACTAGGTTATTTATTAATAGTTTATCCACTAATTGTTTATTTTCAATTAAAAACTAGTTTATCGGAAAATAATTAATTTTTCAAACGTAATGTAAGTTGCCATAGATCAAAAAGGTTTATGAATCAAACAAAATGACATATATGGAATTTAATCCTTAAATAACCATCTTTTGATCATCTTTAAACAACTTTATTCTCATATAATTAAAGAAAAACAAGATAAGAAGAATATTAAATAAAGGGTGAATAAAGAAAGAAAAAAGGAATAAAGGTATTGGAATAAGCCTAAAAAGAAGAAACATAAAAGAATGGAGAAAATTATTATTAATTAATAATAATAAAGAAAAAGGGTATTGGGTGATGTAAAACAATGCACAAGGGACAAACACTCAGTGGGATTTCCCTCACTCACACCTTCCCCACTTCTATTTGTCCATTTTTTTTTTCTCTAAAATCCATTATATAATTTTGAATTAGATTGGTATAGGGTTTTAATTTTAATACCGATCGTTATTTTAAATGCTATTTGCAAAATCTTAATTATTTCAATTAATTGAATGAAAAATATCTATAAAATGAATTGGGAGTCTAAAATGAATATTTTACACAATTTTCCATATTAATTAAGATTGTTAAGGTTATGTTTGGTAAACTAGCTGATAAGCTAGCTGGTAGCTGATAAGTTAGCTGATGAAAAAATTACGTTTGACAAAAACTAGCTTATAAGCATTTAAATTACCAAAAATAACATTAATTATTTATTTATAATTAAAAGTTAATATATAATTATGAATATTAATGAGGGGCATAATTGGAATAATAACAAAAAAACTTCTCATAAGTTACTCCAAATAGCTTATCAAAAAACTAGCTTATGACCATCCAAACATGAATCCAAAAAATAAGTCAACTTATAAGCTAGCTTATTTTTTCAAACAATACCTAAGTATTTTAACAAGTATCGGATCTTTGATAATAAAACATTGTTTGTTTCAAAATCTTTTATCAAAACACGTGGGTGTCACGTGAATGAATATAGCACATATTGCATCATCCACTTATACGGTATGCAGTTTTCATGGTACATTTCCCGGAAATGGAGGTTGGACTTTTATAAAATGCCAAATATGTACACATTTGAAAGCAACCACTCAAAAAAAAACCAGATCCAGAAAAACGTACAGCTTTAAATGCAAGATGTACAACCCACCAAAATACAAATCTTCTGGATTTAGTAATTAAACCTCTGGATTTCTTCAATACAAACAAAACAAAACAAAGTTAATTAAAAAATGCAAAAAACTCCGGTCAGCTTAGCTCCGCCGTGATTGGATGTATGTCTTTCAGCATCCCTAAAACCTGCTGCATCGTGGGTCTTTTCCCAGGCGTCTCCGCCGTGCACAGGTATCCAACTCGGAGGCACTCCACCATCTCACTCACTGAGTTGTCACCGAGTCTCAGTCTTGAGTCCAACGCGTCTACACCTCGTCCTTCCCTAACCAGTTTCCTCGTTTTCACCACCGTTTCTTCCGACCCTGTTTCACCGGTCAACAACTCGATCAACACGGCCCCGAAACTGTACACGTCGGAATCGGTGGTCTGTGTTTCGACTCGGTCACGACTCAGTCCGATGCCGGCGATTCGGGGGTCGAGATAATCCGATAGGAGGATGTTGGAGGAAACGAGGTGGCCATGCACCAGTGGTACGGATTGGGCATGATGGAGATAGGCTAGGCCACGAGCTATTCCGACGGCGATGTTGTGACGTGTCCGCCACTCCATTTTTTCCGGTGATGATGAATCGACCGGATACTCCCACGTGTCGGTGCTCCAGTCTTCCACGTCAGTTTTGCCTGTTGGAAGCTCTTGTAGCCACCGGTGGAGATCACCGTTGGCCATGAACTCGTATAACACCAGCTTTTCCTTACCTGCATACATTTAATTACAAAAAAATTTAGTAATTATTTAGCACAACAAAATTAATAAAAAACACATCTATCTATTTAATAATAATAAATATACAACTAAAATTGGATTTTATATTTTTAGACTGAGTCCGTAATTATACATAACGCAATAAATACTCGACAAACGTACTGAATGACCTATGAAATTATGCATGACTTTAAATGTCACTAGAAAAATAATTATTTAATAAATATCTCTAGAAAAATAATTCGTTAATAAATAACACTAGAAAAATGATATCAAAAGTTGTTGAAAGTCAATTAATTTAATAAATGAATTCAGCCTGCTTCACATGTAGTACCAGTCTCACGAAACACCTTAATAACAAGATATAAACCGTATGCTACTTCACATATGAATACGAACAAACACATAAAATTATGGATCAAAATACCCAAAATCTTGTTTAAAAAAGCTCAAATTTCGAAATAATGAGGGATTTTTGGAAGTATTTGGATTCAAAATTTGTTGTTTATTGCATATATTCTGACCAACTTTCCATCTCTGCACATATCTTCTACCATTCACATGATGCGTTTGACTTTGAAAAAAGTTGGACAAAATTGAAACCTGTGGACCAATTCGTAATTTCCTAATCAAGCACTACTACTAATATATAGCATAAAAACCCCCCAAAGAAGGGGAGGTTTCCATCTTTTTTCCACTTGTACATCATGCAATGTAAGTTGTACATTAATTTTTGTTATTCATTGTCAATGGGTTAGCTCATTTCCAGAGCCAAGATTTACAGTTCCAGAGCAAGGTATAACTTTTTAATGCATGGGTATACTTATTTTATGTAGTAACTATAGGAGTGTCGTTGGGAATTTGGCAATTATTGGTTTGGAAGAAGGAATTAGAATGTGAAAAGGCGAAACTAACCCGCAATGCAGTAACCGGAAATTGGCAGCAAGTTGGGATGTTTGAGCTTTGAGAGGTCTTCAAACATGCACACAGCATCATCATGACTCATCCCTCGAGCATTCTCCAACACTTTGACTGCCACGTGGATCTCACCTGGCAGTACAGCTCGGTATACGGGCCCACACCTTCCTTCCGCCAGCAAGGACTCTTTCCCAAACTGTGACGTGGCAGCCATCAAGTCCTTGAAAGTAAAACTCATCAATGGCTTCTCAAACATCACCACCGCTGCCGACGAAGGTTCACGGACGTCCACCACCCACGACGAACCGGACTCCGTCTCGAACGCAAACGGACCGGATTTTTCGATCTTGAACGGTTGGTGTTGGTGAACCGGCTTCGAAATTGCCCATTTGTTTCTCTTTGCCATCTTTCTCTTCCTAAATATACAACATATAGATACCACCATCGCTAATAATACCAACAACGATGCTAAAGATATGATCATGATCAAAATTAACCTCTTTCTGGAACTGGGTTTTCGATTTTTCTTCATGGGTTTGGGATTTTTAGGGTTAGAATGTGTAGTATTATGTGGGTTGATGTGTGATTTGTTTGGGGTATGATGTGAAGTACGATTGAGTGAAGAAAAGTTGGAAACTTTGAACAACATTCCAGCGTTGATGAAAGAAGAATTGCCAAATCTTTGAACTTTATCATATGGAAAGTAGCCAGTGAAATTATTGAATGAGATATTCAAGAAATTTATGGTGGAAAGTGAAGGGAAATCATTGGGAAATGTGCCACTCATATGATTGTCTGAAACATCCAAGTATTCCAATGAGGTCAGATTCGAGATGGGTTTTGAATCACCTGAGATATTACAGCTCGAAAGATCAAGATGTTGAAGTTTCTTCAAAGAATCTAAACCAAAAGGTAAAACCTTTAGGTTATTATGAGAGATATCAAGAAGAGAGAGGTTAGAGAAATTGGAGAGATGAGCTAGATTAGTGAACCTATTGAATGAGAGATTAAGGACTTGAATCGAAGATAAACCCGACCCGGATTCAAACCCGATTGTACCTCCAAGCTTGTTCTTGGAGAGGTTGACTTGAATCAAACCTGGGATTGACCAAAACCATGTTGGTATGTAGCCTTTAATGGAGTTGTTGGAGAGGTTAATGGTGTGAATGTTAGTTAAGTTCTTGAGGAACTTCCATGAGAGAGTACCAGAAAGGTTTCTTGATGACAGATTAATTTCAGAGATTGGTGGGTGTGAACAGTTGAACCAGGAAGAGTTGAAATTTGAAACAGAAGTGAAGGCTTTGGAGATGAGAATATGGTCTGTGTTATTGCAGTTTGCTGACTGTGAAACAGTGAAGATGGTGGCTAGTAGCAGTGTTTTGAGTAAAAGCAAAAAAAGATTCATTTTTTGCTGGTAGAAGTTGTGGTTTTCATGGGTTTGAGAGATGTTTTTGAAGGAATTAAAGGGTTAGATATTGGTATGGTGGAGTTAGAGAGAGAAAGAGGAATGGGAGGGAAGTGGAGTTGAAATGGTGGGAGAGAATGATGGAGAAGGTTTGGTTTTCAAGTCTTTTGTTGGTGTTGCAGTTGATGCTCATAAATTTTATAAAACAAAGTTAAGTTTGACATGCTTTAATTTTGTCACTCCAGGCTTCACAAGTCCATCTCAAACATAATATAAATCTATTTTCCAAATTCTATTTATAAAACAATTTTATTTAATACAAAATTATCAAATAAAATGATGACGTATTTTTATCAAATTCTATTTATAAAACAATTTTATTTAATACAAAATTATCAAATAAAATGATGACGTATTTTTATCATTGTTCTAAAAAACTTGTTGTACAGCCGTTATGGGACGCCATGGTATTAGGGCTTTTGTGTCACGCCCACTGTTCTAAAAAACTCGCCGCACAGCCGCCATGGCGCGCCATGGCACCAAGGCTTGTGTCTCACGCCACGTTAAGCCCGTGGCACGCCATGGCCTAATGCACAATTTTGTAATGCAAGATTTGATTTTTCGATACATTTTCCATTTCTTATATGCAAGTTTTTTAATATATACCATAATTTAACTTGATTATTACTATTGACTAATTGAGTAACACTACAAAACATATGTTTTTATATATAATATTATATATGAATTAGAAAAATGAAGCCATAAGTCACGCCTTGAAAACGCCATGGCTTCGCCGTGACTCCTAAGGCTTGAGATTTGGCCTCGCCGCCACGCCACACCTCACGCCATTTAGAACCTTGGTCACGCCAAGTTAAGCCCATGGCACGCCATGGCCTGATGCGCAGTTATCGCAATGAGATATTTGATTTTTCTTTACATTTTTAATGTCTTATTTGTAAGTTTTTAATATATAACCTAATATAACTTGCTTATTACTATTGACTAATTGAGTAACACTACAAAACATACGTTTTTATATATAATAGAGTTAAATACAAATTTGGTCCCTGTGGTTTACAAATATTAACGACTAAGGTCCCTTAAAGAAATATTTAACGAATAACGTCCCTCTACTTTTCATTTTATAACACGTAGGGTCCCTCTTAGTAATAATATTAAATAACGTGTATTTAAGTAGGGGTAAATTTGTCCATTCATCTATTCTAGGTTTGGTATATATTTGGTCCCTCCTAAAATTCAGGAATTAAAAAACCCTTTTATAGTTTGTAACATATTTGGTCCCTCTATGAATTTAAATAAGAAGTTAAATGCAAAATTGATCCCTATGGTTTACAAATACTAACAAGTAACATCCCTTAAACATTAAATTTCATTAATCTCCAAACCTGCACTAGCATTTTTTGGACATAAGTCACAACTACTGTTTGGTTAACTTAAAAAAATGATTAATAAAGACAAACCAAATAAAACCATGCACATATACAAGATCATAACTCAGGCACATGCAAAGGACGAGAACCTTAACTTGTGAAGTTTGATTTTCTTTTGTTCAAAACTTGGTGTAATTATCCCTTCTTAACTTTTTTGTAGCTAATTGCTGCTATTTTGACATTATTTTTTGTAGCAGCTTTCATGTTGGTTTTGTAGCTGCTGATTTTGGGTCATTTTTGTAGTAGCTTTTAATTTAGAGAACATATGAAATCACCACTTGGTTGTCACCATCCAACGTCTTCTTTTATGTTGACCAAATATTTATATTTTATGGTGTGATACTTTTTATTTAGTTTGTTTTTATTAATCGTCTTCTTTTAAGTTAACCAAGTAGTGGTTGTGACTTGTGAGTTTAAGACTTGTCTTCATGCTTCTATCCAAAAAATGCTAGTGCTACTGTTAGGTTTGGAGATTAATGAAATTTAATTTTAAAGGGATGTTACTTGTTATTTTTTGCAAACCATAGGGATCAATTTTGCATTTAATTTCTTATTTAAATTCATAGAAGGACCAAATATGTTATAAACTATAAAAGGGTTTTTTAATTCCTGAATTTTAGGAGGGACCAAATATGTTACCAAACCTAGAATAGATGAATGGACTAATTTACCCCCACTTAAATACAAGTTATTAAACAATGTTACTAAGAGGGACCCTACGTGTTATAAAATGGAAAGTAGAGGGACATTATTCGTTAAATATTTCTTTGAGGGACCTTAGTCGTTAATATTTGTAAACCACAGGGACCAAATTTGTATTTAACTCTATATAATATTATATATGAATTATAAATTTGACAACCATAAGTCACGGCTTGAAAATGCCATGACTCCTAAGACTTGAGGCTTGATCACGCCGCCACGCTACGCCTTGTTGCCTCACGCCATTTAGAACCTTGATTTTTATGTAAGCAATGGATAAGTAGGGGATATAAGATTTAAGAACACGAGAGGTCTTTTACGATCTTGTATAAAAATTAGGGCAAATTACATAAAAAGGTAACGTACTTTGCCTTAATTCCTATTTTGAGTAACGCACTTTCAAAACATTTGTTTTGATACCTAAGATGTAAAGTTTCAAACATTTAAGTATTTGAGTAATCGGCGTAAACATTAATCGATTATCATGTTGATGTGGCGAACGATGTGACATCCAACTCAATATTATTTGCTGATGTGGGTAGTGACTTGGATGTTTAATCTAAAAATCAGTTTTTAATATATTCCCGGTCTTGATATTTCAATTTTATAGATATATAATTTACAAATAATTATAATATATAAATTTTAATAAAATAAATAAATTTAAATTAATTTTAGATTAAAAATTAATGTTAGCAAATAAGAGCATCCACAATGCATTAGACATTAGTCTTTAAAAGACTTTTTGTTTTTGGCACATCAGTTTTCCACTTACTTTTTTTAACAAAAACTTATTTATACAAATCTTCTCCAATGCAAAAACCTTTTCAAAAGCTTTTTCATTAATTACATTTAATAATCTATCCTCATCTATTGAAAATGTATTATAAAGACCCCTTATTTAATTTGTCGTTTTAAGACCCACGTGATATTTTTTTGAAAACCATAATTCAAATATTTAAAAGCATTACATTAAACGATATTTAAAAACATTACATTAGACGATACTTAAAAAAATAGTTCTAAATCTAAATATTTAAAAACATTACATTAAACGATATTTAAAAAAGTAGTTCTAAACCTAAATTCCATATCTCGCTTTAATTTCGTCACACAACATTTTATGATACGCTAGTTGTTCGTTTGTCATGTATATAGAGGATATATGTTCTTAAAAATATTTTACTTCTATTTAATAAATTAAATTAATTAATAAATATTAAAAGATGTTTAAATTGAAATAACATTGATTGAAGGGAGCAATGTGATATTTAGTTGAAAAATTAGACTTAAAAGGGGTATAAAGTGAAAATTTAAGGGGTAAAATGAATTTTTGAGAACATCAAATAACCGGTCGATTCACAATAAGCTTTTCATTAAAAGCTATTTAATAAGTGATCATCTCCAATGGCAAAAAGCTTTGTTCAAAGACTTTTAAGATATCAATAAGTCATTAATGACTTTTGCATTGGAGATGCTCTAATATTGAGTTGGATGTCACATCACTTGTCATATCAACATGGTAATCGATTAATACTTAAAACCGTTTACATAGGTACTTAAATGTTTGAAATTTCACATCTTAGGTACCAAAACGAATATTTTGAAAATACATTACCCAAAATAGAAATCAAGACAAAGTACGTTACTTTTTCATGCAATTTGCCCTAAAAATTACAAGAAACAAAAAGTGAAGCAAAATACATATATTTTTTATAACTATAAGTTAACACTTTTTATATTAACGTTAATTTATATATTTTATAAATATAAAAAAAGACTAAATATCATGAGAAGGGAAAAATAAAAGCTAAGTAAGATTCATATTTGAACCCATTGAAAAAATATATTTGAAAATACATACGTAAACTCACAATAAAGATTATTCATATGGACATCTTTAAATCGTTTTCTAATGAATCACATATGAATCTTCGTGTAACATTCACTTTTTATTTTCTCACGATGTTTAACATTTTTATTTAAACCCCCCACTAAAAAAAGTACAAAATGCATGTTAATCAAAGAAAGAAATTGGTTCTCATTTCACAACCTACAGTAGATACTTTGGTATAATATTCTAAGTCACTCTAGAAGTAACGATTATGGATTTACCCTGATCTCATTTCTTTCCCTTCGGTCAGAAATGTCGGATTGTTTTCAAATACAAAACATGATGCAAGCCAGGAAGAAGTTCTTACCCAGCCAGTGGATGACGCCAGAGAGTGATTTGTCAAAGCACGGATATGAGCTCTACCACATACCTGATGCAACATGTTTGTAAATAAGCCATGGTTATATTAATGGTAGCGTAACAAACTTATCTTTTGTATGATATGAACAAACTACTTTACTAAAATTACGAAATTGAAACACGAAACCTATAATAAGACATAAATATCAAGTTTCACGTTATTGGATTACGTTGTCCTCCTCGATCATAGCAACGATTAGACTTGTGAGATGCCTGATTGCAAGGGTCACCTAAAAGTCCAAAATTTGAATAAAATATCTTGTTTCTTCGTCTGTTTGGTTCCCATGGTGTCCATTTCATGACTGTAATTTGTGGGGTCTCAAAACCAAATCACTTTGAATGTTTTTCTTTTCAAATTAGTCACTATCAAGCTTATATTTTATTAGAATTGTACTGAAATTAGGGTCTATTTGTTAGCAATTTAAAGAGCTTAATATAACTTACAACTTATTTAATCAACTATATACGATTGTTTGATAGTGACTTAATGATATAAAAAATGTCTTATTTAGTAAGATTTTTTTTTGGGGGGGGGGGTTATGTAGAAAGTCAAGTTTTTTCTAAACATATATGCATCTCTAAATTAAAAAAGCACGCTCCTTCCATTTTTTAAAAAATCATCCCAAACAAAAACTTTCTTAATCTATATAGACAAATTAATTCGCATAGATAGTTTTATCCATACATGACTTAATTGAAAACCAACCAAACAGCTCATAAGTTGTTTTTAATTTTCAAAATCAAACCGAAATTGCAAAAAACTTGTCAAATCAAATTGAATAAAACAAATCAAATTGCTACAAATCACAAATCAAAGCATAGAATTTTAGATTTTTGGAAGTCAAGATTCAAGATCGAACCATTTTATCATTTATTGCTCTACCGGTTTAATATTTCAACTCTCTATCTATTAAATATGTTATCGATACCAACTTATTCATAAATGATTATCCACGACAAGTTTCATTAGATCACCTAATACCAAGATTTATTTACCATACTTTCATTGGTTTTTCATTTTCGACTTTTTGCTTTTATATTCAATTGAAAAAAATGTTAAAAATGAATTTGGTTGAATAGATGACTATTATGATCAAATTTTTTTTTTATTGATATGAAACACTATTCGCAGGGACGGACATAGAGTGGTGGCTACGGTGGCACGTGTCACTGTATCATTTCTCCGACGAAGGGTAAAATTTTTACGTTCGTGAAAGGTGCAACCGTATCGTTTTTGAGTGTGCTACCGTATTTATTTTCGAAACTTCAAAGGTGCACCAAATCCTAATTTGAAAGCCCATTTCTTCACTTCTATTATAGCCCAACTCTTGAAATCAACCAAAAAAACCGTAAAAATCTTTTGAAATCAACCAAAAAAACCGAAAAAGTCTCTCAAAATCGATAAAAAAACTTAAAAATGTCTCGAAATCAAGCAAAAAACTTTAGAATCCCTCGAAACGGTGGAATTAGACTAAAAATACATCGGACGATATTGATCGCCGGTAAAAAAAAATTAAGACATGTCGATAAAAATCGTATGAAAAATATTGTGTCACCGTATGAAAAAGTTGTTACGTCCGTCCCTGACTATTGGATAAAGTATTTTAATCGCAAAAGCATGAAAATTTCATCAACTGATTAGGAAATGATTATTACTTTAGGAAAGAAAAAGGCATTCAAATAGCTTTTCTCAACTTGGAAGTCTTTTTTCTACTTTATTTTTGGTTTGTATGGAAGGTCATGTTGTTTTAATAAATTTATGACTGAATTATATATATACGTTTGGGTCCCATTGGTTTACTTAAAATCATATTTTACATTCCTAAATGAAAGTTTAGTTCCTATGGTTTACATATTTTCAATCTGAGTATCTACTCTTAAATCCATTTTGTTAGCTTGGTTAACACACATGCGTATGAGTTATGTTTATCCTTTCCCCTTAATTTTTAATTAAATATTTAAAAAGATATATATATATATATATATATATATATATTTATATAGGGACAAGTTCAAACGAGAAGTTAGTCAATTTGTGAGAAGACGAGAAGGAATAAAAGTCACATAATTTATTAATTAAAAAATAGCATAAATAAATTATTTTTTTAAAAATTAGGATAATTACAATTTAAATTGGATAAATCCTTAAAAATCTCATAATATATTTTAAATTTATTTATTTTTTAATTTTAATAAATTCATAATTTTTTTTATCAAATTTATATTATTATTTTCTAGATAAAATCATAATTTTCATCAAACTTCACATGTGATATCCATAACTAATTCATTATTTATTTCACCATTTTTTTCTCTATTTTTTAGATTTACGTTTTGAATCACATGTGATTAACTTCGTTTAACATGTGATATATTATTATGTATCACATATGATCCCACTAGGTGAATTTTTGTAAATATCACATATGATAATATATGTCTGAATATAAATGACGTATAGTCACATGTGATAATATTTACATCATAAAAAAATCTATAAATATAAATATACATAATCACATATGATTAACTAAAATATATACAATTATCACATGTGATAATATTAAATCACAAAAAGATCTATAAAGAGAAGTATACATAATCACATATAATTAAGTAAAATATATACAATTATCACATGTGATAATATTTATATCACAAAAAGATCTATAAATAGAAGTATACATAATCACATATGATTAACTAAAATATATATATAATTATCACATGTAATAATACGATATGTGAGATGCATAAATATTCATATAATGATATCACGTGTGATATTTGGTTAAAATTGTGAATTTTTTTTATTAAAAGTATATTTAGAAAAAAAAATTAATAAATAATTGAAATTACAAAATAAATAAATCTAAAAGATATAATGAGAATTTTAAGGATTTATCCAATTTAAAATGATAATTATCCTAATTTCTAAAATTATTTTTTATTTATGGTTTTTTTAATTAATAAATTATGTGACCCACATTCCTTCTCGCCTTCTCGTAAATTAGTTTGCTTCTCGCATGATTCTCCCTCTCTCTCTCTCTCTCTCTCTATATATATATATATATATATATATATATATATATATATATATATATATAACCATAGGTTCAAATAAGAAATGCTAAGGTTAGGTGGTTGTCGGACCCTTGCTCGAGCTAGAGTGCGAGTTCACAGGAGCTTCGGATAGAGAACGGACGACCCTGTAGGAGTGATTAGTAGCTGCAGTGCTTGGTGCGTGTCTTGGAGTGGGCTAGAGGTCGTAGTAGTAGGCGTCGAGGGTCTGCAGAGGGGGGAGCCATGGCTGCAGGGCTGTTGGAACAAAACTCAACCTACAGGTTGTTGGATCAAAACACAGTCTGCAGGGCTGTTTGGGTAGCAGATTATGCAACAGATCAAGTGGGTATCGGAAAGTTTCGATTCGGTTCTTGTGTTCTTTTTAGATTGCGGTGGTTTCTTCCTCACAAACTCCGATTTTTTTTTCTTTGCCTCGTCTGATAGCCTGTGCTTTGTATCGTGTTATTCTCTGAGTGATGTCGATTTCCTTTGCAGTTTTATCTTAGAAAACCTTGCGTATGTCTTGTAAACTATTTGAGTTTTTTGGTATATATTGGTTATTGCCGTTAAAAAAATGCTAAGTGTGTGAAAAATAGATAACTAATCCTAGCCATTCATACGATCAAGATCGAATTTGAGTGGTCAAATATTGCGTCTTTGACTGGTTAAAAATTGCTGCTTTGACTGGTCAAAAGTTACGACTATTCCAAAAATAGAAGGACAGTTTCGTAAATTTTACAAACATGCGGGACGAGTTCATATATGAATCTGTATGATTCACATATGAACTCTTTTAACTAATTCATATATGAATCTTTATGATTCATATGTAAACTAATTAACTGATTCACATATGAACTAATTAATTGATTCCCATATGAACTAATTAACTATAGTTCATATGTGAATCACATAGGTTCACATATGAACTCGTCCCGTGTATTTTACAAAAGTACCCCTCTATCTTCTACAGACCATACACGGAATTATCTGGTGCTTCACGGTCAAAGCCGCAAATGTTGGGGTTGCGTGGATTGCATCATGTAAATGAGTTGCATTTGAACGTCTCTCTCTCTCTCTCTCTCTCTCTCTATATATATATATATATATATATATATATAGGGAGAGGTTCAAATGAAAAGTGTTAAATATATGAGAAATAGAGAAGTGATCCTAGCCCTTCATCTGGTCAACATTTGAGGCTTTGATTGTGAAGTACCGAATAATCCCTCGCATGGTCTGTAGAAGATAGAGGGGTAATTTCATAACTTTTACAAATAGATGGCAAACAAGTTCATATATGAACCCGTGCTGTTCATATGTGAACCCGTTGATTAGTTCACATGTGAACTATTTAACTGAATCAGTTAATTACTTCATATGTGAATCAGTTAAAATAGTTTATATGTGAATTACACGGGTTCACATATGAACATATAGTTCATATGTGAATCAATGAATCATACGGGCTCACATATGAACCCGTTTGCCGCCTATTTATAATAGTTACGAAACTATCCCTTTCTTTTTGGCATAGCCACAAATTTTGACTAGTCAAAACCCACAATTCTTGACCAGTCAAATCTGATCTTGATCGAAGGGTTAGGATTACTTATCTACTTTTCATATATTTAACACTTCTCATTTTAACCTTTAGCTATATATATATATATATATGGTTAGGTTCAGGGAAAAACGCTAAATAAATTGAAAACAAACCACAAAAAAGCAGATGGAAAATATATAAATATAGATGTCAAATTAACGAGAAAAATATGATCGATTTTTTGGTGTAATTTGTTTGGTTTGAATTTTTATCATATTTCGTATTTTTTCGATTTAAAAAAGAGGGTGGGAACTTTTTTAATTTAAAAAGAAAGTTATAACCGCCACTTTAATCAATCTAACTGTTGATGGAGTGTTTTTCGGTTTTTCATTTATTCAACGTTTTCCCTTGAACGTCTCTCTCTCTCTCTCTCTCTCTCTCTCTCTCTCTCTCTCTCTATGTGTGTGTGTGTGTGTGTGAATAGGGTCTAGTTATTTTGTTAACCTTAATTTTGTTATTAACTTTATGAACCAATCCAAACCATTGATGTTGAGAATTGATGGTTGAGATTTGATCTAATTCATTAATCATTTAATGGGTTTTAATTTAATGACCCGTGTGTTGAACAAAGGTGATCAAGGGTAATTTGGGAAAGATATTTCCCTAATCTCTTGTAACTTAATCATCGTCTCATTAAATGATTAATAATTTAATGACAAACACAATTTAAATTTAAATTGATAGTTCACATATAAATTTGTAGTTCACACATGTTCGTGACAAATGTTCATGACAAACACAACTTAAATTGGTAGTTCACATATACATGCTTATGTTTCTTCACATTAAATAGGTTGATAATACATGATCATACTAGACCCCCATGTTCATGAACATTGGTGAATATGGTGAATTCTTGAACATTGTTTTGGAATATTTTTCATCAACATTTGGGAAAGCTTGATCATATATATTCATAATCATAAGTTTGTTCATTGCATAATCACCCTTGTTCATATACATTATCACATTCTTAGAACAAATAATTTAATGACAAACACAATTTAAATTTAAATTTGTAGTTCACACATGTTCATGACAAACACAATTTAAATTCAAATAATGCGTAAAATCATAAGACTGCATAGTGATTTTTTTTCTTCACTCAAAAGACGTTCGAAATTTAAGTAGATAAACAACAATTTAATGAAATAATATGTTACATTATTTTAAATTAACAACAATTGGTAATTCACATATACATGTTCATGCTTGTTCACATTAAATAGGTTGATAATACATGATCATACCAGACACCCATGTTCATGAACAATGGTGAATATGGTGAATTCTTGAACATTATTTTGAAATATTTTTCATGAACATTTGGGAAGACTTGATCATACATGTTCATTATCATAAGTTTGTTCATTGCATAATCACCCTTGTTCATATACATTATCACATTTCTAGAACAAGCTTGGTTTGCATATTTTTCACCAATTTTCATATTCTTATGAGCATCCACATTCAATTTCACGAATAAATCATGAACATGTTCATCAATGATCATAACACTAACAAAAATGTACTAACCGATACAGATTTCCTTATTGGGTTGACTATTTTCGTGTTGCATCTAACCGTGCTAATATTTTGCGTAATACATCTCCAATGGGATTGCACTTTTTTCCATTTCATATATCTGACGTTGTAGTTATTATTGACGAACAATGAAATATGTCGGCTCTTCCACCGACATCGTCCAATCTCCCGAAATTCAAAGAATCGTTCAACAATGCAGTATGAATGTTGTTTTGCTCACCTTGGGAATCCTTAATCGTGACATATAATTAGAAACATCAAGAACTCATCTAGATTACACTTTGAATCATAACATCAAGCTAGAATCATGGATGGGAATTTTTGTAACTCCTCATTAATGAGGCTATAAAAAATCAAGTAAATGAAATACCAAATCTACCCTTAAGCATTTATTTAATGAGTCCAGTCAACCAAAGATGAGGATGCTTTCTTATTGGTCAAATGTGGTTAGCAAAGTTAATAACATTTTATTGGTTAACAAAATAACCTACCTCGCTATATATATAGGACAGTAATCAAATGAGAACCGAAAAAATGTTGAGGACCGTGAGGACTAATCTCGATCATTCAAGGGATTTAATCAATGGTCATTAAAAAGGATGGCATTTTTGTAATATCAGTAAAAGACATGTCTAATCTCATGTCTACTTTGGAAATATGAGGACAAACTTGTAATTTCAGTCTTTTAAAACCCACCTCTGATCCTTAAAAACATTAATAGTAGGAGCCCAAAAAGTCAACCCAACTTCACCGTCGTTGTATGTTAGGATCAAACGCTTATCACTACGCCAAAAGCAATTACTGATGGAGAAGGCGCAACTTTATTTCCTTATAGCGTAGCAGCCAGTGCCACGTTTCGCTTTAGGAAGATGCTGGTCAATGACCCAACAATCCCCCCCTCAACATCTACCAACACTAACAAGATCTTCACTAGAAGTCAATGCCTGCACAACATGCCTTTGGCATTTAAATGCACTCCATGGGATTCGAACCCGTGACCTGCTCTGATACCACATGTTAGGATCAAGCGCTTACCACTACGCCAAAAACAATTGCTGATGGAGAAGGCACAACTTTATTTCCTTATAGCGTAGCAGCCAGCGCCACGTTTCGATTTAGGAAGATGTTGGTCAATGACCTAACATTGTACATCGCCCTTTCCTCAATGGTAATCACCGACGCAATGGAAAACCACAAGGTCTGATTGAAAGCGGCGGTGGTGAGGATGACTTGTGGGAAGGTTGTTTCCGCCGAAGAAAATAATCTTGTAATTGTTTCACTTTTCATCACGACGGTAGCCTTGCAACTGCTCACCGCCAACTACGCCATCGTCGGTTTATCCAAAACCAGTATCGTCACCGTTCTTAGCATCGACGGCGGCGGCGTTCGAGGCATCAATCCGACCACCTTACTTTCATTTATTGAATCAAAGCTTCAGGTACATGTTTAATTTTATATGCATCATGAATTTATTGTATTCAGTAACCGCTCGATAAACTTTTCGAATGATTTTTAGCATCATGTCGATCAGTTTAATTTTATTTCCTCTCTCACGATAAAACCCTAACTCGTATACAAGTGAATAGGTTGAGTCGTTCTTAATTTTTCGACGATTGTCCAATGGAATCATGGAAACCAAGGGACCGGAGAAGCCAATTCCGAGATTGGATTTGTGGGTGTTTTCCGATGATCTTTTATCTTTGGTCGGACTTTAAAGTGGAGGGTTTTGAAATGAAACATATGATGTTGCTCCTGGAAGAAACTTCAAGATTTTGCCTTTTGGCTTTGATTTCATAAGGTGAAATAACATTATAAGCGGAAACTGTGTTTGATTTCATGAGGTGAAATAGATTACTGAAAATTGTGGTTGATTTCATGTGGTGAAATAACATTTATATGAACATTATGTTTGGATTTCATGAGATGAAACATCATATTTATGAAAATTCTGTTTTTATTTCATGACGTGAAATAGTATGTGTTTCATCTGGTGAATCTTTGTTATAAAATGAAGATTATGCCCTTTTCATATGGTGAAACAACTTTTAATTAAAACCAGAGGATCAAAACCAAATTACGGCTTAAATCGATTCTTAAGGTTCTCAATCTTTTTTTTGGTTCTCACATGATTTAACCCCTATATATATAGGGAGAGGTTCATTTGAGAAATACTAAATATATGAGAAATAGAGAAGTAATCTTAGCATTTCATTTGGTCAAGATCGGCTTTGAATGGTCAAATATTGCGTCTTTGACTAGTCAACAATTAGGGTTATGAGTGGTCAAAAGTTGTGGCTATTCCAAAAACAGAAGGACAATTTCGTAATTTTTATAAATACACGGGACGAGTTCATATAACCAGTGTAATTCACATATGAACTCTTTTAACTGATTCATATATGAGCATTTGTGATTCATATGTGAACCAATTAAATGATTCACATATGAACTAATTAACTGTAGGTTCATATGTGAATCAGTTGAACTAATTAACAGATTCATATATGAACATATATGAATCACAAAGGTTCATATATGAATTAGATAAAAGAGTTCATATATGAACATATAATTTATATGTTAATCATACAGGTTCATATATGAATTCGTTCCGCGTATTTTACGAAACTACCCCTCTATCTTCTATAGACCACACAAGGAATTATCCGTTGTTTCACGGTCAAAGTCGCAAATGTTGCCAGATAAAGGGCTAGGATCATTTCTTTATTTCTCATATTTTTAGCATTTCTCAAATGAACCTAATCCTATAATATATATATATAGGGAGAGGTTCATTTGAGAAATGGTAAATATATGAGAAATAGAGAAGTAATCTTAACCATTCATCTGGTCAACATTTGCGGCTTTGACCGCGAAGCACCAGATAATTCCTTGTGTGATCTATAGAAGGTAGAGGGGTAATTTCGTAAAATACACGGGATTAGTTCATATATGAATCTGTATGAATCACAAAGATTCACATATGAATCTGTTAATTAGTTCAACTGATTCACAAAGGTTCATGTATGAATCACAAAGGTTCATGTATGAATCACAAAGGTTCATGTATGAATCACAAAGGTTCATGTATGAATCACAAAGGTTCATGTATGAATCACAAAGGTTCATGTATGAATCACAAAGGTTCATATATGAATCTGTTAGTTAGTTCAACTGATTCATATATGAATCACAAAGGTTCATATATGAATCACAAAGGTTCATATATGAATCAGTTAAAAGAGTTCAGTTGTGAATTGCACTGGTTCATATATGAACATTTAGTTCATATGTGAATTATACATGTTCATATATGAACACAGCCCGTGTGTTTTGTAAAATTTACGAAATTGTCCTTCTATTTTTGGGATAGCCGCAACTTTTGACCAGTTAAAGCCGCAACTTTTGACCGGTCAAAGCCGCAATATTTGACTAGTCAAATCCGATCTTAACCATATGAATGGCTAGGATTACTTCTCTATTTCTCATATATTTATCATTTCTCAAATGAACCAAACACTATATATATATATAGGGAGAGGTTCATTTGAGAAATGGTAAATATATGAGAAATAGAGAAGTAATCTTAGTCATTCATCTGGTCAACATTTGCGGCTTTGACCGCGAAGCACCGGATAATTCCTTGTGTGGTCTATAGAAGGTAGAGGGGTAATTTCGTAAAATACACGAGATGAGTTCATATATGAATCTGTATGAATCACAAAGATTCATATATGAATTTGTTAATTAGTTCAACTGATTCATATATGAATCTTTGTGATTCATACAGATTCATATATGAATCTGTTAGTTAGTTCAACCGATTCATATATGAAGATTCATATATGAATCACAAAGGTTCATATATGAAGATTCATATATGAAGATTCATATATGAATCACAAAGGTTCATATATGAATCAGTTAAAAGAGTTCAGTTATGAATTGCACTGGTTCATATATGAACATATAGTTCATATGTGAATTATACATATTCATATATGAACACAACCCGTGTGTTTTGTAAAATTTACGAAATTGTCCTTCTATTTTTGGGATAGCCGCAACTTTTGACCGGTCAAAGCCACAATATTTGACTAGTCAAATCCGATCTTGACCATATGAATGGCTAGGATTAGTTCTCTATTTCTCATATATTTACCATTTCTCAAATGAACCAAACACTATATATATATTATAGGATTAGGTTCATTTGAGAAATGCTATGTATATAAGGTTGAGTTCCGGTGATAAATTGAGTTAACATGAGAAGCGTGAAAAGTGGTTATCATGGGTGTGGGTTTGAGATTATAAGTGATCAAAGGTTTAGATCTACTTCTCACGTTTCTCATGTTAACTCAACTTCTTACACGTTCCTTCGCCTATGATGATAATCAAATTAGAGCCACAAAGAAGGTTACAAATCCGAAAGAACCGATATAAGAATATGTTTTTACATGATTTTTAAGATATTGTTTCACATATATAGAACACCTTACACGTGAAACTTTTTTTTTTGTTCATTTAGTGAAACAAAAGATTCACGTAAAAAGGTTTCACATGGTTAAACAATCACATGTGAAACTATCACGTTATGAAACAATATCTTAAATCCTAACATTTGACAAAAAAAATCATACAAAAAATATTTTTAAAATGGTTCTCACGGGCTTATAACCTTTTAATTGTTCTCATTTCATTTGTCACACACACACACACACACACACACACACATATATATATATATATATATATATATATATATATATATATTATGTATAGGGGTAGTTTCATTTGCAAACAGTGCAAACCATCGATTTCATTGGTCAAGTTGATGATATTGTTTCATATAATACTTTTATTGATGAAATTGTTTCATATATTTGTGTTTTTATGTAAAAATGAAATTGTTTCAAGTTGATGAAATTGTTTCATATATTTGCTAGGATTTTTTTTTCATGTGTAATGTTTTTACAAGGTGAACACAAACATATGTGAAACAATATATTAAATCATAGGATTTGATAGAAAAGGATCATGTAATTTTTTTTATATCGGTTCTCACGAGTTTATAACATATTTGTGGTTCTCATTTGATTATCGTCATATATATATATATATATATATATAGTGGAAGGATATTTTGCAACCCTTAAAAAGGTTGCAACCCACATCTTAATCGTTGGATTCATGATCGACGGTTATTTTATTTTTATTTTTCTGTTTTTTTAATTAAAAATATTGGGCCCCATATCTATTGTAACCGCCAATCATGAATCCGACGGTTAAGATGTGGGTTGCAAGGTTTGCAACATTTTTAAGGGTTGCAAATTAAACAACCCCTATATATATATATATATATATATATAATATGGGTCTTCATTTGAGTCCTTCCAACTTGTGAGATCCATAAGATCCATTTCAGTCCACAAATCATATTTATTAAGACTTAATATAAGAAACATTTTAATTATGGTAATTTAAATAATTTATTTTACTTTATCTATATACTATAAGAACAGAAGGGGACCTTAGAGCGCGCGTGAGAGGTCACGCAGGGGCGCGTCTCTCTTTCCTTTCCTCACTCGCAGTTCTATTTTTCCACACGCTCTTCTCTTCCTCACTCTGGATTGCCACCACTCTCTCTGCTTTGTCATCCTCAAATTTGGATATACTAGATCTTATCTTCACCTCCTTACCGGAAATCATCTCTGCCACCTTCAAATCCACCATCACCGACGTCCTTACCTTATCTGGGTTCACAAAATCCCTAAAAAATTCCACCATTTTCACCCTCAGAAGTCAGAACCCATCCCAAGATGAAGAATAGACGGTTAACCATGTTTGCTGTTACAGGAGAAGAAGAACAATGGACCCCCTCATGGGCCAAACCCGACTCCGAAGAACCTCAGCCTGTAATGAAACCCATCAAGCTTCATCTTTATCTAATTCGGAGCTTCCATTTTTTTCTACTTGCTTGCTTCTGCTATCACCGCCATTGCCTCTGTAAGCTTCTTCTCTCGGTTGGGTTTTTGAATCTTGATTATTAGTTCATTGTGATTCATTCCATGAGAATTTAATTGGGGTTTTCTTTGGTGTTCTAGATTGGATCCGTATTTGAGGACGTGAATCAAAGGCCAGTTTTCGGAGTGTTGAATTCGGATAGCATATTTTATGCACCAGTTGTTGGGTTCTTCGCATTTACTGGTCTCTGAACTGCTGTAAGTTTCTGCTTGTCCATACTTGTTAATATCTTCTTGATGCTTGTTTTATTTCAAGAAAGTTTCTGAACCTGAGTCAATCCATTGTTCCCAATTGATTTTGAGATAAAATCAATATGATTCCTTACATTTCCTCAACCCAATTAGGGCCTACTGATTCCATAACCATTTGCGGCAGAATCATTTGTAAACGGGAATGATTTGGATTTCAAAACTGTATTGCTCGTCTAGAATCTTGTAATGATGATAAATTATATATGCATACCAGATTCTTTGGTACTCGATGGGTTTTCACCCTTGTCTTTTGGTCAATTTTGTTGTTTATATGATTCTTTAAGTGTCAAGTGTTTAATAATCACATTTAGAATGAATACCATTTGTGGATTGATCCAGATTAGCTAAAAACTAACATGAGTTAGAGTTGTTTTCCCATGTTTTTTATTCATTCGATAACAACCGTGGGAGGTTGGTCATTTACCCTTGGGGGAATATTGTCACACATCAACATCTATTGGTATACCCACACGTTTTTATATATATTTTTTCATTTACTGGTCATGAAAGAATCCATCTGGTTGTTGTGATTAGATTATTAGGAGCTATGAATTTATGATACGAGAAGTCTAAAATGTGTTTTCTTTATTAAATTGCCATTACTGGCAGAAAGCTTGGGATATTAGTGATTCCGGATGAAGTTTATGATCATATTGCTTTTGGGAAAAATCCTTTTTTTCTCCCATGGGAGTCTCTGGATCAGTTAGACCTATGTTACTCTTGGTTCTACATAAATGCAATTGCAATTGCAACTTGTGCATTTTTAAGGTTTGCTCTGTGTTCTACAAATAGGAAAGTTCCAGCAAGTATGTCAGGATCTGATTCTTAACAAGAATAAACACTCAGAAACAATATTAAAGGAGTTTGCGAAATAACACTTTAATATTCAGAATATCAATGAAACAGTGAATCAGAAATCACAAATTGTAAACTTTATTGAATGATTTAAAGCTACAAGATTTCACATACAACCTCAGTATTGATGAACAGGCTCACCAATACGAATTCTACTTTTCTAGAATTAGGATTATAAACCTTGAGGTTGATTCTCTCTATGAAAACAAAAACTCAGAATCAAAAATTAATTCAAAACTATTCTGACTAAGTCTATACATATACTAAAGATAAAAGATAATTACAAAATATAAAAGATCCTCAGTATAATCTTCCATAGTTATCTCCAAGCAGTCCATGAATATCTTCAATCAATACAGCTGTCTTCATTGCCATACGAAGTCTTCATCTCATAAGCAGTACTAACCATGTTCATAAGCATTAACCATGTTAAGCAGTATTAATGAAGTTGGCAGTAGTAACCCTTAGCAGTACTAACTACTAGCAGTACTAACTATGCTCAGCAGTAGTAACTTCATCAAGCAGTATTAATCTTGTTTAGCAGTATTAATCTATCTCAGAAGTACTAACCATGTTGTGCTAGCAACATTAACCATACTTGTGCAAATTCTGAATTCCCAACAATCTCCCCCTAACTTGACTTTTAGGAAGAGAAGTCAAGTTCTTCAGATGCTCCCAAAACTCCATTATTCATATCCCTGTATCAACATTCAACCCCAAACTTTGATTAATTGTTCTTTGGATCAAATACCTTGCCATCTCTGAATATGGTGCACAACCAAACTTTTTCTTTAACATAACATGCAGCTTTAATCTGTTGTGGTTGCACTAGGAAGTATTCTATGTGATTTGTATCCATAGTCAGTGCATATACTCCACTAGTTTCATATAGAGTCCAGTTGTTAACCTTTTGAAACACATTTCTGATAATATCCTTCACTTCTTCTGGCTTGAACAACATACATAGATACTCCATCACAAGTTTTGTGATTGGTATTCCTGGAGCTTTTAGTTGATCAGTATACAATTTCATTCCTACTTCAAACATCTCCTCTAGATCAGATCTGGAACATGTTCTGACAATCTTGGCCAAAGTCTGATATACTTCATACTTCTCATCTTTCCTCTTGAGCCTGATATACTCTGTTCCATCAACTTTCAGTGTATCCCAGTGAATGATTTCTGGAGGCTTAACACCAACAGGTTCAACTGATATATGCTCAGACACTTTGTCCATCACTACCATGTACAGATTCACATCAACAGTACTTGATGGTTCTTCCTGTTCAACAGACTTAGGTGCCCCTTCTTCTTCAGCTCCCCTCTGTTCTTTCTCAGCTTCTTCCACTCTAGGTTTCTTAGCTGGTGTTCTTCTTGCCATCATTTTAGTTCTCTTCAACTTCCTCAAACTGTCACCTAGAGTAGCTTCCTTCCTTGGTGATTCTTGCTCATCAGGGAAAGGTTTTTGAATTTGAAGATCATGTCTTTCTTTCATCTTCTTTTCTGCTTCAACTCTTGCTCTGTCATTTCCTTGTAACTTGGTCATCTCAGCTTCATACAAACCTTTGATTTGTTCAAAAGACATCTTTGTGAATATTTCCTTTTTAACTCCCACAACACCTTTGAGAAAAGTAATCATCTTCTTTCTCTCTTGAGTGCCAAGGAAGGTCTGTGAAGGTTGTCTCTTCTTTGCCCCTATTCTGATCATTCCATGCTCTTTTAGAGTTGTAGCTTTCTTCTTTGCTATCTCAGTTGCCAAACTCTGTTGATAAAATTCATTTAACTCTGCAGCTAGAGCCTTAGCCATCTCTCTATCTTTTTCCACTTGAGCTGATTCTGCTTGTTCAAGTTCAGCTTGAATCTTCTTAGCCAATGCTTCATCTGACTCAACCAACTTTTGCCTTTTAATTGGTTGATCAGATTCCACCATCTTAGCTTTGCCTTTGTCCTTGCTGTTTACTTTATCAGCACTAACTTTCTTGATAACTTCAACATTGTCTTTGATGACAACTCCTTTGGTCTTTGAAGTGACCTTAGGAGTATCATGTTTAGCTTTGATTAATGCTTCAGCTGTCTCAAGTTTTTGCACATTGCTGCTAAGAAGGTCTGTTAATACCTCTTGAACCATTTCTGCTGCTTCATTCAATTCAGCAATATTAACAGTTTCTGCTGCTTTGCTTATTTCAGCAGCATTAACTGTTACTACTACTTGTTCTGTTTCAACTGCTTGTACAAATTATGATTCTGTTTCTACTGCTTGCTCCCCCTCAAAATCAAATTTCTCCCCCTTATCTTTAGCATCTTCCATGTTTACATCAGCTTCTGACTCCCCCTTTTTGGGAGCATCATCCACTGGTTTCCTTCTCCTGAGCACAAACTGTTTCCTTTTCTTTTTCTGAACCAATCTCTTCACCATTTTCTTCAAGTTGGTAATCTGTACTTGTTGAGACAGAATCACCATTTTCATCTCGTCTATGTCTTTGCCTTGCTTGATTACATCCAGATTGATGTTGCCCATAGTTTCCATCAATTCATTATAGTCATATCTGTCCTCACCTTCTCCAGGAGTGTTACCCCCTTTTGAAGGATCATGGGATCTTTTAGTAGTGGAAGTCTTCTGCCTAGCAGAATCACCCTCCACCCCCTTGGTTTCTTGGCACCTGGGACCTTTGGATGATTGCTCACCCAAAGTTGCCATGGGGAAGGTCTTATTGATGTTACCACTGGCCTCCTCTGTGCTAGCAGGAGTAGTTGCAGCCTTTGCACCCATATGCTTATTCATATCCTCAGTGAGCACCTCCTTGGGGTTGGGAGACACCGCTGTGGTTTCCCTATAGATATTCTCTAATGGAGAATTCTCCATTAGAGGGCTTAAAGGCTCTGTGGGTGAAGGTACAAGAAGGGAAGGAGCCTTCTTTACCTTTTTCCTGATGTAGGTATTGGTGATTGGAGAAGTTGGTTTTTGAATAAGGGACTGTGGGATTGATATGGTGATTGAAGGTTGGGATTGGCTTTCAGTGGGATGGTCTAATGAGGGCCTTGACCCTGAAGCCATACCTTCTGGATTGTGGGACACCACCATCATTGTAGAGAACAATGGGGTGTCAACTCCTTCCGAGTCCAATGGAGATCTCTTCATATTTGAAAAGACCTTGCCTTTGGGGATTTTAGGTACATATACCTCATCAAATGGAGGCATATCCGTCAATTCATTGGTTATAACTTCCTGGACAAATCTTGGGTACATATAGAAACTCTTTTTATTTCCCAAGTTTGACACAAGGTCATTGAAAATCATTTTTGAAAAATTGTACTTTCTGGCAGTGGCCAAGCAAACCAAAGCATAAGCAATGGTACTACTGAACTCACTCCATCCAGTAGTCTTTTTGGAAATACAGTGCATCAGGGTATGGACAAAGAACCGCCATTGGGGAGAAAATTTAGCTTTTGAGAACTTAAAAACACCCAATGGGCCTCCATACCCCATTCTAGTAAGAGTTGAAAACAGTTCATCATTAGAGATTGATGAGATACCTGAGGCATCGTCTAGACGTAGACTAATGTGAATTACCTCTTCAGAAACTGTCAAGGGTTTGTCACACACCCTTGTCTTGATAACTTGCACACCATTTTCAGTAATAATGGTGGCATTTGCCCAGAATTGTTTTTGGTGCTCAATGTAGATGGATGGTGACACTGTAAGGGCATACGCGATATGGCTTGTTTTGAGAAAATCGACTATCTGGTGAAATCCATCAGCCTGCTTCGGCTTTTGAAGCATCGCGATTTCGTTGTGCTCATCAATGAACGCCATGGATGCCATTGAGCTTGAGAGTTCTTGCCTGTAACTTACGAGGTGCTTGAGAGAAAAAGGGTTAGAGAGCAGATGAATAGTAATCAAAGAGTCGTTATGAACTTTTAGGCGGGCTAAAAGGGTATTTATACAATTCGGGACATAAGCAGTATTAACTCAGAGCAGTATTAACTAACTAGCAGTATTAACTGAGAGCAGTATTAACCACTAGCAGTATTAACGAACTAGCAGTATTAACTGAGAGCAGTATTAACCACTAGCAGTATTAACGAACTAGCAGTATTAACTCAGAGCAGTATTAACTAACTAGCAGTATTAACTCAGAGCAGTATTAACCACTAGCAGTATTAACGAACTCTGGCAGCATTAACTACACTTACACTATTGAAGCTTGATTTGGTCTGAACAAGGCAATTTACTTCCTGAGAAAGATGATTAGTAACAACCAAAAACAACCAAATAACAGGTATACACTCACTTTTTAAACATGAGCTCATTCAGAGTTGATCATGCCCACACTTGTGACTAAGAAGGTGAATCTACCCACATCAAAAGCTTTAGTGAATAGATCAGCAAACTGGTTGTCAGTATGAACTTTAGCAACTTGAATAAGCTTCTTTTCATTACAATCTCTAATAAAGTGATATCTGATCTCAATGTGCTTTGTTTTGGAGTGCTTAACTGGATTGTTAACAATGCTTATAGCACTGCTATTGTCAATTAAGATTGGAGTGTGAAGAAAGGTTACCCCATAGTCCAACATTTGATTCTGAATCCATAGAACCTGAGAGCAGCAACTTGCAGCAGCAATGTACTCAGCTTCTGTTGTAGATAAGGACAATGTGGTTTGCTTCTTACACTGCCAAGATACTAGTCTTGCACCCAAAAGCTGACATCCACCTGAAGTAGACTTTCTATCCATATTAGCACCACCCAAGTTACTGTCTGAATATGCAATCAAGTCAGAGTTGGATTCAAAAGGATACCAAAGACCTAATCTAGGTTGCTCTCTTAAGTATCTGAAAATCCTCTTAACAGTTTGAATATGTGATTGCTTTGGCTTGACTTGGAATATGGCACACAGACACAATGGAAACATGATGTCTGGTCTTGAGGCTCTGATACCACTTGTCAGGATCTATATAGATGGACATCAACATCCTCCCTCTCAAGATCAGCAGTGATCTGTTTATGAGTCTCCATAGGTGTGCTTGCTGGCTTTGAGTCTGTTAAACCATACTTTGATTGACTTATAAAGATCCCATCTTTCTGCTGTTTCACTTGAAGCCCAAGGAAGAAGGTAAGTTCACCCATTGAACTCATTTTAAAGCTCTTGTGCATCAACTTTTCAAAGTCTTTACACATCTGATCTTGTGTGGATCCAAAGATGATGTCATCCACATAGATCTTAACAAGTAGGATGTCCTTCTTACTCCTTTTAATGAAGAGGGTCTTGTCAATTATTCCCCTTTCAAACTCATTTTCTAAGAGATAGGTAGACAGTGTATCATACCATGCTCTTGGGGCTTGATGTAGACCATAAAGTGCTTTCTTCAGTTTGTATACTCTGTCAGGATATGATGGATTTTCAAATCCAGGGGGCTGACAGACATATACTTTTTCATCAATTGTACCATATAGAAAGACACTCTTCACATCCATTTGATATACCTTGAACTTCATGTATGAGGCATAGGCTAGAAATAGCCTAATTGCCTCTACCCTTGCAACTGGGGCAAACACTTCTTCATAATCTATGCCTTCTTCCTGAGTGTACCCTTGTGCCACTAGCCTTGCTTTGTTCCTGATTACAATTCCTCTCTCATTCTTTTTATTCCTGAAAATCCATTTGGTGCCAATAGCTCTATGACCTTTTGGAAGGTCTACCAAGTCCCAAACTTCTTGCAATTTGAACTGCAATAACTCTTCTTGCATAGCTTCTATCCAACTGGAGTCTTTCATTGCATCAAAAACTTTCTTAGGCTCAATCTGAGATAGAAAGCAAGAGTACTGTGTGTTGCTGATCCTGCAACTCTTGAAGTCTGCTTTGATTCCTTGTTATCATAGAAGAAGAGATGTCTCCTATGACCAGCTCTGGAGGATGGTTCTTTTGAGTTCTAGTCTGATGACTAGGTTCTTCATTGATTCCCACTTCTAAATTGGACTCATTTAAGTCAGCTGAGGTGATCTCATCAGCTGCTTCTGGCTCTTCCTGCACTTGATTCTCCTCATCTCTTCTTTCTTCTTCACTCTGAATTGGTTCAGTCATAGTCTCTTTTTCACAGAAATGAACAGGTTCCATTGTAGGTATGGGAAAGATCACAGACTGAGGAATAATGTCTTGTACTTGTACATCC
The DNA here is from genome assembly GCA_954870635.1 of Arctium minus. NCBI lineage: Eukaryota > Viridiplantae > Streptophyta > Magnoliopsida > Asterales > Asteraceae > Arctium > Arctium minus. Next base: position 40,687,688 of record OX941082.1, read on the forward strand.
CCTGATCCTCCACTTCCTGAACCTGCATGATCATCACTACTGAAACCCAAAGAGTTAGTTAGTGAATCAATGTCAAACAACCACTGAGGACCTGAACCAATAGGATTTGGTGTGTTCTCATTGCATTTGACATTGTCACTTTCCTCAATTATTCTAGAAGAATAATTAAATACTCTGTAAGCCTTACTCTGAGATGAGTAACCAACAAGAAAACCATCATCTGCCTTGCTATCAAACTTTCCTAAGTGAGTTTTGGTATTGAGAATGGTACAAGGACACCCAAAAGGTTTGAAAAATCCAATAAATGGTTTTCTTTTATTTAAAAGCTCATATGGTGTCTTGTTTTTAGGCTTGACTACTAGAACTCTGTTCTGGACATAACAAGCAGTATTAACTGCTTCAGCCCAGAAAGTAATTGGAAGTTTTGAATCAGCTAATAGAGATCTAGCAGCCTCAATCAGTGTCCTATTCCTTCTCTCAGCAACACCATTTTGTTGTGGAGTCCTAGGAGCACTGTATTGCCTCTCAATTCCTTTTTCCTTACAAAAGGTGTTTAGGTCATGATTTTTAAATTCAGTACCATTGTCTGACCTAATGACTTTTACCTTTTGATTTGTTTGGTTTTCAATTCTTAGAATAAAGGATTTGATCAGTCCACTTGTCTCATCCTTAGTCCTTAGAAAATATACCCAAGTAAATCTAGAGTAATCATCAACAATAACTAAGCAATATGATTTCTTGCCTATACTCATAACATTTGTAGGACCAAACAGATCCATATGCAACAACTGAAGAGAATTAGAAATAGTGTTCAACTCTTTGGACTTATGAGAAGTGTTGTGTTGTTTGCCTTTGAGACATGCTACACAATGATCATCACATGAAAAGACTTTTGAAGGTAAACCTCTTACAAGGTTGTTTTTAACAAGTTTATTCATTGTTTTAAAGTTCATGTGACACATCATTCTGTGCCAAAGTGATGATTCATCTAAAGATGCTTTTGAAACAAGACAGTTTAGGGATGAATCAGTTGAAACATTTTCCATATCTAAGCAATAGACATTATCCTTTCTGGGAGTTCTTAGTAGTATCATCTTTTCATCAACTACCTTGAATCCAGAAGCAAGGATAATGCATTCAGAATCTGTAAATAATATACTATGCTTTTTGTCACAAACCTGTGATACACTTAACAGGTTGTACCTTAATTGCTCAACATAGAATACATCTTCAAAGGTCATGTTACCTTTGGTTACATCACCCTTACCACTGATCTTACCTCCATCTGGAGTATTACCAAAGGCAACATGCCCAACATCAATTTTCTTGAAATTCTTGAGGCAAGACATGTTCCCTGTCATGTGCCTAGAGCAACCACTATCAACATGCCAGATGCTCTTACCCTTGAGCTGTTGATTGCCCTGCACATAAGATAGATCAATTAGTATTGATTGGGAACCCAAGGCAAAGTGGTCTTGGGTCTCCCTTTCTCATCAAAGTATTTACATTCCTTTTTGATGAGATTTTTAAACTCAGAGCACTCTTTACTAGAGTACTTTGTCAAGATGATTGGCTTAGCAGCACAAACATTAGAAGCAATACTAACCTTAGAAGTACTAACAGAGTTAGCAACACTAACAGGTTTAGCAGTACTAACTTTGTTAGAAGTACTAACAGAGTTAGTAGTATTAACATTAGAAGAAGTACTAACAATGTTAGTTTTAGCAGTACTAATACTCTTAGCAGCACTAACATTGGTAGCAGTAGTATTGCTTCTAGCAGCACTATCATTGTCAGCAGTACTATTTGTGGTAGCAGTACTAACAGTTTTAGTGCTTTTTAGGAATCCACATCTTGACACTCTCCTCAACAATATTTTTCTTCATGTGGCTTTTAGATTTATCAGATTTCTTAGCCACATGGTTCCTTTCCTTCTTCCTATAACCCAAGGGTTTTTGCATAGATCTTTGAAAACTCATCCTTTGGTTTATAAGGATTGAAATAACAGTATTTAGCAATATGATTGATCTTTCCACAAATAAAACAAGGTTTTGGTCTATTGATTTTACTCAGATCAATCCCTTGTTTTTGTGCCCACTGATTATTCCAGTTTCTTTGATTACCCCTCCTTTTATCATGATTTAGGGGCTCAGATTTAGTATAAGCACACTGTTTGCAAGGAACAGGATTCACAACTGTGGTCTGCTTATAATGGACCTTACTAGACTTTCCCTCAGTTTTCTCTATGTCCTTAGATTTTACCCAAATCTTTCCACAACCCTCATTGGTAATAATGTGATTCTCTAAAGGAATCTCATCACTCACAGTGTTCTCCTTACCCTTACTAGCTTCTTTCTCAGTTTTGTCCTCAACAACGACTTCATCTAAGGGATCTATCTCAGTGGCTCCCTCAGGCAAGTCCTTCCTATCTTTGGTTTCTAGCAAGTCTGATGTAGGAGGGATGTAGTTGTTGTTGTATGGTGGTGGTGTGGTATTGTACCCAATTCCTCTTCTCAGTTTGTCATGAAACTGAGTTTGTAGTAAAGAGTCCATTGCTTTAGAAGCGTTGGAAAACTTTTCCACATCTAGCTTAACCTTGGCTAGCTCCCCTCTCAACTTTTCACTCTCATCTTTAGACTTTGTCAGTTGGAGTTCTAGATCCTTTTTCTCCCACTTCCAGTAGTTTGTGTCATATGAGTGTTGAAGTTCATTGGCTTGGAAACCTTTAATTTGTTCCTCAAACCTCTCAACAATTCTCACATAGTCTTTTATATCTTTTGCTAACCTCTTAAGGTCATCACTCATATTCTGGTTGTGATCCCTGTACCTTTTAACAGTGTCTATGCAAGTTTTAGAACAGAGATTAGAACTTACCTCAGTTGGGAGATCAAATACCTCTGCCATGAGAGCTTGATTTTGAATAGCCTTTTCTGCTTGATCACTCCAGTCAAACCCCATTCCTTGTTGAGAAACAAGGGCTTGAGCAGAGTTTCTGTTCTGGTTGAAGCTACCAGTCTGAGCTTGTTGGTGGTTATTGTGAGACACTCCACTTCTGCATAAAATGGCAAAGTGTCCCTTCATATGACATTTATAGCATTCTACCTTTGACTTGTCAAAATCTGCTCCATCTTCTCTTCTTTGGGAGAAGTTATTCCTCCCAGTCCTCTTGATGAACTTCTTTACCCTCATGGAAAGCATGGCCATCTGCCATTTAAGATCTATCTCTTCAAGATCATCAGGATGAAGTTGTTCCAAGTCATCATTGATTAAAGAAGAGTTTCTATGGCTGGACAGAAAGGCTTCAAAAACAGATTCAGTGCCTTTTTCTTGATTTGCTCCATTAGCAGCATTAACTGATTCAGGGTTAGCAGTAGAATCAATTGATACTGATAGGAGTGCAACATTATGAACATATCCAGAAGGCTTCTTCTTTGCCTCCACCTCAACTTCAAATACTCTAAGATCATTATACAGATCATCAAGTTCTTTTTCTTCGAGTTGTTCATTCTGTCTGAATGAAACAATATACATGGTCCATTCATCTCCTAGGGACCTTAAAAACTTTCTGTTTACATCAACTTGATCAATCTGTACTCCCATAGTAGCTAGTTCACCAATCAGCTTGTTAAACCTGTCAAAAGTTTGAGTCATGGACTCATTCTTAGTTGACATAAAGTTTTCATACAATTGCTTCAGTATTGCCTTCTGATTTCTCTTGGTACTTTTGGTACCAGAGAATCTTTTCTCTAGAGCATTCCAAAGCATCTGTGCATCAGTGCAATTGCAGAATTGGTGTTGATATTCATTGGGAATAGCCAAGAGCAGTGTGCTCAAGGCTTTCATCTCTGTCTGCCTTATCTTCTTTTCTGCATCTGTCTTTGGTGGAGTTCTTTTTCCATCTGCACCAATTTTTCCTTCATCAGATGGGCCATTCTCAATGATGTCCCACATAGAGTAATCTGTGAGGAGAATGTATTGCTTGATCCTTATCTTCCACATGTCATACTCATTAGATCTGAGCATTGGAACCTTTGAGACAAGAGTACTGTTTGATTCAACTGTGTTTTCCATGATGAATGAAGGTTTCTGAGAATACTAGCTCTGATACCACTTGTCAGGATCTGATTCTTAACAAGAATAAACACTCAGAAACAATATTAAAGGAGTTTGCGGAATAACACTTTAATATTCAGAATATCAATGAAACAGTGAATCAGAAATCACAAATTGTAAACTTTATTGAATGATTTAAAGCTACAAGATTTCACACACAACCTCAATATTGATGAACAGGCTCACCAATACGAATTCTACTTCTCTAGAATTAGGATTATAAACCTTGAGGTTGATTCTCTCTATGAAAACAAAAACTCAGAATCAAAAATTAATTCTAAACTATTCTGACTAAGTCTATACATATACTAAAGATAAAAGATAATTACAAAATATAAAATATCCTCAGTATAATCTTCCATAGTTATCTCCATGCAGTCCATGAATATCTTCAATCAATACAACTGTCTTCATTGCCATACGAATTCTTCATCTCATAAGCAGTACTAACCATGTTCAGAAGCATTAACCATGTTCAGCAGTATTAATGAAGTTGGCAGTAGTAACCCTTACCAGTACTAACTACTATCTGTACTAACTATGCTCAGCAGTAGTAATTTCATCAAGCAGTATTAATCTTGTTTAGCAGTATTAATCTATCTCAGAAGTACTAACCATGTTGTGCTAGCAGCATTAACCATACTTGTGCAAATTCTGAATTCCCAACAAAGTAGGAAACATAGATCTCACTAAAATGCCTAATTTTTGGATTGAATGTTCTTGAGTTTCTAACTAAAACTATTCAATATGTTCAAGTGTAAGGGCTAGAGAATGTACACTCTTGTATTTCCCATAATGAAAGCTTCCAATGACCTCTTAGGGAATGATTTCAATTGAAATTTTATTTGGAATTGAATTGATTATGTGTTTCATGTTTAGAAGGTCTGACCTTCATATCCATTGGTTAATTCGATGTTGGTTTGGTTGTGGAAGGACCGATGGAGTTGATATTTACAAAATAAAGAACAAACAAGTGAAGGGGTTACTGTTTATTCAGTTTATAGATTTAAATTTCTTTTCAAAAAAAAAAGATTCAAAATTGGTTTGCTGTTTTCTATTTCAATCCAGTATGTCTGCGTTTGTTTGTCAGACTGTCATGCATAGGCAGGCAAGTCCATCTTTTGTATAGTATAAACCCAATTTTGTGGTAACGATAGGTGGGGTTCCATCCTTGTAAAAGGCGTTAGTGGAATTTTTGAACCATTTTTTGCGTACTATACATAGAACACACGTACAATTGTTTATCACTCTATATATTAAATAATAGGGGTCGTTTACTAATGCTTACCCGATAAGTGTTTGCCGATTCATTTACCTCCGGATGAATATGGCAAGGGCTAAGAAATTTTACCCGATAAGATTGATGATAAAGATGGAAAGTCTTACTTGGTAAGTGAGGGTGATGATTACCCAGTAAGTTTACCCGGTAAATAAATTATTGCATACGATGCCGTTTTGATATTGACTACAATCTTACCCGATAAAGTAAGTTAGAGTATTGACTCTTACCGATAAGCGTCGGGTAAACATTTGGGTAAATTGCACCTTAGTGTTAGTATGGTGATGCAGAGCAGAGCTGATGACAAAACACAATAGCACACACAAGTAGTGTTTTTGGCATGGTACTAAACCTGAAAATATCTTCTCTCGTATACGTATATATATTATATATATATATATATGCATATTATTCACTGATCATGTCTCATATTTATGATGCATGTAGAAAAGTCCATTCATAACCAGCCAAGTGATCGATCATAATGATACTTATTAGTATTTTTTTAATTGTCAACATGTTTAATGAAAGTGGTTTTGGACCTTTTTCATTATCTTTAATTTCCATCCTCATCCTTTGTATCTCTTTGTATTCTTTGCATGCCTTTAGATTTGTTCTTTGTTGCCTAAAAAACAATTATCCCAATTTTATATTTTATCCTTTTTGTATGTGTTTTGGCTTTAACAACAATTTGCGGTACCCACAAAGCTTATTGGTTACTATGGCTAATGTTGTTCATAGATTTTTAAGCTGCTTTCGTCCATATTCATGCATTCTTTCGTGCACTAACTATCTTCCTCGGCATCAACTGAAAACCAACTACAACATAGAATCTTGGATAGTAATAAATGTGCATGTCATTTGGTGGTTCTATAGGACTTGTTGGTCGCCCTATAGAATCTAATTCTTGATGCTAAAATTCACATATGAGAGTTCCTGTGGTTTTATCATAGCATATAAATCTAAAAAATTCTAAAAAGCTCTCAGCACCAAAGGACATGACATGATACAATGAATAAGTTGAACAACATAATGTAAAAACTCTAAAAATTGTACCATTAAACATACCGTAGCAACTAATCATACCATTAGAATTAACCATCAAAAAGTTAGGCATACCATGAACCATTAACAACAAAACTAGCATACCAAACTCACATTTGACCCTCGACAACAAAAATAAAAAACCAAGTCTAAGCTATATATGTACCACACCTAGAATGATGTGTTTTCACTTGTTTACAGTACTTTGTTGATTTTTTTTATATATAAAGTGTTGAGAAACAAGAAGGAAGAAGCAAGATGGGAATTACTGGTGAGAAAACCTAAGAGGAAGAGAGATCAAGAACAAGAGACAAGATCATTCATAAACCATCATGTAAGTGTAGCATGTTGAAGGGGTTAATGACTTGATTCGTGTTTTGGTTCAATTGGCTTGGTCCTTCCAAAGGGTGAATTTTTTTTCCTTTTTTGGTAACCTTGGTTCTCGGGCAGAGGTTCTGCCAGCAGTGCAGCAGGTAACCTCCCTAAAATCTCCCTCGATCTTTTTTTTATTGTTTTTTATTCTATTTTTGTGTCTATCTTTCTAGCTACCCATCAATGTATACATATCTTTATTGCACTCATTTGTATATAGATACACTTCTTATTGTATGTATATGTTAGTTGACACCATCTCCCTTTTAAAGATTTCTCTGCACAACTTCTAATAAAAGATATCATGGGCATCGGACATTGTTAATGAAGAAAACCAGACTCCACCTGATGAGTTTGACACTGGTGTTTGTTTGTTATTCTATTCAGAAGGAAACCAAAAGCTTTCATTTTTATCGGTTGTAACTTATTGGAAATAGCTCAGAAACTGACCATTATAGTTTAATTATTAGATGGAGAATGTGGTTGCCCTGTAGGACTGTACCCAATTGCCTTTCTAAAATTGCTGCTTCAGATGTTCATTGATGCTAAAGTGCACCCGTATTGGCAGAACTATCGCGTTGTGTTCCCCAAATATAAGGTGGCTGATTCTGCAAGTGGGATATCTGAAGTTTCTTGAAATTTTAATATTTATGCTAATCTAATTTGATGTTTGAATAGGGATTGGGTTTGGAAAGTGTTTCTTCTGTGAATGCTGAATCATGGGGTCTCATCTCTCTGTTGGACATTGAACACATATTATGAGTTTAAGGGGACTGATATCACATGCATTGCTTCTTTATGGGCTCCAATGGTGCAATGATGAAAGGTGCATGTGAACTCATGTCTCTCCATGTCTATTTAAATCTTTGATATGTTCTTTTATTTCACATTGCGATTAAAGATTCGTTATAATGTGATACATTTCTTATAAACAATTATGAGGACACATGGATGTAAATAGAAGAAACGAATTTTGAAATTTACATAGAACAGATCATTGCTATTAGCTTCAGGACCATTACGTTTCCCTTAATGCCTGATTCATTCTTAATATTCACAATTCAACAGTGATAAGATCTAAACGTACTCCTAACGAGGTTGCAATACACGGACCTGCGGGAAACTAAGCGGATGAGCATCATAAATATGTCTCCGATGACGAAGTGGAAGGAGAACTGGTTTATTATCAACATTGGCTACTTTGCAATGCAGTTGCAAGAAATCACTTAATTGGTCTCTGTCTTTTATTCTGTGCATTTAGCGTTTTTGCATCTTCATATGCGGTGCCCAATTTGTAACACCCGAAAATCTAAGGTAAGTATTCCCCTCGTTACTTGACTTTTGGCTAACTTGAGAATCTCTTGTGTGCTTAATGTGTAATATATTAACCTGTTAATAGCATGTTCATCTGCGTATTTAGCTTCACTTTATTGAGCATTAGAAAAGTCAAGTTTTGGTGCCAAGGGGGTGTAGCGCGATAGTGCCACGCGACAGTGCCCTGGGCACAGTCGCTGGTCACTATCGCGGGAGTTGTACCGTAGGGTCGGTGGTGGTCGCGATTGTGCCACCGCGATAGTGCCCTTGGCACAATCGCCAGGCACTATCGCCTGAGTTGTACCGAGAGTCGTTAGAGTGGCGCGATGATGCCCCCGCGATAGTGCCATTGGCACAATCGCCAGGCACTATCGCCGGTGGTGTCTGAGAGTATAAAAACACCACTTTGACTATTTTGACTTCACTTCTCATCTTATATCGTTTTGGGGCCGGCTTGGAACTAGCTTAGGCGATTTTCTTCTACTTCTAAACCCACCAAACATTTATTGAAACCCTAGATTAGTTGGGGACATTTATTGGTGGTTGAGGAAGCTTCAAGAGTCATCAAGTGAAGTATTTAAGGCACATTCAAGTTCTCATCCTCTCATCCAAGTTTTCTAGGGTTTTGTGTGAAACCCTAGATAGTGAGTTTCTTACATTATTTTCAAATGAGATACATACTTTATATTCTTTCATGTCTAATGTGTTATTGTTATGATAAGATCTGATCACCTGATAAGTTTGACCTAACTGTTAATTTTGGTGTTATTGGTATTTAGACTTGGATATGACTATGGACATGGATGAGGTTATTACCCTTGATGTTTTAAGCATGTTTACATATATGTCTTGGTGAGTCATGGATTATATTGGGTGTTTGCATATCTTAGAGTTTTGTACCTAAGTGTGTTTGGAATTGTGGTGGTCTTATACATGTATCTTATGGGTATGAAATGATGTATAGAGACGGACGTTGTAAGTACCCCGAACGAACCACGAGTAAGTGCTAGGAGGATGTAGTCTTAGGTGCCACCATAACGGTATGCGCCTAGACCTCCGCCATTTGGAGTAATTCCTGGGAGGTAGTCTTCAAGTGTGCCGGGCCTTCGGGATGTTGCTCAAGCGAGTGAACATCAAGGTACATTGACTCGAGGTAAAACTCATTGCTATGATGGGTCTCCCCCATGATTGGCCCCGTATGGACTTTGGTGTTGGAAGTGTCTTAATTGTTCATAACATGCTTTATATAATTATGTTATGTTTTGTGCAACTCACTAGACCCTTTTGGTCTAACACTTGATTGTTGGTATGTATCTCAGGTTCTAGCGGCGCGAGCGCTAAGGAGGCCTAGACGTCTTTAGTGGTAAGCTTGGGAGCATTTTTGGGATGCCAATATTGAAGACTATACTTTTGGATATAGTTGACAACCTTTTGTAATCTTTTGTCTAGTGAGGCCTAGATTAGAGTGTTGTCATCTATTATTGCTTCTTATTACAAACTTGTAATTAACTGGTATTTATGGTTTCCTGGTGTATGAGCTCATTGTCTTGGCAATTTATTTACCCCATTTCCATTTTTCGGAAATTTTTGTTAGCCCCATTTTTGGGGTGTTACAAGTTGGTATCAGAGCTCTAGTTTAAGTGAACTAGGTGTTGACCTTAGCATACCTAGACTTAGACTGACGAGGCTTATAAGATCACTGTCCACTTGGGTAGAGCAATCTTAGGTGGGGAGAGTACTAGGAATTCGGAATTACATTGATTGAGAATTATAATGATGACAACAAGGATTCTTGTGTAAAATATGTTCACAATCTCACTTGGCCAGTGTTGTTCTGAATCTATGATTACGTGAGCATGTTTGAAGTTATTATTGTGATGATTAATCCTTGTAGTAGTACGTATTTAATCGATTATCTTTTAAAGAATTAATCGGTACCACTCTGGTCATGTGTGACAGTTCGTTATGGTAAACACGAGAAGTCGGATCGGGGCGACCGAAGAAGCAAATGAAGCAAGTGTAACCGCTCCGGAGTTTACCCGACCGGTGAACGCACCGATAGACCAAGTCATTCCACCGATACCCCCAATGCTAGAGGGTATCATAGACGCAGAACCCCAAGTGAACTTGGAAACCGAGGACCCAGTTATTCAAGAAGCGGACCCCCAGTCGGTCCTACTAGCCAGCATAATGCAAATGATGAACTCCGCAATGGACAAGCGGGACGAGAAACTCCTGAAGGTCTTAGAAGACCGAGATGCAAGTAACCGTAGGCACGAGACGGTGGAGGACAATGCGGTTTTGGGATCGGGCGGTGCGGATAATGCTGTGGGCACCGAAGAGTATGCAGTCAGAGCTGATAAAGGGAAGGAAAAGGGTTGTTCTTTCAAGACCTTTCTGTGTAGTCGAGCTCCGAAATTCTCGGGAACAACTGATCCGCTGGCCTGCCTTAAATGGATTCAAGATGTAGAGATGGCTTTCGAGTCAAGTGAGTGCGCAGATTCTCAGAGAGTCAAATTTGCCTCTCAACTGCTTAGAGGGGATGCTCTGAGTTGGTGGAACATCACCCGAAGGGCACTCACACCGGAGATTCTGGCCAAGCTTCCTTGGCCGGCATTCAAGAAGAAGATAATGGAGAAGTACTGCAACGAGAGAGCCCTCGACAAAATAGAGGAAGAGTTCAAGAATCTGAAGAAGGGAAAACTGTCAGTCGCAGATTATGCTAAACAGTTCTTGGACAAGCTCAGCATAGTCGAACATTTGGCATCAGATGAGAAGTCCAAAATAAAAGCCTTTGTGAAGGGGCTACCCGCGGATATGAAGACGGGCGTGAGGAATGCTCATAAAGTTACGTTACAAGAAGTGATAGAGGAGTCCCAATTGGTGGAAGATGACCTGATTCAAGAGCAAGAGGAGAAGAAAGTTCAAGGCGAGAAGCGTAAATGGGAGGGGCCAACCGGGCCTGTGCGATCTTCCAAATCCTTTATCGGGGGGAGGAACACTGACCAGCGACGAGAGGCGAGGTGGTGCCCCAAGTGTAAGAGTAAGCACTTCGGGCCGTGTAATCCGAGGCCGTTTTCGGGAGCTTTGGAATGTTTCAAGTGTGGGCGAAAGGACCACATGAGTCGGGATTGCCCCTCACGGGGAGTGTGTTATGAGTGTAGGGAACCGGGGCAGATACACTTGATGAATCAGCGCATCAAGAGGTTAGAGTTAGGGTTTAGTTAACATTTCTTATGTTTATTGGTCTAGGCTCATTCGTACTCCTAGATTGGTCTCTATGTTCTTTTCTACTTGGATTCTTTCCACTTACATGGCAATTCCCCTTCTTTCAGTTCTCATTTTCATTCATTCTCTACTGAAATATAACTTGTTGCCCCAAGTTAACATGGGTTATTCATAAAACGTCAAGTTTTGTTACCAAACATAAAGTTTCAACTTTGTATTCATACATTTAGCATCAAATCATAACATTGCACTTTATAAGACCCGTGGGCAAAGGGCCGTCTAAGGACGACCAAGTTCATGCCTAGTATATATTATAAGAAAAGAGAGGGGCTTCACCTAGTGCATGGTGAGTCATGCAGGAGCGCGTTGCTCTTCATTTCTTCCCTCGCACCCTCCTTTTTACCTTCTCCATCTGATTTTTTATTTCAATTTCTTGTTTTGATTCCCAATTTCATGGAGACCACCGGTCTTCTAATTCCCATGCGCTCCGCCAGCTTCCGCCGCGTTCCTCCTCCCACTGTTCTTCTCTTCCTGTATCTCCCTCCAATTAAAACTCTTCAATACACCATAATCACACACACAAACACATTCTAGAATCTCACACGTAACACCTGCTTGAAACCGACAAACAAAACCCTTCAACATTTTCCGAATCAAACTCTTTCTTTTTTCTAATTCTGTTTGTAAATTTCGTTGTTTCATTACAACTACAAGTTTTAATGGATTGCTGGTCTCCTTCTTTGAATGTTGATCTAGAATTTGCAAAGCTTGTCAATCGTATGCATCCACCCAGGTAAAATTAAAATCCACTTATTTACTTCTTCAATTGGATTTAGGGTTTATCTGTTTTTTCACAATTAACTTGGATATATGATTTATCGGGTTACAAAACGTGAATTTGAACGATTTAGCAATTCGTTTCTTTTCCTATCTTCTTTTGCATTGTGTGAATTAGAAATTGGAATGGTTAGAATCTTTAGAATTGCGTTTAAATTTCATGAATCCTTTGTTAGATTCAGGTTATGAGATAACTGAATTGGGTGATTCTTAACTGCCGAAGAATTATCGACTGAAAGTGGTGGATTTTAAAGAATTTATAACTCTGTTTTCTATGTGTTTCTCGATGAGTTCTATACATGTTTTTTTTGTAGGGTTACTGTTGATAACATCACATACAGAAATGCAACTTTGATTAAGGTATAATAACTACAATATTTGAACTTTCTTTTTTGTCCTTTTAGTTACCATTAAAGTCTGCTAAATTGAATTCATATATATTCAATGTTGGTGTCTCGAATTCTATGTGAATTGTTTCGGATTCTTTTCGTAGGTTGATAGCGCGAACAATAGAGGAAGCTTGTTAGAAGTGGTTCAAGTTCTGACCAATCTGAATATACTGATTAAACGAGTTTATATTTCTTCAGATGGACAATGGTTCATGGATGGTAATATATATAAGTTAAAACAACTTAATTTGTGTTAGTTTTGATGATTTTAATCGATTTGTGGCTGAAAAGATCATGGACAATGGTTCATGGATGGTAATATATATAAGTTAAAACAACTTAATTTGTGTTAGTTTTGATGAGTTTAATCGATTTTTGTGGCTGAAAAGATCGTCTTTATTGCTGTATTTCATGTTACTGATCGGAATGGGAATAAGTGTCGAAGGATAATGTCGCTGATCGGATTCAACAGGTAGAGATTTACCGAAATTCGTTGAATCTTTTGTTTATAATTCAAGACACCCATCATGCTCTTTTGTGGATTTGTTTTGTGGATTGGTTCAAGGGTTTAACGCGGTTTCATATTTGGGATGAGAATTTCGTTTGGGTCGTGTTAAAAGTCACTTGTGTGTTCTATCTATAAGTGTGTGGCTAGGGGTTGTTGACCGTCTTATCTTTTGTTTGGGACGCGAGTCACGTGCGCTTTTGTATTTAAGAGAGTAAAGGTCTCAATCGCTCCATCCACCAGGCTTATCATTTTCTCTATCCATTCATCTCGAAATGGTTATGCATTATGTTCTTCATCCAGTCTTCTTCGAAATGTAATGATCGATAATTGATTGGTTTTCCTTTTGTTTGTCTGAGTGAACGATGTAGATGATTTTGAATATTTTTGGAGTCCTACAATTACGAGACACGACCTTTTTAAGCTTCTTCTTTATCATTTTATTATGTTACTGCAGGTTTCTTCTTCCAATTCTTCAGGAGTATTGAGCTGAAAAAGGTAACAAGCTAGCATTGTATTGCTGATCTTTTTGGGTCGAACGAATCACTTTTTAACTCGAAATTTACAACAAGCATTATGGTTGTGAGGGAAAAACCGATAACTACATGAATTATATGAACACTGTTGGAATTAATATAGATGATTCAAGAATGAACATATTTTCGATTTGGAGAGTGCTCGAGTTTAGCTTAACAGAAGGGATGTTTACATCAGAAAATTACTTTGACATATGATTGTGAATTACTACTGTCATGAATTTGTAAAATCTCTTTTCATTTGACTAAATTTGGAGTATTGCCTTGATCAAATGTCAAATTTCATATATATATATATATATATATATACTATAAGAAAAGAGATATGACATGATTTTGTTCTGTTTCTGTAGTTCTCGTGTAGAATGTCTTTCATTCTTTAAAATATATGTGTTTATTGTTATACATATAATTGGCTGATCCTTGGTGCTATACGTTCCGAAACATATATAAGCAGTGCTGTTTCTCATGATTATATTTACACAATGATCAAAAATATTGTTTTTCTTTTTTAGCACGTTCCTTAAATTATTTATGTATGATTTTGTTGGTGTTTCTTTATGCTTCAGAATCATTGGCGTGGACTGATTGTTGCTGGTAGTGGATGTTGTCGTGGGTAACAATCTAAATTGAGATCCCAATAGCCTCATGGTAGGGTTTTAATTATGATCTTTACTTGTGGTTTTATCCGAAGATAAAGTGGCACTGATATATGTCTTTTTATTATTTTTGATGGTTTTAGGGACTAAAACCAATCGTGAATGATGCATAACTCTTGGACCATGGGGTATATCAAAGGGGGAAGAGTGGATTTGTAAGCCCAAAGGCATCATTAACAAGATAACGATTATACATGGAATAATGGTTAAAGGTATCCAATTTCAATGCGACAATTGTACATACAAAACTGAAAGCTTCTCTTTTAGTCTCTCCTCTTTTGATCAAATAGACACGGTACCATATATAATTTCTTTTATTACACGTCCAAGCAAGGCATATTGTCTCTAATGAACAACATGCTTTTATTTCTACAGATCTGCATCGACTACCCTAATGAATAGTGTCAATAAGTGGGACGTTAGCCATCAATTTTTTCTTCTTGAGGTTGTTATGCTTTGTCACAAATCAGAAGCATTATGATCCTTATGGTTTGGAGACTGCTAATTGTTTTTCTTACGATGGGAAAGGTGGTGTGATTGTTGGATTGATTTCGTGGGCGTGCAGACCAACACTGGCTTTTGCTATGGTACAAGGATCAATGGTAATTGCATCAAAATTTGGTCTAGGACATGAGTAAGGTCCTTCCGCCACAGATGCTGAAACAAATTGGTGGCATGCAAATGAGTTCTAGCAAAGACATGATGGGTATGTTTGGCGGTGGCGATAAGTAGACCACCACCATTCACTTCCACATCACATCAGTACGCTATTGGCGGCAGATGAAAATTGTTCCAGTTTCTTACGCCATGGCTAAGTCACTCCCAAGAAAATATCATCTTATTATACATTTGGATAGAAATGTTTCAAACTAGATTTGGTTATAGATTGTTCTACATCACCCTTTGTAAAGACCATGAGGTGTCTATGAATATGTACATGACCATAAGCCCTTTAATTTCATGAATGCTCTTTGTTACATTTATTAACGATGGTCTTAAATAGTGTATTTCAATTACAGATGGGTATACCGAGTTGGTTTGGTTTTGTATAGTTAATGGGATATATTAGGTTGGTTTGATTTGAGGGTAATTCCGGGTGTATGGCCTTTTCATTTTGTCTAGGATTTTTTATCAGTTTGTTCGATGTCACATGATTGATAATGGCCATGGATTTGGTATTTGTTGTTTCTTTTGTGTTAAGGCGTTCTTTTTAGGAATCTTTATGTCTCTATATTTTGAATATTGTTTTCTGGATACTCATGTTCCCCTAAGTAGATTAAAAGATCCCCAAGACACTACTTGCAGATAATTAAACTATCATGGGTTGTAAGATGGATTGTGGATGATGAATTTCTCACACTTGGGTTACCATTATCTGAGGTGTAGGAAGACTTATATAAACTTATAACTCTGCCTTGTGTTTGTGAGAAACAACTTTGAAGTAGATGAGATATATAGCGTGCTTTTAAAGGTTGAGGTGAATGTGTAATGATAGTCTCACATTTTCCCATACCTTAGTTCTAAGAATCTTGTAGTTCTTCATGATTATACCATTAAGTTTAAACTCGTTCTATTTATCTAAAACCATTTAAGCTCAACTTCTTGTGTTATGGTCTAAAGATTTTGAAGCTATAAGTGATGGCTTTGTGCTATAAGCAACGTTTGTTGGATTTTCATATTTGTATGAATAACATGTCATGTGTCTTTATAGTATTCTCAGTATCACATTAAATTGCAGGGGGCATAGCAGAACAGGTCCTGGTATACAAACATTCCGTTCGCTAAGAATTTCACCACAATTTGAACAAAAAAAGGAGTTGAGTTTAGAGATCAAATAGCAAAATCTTGAGGGAAAGAAGAAAACAAAGAGATTTTAAGAGCAAACAGAAAAAAGTTGCAAATGGTCATTGAGATTCCAAATGCTGCTTTTAAACAACAGTGATTGATGCAGAAATAAAGCAAACATCAAGCCAATTGATCTGTTCACTTATATTTAGGTATGTAATCTTAACGGTTTATTCATTAGCAGCTTAACGAGCTTAATGAGATTTACAACTCTTTCCATCTATGAGAAAACTCTCCTATACAAAAACTTTTTTAATCTATACAGACGAATTAATCCACATATACAACTTAGGGGCCGTTTACGTAATGCTTACCCGGTAAGTGCTTACCAAGTCAAGTTACCTTATTGATGGACATGGCAAGGACCATGAATCTTACCCGGTAAGAACTATGGCAAGGTCCAAGAGTCTTACCCGGTAAGTGATGGTTATGACTTTTACCCGGTTAGCGCTTACCGGATGATTTATTGCGTACGATGTTGTTTTTCATGGACTAAAATATTAACGGGTAAGGTAAGTGATAGTATCGAATTTACCGATAAGTGCTTGCCGGGTAAGTAATTGGGTAAACGGCCCCTTAAATGAATTAAAAAGCACTTACCGGAAAGTTAGTTAAACCCCCCTATATTAGATTGTAAAGATGAAGAAAATTACCTCCATAACTGAAGTCATCTGCATGGAAATCCTCTGCTTTATTTTTGACACTGAACCATTTCTTGAGTGTTTTAGGCCATGAAACCTTCACCATCCTCAACATAAACTCAAATTCTTGAAAACATTCAATAATATAAATACAATTCAAGATTAAATGTACAAAGAAGAGCTACATTTTGATGGAAATAATATAAATACAATCCAAGATTAAATGTAAAAAAGAAAAGCTACATTTTGATGGAAACAAGCCTTGCTTTTCTTGCAGATTTCATCTCTCATTGTTCCACAACCTCATATATATACATATATATTATAATAAATAATAAATAACAAATACCCAGTAATTGAATTATAGATAAAATTACTGGTATTGCTAAAAACTGAATCTTGAGAAGAAAAGGTTGGGTTTGTATGGATTCCCAGAAATAGAAGAGAATATGTTGAATATGAAGTTATAAAAAGGAGGCAAAAATGGTAGTTTTTGTGCATTTTGGTTTCATAAAGATATGCACACAGAGGTTAACGGCCCCTAAGTTGTAACTTTTTGGAGTTCTTCTTAAGAAAAATCTTGCAACTATTATCAAATTTGAAATTCAGTCGGAAACTGAACTTTTCAGTTACTACTTATACAGATGAATACAAATAAGAAATATCAACCTTTGATAATTTTGTCATGATCAAATTTCAGGAGGTCTTGTATGAATTGCTATTAGGAAACTGAACAAACTCGACAAGTTCCCAAATCATTATGCAGTTCTTGTGGGATGTAATTAATTTTGTTTGATGGCGAATAAGACACATTTTGTATAATGAGTCACAGTTGCATTGATCATTTATTTTGGGATGACTAAAAGCCATAGAGCTCATTTCCTTGCGTAGGACGGAGTTGAGGGAGAGATAGCATTCAGTAGACAAGCTTACATGATAAAGCATGCACCAACAGAACATAAAATTTAACAAAAATGATTGCATAAATAAGCATTTAAGTTTTTACTGTGATAAATGTTTGTTTTACTGGTAAGTCGTAACTAGCATTTTAGCATGCAAAAAAAATAAAATAAAACAAATTAAAATAATCAATGCATAAGCACAGAAGAAAGTCACAAACCTGTGAGCCTAAAATATGAGCTTTCAGATCCGAAAATATCTGCAATTAAATGGTGGTCAAATATCAAATCACACCCAAATAGAAGTACATATCAGTTATCAGTTAATACAAACATTCTCATTCCTTCTTTTTCCTTCCTTTGTCTAGCTAACCCGCAGCTTTGGTAGGTTTACTTGGTGCAAGAATGGCAGGTTTTGACTAAGGCTGCATGGTGTAACTTGTGTGAATCATCAAGTTTATGACACTAGGGTAAATCATACCTCTGTCTTGAGAAATTAATGTTTGCTTTCTGTCTTATACCAATCATATGTGATGAAATCGAACCACATGAGTTTTTGGATGACGGGTCGGTCTTGAAGTAATGTTTGGCTCCTTTTGATTAATAGTTTTTCAACTTTTATGTGTATGTGATCTAGCCAATCATTTTAGATTTCTAAACATAGAGATTTGAATTTCTGTAGGTGGTGTATGATCTAAAACATAATTTTACACAACTGATTTAATGTAAATTTTCACGTCAATATGCTACAGGCTTTGCATAACTATCGGCTGATTTAGTCTGATGCATCACTTGCTCACTGACAATTAATTGTTGTGTCCATGTAATCTCTACCAATTATGTTGATAGTAATTGACATATAGTTGTACACGAACCGAACGTTCAGCGAACTGTTCGTGAACCGTTCGGCGGAAAGTTCGTTTATTTAATAAACGAACAAACATGAACAAGTTTTTTCGTTCGTTTAACTAAATGAACGGACATGAACAAATGCCTCGTTCGTTCATTTATGTTCGTGAACGTTCGTTCGTTTACTCGTGTTCGTTTACGTTCGTTTACTAATAATAATAAACTAACAATTAAATAATAATTATTATTAAAATTATAATAGATATAATTATTATTAATAATAATAGTTTAATAAAGATATATCAATTTTCGAAAAAAATAAGTAATGAAACCGATGGTTACTATTGTCTTTTATTTAAATATGTATACCTTGTTTTTTCTCAATAATTCCGATGTGGGATGTTTTACACCGTCCCCTTATATAGATGTTTGATAGTTGAGAACAACCCATCCCACATAGGTGAGATTTCCCATTTGGATGCTCAATACTCTAGTATATATAGCCCTTAAATCTTCATTGTTTTAACATTTAGTTTTACTTAGTATATTGAGCCTAAGGGCTTGAGCCCATTTAAGTTTGTTTGTTTACGATCGTTTAGCTCATTTAAGTTTGTTCGTTCATGTTCGTTTAGCTCATTTAAGTTCGTTCGTTTATGTTCGTTTAGCTCATTTATATAAGTTCGTCGTTTATGTTCGTTTAGCTCATTTAAGTTCGTTCGTTTACGTTCGTTTACGTTCGTTTATTTATGTTCGTTCCTTTACGTTCGTTTAGCTCTTAATGAACGAACATAAACGAGAACATGAACAAACAAATTTTCTTAATGAACGAACATGAACACAAAAAATTTTCTTTCGTTTACCGTTCGTGTTCGTTCGTTTGTTTGGTTAAGTTAAATGAACGAACACGAACAAGCCTTCGTTCGTGTTCGTTCGGTTCGTTTACAGCCCTACATATACCAAATAGGTAATAGGTTTAAGGAAGACCTCTTCCTTAGGTATGTGAGATACCTCAAATATACCCCCCCCTCTCAAGCCAACTATCTCCTCAAAAACAACTTGTCTATCTCTTTATCGAAGAGATTAGTCTTTCATTTGATTATTGTAAAGAACATCCGTATTTTATCGAGAGATTGTAAGAAATTTCTGGAAAGGGGGTTAAACAATTATTAGAAGTGTTGTGCTATATCTATGCATTGTTTCTTCTTCACAAGCATCAAGGTGTCCCCGCCCCCAATCCCTCATCTTCATCCCCGTCCCCGCCGGGGAATATGATCACATTTCCATCCCCATCCCCAACGGGGAACGGGGATCCCCAACGGGGAAACGGGGATTTTCTTTTCCGTTTATGTAAGCTATTTAAATCAAATATATGAGACACCGTACATGTTTAAATATCACATATTTCCAATAAACCTAAAATCAAAAGAAATTTAATTTAGTATAAAAAAATCACAACATCATATAATAATTAATAACTTAAAACCAAAAGAAATTCAACCGAATTCGGGAAAAAAAAAACTTAACTTCACACGTACCAAAAGATATCGAGTAATATTCAAAACCATATCGAGTAATTGTATTTTGATTGACATCTAAAATACATACTAACATCCAAAAAATAACAATTTTATATTATAAACCTAGTTAGGAAATAGGAAATTATGAATTACCGATTTAGTTTAAATAAATAATATATATTAAATATTAATTAAAATATATAACGGGGACGGGGCGGGGCGGGGAATGCGATACCCGTCCCCGTCCCCATCCCCGGTTTGAGACAAACGGGGATCCCCGTCCCCATCCCCATCCCCGGTTTAGCGGGGAATCCCCATCCCCGATCGGGGCGGGTGGACCGGGTTCCCCGACGGGTCGGGGCCCATTTCCATGCCTAGCAACCGGGTGTCTTACGCCCAAACAGACCTCACTTGCCAACAACGATCAACTTAGAATTTTGTATTCTAAGGTTAGTTGTTGATAATATATTATCTTTCGTATTACTTGCAACATCTTTATGCTCCCTCCATTCGTTGAAAATTGTTCATTTTTTTACTTCTCGTAGAAGTTCTAATATTACACGTTTTTCTATTATCGACATTAAAAGAACTTGATTCATTTATTTTATTCTTCGAAGGGTATTTTAGATATTTAATCAACTATGTCAAGTAAACATTGGAATTCAAATGGGATTGGAGAGCATACGTATTATATAACATTCAATGATATGTGACGTATAAATGTTCTGTTGTTTACCGACTCATGAAAGCTACAATCCATCAGGTCCGTCCAAATGCGATTGCCTTAGTTGATTCAACCTCACCGATCACCTCCTCAGTTCAATTCTTGGGCGTTACATCCCAATGTCTTTTGTTAAAGATAATATAAGCATCTACAACATTTTCCAAATCCAACTATCTGTATTCATATATTTAGTATCCAATCATAACATTGCACTTTATAGGACCCGTGGGCAGAGGGCCGTCTAAGGACGGCCGAGATCGTGCCTAGTAATAATTATAGTAAACTACGATTTTCGTCCCTGTGGTTTGTTGTTTATAATGATTTTCTTCCCTGGTCTTTAAAAACTGCCTTTTTCGTCCCTGTGGTTTTTAATTCTTTCCTTTTTCGTCCCTAGGATTAATTCTGTTAAGAAAAGCCCGTTACTTTAGGGGTATTTTGGTCTTTTAGTGCATTCTTTCTTTTTTCTAAAAATTCTAGAAAATATATTAGATATTTACTATTATATTTGTGATATACCCCGACCCCGTCTCCTTCCAAACACCGTCACCGTAAAAAAAAACCCCAACTCTTTTCTTCGACTTTTTCCCCTACGTTCTCCGCTCCGCTCTTTTTCCTTTCTCTGATGAACAATGACCCTCCTCCTTACACACCGGTTTTCATCCCCCTGCACCTACCCTCCCCTCTAGGGTGCTCGGGTTGGTTTGGCCGGGTTGAAGGCACTTGAATAACCCAACCCAATGTTTGCGGTTTGAAAAATCTCAACCCGACCCAACCAAATCAAAAGTGCAACCCAACCCAACCTAAACCGTGTGGGTTGGGTTTAGGTTGGTCGAGTTAAAACTTTAATACATCACTTGTAACACCCTAAAATAAGGTCGATTTAAAAATTAAAATTTTCAAATTTCGCAATATAACGTTTATAAATGAAGGAAACCACCCAACAAGGGGAAGAGTAAGCGTTTACACAACATGTAAATGAACATGGAAATTAACAACAAAGTAATCTAAACCATATCTATCTAGATTATATCGGTTGTCAACCCAAATTCCCAAAATGCTATATCATATGTACGCCTTGGCTCCAATATATATATATATATATATATATATATATATATATATCACCAAAAATGCCATAACGACCCACCGCTCTTCCCTCAAACTTCGGGCGACCCACCGCTAAGGAAACCTGTTATACACATCATTTGAGAAAAAGTGTTAGGCTTAACGCCTAGTGAGAACAAACAATTTATATCAATTATTTGGAAATGATTTGGAATACAAATAAATAAGCTTTCAACGGGTTGGGCAGATAAAGTGTAACAAACAACCACATGAGAACCTTTCGGTTCAAAAACATCTTACAATGACGAGGGAGACCCGATTTCCAAGGATTGTGGCGGAACACAAAAGTAAGCCACTTTCCAAGTTATTGAGCTCACCATACTAGGATCAAGGCCACGAACTCACCGGCTCGTACTCAGATGTGGGGGAGGGCACCCAATGATCCTAATCATACTCATTCACTAGGATTTACATTTACGACCCATGGCTAGTATCTGGTCCCACATAACCGTACCAAGTTTTTTTCCAAGGGTCCAATGTCTCAATTAGTTACAAACGGGAATTATCCCAAAATTAATCCGACTCTATACCTATAGATCCACTAGTAATAGTCTAAGGCTTGTTACAGTTATACTTATGACTATAACTATAATCACACATATAGTTCATGCAAATATTCCCATAAAATAACTTACTTGTTTTCACAAAGGTTGGTTCTCCATTTGTTACAAAATTGACAATAATCAACGTTAAGACCAACCACCATCCATAAACTCCATTTCCCCAAAAAACATTTTCATTAAGAGAGTCTCATGATATAGTGAATAATCAAGAATATGGCTAGAATGCCTTTAGTTGAATATTTAACCGCAAATATGTAAAAACAACCACATTTTATAGTTCTAGACATAAAATACTTCATCATATCTCAAATGATGAGAAACCCTAAAATCTCCAAAGAGCTAAGTTAGATCAAAATCATTTTAAATAAAAACAAAGAATAAGGAGATGGTTAGGAGTCTAAAATCATGGTTTGACATGTATAAGGTTTTTAAAAGTTGAGAATGTACTCACTTAGTTGAGTTTTATATAAACTCCAAACCCTAGAAGTAGGAGATTGATACTTGCACTTGAAGATGAGAAAACCTTCACCAATCGATACTTACAACCACCTAGGTAAAGATCATAAATGCAAAAGAGATGAGTAGCTAGAAGAATTAAATGAAGAGGGAGGATTTGAGAAGGAAACCTACCAAAATCTTGAGAGAAAACGACCACAAAGCTGCCTAAAAATCAGATGAAGAATAACCTAATCGTTACTGCCCTTTAAATACACCAGGCCCCGCCGCGCGACATTGACCTGAAGACTATGCCCTTGGCATAGTTGCCCGCTCGACCCACCCTACGGTACATCTCCCACGAGATTGTCCAAGCGACCCTGGAATTATCGCTGGACACTATCGCCAAGTACGTGCCGAGGCTTGCCTCCAGCCCGCGATGTTGCCTTCGGCGACAATGACATATGCACAATCGTCGGGTATTGTCGCCCCCAACGTGTTTGGGCCCGAAAATTTCCTTTTTCGACCCAGAATGCCACCGACACCCGTAGAATTTAAAGCTAACCTATATAAGATTAACAAATACCATTTAGGGGTCAAATACACACAGGTAACATATAGAAGCCTCAAGTGAAAGATTCTTACCGAGAATTCCGGGTGTTACAATTTTACAATCTAACTAAGTGATTGTGTTTAAAGAAACTAAAATCAAAATGAAAATATAAAAACAAGGCTAACAAGAGAAGAGAATAATACTTTTTGGCTCTTGATTCAATCGATGTTGAAGATTTTTGAAGACTTGAAGGTTAGATTTGTGCGATTTCAATCGGTGTGGTCTCATGGACAGATCTAAACTAGGACTAACATAGTAAGACTTGAGAATTGAGAGAAAGAAGAGCCAATAAAAGTCTAAAACCATTAAAAAAAAGTAAAAGCGTACAAGTTTGGTCGGGTTACTTTGGCCTAACCTGCTTCTAACCCAATAGATGCAGTTTGGGAAAATTTTGTATCGATTATGTATCGGATTACCTCGGTTTGAACTTTTTTTTTTTTTTTGCGTTTTTCGGGTTGGGTTGGCCGGAAATTTGAGGACCCCTACTCCCCTCACCCAATTATTCTTCCCCAAAAATATGTCAACTCCGGTAAACCCCTAAGGTGAACCTAGGGACTTGAACACAACGAGAACCAATTTCATCCAAGGTTAAGTTTCAAATTCACTAGTAACCACCTTTTTCTTACAAACTACGAGTGGTAACTGACTAACTGTCTCAACTGGGTCTGGGTAACCTTTTGATTAAGGTTTTGTGAACATGTGGTATTTTGTTGTGATGGAAACTGTCCTCCCTAAGACCTTACATCTCAATTTAGGTTTTGTTTCCATTTGGGTTTTGTCTTCATCTGCAAAATGGTCAATTTAGATAATGAAAAATGGATAAGATGATATATACGAGGCAGAGGATTATTCATAGCGATGATTCAGTTTTACCAGCATGTTTTGGGGAAATCCAATAATGATGCAAATCAAGTTTCTGTAAGTTCTTTAAATAATGATGGAGATGCACATAATAGAAGTGCTCAATCCACCGAGGAAAGGCAATCGAGACCTGTAGCTGAATCCTTTTGGTCAGGTTCTTTACAAAATGGACTTCCCATCTGGGTTATGTTCTTCAATCCTGACTGTATGTAGGGTGGAGGAAGACCTTCCAGAAAGCCCAACACCTTTCATGTTGGGAACTGAAAGAATTTCTCAAGTACAGTTAATACTCCTAGCACAACATAGTTACTACTTCTGAAGTTACTACTGCTGATACAGGTTAATGCTGCTAATCAATATTAATACTGCTAGAAGAAATTACTACTGCTGAGCATAGTTAGTATTGCTAGTAGTTAGTACTGCTGAACTTAATACTGCTCAAAGTATTAATGTTGCTGAAGACTTAATACTGCTTATGAGATGAAGACTTCATATGGCAAGGATGACAGCTGTATTGATTGAAGATCATGGAAGGCTTGGAGATAAATTTGGAAGATTATACTGAAGATCTTTTATTATTTGTAGTTATCTTTTATCTTCAGTATATGTATAGAATAGTTTGTATCTTTAGATTAGAGAAAAATTTTGAGTTTTTAGTTTTCTTAGAGAGAATCAACCTCAAGGTTTATAATCCTAGTTCTAGAGAAGTAGAATTCGTATTGGTGAGCCTGTTCATCAATATTGAGGTTGTGTGTGAAATCTTGTAGCTTTATAACCATTCAATAAAGTTTACAAGTTGTTATTCTGATTCACTGTTTCATTGATCTTTGAATATTAAAGTGTTATTCCGCAAACTCCTTTAATATTGTTTCTGAGTGTTTATTCTTGTTAAGAATTCAGATCCTGACAAGTGGTATCAAAGCCAGTATTCTCAGAAATCTTATTCATCATGGAAAATACAGTTGAATCAAACAGTACTCTGGTCTCAAAGGTTCCAATGCTCAGATCTAATGAATTTGACATGTGGAAGATTAGAATCAAGCAATACATTCTCTTCACAGATTACTCCAAGTGGGACATCATTGAGAATGGCCCATCTGATGAAGGAAAAATTGGTGCAGATGGAAAAAGAACTCCACAAAAGACTGATGCAGAAAAGAAGATAAGGCAGACAGAGATGAAAGCCTTGAGTACACTTCTCTTGGTTATTCCCAATGAATATCAACACCAATTCAGCAATTTCACTGATGCACAGATGCTCTGGAATGCTCTAGAGAAGAGATTCTCTGGTACCAAAAGTACCAAGAGAAATCAAAAGGCAATCTTGAAACAACAGTATGAAAACTTTATGTCAACTAAGAATGAGTCCATGACTCAAACTTTTGACAGGTTTAACAAGCTGATTGGTGAACTAGCTACTATGGGAGTACAGATTGATCAAGATGATGTAAACAGAAAGTTCTTAAGGTCCCTTGGAGATGAATGGACCATGTACACTGTTTCATTCAGACAGAATGAACAATTGGAAGAAAAAGAACTTGATGATTTGTACAATGACCTTAGAGTATTTGAAGCTGAGGTGGAGGCAAAGAAGAAACCTTCTGGATATATTCATAATGATGCACTTCTATCAGCATCAATTGATTCTACTGCTAACCCTGAATCAGTTAATGCTGCTAATGGAGCAAATCAAGAAAAAGGCACTGGATCTGTGTTTGAAGCCTTTCTTTCCAGCCATGGAAACTCCTCTTTAATCAATGATGATTTGGAACAACTTCATCCTGATGATCTTGAAGAGATGGATATTAAATGGCAGATGGCCATGCTTTCCATGAGGGTGAAGAAGTTCATCAAGAGGACTGGGAGGAACAACTTCTCACAAAGAAGAGAAGATGGGGCAGGCTTTGATAAATCAAAGGTGGAATGCTATAAATGTCATCTGAAGGGACACTTTGCCAGGGAATGTAGAAGTGGAGTGGCTCACAACAACAACCACCAACAAGCACAGTCTGTAAACCTCAACCATAACAGAAACTCTGCTCAAGCCCTTGTTTCTCAACAAGGAATGGGGTTTGACTGGAGTGATCAAGCAGAAGAGGCTATCCAAAATCAAGCTCTTATGGCAGAAGTATCTGATCTCCCAACTGAGGTAAGTTCTAATCTCTGTTCTAAAACTTGCATAGACACTGTTAAAAGGTACAGAGATCACAACCAGAAGATGAGTGATGACCTTAAGAGGTTAGCAAAAGATATAAAAGACTATGTGAGAATTGTTGAGAGGTTTGAGGAACAGATTAAAGGTTTTCAAGCAAATGAACTCCAACACTCATATGATACCAATTACTGGAAGTGGGAGAAAAAGGATCTAGAACTCCAACTGACCAAATCTAAAGAGGAGAGTGAAAAGTTGAGAGAGGAGCTAACCAAGGTTAAGCTTGATGTGGAAAAGTTTTCCAATGCTTCTAAAGCAATGGACTCTTTACTACAAACTCAAATTCATGACAAATTGAGAAGAGGAATTGGATATAATACCACACCACCACCATACAACAACAACTACATTCCTCCTACATCAGATTTGGTAGAAACCAAAGATAGGAAGGTCTTGCCTGAGGGAGCCACTAAGATAGATCCCTTAGATGAGGTAGTTGTTGAGGACAAGACTGAGAAAGAGGTTGGTAAGAGTAAGGAGAACAATGTGAGTGGTGAGATTCCCCTAGAGAATCACATCATTACCAATGAAGGGTGTGGAAAGATTTGGTTCAAATCAAAGGACATAGAGAAGACAGAGGGAAAGTCTGGTAAGGTCCATTACAAACAGACCACAGTTGTGAATCCAGTTCCTTGCAAACAGTGTGCATGCAAGAAATCTGAGCCCCTAAAATATGATAAAAAGAGGGGAAATCAAAGAAACTGGAATAATCAGTGGGCACAAAAACAGGGGGTTGATCTGAGTAAAATCAATAGACCAAAACCTTGTTTTATCTGTGGCAAATTGAATCATCTTGCCAAATACTGTTATTTCAATCCTATAAACCAAAGGATGAATTTTCAAAGATCTATGCAAAAACCCTTCGGTTATAGGAAGAAGGAAAGGAACCATGTGGCTAAGAAATCTGTTAAATCTAAAAGCCACATGAAGAAAAAGACTGTTAAAGAAAGTGTCAATATGTGGGTTCCTAAATGCACTAAAACGGTTAGTACTGCTACACCAAATAGTACTACTGACAATGATAGTGCTGCTAGAAGCAATACTACTGCTACCAATGTTAGTGTTGCCAAGAGTATTAGTACTGCTAAAACTAACATGGTTAGTACTTCTTCAAATGTTAATACTGCTAACTCTGTTAGTGATTCTAACAAGGTTAGTACTGTTAAACCTGTTAGTACTGCTAACTCTGTTAGTACTTCTAAAGTTAGTGCTGCTCCTAGTTTTTGTGCCGCTAGACCAATCATATTGACAAAGTACTCCAATAAAGAGTGCTCTGAGTTTAAAAATCTCATCAAAAAGGAATGTAAATACTTTGATGAGAAAGGGAGACCCAAGACCACTTTGGCTTGGGTTCCCAATCAATACTAACTGTTTAATCTTATGTGCAGGGCAACCAACAGCTCAAGGGGAAGAGCATCTGGCATGTTGATAGTGGTTGCTCTAGGCACATGGCAGGGAACATGTCATGCCTCAAGAATTTCAAGAAAATTGATGGTGGGCATGTTGCCTTTGGTAATACTCCAGATGGAGGTAAGATCAGTGGAAAGGGGATGTAACCAAAGGTAAAAAGTGTTTACATACCTGGTATTGGTTTATTCTTTGGTGCTACTAACTTCTTTCTCAGGAAGTTATTACCGTACCTCAAGCTTCAAAAAGTGTAAGTATAGTTAATGCTGCCAGTGCAGTTTTAATACTGCCAGTGCAAAGTTAATACTGCTAGTTAGTTAATACTGCTAGTGGTTAATACTGCCAGTGCAAAGTTAATACTGCTAGTTAGTTAATACTGCTAGTGGTTAATACTGCTCTCAGTTAATACTGCTAGTTAGTTAATACTGCTAGTGGTTAATACTGGTCTCAGTTAATACTGCTAGTTAGTTAATACTGCTAGTGGTTAATACTGCTCTCAGTTAATACTGCTCTCAGTTAATACTGCTAGTTAGTTAATACTGCTTATGTCCCGAATCGTATAAATACTCTTTTTGCCCGCCTAAAAGTTCATAACGACTCTTTGATTTCTATTCATCTGCTCTCTAACCCTTTTCTCTCAAGCACCAAGTGTTTCAGTCCAGAATACTCAAGCTCGATGGCAGCTATGGCGTTCATTGATGAACATAATGAGATTGCAATACTACAGAAGCCTAAACAAGCTGCTGGATTCCATCAAATTGTGGATTTTCTCAAGTCCAGCCACATTGCCCATGCTTTTACAGTGTCGCCAACAATCTACATAGAGCATCAAAGACAATTTTGGGCAAATTCCACTGTAGTCACAGAAAATGGTGTGCAGATAATCAAGACAAGGGTGTGTGACAAACCCTTGTCAGTTTCTGAAGAGGTGATTCGCATCTGTCTACGTCTAGACGATGCTGCAGGTATTACTTCTATTCCTAATGAGGACTTGTTCTCAAATCTTTCAAGAATGGGGTATGAAGGCCAATTGGGTGGTTTCAAATTCTCAAAAGCTAAATTTTATACCCAATGGCGTTTTCTTGTTCATACCCTTATGCATTGTATTTCCAAAAAGACTACTGGATGGAGTGAGTTCAGCAGTCCCATTGCCTATGCTTCGGTCTGCTTGGCCACTGCCAGAAAGTACAATTTTTCTCAAATGATATTCAATGACCTTGTGTCAAACTTGGGAAACAAAAAGAGTTTTTATATGTACCCAAGATTTGTCCAGGCAGTTATAACCAATGAATTGACGGATGTGCCTCAATTTGATGAGGTATATGTACCTAAAATCCCCAAAGGTAAGGTCTTTTCAAATATGAAGAGATCTCCATTGGACTCGGAAGGAGTTGACACCCCATTGTTCTCTACAATGATGGTGGTGTTCCACAATGAAGAAGATATAGCTCCAGGGTCAAGGCCCTCATTAGACCATCCCACTGAAAGCCAATCCCAACCTTCAATCACCATATCAATCCCACAGTCTCTTATTCAAAAACCCACTTCTCCAATCACCAATACATACATAAGGAAAATGGTAAAGAAGGCTCCTTCCCTTCTTGTACCTTCACCCACAGAGCCTTTAAGCCCTCTAATGGAGAATTCTCCATTAGAGAATATCTATAGGGAAACCACAGGGGTGTCTCCCAACCCCAAGGAGGTGCTCACTGAGGAGATGAATGAGCATATGGGTGCAAAGGCTGCCACTACTCCTGCTAGCACAGAGGAGGTCAGTGGTAACATCAATAAGACCTTCCCCATGGCCACTTTGGGTGAACAATCATCCAAAGGTCCCAGGTGCCAAGAAACCAAGGGGGTAGCAGGTGCTTCTGCTAGGCAGAAGACCTCTACTACAAAAAGATCCCATGATCCTTCAAAAGGGGGTCACACTCCTGGAGAAGGTGAGGACAAATATGACTATCTTGAATTGATGGAAACAATGGGCAACATCAATATGGATGTAATCAAGCAGGGAAAAGACATAGAAGAGCTGAAACTGATAATTCTGTCTCAACAAGTACAGATTACCAACCTGAAGAAAATGGTGAAGAGATTGGTCCAGAAAAAGAAGAAGAAACAGTTTGTGCTCAGAAGAAGGAAACCAGTGACTGATGCTCCCAAAAAGGGGGAGTCAGAAGCTGATGCCAACATGGAAGATGCTAAAGTTGAGGGGGAGTTTGATGGGGTTAGTGGAGATAAAGTACAAGCAGCAGAAACAGAAAGCATAGCAGCAGTAAAAGAGAAAGCAGTAGAAACAGAAAGTGTGTTTGAACAAGCAGCAGAAACTGTTAATACTGTTGAATTGAATGAAGCAACAGAAATGGTGGAAGAAGTATTAACAGACCTTGAGATAGCATAAACTTTAATCAAGGCTAAGCATGATACTCCCAAGGTCACTTCAAAGGCCAAAGGAGTTATCATCAAAGAAAAAGGTGAAGTGATCAAGAAAGCAAGTATTGAGAAGGTAGTAAGCAAAGACAAAGGCAAAACAAAGTTAGTGGAATCTGATCAACCAATTAAAAAGCAAAAGTTGGTTGAGTCAGATGAAGCTTTGGCGAAAAAGATTCAGGCTGAATTTGAGCAAGAAGAAAAGGCTCAAGTGGACAAAGATAGAGAGATGGCTAAGGCTCTAGCTGCAGAGCTAAATGAAGCTTATCAACAAAGTTTGGCAACTGAAATAGCACAGAAGAAAGCTGCAACCCTAAAGAAGTCTGTGTTGGTCAAAATGGATGCAAAGAAGAGACAACCTTCAAAGACCTACCTTGGTACTCAAGAGAGAAAGAAGATGATTACTTTTCTCTAAGGTGCTGTGGGAGTCAGAAAGGAAATGTTCTCAAAGATGTCATTTGAACAGATCAAAGGTCTGTATGACTCAGAGATGATTAAGCTTCAAGGGAATGAAAAAACCAGAGTTGAAATGGAAAAGAGGAAGAAAGAATGTAATGATTTTCTGATAGAAAAACCTTTCCCTGATGAGCAAGAAACACCAAAGAAAGAAGCAACTCTAGGTGAAAGTCTGAGGACTTTAAAAAGAACTAAAATGATGGCAAGAAGAAAATCAGCCAAGAAGCCTAGAGTGGATAAAGAAGTAAGTGAGAAGGTTGCTGAAGAAGAAGGGGCACCTAAGTCAGTTGAACAGGAAGAACCATCAAGTACTGATGATGTGAATCTGTACATGGTAGTGATGGAAAAAGTTCCTGAACCTATAACAGCTGAACCTGTTGGTGTTAAGCCTCCTGAGGTCATTCTCTGGGATACAATGAAGGTTGATGGAAAAGAGTATATCAGGCTCAAAAGAAAAGATGAGAAGTATGAAGTGTATAATACTTGGGCCAAGATTGTCAGAACATGTTCCAGGTCTGATATAGAGGAGATGTTTGAAATAGGAATGAAGTTGTATGCTGATCAACTGAAAGCTCCAGGGATACCAATCACAAAACTTGTGATGGAGTATCTTTGTATGTTGTTCAAGCCTGAAGAAGTGAAGGACATTATCAGAAATGTGTTTCAAACAGTTAACAACTGGACTCTATATGAAACTAGTGGAGTATATGCTTTAACTATGGATTCAAATCACATAGAATACTTCCTAGTGGATAGAATGTACAACCACAGTAGATTGAAGTTGCATGCAATGTTGAAAAAGAAGCTTGGATGTGTTCCAGATTCAGAAATGGCAAAGTATTTGATCCAAAGGACAATTAATCAAAGTTTGGGGTTGGATGCTAATACAGGGCTATGAATAATGGTGTTTTGGGAGCATCTGAAGAACTTGACTTCTCTTCCTATAAGTCAAGTTAGGGGGAGATTGTTGGGAACTGAAAGAATTGCTCAAGTACAGTTAATACTGCTAGCACAACATAGTTACTACTTCTGAAGTTACTACTGCTGATACAGGTTAATGCTGCTAATCAAGATTAATACTGCTAGAAGAAATTACTACTGCTGAGCATAGTTAGTACTGCTAGTAGTTAGTACTGCTGAACTTAATACTGCTCAAAGTATTAATGCTGCTGAAGACTTAATACTGCTTATGAGATGAAGACTTCATATGGCAAGTACTAACTTTGCTCAGCAGTAGTAATTTCATCTCTATCTGAGTTTTGATCGATCAGTTTTGTTGGATTCAAAAAAGTTTGGATCGATGTCCTTCACCACACTTTCTTCTCTCTCCTCTTCGATCTCAACATGTCTTCTTCCCCCTCCCCCCTATCTCGATCTTTAGACTCATCTCGATTTTGTTTCTGGTTTTGGCTATCTATTTCTTTCTTTCTGGCTATCGATGTCCAACCTTCCTATTTGATTTTGTTTTTGGTTGTGCACAGTGAAAATCACACCCCCGCTGCTTCCACCAATCTGAGATTGAAATTTTCAGGATGGGTTTCAGTTTTGACTTGTGAGCTTAGATTTTGAGATGGGGAGGAGGAGTTGCCGCAGTTAACCGGAGATAGGGTTGGTTCTGGTTATCCGAGAATGGGGAAAGGGATCTGGCGGTGGTTTTGGTTGGTTGCACTGGCAAAGTTGGTTGCACCGATGAAGCTTGTTGTGTCGGTGAAGGAAACGTGGGATCAAGGAAGAGTCGGTGAAGGAGACGTGGGAACAGGGAAATGTAAAAAAGACGTATATATATATATACACACACACAAATATACATACTATTTACTAAAAGTTTAAGGAAAAGGTAAAAAGACAAATATGCCCTTCACATAACTTGTTTTTTTTAACATAGTTAGTCCTAGGGACAGAAAAGGAAAGGAATTAAAAACCACGAGGACGAAAAAAACATCTTTTAAAGATCAGGGACGTAAATTGTTATAATCAACAAACTACAAGGACAAAAATCGTAGTTTACTCTAATAATTATTTAATTAATAAATTATTTGGTATCAAGTTATAGTAAAAAGTATATAATTGAAGTTTTGTTGTTATTTGATTAAAATATAATATTTTATGATGAAATGTCACATAAGAAATTTGGTAGAAATCATTGTAGTGGAGTGTAATTTCTAAATAATTTCTGAAGTTGATGTAACACTTTAAAAATTATGTTAGAAATTGTATTATTATCGATGATATAATACTAAATATTTAATCAAAATTGGGAGCCAAATTTGTGACTCACTCAATTCTTGATTTAACTTCCTATGATCAAAACAACACAAACACATATTTTATATAATCTGGTAGTTAAAAAAGAAATTAAAACTTAATAGACGATTTATTAAGACTAGGCATATATCCGTGCACGATGTGGCGCGAAAAATCGTGAAATCGGAGGAACAATTAACAAAGGTATGTATCCGCTCGCAAAACATCTCGAAATCAAAATGACAACAACGTTTCGTTTTAAGTTTGTATTTCTTCGTCCTTATCGATATTTTAGTCTATGATTCACATATAAGTGCACCAAACGAAGAACGAAATGAAAACTAATGTATTTGGTCTATGATTCATAGACTAAAGTATCGATAAGAACGAAGAATACAAACTTAAAATGAAAACGTTGTTGTCATTTTGATTTCGAGATGTTTTGCGAGCGGATAAATACCTTTGCCAATTGTTCATCCGATTGCACGATTTTTCACGCCGCATCGTGTGCGGGTATGTCTATATAATCTATACTATATAATGAAAAAACTAAATCGGTTATTGTACAAACTTTTGTACAATTACATTTACCACCCTTACAATGTTACATTTATCACCCTTACAATTACTTATTTAATTTACTTTATATCCCTTACTTTTTCATTTTTCATTTTACACCATTATCATATTAACACAAATAATCGTATATGAACAAAAATGCAATGAAAAAAAAACGTTCATTTTTCTACAAATTATACCATAATAATCGTCTCGTTAATAACTTCAAAACGAGCCCAATATTGAATGTTTTTTAATTTAACCGTACTATTAAATATCATGAATATCTACGAATTAATTTGTTTTCTATCCATACGTTTTATTTTTTTTCCCACCGTTAGCACATTAAAAATACATAATCGTAAAATACCTTTCATTCTTATTATAAATTATATCATTATAATTTTTTTCGTCAATAATTGTAATATAAACTAATTATTGAATATCTTTATGGGTTTAGGGTTTCATAAGTTGTGATTCTTAGGTCATGGTTTATTGTTGATGACATGTCTATAAGGAATTAACATTAATTGTTCGTTATTTACTCACATTTCGCTGCATCGCGCGGGTATATGTCTAGTATATATATATATATAATGTTACATATTTATGCTACCAATAAAAATATTCAATAATTAGTTTATATTAAAATTATTGACCAAAAAATTATAATATTAGAATTTATAATACTAATGAAACATACTTTTAATATATTTTAGTTGATCTACAATTATGTATTTTTAATACATTAACGGTGAAAAAAAATAAAACGTATGGATAGAAAACAAACTAATTTACAGATATTCATAGTTTTTAATAGTACGGTTAAATTAAAAAATATTCAATATTGGGCTCGTTTTGAAGGTATTGACGAGACGATTATAATGGTATAATTTGTAAAAAAAGAAACGTATTTTTTCATTGTATTTTTTTCTATATACGATTATTTGTGTTAAAATGATAAGAGTGTAAAATGAAAAATGAAAAAACAAGGGATATAAAGTAAATTAAATAATTAATTATAGGGAAAAGTTCAGAAAAACCCAATGGACTTTAGTATTTTGAGTGATTAAGTCATTGGACAATTTTTTGGAACAAACAAGTCCTTAGACAATTCAAAATACATTAAATAAATCCTTGGACTTTTGGAAACCTGTTAAATACATTCTTATTACTTAAAAATTTAACTTGCAACCTAAATAACAGGTAAAACTACAAATTGAAAAAAAAACAAAAAAGATATCACCGACTTTATTATTCTACAAATAAAAAAAATGGAGAAATTAACTAAAATAGTCAATCTCATCAACCAAATACATTTTTTAAGCATTTTTCAAAGTCTCTTCTTAAAATGGTCAAAGTTTAGGCATAATTTTTTTTGCCTTAAGAATTGTTTTTGGCAACAAAAAAAACATCTTTATAATTTGTTATTTAATTTACTTTATATCTTCTATTTTCCTTTTTCATTTTAACTCTTTTATTATATTAATACACGTAATCGTATATTAACTAAAATACAAAAAAATACGTTTTTTTACAAATTATATCATTATAATTTTCTTGTCAATACTTTTAAAATGAGTCTATTATTAACTTTTTTTTATTTAATCTCATATTATTAAATATCATAAACACGTATGAATTATATTTAATATTTACACATTCAATCCTTTATGGTTATTTATTTAATAATATAAGATTAATCTATAACTATAATAGTATAAAGTGTAAGTATTAAAAATAATTAATATATATTTAGGATATTGAATAGTATAAGATTAAATTCAAAAACAATCTTGAGTTCAATTTGAATGTATTAACGAAACGATTATTGTAATCTGTAAGGAAAAAAAAACTAAGGGTGGTAAATGTAACATTTAATTTTAATGACTTATAAGATGGATGAAATAAACTCGGGATTTGATCAAGATATGGAGGGGGGTTGTCGTTTGAAGTAGGAGCTATGTCTCGTTGATTCTTTATGACCAAAATCTTTGGAGTTGATAAATGTTGACGCGTTAGAATAACTGCGTCTACGAGGGTCTTCAATAATATTTTTATTTATTTCAAATCAATTACTTTACTTTATTTCAAATAATATATTATATATATGTCGAATGATTCTGTTTTCATTGACCGACATATGATATCCCAAAATAATCGAAATTTGTGATATCCACAATTAATCACACGTGATATCCACAATTAATCACATGTGATATCCACAAAATACAACGTAATTATATATGTTAATGTGACATGTTAAAACGTATTTTTTAACATATTTTTAACATATTTTTAACATATAATAAAATAAAAAAATATTCAATATTGGATTCATTTCGAAGGTATTGAAGAAACGACTATAATGATGTAACTTGTTAAAATTAAATATTATTTTTTTAACGTATTTTAGTTAATATATGCTTATATGTGTTAATATAATGAAAATATAAAATGTAAAACTAAAAGGTATAAAATAAACCTATCAAAAGAGTTAAGGGACCAAAATTGTAACTATATATATAATAACTACTTTCAAGAACCGTCAACAACCGTTTAAGCCCTTTAATATAATAGTATAGATACTAGGTTTTAGAATCTTTCTATAAGCAATTAAATACTTATTAAAGTAAATAACACAAAATATAATATAAAATTGAACCAAATAGTTTCATATCATCCTATCTTGATAGAATTCTTGTCGATTATGACATAAAGTAATGAATATAACATTCCAAATTGCCAACTACAATGTCATTTTCATCATTCTCAAACAAGTGTGGTGTTTTTTTTGCAATTTTCTAAGAATCCAATTATTTCATTTTCATTACCACATCAATATTTTCTTATTTTCTAAAGTATTAATGTTGGGTAATAATCCAAAACCAACATGCCAAATGGGTAAATGTGGTCACCTAATCCACACCAAATTCCAAACCAACATGCCCTTTGTGCAATCACAACTAAGATCTTCTATTACACAATTCAACTTATAACATTAAGGGGTTGTTTGGTTGGTTTTCCATTAAGTTCTGTATAAATAAAGTTGTCTGTGTGGATTAATCTGTCTGTATAGATTTAGAAGATTTTAATTTGAGAGAGTTTTTTCATAGATGGAAGGAACATGTTTTTTAATGAGATGGACTGGTTTGGAAAAAACTTGGCTTTCTACATAATAAAGCTCCCCCTTGAAATCTTACTGAATAAGCCACTTTCTGTATCATTAAGTCACTACCAAATAGTCATATATAACTGACTGAATAAGCTGTGAGTCTCATTAAGCTGCAAACAAACAAGCCCTAAATGTTATTCCCTTCAAACAATTTCTTTGTTTTTTTAAAGCGTCAATGTACAAAGATTAGCAAGTGCTTCGGGTAGGGAGTAAACCTATTTTTTCATCGGGTTTAGATAGCAACCAAAGATCCAAAAAAACAACTAGAAAGATCAAAATGTTTCATTACAGTCAGAAATAAAGTATGCAAATAAAAAAAAATATATTTATGTAAACAAGTTAATATCACAAATCCATTTTTTTTCATTATTATTTTATTATCATGGGTTGGATTTCGATGAAAAGTTGAGGTTAACGTGAGAGGCGTGAGAAGTGGTTATCAACCGTTGGATGAGAAATAGACGCACATTAGGATGAAATGCACAGAGATAAGATATACCAAGATGCACCATATCAATTCATTTCTAATTAAGACGTAATTCATGGGAGGACATGAGATTAAAAGTGATGAACGGTTCAAATCCAATTCTCACGTTTCTCACATTAACCTCAAATTCTCACACCATTCTTCGCCTTATTATCATATCATATATATATATATCCTCCTTGCAATGGTAAGAGCAAAATTTCTGTCACGATTATGTTCCATCCATTAGATTAGGCTTGTTTTATGTATATGCTTCATCACATGCAAAATTAAAACATCACCAAAGTAATAATATTGCAATTTTTTTTAATATTTAATTCTTATAGCTCAATACATGTTACAAAGAATGGTGTCTTCAGAAACAAACTCGGTTAAAATAATTAAATGACTTGGTTTTTCATTTTTGTTATGGGTTCCCAAGCTGCCCTAGCCTTGCCAGTTGCTATGATGTTTTTATTGGTTCGGTACTAATTATTTTCCTTGTTTCGTAAAATCTCATGTTTTGACCTAAAATACAATCATAAAATACAACCATAAACCAACTATTACGAATATAAGTTTTTTGGCCACTAATGTTCCAAAGTTAGTCCTGTAAACCATAGAGTAAAAAATTTAATGCAACTATTTGTTAAAAAAATCCATAATTTTTATTTGTACAAAACAAAATTAGATAGTACTGTTATAATATTTATTTTATATTATATTTAGATGATACACATGTGATGGAAATGCCAAGCTTGGCCTCCAAGCTTGCCAACTTCATACTTGGTCACCACTCATAAGATTTGGTCCCTACTCCTCTTTCATCCTATAAATACCCCCTCCCTTCCAACCATTTTCTTCATCCCTTTCTCGTAACTTTCACTAGTTAACACTATAATACTCTCCCTAATATATCATTTCGATATATTTAGTTTATGTGAGGTCGAGAGTGTTCTTGATATTCGGTGGTGTTCGTGAAGTTTTGTTAGGTGATCGTGGATCTCAAGATCCTTATACAAGCACTTTGTAATCTCCTTGGTTGGTAATAATATTCTTGCTCTCTCTCTTTGGTGGATGTACACTATCAAAAACCGTTAGTGGAACCACGTTAAATCACGGTGTTATTTGTTTTGAACTTGCTATAATTATAGATAATAACGTATTTATTATTATCTATATTTCGTGGGTTTATTTTTCTACGTTAGAGAATTATTGTGCAACATTTAGATTATTGTTATCCGCATTTGTTGTTGGGTTAATTGTGCACTTGGATTTCTACTCGTTTGGGACCTTAGAAATCAATTCGCTAGTTTTTGCATTTGTGAGGCACATTTTTACCTAACAATTGGTATCAGAGTTTCGAATCTAGATTTGGGTTTTTTGTAGAAAATATACATAAACCAGTTTGCACATTTTTTTCTCTATGGCTGACGTAGAAAATCCATTTGGTGTCGGTTCCTCAAACCAGTCCCAAAAACCGTACCAAGAAGGTACATTTAATTTGTCCGGGGTTGGGATTCGTATACAAACTTGGAATGGGGACGGTGACTTTGGTAAATGGCGTCCATCCCGTAGTATTTGCTAAAGACGAGTTAGACCTAACATGTCTGAACTTAAGGCTAAAGAAATGGAAGCATGGGCATTTACTACTTTGCAGATGGCTATGGGAGAAAATGTTATATATGAGATTGTGTCTGAAAAGACAGCTGCAGGTATTTGGAGCAAGCTTGAGAATTTATATCTCAAGAAAACTTTGACCAACAGATTGTTACTGATGCGGTCGTGTCTCTTCTTCAAAATGAAGGAAGGCACAACCATTAAAGCTCACATGACCGAATTTGAAGATATCATTATGAAGTTGAAGGCAACGAATGCGCTTCTTGCTAAAGATGAAGAAGCACTTGCTATGATCCTATTGTATTCACTTCCCGAGAAATATTCCCAATTCACTAACAGTTTTATATATGGAAGAGAAACTCTTTCTTTGTCTGATGTGAAAACAGGAATGATTTCTGAAGATCAAAGAATTCAAATGAGGATCGGTAACAATCCCAGGGAGAACAATTGCAGTCAAGGCCTATTTGCTGACAGAGGCCGAGACAATCAACAATCTTCAAGAGGAAGAAACCGTGGGCGCTCTCAGTCCCGTCGGCCTGGCTCTCGTGGGAAATCAAAGACACGTGACAACGGTAACTATTGCCACAAGCCAGGTAATTGGGTGAAAGATTGTCCGAGTCTTAAAAACAAAGACAAAGACAACGCCGAATCATCAGCTGTTGCAGCCGAAGAGGAGCAAAATGGCTTCTCTGCCACAGTTACACCACTGCAAGGTGACAGGCGATGGGTGTTAGATACCGGGGCATCTTGCCATATGACACCATTCCGGGACTGTTTCTCTACCTTTGAAAAAGTTGAAGGTAACAGTATTTTTATGGGAAACAGTACTTCGTGTGTTACTAAGGGTATCGGTACTGTGCAGATCAAGATGTTCGATGGGTGTATTCGTACATTGAATAATGTCAAGTTTGTTCCATCCATGACTCGTTCCTTGATCTCTGTTGGACAATTGTCCTAACTGAGTTGCAAGATTCGGATTGATGACGGGAGTTTGCGCATCTCCCGAGGGAGTATCATTGTGATGAAAGGCGAACGGGCGGAAAATAATCTTTTCCATTTGATTGGCGAAACTATTTCTTCTGAATCGTGTGTGGCTGATATTTCTCAGAATCTCGATGTTGCTCGCTTATGGCATCTTCGTTTGGGCCACACATCAGAGAAGAATTTAGAGATTTTGCGCAAGCGAAAACTCATTAAGGTCGCTGTACCTGCCAGCCTGGAGTTTTGTTCGGGATGTGTCAAAGGAAAGCAGATGCGTGTTTCTTTTGGTGTTGGAAAACACAACACTAAAGAAATCCTCGATTATGTTCATACAGACATTTGGGGACCATCCAATACTCCATCCCTCAGTGGAGGTAAATACTTTGTTTCATTTATTGATGATTTCTCACATAAGCTTTGGGTGTATGTGTTGAAGTTAAAGTCAGATGTCTTTGATACGTTCAAGACTTGGTTGGCACGAGTAGAGGTCGAGACTGGCAAGAAGTTGAAAGTACTGAGATCTGATAACGGTGGAGAATTTACTAGTGGTAACTTCAAAGACTTTTGTTTGCGTAAAGGCATCCACCGTCACTACACCACACCAGGCGACCCTCAATCTAATGGGGTTGCAGAGCGGATGAATAGGACTTTGCCAAAGTAATTTCTTCGGTAAGTAATTGTCACCGGACGTTTCTGTGACTCGTAAACCTTGGGGTTTTGTTGGGAAATGCTTCGTTTAAAGTTCCTAAGGGTTTCGAGAGTGTTGGCATGAAAGAAGTCAAGTTTTGGGACTTGAAGAAGTTTGGGCGACTATGCCCCGCGACTATGCCAAGGGCATAGTCGCCGTGTCACTCTCGCGGGAGAGGTACCGCGACCCCTAGGGAGCGGGCGACTATGCCCCGCGACTATGCCAAAAGCATAGTCGCCGTGTCAATCTCGCGGACGGGGGCTGAGGGGCTGTTAAATCCGAAATTCTCACCATTCTCCTCATTTCTCACTTCTATCTTCTCCCCTTTCTCTCCCAAATCCTAAAACCGAACCCTAACTCATTTTGGAGACTTTTCTTCTTCATACCACATGATTCTTAATCATCTAGCTAGTTGGGGTGATAACCCACAAAACCTTCATCTTCATCTTCCTCATCAAGTTCAACGGTTGGGAGCTCGGGTTGAAGTGTTGGATTGGGTGTTCTCGGAAGCCTCTTTGTCTTCAAAGGTAAGTTTTCTTGTAATAAGGTCATAAATGCTCCATTGGTGGTTTTTTAAGGTTCGATATCTCAAATCTCGGATTTGATGGTTTTGGAGAAATTAGGGTTTTGATCTTGTTTGGGATCTTGGTATTTTTATGTTTGGAGAACGTTTCC
The DNA here is from genome assembly GCA_954870635.1 of Arctium minus. Taxonomy (NCBI): domain Eukaryota; kingdom Viridiplantae; phylum Streptophyta; class Magnoliopsida; order Asterales; family Asteraceae; genus Arctium; species Arctium minus. Next base: position 40,728,948 of record OX941082.1, read on the forward strand.
TTATGGTTGAAAATGGTTATTTATGGGCTGGAATTTTGGATCTAGGTTTTGGAAGTTTTCGGCTTGAGGATTCAACTGGTCTTCAAAAGAGCTCGTTGGGTGAAATCTAGATTTAGCCTAAATCTAGCAAGGTGAGTTCAAGTTGATTTGTGAAAACGGTGTACATGCCAAAATGGTTATTTTAAAGTGTTTTATACAAAATGGTTAACTGCTGATAAGTTTGGAGTATTTTGAAGTAAATTATGTTTTACTTGGTTAATTGTCAAAGAGTGAGTATTTTGATAAGTTTTCATATTTGGTGAACTTGGGTTGTGTTAACCTCATAAAATGCTCATATTTGGGTTTTGAATGTTCTAACGAGTAAATAGCATGGTTTTCACATTCATGGTGATTTTGTACAAGTAAAAGCTATTCTCATGAATTATGCATCATTGATTGTACAAACAAAGTCTATTACATGTTATATGCACTTCGGGTACATTTGCATTCATAAACCCTTTGGTAAATCTTTGGTCCCAATACGTGTTGATTTTTGGGTTAAATACGTTTTTGTAGCGTGTGTCTTCGTAAACATTATTTTAAAGACATTTCATTATTTGGAGGACCGATAATTATTGGTCAAGTGGATTTTGAGCATTTTAGATCGGTGTTGGGTTAAGTGAGTCGTGTGGACATTTGTCCGGATTTATAACCAACGGGGGTTTGAATAAGATGACGATTAATTTCATATCGTTGGTGAGTTACATGTTTTGAGTGCATTGGTCATTCAATTGGAGTCATGTAATGTTAGACAGTGTTGTATTGGATCCATAGGCACGTAAGTCTGTCGGTTTGGTAAGGCCTGAGGTTTTGGGTTACATTTAGTGACCGCTCGGGTGTGCTAGCGAGTTGGAATATGTGGCTCGGGCCACAGAGTTGTAACTCGTCTAGGTTGGATAGGCATCCATGTCTGTAAGTCCTCGAAAGTGGAACTCCAATGGAGTAAGGCCAGAGGCATTAAACGGTCCGTGGGAGATGTCGTGAGAGGCATGCGGTCCAGGATGTCGGGATGTGTGGTGAAATCCAACAAACATCGCGGGTGGCCCCATTCACGTGTTCTCGTCACCCAAGATGGAAACGTTTAAATGATACGCAAGGAAGTCGCGTGAACGGCCTACTTGCGTGTTTTCTATTCTCGGTGTATACGGATCTCTTCATCGTTGATTCGTGGTATTTTACATGGTAATGTGGTATTTTACCAAGTTGATTTTAGTGGTTGACGGTAAATGTTGGCTCTAATATTGGGTTCTTCCCACGTATATTAAAGTTCAAATGGACCGCGTCGTTTCCACGTTTTCGGTATCTGGATTTCATTCTACTTTATGGTCGCGTGAGTATCAATTTGAGTTACATAATTCCAATGGCGTACTATGTTATTATAAATCGTTTTTCTTTACTCAAGGGTCGAGTATTATGTCCCGCCCGTGTTTTGGGTGTTTTGGGATATAAGGTATTATTTGCATTTCCTTGAATTGGAATGTCGAACTATGACCCCATCTTGGGTGAGTTCCGGATTGCATCATTTCATATGAAACGTGTGTTTGGGAGCCTTGTCTTTAAAAGTGCATATTGTGGGAAAATGTGTCGTTTCCATTTTAAAGTATATTATTTCAAAGGATCTCGCTTTAAACTGATTTCCTTGCTTTAAAAGATTTAATCATTCATGTTAAAACTCTTGTGCTCACTAGGCATTAAGCCTAACTCTTTTATTTGTCGTCATGTGCATCAGGTCCCAGTTTCGAGATAGTGACTATGCATGGGTATTAAGTCTTCCGCGAGTGGGAGATAGAGACTAAGCATGAGCATTAAGTCCTCCGCAGGATTAAAGATAGTATTTGTTATTGGGTTTAGTAACACCCGTCCTGTTCATAGAATGTATGTATAAGATGAATGGGAATATTGAGGTTGATTCTCAATTTATGTTTGTAGTTCAAGGTATTTGTTGTTGTATTTAGAAATTTTAAACAAGTTGCTATTTTCAGATTTGAGGGTGTTACAAGTTAGATGTGAAGACCGCTTTCCTACACAGAGACTTGGAGGAAACTATCTATATGAAGCAACCTGATGGTTTCGTTTCCGAAAGCAAACCAGAATATGTATGTAAACTCAAGAAGTCCCTTTATGGACTTAAACAATTGTCTCGTCAGTGGTATAAGAAGTTCGATTTGTTTATGCTCAATCTGGGATTTGAGCGTAGTGAAAAAGACGCTTGTGTCTATCATAGACAAAGCGGTGGCGTTTTCACTTACTTGCTTCTTTATGTAGATGACATGCTTATAGCCTGCAGGGACCGGTCAGAGATCGAATTTCTGAAAGATAAGTTGAAGTCAGAATTTGAAATGAAGGATCTTGGCGTGGCGCAGAAGATTTTGGGCATGGAAATCGTGCGGGACAAAAAGTCCCGAACACTTAGATTGACACAACAGGCGTATATCCAAAAGATATTGAAGCGGTTTAATCTTGATGGTGCCAAGACGTCTAGCACTCCGCTACCGAAGCACATCAAGATTACAAGTGAAGATTGTCCGAAGGATGACCAGGGAAAGGCCGAAATGTCAAAAGTTCCATATGCTAGTGCGGTCGGGAGTCGCATGTACGCCATGGTGTGTACTCGTACCGATCTCGCACATTGTGTCGGAGTGGTGAGTCGGTTTCTCGCGAATCCGGGTCGATCACATTGGGTAGCCGTTAAAACGGCATTCCGATATTTGAAGGGAACCGAGACACATGGTCTTATATTTGGTTTGCACAATGACTGTGAAATTGTTGGATTTTGTGATTCTAACTATGCAGGTGATCGAGTTGGTTGGAGATCCACATCCGGGTATGTATTTACTTTAGGTGGAACAACCATTAGTTGGAGATCATGTTTACAGTCCATTGTTGCATTGTCAACCACAGAAGCTGAACTTGTTGCTGCGGTTGAGTCTGCAAAGGAAGCGGTCCATTTAAAGGAATTGATGAATGGCTTAGGCTTCGAACAACCTTCCGTGAGCATTTTCTGTGATAATCAGAGTGCCATCCATTTGGCTACTAATTTGGCTTTCAGCTCCCGGACAAAGCACATAAATGTGCGTGATGCATATCTTGTGAGATTACATGAAGCGAAGATTGTCTATTTGAAGAAAGTCCTGACAGATGACAATGCCGCTGATATGTTCACTAAGTCGCTACCGCCAGCTAAGTTTGAGCATTGCTCAAACTTGATCCAGCTTCGTTTGTGTTAGTGCCGTTGGGTACTTTGCTCGAGAGAGAGAAGATATTACCACAGGTGACAAAATGACATCTTTGAAGGAATTACTTTGTTAAGTGCTTAGAGCTTTGTTTGTGCTCTACCTTGTTTAAGTGGATTGTGCATTTGAGGTTATTTGTTTGCTTGTAACTTTGACGGGTGATGGCCATGCCGAAGCTCGTCACGGTTGGAATGCATTTTGCTACCTCATGCCAATTTACTTGCTATGATCAGCCGTTGGAAGAACTCGTATTGGTTGGATTGGGATTCGTTTCTCTATCGAGGATCACGTGCATCATGGTGGAGTGTTATAATATTTATTTTATATTATATTTAGATGATACACATGTGATGGAAATGCCAAACTTGGCCTCCAAGCTTGCCAACTTCATACTTGGTCACCACTCATAAGACTTGGTCCCCACTCATAAGACTTGGTCCCTACTCCTCTTTCATCCTATAAATACCCCCTCCCTTCCAACCATTTTCTTCATCCCTTTCTCTTAACTTTCACTAGTTAACACTATAATACTCTCCCTAATATATCATTTTGATATATTTAGTTTATGTGAGGTCGAGAGTGTTCTTGATATTCGGTGGTGTTCGTGAAGTTTTGTTAGGTGATCGTGAATCTCAAGATCCTTGTACAAGCACTTTGTAATATCCTTGGTTGGTAATAATATTCTTGCTCTCTCTCTCTTTGGTGGATGTACACTATCAAAAACCGATAGTGGAACCACGTTAAATCACGGTGTTATTTGTTTTGAACTTTCTATAATTATTATTAATAATGTATTTATTATTATCTATATTTCGTGGGTTTATTTTTCTACGTTAGAGAATTATTGTGCAACATCTAGATTATTGTTATCCGCATTTGTTGTTGGATTAATTGTGCACTTGAATTTCTACTCGTTTGGGACCTTAGAAATCAATTCGCTAGTTTTTGCATTTGTGAGGCACATTTTTACCTAACAAGTACAAATCAATACAATTCAAAATGAGTATCTTGATTTCTTCCCCTGCTTTTTATATGTGCATCCCCGGATGTCCCACATTTAGTATGAATAACAAATGTGAACGTTCATTCATTATTCATGATGAATAATATAGTATTCAGGATGAATTACACAACATTAATGATGAATAATACACGAATTCATGAATCGTGAATTATTTACCCTGAATGTTGTATTATTCATCCTGAATGATACATTATTAATGATGAATAATACATGAATGACCTGTGAAGATGTGGAGACGTGACTCGCTCTCTTTTGTTCCCCGGTTCACAAAAAAATTACTCGATAGGTTCTCGATTCGTCTTGATAGGTGTTGGGTTACGGTTCTAAAGAAACGCGATGTCTTACGACGTTAAAGAAGGTGTTGTCGAGTTACATACTTACGGTGTCGAGGTGTTGTACAGATTTGAACGTACATAAATATTCATAATGAATATATAACACATATATAGCATTTCACGTAAAAAACGGTTAAAATAACAAATAAAACTATATTGAGATGGATGTCATATCGATGAACACGAAATTCTCGTTTTTTTGATATAATTTGTTTGATTAAAATATTAGTAATTTTTAAGATAATTTATTTTAAACTTTAATTGGGTAAAGGTTTTTAATTAAAAAAATAAAAATAAAAAGTCAAATATGATAGACTTGAGTTTAAATTATCTTCCATTTTTACCCTAAGCATCTTAAAATTAAAAACTTTATTTAATATGAGTTATTGGATCAATAGAGATGGAGTAGATGGATCTTAGTCAAAGTTGAAAACCTGTCACTTTTTTGTAATTTCTACAACAACTTTTAATATGACTTTGCTAGCAAACGAGGGACCAAAGTTCAATAGGTTTAACTCAGAAGAACATCTTAGTCATATTTTGATGAATTATCATATCTCTATGTACCACTCACTCCGCTTCTTCTTCTTTTTCTTGATGCATCGACTCTTTACCTCTTTGGTAAGGATCCCGGTCAAAGTCGTGAGGATCTCTTGAAGATATTTCTCCTTCTCATTTCGAAGCCTGTAGACAAAAAACGCAAGGGAAAAACTAAAGTACAATAAGACTTTCGTCAACAAAGCCAAGGAGCCCATCTTTTGTAAGACATGTATAGGATACAAATCCCGATGATATACAAACATAAACAGTTAAAACTTTATTACATCTATTTGAAAAAAAAAATTCATTATTACAAAAGATAAAACTAAACCAAGCTTTCTTTTTTTCTAATACATTTTATCCAAAATAAACAACTAACCACATCAATCTCCTAAAAAACGCTTGGAAAAAACATTCAACAACGACTTAACTTTAAAACCCACAATCGAGTTTAAGGCCTAAATGCCTAAATTAAATATATAAAAAAACCCCAAACAAGAGGAATCAAAAATAATAATTGTAAAAGCTTTAACAAAGCCCATAAACTCTTGTAGTAGGCTTCGAAACGCCAACATTAGCCGTAGAAGGAATTCTCACATTGGGCTTTGAGCCTTAAGCAAATGGATATGTACCGTGTTGCTTCGAACTTGAATGCCATTAGGCTTAATAGGTTCAAACTTCTTGAATGCCAATGATTTCGGGTTATCCGGTTTGCGAGTTAAACGGTTCGGTTAACAAAATAAGGTAAATTTCGATTTTGATTATTTTTTTACCATATCGGTTAACCGAATAGCAAAGCATACTATTACTAAATTTATATAATTTCCTTCTAGATGAATTGGTTTGAACATATATAAAACTAAAATAACAAGAAATTGAGATATATTTAACAAAATCATCAACCAAACACAGTAAAAAAATGACTGATAAACAAGAGAATGGGGGTTTCGTTAAAACGGACTAGGCCACTGGGGGGAACCGTAAAAAATGACTGAGGGGAACTAAGCACATAACAGTAAAAAAACAAAATTTTACCTACAATTTTTTTTTTACATATGAGTGGGGGCCTTTTTATAAGGCTACATCCGCCACTGATTGGCCCTGACATTTTATTAGAAAGAAGAATAGATAGATAGATAAATAAATAAATAGAAAAAGAAGAGCATATCATTCAAAAATCTACTAAATATAATTCAAGATTAATATGGTTGATTGACAAAAAATTTAGAAATCGAGTAATATATGATTAAAAAATTGACTAAAAGAGGACGGGAGTGACGTCAAAACTTTTGCATATCATTCATTGTCGGCAATTGACTTTTCATGGTGGTCTGTTGGGAACTGAAGATTTGTCTAAGTGATTACTACTGCCAAGCTATCAAGATTACTACTGCTAGTAGAATTAATACTGCTTAAAGAGTTAGTGCTGCTACTTGAGTAGTTTGTACTGCTTGGAGAGTTAGTACTGCTAGTAGTTAGTACGGCTGAAGATTAATACTGCTCAGAGTGTTAATACTGCTATGACTTAATACTGCTTATGTGATAATCAAGATACGCGCAGATCAAGGTTTGAAGATAATCATGGAAGGTTGAAGATAATTATGGAAGAATATACTGAAGATCTTTTATGTTTTGTAATTATCTTTTATTTTAGTATATGTATAGAATAATGTAGAATAGTTGGAAAAACAGAATGATTCATAAAGTTTTTGTTTTAGAGAGAGAATTAACCTCAAGGTTTACAATCCTAGTTCTAGAGAAGTAGAATTCGTCTTGGTGAGTCTGTTCATCAATATTGAGGTTTTGTGTGAAAGCTTGTAACTTTAATCATTCAATAAAATTTACAAGTTGTGATTTATACTTTACTGTTACATTGATATTTGAATATTAAAGTGTTTTTTCGCAACTTCTTTAATATTGTTTCTGAGTTTCATTATTCTTGTTAAGAATCAGATCCTGACAAGTGGTATCAGAGCATAGTATTCTCAGAAACCTTCATTCATCATGGACAACACAGTTGAATCAAACAGTACTCTTGTTTCAAAGGTTCCCATGCTCAAACCTAATGAGTTTGACATGTGGAAAATTAGGATTAAGCAGTACATTCTCCTTATAGACTTTTCTATGTGGGACATTGTTGAGAATGGTCCCTCTGCTGAAGGTAAAATTGGACAAGATGGAAGAAGACCACCTCCAAAAACTGATGCTGAGAAGAAAGTGAGACAATTGGAGATGAAAACCTTAAGCACCTTGCTTTTGGCCATTCCTAATGAGTATCAACATCAGTTTCACCACTGCACTGATGCTCAGATTCTATGGAATGCTTTAGATAAGAGATTTGCTGGCACCAAGAGCACCAAGAGGAATCAAAGGGATATTCTCAAACAACAATATGAGAATTTCACATCTTCAAAGAATGAGTCTATGACTCAAACTTTTGATAGATTCAATAAGTTAATTGGTGAGTTAGCTACTGTTGGAGTTCAGATGGTACAAGATGATCTCAACCGAAAGTTCCTCAGATCTCTTGGAGATGAATGGACCATGTACACTGTTTCATTCAGACAGAATGACCAATTGGAAGAAAAGGAACTGGATGATCTATACAATGATCTGAGAGTGTTTGAATCTGAGGTGGAAGCAAAGAAGAAGCCTACTGGATATGTTCATAATGCTGCACTCTTATCAGCATCAACTGATTCTACTGCTAACCCTGAATCAGTTAATGATGCTAATGGAGTAAATCAAGAAAAAGGCAATGAATCTGTTTTTGAAGCCTTTCTTTCCAGTCATGGTAACTCCTCTTTAATCAATGATGACTTGGAACAGCTTCATCCTGATGATCTTGAAGAGATGGATATTAAATGGCAGATGGCCATGCTTTCTATGAGGGTGAAGAAGTTCATTAAGAGGACTGGGAGGAATAATTTCTCCCAAAGAAGAGAAGATGGAGCAGGCTTTGATAAGTCAAAGGTGGAGTGCTACAAGTGTCATATGAGGGGACACTTTGCCAGAGAATGCAGAAGTGGAGTGTCTCACAACAACCACCAACAAGCTCAGACTGGAAGCTTCAACCAGAACAGAAACTCTGCTCAAGCCCTTGTTTCTCAACAAGGAATGGGGTTTGACTGGAGTGATCAAGCAGAAGAGGCCATTCAAAATCAAGCTCTCATGGCAGAGGTATCTGATCTCCCAACTGAGGTACTTTCTAATGTCTGTTCTCAAACTTGCATATACACTGTTAAAAGGTACAAGGATCACAACCAGAGTATGAGTGATGACCTTAAGAGGTTAGAAAAGGATAGAAAAGACTATGTGAAAATTGTTGAGAGGTATGAGGAACAAATTAAAGGTTTCCAAGCCAATGAACTCTAACACACATATGATACAAATTACTGGAAGTGGGAGAAAAATGATCTAGAAATCCAACTGACAAAGTCTAGGGAGGAGAATGAAAAGTTGAGAGGAGATCTAGCCAAGGTTAAGCTAGATGTGGAAAAGTTTTCATATGCTTCTAAAGCCATGAATTCAATTCTAAAGGTCCAAATTCATGATAAGCTTAAACCAGGAATTGGGTACAATACCACACCACCACCATACAACAACAACTACATCCCTCCTAAATCAGACTTGCTAGAGACCAAGGATAGGAAGGACTTGCATGAGGGAGCCACTAAGATAGATCCTTTAGATGAAGTAGTTGTTAAGGACAAGACTGATAAAGAAGCTGGTAAGAGTAAGGATAATACTATAAGTGGAGAGATTCCCTTAGAAAATAACATCCTTACCAATGAGGGTGGTGGAAGGGATTGGGTCAAATCTGATGGCGTAGAGAAGACTGAGGGAAAGTCTAAAAAGGTCCATTACAAGCAGACTACAGTTGTGAATCCTGTTCTTTGCAAACAGTGTGCAGGTAATAAGTCTGAGCCCCTAAAGCATGATAAAAGGAGGGGCAATCAAAGAAATTGGAATAATCAGTGGGCTCAGAAACAAGGAGTTGATCTGAGTAGAATCATCAGACCAAAACCTTGTTTCATATGTGGCAAAATGAACCATCTTGCCAAGCACTGTTATTTTAATCCTATTAACCAAAGGATAAATTTTCAAAGATCTGTGCAAAAACCCTTTGGTTATAGGAAGGTTGAAAGGAACCATGTGGCTAAGAAACCTGTTAAATCTAAAAGCCACATGAAGAAAAAGACTGTAAAAGAAAGTGTCAAGATGTGGGTTCCCAAAAGCACTAAAACAGTTAGTACTGCTACCACAAATAGTACTGCTGACAAAGATAGTGCTGCCAGAAGCAGTACTGCTGCTATCAATGTTAGTGCTGCTGAGAGTATTAGTACTTCTAAAACTAACATTGTTAGTACTTCTTCAATTGTTAATACTGCTAACTCTGTTAGTACTTCTAAAATTAGTACTGCTTCTAGTGTCTGTGCTTCTAGACCAATCATCTTGACAAAGTACTCTAGTAAAGAGTATTCTAACTTTAAAAATCTCATCAAAAAGGAGTGTAAGTACTTTGATGAGAAAGGGAGGCCCAAGACCACTTTGGATTGGGTTCCCAGTCAATACTAATTGATTTATCTTATGTGCAGGGCAACCAACAGCTAAAGGGAAAGAGCATTTGGCATGTTGATAGTGGTTACTCTAGGCACATGACAGGGAACATGGCTTGCCTCAAGAATTTCAAGAAAATTGATGGAGGACATGTTGCCTTTGGTAATACTCCAGATGGAGGTAAGATTAGTGGTAAGGGAGATGTAACAAAAGGTAAGATGACCTTTGAAGATGTTTTCTATGTTGAATAGTTAAGGTACAACCTGTTAAGTGTATCACATGTTTGTGACAAAAAGCATAGTATATTATTCACTGATTCATAATGCATTATCCTTGCTCCTGGATTCAAGGTAGTTGATGAAAAGATGATACTACTAAGAACTCCTAGAAAGGATAATGTCTATTGTTTGGATATGGAAAATGTTTCAAATGATTCATCCCTAAACTGTCTTGTTTCAAAAGCCTCTCTGGATGAATCATCACTTTGGCACAGAAGGATGTGTCACATGAATTTTAAAACAATGAATAAACTTGTTAAAAACAACCTTGTAAGAGGTCTGCCTTCAAAAGTCTTTTCATGTGATGATCATTGTGTTGCTTGTCTCAAAGGCAAACAACACAAAACTTCTCATAAGCCCAAAGAGTTGAACACAATTTCTTCTTCTCTTCAGTTGTTGCATATGGATCTGTTTGATCCTACAAATGTCATGAGTATAGGTAAGAAATCATACTGCTTAGTTATTGTTGATGATTACTCTAGATTTACTTGGGTGTATTTTCTAAGAACTAAGGATGAGACAAGTGGACTGATCAAATTTTTTATTCTAAGAATTGAAAACCAAACCAATCAAAAGGTAAAAGTCATTAGGTCAGATAATGGTACTGAATGGGGTTGCAGAGAGAAGGAATAGGACACTGATTGAGGCTGCTAGATCTCTGTTAGCTGATTCAAAACTTCCAATTACTTTCTGGGCTGAAGCAGTTAATACTGCTTGCTATGTCCAAAACAGAGTTCTAGTAGTCAAGCCTAAAAACAAGACACCATATGAGCTTTTAAATAAAAGAAAACCATTTATTGGTTTTTTCAAACCTTTTGGATGTCCTTGTACCATTCTCAATACCAAAACTCACTTAGGAAAGTTTGATAACAAAGCAGATGATGGTTTTCTTGTTGGTTACTCATCTCAGAGTAAGGCCTACAGAGTGTTTAATTCTTCTTCTAGAATAATTGAGGAAAGTGACAATGTCAAATGCAATGAGAACTCACCAAATCCTATTGGTTCAGGTCCTCAGTGGTTATTTGACATTGATTCACTAACTAACTCTTTGGGTTTCAGTAGTGATGATCATGCAGGATCAGAAAGTAGAGGATCAGGGAATGAACAAGTACAAGATATTATTTCTCAGTCAGTGATCTTTCCCATACCTACAATGACCCCTGTTGAAATCTGTGAAAGGGAGACTGTTACTGAACCAATTCAGAGTGAAGAAGAAAGAAGAGATGAGGAGAATCCAGAGCATGAAGAGCCAGAAGTAGCTGATGAGATCCCCTCAACTGACTTAAATGAATCCAATTTAGATGAGGGAATTAATGAAGAACCTAGTCATCAGACAAGAACTCAGAAGAATCATCCTCCTGAGCTGGTAATAGGAGATATCTCTTCTCCTATGATGAGTAGGAATCAAAGCAGACTTCAAAATTTGCAGGATCAGCAGCATACAGTACTCTCTTGCTTTCTATCTCAGATTGAGCCTAAGAAGGCTTATGATGCAATGAAAGATTCAAGTTGGATAGAATCCATGCAAGAAGAGTTGCTACAGTTTAAATTGCAAGATGTGTGGGACTTGGTGGACCTTCCAAAAGGTCATAGAGCAATTGGTACCAAGTGGATTTTCAGAAATAAAAAGGATGAGAGAGGAATAGTAATCAGGAACAAAGCAAGGCTAGTGGCACAAGGGTACACTCAGGAAGAAGGCATAGACTATGAGGAAGTCTTTGCTCCAGTAGCAAGGGTAGAGGCAATTAGGCTGTTTCTAGCCTATGCCTTATATATGCAGTTCAAGGTATATCAGATGGATGTGAATAGGGCCTTTCTATATGGAACAATTGATGAAGAAGTATACGTTTGTCAACCCCCTGGATTTGAAAATCCATTATATCCTGACAGAGTATACAAACTTAAGAAAGCACTCTATGGTCTACATCAAGCCCCAAGAGCATGGTATGATACTCTGCCTACCTATCTCTTGGAAAATAGGTTTGAAAGGGGAATCATTGACAAGACCCTTTTCATTAAAAGAAGTAAGAAGGACATCCTACTTGTTCAGATCTATGTCGATGACATCATATTTGGATCCACAAAAGATCAGACGTGTAGAGACTTTGAAGAGTTGATGCACAAGAGCTTTAAAATGAGTTCAATGGGTGAACTCACTTTCTTCCTTGGGCTTCAAGTGAAACAGCAGAAAGATGGGATTTTCATAAGTCAATCAAAGTATGTGAAAGACATCCTAGATAAGTATGGTTTATCAGATTCAAAGCTAGCAAGCACACCAATGGAAACACACAAACAGATCACTGCTGATCTCGAGGGGGAGGATGTTGATGTCCATCTTTATAGATCAATGATTGGATCTCTCATGTATCTCACAGCCTCAAGACCAGATATCATGTTTCCAGTGTGTGTGTGTGTCAGATTCCAAGTCAAGCCAAAGCAGTCACATATTCAAGCTGTTAAGAGGATTTTCAGATACTTAAGAGGGCAACCTAGATTAGGTCTTTGGTATCCTTATGAATCTACTTTTGACTTGATTGCATATTCAGACAATGACTTGGGTGGTGCTAATATGGATAGAAAGTCTACTTCAGGAGGATGTCAGCTTTTGGGTGCAAGACTAGTATCTTGGCAGTGTAAGAAGCAAACCACAGTGTCCTTATCCACAACAGAAGCTGAGTACATTGCTGATGCAAGTTGCTGCTCTCAGGTTCTATGGATTCAGAATCAAATGTTGGACTATGGGGTAACCTTTCTTCACACTCCAATCCTCATTGACAATAGCAGTGCTATTAACATTGTTAACAATCCAGTCAAGCACTCCAAAACAAAGCACATTGAAATCAGGTATCACTTTATTAGAGACTGCAATGAAAAGAAGTTTATTCAAGTTGCTAAAGTTCATACTGATAACCAGTTTGCTGATCTATTCACTAAAGCTTTTGATGTGGGTAGATTCACTTTCTTGGTCACAAGTGTGGGCATGATCAACTCTGAATGAGCTCATGTTTAAAAAATGCTTGTATACCTGTTATTTGTTTTGTGCTACTAATCATCTTTCTCAAGAAGTTTATTGCCTTGCTCAGACTAACACAAGCTTCAACAGTGTAAGTATAGTTAATGCTGCCAGTGTAGTTTTAATGCTGCCAGTGCAAAATTACTACTGCAGGTTCATTATTAATACTGCTAGTTAGTTAATACTGCTAGTTAGTTAATACTGCTAGCTAGTTAACACTGCTAGCTAGTTAATACTGCTAGTGAGTTAATAATGCTAGTTAGTTAATTCTGCTAGTTAGTTAATACTGCTAGTTAGTTACTACTGCTCTCAGTTAATACTGCGAGTGATTTAGTACTGCTTTAACTGAAAATAGGGTTAATACTGCTTCTTTCCCGAATTCTATAAATACCCTCTTTGCCCGCCAAAAAGTTCACAACGACTCTTTGAATACTGTTCGTCTTCTCTCTAACTCTTTTCTCTCAAGCAACCAGTGTGTTTCAGTCAAGAATCCTCAAGCCCGATGGCATCCATGGCGTTTATTGATGAACACAATGAGATCGCAATGCTTCAAAAGCCTCAGCAGGCTGCTGGATTTCATCAAATAGTTGATTTTCTCAAGTCCAGTCATATAGCTCATGCTCTTACAGTGTCCCCAACAATTTACATCGAGCACCAGACGCAATTTTGGGCCAATACCACCGCTGTTTCTGAAAACGGTGTGCAGTTTATCAAGACAAGGGTGTGTGACAAACCCTTGACAGTCTCTGAAGAGGTCATTCGCATCAGTCTATGACTAGACGATGCCTCAGGTATTTCCTTTATCTCTAATGAGGATTTGTTTTCCAATCTCACAAGAATGGGGTATGAAGGCCAAATGGGTGTTTTCAAATTTTACAAAGCCAACTTTTCTTCCCAATGGCGTTTCTTTGTTCATACTCTTATGCATTGTATTTCTCGAAAAACTACTGGATGGAGTCAGTTCAGTAGTACCATTGCTTATGCTTTGGTCTGCTTGTCCACTGCCAGAAAGTATAATTTTTCTCAAATGATTTTCAATGACCTTGTGTCAAACTTGGATAATAAAAAGAGTTTCTTCATGTATCCAAGATTTGTCCAGGCAGTTATCCCCTCTGAATTGACGGATATACCTCAGTTTAATGAGGTATATGTACCTAAAATCCCTAAGGGCAAGGTCTTTTCAAATATGAAAAGATCTGCCAAGGACTCGGAAGGAGTTGACACCCCATTGTTCTCTACAATGATGGTGGTGTCCCACAACCAAGAAGGTATGGCATCAGGGTCAAGGCCCTCACTAGATCATCCCACTGATAGCCAAACCCAACCTTCAATCACTATATCATTTCCTCAGTCCCTTGTTCTTAAGCCAAATCCAGTTATATCCAAAACTTATACAAAGAGAAAGGTACACAAGGCTCCTTCCCTTGTTGTACCTCCTACAAACCCAGAACCTCCAAGCCCTCTAATGGAGCATTCTCCATTAGAGAATATCTATAGGGAAACCACTGGGGTGTCTCCCAACCCCAAGGAGGTGCTCACTAAGGAGATGCCTGAGCATGTGGGTGAGAAGGCTGCCACTACTCCTGCTAGCACAGAGGAGGCCAGTGGTAACATCACAAAGACCTTCCCCATGGCAACTTTGAATGAGCAATCATCCAAAGGTCCCAGGTGCCAAGAAACCAAGGGGGTGGAGGGTGCTTCTGCTAGGCAGAAGACCTCTACTACTGAAAGATCCAATGATCCCTCAAAAGGGGGTAACACTCCTGGAGAAGGTGAGCACATATATAACTACAATGAATTGATGGAAACTATGGGAAACATTAATCTAGATGTCATCAAGCAAGGCTCAGATATAGAGGAGATGAAATTGATCATTCTGTTTCAACAAGTGCAGATTACCAAATTGAAGAAGTTGGTGATGAAGTTGGTACATAAAAAGAAACGAAAGCAGTTTGTTTTAAAGAAAAGGGAAGATGCTTTCAACAAGGGGGAGAATAAAGATGAAGGGGAGAAACACAGTTCCATTGGCATGGAAACTCAGTTTGAGGGGGAGCAGAATACAGAAAAAGAAAGTACAGAAGCAGAAAGTTCAAAAGCAGCAGAAAAGGCACAAGCAGCAGTAACAGGGCTATCTGTTGAAGAGATAGAAATTGCAGAAACCTTGGTCAAAGCAAAGAATGATACTCCCAAAGCCACTCAAAAGGCTAAGGGAGTAATAATCAAAGAAGGAGGTTCAGAAAATAAAGAAAAAGAGGTCAGTATGGAGGATGCAAAGAAGAAGGGAAAGGAGAAGATGGTTGAATTTGAGAAACCTTTAAAGAAAAAGAATCAGATAGAGTTAGATGAAGAAGTGGCCAAACAGCTTCAAGCAGAGTTGGCAAAGGAAGAAGAAATACAATTTGCCAAAGACAGAAAGCTTGCACTAGATATGGCCAAAAAGCTAAATAAAGAATATCAAAAGAATTTGAAGGATGCAGCTGCTGCCAAGATAATTACAAAGAAGGCTTCAAGGCAAAGGCTGGCATTAAAGCAAAGACAAAGACAACCCTCAAAGACCTTCCTGGCCAATCAAGAAAGGAGGAAGATGATAAACTTCCTGAAAGGAGCTCTTGGAGTTCCTGAAGGAATGTTTACTAACATGGCCTATGGTAGGATAGAGGAGTTGTATTCAAAGAAGATGGCAAAGCTTCAAGGGGATTCCACTCAAAGGGAAGAAGCTGAAAGGAGGATGAAAGAGAGGCATGATCTCAATATCCAACAACCCTTCCCTGAGAGTGAGGAAACCACTCCTTCAAAAGAAAAGGCTGAAGAAAAGAAGGAAGAACCTATTGCTATGGAAGTCAAATCTGCAAAGAGAGTGAAAACTCTAGCTTCAAAGAAACAGTCCAAAAATCCAAGGGTTGAAGAAGCAGAAATTGAGGCAGAACCATCTGTTGCAAGTCAAAGTGCACAACAATCAAGTCAGTCTAATGTGCATTATGAACTTTACATGACTATAACAGATAGTGAGCCAGTGAAGGCAGATCCCATTTCAGTCCAAGCCCCTGAAATCATCCACTGGGATATTCTTGAAGATCAAGGCAAAGAATATTTCAGAATCAAAAGAATAGGTGATCACTTTGAAGTCTATTCTACTTGGGGGAAGATAGTCAGATGTTGTTCCAGGTCAGACTTGGAAGAAATGTTTAAAGTGGGAATGAATCTGTATGGGGATGTGCTGAAGACTCCAGGGATGAACATCAAGAAACTAGCAATGGAGTATCTATGCATGATGTTCAGTCCAGATCTTGTCAAGCATGTCATCAAAGATGTATTCAAGTCTGTGGACAACTGGATGCTCATAGAAAGGTGTGGGGTGTATATCTTGACCATAGATAAAAGCTTTCATGAATATTATCTGGTGGATAAGATATATGACCACAGCCTAGCCAAGCTTCATGGGATGCTGAAAGCCAAATTAATTTGTCCTCAAGGCTCAGAAATGGCAAAGATTGTGGTTAGCAGGATAATCAATCAAAGTCTGGGACTGGATCCAAATTTGGGCAATTGAGCTTAAGTGTTGAAAGCATCATGAAGACCAAATCTGAAGAACTTGACTTCTTTTCTCTAAAAGTCAAGTTAGGGGGAGATTGTTGGGAACTGAAGATTTGTCTAAGTGATTACTACTGCCAGGCTATCAAGATTACTACTGCTAGTAGAATTAATACTGCTTAAAGAGTTAGTGCTTCTACTTGAGTAGTTAGTACTGCTTGGAGAGTTAGTACTGCTAGTAGTTAGTATTGCTGAAGATTAATACTGCTCAGAGTGTTAATACTGCTATGACTTAATACTGCTTATGTGATAATCAAGATACGCACAGATCAAGGTTTAAATATAATCATGGAAGGTTGAAGATAATTATGGAAGAATATACTGAAGATCTTTTATGTTTTGTAATTATCTTTTATTTCAGTATATGTATAGAATAATGTAGAATAGTTGGAAAAACAGAATGATTCATAAAGTTTTTGTTTTAGAGAGAGATTTAACCTCAAGGTTTACAATCCTAGTTCTAGAGAAGTAGAATTCGTCTTGGTGAGTCTGTTCATCAAGATTGAGGTTTTGTGTGAAAGCTTGTAACTTTAATCATTCAATAAAGTTTACAAGTTGTGATTTATACTTTACTGTTACATTGATATTTGAATATTAAAGTGTTTTTCCCCAACTTCTTTAATATTGTTTCTGAGTTTCATTATTCTTGTTAAGAATCAGATCCTGACATGGTCAAAACTTGAAGAGGACATTAGTGAGGTCTAATGGTGAAATACCATAAGAATGTTTCTAAAAAGGAATGTCGATCATCTAGATGAAGAAACATTTCACTAGAATGTAGATGCTTTTTTTTGAAACAACTTTAATTTGGACACCAAATACATCCAACAAGTCTAATTTACTTGTTTTGAAAAACTAATAAGAATGAACAAAGAGACACATATCCAATTGATAGTAGTTATAGCACATTGCTTCGAGTTGAAACCCCATCATGATCACATTAATTTGCATACTGTTTCAAACATGAGTTGGGCTTGTTGGTATCTCGATCTCAATAACAATGACCAACTCTTGAGACTCAATGTAAAGCAATGAAAGATTAGATTGATGTTTGTGCATACCTTCATAAATTTCAGAGAATCAGTACAATTTGAGTTGGACAAGAATACATAGATCCAATTATATATTATAGTTTGATATATGTATAATCTCTTAAACATTTCCCATAATTTCAGTGTGGTTAACAAAATTTCTAACTCATCCACCTAGAAAACCCACCAATCATAACTACTCCTAGTCGGTAAAATTGTGCAAAAGCTACATAATCCATATCAAGATGTATGTCTTTTGTAACCTGTAAAGTAGAAGTGGAAGTAGCTTACGTGATTCATGACAAATTGAAAAGCTCCCAGAAATCTTGTCTTCGAATCACTCTCCTATCTGTCTCACAACAACTGCATAATAACATAAGTAGATTTAGAAAAATTTCCAATAAGAGGTAACTTCATTATATGATGAATATTATGATTCAAATAAGAAGTATGCTAGCCAAATAAATGGGAAAAACCTGAAAAATGTAAAGAACAACATATTGGTATCAGTAGAGATAAGCTAACTTAGTTAACAACAAAATCAATGAAATATTTCAAATGATGATGTTTAGTAAACAAAATCAAAGGAAAAATCTTGCTGGTAATCGACTTAGAACCAGGAATCACGATATTCATGTAACAAAAAGGGACAACATTAGATTTTTGACAACATCCAATAGATGAGAAGGCTCTGGCTAGTGGATTATCCACAACAGACTCACATGTTGAACAACAAACTTATGCTTCCAGTTTAGTAGCATTTCAAACACACTCAAGATGTTTGGTTCTCAGGTTCTAGAGCAGAACATAGAAAGGAAGGAGAAAGAGTAGAAAATCAACATAAAAAACAATACACGCCTGATTAAATTAAAGTGTTAAGAAACACATGTCTTAGAGGGTGAGATAGAAAAATCCCAAATATGAGGATTAAGTTGCAGCAAAGTCACGTAAGGGGGTGTTTGGTTTTTTGTCCAGTCATGTTTTAATTTTAAGAAGTTAGGATTTGCTTAAATAAACCACTAGTGGGTTTTGTGGTACCTACAATAAGGGCATGTGGAGTCGGTCAATTACAACAGTTGAAGCCATGATCAATTGTTGAGTTAGTGTCCTAGAATGTAGCAAAACCGTTTATTTTGATTATATTTAAAGTCCCCTTCGATGAATGAAAAGGTAGGACGATTCTACTAAAACAACTCTTGTGGTTCATTCTTAGTGTAAAACAATACTTTTTTTCCCTTGGTTTTTAACAGGAACCCACATTAAAGCTATTTCGGATAATTGTTTGTAGTGGGAACCATATTAGGCTTTAAGAACTTTGAATTGAAGAAAGAAAGGTTTGAAATAACACAATTCATTGCAGGTGGTGTCTGGAGGTTAAACGTATTGGGAAGAAACTATTCGTAAAGAAAGAAAGTTTTTGTACAATTACTTTTTTCATTAAGATAGTTTGAGGCTTTCCTTAGCATATTGTCTTCCTTGATCGGTGGTAGTGGAGAGGATAAAATGAATGCATCAACAACTTGTACTTTATGCATCACAACTTGTAATTAAGAAATTTTCAAATTTCAAGCTTTAAGAAGTAGTACCTGTTGCAAGAGAAATTGTAATTAAAAGTTTTTACTCAAACATATTAATGTAGTATAGATAAGAAGAAAATGACCATAGGGTTTCTTTTTTGTAAATCCCAAAAACTTAATTAATATTTAATTTTAAAATTTGATGTATAAGACTTATATTGTACAACTTATGCAACACAAGTTATAAGGCCATCCACTACAACGATTTCTAATGGATTTTAACCAATTTCTAATTAAAAAATTGTGATGGTTGTAAGTATGATCTTTTAATAAGAATTTGTTTTTTTTTATAATTGTTAATGTCAAATCAATACTTTTTGTTGATGTGACAGTAAATAGTATAAGAAATTATAGTATATAACTTATTAATAAGAAATTGTTTTTGTCACATGATGTTTTTTTGAAGTATGTTTATGAATAATTTATTGAATGAGATTTTCGTAATAAAAAATACAAATAGTTTGATTGTTAATTTTTCGATTTTCTCATTTGATGATATAGACGATGTTGTTAATCTTAGTATAACTATGCCTCAAATATCTCGTAGCATACTTTTTGAGTACGAAAACTATCTCTAAAATCACATACAAGTACGTAATAAATCAACGAATCATTGTTTTCAATTATATTTGGTTGACGAAATGTTGCATGTTTAATATAATTTTTCTTTTTTTATTAATAAATTAAATAAATGTAAATAGATTAAAATTACATGAAACATTAAAATTAAAAAAAATTATATTTAATTATAAACATTTATTTATTGTATCAAAAACATTTTATAAATTAAATTATTGAATTTTTTTACGTTATTATAATTATTTATATAATAAATGATTTGGTATTAAGCTATAATAAATAATATCTGATAGTAGTTTTGTTGTTATTTGGTTAAAATATAATTTTTTACGATGAGGTGTCACTTTAGAAATTGGTTAAAAATACTCGTATTGGAGGATAATTTCTAAATTATTTATAAAGTTGACGTGATATTTTAGAAATTTGTATTGTAGTATTTGGTCTAACTCCGACTGTAACACCCTGGTTTTTCCTTTGTAAATTGTTTCGTTTAACCTTAAAATCTAATTGAAAAGACAAGGTTTACTTAGTGAAAGTGTTGGGATGAAACCATGTGAGAAATCCATAAAAAACACTTGAAATCAGAAACAACAACAACTTGCACGACTTTTCCCACGGGCTCAAGTCGCCTGGCTAGTCACGTAAGTAACTGTGGTTTCGACTCCAGTGTAGCGTGCGGCTTTCCTCGCGACTTCAAGTCGTGTGGGAAACCGCGGAGAGCATCTGATCGATTTATTGGGTTTCGACCCCCCCACCCCAAGACCCTCATTCAATTCTCCATTTTCTCCCAACTCACTTTCCCTTTTATCCCATTTCATTTTATTCGATTTTGAAGCATTGAATGCTCCATTTCTTCACTTCCTCAAGGATTTCCATCATCATTCAAGTTTGTGAAGTCTAGAGTTCAAGGATTTGGCATATCACTTCTTCATCCTTACCTCAAGATCTAGAGTTTCTAGGTTTTTATCCAAAAACCTAATTTGTGACTTCATTGTCAACTTTTAAACCTTATATAAGTCAAAATTACGCTTTTGAACTTATTAGCATCTCCATGTTTACATTTTCCTTAGTTGCAAGATTTTGACCTAAAATGGGTTTTTGGAGATTTAAAGGTTATATATATATATATATATATATATAGGGGCAGGTTCAAATGAGAAGCTAAACATTTTGCGAGAAGGCGAGAAGTGTTTAATCATATATGATACACAAGCTTAATCATATATGATTAAACACATGTTATATTGGCAATACATAGACGTTTAATCATATATCCACAGGCCGTGTAATCATATATGATATCACACTTCTCGCCTTCTCGCAAAATGTTTAACTTCTCGCATGATCCTTCCTCTCTCTCTCTCTCTCTCTCTCTCTATATATATATATATATGGAATTTGTTGTTGGAAAAGTTGATTTGTGGTGTGACTCATGTTCTTCTTACATACTTATGAATAAAATTTATGGAGGAATTCATTTTATGATATTTAGGGTTTCTCTAAAAGTTGGTGATTTTATTTGGAAGTGGATAGAAAATGATTTTTGGCCAAGATTTATCAAGGGCTAGTAAATGTTAGAAAAACCTTATTTTGGAGGCATTATGTGTGAGAAATGGAAACGACCCTTGTTAGTTATACATAGATTAAATGTAAGGAAAATTGTATTATAAAGATTCTCCATGTTGACTATGATTGTTAACATAGCTTTGTCACAAATGAAGCTGTGAATAACCGTAGATTATTACTATTAGATCCATAGGAATAGGAATTGCTTCATTTTGGGATGTTGTCCCTATGTAACTAGTTGAGATATTGGGTCCTCGGAGGTAACTTGGTATGGTTATGTGGGACCGGTTATTAGCCATGGGCCGTAACTGTAATCCTAGTGAATGAGTATGACTTGGATCCTCGGGTGCCCTCCCCCACATATGAGTACGAGCCGACATTGTTCGTGGCCATGGGTCCAAGTATTGAGCTCACAACTCGGAGAGTGACTTACTTTTGTGTTCCGCCACGATCCTTGGAAATCGGGTCTCCCCCGTTATCGTAAGATGTTTTGGACTGAAATGTCCTTATGTGGTTGTTTGTTACACTTTATCTATCCAACTCATTGAAAAGTTATTTATTATATTTAATATCATTTCCAAATTATTGGTGTAAACTGTTTGTTCTCACTAGGCGTAAAGCCTAACACTTTTTCTCAAATGACGTGTATAACAGGTTCCCTTAGCGGTGGGTCGCCCGAGGTTTGAGGAAAGAGCATCGGGTCATTGAGGCATTTTTGGTGATAGATATATTTGGAGACATGGCGTACAAAAGTTATAGCATTCTAGGAATTTGGGTTGACAACCAATATAATGTAGATGTAAAATGTTTATATTAGTTTTTTTGTCGATTTTAATATTCTTTCACAGGGTTTGTAAACGCTATTATACATTTACCCGTTTGGGTTGTTTCCATTATTTATAAACGTCATATTTCCGAAATTTCGAATTTTAAATTACTCCAATTTTTAGGGTGTTACAAGCTGGTATGAGAGCTCTAGTTTAAGTGAACTAGGCATGAATGTAAGATGTCTAAACTTAAGCTGAGATTATTAAGTTATGATTGGCGAGATTTGGGTAGAATTCTAAGATAGGATGGTCTTAGAGTCGACAAAATTACACTAATTGAGAATTGTGATGATGGTAACGAGAATCCTTGTATATAATATGTTCATAATTTCACTTAGCTAATGTTATTATGAATGTATTTTTACGTGAGTATGTTGGACATGTTATTGTTATGACGATTGATGAATGTAATAGTACGTTACCTTCGTGTTTATCTCTTTTAATCTCCTTCTTAACTCCATTCCCATTTGTGCGTGGCAGATTAAGGATGGTTAGTACGTGAGGTAGACCGCGTACACGTGTCGACGAGGTCGAGGCGAAAACTTCAACAGTTGATCAACCAGAAAGGGTTGAGGTCGCTACTCGTCCACTCATACCTCCTTTGTTGGGCGGAGGACCTGAGGTTATACCAAGGGTTGAGCTCGCCTCGTCTAACCCGATCATACGTGAAGTGACCCCTCAATCCGAGATGATGGCCAATATGATGTTGTTGATGAATGAGGTTATGGCCAAGCAACAAGATTTCCTTCTGAAAGTGATTGAGGACCATGATGTGAGCAACCATATATATGAAACGGTTGCAGAGAATGTGGTAGTGGTTGTTGGGAACTGAAGATTTGTTTAAGTATGATTACTGCTGCCAGTACAACATGGTTACTACTGCTGAGCCAAATTACTACTGCTTGTAGAAATTAATACTGCTAAGTATAGTTACTACTGCTGGTGAAGATTAATACTGCTCAGAGTGTTAATGCTGCTATGACTTAATACTGCTTATGTGATAATCTTGGTAAGCCGCGCAGATTAAGGTTTGAAGATAATCATGGAAGGTTAAAGATAATTATGGAAGAATATACTGAAGATATTTTATGTTTTGTAATTATCTTTTATTTTCAGTATATGTATAGAATTATTCAGAATAGTTTGTTAGACGAGTATTCTAAGCTTTTGTTTTGAGAGAGAATTGACCTCAAGGTTTACAACCCTAGTTCTAGAGAAGTAGAATTCGTCTTGGTGAACCTGTTCATCGAGATTGAGGTTTTGTGTGAAAGCTTGTAACTTTAATCATTCAATAAAGTTTACAAGTTGTGATTTCTACTTTACTGTTACATCGATATTTGAATATTAAAGTGTTTTTCCGCAACTTCTTTAATATTGTTTCTGAGTTTCATTATTCTTGTTAAGAATCAGATCCTGACAAGTGGTATCAGAGCCTAGTATTCTCAGAAACCTTCATTTATCATGGACAACACAGTTGAATCAAACAGTACTCTTGTTTCAAAGGTTCCCATGCTCAAACCTAATGAGTTTGACATGTGGAAAATTAGGATCAAGCAGTACATCCTCCTTACAGACTTTTCTATGTGGGACATTGTTGAGAATGGTCCCTCTGCTGAAGGTAAAATTGGACAAGATGGAAGAAGGCCACCTCCAAAAACTGATGCTGAGAAGAAAGTGAGACAGTTGGAGATGAAAGCCTTAAGCACCCTGCTTTTGGCCATTCCTAATGAGTATCAACATCAGTTTCACCACTGCACTGATGCTCAGATTCTATGGAATGCTTTAGAGAAGAGATTTGCTGGCACCAAGAGCACTAAGAGGAATCAAAGGGATATTCTCAAGCAGCAATATGAAAATTTTACATCTTCAAAGAATGAGTCTATGACTCAAAATTTTGATAGATTCAATAAGTTAATTGATGAGTTAGCTACTGTTGGAGTACAGATGGAACAAGATGATGTCAACCGAAAGTTCCTCAGAATTCTTGGAGATGAATGGACCATGTACACTGTTTCATTCAGACATAATGACAAATTGGAAGAAAAGGAACTGGATGATCTGTACAATGATCTGAGAGTGTTTGAATCTGAGGTGGAAGCAAAGAAGAAGCCTACTGGATATGTTCATAATGCTGAACTCCTATCAGCATCAACTGATTCTACTGCTAACTCTGAATCAATTAATGCTGCTAATGGAGTAAATCAAGAAAAAGGCAATGAATCTGTTTTTTGAAGCCTTTCTTTCCAGCCATGGTAACTCCTCTTTAATCAATGATGACTTGGAACAGCTTCATCCTGATGATCTTGAAGAGATGGATATTAAATGGCAGATGGTCATGCTTTCTATGAGGGTGAAGAAGTTCATCAAGAGGACTGGGAGGAACAACTTCTCCCAAAGAAGAGAAGATGAAGCAGGCTTTGATAAGTCAAAGGTGGAGTGCTACAAGTGTCATATGAAGGGACACTTTGCCAGGGAATGCAAAAGTGGAGTGTCTCACAACAATCACCAACAAGCTCATACTGGAAGTTTCAACCACAACAGAAACTCTGCTCAAGCTCTTGTTTCTCAACAAGGAATGGGGTTTGACTGGAGTGATCAAGAAGAAGAGGCCATTCAAAATCAAGCTCTCATGGGAGAGGAATCTGATCTTCCAACTGAGGTACTCTCTAATCTCTGTTCTCAAACTTGTATAGACAATGTTAAAAGGTACAGGGATCACAACCAGAGTATGAGTGATGACCTTAAGAGGTTAGAAAAGGATAGAAAAGACTATGTGAAAATTGTTGAGTGGTTTGAGGAACAAATTAAACGGTTCCAAGCCAATGAACTTCAACACACATATGATACAAATTACTGGAAGTGGGAGAAAAATGAGCTAGAAATCCAACAGAGTTCTAGTAGTTAATACTGCTTGCTATGTCCAAAACAGAGTTCTAGTAGTCAAGCCTAAGAACAAGACACCATATGAGCTTTTAAATAAAAGAAAACCATTTATTGGTTTTTTCAAACCTTTTGGGTGTCCTTGTACCATTCTCAATACCAAAACTCACTTAGGAAAGTTTGATAGCAAAGCAGATGATGGTTTTCTTGTTGGTTACTCATCTCAGAGTAAGGCCTACACAGTGTTTAATTCTTCTTCTAGAATAATTGAGGAAAGTGACAATGTCAAATGCAATGAGAACTCACCAAATCCTATTGGTTCAGGTCCTCAGTGGTTATTTGACATTGATTCACTAACTAACTCTTTGGGTTTCAGTAGTGATGATCATGCATGATCAGGAAGTAGAGGATCTTGGGATGAACAAGTACAAGATATTATTCCTCAGTCTGTGATCTTTCCCATACCTACAATGAATCCTGTTGAAATATGTGAAACAGAGACTGTTACTGAACCAATTCAGAGTGAAGAAGAAAGAAGAGATGAGGAGAATCCAGAGCATGAAGAGCCAGAAGTAGCTGATGAGATCCCCTCAGCTGACTTAAATGACTACAATTTAGATGTGGGAATTAATGAAGAACCTAGTCATCAGACAAGAACTCAGAAGAATCATCCTCCTGAGCTGGTAATAGGAGACATCACTTCTCCTATGATGACTAGGAATCAAAGCAGACTTCAAGATTTGCAGGATCAGCAGCATATAGTACTCTCTTGCTTTATATCTCAGATTGAGCCTAAGAAGGCTTATGATGCAATGAAAGATTCAAGTTGGATAGAATCCATGCAAGAAGAGTTGCTACAGTTTAAATTGCAAGATGTTTGGGACTTGGTGGGCCTTCCAAAAGGTCATAGAGCAATTGGCACCAAGTGGATTTTCAGAAATAAAAAGGATGAGAGAGGAATAGTAATCAGGAACAAAGCAAGGCTAGTGGCACAAAGGTACACTCAGGAAGAAGGCATAGACTATGAGGAAGTCTTTGCTCCAGTTGCACGGGTAGAGGCAATTAGGCTGTTTCTAGCCTATGCCTCATATATGAAGTTCAAGGTATATCCGATGGATGTGAAGAGTGCCTTTCTATATGGAACAATTGATGAAGAAGTATACGTCTGTCAGCCCCTTGGATTTGAAAATCCATCATATCCTGACAGAGTATACAAACTTAAGAAAGTACTCTATGGTCTACATCAAGCCCCAAGAGCATGGTATGATACTCTGTCTACCTATCTTTTGGAAAATGGGTTTGAAAGGGGAATCATTGACAAGACCCTTTTCATTAAAAGAAGTAAGAAGGACACCCTACTTATTCAGATCTATGTGGATGACATCATATTTGGATTCACAAAAGATCAGACGTGTAGAGACTTTGAAGAGTTGATGCACAAGAGCTTTAAAATGAGTTCAATGGGTGAACTCACTTTCTTCCTTGGGCTTCAAGTGAAACAGCAGAAATATGGTATTTTAATAAGTCAATCAAAGTATGTGAAAGACATCCTAGATAAGTATGGTTTATCAGACTCAAAGCCAGCAAGCACACCAATGGAAACACATAAACAGATCACTGCTGATCTCGAGGGGGAGGATGTTGATGTCCATCTTTATAGATCAATGATTGGATCTCTCATGTATCTCACAACCTCAAGACCAGATATCATGTTTCCAGTGTGTGTGCCAGATTCCAAGTCAAGCCAAAGCAGTCACATCTTCAAGCTGTTAAGAGGATTTTCAGATACTTAAGAGGGAAACCTAGATTAGGTCTTTGGTATCCTTATGAATCTACTTTTGACTTGATTGCATATTCAGACAGTGACTTGGGTGGTGCTAATATGGATAGAAAGTCTACTTCAGGAGGATGTCAGCTTTTGGGTGCAAGACTAGTTTCCTGGCAGTGTAAGAAGCAAACCACAGTGTCCTTATCCACAACAGAAGCTGAGTACATTGCTGCTGCAAGTTGCTACTCTCAGGTTCTATGGATTCAGAATCAAATGCTGGACTATGGGGTAACCTTTCTTCATACTCCAATCCTCATTGACAATAGCAGTGTTATTAGCATTGTTAACAATCCAGTCAAGCACTCCAAAACAAAGCACATTGAAATCAGGTATCATTTTATTAGAGACTGCAATGAAAAGAAGCTTATTCAAGTTGCTAAAGTTCATACTGATAACCAGTTTGCTGATCTATTCACTAAAGCTTTTGATGTGGGTAGATTCACTTTCTTGGTCACAAGTGTGGGCATGATCAACTCTGAATGATCTCATGTTTAACAGTGTAAGTATCGTTAATGCTGTCAGTGCAGTTTTAATGCTGCCAGTGCAAAGTTACTACTGCAGGTTCATTATTACTACTGCTAGTCTGAGTTACTACTTCAGGTATGTGTTACTACTGCTAGTTAGTTATTACTGGTAGTTGGTTACTACTGCTCTCAGTTAATACTGCGAGTGGGTCAATACTGCTTTAACTGAAATTATGGTTAATACTGCTTCTTTCCTGAATTCTATAAATACTCTCTTTGCCCGCCAAAAAGCTCACAACGACTCTTTGAATACTGTTCGTCTTCTCTCTAACTCTTTTCTCTCAAGCAACCAGTGTGTTTCAGTCAAGAATCCTCAAGCCAGATGGCATCCGTGGCATTTATTGATGAACACAATGAGAACGCAATGCTTCAAAAGCCTAAGCAGGCTGCTGGATTCCATCAAATAGTTGATTTTCTCAAGTCCAGTCATATAGCTCATGCTCTTACAGTGTCACCACAAATTTACATCGAGCACCAGAAGCAATTTTCGGCGAATGCCACCGCTGTTACTGAAAACGGTGTCCAGTTTATCAAGACAAGGGTGTGTGACAAACCCTTGATAGTCTCTGAAGAGGTCATTCGCATCAGTCTACGACTAGACGATGCCTCAGGTATTACCTCTATCTCTAATGAGGATTTGTTTTCCAATCTCACAAGAATGGGGTATGAAGGCCAACTAGGTGTTTTCAAATTTTACAAAGCTAACTTTTCTCCCCAATGGCGTTTCTTTGTTCATACTCTTATGCACTGTATTTCTAGAAAAACTACTGGATGGAGTCAGTTCAATAGTACCATTGCTTATGCTTTGGTCTGCTTGTCCATTGCCAGAAAGTATAATTTCTCACAAATGATTTTCAATGACCTTGTGTCAAACTTGGATAATAAAAAGAGTTTCTATATGTATCCAAGATTTGTCCAGGCAGTTATCACCTCTGAATTGACGGATATGCCTCAGTCTAATGTGGTATATGTACCTAAAATCCCCAAGGGCAAGGTCTTTTCAAATATGAAAAGATCTGCCAAGGACTCGGAAGGAGTTGACACCCCATTGTTCTCTACAATGATGGTGGTGTCCCACAACCAAGAAGGTATGGCATCAGGGTCAAGGCCCTCACTAGACCATCCCACTGATATCCAAACCCAACCTTCAACCACTATATCACTCTCTCAGTCCCTTGTTCTTAAGCCAACCCAGTTATATCCAAAACTTATACTAAGAGAAAGGTACACAAGGCTCCTTCCCTTGTTGTACCTCCTACAAACCCAGAACCTCAAAGCCCTCTAATGAAGCATTCTCCATTAGAGAATATCCATATAGAAACCACTGGAGTGTCTCCCAACCCCAAGGAGGTGCTCACTAAGGAGATGCATGAGCATGTAGGTGAGAAGGTTGCCACTACTCCTGCTAGCACAGAGGAGGCCAGTGGTAACATCACTAAGACCTTCCCCACGACAACTTTGAATGAGCAATCATTCAAAGGTCCCGGGTGCCCAGAAACCAAGGGAATAGGTGGTGCTTCAGTCTGGATGGAGATCCCTATTAAACATTCCAATGATCCCTCAAAAGGGGGTAACACTCCTGGAGAAGGTGAGGATAGATATGACTACTAGGAATTGATTTCTGCCATGTCCAACATGGCAACTGAACTGGATTCTCACAAGCAGGTTGTAAATGAACTCAAGAAAGTCATCATCAACCAGCAAGAAGAAATCAGCACCTTAAAGAAGTTGGTTAAGAAGGTGGTTCAAAGAAGGTCAAAGCAAAGATTTGAGCTCAAAAGAAGGAACCTAGTGGATGATGCTCCCAAAAAGGGGGAGTCAAAAGCTGAGGTCAACATGGAGAATGCTAAGAATAAGGGGGAGAAACATGGATATGAGGGGGAGTTTGCTGGTGGTAGTGGGGATAAGGTACAAGCAGTAGAAACAGAAACAGGGTTTGAAAAAGCAGCAGTTACAGAGAAAGCAGTAGAAACATAAACAATGTTTGAGAAAGCAGCAAAAACAGTTAATGTTGCTGAAATAAATGAAGCAGCAGAAATTGTTCAAGAGATATTAACCGACATCCTTAGCAGAAATTTGGAAGAAATTGAGATAGCTGAAGCATTAATCAAGGCTAAACATGACACTCCTAAGGTCACTTCAAAGACCAAAGGAGTTTTCATCAAAGACAATGCTGAGGTTATCAAGAAAGCTAGTGCTGATAAGGTAGCAAGCAAGGACAAAGGCAAAACCAAGATAGTGGAATCTGACCAACCACTTAAAAAGCAAAAGTTGGTTGAGTCAGATGAAGCTTTGGCTAAGAAAATTCAGGCAGAACTTGAGCAAGCAGAAAAAGATCAAGTGGAAAAAGATAGGGAGATGGCAAGAGGTCTAGCTGCAGAGCTTAATGAAGCATATCAAAAGAGTTTGGCAACAGAGATGGCATAGAAGAAATCTGCAATTATAAATAATCCTGTAATGATCAAAATGGGTGTAAAGAAGAGGCAACCTTCACAGACCTACCTTGACACCCAAGAGAGAAAGAAGATGATCACTTTCCTCAAAGGTGCTGTGGGAGTCAAAAAGGAAATGTTCACAAAAATGTCATTTGATCAAATCAAAGGTTTGTATGAGGCAGAGATGACTAAGTTACAAGGAAATGACCAAGCAAGAGTTGAAGTGGAAAAGAAGATGAAAGAGAGGCATGACCTTCAAATACAAAAACCATTTCCTGATGATCAAGAAACACCAAGGAAGGAAGCTACTCTAGGTGAAAGTTTGAGGACTTTGAAAAGAATAAAAATGATGGCAAGAAGAAAACCAGCTAAGAAACCTAGAGTGGATGAGGAAGAAGCTGAGAAAGAATAGAAGGTAGCTGAAGAAGAAGGGGCACCTAAGTCTGATGAACAGGAAGATCAATATCAGGAAGAACCATTCAGTACTTCTAATGTGAATATGTACATGGTGGTGATGGAAAAAGTGCCTGAGCCTATAACAGCTGAACCGGTTGGTGTCAAGCCTCCTGAGATTATTCACAGGGATACCAGTTACAAAACTTGTGATGGAATATCTATGCATGTTGTTCAAGCCAGAGGAAGTTCAACATGTTATCAGAAATGTTTTCAAAACCATTAACAACTGGACTCTGTATGAAAGAACTGGAGTATATGCACTGGCTATGGATACAAATCACATTGAATACTTCTTAGTGGATAGAGTTTACAACCATAGCAGGCTAAAGCTGCATGCTATGTTGAAGAAAAAGCTTGGTTGAGCACCAGATTCTGCAATGGCAAGATACTTGATCCAGAGAACTCTTAATCAAAGTTTGGGGCTGAATCCTGATACAGGATTATGAGCAATGGAGTTTTGGGAGCATCTGAAGAACTTGACTTCTCTTCTCTAAAAGTCAAGTTAGGGGGAGATTGTTGGGAACTGAAGATTTGTTTAAGTATGATTACTGCTGCCAGTACAACATGGTTACTACTGCTGAGCCAAATTACTACTGCTTGTAGAAATTAATACTGCTAAGCATAGTTACTACTGCTGGTGAAGATTAATACTGCTCAGAGTGTTAATGCTGCTATGACTTAATACTGCTTATGTGATAATCTTGGTAAGCCGCGCAGATCAAGGTTTGAAGATAATCATGGAAGGTTGAAGATAATTATGGAAGAATATACTGAAGATCTTTTATGTTTTGTAATTATCTTTTATTTTCAGTATATGTATAGAATTATTCAGAATAGTTTGTTAGACGAGTATTCTAAGCTTTTGTTTTGAGAGAGAATTGACCTCAAGGTTTACAACCCTAGTTCTAGAGAAGTAGAATTCGTCTTGGTGAGCCTGTTCATCAAGATTGAGGTTTTGTGTGAAAGCTTGTAACTTTAATCGTTCAATAAAGTTTACAAGTTGTGATTTCTACTTTACTGTTACATCGATATTTGAATATTAAAGTGTTTTTCCGCAACTTCTTTAATATTGTTTCTGAGTTTCATTATTCTTGTTAAGAATCAGATCCTGACAGTGGTTCGATCCGGGGGCACCAGACATGTGATTCCCACCGAAGAGCCTACAACGGTAGATGTAAGGCAAGGTAGGAGGGCGTGCTCCTACAAATCCTTCTTTTGTAGCAAGCCACCTGAATTTTCTGGATCAGACAACCTAGTTGCGTGCATGGATTGGATTCGCGAGATAGAGCATGCCTTTGACTCCAGCGAGTGTGAAGAGGGTCAGAAAGTTCGCTTTGGGTCTCAGATGCTTCGAGGGCCCGATCTCATTTGGTGGAATGTCACTAAGTCCACCCTCTTGCCCACTGTTTTGGCTCAACTGACTTGGACCTCTTTCAAGGAAAAAGTCATGAAGGAATATTGCAACGAGTGGGCCATGGATAAAATTGAGCCCGAGTTTCGAGCTCCCAAGAAGGGGAGCATGCCGGTGAGGGAGTACACCCAAAAATTCATGGAGAAACTTGGTTTGGTGGGGGCATGTGGCTCCGACTGAAAAGGAGAGGGTGAAGGCCTATTTGAAGGGCCTACCGGCAGACATGATGCGATGGTCCGAAACTCCAAAGCCATCACCCTCCGTGAGACCGTTGAGGAGGCCCAGATCATGGAAGATGTCTACGCCCGAGGCAAGGAAGAGAGAGCCGAGGTGGGAGAGAAAAGAAAATGGGAAAGTAATCCCGGACAACCCAATAGGTCTCGGCCATTCATCGGGAATCAAAACTTTAATAACCGACGTGAAGTTCGATGGTGCCAAAAGTGTCGGAGCAAGCACTATGGCAATCACAACTCCACCCCTTTTCTGTGCTTAGAGTGTGGGAAGACCGTTTACCCTACGATAGATTGCCCGGTGAGGGGGATTATCTGCTTTGAGTGCAAAGCACCAGGGCATGTGAAGAGGGATTACCCGAAGATAAAGGCGGGTAGCACGCCGGAGAAGAAAGACAACCCTCCGAGGGTTCCAAGTCGAGCCTTTCAAATGACCACCGAGAAGTCCAAGGCATCGACGGATGTGGTATCGGGTATGTTTCTCCTAAACTCTGTACCTGCTCGTGTGCTTTTTGATTCTGGTGCTAGTTTCTCTTTCGTGTCCGAATCTTTTCGCCAAAAGCTTGCTATGCCTACTAGTAGTCTAGAGGATGCCTTAGTGGTTGAGATAGCAAATGGTGGTCAGGTGTTAATCTGTGATGTCTTGAAGGAATGAACTCTTGGTATCGAAGGGAAGGAATTTCCAATCAATTTGATACCTATAGTCATTGGCGGGTTCGACGTGGTAGTCGGTATGGATTGGTTAGCGAACAATCATGCTGAAATCGTATGCTCCAAGAAACTAATTTGACTCCCCATTTCTAGCGGTGATGTTGTGACTGTTTATGGTGAGAGAAGAAAGAGTGATGTGGCGATCATCACCATGGCTAAGGCACGAAAATGTTTGGTGAAGGGATGCTCATCCTTCCAGGCGTACGTAATTGATGCCAAGATCGAGAAGAAGAAACTCGAGGACGTAAAGGTGGTGCACGAGTTTCCCGATCGTCAAGTGGAGTTTCAGATTGACCTTGTTCCGGGGGCGGCTCCGATTGCTCGAGCCCCTTACCGGTTGGTACCATTCGAAATGCAAAAGATGATGTCTCAACTTCAAGATCTTCTTGAGAAGGGTTTTTTGAGACCGAGCTTGTCACATTGGGGACCACCGGTCTTGTTTGTCAAGAAGGACAGCACGATGCGGATGTACATCGACTACTATAAATTGAATAAGGTCACAGTGAAGAACAAGTATCCGCTTCTGAGAATCAATGACTTGTTCGATCAAATCCAAGGAGCGGGTTTCTTCTTAAAGATTGATTTGCGTTCGGGATATCACCAAGTGAAGGTGAAGAAAGAAGACATCCCGAAGACGGCATTTAGGATGCATTACGACTATTATGAATTTCTATTAACGTCGTTCAGCCTAACTAACGCGCCGACCGTGTTTATGGATTTAATGAATAGAGTGTACAGACCATTCCTCGGCAAGTCGGTCATTGTGTTCATCTATGACATACTCGTGTATTCCAAGAGTGAGGCGGAGCACGAGCAACACCTTCGGGAAGGCCTAGAAGTGTTGAGAAAGGAGAGGCTTTATGCTAAGTTCTTCAAGTGTGACTTTTGGTTGGAGGATGTTCAATTCTTGGGTCACGTTGTCACTCGAGATGGAGTGAAAGTGAACCCCTCTAAAATTAAAGCTATGATGAATTGGGAACCTCCCAAGAGTCCATCCGAGATACGGAGCTTGTTGGATTTAGCGGGCTACTATCAGAGATTTATTCAAGACATTTCCAAGATTGCCTCTTCACTCACTGCTTTAACCCGGAAGAACGTGAAGTTTGTTTGGAATGAAGCGTAAGAGAAGGTGTTCCGGACTTTACAAAAGAAATTGTGTGAAGCTCCCATACTATCTCTACCCGAAGGATCGGAAAGTTTTGTGGTTCATAGCGACGCTTCAAAAATGGGTTTAGGTTGTGTGTTGATGCAAAGAGGCAAGGTGATCGCCTACACGTCAAGATAACTAAAAGTGCATGAGAAAAATTACCCTACCCATGACTTGGAGTTAGCAGCGGTAGTGTTCGCATTGAAGCTATGGCGACATTACCTCTATGGCACGAAATGTACCCTCTACACAGATCATAAGAGTTTGAAGTACGTCTTTGATAAAAAAGAACTGAATATGAGACAAAGGTGGTGGCTCGAGTTACTCAAAGATTACGATTGCGAGTTGCTTTACCACCTTGGTAAGGCGAACGTGGTAGCCGATGCGTTGAGTCAGAAGGAATACAACTGAAGCATTTGGGCTACCCTTTCAAAAATCGAGTTGGTGTCGAGTCTCATTGAGAAAATCAAGACGACTCAAGCAGAGGCTTTGTTGGAAGAGAACCTCAAGGATGAAGTAATGACGAAGCAACGATTACTCTTGACGGAGGATAGTCGTGGAGTGAAGCTATTCAATGGACGAGTTTGGGTGCCCAAGGTTGGGGGTAATCGTGAACTCCTTCTTGAAGATTCCCATAAGTCCAAGTATTCCGTCCATCGGGGGAGTACAAAGACGTACCTGGATTTTAAACTGCATTATTGGTGGCTGGTAATGAAACTAGATGTATCACGTTACGTGGAGCGTTGTGTGACTTGCTTACAAATGAAGGCCGAGCATCAACGACCGTATGGGAGTCTTCAATCCTTGGAGATCCCCGAATGTAAATGGGAACACATTATCATGGATTTCGTGACTAAATTGCCCAAAACTTTACGGGGTCACGATACCATATGGGTAATAGTTGATCGGTTGACCAAGAGCGCTAACTTCTTGGCCATGCGCAAGACTCTACCAATGGACAAGTTGGCAAAGATTTACATCGATGAAGTGGTTTCAAGGCATGGAGTGCCCTTGTCTATTGGGTTGGATCACAATAGTCGGTTCACTTCAAACTTCTGGGATGGCCTACAGAAAGAGTTTGGTACAAGAGTAAAATTGAGTACGACTTACCATCCCCAAACCTACGGCCAAAGTGAAAGAACGATTCAGACGCTAGAGGAAATGATAAGGTCTTGCATGATCGATATCGGGGGTAGTTAGGACTTTTACCTACCTTTGGTGGAGTTCGCATACAATAATAGCTACCACTCGAGTATTGGAATGACACCATTTGAATCCTTGTACGGGCGGAATTGCAGAACTCCCATGTGTTGGCTTGAAGCGGGAGAGAAGCAATTCGCTAGAATCAAAATCGTGTAGGATACTGCCGACAAGGTGAAGGGTATTCGGGAACGGTTGAAAGCGGCTCAAGACCGGAAAAAGAGCTATACCAACAAGAAGAGGAGGCCGATGGAGTTCCAAGTGTCTCCTTGGAAGGGTATAATTCAGTTCGGAAAGCGCGGGAAGTTGAGTCCCCGTTTCCTTGAGTCATTCACGGTGCTTAAGCGTATAGGTTTACAAGCCTACCAATTGGAACTCCCACGGGAAATGAGAAAAATCCATAACACTTTCCATGTTTGTTATCTCCGAAAGTGCTTGGTGGAAGAAAATAGCGTCATTCCTCTCTCGGAGATAAGGGTGGATGAAGGAAATCGTTGTGTGGAAGAACCAGACGCAATCCTAGAGAGGAAATCTAAGAAACTTCGCCACAATGAAGTCACTATGGTCAAGGTGCAATGGAAACATCATCGTGGGGCCAATGTGACGTGGGAAGCCGAAGAGGACATGAAGCGGAGGTACCCTCACCTTTTTGGATGAGCGTTGATTTCGAGGATAAAATCATTTCCAAGTCGGGGAGGATTGTAACACCCTGGTTTTTCCTTTGTAAGTTGTTTCGTTTAACCTTAAAATCCAATTGAAAAGACAAGGTTTACTTAGTGAAAGTTTTAGATCGTACCCCAGCCCGCCTCCACTTTCTTATGTGAAAGAGGTGCTTACTTTCTAAACGAATTCGCTCCTTGGTTTAGTAATGGCTTAATCTATAGATAGAAATCCCTATGATGGGAAACTACCATGTTAGGTTTGGAGCGGGCACTAATGCAAGGAAATGAGGTGTTGTTCGTTGGGATGAAACCATGTGAGAAATCCATAAAAAAACACTTGAAATCAGGAACAATAACAACTTGTGCGACTTTTCCTGCGGCCTCAAGTCGCATAAGTCGTTGTGGTTTCAACTCCAATGTAGCACGCGTGTTTCCCCGCGACCTCAAGTCATGTGGGAAACCGCGGAGAGCGTCTGATCGATTTATTGGGTTTTGACCCCCCGAAGACCCTCATTCAATTCTCTATTTTCTCCCGACTCAGTTTCCCTCTTCTCCCACTTCATTTAATTCGATTTTGAAGCATTGAATGCTCCATTTCTTCACTTCCTCAAGGATTTCCATAATTATTCAAGTTTGTGAAGTCTACAGTTCAAGAATTTGGCATCTCACATCTTCATCCTCACCTCAAGATCTAGGGTTTCTAGGTTTATAGCCAAAAACCTAATTTGTGAATTCATTCTCAACTTTTAAACCTTATACAAGTCAAAATTATGCTTTTGAACTAGTTTGTTGTCGATTTTAATATTCTTTCACAGGGTTTGTAAACACTATTATACATTTACCCGTTTGGGTGGTTTCCAATTTTTAGGGTGTTACACCCATGGACGAAGCCAATGTTGGCTTTGGGTATCACCCTCACCCCTTTAAAAAGGTTTCTTATATGTAGTGAAAAATGGCCACGAGTTGTTCTTGGTAGTGAGCAAGTAATGAACTCCACCGTTGGTATCCACATAGATTATCAATTAGTCACACAAACACACACTTTCTCTCTCCATCCCTCCCTATCTATAATTATTATATATATATTTGATATTTTAGTGTATAAAAAATTATAATTTACTTACATTTATGTCTTAAGGAATTATAAAATTATTTTACTATGTTTAACATGAAGTTGCTTATTTTGATCCATTGCATGTTTTAATGACTCTTTTGTTTACATCACATGTGATTTAGCTCTAGAATCACATGTGATTTAGCTCTTTTCGTATTTCACGTAAGTTGACCGACTCGTCACATGATCACCTATCTCTCTCTCTCTCTCTCTCTATATATATATATATATATATAG
The DNA here is from genome assembly GCA_954870635.1 of Arctium minus. NCBI lineage: Eukaryota > Viridiplantae > Streptophyta > Magnoliopsida > Asterales > Asteraceae > Arctium > Arctium minus. The sequence continues at coordinate 40,765,976 of OX941082.1, forward strand.
GATTGGGTTCCGTTGAGAGGTTGAGATAATGGTAAGAAGCATGAGAAGTGATTATCGACCGTTAGATGAGAAATGGATGCACATTAGGATGAGATGCACCGAGATGCACCTGATCAATTCTCTTCTAAGCCGCAATTCATGGAAGGGCTTGAGATTAAAGAGATCTACGGTTCAGATCCACTTCTCACGTTTCTCACCGTTAACTCAACTTCTCATACGATCCTTCACCTATATATATCCCATTTAAGAACTATTTTAAAAGAGAATCGGGATCTACCACATTTAGGGACTCAACACACTCTAAAATTGATTAGTGATCTTGCGAAAAAAATGGTTGAAACAAAATGACCACCCTCATTGAAAATCCTTGCTCCGCCACTGGTTACACCGACCCCACCCTACCAACATGATTTTTTTTGGCAAGGATGCTCCGACAACCAACATTCATGCTGCTTGTCTCACTTATTTCCCTCTATCCTCCCACGCCTCTCAACAACTGACAACCATTGCTTCCTTCATCATTGTCACTGACAATATAGCAAGATTCAAAATGGCGTGAAGCATGGTATGGCGACGTGCTCAAGCCTTAAGTCTTATACTCCACGACGAGGACGCGACGTTTTTTAAGGCGACAAATTTATATGTCAAATATATATATATATATATATATATATATAGGACGATAATCAAATGAGAACCGCAAAAGGGTTGAGAACCGTGAGGACTAATCTCAATAATTCAAAAATTTTAATCAATGATCATTAAAAACAATGACATTTATTGTAATATTAGTGAAACTTTTGAAAATCTAAGGGTAAACTTGTAATTTAATCCTTCTTCTATAATCATCCTTATGGTCTACCTTTTAGGTTTCTTATACCTTATCGTGTGGACTTAAAGCGATGAAAAAGGGAAGGATCTGATGAAAGGGAAAAAGAAATGGGGAATGTGGATTGCATTTGTTTTGTTCGTAATTTTGATGGGAGTTGTTATCATGTACGAATTGTTCGTGGATACCGAGATGAAATCTTCAGATGGGCGATGGTATGGAGGGTGACGATGGGGATCTTATGTGGGTTACTACTGATGATGTTGTTCCTTCTTTTCTTCAGTCACCCGAACCGTGCTTTACTTGGTCTGCAAATCGCACCATCGGGAAGCCATTTTCTTCTTCCTTGACATCATCTCCTTCCTGTGCCATGATTGCTTTTCGTCAAACACCAAACACCACCGCCTCTGCTGTTGTGACTCCGAGGAAAGGAACAACACCGTTTCCATGTCTTCACTACAAAGTTCTTCTTTCTGGTATTGTTATTGATTGATTCCATTATCGATCTGTAAGTTTGGATTGAGAAAACGAGAAAAGTTAGGGTTTAATTTGGGGAAAATGTGAAATTTGGTTGATTCTATTATCAATCTGTAAGGTTAGGTTTTAATCCAGTTTCAGATTTGAGTCTTAGGTTTGATTTTGATTGGGTTTTTTATTATCGATCTTCTTTCGAAGAAGATCCCAAGATCGTTTTTTTTGTATGAAGACGGTGTATACAACAACTGGAATGAAGACGGTGTCAAGATCGTTCATTCGACGGCCGAGGAGTCACTATCCACCAGTGATTATGAAATCAGATATGAATCGGTGATTATAGACATAAATTGTATTTGATTTCATTAGGTGAAAATAGATTATAGATGAAATTTATGTTTGATTTCATGTGGTGAAATAAGGGTAATATGTGTTTCATATGGTGAATTAGTGTGTTTCATATGGTGAATCTATGTGTTTAATCTGATGAATGAATCTGTATGTTTCATCCGGTGAATCTTGTTACGAAAATGCCGATTATACTCTTTTTCATGTGGTGAAACAAGTTTTAATTAAAACCATATGATAAAAACCAAATTACGGCTTAGATGGGTTCTCACGGTTCACAACATAATTTTGGTTCTCACATGATTTAACCCCTATATATATATAAATATATATATATATATAGGGTCCCCTTCATTTGCTAACCACGACATTGGTGGTAACCGTGCTAACCAATTTTCAACCAATCAGAATCATCCTAGAGTTTATGTCCTGCGTCAATCCTATTAATTCTCAAAGGGTAATATGGGCATTTCATAATTCACGCTCATTTAATGTATTTTCATATTTCAAGGAGTTATTAATATGGTAGTTATCTAAATATTAAATATAATATTTAATGTATTTCCATATTTAATGTATTTCTATATTTCAAGGAGTTATTAATATGGTAATTATCTAAATATTAAATATAATATTTAATGTATTTCCATATTTCGAGTGTGCATATATGCATGTCTAGATGTCAGTGTAATGAAGAATAAATCAGCTGATATGCACATATGCACATATACAACATGTACATATTCACAATAATCAATGTGCACATATGCATATTAGATACTAGTGTGCAGATATGCATATGCTCAATGTGCACATATGCATATACTCAATATGCATATATGCATATGAGATACCACTGTACACATATGTATATAATATTTCAGCAAACATATGCATATATGCACTGTATGCAAGTGTGCACATATGCACTATCAAAGAGATCACTAAGTGAGTAGAACAATTTCTTGAAATCGATTTCTTCAGATCGAAAACAACAGATTTCTTGAAATCGTTTTCTCCAAATCGATTCTTCAGATCGAAATCCTGAAAATCGATTTCTTCAAATCCTGAAAATCGTTTTCTTGAAATCCTGAAAATCGATTTCTTCAAATCATGAAAATCGTTTTCTTGAAATCCTGAAAATCGATTTCATCAAATCGATTTCTTGATCGATATTCTTCAGATCGTGTTCTCCAAATCAATTTCTTGATCCCGAGTTTGACGATGATCGTGAATATCGAAAGGATTTTACTCAGATTCCTCCTGATTCGTCGTGATAGAGAGGATTGTTGGAGTCGATTTCAACAACCGGGAATTCGTGCGTGTTTTGTTGGATAAAGCGATTTTGGGGGATCAAATCCCTAATTATTTGGGTTTTTTATTTAGTAGGCGCATGTATTCCAAATTAAAGGTATTGTATTTTTACTAAAATACCCCGGTGCATACATGCAATGTATTTTTTTACAACCATTTTGAATATTTTAATTTAATTAAAAATCAATTAATTATGGACCATTGATCTCATCAATCTACGGTTGAGATTGGTTAGCACGGTTAGCACCAATGTCGTGGTTAGCAAATGAATGGACCTATATATATATATATATATATATATATATATATATATATATATATATATATATATATATAGGGGTGGTATCAATTGGAAACCAAGTTTCATTGGAAACTTTGGAAACCAAATTTCAGTCATTGATCTTTATAATCAATGGTTAAGATTCATTTGAATATATATGGTAGTAAATTAATTAATTTATTAATAATAAATAAAAGTAATAGATGAAAAGGGTAAATATGTCTTTTGATTTTGTGTCTCAAATATGGCAAGAATGATTTATTTTATTTAGATTTAATGTATATTGATTTCTTTTTGTAAAAAAGTTGTTTATTTAATTATGTAATGTATTTTTTCGGCTGGTATTATTTTGTTATATTTTAATTTATACTTTTTTCTATAAATTGTTGTTATTATTATTATTGTTAGATTTTATGTAAGAAAATAATTTTTTTAATTTCATTTTATTATAAAATTTCGCACGCAATCTAATATTGTGATGAAACAGATTTCATTGGATTACAGATTTCATTGGATTACAAATTTCATCAGGTTCATCGTGTTAGCATTATTGTTTCATAATGAAAGATGATGAATTTGTGCCATTTTTGTTAACTTCCTATTTTTGTTTCATTACCTGTTCAATTGCATATCCGTGTATGAAAATAGATTTATCAGGTTCATCGTGTTACCATTATTGTTTCATAATAAAAATAGATTCATCAGGTTCATCGTGTTAGCATTATTGTTTCATTATTACCATATATAAGCTAAATTAAAATTAAATAATTTACCTAAATTAAATATCTTATTTTTAAATTAATCAATGATTATTATTACCATATATAAACTAAATTAAAATTAAATTATTATTAATATAATAATAATAACAGTTACCATATATATTATGAAATAATGTAAAAGACAAAAATAACCTTTTCAATTAAAAATAAAAATAAAAAAAGAAATTCACTGATTGGTTGATTTCGGTTTCCAAAGTTTTCAATGTAATACTGGTTTCCAATTGATCGCTCCCCTATATAGGGGTGTATATATATATATAGGGACGTTTCATTTACAACTCCTCTAATTCTAACAAACCATACAAATCAATCTTAGCCGTCCATCTAGTATAATAAATATCTGATTTTTTTTTCCTAATCTAAAGCCATGATCATAATAAACGAACTTTATCATCTTCCTTATATGTGTCAATCATAATTAATAAATCATGATAATTGTCTATAAATATCTCTATTGTTTCCTAATATAAGCATTGATTATGTTTTGTATAGTTTGTTAGAATTATATGGTTTGTAAATGAAATGTCCCCTATACATAGGGGTGCTCAAATTTCCGATCAACCCGACCAACTCAACCCGAAAAAACGTAAAAAAAAACTCAAACCGAGGTAACCCGATACATAATCGATACAAATTTTCTTCAAACCGCATCTATTGGGCTGGAAACGGGTTAGGCCTAAAGTAACCCAACCAACCCGTCAACTCGACCAAAACTTCTACGTTTTTTATTTATTTATGGTTTTAAATTTTTAGCGGCTCTTCTTTCTATCGACTCTCAAGTCTTCCTATCTTAGCCGTAGTTTGGATCTGTCTACAAGACCACGCCGAATAAAATCGTAAAAATTTAACCTTCAAGTATTCAAAAATCTTCAATATCAATAGAATCAAGAGGCAAGAGATACTCTTCTTCTACTCTTCTCTTCTCTTATTAGCCATATTTTTATATTTTCATTTTGATTTTAGTTTTTTCAAACGAAATCACTTAGTTAGATTATAAAATGATATATTAAAGTTTCAACCCGACCAACCCGACCAACCCAACCCGCACGGTTTGGGTTGGCTTGGGTTGGGTTTAGATTTTTCAAACCGCAAACATTGGGTTGGGTTGTTCAAGTGCTTTCAACCTGACCAACCCAACCCGTACGTGAGCACCCCTACCTATACATATTTGTTTTCCATCTATTATTCAATAATATAATGATATTTTACATTCATATAAATTAACTAGTATTATATAAAAAGTTTGTGATCGGATATTAAAATAGAACTTGAACGGTTTTACAACTTCGTTTTAACCGTGAGTCCTTGACATGTGTAAATCCAAGAGACTGTGAGTGATGTGATTAGTTAAGTTCGTAAAAATATAAAAATCTAAAGTCAATATTGTAAAAACTGAAAAGTTAAAGAAATTAAATTTATATAAAATTGAAAAAAAATCACGTTTTAGAAAAAATGCGCACCAGGCGCGCCCGCACGTCACACTTTTTACAAATGTTATGGATCTTATTGTAACCGCGTAACTGCGTCTTACGCTATGACACACCTTTTTGAACACTGCAACATAGTCATTGGCAAATTATGTAGATAGTGATCCAATTATATATTGACCAATAATTAGGAAAATAAAGATTCTTTGAAGAACAAATTCATCCTTTCTCGTTCATTTTTATCCGTTACATGAAAACCGGTGATATTAGTCCTTTTTAATTTGTAAAAGTTGGTTGATGTTTAATGATATTAGTAAAAGTTGGTTGTTGTTTAATGATATTAGTAAAAGTAGGTTGTTATTTATTAATAATGGTCCTTCTTAATTTTAATGGTCCTTGAATGTTGTTCTCAACATTTGATTCAATTAAAATAGTTATAGATATTCGTTTCTTATTATGGTTGTAGGTTCCCATGTAAAGATACTCAAAACTAGGTTGAGATCAGACTTATAATTGATCCTAATTGATCCAGTCTTTTGGTCCAAGCAGGTTCATGTTTAACTGATATCGGTCCTATAATCAATCTAACACTTAGTAGCCGAATGTAACCACGGTAACAAGTTTGGTCAAGAACATAGTTGACTTGACGAAAAGATGATTGTGTCGCTTAGATTAGTTATATTTAGAAAAAAAAGGATTTTAACATATTTTTGAGACAAAATTGTTCTAAAAGTATTTATTTTTCACAAATACAAATCCTTGTTTTACATTAGATTTTCTTGGGTGATTTATATGTCAAAACTGTTGTTTTTAACAAGTTCTTCCATCAATTTAATACATGATCTACCTTATGTTCGTGTTTTTTCCAATCATAAAGCTCATGACATTAAAATGCATGGGCCTAAAACCAATTATATTACGGCCCCATCTCTAGTCTTGACTCTTGATCTTTGTTTTAAATAGAATTAAAAATTTTAATTAGGGCCATAAATCTGCAATCAAACGTTTAGTAAAGTTCGGTAGTACGTTTGTTTATTTAATAAAAAGCAAACACAACAATTTTTTTTGTTTGTTTAGTTAAATAAAAGAACATATCATAATGTTCTCGTTGATCATTTACTTAACGAACCCTCGTTTTTGTTTGTTTATATAAATATCGGTCATTGACCCAATGGTATATGGGTTATTGGTAGAGCCTAGCCTCCCAAGAGTTCAATGTTCAAACTTCCTAAAGATGAATAGTGTGTCTGAGTATTTGTCGTATATAAATATTATATATTTCGTGTATATATATGTAATATGTGTGTATGTGTATATTATAATAAATAAATTATTAATTAATTTAATTCATATTATAGATTTTTAGTAATGATGTTTTTTTTTTAATTTTCATTTGTGTTTGTTTATTTATGTTCGTTTGTTTAGGTTTATTTTATGTCCATTTAGCATTTTGTGTCCATAGGAGCTTCCATTTTAGGAGAAAGTTTGGTGTAGGTTTTATTAAATCCATGGTTTCTACCATGGTTTCTACTGATAAAAATGAGTCAAATTTGAATGATTTGGATTAGAGTTTCCTCTCATAAGTACCCAAGGTATAATTCATCTTCTTTTGTTATTATCAATCTAGGGTTCATGACTTCATGTTATGTGTTTGGTCAAGTTTTTTGGGTTATTTGCTTTCATCTCATATTGAAACCATTTTTGGATGGTTAGAACTTTCTTAAAGATCTAAAGATAAATTTGAGTTCTTATTTAGTTAGTTCGGATCATGAGTAAATATTACGACTTTCTCCATTTTTGAGTAAAATAGTATGTTGAGATATGTATATTGAATTATGATGGAGAAATTGTTTGCTTGGCAAAAAATTGAATTTGTCGAAGTTTTCTGCTAGCAAAAAGTTTGCTATTTTGAGTTTTGTTGTTCAAAATATGAAAAGAAAGCTTGGTATTGAGTTTGGTTTGAAGATGAATGGATCAAGGGTTATGCAGGTCAATTATGTGAATTCGAGTGACCAAAGCGACTTTGGAAAAGTCAATTTCCCTTATGTTTTGCATTTTTTTTACTTTTGCCTCATGTCGTTTTTGGGTCTTTCGGGGTATCATTTAGGGTTTTAGGTATTGTTAAAGTTACGGAATAGATTCAATCATCTAGATTGTAACCGTGCTTACCTTATTGAGATTCAAGTGTTCGATTTTGGATTCACGTTCGGTTTCGATATTGTGGTGTCGGTTAAGCTTTATATGTAACACCCTGTTCTCTTAATAGATTATTGTAGCGTGCCTTGACGTATCTCTTCTCGAGTCTAGTAACATCAATACTCTGGCTTAAGGAACAATAGTTCGTTTATATGCTTCTTATATGCATTTTGTGTTAAAGTGGTGTCATCAATATTGTTTTTGAGGGTGCGTGCGTGTATGTGCTTATTATGTGTAGAATGGGTGTGAGTGCATGGGTATTGGTGAACCTCATAGACCTATACGTGAGTTGCCGTGGGATGTTATCACCTTGGACTTCCACCCCAATAACGAGAAACACCGCCCTGAGATTTAGGTAGCCAAGAGAGTTCGGGAAAGATTTGAATTTTTGGACGGTGGCACTTTTTCACCAAGCATCAGTAGCGAGGGGAGCAAGGGCGACATTGCCCGACGAATTTGCCCAGGGCATTGTCGCAGGGTCAATGTCGCAGGTAGGAGTCGAGTTTCTGACTATTTAGCCAAACTGTCCAGAAGAAGGGGCCTTATGTGCGACTTTGCCCAAGTGGGTCGGGGTTCTAAGATATCGGTCGATTAATTCCTCAAACTCCATACATTTCTTGACCTAATCGACTTCCACTCCCATCAAGGTAGGCGATTTCTCACTTCCCTCCTCCTCTTCTCTCTTCATTTAATGATCTAGAAGGAACCCTAACCCTTTTTGGTTGGTTGGTGGCTATTGAATGCAAGGATAGAAGTCTTCTTTTAAGATCAAGTTCTAGAGAACCAAGCCTCCATCAAAATTAACCTAATTCTAGGGTTTTTACCTTACAAACCTTAGTTGGTGAGTTTCTTATTATACTATTATTATTTGATGTTGTATCTATTATTATCATCTATCTACCATATTATGAACAACTTTAACCTAAAAATGGATTTTTGGTTTTTTTTCACTTTATTTGGCTCTATCTTCATTTTGGGTCTTGGACCATCAAAAGACTATATTTGGACTTACATGTGGTATGATTAGACTTATGGTGAGTTTTGGTGATATTTGGATTATGAGAGTGATAGAATATTCATGCAAGGGGTTAAATGCTAGAATAAGGATTGTGCTAACTTTCTTATACATTTTATGTGAACGGAAAACGTGTTAATACTAATGCCAATGGAACGTGGTATATGGGGTTGATTAGTAACGTGTTGGGTTGAATGTTATTACCATATATGTGGCATGAGAGTAGGCACTAAAGGGCCGCGGACCCTTGAGGTGGAACTCTCATGGATTTGAGGTAGGCATTAAGGCTCTTAACTCCTTGAGGTGAGACTCGGTGGAGTGGACACTAAAGGAGATAGTAGGGCTTGAGGTGACGCCTGAGTGGTGTGCACTAAAGCCAAGAGTCTGAGGTATAGGCCCAAGTATCATAAGTAAGTGTTGGTTGAATAACTGTTCTGATCACCTGATCAGATCGGGTCTCACTCGGAAAGCAAGTTAGATGTTGTATGTATCCATGTACAGGTCTGGAATCCCATTTGGGTTATGGTGGAAATGAAAGAGGTATTATCGTGCGAAGTTCGTAAAGTTTCATTATATGTCGACGTCTTACATTTCATCTACATTTATATAATTGTTTAAGATCTCACTAGGTTGTGTCCTAACACTTGACTTGTTGAAATGTGAAATCTCAGGTCCTCCTTTTGGAGTGCCAAAATCCCATTGATGTGTCGACCGTGTGCGTAGGGGTTTTGTGGTGCCGGGCTTTTGGGTTATCATTGTGAAGAGCGTTTTGAGGACATAGCAACACCCACCTTAATCTAGTCATACTATTTAATCTAGATTAAATAGGTTGTTGTAATTTATGTCATATATCGTCACTACAATATTCGTTACAAACTACCCCGAACTTTGGGTTTTAGTTGTTTAGTCTTACAGGGATGGAAATATTGGTATTTTAGACGTCATATTGCAGAATTTTTAATTGGCCCTATTTCTAGGGTGTTACATTATATCTTCGTATATCGATTCAAGGTGAGTTTTCTTATAACTATTTTCGAACTAAAATACATATATTATGAAATGGTTGTTATTTTGATATGACATCTTATTGATATGTTGATATTTTTACCGTTGAATGTGTTACAATATTATTACAATGGTGTGCCTGAGTGCCAACGTTATAACTAACAACGATGTTGTGCCTAGGTGCTAACTTTACTACTAACAATGATGTTGTGCCTCGGTGACAACTTTACGATTAACAACGATATTGTGTCTGGGTGACAACTTTACTACTAACAACGATGTTGTGCCTGGATGCCAACCTTATAATTAAATGAGATGTAGTGCTTGAAAGCCTACTATATGATTACTGATTTTAAAAGGTTATATATGAATCGGTTTTAATTGCATTATTGCACTTCATAGATTTTCTCACTAGATCGTATCGTCTGACCCTTATTTTGTTTTCAAAAATATGCATTTCATGGTACAATGCTTAGATAGTAAAGGAAAAGAAAATTTGTGAGACCGCTATTTTGATGTTTATATGAGAAGCCTGTCGAGGAGTTTTATGAAGTTTGATTTTGATCTTTATGTTATTTGGATCTTTTGTATAAGAATCTATTTAGTAAAAAGTTTGTAGTGGATTTCAGATAGTTGGATAGATTTGTAGAATGAGACTTAATATGTATCCTCAATGTAGTTTGTTTTGTATAAATTCCGTGTTACATGTTATGCAGAATTGCGAGTTGTTACAGTTGGTTCAGAGCCTGGATTTAAGAGATTTAGGTATTTATTTTGATGCCTAGACTTAGATTAGATGTTTTATTAAATAATAATATCTCCTTGATATTTTTAGAACTAGTGGAATATTAAATATAACTGGTAGAAAAGAACGACATGTAAGGTAAATTTAAATTACATCAGGCCAATGTATTTGTGAGGTACATGTTTGTATTTGAATACCTTATTATATTTTTGGATGTGGTTAAAATGTGTTTATGCTATGATTTATTTTTTGGCAGATCATCCTCATCGTTCGGTATGGATTGCTTCCGCTAATCTGGATGGGGCTGATTCTTCGCTCGAAAAATAATATGGGAAGATTTGACCACCGAGATTGGTAAATTTCAGGTTGCTTTGCAATCTTTATTGGGGCACACTCAAAATACTAAAACAGACAATATCGTGAATCCCGAATCTAATGAGGGAACCGAAGTGAATGAACCGACTGCTAATTATTCTTATAGTTAACCTATCCCGACACTGTATGCCACTTTTATCCAAAAATGTGGTGCTTATAGAATGTTGGGTTGTAAACCTCCAATTTATTCTGGTAAGTGGGATCTGGTTAAAACTATGCGGTGGTTGAGAGAGATGGAAACAATATTGATACCAATAAATGTTGGAATGAGGAAAGAGATATTTTTTATGGCTGTACTGAAATCAGATGCACTGTTCTGGTAGGATATTGTAATGTCTTTTAAAGGTCCATATATTGAAAAAGAGATGTCATGAGAATATTTTACTATTGAGTTTAAAGACCAGTTTTGTTCGAAGGCGTTAGTGTAGCAACTAGAAAAAAAAGTTTTTGAAATTAGAACAGGTTAACATGACCGTTCAGGATTACATTTTGAAATTCTTGGAGAAGTTCAGATTTACAGAATTGTATGTATTTACTAAGGCCCGCATGATAGAGAGGTATAATTAGGGACTGGAAATTTCTATCAGATAACTGGTTATGACTTGAGTTCGGTTACATTTAATTTGCAGTGTTACAACAAAAATGATAAAAAATAAAAGAATTGATAATTAAGTGAAGGAAACAGTGAGAAAAGAAAATGGAACGTATCGTCAAATGATTTTAGAAGATCAATGTTTGCTAGATTTGATAATAGTCTGAATCGGAGATTCATTGGTAGGTCGTGTCCTAATTGTCACAGAATGTATCAGGGTGAGTGTAATCCAGATTTAGTATTTGAAACAACTAATAATAATAATAATAATAATAATAATAATAATAATAAAAATATTTCGTTTAGTGTGGTATTTGATGACTGTTGTGTAGATGTGAATGAATGTTTGGTACAGATTTAGTTGTTCCGTATTACTTTGAAATAATTTGATGTGATAATAGGACTTGATTGGTTCGCAAGAAATCAACCCAGTATTGTTTGTGATAAAATGACGATTCATATTGAATTACCTGGAAAAGGACCAGTTTTGATTTATGGTGATCATCAAGACTGAAAGACTAGTTAAATCTTGATATTAAAAGCTCAAAAATGTGTGAAGAGAGATTGTCAGAGTTTCTTAGTATATGTGATTAATGCAAAGAAAGAAAATGATATAGTTGAAAGCATACCGGTAGTCAGTAATATCCTAAAGGTATTACCATAGAATATGACTAGTCTTCTACCAGACCGATTGATCGAACTTAGAATTGATTTGACATCGGGGCCACACCGGTAGCTCGTGCACCGTATCTTTTAGATAAATTAGTCTGAAATGACAGAAGCGGTGTCACAGTTAAAAGATATACTCGAGAAAGGTTTTATCAGACCAATACATCTATGTGGGGTGCCGGTTTTGTTTGTAAAAAAGAAAGTCGGGTCGATAATAATGTGTACTGATTATCGGGAACTCAATAAACTGACGATAAAGAACAATTATCTGCATCCGAGAATCGATGAACTTTTTGATCATTTGTTTGGAACTAGTTACCCCTTGAAGATTGATTTATGATCGTGCTATTATCAGTTTAATGTTCGGAAAGAAGACGTACAAAAGACTGTATTTTGTACCAGATAAGGTCATTACGAGTTCTTTTTGTGATGCTGTTCATTTTGACTAACACACCAACAACCTTTATGCATATGATGAACCAGGTATGTAATCAGTATCTTGATAAATTTGTAATTGTTTTTATCAATGATATTTTTATCTATTTCCGGTCAGAAGAGGATCACGCTAATCACCTTCGTTTGATATTGGAACCGTTGAAACAGGAAAAACTTTTTGTCAATCTTTCTACATGTGAGTTTTGGTTACGAGAAGTTTAGTTTTGGGGCACATTGTTTCATAGAATGGTATAAAGGTGGATCTAGTGAAAAAAAAACAATTGAAAAGTGGGAACCACCGAGAACACAGACCGAAGTCAGAAGTTTTCTTGGGTTACCCGGTAACTATCGTAAATTCATACATGATTTCTCTTGTATTATGACGTCTCTAAAAATATTGACGAAAAAGAACGTGAATTTTGAATGGAAAGAAGCTCAAGTCGAGGCCTTCTGAATACTGAAAGAAAGACTATGTAGTGCACTGATTCTATCTCAGCCCGATGTTTCAGAAGATTTTGTGGTTTATAGTGATGCTTTGAAATTAGGCATGGGATGTGTACTAATGCAGCGTGAGACGATTATTACTTATGCTTAGCTGAAAGATCATGAGAGACAATACCTCACTCACGATATGGAACTAGTAGCTGTTGTTTTTGCTTTGAATATTTGGAGACATTATTTGTACGGTACAAAACGTCAGATTTTCACTGATCATAAGAGTCTTTAGCATTTGTTTAATCAACAAGAACTAAATATGCAACAACAACGATGGTTAGAATTGGTGAACAATTAGGATTGTGAGATCATGTATCACTCGAGGAAAGCAAATGTGGTGGTCGATGCTTTGAGCCATAAAGAAAAGAGTGGTACGATTAAAACGATTACAATACGAACCGAGTTCTAATCGAACATTCTTGAAGAGTTATCGAAGTGTCAGATCAAAGCTCTAAAAGAAGAAAACTTAAGGAAAAATGACTCGTTGGAATGACATCTATTTTGGTGAAAAACAGTCGAAGGATTATGTGTTTTGAAAACAAAATTTTGGTACCTCATTTTGGTTATTTCCAGGAAAGGGTTTTGAGTGAAACTTAAATGTCTCGTTTTTCTATTCATCCGGGTACTAACAAAATGTATCGAGATTTGCGACAATTCTATTGGTGGTCGGGTATGAAGAAAAATATAGTGTGATACGAGGAACAATGTTTAACTTGTTTGCAGATTAAAGTGGAACATCAACGACCCTACGGTAAACTGCAATAGTTAGAATTTCCACTTTGGAAATGAGATTATATTAGATGGATTTTGTAACGAAGTTACTGAGAACGCCGAGAGATTTCGATGCGGTCTGGGTTATAGTAGATTGACTTTCTTAATCTATTTATTTCTTACTGATCAAATAAACGTATTCGATGGAAAGGTTAGCACATACGTATATTGATGAAGTGATAACTCGTCATGGTGTGTCACTAACGATTATATCAGATATAGACAATCTGTTCACTTATATGTTCTGGAAGTGTTTTCAGAGAGAAATAGTTAGCCAATACGAAAATTGTATATTTAAAGGCTGATAAGATTGGTTTGATTTGTGAATGGTTAAAGATAGCTCATGACCGATAGAAAAGCTACATCGATAAACGTCGTAAGCATATAGAGTTTCAGGTTGGGGATAGTGTGATGTTGAAAGTATTATTGTGGAAAGGGATTATCCGTTATGATAAAAGAGGTAAGTTAAGTCTAAGGTATATCAGCCTTTTGTGATAAGTGATTGGAGTGGTGTGATAGCCTAACGGTTAGAATGTCCAGATAAGTTGAGTGGTACTCACGACGCATTTTATGTGTTCAACATGAAATAAGTGTTTAGTTGATATTGAAAAGGCAATACCGTTTTGAGAAAATGAATTTTGTCAAGGAATCGAAAATGAGATCGAAATATCCTCGCTTGTTTGAATGATTGAATTCCAGAATCCCGTTAGGGGGGATATATTGTGATAACCGAGTTTTATTAAAAAAAATCTGAGGATTGGATTTGAAAATTTTGAGTGGATTTATATGGAGGCAACCTCCTCAAATTGCTTCCAGACTTTTCATTTCATAAACTGATATGTGTGTGTTTCATCAGAGCTTCCATTTTAGGAGAAAGTTTGGTGTAGGTTTTATTAAATCCATGGTATCCATCGATAAAGTGACTCAAATTTGAAGGTTTTGGATTAGAGTTTCCTCTTATAAGTATCCAAGGTATGATTCATATTTTTTGTTATTATCAATCTAGGGTTCATGTCAGGTGTTTGGTCAAGGTTTTTGGGTTATTTGCTTTCATCTCATATTGAAACCATTTTTGGATGGTTAGAATTTTCTTACAGATCTTTAGATGAATTTGAGTTCTTATTTAGTTAGTTTGGATCATGAGTAAATATTATGACTTTCTCCATTTTTGAGTAAAATGATTTCTTCATTTGAGTATGTTGAGATTTGTATATAGAATTATGATGGAGAAGTTGTTTGCTTAGCAAAAAATTGAATTTTTAGAAGTTTTTTTTGCAGCAAAAAGGTTGCTATTTTGAGTTTTAGGGGTTGTTTGTTTTGTAACACCCGTAATTTTGATGTTATGTGTAACACTCCAAATTTTAGACGGGAATAAAATTCGAAATTTCGACAATATAACGTTTGAAAATAAAGAAACATGTCGCCCTAAGACAGGGGATAACTTAAACCTGGATAATAAGGGTAATATAGAATAAACCCAAGGGTATCATCTCAAAAACGGGGAATGTGGTATGGCACTTACAACCAAAAATAATGAAGAATAAACGATAAACTAGTAATCTAAATCTATCAACAAGATTATAGTCGGGTGTTGTTATTCCTCCAAAATGTATTTCTTCAAAAGAGTCAAATGTGTCGGTCACTAAATCTCCCAAAAAGACCACTCACGACCCCAAGGTCGTCCCCTCAATCCCTATGAGTCCCACCACTAAGATTACCTGTCAAACATGACAACTAAAGAACAAGAGTTAGCCTAAAGCCTAGTGAGAATAAGCCAATTAAATTAGAAGTACTAAACCCATCTGAAGTCATGCGGTGGATATAGCCATGAGCTAAATCAAATAAACCATTAGTGATTAAACATGGTACAAATAACACCAATCACATAATGAGCTCAACTCCTCTAAGTCTATTTCTCGAAAACATCAAGTCAACCCCTATAGGTCTATTCTTGAGAGTTCCAAAATGGGAACTCTAGCACAAGGGAATTACACCTTACTGCCCATGAGACGCTGCCCGACCATATAGGTCCACACCTTACTTATCATGGTGACCCGATGCCTATTCCGTGCTAAAGTGGTGAACCTAATGTCCAAAACGGGACATAAGAACACCGTGCCTAAGGATCCATTGCACTATGACCAAAATAAAACATTTAATCCATACATCAATAAGCATATTCATAGATGATACAAACAATTTATATGT
The DNA here is from genome assembly GCA_954870635.1 of Arctium minus. Lineage (NCBI taxonomy): Eukaryota > Viridiplantae > Streptophyta > Magnoliopsida > Asterales > Asteraceae > Arctium > Arctium minus. The sequence continues at coordinate 40,781,936 of OX941082.1, forward strand.
GTAAAACTTCCACATATAGACTTGACCCCCCATTATCAAGGGAATCTGATACAACCAAATCCATCAACAATATCATTATAACCACCAATTTGGAATGTCAAGATATGTCACAAATTTACCCAACACTTGAAACTCACCAAAACCCTAGATTTCTACATATCCATGTTTGGATTAAGTTTCATAAAACCCCAAAGTGAAGTTAGAGTATACAAAGGAGGGTTATAATACATGATATTTACTCAAGAACAAGAATAGAAACTCACCTTGAAGGATTTATGAGAAACCCCTAAGTTAGGACACTTGAGAAGTAAGGATGAAATGACACTTGAGCTTCAAGCACAACACTCTTAGTCACCACCAACCTAAATCAAACCCATTAATCACCATGAGAACTTATTCTAAGAGCATTCAATGAAGGAAGATGAAACCCTACCTTTTGATCTCTAAAAATCGCTTTCCACAAGCTCCCAAAATGCAAAACAATGGGAAAAGGGGGAAAATCCCGTATTTGTCCTGCAGATGCCTTCCCGCGGCTTTGGTCGCGGCCATGGAGTCGCGCCGTAAGACGCACGTGTCCTCGGCCCGAAAACTTCCAGTGGGTTACGCTACTTTAGTCGCAGTTTCCAAACCGCGTGGCAGACCGCGTAAGTCACTGAGTTTGCCTTCAAACTCTAAACATTAAACACTTAAGCTTGGCAAATTTCACACAAGTTAGAACATTGTATGAATCTGGGAGAGAATAAGTATACATCGAATATACTTACATCCACATTGCATAAGCAAAATTTACGGGTGTTACAATCTTCCCCAACTTGGAAATGATTTCGTCCTCGAAATCTAAGCTAAGAAAACAAGTGAGGATATTTGCGCTTCATATCCTCCTCGGCTTCCCATGTTACATTAGCGCCACGATGATGCTTCCATTGAACTTTTACCATGACGTGTTCTTTGTGATGAAGTTTCTTCGTCTTCCTTTCCAAAATTGTATCGAGTTCCTCAATACAACGGTTTCCTTCATCAACTCTAATTTCAGATAGCGGGATAACACTCTCCTCCTCCGCTAGACATTTGCGAAGGTAGCACACATGGAATGTGTGGTGGATTCCACTCAATTCCGGAGGAAGTTCTAGTTGGTAGGCTTGAAGCCTTACCCGCTTAACCACGGTGAATGGTCCAAGAAAACGAGGACTTAACTTCCCACGCTTTCCGAACCGAATGATCCCCTTCCAAGAGGACACCTTCAACATAACCCGGTCTCCCACTTGGAACTCTATCGGACGTCTCTTCTTGTCGGCATAGCTTTTCTTCCAGTATTGTGCCACCTTCAAACGTTCGCGAATACTTTTCACTTTGTCCACCGTCTCTTGCACAATTTCGGGTCCGGAAAACTGCTTCTCTCCCGCTTCGAACCAACACACGGGAGTTCGGCACTTGCGACCGTATAAAGCTTCAAACAGCGCCATCCCAATACTTGAGTGGTAGTTATTGTTGTATGCGAACTCCGCCAAAGGTAGATGCGAGTTCCAACTACCCCCGAAGTCGATCATGCAAGATCTTAACATGTCTTCTAGCGTCTGAATTGTCCTCTCGCTTTGGCCGTCAGTTTGGGGATGGTAGGTCGTGCTCAACTTCACTTGTGTGCCCAATTCCTTTTGCAATCCATCCCAAAAATGCGACGTGAACCTACTATCGCGATCCGAGACAATAGATAACGGTACGCCATGACGAGATATCACTTCATCGATATAAAATTTTACTAGCTTTTCCATAAGTAAAATTTCCCTCATGGCCAAGAAATGAGCGCTTTTGGTCAAACGGTCCACTATCACCCAATGGTGTCATGACCTCTCAAGGTCTTTGGCAATTTTGTCACGAAATCTATTGTGATGGGTTCCCATTTCCATTCCGGAATCTCCAAAGATTGTAAGTTCCCATAAGGTCGTTGGTGCTCAGACGTCACTTGCAAGCAAGTCACACATCGCTCCACGCAGCACGCCACATCAAGCTTCATAACCGACCACCAATAATGCAATTTCAGATCCCGATACATCTTCATGCTTCCCGGATGGATGAAATACTTTGATTTGTGGGCATCCTCGAGAAGATGTTCTCGATTTCCCCCGATCTTAGGCACCCAAATTATCCCGTTGAAAAGTTTCACTCCCCGACTATCCTCCATCAATACTAATTGTTGTTTCGTCATGACTTCTTCTTTGAGATTCTCTTCTCGCAAGGCTTCGGCTTGCGATGCTTTGATCTGGTCAATAAGTGTTGACGTCAACTCGATTCGTGTAAAGGTAGCTCGAGAATTTCCCCGTAGTCTTTTCGACTTAGAGCATCGGCGACTACGTTTGCCTTATCCGGATGGTAAAGCAACTCGCAATCGTAATCCTTTAGTATCTCCAACCACCTCCATTGCCTCATGTTTAGATCCTTTTGATCGAAAATATGCTTTAAACTCTTGTGGTCCGTGTAGAGAATGCACTTAGTGCCGTAGAGGTAGTGTCGCCATAATTTCAACGCGAACACCACCGCCGCCAATTCCAAATCGTGGGTTGGGTAGTTGACTTCGTGGACTTTGAGTTGTCTCGACGCGTAAGCAATCACCTTTCCCCTTTGCATTAGGATACAACCTAAACCCATCTTTGAGGCGTCGCTATATACCACAAATTTTTCCGTCCCTTCAGGTAAGGATAGAATCGGAGCTTCGCAAAGCTTCCTTTGTAGAGTTCGGAACGCCTTCTTTTGACTCTCGGTCCAGACAAACTTTACATTCGTTTGGGTTAGGGCCGTCAACGATGAGGCTATCTTGGAAAAATCTTGGATGAATCTCCGATAGTATCCCGCCAATCCTAGGAAACTTCGGATTTCTGACGGACTCTTGGGAGGTTCCCAATTCATCATAGCCTCGATCTTCGTGGGGTCCACTTTCACTCCTTCCTTTGTAACCACATGTCCCAAAAATTGCACCTCTTGGAGCCAAAAGTCGCACATCGAAAACTTCGCGTAAAGCTTTTCTCGCCTTAGCACTTTCAACACTTCTCGGAGATGATGCTCATGCTCCGTATCGTCCTTGGAGTACACTAGAATGTCATCGATGAACACTATTACTGACTTGTTAAGGAATGGTAGGCATACTCGGTTCATCAAATCCATAAATACCGCTGGTGCGTTGGTTAGGCCGAATGACATTACTAGGAACTTGTAATGACTGTAACGTATCCTATACTCCGTCTTTGGAATGTCGTCCTTCGCCACCTTCACTTGATGATACCTCGACCGAAGGTCGATCTTTGAGAAGCAACCCGCACCTTGAAGTTGATCAAACAAGTCGTTGATTCTCGGAACATGGTACTTGTTCTTCACCGTCACCTTGTTCAATTCTCTATAGTCGATACACATCCTCATCAAGCCATCTTTCTTCTTGACAAATAAGACCGGTGCTCTCCAAGGCGACGAGGTCGGTCGTATGAAACCCTTCTCAAGAAGATCTTGGAGTTGAGTCATCATTTCTTGCATCTCGGTAGGAGCTAGTTGGTAGGGAGCTCGGGCAATTAGGGCCGCTCCCGTGATGAGGTCGATCTGGAATTCCACTAGGCGATCGGGTGGCAAACCGGGAAAGTGTTCAGAGAATACATCGGGAAACTCGGGTACCACTTTAATATCTTTTAGGTTCCTCTTCTCGGGTTTGGTGTCGATCGCATACACTAAGAAGGATGAGCATCCTTTCGCCAAACATTTCCGCGCCTTAATCATAGAGATAATCGCCACTTCGCCTTTCCTTCTTTCACCATATATGATTGTCGCCTCTCCGTTCGTCATGGGTAGTCGGATCATCTTCTTAGAACACACAATCTCGGCTTGGTTCCCCGATAACCAATCCATTCCCACTACCACATCGAACCCACCGATTTGCATATGCATCAATTTTATAGGGAATTTATTCCCTTCAAATTCAAGAGTGCAACCTCTCAAAATATCCCAGATTATTACTTGACTACCATTCGCTATTTCTACCACTATAACATCCTCTAGACTACTCATAGACATGGTAAGCTTTTGACAAAATACATCGGATATGAACGAGTAGCTAGCACCCGAGTCAAATAACACACGCGTAGGCACGGAGTTTAGAAGAAACGTACCCGACACTACATCGATCGATGCCTTAGCCTCCTCCGTTGTCATTTGAAAGGCTCTTCTGACCGCCCGTGGAGGCTCCACTTTTTTCCCACCATTTCCCCCGATCTTGAGCTTCGGGCACTCCGCCCTCACGTGACCCGGTTCTATGCACTCAAAACATATTTGCCCCCTGATGGGACAATCTCTGAACGTATGTCCCGATTTTCCACATTTATAGCATGTTCCGGAAACAAAGTGGCATGAGCCGAAATTATTGCTTCGAAATTTGGAGCACCATCTAACATCACGTTACGATCGGATCCATGATGATTGTTGTTGGCGTATCTAGGTTTCCTTGAGGGCATTGAACTCCCCTCCCATCTCCTCTTCTCAACTTGTCGGCTACCTTCCTCCTTGCTGAGGTTGTAAGCGTCTTCCATAAGTTGCGCCTCCTCAATCTCTTCCCGAAGGGTGGAGGCTTTTGACACACGTACCATCGACATCATGTCCGATGGGAGGACCTTGATGTAAGCCTTGATATTCTCCTTCTCTATCGGGACCAAGTGTCCCACCAACCCAATTTGTCCATGAATAGCCGATTGTACTCTTTCACAGACAGATTGCCCTTCTTCAAGCTTTGGAATTCTTCTCTAATCCGATCCATTGATCTTTCGTTACAGTATTCCTCTAGCAATTTCTCTTTGAACATCGACCAAGTTAGTTTGTCTAGAACAGTCGCCTCAACAGAAGCGGAATACACGTCCCACCAAGTGAGAGTCGTACCCCTCAGTATGCGAGAACCAAAGATCACCTTCTGACTTTCTCCACACTCACTTGAGCAAAAGCCTGTTCCATATCCCGAATCCAACTCATACAATCTACAGGATTATCCGAGCCCTTAAATTCCGGCGGCCGACAACCAAGAAAAGACTAGAAGGTATAAGTCTTTGTGTCTGCTCTCGTCTCTAAGGTCGCGGGACTGTCGGTGTGAATTCCATTTCCGGTACCCCCGGATCCTACCACCTCAATATTTTTGGCAATCGTTTCTGGCCTACGGTTGAGAGTGTCTCTGTCCTTAAGAAGTTTTAGAAACATCTCTTGTTGTTGTGTCATGGCCTTGTTCATAGCCAACATCATGCGGTCCATCATTCTTGTCTCTGTCGTCACTTCTTCCATGATAGGCTCTTCCGTTTCCAAATTGCGGCGGGGAATGTGCTCGGGTCCCCCGCCTAACACATTAACCAGACGATAGGGTTCATCCGCCCCGGTCACCCGTGGATGATCGGTCATAGATGTCGTGGCTTCTTGGCCTTACGGCCAATTCCTGGTGTTAACCATTAGTCTGCCACACACACACATGAATAGGGTAAGAGATAGGCTACAGGAATAGCACAAGGAAACGTACTACTACACTTATTAATTATTATAATAACCGTAGATCAAGTATGCTCACGTAAAACATCTTCATAATAACGTTAGCTAAGTGAAATTATGAACGCATGATACGTAAGAGTTCTCGTTACCATTACTACAACTTTCAATTTGTGTAAGTTCCGTCGACTCTAAGGACATCATATCCTAAGAGTTCTACCCCATCTCACAAGTCATAGCTTAATAGTATCAGTTTAAGTCTAGGCATCTTACATTCATAACTAGTTCACTTAAACTAACGCTCTGATACCAACTTGTAACACTCCAAATTTTAAACGAGAATAAAATTCGAAATTTCGGCAATATAACGTTTGAAAATAAAGAGACTTGTCGCTCTAAAATAGGGGATAGCTTAAACCTGGATAATAAGAGTAAAACAGAATAAACCCAAGGGTATCATCCCAAAAACGGGGAATGTGGTATGGCACTTACAACCAAAATAATGAAGAATAAATGACAACCTAGTAATCTAAATCTATCAACAAGATTATAGTCGGGTGTCGCTATTCCTCCAAAATGTATATCTCCAAAAGAGTCAAATGTGTTGGTCACTAAATCTCCCAAAAAAACCACTCACGACCCCAAGGTCGTCCCCTCAATCCCGACGAGTCCCCCCACTAAGATTACCTGTCAAACATAACAACCAAAGAACAAGCGTTAGGCTAAAGCCTAGTGAGAATAAGCCAATTAAATTTTAAGTATTAAACCCATCTGAAGTCACGCGGTGGATATAGCTATGAGCTAAATCAAATAAACCATTAGTGATTAAACATGGAACAAATAACACCAATCACATAATGAGCTCAACTCCTCTAAGTCTATTGCTCGAAAACATCAAGTTAACCCCTATAGGTCTATTCTTGAGAGTTCCAAAACGGGAACTCTAGCACAAGGGAATTACACCTTACTGCCCATGAGACGCTTCCCGACCATATAGGTCCACACCTTACTTATCATGGTGACCCGATGCCTATTCCGTGCTAAAGTGGTGAACCTAATGTCCAAAACGGGACATAGGAACACCGTGCCTAAGAATCCATTGCACTATGACCAAAATAAAACATTTAATCCATACATCAATAAACATATTCATAGATGATACAAACAATTTATATGTGTAATACTTCCACATATAGACTTGACCCCCCATTATCAAGGGATTCTGATCCAACCAAATCCATCAACAATATCATTATAACCACCAATTTGGAATGTCAAGATTTGTCACAAATTTACCCAACACTTGAAACTCACCAATACCCTACATTTCTACATATCCATGTTTAGGTTAAGTTTCATAAAACCCCAAAGTGAAGTTAGAGTATATAAAGGAGGGTTATAATACATGATATTTACTCAAGAACAAGAATAGAAACTCACCTTGAAGGATTTATGAGAAAACCCTAAGTTATGACACTTGAGAAGTAAGGATGAAATGATACTTGAGCTTCAAAGCACAACACTCTTAGTCACCACCAACCTAAATCAAACCCATTAATCACCAAGAGAACTTCTTCTAAGAGCATTCAATGAAGGAAGATGAAACCCTAACTTTTGATCTCCAAAAATCGCCTTCCACAAGCTCCCAAAATGCAAAACAATGGGAAAAAGGGGGGAAATCCCGTATTTGTCCTGCATATGCCTTCCCGTGGCTTTGGTCGCGACTATGGTGTCGCGTTGTAAGTCGCACGTGTCCTTGGCCCGAAAACTTCCAGTGTGTTACGCAGCTTTGGCCTCGGTTTCCAAACTGTGCGGCAGCCCGCGTAAGTCACTGAGTTTTCCTTCAAACTCTAAACGTTAAAAACTTAAGCTTGGAAAATTTCACACAAGAGAGAACATCGTATGAATCTGGGAGAGAATAAGTATACATCGAATATACGTACATCCACAATGCATAAGCAAAATTTACGTGTGTTACATTATGTATAAAATAAATTTAGAGAATATGGTTGAGGAATGGCCGAGAAAAAGGTCGGTGGACGGCCGAGAAAACGGTCGATACGAGTGTGGATAAAGTGCCTAGCGAAAAGTGACATATGTCACTTTAGCATGGCACTATCGCGGAGAGTATAAAACTATCGGTGCATCTGGCGCGAGGGTGCCTAGCGAAATTGACATATGTCACTTTAGCTTGGCACTATCGCGGAGCGGGTCTAGAGGTTAAAAATCCGATTTTTTGGGTTTTTCTTCATTTCCCCATATCTCCTTCACCACAACTCCGTTTGAGATGATTATTTTTGCTATGGTTTTGTATTTGAGAGTTTTTCAAGGATATATTGTTGGTTTTGGGAAGATTCAAGAGTATTTGGTGGTGGATTGGAAGCAAAGGTCAAGAGCTCATCATCATCACCTCCACCTTCAAGAAATTTGGGGTTTTCTAGGTTTTCACCAAAACCTAAGTGGTGAGTTCACCCTCCTAGTTTCTAAACTTTATTATAAATTATAAATGCTCCATTGATGATTTTCTAGTGATTGGTTTCTCAAATTTCGGATTTTATGATTTTGGAGAATTTAGGTCAAGAATTAGGGTTTTGGCCAAATTGGGGATTTTGATATAAAATGTTTGGGGATCGATTCTAAATGGTTGAATATGAATGTTTATGGTTGGAAACTTGTGAATCTAGGTTTTTTTGGAAGTATTTGCTTGTGGATTCAAGTTTTTCAAGGAAGCTCAAGTTGGGGTAAAATATAGATTTAGCCTAAATCTAGCAAGGTGAGTTCAAGTTGATTTGTGAAAACTATGTACATGCCAAAATGTCCGTTTTAAAGTGTTTATGTGTTTTACTTGATAGTTATCAAACATTGGATTATTTTATGAAATTTATTTATCTGGAATATTTGATTTGATAAATCTCGTGAAACACCCATCTTTGAGATTTTTGGGAAATTTGATAAATGAATCATAATGAAAATGTTTTGATGATTTATTTGCATAAATGGATGTCATTTGGTAAAAGTGCATTTTTAGTGTTTGTTGGAAATATGTGTATTTTATGTTGTAGAATGTTTTGAAAATACCAATGTGTGGGTCATTGGAGTTTGGTCATTCCCAACCTTGCGAACATTTCGGAAATTGTAAACATTTTGGTTTTGGGAAAGATGTATTTCAAGTATTTGGATGAGTAAGTCTTTGATATTGATATTTTAACGATTTATCTTACGAGTGTAAATCCTTTAGAGCATGTGGTTGTATAAACGTTGGTCGATTGTGTTTTATTGCATTTTGTGGATTTTAGCATGTGGTCATTTGATTGGTTAAGCATAAGGCTCGGTTTTCGTCTTTGTCGTGTCTTGAGGACATTTATCCGGTTTTAATAACTTAAAGTGGAGCTTTGAGTGTGAGTTGTATTTATTGCATTTTATTTTGGAGAATATATGTTTTGAGTGTGTGTGTCATTCATTTAGAGTCATGTATTTTAGATTGTAATGCATTAGATCCATTGGCATGTAAGTCGGTCATATTTGACAGTGAGGAGTCTTGATTTCTCACTTTGGGAAATATATTGTGTTGGCATTGTTGTTGTCCCTTTTTTTTTTTTTTTTTTGTGGAGATGAACCTTTATGGGTTGTATTCCGGGACCATGGGTTTTGTGGTTTTAATGCTCTAATTCGTGTGCACGAGGGTTAGACATCATGGGTCATAAAGTAAGGAGTTGAGGCTTTTATCTTGAATGCTAGGGAGTAAGCACTAGAGGTCGAATGAGAACCTCGAGGTTGAAACTCCACTAGAGAACCAACAGACAATAAGATCGTGTATCCTTGAGGTGTAGCTTGGCAAAGCAGACAATAGGGGATACGGTGTAATTGAGACTTGAGGTGTAGCTTTTTAAAGCAGACAATAAAGTCCGACCGGAGGTGTAGCTTTTTAAAGCAGGAATACAGTCACGATCTGAGGTGTAGTTCGACAACATGGTTATGTGGCTTAACTTTGTGTTCCGCCATGTACAATGGAATCGGGTCTCCCCCGTCATCGAAAGGTGTTATTTGGGTATTAAGTTTTATTATTCATGTTTTCGGTGACGTTTTATATATATTGATTTTTATTCATGATTTATGGGTTGAGTATTATGCCCCACCCGCATTTTGGGTGTTTCGTGAAATAAAGTTTTATCTGCGTTTTATAAATTAGAAGTTCAATTTTCTATTTACATTTTGAGTGAGTTTTGGGTGGAATTTACTTTACGAAGGAATGTCTATGTTGGGGTACTTGTCTTTAAAAATGTGTGTTATTGGAAAACGAGTCATTTAATATTTAAAGTAATTCAATTTGAAAGATTATGATTTAAATTGCATTAATTTCTTTTAAAAAATGTATTTATTCATGTTGGAAAACTCTTGAACTCACTAGACGTTAGCCTAACATTTTTATTTGTTCGCATGTGCATCAGGTTTCGGTTGAGGAATGGTACTAGCGATTTTGTGGAGATATGAGTGTTAGTCATTTGCACAAGAGAGAGTAGCTTGGTGAAGCCTTCTGCATTTTTGACTTAGCCACCGTTATTAGGTTTTTAGTAAAACCCGACTTTAATTAGTCCTTATGTAAGATTTTATTAATTTTGTGGATGGTTCAACCTAGAATTGTATTTCAAGTATGGATTGGTCGTAAGAGATTTTACTGTACTTTGAGGAATTGTTGAAATTTGAGGGTGTTACATGTTTTTTTTCAGAAAACCTCTTAATACCTCTTAAATCTAAACCGGTCAGACATTTTAAAATTTAGACCGTTTGTTTTTTTTTTCCAAATTTCAGACCCTCTTAACTCTTAAATACATCTGAAATTAGAAGTGGTGACATTTTTCTGATAAATTGTTATCACAAACAAAACAATCTTATTGATCCATATTAAAATTTCAGACTTCAAACGTTACAAAAACAAACAGTCTTATTGATTTAAATTTCAGACTTTAGCACCACCTCTTATTAATTAGAAATGAAATAAGATTTCAGACTTCAGACTCTTAAAAAACAAACACCACCTTAGTGTTCAAAATATGAAAAGTAAGTTTGGTATTGAGTTTAATTTGAAGTTGAATGGATCAGGGGTTGTGCATGTCAGTTATGTGAATTCTAGTGACCAAAGCGACTTTAGACGCTTGAAAAGTCAATATCCCTTCTGTTTTGCAGTTTTTTTCGACTTTTGCCTTGTGTCGTTTTTAGGTCTTTTCGGATATCGTTTAGGATCTTTAGGCATTGTTCAGAGTTATGGAATAGATTTAACCATCTAGATTTTAACCTTGTTTACCTTATTCAGATTCAAGTGTTTGGTTTTGGATTCACCTTCGGTTTCGATATTGTGTCGGTTAAGCTATATATCTTCGTATATCGGTTCGAGGTGAGTTTTATTATAACCATTTTTCAAACTGAAATGCATATATTATTAAATGGTTGTTATTTTGATATGACATCTTATTGATATGTTTAATTTATTACCGTTGAATGTGTTATGGCATATTACAATGTTGTACCTGAGTAACAACGTTATAACTAACTGTGATGTGGTGCCTGAGTGCCAACTTTACGATTAACAACGATGTTGTGCGTGGGTGCGAACTTTACTACTTACAACCAACTTTACTACTAACAGCGATGTTGTGCCTGGGTGCCAACTTTACTACTAACTACGATGTTGTGCCTGGGTGCCAACCTTATAATTAAATGGGATGTAATGCTTGAAAGCCTACTATATGATTACTGATTTTAAAACGTTATATATGAATCAGTTTTAATTGCATTATTGCACTATCAGATATTTCCTCACTAGATCGTGTGGTCTAACCTTCATTTTGTTTTAAAAAATATGCATTTCAGAGCAGCGACGTTTAGATGGTAAAGGAAAAGAAATATTGTGAGACTCACTACAAGAAAAATGTTAGATAGTGACCAAAATTTTAGTGACGACTTATTTTTTGGTCACTAATTTCAACGTTAGTGACAATAAAAAAGGTCGTCACTAAAATTTGGTCGCTAATATGAATATAGTGACAAAAACTAAAATTTGGTCACTAGAGTGGTCACTAATTTTCATGGCTAAAATTAGATTATTCATATCTATTTAATTTAATGACTAAATTTGTGACAATTATGTTTTTCGTCACTAATATTATAAATCCATGTGTTTTATGACGTAAATAATGGTCACTAATTTCAAAAACTTAATGACTAAAAATGGTTGTCACTAAATACTATTTAGTAGTTCATGTTAAGTGAAATAGTGACAAAAAAATAATGGTCACTAAAATAAAAATGTTAGTAACAAAGAATAGTTGTCAGTAAAATGAAAGTGGTAGTGACAAAAAATAGTGGTCACTAATTTCAAAGATTTAGTGACTAAAAATAGTTGTCACTAAGTACTATTTAGTAGTTCATGTTAAGTGAATAGATTAGTGTCAAAAAAAAGTGGTCATTAAAATAAAAATGTTAGTAACAAAAAAATAATTGTCACTAAAATAAAAGTGGTAGTGACCAAAAATAGTGGTCACTAATTTCGAAGACTTAGCGACTAAAAATGGTTGTCACTAAATACTATTTACTAGTTCATGTTAAGTGAAATAGTGACAAAAAAATAATAGTCACTAAAATAAAAATGTTAGTAACAAAGAATAGTTGTCACTAAAATGAAAGTGGTAGTGACAAAAAAAAGTGGTCATTAATTTCAAAGACTTAGGGGTTGTTTGGCAGTTGCTGAATGGTTTAGTGCAGAATGATTAAGTGGTCAGAATGATTAAGATGCTCTTATGATATAGTGCAAAATGAAATACGATTGTTTTTTAATTGTTCAAAATGAAATCAGGACTCTTAATGGTTAAGGGAAGGTCAGGATACAAAATCATTCAGAGGGTTTTGGAACCATTAAGAGGCAGACAATTTTTCTGCCAAACAAGAATTGCCTCTTAACGATTCAGAGGTTGCCTCTTAATGGAACCATTAATAGGTAAACAAACAACCCCTTAGTGACTAAAAATAGTTGTCACTAAATACTAGTAGTTCATGTTAAGTGAATAGATTAGTGACAAAAAATAGTGGTCATTAAAATAAAAATGTTAGTAACAAAAAAATAGTTGTCACTAAAATAAAAGTGGTAGTGACAAAAAATAGTGGTCACTAATTTCAAAAGCTTAATGACTAAAAAAGGATGGTTACTAATTATATGTGTTAGTGACAAAAAGTAATGGTCACTAAATGGTATCTTATATTAAAAATAATTAACAAAATGATGGCATAAATATAAAAATCTGAAATTCAGGGGCTAAAATTGCTAACCTTTCATTCTCATTATAAAAACACTTTAAAAAATAAACCCTAGCTCTCTGTTGATCTCCATCGCCCCTGAACGAGTTCCGAGTTCCTCTGATCATTGAAGAAATGGTGCGATTGAAGAAATTACTCTTTAGATCCATGGTAGAATGCTTATATAATTTACTTCTTGGAATCAATCGATACCCTAATCTGATATATTATCGTTTGATGTCTAGATTTATTGACCGGCTTCTCCATCGCAACACAACAGGTTTGATTTCTCGATTTTGTCATTCTTCTTGCTTCGAATTCTCAATCTGTTTGGTCGATTTCGCATTCTTCTTGCTTTGATTTCATTTTTTCGATTACTCATTCATTTTTTTTTGCTCGATTCTCATTCTTCTTGTTCGATTTCTCAACCTGTTTGGTCGATTTCTCAAGTTGTAACTGAATAGAATATGTGGAAAATATGGATTATCTGATGATATCTTTTATTACTTGATAGAAGTTGATTTTTATGTGGTAATCAACCCAGACGAAGTCCTCAGAGTTGTTACTATATCTTACTCTTTGAATATAAATGGATGAGTGGTAGGTATTCCTCATATGATAAAGAATAAAAGTACGAGATGTGTTGTTAGGTAGCTTCAAAGCTATTACTCGGACATTAGGTTATGAATCTCCATAGGCAACTGATAGCTTGACTAAAGACATGAAGTAACCTAGAAAATCGAGCATACTCAATAGGAACAACTGCCCTGGGTAGCTTGAATTTGGAGTGATCATTCAAATGTTGATTAGGTTTCTTTGGTTAGCTTGCCAAATGAACAAAAACATTGTGCAAACAATGCATATGTCATATTAAATGGATTACATATTTGTTGTATGTATAAATTCTTATGTAAAATTTTGTTGTTGCCTGTCACAGTCTAAAAAATATGTTAGGGATACTAGTTTATTTTTATTGTTTTCCTCTTGCAGTTTCTATCCAACAAAAGGTTTTCTAGTCAGCTTCTCCAATGACAATGACATACAGGTAGCAACTAGCTCCTTATTTTCCATTTTTAACAATACACTGGAAACTACCAAAACCAGATAATTTGAGTTTATACGTTATTGTAATCGAAGTTAAGTAGGAAAAATCCATTCACATCCTGCTGACTAATTTTCAAATTCATTCCCATGCTTACTAATAGCACAATCAATATTGAGTTGTTGATCAGTGACCGATTGTTGTGATACTTACCATTAGTTCATTGTGACATGGTTTCTTATTTATAAAGTTAAGTCTTTATAAATAGGTGAATATTTATGGACCTAAAAACATAATAGCACCATGCTTCTTTTCTGGTCTAAATTAAGTTAAAGGTTGTTAATATTTATGGACCTAAAAACATAATTGGTTACAACTTTCATCTTTAGATGTGGAAACTCAAAATCTTATTCATCGTCATGCTTATTGCTTAATGTATTTTAGCATACATTGTAACATCACCATAACAACCTTTCATGGACAGGTTCATGTATATATAGTCCCTGACACCAGGCACCACCTCCATTTGCACATCTTAATCATTTCCTATGAAAAGATCACAAATAAAAGAAATTTGGGTTTCATGATCTGAATCTTAAATAATTTTTATCATCTCATTAGGGATTTCAATGATTCTTTCATTGCTTCAGCCTTTAGTGATCTTGACCAAACTGGGTGGTCCTTTATGCTCTTTAATGCTGATTTCATGGTTATTATACTTTTTATGGCAAATAATCGATCTTCCTTCAAACAAATTATTGTGCGTTTGAGTACAACAGAAGCATAAATCCTTAAGCACATAGCTAATTAAGTCGATCCTACTTATGTGCCTAATCAAGTTGATCCTCCTTTGAACTAAGTTTTCTTCCACCAAGAAACATTGAAGGATAGTTATGCTCAAGGATCAAAATGTTTAAAGAACAACTCCATATGGTGGATCATTACTTGGCGTCTTTCGCCGGTGCTTTTCGTGATTGGGTTTTCCACATATATACAAATCCTAATGTTCCTCACTCCTTATATGCTCTTTATTTCGTTTGTAATCTCTTACACCTCGCTAGCTTTTTCGTTTAATATACTTTGTGTTGTTCAAAAAAAAGAAAAAGACCGCTGCAAGCTTCAAAGGGAAAAAACTTATAGATTTAAACACTATGAAAGGATCAAAAGCACTAAGAAAGGATCACTTTTGTCATTAGTTTTGTTTTATCTCAAATCTTCATCAATTTTGTTGATTGCTTAATAATTGTAAAGCACTTTTCTAGAAATTGTGTTTGCATTATACCAATCTATGTAGCACATTAATTGGTTTCTTGTAAAAGGCATTACTACTTACTTTCAAATAGGTTAATTAGACACACCAAATTCCATCCTATCCCACCCCTTATATCAAATTCCATTTTCCGTGTGATTCTTTTGTCTTGTGATGGTATCTCCCTTGAGCATTGTTTCTAATAATCAAGCTTTAATTCTATTTTAAAAACTACGACATATTAATTAATATTTGTAATGTGAAGTGCACTAAACATGATTAGATTAATTATATATTTTTCTCTTCATGTATCTCCATCTCTCCATGTTCATGTATGTATGGATCCCTATATTTACCGATGCTTTGTATACTTGATTAATAGGTGACACATGTATTATAAACTAAGTTCATCATTTGCTTTAGTTATCCATAATGTTGTGATGTATGCCAAATCTCTTTGATAAGACAAAACTTTGTCGCAATGTAGAGATTAGATAATTAGGATTTAGTACCTTTTTGTTCATCTAAAGGCCTTTGAAGTATGTCTAAGAAATGATTAGCATTAAGGCTATAGATTTTTCATATTCAAATGTATATAATTCTGAAAGGGCATGATGCCTCAAATGGATTTGATGTGGAGAACTCGTTTCGTTGTGAAGTGGATTTGGTGCATGTCTATCATTCTCTGTTGGTTTTTAAGAATTTAATAGACTGAAATCCCATTGTCTTTTATTTTACAGGTCTTGACGATATTTACGGGTGCTCTGCTGGAGAAGCAAATTGTGTTTGTATGCTCTAATATGGTATGTAGAACACCACCAAGTGCAAGTTATTTTCTTTTTGATGTTGATTATTGGTTTGTGCCTCATCACTTGTTCTAATATCTGGGAGCGTTTGCTCTTTTTCAAACTTACCAATTCTGGACCAGTTTTAGAGATGCACGGCCATACCAATCTTTACTAGATACGGACAGTATGTTGGAATATCTAGGGTACTGTAGTGTTCCGGTGGACTTTTTGTTATTTAAAGTTCTCCCATCTGTCATATTGAGATTCTATCGTTGGGGATATTGTGATGCATATTAGGTGCACACTAGAGTTCTACCTTTTCTTACTCTTGAATTAGTTGCATCTACCGGGAAGATATTGTCTGCTTCAGTGTTGTCAATTATCCTCATGATTCGTCCGTACCACTGCCCACTGGTAGAGCTTCTTAATGCCGGTACTGGCTTCATGATATGTTCTTCAGTTTACAATGCACACATATGCTATGGTCTATTGAAGTATCAATTGCGTTCAAGTTTAATTCCTTAAAAGTGCGTGCATGTTACTTCCAGGTCTTGCTAAATGACATGATGGACTTCTTGGATGCACCTATTCCGTTTATTGTAAGTTCTCAAATAAGTTTTTTCCTAATTGAAGGAGAATTATCAATCTTCTTTTAGTTGTTCTTGTAAAAATAAAATTAAGAATATAAGTGTTTTATGTGGCCTAGGATGCGTTTATTAGCTGTTTATTTACATGCTTTAGCCACAGAAAATATACGAATGGAGATGGAATTGGAAAAGAACAAATCAAAGGCTTTATCGTTAGTGACCAAAATTTTGGTCGTCACTTTTCGTCACTAAAGGTCCGTCACTAATTTACGATAGTGACCAAAAACATAAATGGTCACTAATTAGTGACAAAATTAAAGTGGTAACTGTATTTGTGACGACTATTTTAGTCACTAAAAATCGTCACTAAATCATTAAAAGTCGTCACTAATTGTTGAAGATAACGGTTCCATTAACGTCCGTTAACCTTTAGTTAGTGACCAAAAAAAGTGGTCACTAATTAAGAAAATATGGAAAAAAAAATGTCACTAATTGCCACTATAATTGTTTACACAATAAAAATCAAAACTTGCTAATTTATATATATATAAATCTAAAGTGTTAATTCCATTCATAAACGTATAATTCTTGATCCAAACAAAAAACATGTATATATTGTCATGTCAACTTCTTATCACTAAAAAACATATAATGACTAGCGCTAATAAAACATAGAATTCTTAGTCTTGAAATCCCAATGGAGAAAATTTTGGCATTTGTGCGATCATGAGTTAGTGACCAATTTTTTTTTTTGTCACTAATTGGATTTTTTCTTGTAGTGACTGTCTATTTGGATGTTTATATGTGAAGTCTGTTGAGGAGTTTTATGAAGTTTGGTTTTAGTCATTAAGTTATTTGGATCTTTTGTATTAGAATCTATTTAGCAAAAAGTTTTTAGTAGATTTCAAATAGTTGGATAGATTTGTAGAATGAGATCCAATATGTATCCCCAATGTGGTTTGTTTTGTATAAATCGTGTTACTCCTTCCGTCCCAAAATAAGTGTCAACATTAATATTTATGTTTGTCCTAAAATAAGTGTCTACTTTCAAAAAGTTCACTTTTACCATTAATTAATGCATAAATATGTATGAGTTGTGAAGAGAGAGAGAAAAATTAAATAAGGGTAATAATTTTATTTGGTAACAAAAATGTGTAATAATTATGCAGGTCTAAATTATGCCAATTCAATTGTGGACGCTTAATTTAGAAGGGAGAGAGGGTATGTTATGTGGAATTGCGGGTTGTTACAACACGAATAAAAGAAAATTTGTTCGTTTATAAGTTCATATTCGTTCGTTTGTTCGATTAAGTTAAACGAACAAACACGAACAAGTCTCCATTCAATTTATTTACGACCCTATTTGTAATAAAAAAAAAATCGAGGAGTTGTAATTTGATTTAATTTAATGAATTACAAATTTAAAACGTATATAAAATTTGGTTCTAATTTTTATTATTATAAACACTATTATTTCCGAGATCGTAAACATCTGAATGTACTTTTGGCCACTTTCAACTAATTTCATTTTTATCCAAGTTTTATTTATTTGTCCTTTGTTTTAAACAAAATTTGAAGTTTGTTATAAAAAACGGGGTTTTGTCTATCGTGTATGAATTTCTATTTGTATATTCTAGATACGTACTTGTATGCAATACGACGCGAAAAATATGTTTCTTTTTTATACAAACTATGACATTATAATCGTTTCATCAATATATTCAACATAAGTTCAAATGTTATGAGTTTGAAGACTCTACTATCGAGTGGATCTTTTTCAATTTTATTTTACCAATAGACTATATTAACATTGAATTTTCTATACCCGATATGCGATTTAAACATACATAAAACCATAAAATTGATATCGTATGAAGAAAAAAAAACGCATTTTATAATGTATTGTAGTTAATATATGATTATGTATTTTTAATATTATAAGAGTGTAAAATATAAAATTAAAACGAAAGGAATATAAAATAAATTAATTTATATTTAATCGTGATATTTAATAATATGATTAAATTCAAACATATTCAATATTGAGCTAATTTCGAAGGTATTGACGAGACGTTTACAATGATATAATTTGTTAAAAGAATAAATGTATTTTCTAATGCATTTTAGTTCATATTTTATGTTAAAAGGATAAGGGTTTAAAATGAAAAATGTGAAAAAGTAAGGGATTAAAATCATCTAAATACATAACTCTAAGAGTGTGAAATATAACATTGAATCTTAAAAATTTTAAGAATATAAAACCACAAGTTTTAAAAATGGTATTTATGATATTTAATAATAGGGTTAAATTAAAAAATATTCGATATTTGACTCATTTTGAAGGTATTGATAAGACGATTACAATAATATAATTTATAAAATATGAAAAGTATTATTTATATGGATTGTAGTTCATATACGATTATCTATGTTAATAGATAAGAGTGTAAAATGAAAAATAAAAAATTAAGGGATATAAAATAAATGAAATAATAACTTATAAGGGAATAAAATGTAATTTAAAAATTAAAAGTAATTTAATTTTGAAGAAGACGTGAGAAGTCGAGGTTGTTAGTTTTTAACATTTGTACATCCACAATAAAATCTTATACCTCTTAAAATTTCAAAAATAACCGAAATGGAATTTTTATAAAGGAGTATAGATATAGATTATAGAAGTATATATTGTTATTTTTAATATGATAAGGGTGTAAAATGAAAATATAATGAATATAAAACAAATTAAGTTGGATATATATTCATGATAGTTAATAATATGATTAAATCCAAAAATATTCAATATTTAGTTGATTTCGAAGATATTGACGAAACGATTACAATTGTATAATTTGTAAAAAAAAAGAAATGTATTTTTCAATGAATTTTAGTTCATATACGGATTATTTATGTTAATATGATAAATGACTAAAATGAAAAAAATAAGGTATTAAAATTAAACTAAATAACTGATTAGAAGGTATTAAATGTAAATTATCTATACTATCTATACTATACTAGGCATATACCCGTGCGATGCAGCGGAATGTGAGTAAAGAATGAACAACTAATGCTATTTCCTTATAGACATGTCATCAACAATAAACCATGACCTAAGAATCACAACTTATGAAACACTAAACCCTAAACCCATAAAGATATTCAATAATTAATTTATATTACAATTATTGATGAAAAAAATTATAATGATATAATTTATAATAAGAATGAAAGATATTTTACGATTATGTATTTTTAATGCGCTAACGGTGGAAAAAAATAAAACATATGGATAGAAAACAAATTAATTCGTTGATATTCATGATATTTAATAGTACGGTTAAATTAAAAAACATTCAATATTGGGCTCGTTTTAAAGGTATTGACGAGATGATTATTATGGTATAATTTGTAGAAAAATGAACGTATTTTTTTTCATTGCATTTTTGTTCACATACGATTATTTGTGTTAATATGATAATGGTGTAAAATGAAAAATGAAAAAACAAGGGATATAAAGTAAATTAAATAAGTAAGTGTAAGGTGGTAAATGTAACATTGTAAGAGTGGTAAATGTTATTGTACAAAAGATTGTACAATAACCGTTTTAGAATTTTTATCTATACTATTATATAGACATATACTCGCACACGATGCGGCGTGAAAAATCGTGCAATCGAAGAAACAATTGGCAAATGTATGTATCCGTTCGCAAAACATCTCGAAATCAAAATGACAACAACGTTTTCATCGATAAGAACGAAAAATACAAACTTAAAATGAAAACGTTGTTGTCATTTTGATTTCGAGATGTTTTGCGAACGAATACATACCTTTGCCAATTGTTCTTCGATTGCACGATTTTTCACGCCGCATCGTGTGCGAGTATATGTCTATATAATAGTATAGATAAAAATTCTAAAACGGTTATTGTACAATCTTTTGTACAATAACATTTACCACTCTTACAATGTTACATTTACCACCTTACACTTACTTATTTAATTTACTTTATATCCCTTGTTTTTTCATTTTTCATTTTACACCATTATCATATTAACACAAATAATCGTATGCGAACAAAAATGCAATGAAAAAAAATACGTTCATTTTTCTACAAATTATACCATAATAATCATCTCGTCAATACCTTTAAAACGAGCCCAATATTGAATGTTTTTTAATTTAACCGTACTATTAAATATCATGAATATCAACGAATTAATTTGTTTTCTATTCATACGTTTTATTTTTTTCCACCGTTAGCGCATTAAAAATACATAATCGTAAAATATCTTTCATTCTTATTATAAATTATATCATTATAATTTTTTTCGTCAATAATTGTAATATAAACTAATTATTGAATATCTTTATGGGTTTAGGGTTTAGTGTTTCATAAGTTGTGATTCTTAGGTCATGGTTTATTGTTGATGACATGTCTATAAGGAAATAACATTAATTGTTCATTCTTTACTCACATTCCGCTGCATCGCGCGGGTATATGCCTAGTATATTTAAAAAGATTGAGTCAAGGAGAAATTTACTGATGAGTGAGAATGATTGTGCTTTAGAGGTTTTACGACATGCTATTTTCTTAGAGCATCTCCAACAGTTATGCTAAAATATTAAAAAAAAATGAGATTTTAACAATTTTTTTGCTCCAACAACTATGTTATACCATATGTTAAAATAGAGAAAAGAAGACAGAGAAGGTAAAAATCTCCAAAATTGGAGAAATCTCTAAAACTTCTATTTAAGAGAGTGAAGTAATATTAAATCCTTTTTCACCAATAGGAGACATTGAAGTTGTGTATTTAGAATAAAGAAATAATATTTTATTAAATGTATTGAATATTTTAATAATATAATTGATGATAGATATGTTAAAATAGAGTAGCAGTTGGAGTTGGATGTAAATTCTTTTACAGATTTTAATTTTTTATACTCCAATTTAGAAAAATTATAGCATAGCTGTTGGAGATACTCTTAAAGTTTTCAAAACAACCATAATAGAATTTTAATAAGATATAGTATAAACTATTTATTTTTATTTAGTCAAATTATTTTATTAATTTGTTTTTCTTGAAAGATCTAATACAATTAAAACCTAACACAATTTTAAAACGTCTACAAAATATTACAAATTATTTTTTAAGAATTTTTAATCAGAATTTGAATTTTCTATATGTAAAAATGTATGAAGGTTGCCATATAAAGTGTTCGTTATTTATTTACATGACTTCATATGACTCAAAAGTTCGTCACAAAAATCAAGCATATTTGAATCGATTGGATTACATTTTAGATTAAATAAATAGTTTGAAGAAAAATTAACGGCATTGATGACTTGGCCAAGTTGTGACCGAGGAAATGACTTGCTTTTAGATAATTTTATTAAAATTTACAAAAACACTTCTTTCTCTCTTTTTTAATTTTTTTAGTTTACTAATATATTAAGGGCAATTGACCAATTATTCTATTAAGTCCTGTATGGATAAATTTGTCTGTCTGGATAAAAATATGGTGTTATTTATTTTTTTCATGAATCAACGGTCTGAAAGACCTAAATGACCATTTTACCCCTCAGTATGAAATAAACATTGTTTGATATTTCTAAATGGCAAAAAAAATACGTAAATGTGATAGTTTGAATACAGTTTTAAAATCTAAGGACTGATTACAAGAGATGCCAAATAAAATATTTTTATCGAATATATCCAAACTCAACTTTTGGCCTTCAAAATCATTTTGAAACAGGGACTTCAAATATCATTTGAATACTCTTCAATTCTTTGAATAAGATCAATAGAGAATGAAGCAAAAGATATTAAAAGCCTCACCCAATGATAGTCGTCGATACACTTGTGATCAAAACAAAAGAATATGTGCCATGTGGTCACCTCCATACCCCATCAAATGAAAATCAAAATCCACCAAACCCACAAAGTACTCATTTAACACCAATGTGCCCCCCTCAAATTTGAATTTGATACCGAGTTGAAAAAATTGAAGATAAAGAAAACAACAGAACACTTGAAATGCATAAATTTATATAGCCAACAAAGTTGATCAAACATAAACTTAAAACTCAAATCTAGAAATGGTTCGATACAAACCCTAAAAACCAAGGTAGAGACTGTGAAATTAGATTTCAAAGAACAACATCAACTTTCCTTTCTATCTGCTTTCACTTTTGGCTCCCAAAATTGTATACCACGAAGGTTTTGATCTGAAACAGAAACCTAGGGTTTTGATCAAATGTAGATTGTAGATCAAAAGGTATGAACAGAAACCTAGGATTTTGAGAAATAAAATGCAACGAACCTTTGTAGATCTACAACAATCGAAATCAAGTTAGTTTTTGCGTCTGTCCCATTCGACAACGATGATGGAAGCACAATCATTTGTTCATAATATTTTAGTCCAGATAAGTAAAAACGAAAAGCATCTGAAATGCTATGAATGACGAGGATGATTGCAATTTGAAGGGAACATGAACACAGTGATGAGAATGGACTTCCAGATATGAAGAAGGTGTCGTGAAACTGTAGGAGGAGAAGGGAAGCGTGTTTTTTAATTAAAAGGGTAGATGAGGTCATTTTTATGGCTGAACCTAGACAAGTGACCTTCATGGGCTATGCGAAAAAGCCCATTATATTTTCATTAAGCCACAAGTAAATATCTCTAAATGTCTGCGCAAATAAGCCCAATTAAACCACAAGTAAACAACCCTTAAATGTGATTACAAGCACTATATTATTTACCAAATTGTATGGTTTCGAATATAGTTTGGACTACTTTCAACCCATTTCAATTTTAACAAAGTTATATTTTATTTATTTCATATTAAACATAAAATATAATAAAAATACTCATTTTTAAATAATTGGGTCAAAATTGCTACCTTTGAATATGATATTGAGGGTTATTTATAGTTATTTTACATTAGTAATTTGATTAGGCTTTTTTAACAACAGAAGTATAGCATAAGCCCACAAGTAACAACGGCATATTTTACTATGATATTTTCAAACTAAGGTATTCTTTGGTAAAAATAAGCTAACTTATACGTTAGTTTATAAGTTAGTTTATTTTTTGAGTACATGTTTTGATGGACATAAGGTAGATTATAAGTTAGCTTACTGATAAACTACTTAGAGTAGTTTATGACAGGGACGAACCCAAAAAATTTTCATACGGTGACACCATATAATATAAACAAAAAATAACTACAAAAAACACGGTTTTTATCGACATGTTTTTGTCTTTTTACCGACGTTCAATATTGTCTGATTTGTTTTTAGTCTAATTCCACCATTTCGAGGGATTTTTTAAAGATTTTTGCTTGATTTCGAGGATTTTTAGGTTTTTTTTTATCGATTTTGAGGATTTTTTTCGATTTTTTTGGTTCATTTCAAGACTTTTTTTTCGGTTTTTGGTTGATTTCAAGAGTTCTTTTTGTTTTTTGGTTGATTACAAGGTATGGTTACACCTTCTTGAAGTTTCCGAAATAATACAGTAGCACCTTACAAAACGATATGGTTGCACCTTTCACGAACCTAAATTTTTTTACCCTTCGCTGGAGAAATAATACGGTTGCACGTGTCACTGTTACCACCATGCTAGGTCTATCCCTGGTTTATGAGGAGCTTTTTATGACTTTTTCCTACCCTTATTAATATTACTTATTATTTATTAACTATCAATTATAAATAAATTTAATTATTAAAAATTAATTATTAATAATATTAATTGAAAATTATTAATTAAATTTGAATTATATATTGATGTGAATTTTTATTTATTTTTAATTATTGTTAATCATATCAATTATTTTTATATTATTATTTTTTTAATATTAGTTAAGATATTTTAATTATCAATTAATATTATTATTTTTAATTATTATTCAATTATTTATTTCTATTCATATTATATATAATGGTTATTTAAAATCATAAGTTAATGTAGATTTTTAAAATTTGTTTTAACAAATTTATAATTTATAGTATATATAATAATAAATTTTAATTTTTTTAATTAACATATTATATTATTTATTTTTCTTTACTATTAACATATTATTTTACTATAAATTTATTTTAATTATATTATAAAATATTGTAATTGATTATTTTTTCGAAATATCATTTTGGGTCATTTTACATGTTTATCAGCTAGTTTTTACCAAAAATGACTTATCCATCATGCTAGCAATGTTTTAAAAACCGGGTTGACCCAACCGGTGAAGAGACCAGGTCAATTGCGACTGTTTTTTTGGAAAATTACGGCCCGGATCAAACCGCCGGTTTTTTGATAGAACAAGTTGAACCGGTAAAAACCCGGGTTAACCTGGTTAAAAAAATCAATTTCGTATATCATTGAATATTAGCGGCTAGGGTTAACTTCACACTGCATCGATTCCACACCATTGATGTAAAACTTGTTTTTATGTGTATTTTTAATGTTTTAATTTGTGGATATAAAATTCTTGGTTTTACACACACACACACACATATATATAGGGGGTCATTCAAGGGAGATCCTGATTGTTTGTGATAACCGTGAGATCCAATATGAGCCACATATTAGATGATAAATTAGGAAATTATTAAGTTTGGTAATTTTGACTGAAATTTAATGAAAAGGGCATTTTACGTATTTGAAAAAAAATCTTTCTCCTCTCACCTCTTCCCAGCATCCATCAGTCGACTTCCGATGAACTTTATTCCGACGAATACCCAAAATATATTGTGTTACACTGTGATTACCAATGTGATGCACTCAAAGTACATTGTGTTACACTGTGATTAGCATTGTGTTACACTGTGATTACTATTGTGATGCACTCAAAGAACATTGTGTTACACTGTTATTAACATCGTGTTACACTATAATTACTATTGTGATGCACTCAAAGAACATTGTGTTACACTGTGATTAACATCGTGTTACACTATAATTACTATTGTGATGCACTCAAAAAACATTGTGATTAACATTGTGTTACACTGTGATTAACATTATGTTACACTGTGATTAACATACAAATATGATACCCATTATGATACGACGGTAATACCAAATGTGGTACCACTATGATACCAACTATGTTACATTGTGATTACCATACAAAATCCTTTATTTTTTCATAGTAAATTAGGGTAATTGAAATTAGAATAGGTAAGCGTGTGATTGGAATTTGGAATGTGTCAAATAAGGAATTGATTTCTTTTATAAAAGGAAAATTCAAATTATCAATTTACCAAATTATCCTTTTACTTTATTTTAAAAACAAAATTAATTATATTAAATGAGTGGCTCACGTTGGATCTCACGGTTACCACAAACAATCTAGGTCTCATTTGATTAGGCCCCTATATATATGTGTGTGTGTGTGTGTATGCAGGAAAATAAAAAATAAATGGAATTTCTTGAAACCTGGTTGATCCGGTGGTTGAACCGTGACCCGCTCAACACATCGGGTCAACCCAAAAACCGATTTTTAAAACATTGTCTGCTAGCTTATCAGCTAGCAGCTGCTAGTTTATCGGTCATCAGCTAGCTTATAAGCTATAAGGTAGCTTCTCAGTAATTACCTAGCTTATTAACTAATTTGCCAAACATAGTCTAAATTATGTTTTCATTCATGTGGTATTATTTATTTTAATTTTTTGTCACAAAAAATCTGATAAGGATTTTGTTTCAGTTTTTGTTCTTTCCATTAATGGGTATTAACTTTTAGCTGTTAATTAGTGCCTCATGTTAAAAGATAATGACAAAACAGAGTATTTTTAAGTTTATGTGTTGGGTCAGTTTGTTGGGCTGTAGGCCATTATTATTGGGTCGATTAGGAGTCCATTTAAAAGCAGTTAGAGTCAGTTTTCTTTGTGTCGTTTCCAAGAGTTACATCTGTTTGATTGCACCGTTTCATGGTGTATATGTATGTATCGTGTCTGTAATGTGGAATATCATCACAATCAATACAAATTCAGTTTATGTAAATTTGTTGTCCGCTGTGATTCTGCTTCAATGGAGATGAAGAATAATTTGAAGAACATTAATCAAACTTCATCTCCAACAAAGTGGTATCAGAGCCCTATGCTCGATCAAGGGAAGAAGAATTCGATTCTTGATGCAATACGAATTAGAAAATAAAAGATTGCAAAAAGGATTGTGATCGATAGTTTCAGAAGGCCGCGGTTGAAGAGGATTAAACGAAACAAGAAGCAATGCATGCCTATGGATGATACACTCCATGGGAAAGTCAATGATTGGGAACGATATGTTGAAAGCTACAACAAAGAAGTGCAGATTTTTGGTGATGAAGAAAGCACCACAGAAAAACATAAGGTACGAGATGGTTTGAATGGAGAAACGCTCCAAATGGAAGAAGCTGAATTCATCACAAATTATTGTGATATTTTGCTTAAAAATGACTTGAAGAATGTTAAAAATGATGATCTTGTTGAAAAGATACAAGATAATATGTATGTTGAGAAAGATGATGATCTTGTTGAAAGGATACAAGATAATATGTATGTTGAGAAGGGTGATGTTTACAAGGGATGGTATGAGAAGAAGTTTAAGGAAATTTGTGAAAAATATGAGTTCGCAAAGAAAGGACCAATGTGTCCAAGAGAGTTCACCATTAAAGGTGTGCAAGTTGTTGATCAAGAAGGGGGTAATAAGGCTGCTCCAAATAAATTTGATAATCAAGATTCAATTGTGGATATTACCGGTGAAGTGTCACAAGATGGTAGAAGTGGAAAAGATAGCTCTTGTGGTTCAAATGAGTTCGATGATTATGTTATCGTTGTTTGACAAATGATGATTAATAAATTTTACCTGTTTTGTCATTAAGGGGGAATGTTAAAAGATAATGATAAAACAAAGTATTTTTAAGAGTATGTGTTGGGTCAGTTTGTTGGGCCGTAGGCCATTATTATTGGGTCGATTAGGAGTCCATTTAATAGCAGTTAGAGTCAGTTTTCTTTGTGTCGTTTACAAGAGTTACATCTGTTTGATTGCACCGTTTCATGGTGTATATGTATGTATCGTGTCTGTACTGTGGGATATCATCACAATCAATACAAATTCAGTTTATGTAAATTTGTTGTCCGCTGCGATTCTGCTTCAATGGAGATGAAGACTAATTTGAAGAACATTAATCAAACTTCATCTCTAACACCTCAATGTAACTCTCACATGAAAACAATTTGATCATTTCACCCTTTATTTATTTTTTAATTATTTATCTTGTTAGTGTTTTTCTTTATGTTCATCCTATCGTTCATTCCACCGCCATCAACCGAAGGACCACCACAACCAATGCTACACCTTCCATACCACCATCCACGGCCACAAATCCAAACAACAAATACAAAATCTATATATGTATTTTAAATCAAAATACATGATCCATGTAAATTCAAATACATAAATACATGTATTCTAAAATCAAAAAAATCTTAAATTATTACAAGAAACAAAACCCTAGATCTTTTTGTCCACCCAAAATTTAGCACAACCCTAGCTTGCCTTCTTTGGAGGTCGAGGTTATGGTGTGCACTGACTTTAGAATGATATTTAAATTACATGAGGATGGAGTCATTACAAAATACAAAGTAAAGGTAGGGATGGGGAGATTGGCTTGTAGGAGATTTTCATAATCTCAGATGCTGCTCTTGATGAACACAGATGCCTTCAAGGAACCATAGCCTTACTGGACTGATGTCCCTCTTGCCGATACCATGGCTTCTCCTTGTAGGATCTTGGAGAACACAAAGGGAACATAAGCGGATGTAGGGAAGGAGAGGAAGAGAGAGTAGGTGTTCATTGGTTGGGTTGACCGGGTTGAAGGCACTTGAACAAGCCAACCTAATGTTTTGCGGTTTGAAAATTCTCAACCCAACCTAACAAATCAAAAGTGCAACCCAACCTAAACCCAATTTTGTGGTTGGGTTGGGTTGGTCGGGTTGAAACTTTAATACATCATTTTACAATATAAGTGATTCCGTTTAAAAGAACTAAAATCAAAATGGAAATATAAAAATAAGGCTAATAAGAGAAGGGAAGAGTAGAAGAAGAGTATCTTTTGCCTCTTGATTCTATCGATGTTGAAGATTTTTGAAGACTTCAAGGTTAGAATCGTGCGATTTTAATCGGCATCATGGTCTCTTAGACAGATCTAAACTACGGCTAAGATAGGAAAACTTAAGAACTGATAGAAAGAAGAGAAAGAAGAGCCGTTAAGTTGTGTTCTCTAATCTAGAGAGAAAAGAAAAGAAAAGAAAAGAAATGGATGGAAAAGAAAAGGAGAGAAAAGAAAGGAAAGAAAAATAATATTTTCATTTGTGTTCTCGAAATGGAAGGAAAAAGAATAAAATGAAAGGAAAGAAAATAGTTTTCATGTTCTTGAACAAGATAGAAAAGAAAGGAAAGATGTCATTTTTACAAATATGCCCTTACAAAAATATATATTCTTTATAATGAAAAATTGGGTAGTTTTGTAATTTTAATAATTTCAGTAATTTTTTAAATGGTTTTAATTTCTTTTCTTTCTTTTCCTTCCCTTTCCTCCCACATTTGGGAGGAAAGTTATCAATTCATTCCTTCCGTTTCCTTTCCTTTCTCTCCTAAAAAAGTTTCAAGAACACGAGTTTTTTTTACGTTACTCCCATTTCCCTCCTTTTCCTTTTCCTTTCCTTCGTTAAATGAGTTTCGAAAACACAACGTAAAAGTCTAAAACCATAAAAAAAATTAAAAGTGTACAAGTTTTGGTCGGGTTACTTTGGGCCCAACCCGTTTCCAACCCAATAGATGCGGTTTGCGCAAAATTTGTATCGATCATGTATAGGGTTACCTCGATTTGAGTTTTTTTTGCATTTTTTCGAATTGGTCGGAAATTTGAGCACCCTAAAGAAAGAGGATAAAGTGGAACGGGTGAAAAAAATTAAAACCTATTTTTGAAATGACAAGTTTACCCTTGTATGCAAGACACATTATATACCACTTCACAGGAGGGGGCTAAAACTAAACAAAACTTGTATGTGTCACTAGCGGTGCTAAAAAAGCCAACCAACTCGACCAACCCAACCCGAAAAATCCGAAAAACAATTAACCCGAGGTAACCCGTATTATAATCGATACAAAATTAGGACAATCCGTATCTATTGGGTCAGGCTCTAAGTAACCCGATAACTCGATAAACGTTTTAGCGACTTCTCTAAAATTATTTGTATTTTTCTTTAATATATATAAGTTACCAAAAACAACTCTGCAATAACGAGCAATGGAACTCATAAGAGCACATTATTGGAAAGTTATATGTAATACGTAAATATTTGATGAACTTGTATATTGTTTTGAATGATGAATCGTATTTCAAAGAAAAAATTCCTTATTTTTATGTTTTCAATATTGTTTTTACTTTGTTTACACACAACCCGACCAAACCGACCAAACCGAACAAGTTGGGTTGGGTCACACTTTTGTTTGGGTTGGGTTGGGTTGAAATTTCTCAAACCGTCAATATTGGGTTGGGTTATTGAAATGTTTTCAACCCGATCAACCCAACCAGTGAGTACCCTTATGTGTCACAAGTCTTTTTTTTTTTGTAATAAATGAAGGCTTTTGGGACGAAAATCCGAAAAAAAAAACATAATACCACATGGACGAAAACTATAATTCCGTAAAAAAATCTCAATGAAACAATTATATTGCTTGAAATTTCGAACTAATTGAAATATTCTAAAGTTTGATCATCTTCCAAAAACTAACAACATTTTGAAATTTGTTATCGCAAGAAAGTTGTATTAAAAAATTTCTCACTAAAAAAATAACCATCTCATTCTCTTATTTTTTTTAAAATTTTCATAATAGTAAAGATTTAATAATTTTATTAAAAAAATAATAATGGAAAATAATGAAGTAGACAAAAATAAATAATAAGAAAACTCTATGAGAGAGAGAAAGAGAGGACGAGAAAGGAAAGGAAAGGTAAGTTACTTTTTTTTTTCAATAAAAATATTGAAAATAACAATTTTCACCTTTTAAAATTAAAATGTTGATTTTTTTTAATCAGGATTACTAGCTATGTACTCATATAATTTGACCAAGTATATAGTTTTCTTATAAAGTAAGAGTATAATATTAATAGGACCGCATATTAAAAACTAATACATTTATTTAATGGAGTGGGTGATGTGAAATTATCAAGACCCAAATAGCTAAAAGCTCAAAGATTTGTTCCCGATAAAACATAAGTTACCCAAGAACAAATGAATTAAAGTTCTATATCAAGATTCAAAGCGGAAATACGATTAACAATGCAAGATAATTAACCACTAAGAAAATGTAAACAATGATCAAACCCAAGTAAATGGAAAATAAAGCATAAGTAAGAGAGACACCGAGATTTTTACGTGGAAACCCGGAAAGGGAAAAACTACGGGCGGAGGACGCCGAGAAC
Organism: Arctium minus; assembly: GCA_954870635.1. Taxonomy (NCBI): domain Eukaryota; kingdom Viridiplantae; phylum Streptophyta; class Magnoliopsida; order Asterales; family Asteraceae; genus Arctium; species Arctium minus. The sequence continues at coordinate 40,812,855 of OX941082.1, forward strand.
TGATCCACTATCACTTTGATGATGATACACTTGAGAAAATTTCAGCTTACAACTTATATCAATGGAGAAAATAATCTAGGGTTCTTAAGGTTGAGGGAAACTTGGATACCAAGTTTAGAGAGAGAGAGAAAGAGAGAGTATGTATAAAATAGGTTCGAAATCTGATTTCTATTTTTGGTCTCTTGCACATTTAATAGGGAAATGAGTTGGCCACCAAAAACCATCACACGCACCACATAGAGGAAACGGGCAACTTAGGGCACGGGTACACCCGCGTGAGCCACTATGGTTGCCAACCAAACAGTGGTTGGTGCGATTAAGGGTGCAACTAAGGCCCACTGTGCAACCCGCGTGAAGCATGTGGAGGCAAACAAATCTTCACAAATCTCCACCTTTGACTCCAAATCAAAACCCATACAAGAGAGCAAAACTCCTCCTCGTCTTCAAACAAAATAAAGTATATCAAGAACACAAACTCCACCAAACTTCATCTCAAGCCAAAAACATCACCCATACACAAAGCAATACCAAAGTAATCAAAGTTCTCGAAAAGCAATATCCTCTGTCAAATCACCCCTAAGGGCATCAACCCCGTCTTGCAACACCAACCAAGTCCAAACACAAATCGAACTTGGACACCAGAAGCGGCTTAGTCAACATATCCGTTGCGTTGTCGTGAGTGCTAATCTTGACCACTTTAACATCACCTTTAGCTACTACCCCACAGACATAGTGATGATGAATATCAATGTGCTTCGTCCTATCGTGAAACATCCGATCTTTGGTCAAGAGAACCGCACCTCGATTATCACAGAAAACCTCTTCGACCTTTAAATGATCACTTAATTCACCAAAAAATCCCTTTAGCCAGACAACTTATTTCACAGCTTCATTAACCGCCATGTATTCCGCTTCCGTTGTGGACAAAGCGACGGTAGGTTGCAAATGTGCCTTCCAACTAATGGCACACCCATCAAGAGTAAAAACATACCAGTAATGGATCTTCTATTATCAAGATCCTTGGCATGATCGGAATCCGCATAGCCAAGTACCCCCGAATAATTCTTCCCAAAATGCAAACACAGATCTGTCGTGCCCCTCAAGTAACGAAAAATCCATTGGACCGCTCTCCAATGCTCTTTACCCGGGTTGGCCATATATCTGCTCATCATAGAAACTGCATAGGCAAGGTCAGAACGAGTACACATCATGGTATACATCAAAGATCCCACCACACTAGAATATGGAACTCTTGCCATATAGGCAACATCGGCTTGAGTCGAAGGACTTAAAGCGAATGATAACTTGAAATGAGGCGCAAATGGAGTGTTGACAGACTTTGCTTCAGACATATTGAACCGGCGAAGAACTTTCTGAATATACCCCTTTTGACTAAGGTATAATTTTCTTGCCTTTCTGTCACGAATGATCTCCATACCAAGAATTATTTTTGCGGCTCCCAAATCCTTCATATCAAATTCTGAATTTAACTGATTTTTAACTTTCTGAACTTCTACCATATCTTTAGCTGCTAAGAGCATGTCATCCACGTACAAGAGCAAATATAACATCGACCTATCTTCACACCTCTTGAAATAAACGCAGCTGTCGTACGAAGAATTTGATAAGCCGTGTGCGGTCACAAATGCGTCGAATCTCTTATACCATTGCCTAGGAGATTTTTTGAGGCCATAAAGAGATTTAATAAGCTTGTACACGTGACCTTCTTTACCCGGAATCTCGAAACCTTTCGGTTGTTGCATATAAATCTCTTCCTCAAGTTCACCATTCAGAAAAGCGATCGTTACGTCCAATTGCTCAAGCTCAAAATCATTGGACGTGACCATCCCAAACAATGCATGAATAGAAGTATGTTTCACCATCGGTGAGAAAATGTCATTATAGTCAATGCCAAGAATTTGACTATAACCTTTCGCGACTAACCGAGCTTTATACCTTGGCTTTTCATTTGGAGTGGTCCCTTCCTTCAATTTATAAACCCACTTGCATTTAACCAACTTTTTGCCTTTAGGAGCCTGTACGAGTTCCCAAGTTCCGTTCTTTTGCAAGGATTCCATCTCCGCGTGCATTGCCATAATCCATATATCCACATCTTTTAGTTTCATAGCCTCACTATAAGAAGTAGGCTCAACAGTGCATTCCATTTCTTCCGCTACACTCAAAACATATGCTACTAAGTTATCTTCTTCAATATACCATGCGGGGCGTACAATTTGTCTCCTTCCCCTATCACGCGCAATACACGGTTCGGGTTCTTGTGACGAAGGTTGTGATGGAGCATCACCTATCACTTGAACACCTGTAGTGGAAGAATAAGAAGAAACATTAGTAACATGTGGGCTCGATGTTTGAGCCAAAGGTAGCTCCACCTTCACCGGAGGTTTCTCCTTAGGAGCTTTAGAAATGGTCTCTGATATAGGAGACAACGAATCATGCAACATGGAGGATTCATCAAAAGTGACATCTCGGCTTATAATGATCTTCTTTGTTTCCAGGCACCATAGCCTAAAGCCTTTCACCCCATCTTTGTATCCAAGGAATTCACATTTCAAAGCTCTCAGTTCCAACTTCCCTTATCAACACGTGCATAAGTCAGGCAACCAAATATTTTTAAATTAGTGTAATCGGTCGGTGATCTGTTCCAAACTTCCATGGGAGTCTTCTTCTCAATAGCAACGGAGGGAGACCGATTGATGATATAACAAGCGGTAGAAGCCGCTTCCGCCCAAAAGGACTTGGGCATTTTAGAGTTTGAAAGCATGCATCGAACTTTCTCAAGAATAGTGTGGTTCATCCTTTCGGCTACACCATTCTGTTGAGGAGTATGGGCAACGGTACGATGCCTTGTAATGTCTTCCTTCCGACAATAGGCATTGAACTCCTCAGAGCAAAATTCTAAGCCATTATCCGTTCGGAGATATTTCACCTCTTTACCGGATTGCTTCTCGATCATCGTCCTCTAATATTTGAATATCTCAAAAACATCATTCTTACGTCTTAAGAAGAAAGCCCACACTCGACGAGAGAAATCGTCAATAATAGTGAGCATGTAAGAAGCTCCACCATAAGAAGTAACATGAGCCAGATCCCAAAGGTCAGAATGAATATAGTCAAGAGACCCTTTAGTCGAGTGAATGCCACTTGAGAACTTGACCCTCTTTGTCTTGTCGTACGCACAATGCTCACAAAATTGCAAATCGGTAACTTTGTGGCCATTCAACAAACCACGTTGACTTAGCTCGGTCATACCACCAAGGCTCATGCAACCGAGACGAAGATGCTATAACTTGTATAAATCACCATCAAACATTGACTTGGAAGCTACCGCAACGTCACCCGTAACGGTTTGACTCTGCAAAATATAAAGGTTAGCGGATTTTCTTTGAGCTTTCATTGCAACTAGCGCTCCACGCTTGACCTTAATAGCTCCACCTTTACCCAAGAACTCGTAACCCTTTTCATCAAGGGAACTAAGAGAGATGAGATTTCTTCGAAGCTTAGGAAAATGTTTCACATTCCCAAGTGTTCGGGTGACACCATTATGCATACGGATTCTAATTGTGCCTTCACCAACAATAGGGCACGTTGCATTGTACCCCATCATCACAACACCTTCGGAAACTTGCCCATATGTATGAAACCAACTACGGTTGGGACACATATGGAATGTGCAACCCAAGTCTAGAATCCACTCTTCCGTGGCCTTTGGATTACTATCGGAGACCGTCATGACTTCACCTTCACTAGCTCCACCTTCATCGTGCTCAACAATATCGGCTTCCCCGAAGGAACCCGTTGTCTTGTTCTTGACTTTGTTTTTGGCTTGAAGCTTAAAACATTCGTCAATGATGTGACCCCTCCGTTTACAAAAGTTACAAAACTTCTTCTTTCCACGAGATTTTGACCTTGATTTGCTTGAAGAGCTTGAGCATTATCCCTCGACCCTTGGTTCATGTCCGGGAACTATCTCCTTCATCTTCTCTTTTGAACTCAAAGCGGTATACACTTCCTCAAGGGTAAGAGAATCCCTACTATAAATGATTGTATCCATAAAAGTTGAGAATGACGGTGGCAAATAGCATAACAAAATTAGACCCAAATCCTCATCGTCATATTTCACCTCAAGATTCTTCAAGTCACCAACTATCTCTTTGAATTTCGATAGATGTGCAGTAATTGAACCACCTTCAGATAAACGATGGGCATACAATTTAAGCTTCATATGGAGCTTATTGGGCAAGCTCTTTGTCATAAGCATTTTATCTAGCTTACACCATATTCGATAAGTCATTTCCTCTTCCGCAACGTCCTGTAAAATATCGTTAGACAAATGCAATCTAATCAAGGATGAGGCTCTCAAGTCATTTAGTTCTTTTTCTTCTTCCGTCCAGGCACCGGGCATAAAAGCCCGTCCTGAAATACATTTGTGTAAATTTTGTTGGACGAATATGTAACACCCGAAAATTTATAAGGTAAGTAATTGTTCCTCTTACTCCGTTAATTGTAGTTATTTGAGAATATGAGCCCTTTATATGCGCATGATCATTTTTATAATGTTGTGTTGTTATATAAATTGTATAATCTTTTAATTGTCTAAATCTCGCGCTCGTTTTTGTATTTGGCTAAGTTTTCGGGCGGTCTGGAGTGTGGCGCGATAGTGCCACACGACAGTGACAATGTCACTGTCGCCGGTCACTATCACGATGGATGTACCGCGAGTTGGGGGCTTGGCGCTACTGTGACCGTGCGATAGTGACATTGTCACTATCGCGAGTCACTATTGCGTGGGAGGTACCGCGAGCTCTTGAGTTCGCATGATTGTGACACGCGATAGTGACATTGTCACTGTCGTCGGGCACTGTCGCCGTCGGGGGGCTGAGAGTTTAAATGAGCCCTTATCTGATTTTAACTTCATTTCTCACATTCCTCTCTTCTCTTTGGCGATTTTGGAGCTCCCAAATCTGATTCTCTCCCTCACAAAACCCTAACCCTCATAAATACAAACCTTTTTGGTGGTTGGATCTTGATTACTTGCAATAACTCTCCTCAAGGAAGATTGTCTAGGGTTTCTCAAAGTGCAACTTTCTCATCTCCAAGTCTCATCTCTTCAAGCTAGGGTTTCATATTTTCTAGGTTTTGGTCTAAAAACCTAGATTGTGAGTTCACTAAACCTTTTTTAAAACTAGATACACATCATAATCTCCTACTTGTATTATTGTATATTTACTCAAATTATTCATCTCTACATGTTCAAGTATTTGGGGTTCCCTTATGGAAATATGTTGGAAATATGTTTATATGTAACATGCCATGATTTATTGAATGTATATCTTGGTATTATGATGAATCCTACTTGGGTTATCTTTTCGGTGATATCATATTTACTTGGTGAAAATGGTTGTTAAATGAGTTATATGTTGGACCTTATATGGTTTAGGATGGTGACATTGTACCCATGGTTGGTATCGAAATATGCTTGGTTGAAATATACCTCAACGGCCTCCTAAATGAATTATGTTGGACGAACCAAGTCAGTAGAAACTACGAGGATGTAGTCTTAGGCGCCATCGTGATGGTATGTGCCTATACCTCCGCCATTCGGGGTAATGCCATGGTTGTAGTCCTCGGGTGTGCCGGGTCTTTGGGATGTCACTCTTAGTAGTTGGAATCAAGGTATATCATCTCTTTGGGTGAAATTTGATTGGTGCTATGGGTATCCCCCGTTGACTCCACATTTGATGAAACTTGGTTAACTGCTGATAAGAATTGTAATTGCTCTAATATGCTATTTCTTGTTCAACTCACTAGGCTTTTTGGCCTAACACTTGTTGGTGTCGATGTGTATCTCAGGTTCTAGTGGCGCCGCTTCTAAGCAGGTGTAGTTGCTTGGGTGAGAGCTTGGGGAAAATTGCATTTGGACGTATATTTTTGGAGAAGACTTTGGGATCTATAGACGACACCCTTTTTGTAATCTCTTTTCTAGTTATAGAAATTAGATTAGTTGGTTGTTATTTATTGTCCATTAAATTACAATTGTAATTAAACATGTTTAATTATTTCCCCATTTTTGGGAGACTCTTGCTATGGCAATTTTATATACCACATGTCCGTTTTTTGGATTTTTGTTATCCCTATTTTTAGGGTGTTACAGAGGACATCTCTCATCTTTATCCTCCATAAAGGATACCGGGTATCTCGTTCCAACAAAGGTAGATCAAATTTCATCATCGACATAAATGAAACCCTAGCAAATCAATAATCCTACAATCTTCAATCGATCAAAGAATCTCAATATTAATCCTTGAGCTCTGATACCAATTGATGTGAAATTACCAAGACCCAAATAGCTAAAAGCTCAAAGATTGGTTCCCGATAAAACACAAGTTACCCAAGAACAAATGAACTAAAGTTCTATATCAAGATTCAAAGCGGAAATACGATTAACAATGCAAGATAATCAACCACTAAGAAAATGTAAACAATGATCAAACCCAAGTAAATGCAAAATAAAGCATAAGTAAGAGAGACACCGAGATTTTTACGTGGAAACCCGGAAAGGGAAAAAACACGGGCGGAAGACGCTGAGAACTGATCCACTATCACTTTGATGATGATACACTTGAGAAAATTTCAGCTTACAAATTATATCAATGGTGAAAATAATATAGGGTTCTTGAGGTTGAGAGAAACATGGAGACCAAGTTTAGAGAGAAAGAGAGTATGTATAAAATAGGTTCAAAATCTAATTTGTATTTTGGGTCTCTTGTACATTTAAGAGGGAAACGGGCGACTTAGGGCGCGGGTACACCCGCGTGGTAACCCGCGTGAGCCACTGTAGTTGCCAAGCAAACAGTGGCTGGCACGACTAAGGGCACGACTAAGGTTCGCGGTGCAAACCGCATGAAGCATGTGGAGGCAAACGAATCTTCACAGTGGGATATAAAATTACATGTTGCACAAATCATGTTATCATGATCACATCAAATCCGCTCAGTAGTTGTAAGTTTATCAGTCGTCGTCCTCATCTATATCATCAAACTCATACTCGCGGACAACCTTGTCCGCAAACCATGAACCAACACGAGGGGTAATTTTGTCTCAAATGATTGAACTATGTAACACCCCCAAGTTTGGGGCTAATTGTAAAGCAAATAAACCTAAGTGGGATGAAGATGTTGATGGGAAAAAGGTTAAGGGCCAAAGAGGAAATAGCTGGTCAAAGATAGCAAAATGTGATGGCAAAGAAGGTTCACCCTTTTGTTGGTTCCATATTTGGACTCACGAGACGAAACAATCAAGTAAACAGAAGTAGTGAGAAGGTTTTATTAGCCAGAATTCAACAAAGAAGTCAATGGAGATTTCATGTTGTTGGTCAAGGATAAAGTACAATAAAATTCAGGAACAATATCATCTATAATTCAGTATGTATTTCTTACTTTTTAAATTGTTTTAGAGCTTGGGTTTTAACCACGTTATGCCTAGGCATCATTTAGCAATAAATCTCACTCATTTGGATGTCAAAATAGTCATTAAAGCGATGGTTATGCACTTATTGGCCAAAAGGTTGATACCGGCAACCCTGATCAGCCCCATACCCGACCCTGCCTACTCGGGCATCCTTATGAGGGGGCATTTTGAGGCTCACTCAGCGGCTGTGGCTAGCGTGGCCGGGGGGGGGGGGGGGGCTGGGCTCGAACCCAGAACCGGTTAGTTATTGGTCAAGTCTCCCTGCCCCATTGCCAACTGAGCTACACGCCATATGCAAATGGTTATGCACTTATCTTGAGTGTTGGTTTAGTAAGAAAATATTGGAAGTGGGTTAAATTTATTAATAGCATATATCTTGTTGGAACGTATAAAGTAGTTGATATGTGTTGTATAAAATAGTTGATATGTGTTGAGAAAAGTCATTAGTGACGCTTGTATGAAAAAAGAATCCGGAAAAAAGAAAGAAAGTATATAAATGGACTGATTTGTCCATAACGTTGTCGTCAATTCTGCCATGATCCAGGTTGTTGGCACAAAAAACAGTGGTTTTAGCAACGACTTTTGTTGTCGCTAAAAGTCCATTTATCCCAGCAGACGATTTATAGAGACGATATGTCGTCGTTATAGCTTGTGAATGAAGCTTTTCGTCGCTAAAGGCCCGTCACTGAAACTCACTTCGAACTTCGAAGAAGAAAGCACGGTTGGGCTGTTGTTTCTTTTTTGTATGGCTCAAATAATAGAAGGTTTAAATGAGAAGTCTAACTATTTAAGAAAACAAGAAAACAATAAATCATGTACAAAATCATATTTGATTTTACATTAATCGGCAAAAACCGGATGTGGGTGGCTTTGGCCGTGACTTAATTCGTGAGGTAAAGTTGCGTGAATCATATATGATTTTGTATGTATTCGTTTGTTCTCGTGATTTCTTAAATAGATGTTGTTCTCGTATGAACCTACATCCATATATATATATATATGTATATATAGTTGTAAGATGTGTCGGCGAGAGGAGCCTCGTCTCCACAAGTGTGAGCCATATAATATATACATATGTATTTTTGCATGGATTATTTGGCCAAAGAGAGCCTAATGCTTAGTTAGTGATATATAAATTTATTATTGGTAATGATTTTAATGTTAGGGATTAGTCACTTTTATAATTAATTTATGGCGGTGTCGAGTAAAGCTTATAAATCAGAAATTGGCTCGTCGAGATTAGGGTCGTTCCTAACTTTTTGGGGGCCCTGTTACACATTGGCCATTCCTAACTTTTGACTGTACTACAAATTGCAAAATGAGATAAACCATATGAATTTCTGATTTATGAGAATAGAGTCCTAAAGAATAAGTTAATTTTGACATCCTAACCTAAACAATTTGAACGTAATCTGTTCATCTTAATTTTTAAATCAATTAATCTAAACCTATTAACCTAAACAAGTAAAAACCATAATCTAATTTACACAAAAATAACAACTAGATACTACACAGTAGACAAAAAAAAAATCGAATTTAAGAATTAAGTTATTAGAACTGAACTGAAAATTACCTTTCTGTTGTTCACTGTCCAATCTGCAAATCGTATTAAGAAACCCGAAGCAAGAACCAAGTGTGAAGTGAAGTTCCCAAATCTTCAAATCGTATCAAGAAGCAAGAACAAAGTGTGAAGGAGATTGATTGATTAAATAATGAAGATTCACTGATTGTAGGATGAAGATTGAAGAAAAGATGTACCTGTCGTAATATACAGAGGAAGAAGAAGAGGAAGTCGTTTGCAATTAGCCGTGTTGTCTTTGCTGTTGAAGAACCGAATCGTCCATTTTTGGGAGTTCCAATCGTCGATGGTAGATTAGTCGAATCGAATAAGAGGCTGGAACTTGGAATTGGAAGCGAGATTGCGAGAAGGGAGATTGACGAAAGAAAAAGAACGACCACTTTTCTTTTTAGGCGAGATATGGATTGTCGCTTCTCTTTTTAGGCAATTAATGGATTAGGATTTAGGAATTTGGGCTAAAAATTGGGATACACCACTATAATATATTAGGACCTAAAATTTAGAATTGGGGGCCTGTTCATTTGGGGGCCCTGATCCTTTGAACATATTTAACAGGCTGATGCACGGTCCTGGTTGAGATATTTACACCATATTTAGTTTATAAATATTTAAGTGTAACCTTGGAACCCCTAAATTTATTGTTTAGGTGTTCGGATCTTATCAAGCTTGCAAATAGTCAGTCATATCTCAATCTCTCGGCAATCGATGTGAGTTTTCATGACTTGTTTCCCTAAGGGGAGGATATACGAGTAGTATGTATCAGTTACAAAGTATTTTTATACATGATTTAGTTATACAATAAATTACATGATTTCGGTTATGCATGTTTCTATGATGTATTTTTACATTACATGCTTTAGATTATTACTTGAGTAGCTTACATTGTGGATTATAAATTATTTATATTATACACTTTATGCTTGTAGTTTTAGTTTGGTACCTGTATGTTTGAACACACATCTCAAATAGTATACAATAATTGTTATTAGCACTAGTTATGTTGTGGAAAACCGGTCTTGAGAAGGCTAGTACGAAGGTGCGTCGGAATGCACAAAAGATCAGTTGTATTTATTACTTGTTGAGGGCAACTTCCCTCTTTATCGAAATTAGTTATTAATTTGTTATAGTATAGTATGTAAGTTATTATGAACTAAATGCACAATGATTAATGATAGCTTAGTTGTTGGTGGCAATCGGTTAATCAATTTTGTGATTAACTTTATGAGTTTGTATGGTCCGACGATGTTCTACAAGATGACCACAGTTAGTAAGTTAGTGTTTTCAATTCCGGTTAAGTGTGTGCTTGTATAAGCATGAAGGTTCAATAGTAAGTATTTTTCAAGACTAATATCCAGATAGTTAGGATTCAGTATGTGTTTTCAGTTATAGTGCATCAAGATGTACTAAGTCGCCTAGACTGCGGAACACCGTTGTATGTTGAAGCATTTTCCGTATATTGTTTTAGTTCATAACTTTATTAAATATTATCCAGTGAATTGTTTGTTTTAGAGTTTGTAGAATTTACCATGAACTCACTTAGCTTTAAAAGCTAACATGTGTCGTATATCTCAGGTGGCATGCACACAAAACTTAAAAATGGGAAGAATTTGTATTATTTCGTTGTAGAGCATTTTTATTAATCTTATTATTAGTCCCAAATTTCAAGTGTAATCAATAAGAACAATCAGATTATGCCATAAATCTCACTTGTATTGACGTAGAAATCGATTACAAACTTTCTCTCTCTAAAATGTATTCTCAATGTTAACTTCTACTACTAGTTACAAGGAATGAAAAACTATCTATACATTCATGCTTTTACAACGGAAAACTAACAACTAACAAAAGCATTGACTTTACAACTAAACAAGACAACTTGATATTGACTTTGAATTTCTTTATCAAGCATGTTGACTTTGACCTTCAATCTTGATGCTTTGACTTGAGAGTTTGACTTCTTCAAGCTTAATGATCTTGACTACAACAAATCTTGCACTAACAATCTCCCCCTTTCTTTTTATCATTATGCTCACGTCTAACCAAACTCTCTTTTCCATTTTACCGCTCAGCACAATGAGAAAAACTCAACCCTTTGAGTTATCTCCCCTACTCTTTGATATTGACCCCTCGTCTCTCAATCACTTAGGGATAACTTCTTGGGTAGGAAACACTGGTTAACGTGAAACCATAGAAGTCTTTTAATCTCGCACATTGATCCCATGAAATTTTTCCTAAAAGTATGGTGTTGTTCAACAGTTTAACTTGAAGAATTAAGAATCTCATAATATGAATGACACTGTCACTGAATGTATGCTCCACAAAAATATCATGAATATTTGAGCATTATGAACTTTGAAGATTTCTCACAACAAGAATATTGAATGAATGAAATGAATACAAAAGACTTGTTTGAGAATCTGACAATGTATAAGAAAGATCAAATATGAATGATAAACATGAAAAGCTTAGGTCATGAAAGAATTTGAATTTGTCTATATGAACAAATATAAACAATCTTGAAAGAATCGCTTATGTTTGAATGAATATGATGCTCAACAAACATTGAAATGCAAATGGTGTGTATTACCAAATTGTTTCAATTTGAGACATGGTAATAACAAAATCAATAAGAATTATTGAACCAGTGTGTAAGAATACTTGACAGTATATGGAAAAGATAATACACAAGTAGTAATATTTGGAAACACACAGTCAGTAACACAGTTAAAACTCATATCACGAAAACAATTAAAATCACACTTCTCAATTCATGAAAACTTTTTGAGAATAAGAAGTGGTTTGAACATTTAAGAAAAATGTTTTCATGTCTGAAAGTCGTCCTTCTTTCAAACATTCGAAGAATAAGATCAGAAAATACTTAGGGTGAGTTTGGTTTGCGGGAATGGATTGGATTTCAAGTAAGGATTTGGATTTGGAGGGATTTGGATTTTGGGGGGTTTAGGGGGATTTGAAATCCCGGCCCATTGCAAAGGATTTTCAAATCCATCAGGTTAAGGATTTTAAAGAGGTCAAAGAATTTCAAATCCGGACAACAAATTCCATTACTGCAAATCAAACACAGGATTGGAAAGGATTTGAAATCCAAATCCATTCCAATCCCGCAAACCAAACGGACCCTTACATTCATCTTAAATCTCATAAGTCCCCCTCAAGTTTTGATTAACTGAATAAAATCTTGTAAGTTCCCCCTCAAGACCTGCATAAAGTCAAAAGTTGTCAAAATATCAAAGTCATAGACAAAGAAAGACATTGAAACACGAGTTCTGATCTGAATTGACCACAAGTCAAAATCCTTAAAGATTGAGTTCTAGACTGATATATCTAGAAGTCATTTACTCCCCCTGAAACTTTGCATGCAATAAAAGTTGTCAGTATGAAATATATTGCATACTCCCCCCTTGAATGTTGATCATCTCAGTTTAGTCATTGGATTACAAAATCTTTGAATTGCGGGTTCTAAACTGAAGTATTCAGAACCCAATACTTGATCTTTGAAGTATGAGTTCTAAACTGTTGTGTTTAGAAGTCATTGACATAGTCATTGAAGATCGAGTCCTGATCTGATATGATCAGAAATCATAAATCTTCTCTTCTTTAGAGTACGGGTTCTTAACTGTATTATTCAAAAGCCATTATTCTTACTCCCCCTACAATTGAGGTGCCTGCAAAACAGATGGAGTAGCTTTTGGTACCCACTGAAATTTGGGTCCATATTTGTTAGTTGCAGTTCTTTGGGAAGTAATACTATATGATCCATACCAATGATGAACATAATCTTTGTGAACAAAATCATTTGCACCACAGTAAGAACAACATATTGTATTTTGTGCTAACCTGATTAATTGATTTATAGCGTAAACAAGATCAGGTTTAACAAAAGATTTACCTTTATGAACATTGTTCTTTCTGGCGTTTGATGTGTGTATCGATGATTTCAGAACATTCTTTTCATTAGAAGAACCTTTAACTCTCCAGACCATCTTTTTTTGAACATTGTTCTTTCTAATTTTGCCTGTACCGTCCACAGATTTATCATAGAAAAGATTAGTAGTATGAATATGATCCTTAGGATTGACTGACCTTTTTGAAGAAACATTTGTATGATATGTCTTGAATGAACACTCTGAGTCAGTTGAATCATTCAGAGGTGATTGAGAAATAGTATCTGGACTCTTTTGTGCACTCAATTCTACCTTGAAAATGATCTCTTCAAGTCCTGTGATCTTAGTAAACAAACTGTTTCTTTTTCAGTTAGTAGATCAATCTTATTCTGTAATTCAGACTTCGTATTCTTTTCTTTCATTGTTGTTGTTGATAATTCAAATAACTTCTTTGATAGCTTCTTTATCTCCGTTTCAAAGACCTTCCTTTCTTCCTCAAAATCCTTCTCAGTATTTATTCTCTTTTCAAATATTTCTTTAAAGAATCCAACTTTCTTCTGATCAACCATCTTCTTCTCTTTATCAAACTTGTCTCTTTCCATAATTATAACTTTCTCAAAGTATGATATTTGCTTAGAAAGTTTTGCACACTTAAGCTTAACTTCTTTCTTTTCCTCAAAAGATTTTCTTGAAAAATCAGAGAACTTCTGTGCGAAAGCTTTTCTTTCATTTTCAAACTCTTATTTGTCATTCTTAAACTTTTCTGTATTCTGGACAATTTGGTTTTGCAATTCTAAATTCTTCTTCTGTAGCTCAGCATTTGCACTTTCTAAACCCTTAATCTTCTCTACATTCTTCTTAATAGCACTTTCAACAGATTTCTCAACTTCCAAAACTTGTATTGTGTCTTCTTTCTTCTTATAATCTTTTACTTGTTGAAAATCAGAAACATGCTTCAGGAGATCTGCATTAATTTTCTTTAACACCCTGACCTATTTATTTAGCAATTTCTTTGCACTAGCGTATTTCTTAGATCTCTTTGAGTAATAATCAAATGAGGTATTAAGTCTTGTATTCTCTTCTTTTAGAGTACTGATTTCATCATCATAATCTGTAGGCATTGTCACTTGCAGTGAACGTTGAAAAAATATTAGAAAATTTGATCACACTCATAAATTTGTCCCCCTCCTGAAACTTAGCACGGGGGTCCCGCTACCCGGTTAGCGGGTGGGGTCAAGGGGCAACGCCCCGAGAGATTTTGTTTTTTACATTGACGTTTCATATTGCAACTTGTCACAGACCAAATAAATTGTACTTGTCGCAAACCAAAGACACAAGCTTGTCGCATACCTCTATACTTGAATAGTAACTTGTCGTAACTCAAAGAAATCACTTTTCATAGACCAAACAATTGTACTTGTCGCAAACTGAAGAGAACCACACTTGACGCAACACACTTAGACCGAGAAGTCACTTGTCGCAAGTGCCTTCACCCGAGAAGCTCACTAGACGCAGGCGGTTGGACCCGAGAAGTAAGTTGACGCATGAGCTTGGATTCGAGTATTGCACTTAATGCACGTAGTTACTTGCATCAAGTTAACTTGTCGTATCTAATCGTGAGTCGAGAAGTATATCAACAGTAACTTGTCACAGATCGAGGCTTGCGCGAAGTTCACTTGACGTATGCTACTAGATGCGAGAAGTGCACTTGTCGTATGTGCCTTCTTGCGAGTTCTACACTTAGAAAATTTCACCAAAAACCACAGAAACCTTAAACCTTGCGTCAATCTCTATGATGCTTGCGATAAGTATGAAGAACTTGCAAGTTCTTTAGATCTTGCGAGAAGTCGATGTCTAAACCACTAAATCAACCATAACTCGATCAAAACTGAGAATTTGATCACCAAACTTTGCAGATCTACTCGCAGATCTACTCACGATATGAATCTGAACACTTCTTTAGTTGATCATTTCAACTAAAAACAACTACAAAATATAATTCGATCCAAGAACACACTCCGAACTATTTCTATTACAAACCAAACTTGTTCTATTACACAAATCGAGTACAGAAGAATCAAATTCTAATCCAAAACACTTCAAAATTCCAAAATTCGATTCTTGACAGATATGAACTTGCGAAAACTTTAATCTTTCCAAAAATCGTCGAATTTGATCAAGATTCTGATTCTTGTCTGCTCTGATACCAATTATTAGTCCCAAATTGCAAGTATAATCAATAACAACAATTAGATTATGCCATAAATCTCACTTGTATTGACGTAGAAATCGATTACACACACTCTCTCTCTAAAGCTCTCTTTCTCTCTCTAAAATGTATTCTCAATGTTATGTTCTACTACTAGCTACAAGGAATGAAAAGCTATTTATACCTACATTCTGTTACAACGGAAAACTAACAACTAACAAAAACATTGACTTTACAACTAAACAAGACACCTTGACATTGACTTTGCCTTTCTTTATCAAGCATGTTGACTTTGACCTTCAATCTTGATGATTTGACTTGAGGGTTTGACTTCTTCAAGCTTAATGATCTTGAATACAACAAATCTTGCACTAACACTTATGTTGTATTAACTTGTTCGGTATGGAACATACTAGTTTGTTAGTCTTCCGATGTAACATAATTGTTGCAATCTAAGTAAAATTTGTTCATTTATGGTTTATTATCAGATATGATTTTATGTTAAGGATTAGTCGCTTTCATAATTAATTTATGGCAGTGTCGAGTAAAGCTTATAAATCAGAAATTGGCTCGCCGATATGTTTAGACCAAATTTAGTTTATAAATATTTAAGTGTAACCTTGGAACCCCTAAATTGAGTATTTAGGTGTTTTGATCTTATCAAGCTTGCAATAGTCAGTCGTATCTCAATCTTTCGGCAATCAAAGTGAGTTTTCATGAGTTGTTTCCTTAAGGGGAGGAGATACGAGTAGTATGCATCAGTTACATAGTATTTTTATGTAACGACCGCTAATTCTCAAAGTTAAGTGAGATATTATTATTATTATTATTATTATTATTATTATTATTATTATTATTATTATTATTCTTCATTGGGATGAAAGTGTAAAATGAGGAAGTTAGGGGGCTTGTTAGTAAATAAAGCCAAAAAAAAGGGCTCAAAACCCTAGGAAAATCATTTTTTGGAGATATCATTTTTCTTTTTGTGTGTGTATGCGGCGATCCAAGGGGAGAAGAGAGGATCGATCGAAGACGAGACTTAGAGCTCAAGAACTGAAATCGCGTGGGATTTATCATCTAGAGGTAAGTATCAAAGTTCGAATCCTTGTTTCTTCCTATCGATTTGTATTAAGAGGATTTGGCGACTTGGGTTTTTGGTTCAACACTGGAATGGGTTTAAGGGTATAGAGTGTTGACTAAAGACTCGATTCACCTACGTAAATCTAATTTAGATGGTTAAACTAAATGAAGAAATCGATTAGATGATTATTGGATGGGAAAATGTTCTTGAATTATTATTTGGGATCGAGACAATGTTCTTGAATTATTATTTGGGATCGAGACCAGGGTGAGTCTGGGGGGGGGGGGGGGTTAGTGTAATGGGATACAAATCGATTGGATGTTTGAGTTCTATGAGATTAATGAAACGATTAAGGTAGGAAGAATATGGACATTAAGATGGAAAAAAAGGGATCGAAGGAATTTACCTGTCAATCGCCGCCACTGTTGCTGTGTGGCCCTCGACCGGACCGGTCGACCAGAGTCTTGACATCTGGGGATCGGGGTGTGTTTCCCATCCGGGGATCGGGGTGTGAGGGTGGAAATCGGGGCGCCCGAGGTCCAGAGACCGGGTCTGCCCGGTGTCATCTCGACCGGAGCCGCGACCGGGGTCTGCCCGGGGTCTAGCGACCGGGGCCCTAGAAGCTTTACTCCAGCAACCATAGTGAATCTTGGGACTTTTCTTAATGTTAATTCCTGTTGTATTACCTTGGAATGTAGGACTCGTTAATTTCATGTTTAGTGTTCGGGTGTGTGTGCCGAGATTCCCGAAATCAGGTGAGTTCCCTTATTTTCAATTATATCCATGTGTTTACCAACTGAAATGGGTTTATGTTCTATCTCTTGCCATGTTATCTTAATCAGTTGGATAAATTACATTTTTGGATATCCACATATAACGTGGTTGTGTAAATGTTCTCGTGTGAAAACTCGGTTATATTTTATACTTTATAATCTCACATCTATATTGACATGAGGTTCAAATGAGTTTGGCCAAGGTTATAATTATATAACCATCGAGGATGGTAAAACCGTGTGTTTGGAATTCGTTTCCCTACACACGGAAACGACATCGACTAGGGGGCCGTATGGGGATCTACTGAGGGCCCCGAGGACTAGTAGTCCATACGTTTGTGGAAGAGTTTCGACGTGGTTTGGGCACTCCTTGTGTCACGAATACTGTGAGATAGTTATTGTTTAATAATTATGCATTATTGTTTGTTTTAAACTGGATGAGGTTGGAAATTCACTAGACCATTCGGTCTAATCCTCGCTTCTATTTTTCTTAAAACCCCATTTTCAGGTATCAGGATTTCTCAGGGTCTTCTAAAGGAAAGAAGAAATGCTAGGAGTTAGCACGCTGGATAGCGGGCCTTAGTAGCGGCATAGATGTTTTTATTATAGTTCTCGGTTGTAATAGGCTTATTATCAGACTATGTAAATCCTTAATGATCATATTTTGTATTGGGACCCGAGTTTGGGCATTTCACACATATTTTATTGCTGCAGATTTTTGGGTTGTCACATTTTATACATGATTCAGTTATACAGTAAATTACATAATTTGATTTAGGCATATAATACATTACATGCTTTAGAGTAGCTTACATTGTGGATTACAAAATTAAAAAAAGGAAATCCAATTGAATTTTTTTGTTTTTCCGTTTTTTCACATTTATGTGAATTTATTACACAAAATATTATTTTGGTTCAGTTTTAATAAGATTAACAAATAGAGTTAATTCCAGTTTTGGTCCTCGTGTTTTGTCAAATTTTAAATTTGATCTTTAAGTAAATTTACCCCTATAGTATGCATATAACAAATAGAGGAGGACAATTGCATCACTAGAAAAATCCATTACTACTGAAAAGGAATCATATGGGGAAAACCATCATTGTCACCGACTTTGGGGAAGATTCCATCTCCATATCATCAAGAGGGAACCATCACGTGAGAAGGGTTTCATTCTTGATCTCTCCTGAACTTCCTTTCCTACGTCGCTGATTTCATTACCACCATTGGAACACATTATGCGGAGAGCCTTCTCAGGCAATCATATGTAAATTGTGGGACTTCTATATGGCAACCTTCATGTTTGCCAAAACCCTTGGGTTTTCGTTAGAGGCTATCTAATCAATGTTAGTCTTGCCTTCATTACTGCTGTGATGGGTTTTCCACACAATGAAAATGATGTCTGCAACATCATAATAGGATTTGGATATAGGGGTGATGTATACCAATTGTAGGGGAGCGGTAGAGATAAGCCACCACTTGATCTCAACCACGGGAGGGAGATGGCTTCAATGGTGGCTGTGGGGGAGGTAGAGAAAATATGGCCGAAGATGGTGATGGTGGAAGACAAAGACATTGGGGGTGGGGAAGGGGTTTGTCTATATGATATGATATATATAATTATATTAATTAATAATTTCTATCAAGTTTTTATTTTTTTGAAAGAAAATAAGAAAAGATTAAAATACCTCTCATTTAATGGCAATGACCAAATTAATCACAAATGCATACCATAGGAGCAATTTACAATAAAAAACTTTAGGGACCAAATCCAAGTAATTTGGTAAAGCACAAGACCGAAATTGCAACTTACCCTAACAAATATTAATGGTTAATTTGAAACAAAAGAACGAAAAAAGCAATTTGATAGAAACAATCATACCAATAATTAATATGGACTTATTTTATTTCGGTGGGCTAAGGTATTGTTTGGCAAAAAAAAGCTAGCTTATAAGCTACTTTTTTTTCTGGTACATGTTTGGATGACCATAAACTAACTTATTGAAAAGTTACTCATAGTATCGTTTTGAAAAGCTAGGTTATCAGCTAGTTTGCCAAACATAGCCTAAATGTCATCTTCTTTCATTTATATTATTTTTATTTATTGGTGTGTGTGTGTGTATATATATATATCGGGTTAGGTTCAGGGGAAAACCTAAAAAAAATGAAAAAATGAGGAACACCTTGGTAGTCCTTCATCAGGACGGTATTCACTTGTGCATAGAAGTAACTTGTAACTTGCACACGTGCATAAAAACCAAAAAACATAACTTAATTTACTTGTATGCACAAATGCATACTGTCTAAATCAAGGGCTACCAACGTGTTCCTCAGTTTTCCACTTTTTTTAGGTTTTCTCTTAAACCTCCTTATATATATATATATATATATATATATATATATATATATATATATATATATATAGACTCCTTCAGATAGAAACTTTTTATTAGTACAAACTATGCAACCCAAGGGTATTTCTATCTTTTTTTCAAATTTCGTATTTTTAAGAAAAAAACTAACTTCCTTAATTATCTCTCCCTCCCCCCCCCCTCTCTCTCTCTCTCTCTCTCTCAATCCACCGTCACCATCCACTTCCGACGATGTCCTTCCACTGGCGGCGACCTCCCCCGTTTCCGGCGAGTTTCATATGAGAAAAGAACATAAGAAACTTCGAAATTTTCATGATTCATATGAGAAAAAACATATGAAACTTCTAAAATATATGATTATTACAAAAAATCTGAATATTCACATAGAGGAGAAAATATATGAAACTTAAAAATCCGATTACTTATATGAGAGAAAAATATATGAAATCATTTATAAAAATTATAAAACCGTTTATGAAAATATATGATTATTTCGAAATTTTCACGTTTCATATGAGAAAAAAACATATGAACCCATTTATGAAAAATGTAGAAAACCCACCGGAGTTTAGAATGATTCGTCGGAGTTTGGCATCCTCACTTTCTTATTCATCATGGTGGCCGAAATTTTTCAGAGAGAGAGAGACGGGTTCACTTTCTTGTTCATCATGGTGGCCGGATTTTTTAGAAAGAAATAGAGAGATGGTGGTCGGATTTTTTAGAGAGAAAGAGAGAGATGGTGGCCGGATTTTTGAGAGAGAGAGAGATTAGGTAAATATGGAGAAAATTAAGAAGATAATTTAACCATAATTAGATTAATTCAAATTAATTAATAGATTTTGAATTTAAAATAGTTAAAACTATTCCCAAACTACCCTTTCCCTATTTTTTTAATAAATCTAAATCCGAAAAATCATCAACCATTGATCAAAAATTCGGATGGTCTAGATGGGTTTGTAAGTTTGCATAATTTAAAAAATTTGCAAATAATTGTCCCTCTCTCTCTCTCTCTCTTTATATATATATATATATATATATATGATTGGGTTCCGATGAGAAGTTGAGTTAATGGTGAGAAACGTGAGAAGTGATCATCGATCGTTGGATGAGAAAAAAATGCACATTAGGATGAGATGTACCAAGATAAGCTACACCAAAACAATTCCCTCGTAAGACGCAATTCATGGGAGGACTTGAGATTAAAAGAGATCAACGATTTAAATCCACTTCTCACGCTTCTCACCGTTAACTCAACTTCTCACATGGTCATTCACACACACACACACACACACACACACACACACACACACACACACATATAGGGGTAGTTTTATTTGGAAACCATCTTAATTTTGCAAATCATGGAAACCGTCAATTTCATTGGTTAAGTTAATGAAATTATTTTATAAATTGTATAATTTGATAAATTGTTTCATATAATTCTTTTACCAGCGAAATCGACGGTTTGCACGGTTTGCAAAATTAGAGTAATTTCCATTTGATCTATCCCCTATATATATATGTATGTATAGGTGGGTTCATACGAGTGTGTTTGGTATGCAACTGGATGGGACGGGACGGAACAAAAAAAAATAGTCCCATGTTTGGTATGCGATGGGACAAAAATCATATGGAACAACATGGGACAAAAACATGATTTCATGGGACAAAACTTATAAAATTTTGTTCCACCAAAACATATTTTGTTCCACCAAAACAGATGAAACAACATGTGACTAAATAACAAAATTACAATATTATCCTTTTAACACCTACACGCCTCCATCCTATTCATCTACTTCCAGATTCTTCGATCTTCATCCCCTCCATGGCTCCATCCTAATCTCGAGTTCTTCCAGGATTCTTATTGCCTCCATCTCGATTTCTCCGGGTACGGTTTCGATTGTTTTCTATTTTAATTTCTCAGTTTCATCTCTTCCTTCTTCCATGGAATTCGAGATAAACAATTTCGATGGTTTTTTATTTTAATTTCTCAGTTTCATTTGTTTTTTCTTGCATGGTATTCGAGTTCCAGGTACAATTTCCATGGAATTCGAGTTCCATGTACGATTTCCATGGAATTCGAGTTCCATGTACGATTTCCATGGAATTCGAGTTCTAGGTACGATTTCCTTTACAAAAATGAATCAATTTTTGTAACACCCTGGATTTTCATTATACATATATCGTTGTAATCTTGTGTATAACTCTTGTCGTTATCACCGTAATTAGTTTATCGTTCGAATTTTTGTTGTTCGGTGAAGTTGGAACCTTCCAGTGAGTTCCGCGACTTGCTCGCGACTTATAGTCGCGGCATTAGTCGCGAAAGCCTCTGTTGGTTTTAGGGTTTGAAGACACGGGCGAGTTGCACCGCAACTTGCAGTCGCGGCATAACCTGCGAGATGGCCTGGCCGACTTATATGGGTTTATTTCTGAAAAGTTCTCATTTGGGTTATCTTGTTCATCACTCAAACTCTCTCTTCTCTCTCTCTAAAATCGATTCTCTCTCTCTCTCTCTCTAAGTTTGGTAGTTAATATTTGGTGTTCGATCCGAGGTTTCGGTGTAGAAAGCTTCGTCTTATCAAGAGGGTCGATATCGTCTTATCAAGAGGGTCGATATCTGGTTCTTCGGGTTTTCGTATAAACCTATTGGGTGAGTTCCTACTACCTTTCTAAAACTTTATACATGTCAAAATGGTTAAAGTTTGAACTCCTATATATCCCCATGGTTACAAATTTAAGATTTCTACATAATTGATATAAGTTGAGTTTTGGGAAATTTTAGGGTTCCGATCATTTTATGATGGATTCTATCTTATTTGAAGTAAAAATATGTTTTACTTGCACATTATGTTGGATATGTGAAAGAAGGTTTATGAACTCATTTTAATGATTTTCATTCTTACCAGAAGTTGAACTTAAAATACATTTTGTTTATAAAATGTTTTAATACCATATTATTATTTATGGTTGGTCACATATGTTGTTGTGACGAGTCTGTACCATTACTAGCGGGTCCCTAGGTTTTGAGTCGACTATATTATTGGGATGTCATAATCCCCATTTTGTAACTATGGATGCATATGATCCTCGGGGGCAACTTGGTACGGTTATGTGAGATCGGATACTAGCCATGGTTCATAGTGATCCTAGTGAAGGAGTATACATTGGTTTTGCTTGGGGGCGCGATCTCACATCGTAGCACGGACCTATGTGTTCGTATCCATGGATTCCAAGTGTTTAGCTCATAACTCGTATTGTGGCCTACTTTGTGTTACGCCACTATACTTGGTAAAATATTTTATCGTTGGTCATTTGAAGACGAGTTTTATAACGGAAAAGCCCGATTGTGGCAAAGGTATCATTTTTAAGATTTAACCTTTTTGGAAATATTATCTTATGATTCAAATGTTTATATCTTTTGAGCTTTATAAACTATATGTTTTTACCAGACTTTAAGCCTGACACTTTTTCTCAAATGATATGTATAACAGGTTTCCCTTAGCGGTGGGATGCACGGGGTTTTGAGAGACGAGTTGGGTCTCGAGGCATTTTTGAGATGACTAAAGTATTGATAGTTGGGCATTGTTAAGTCCCATTATTTTGATGAATTTTGGATTGTCAACTGATGTAATCTAGATAGTTATGTTTAGATTAATTTATTGATGAATTCTAAATCCGTACAGGTTTTTGTAAGTCTTAAAGACTGATACACTTTTTGAGGAAATTATATCAAATCAGATGTCATATTGCCTAATTTATGAAGTTTTAAATTACTCTGAATTCTAGGACGTTACAAGTTGGTATCAGAGCTCTAGTTTAAGTGAACTAGGCATGAATGTAAGATGTCTAGACTTAGACTGAGCATGCTAAGTATTGATTCGTGAGTTTGGGTAGAACCTCTAAGATGGGTTAGTCTTAGAGTCGACGGAAATTATAGTTGTCGAACGTTGTGGCGATGGTGACAAGAACCTTTATGTATTGTATGTTCACAATTCCACTTAGCTAATGTTATTATGAGAATATTTATACGTAATTGTGCTTGAAATGCCGTTACTGTGACAATTGATAACGTGATAGTACGTTTCTTGTGTTAACCTGTTGATCTATCTCTTACTCTTTCTCATGCTTGTGTAGCAACCATCCTTTAATATGGTGAACACTCGTGGTCGTCCACTGGGTGACGGAGATCTACGCGATGTTAGTTCGCGTGAGCCTAATCCAATGGTAAGAACGTCCACAGTCGTTCCTCTGGGCATGCCACCAATATTTACTGGGGGAGTGGAGCCAGAGCCAAGAGTGGAGTTGGCGTCCACCGATCCCGTTGTTTCAGTGGCAAACCCTCAAGCTGATATGATGGCCAATGTCATGCTAATGGTGACGTCGGCCATGGAGAAACAACAAGAGGCATTCCTAAAGATGTTAGAGGATCGAGATCCGAGCTTCAAGAGGCCTGAGGCAGTGGCAGAAAATGTGGTAGTTGGCTCTGGAGGTGTCGAGAACAGAGTCAGATCCGAGGAGCATAGGGTCGTCGGCGTTTCGAAAAGTGGTAAGAGTTGTTCCTACAAGTCTTTTCTCGGTTGCGGACCACCAGAGTTTTCTGGTTCCGAAGACCCGGTTGCATGTGTTAGGTGGATCCGAGAGGTCGAGCAGGCCTTCGGTTCATCTGAGTGTGGTGATGACCAGGGGGTGAGATTCGGTACACAACTGCTCAGGGATACCGCACTGACTTGGTGGAATGTTATCCAATCCACTCTCTCTCCTACTGTTCTTGCCCAACTGACTTGGGGTGAGTTCAAAACGAAATTATTGGAGGAATATTGCAATGAAATGGCTATGGATCGTATCGAGGCAGAATTCCGAGCTTTTGTGAAAGGGAATCTGACGGTGAGGGAGTATACCCGTCAATTCATGGAGAAGCTGGGGTTAGTGGGGCATGTGGCCTCCACTGAGAAAGAGAAGATTAAGGCCTATCTGAAAGGTCTACTGTCGGACATGATGACTATGGTCCGAAACTCGAAGGCTTCTAACCTTCGAGAAACAATTGAAGAAGCACAGTTTATGGAGGAGGTCTACGCTAAGAGTAAACCGGAGAAGGCCGTGGCTGTAGTCGATAAGAGAAAGTGGGAGAGCAATTCTGCTCATCTCAAGAGATCACAACCTTTTGGCGGAAACCGAAACTTCAGCAATCAGCAGGAAGCTAGGTGGTGCCACAAGTGTCGAACTAAACACCACGGTGACTGTAACACTACTTCTCAAACTTGTTATAAGTGTGGGAAGCCTGGTCACACTGTCAGATATTGCCCGGTCAGAGGACTTGTCTGTTATGAGTGCAAGACACCGGGGCACGTGAAAAGAGATTGCCCGAAGCTTGTGTCGGGTAGCACACCAGTAAGGAAGGAGAACCCTCCTAGGGTTCCGGGTCGAGCATTTCAGATGACGGCCGATGAGGCCAAGGCATCCGCTGATGTGGTATCGGGTACATTTCTTATAAACTCTGTACCTGCTCGTTTTTTATTCAATACGGGTGCCAGTTTCTCTTTCATATCTGAGTTGTTCCGTCAAAAGATTGCTATGCCCACTACTAGTCTCGAGGATGCATTAGAAGTAGAGATAGCTGATGGTAGTCAAGTTCTGATCCGTGATGTCTTGAAAAAATGTGTTCTCGAAATCGAAGGGAAAGAATTCTCGATTGATTTGCTGCCGATGTTAATCGGAGGTTTCGACGTGGTCGTCGGTATGGATTGGTTGGCAAACAATCATGCCGAGATCATGTGTTCTAAGAAGCTAATTCGACTTCCCAATTCCTGTGGCGAAGTCGTTATGATCTATGGTGAAAAGAGAAAAGGTGATGTGGCAATAATCACAATGGCTAAGGCACGCAAGTGCTTAGTAAAAGGATGTTCATATTTCCTAGCCTACGTGATCGACGCCAAGTTAGAAAAGTCAAAGCTGGTTGATGTAAAGATTGTGTGCGAGTTTCCAGACGTCTTTCCTGACGACTTGCCTGGGTTACCACCTGATCGTCAAGTAGAGTTCTGGATTGATCTCGTGCCAGGAGAAACTCCTATCGCTAGAGCTCCTTACCGATTAGCGCCGTCAGAGATGCAGGAGATGATGGCATAACTCCAAGAGCTTTTGGAGAAGGGTTTCATCAGACCGAGCTCGTCACCTTGGGGAGCTCCGGTCCTGTTCGTCAAGAATAAAGATGGAATGATGAGAATGTGCATCGATTATCGTGAGTTTAACAAAGCGACAGTGAAGAACAAATATCCGCTTCCGAGAATAGACGACTTGTACGATCTACTTCAAGGAGCGGGATGTTATTCCAAGATTGACTTACGTTCCGGTTATCACCAAGTGAAGGTAAGAGAAGAATATGTTCCGAAGACAACCTTTAGAACACGTTACGACCATTACGAATTTCTTGTGATGCCTTTTGGCCTGACGAACGCGCCAGCGGTATTTATGGAATTGATGAATAGGGTGTGCCGACCATTCCTCGACAAGTCGGTCATCGTATTCATTGATGATATACTGGTGTACTCTAAGAGCGAATTAGAGCACGAACAACACCTTCGTGATGTTCTCGATGTGCTAAGAAAAGAAAGATTGTACGCCAAGTTTTCCAAATGTGACTTTTGGCTTGAAGAAGTACAGTTTCTGGGTCACGTTGTCACTCGGGACGGAGTGAAAGTGGATCCTTCCAAGATTGAAGCAATGATGAATTGGGAACCTCCTAAGAGTCCGTCCGAGATTCGAAGTTTCTTGGGTCTGGTGGGTTATTACCGGAGATTCATTCAAGACTTTTCAAAGATCGCATCATCCTTGACAGCTTTAACTCGAAAGAACGTGAAGTTTGTTTGGGCTGAAGCGCAAGAAGAGGCTTTCCGTATCCTTCAAAAGAAATTATGTGAAGCTCCGATCTTATCGTTACCTGAAGGGTCAGAAGACTTTGTGGTCTATAGCGACGCTTCGAAGATGGGTTTAGGTTGTGTGTTGATGCATCGGGGCAAGGTAATCGCTTACGCCTCGAGGCAACTTAAGATACACGAGAAGAACTATCCTACCCATGATTTGGAGTTAGCAGCGGTGGTGTTCGCCCTGAAACTTTGGCGACATTACCTCTATGGCACCAAATGTACACTCTATACTGATCACAAGAGTCTAAAGTATGTCTTTGATCAAAAGGAGTTGAATATGAGGCAACGACGGTGGCTCGAGTTACTCAAGGATTACGATTGCGAGCTGCTTTACCATCCTAGTAAGGCAAACGTGGTAGCCGATGCGTTGAGTCGAAAGGACTATAGCTGTTGTATTCGGGCTACCCATTCGAGAATCGATTTGGTGTCTAGTCTTGTTGAAAAGATCAAAGCATCGTAAGTTGAAGCATTGTTAGAAGAAAATCTCAAAGAGGAAGTCATGACAAAGCAGCGTTTCCTCTTAACGGAAGATAGCCGTGGGGTAGAACTGTTCAGCGGTCATGTGTGGGTACCCAAACTTGGGGGTAACCGTGATCTTTTGCTTGAAGATGCTCACAAGTCCAAGTTTTCCATTCATCCGGGAAATACGAAGATGTACAGAGACTTGAAGTTGCATTATTGGTGGTCGGTAATGAAACTTGATGTGGCGCGTTATATGGAGCGTTGTGTTACGTGCTCGCAAGTCAAGGCCGAACATCAACGACCGTATGGGAGTATTCAGTCTCTAGAGATTCCCGAGTGGAAGTGGGAGCATATCACTATGGACTTCGTGACGAAGTTACCTAAAACTCTTCGAGGTTACGATACCATTTGGGTGATAGTTGATAGATTGACAAAGAGCGCTCTCTTCTTGGCCATGCGCGAAACATTACCGATGGACAAACTAGCAAAACTGTACATCGATGAGGTGGTCTCGAGGAACGGCATACCATTGTCGATCGTGTCGGATTGCGACAGTCGATTCACTTCGAACTTTTGGGATGGGTTTCAGAAAGAGCTTGGTACACGAGTTAAGTTGAGTACGACTTACCATCCACAAACCGACGAGCAAAGCGAGAGAACGATCCAGACATTGGAAGATATGTTGAGGTCTTGTGTCATCGATTTTGGGGGTAGCTGGGACTCTCACTTACGTTTGGTGGAGTTCGCTTACAACAATAGCTACCACTAGAGTATTGGAATGGCACCTTTTGAAGCATTGTACGGGCGAAAGTGCCGAACTCCCGTGTGTTGGCTTGAAGTGGGAGAAAAGCAGTTCGCCGGACCTGAAATCGTGCAAGAGACGGCCGATAAGGTCAAATGTATTCGTGAAAGATTGAAAGCGGCTCAGAATTGGCAGAAGAGTTATGCCTATAAGAAGAAGCGGCCGATGGAATTCCAAGTGGGCGATCGTGTGTTGCTTAAGGTATCGTCGTGGAAAGGTATTATACGGTTCGGAAAGCGTGGGAAGATGAGTCCCCGTTTCCTCGGACCTTTCAAAGTGCTCAAGCGGGTAGGTTTGCAAGCGTACCAATTGGAACTACCGCCGGAGTTGAGCAGAATCTACAACACGTTTCATATTTGTTACCTTCGGAAGTTTTTGGCGGAAGAGGAAAGCGTTATTCCTCTCTCCAAATTGATAGTTGACGAGGGTAACCATTGTGTGGAAGAATCTGACGCTATCTTGGAGAGAAAATCTAAGAAGTTGCGTCACAAAGAAGTCACGTTAGTCAAGGTGCAGTGGAAGCATCACCGGGGAGCAAATGTGACGTGGGAATCCGAAGAGGATATGAAGCGAAGATATCCTCATCTTTTTGTATAGTTTGGATTTAGGGGACGAAATCATTCCCAAGTTGGGGAGGATTGTAACACCATGGATTTTCATTATACATATATCGTTGTAATCTTGTGTATAACTCTTGTCGTTATCACCGTAATTAGTTTATCGTTCGAATTTTTGTTGTTCGGTGAAGTTGGAACCTTCCAGTGAGTTCCGCGACTTGCTCGCGACTTATAGTCGCGACATTAGTCGTGAAAGCCTCTGTTGGTTTTAGGGTTTGAAGACACGGGCGAGTTGCACCGCGACTTGCAGTCGCGGCATAACCCGCGAGATGGCCTGACCGACTTATATGGGTTTATTTCTGAAAAGTTCTCATTTGGGTTATCTTGTTCATTACTCAAACTCTCTCTTCTCTCTCTAAAATCGATTCTCTCTCTCTCTCTCTAAGTTTGGTAGTTAATATTTTGTGTTCGATCCGAGGTTTCGGTGTAGAAAGCTTCGTCTTATCAAGAGGGTCGATATCTGGTTCTTCGGGTTTTCGTATAAACCTATTGGGTGAGTTCCTACTACCTTTCTAAAACTTTATACATGTCAAAATGGTTACAGTTTGAACTCCTATATATCCCCATGGTTACAGATTTAAGATTTCTACATATTTGATATAAGTTGAGTTTTGGGAGATTTTAGGGTTCCGATCATTTTATGATGGATTCTATCTTATTTGAAGTAAAAATATGTTTTACTTGCACATTATGTTGGATATGTGAAAGAAGGTTTATGAACTCATTTTAATGATTTTCATTCTTACCAGAAGTTGAACTTAATATAACATTTTGTTTATAAAATGTTTTAATACCATATTGTTATTTATGGTTGGTCACATATGTTGTTGTGACGAGTCTGTACCATTACTAGTGGATCCCTGGGTTTTGAGTCGACTATATTATTGGGATGTCATATTCCCCATTTTGTAACTATGGATGCATATGATCCTCGGGGGAAACTTGGTACGGTTATGTGAGGTCGGATACTAGCCATGGTTCATAGTGATCCTAGTGAAGGAGTATACATTGGTTTTGCTTGGGGGTGCGATCTCACATCGTAGCACGGACCTATGTGTTCGTATCCATGGATTCCAAGTGTTTAGATCATAACTCGTATTGTGGCCTACTTTGTGTTACGCCACTATACTTGGTAAAATATTTTATCGTTGGTCATTTGATGACGAGTTTTATAACGAAAAAGCCCGATTGTGGCAAAGGTATCATTTGTAAGATTTAACATTTTTGGAAATATTATCTTATGATTCAAATGTTTATATCTTTTGAGCTTTATAAACTGTATGTTCTTACCAGGCTTTAAGCCTGACACTTTTTCTCAAATGATATGTATAACAGGTTTCCCTTAGCGGTGGGATGCATGGGGTTTTGAGAGACGAGTTGGGTCTCGAGTCATTTTTGAGATGACTAAAGTATTGATAGTTGGGCATTGTTAAGTCCCATTATTTTGATGAATTTTGGATTGTCAACTGATGTAATCTAGATAGTTATGTTTAGATTAATTTGTTGATGAATTCTAAATCCGTACAGGTTTTTGTAAAGTCTTAAAGACTGATACACTTTTTGAGGAAATTATATCAAATCAGATGTCATATTGCCTAATTTATGAAGTTTTAAATTACTCTGAATTCTAGGACGTTACAATTTTGTTTTTCGAGAATATCGACCCAACCTAAATATCGTCGGCTCCTTATATTTCTATTTGAAGATTTCGATTTGAAGCTATATCTCATTCAAATCAATTTTGATTTCTCTCTTGGATTCGATTTTGATTTGAAGAATTCATTTTGAAGATTTCGATTCAAAGTTATATTTCGATTTACAGATTAATGTAAAGATTTTGATTCCATAAGTTATATGTCATATTTCGATTTCAAATTCAATTTGAAGGTATATGTTGGTAAACAGATTCATGTGATTTCGCTGCCACAAATTATATGTCTATTTCGATTTGAAGTTATATGTCGACTTGAAGTTCTATGTTGGTTTACAGATTTCTGTGAAGATTTTGATTTCAATTTAAACTTAGATGTAGATTTGAAGTTATTCGTTGATTTCGATTCCACCGGTTATATATCGGAATCACTTGGTTTTATATTAAACTAACTTTTAGGCATAATCTGGTCATTTTAACAATCATGTCCCGTCCTGTCCAGCTTACCAAACACAAGACAGACAATTAGTCCAGTCCTGTTCTAGTCCCACCAAACGTTGGACAGACAATCCCGTTCTATCCAGTCCTATCCCGTCCCATACAGTCTGCATACCAAACGCTACTTACGAGTACAATATCTATTTAAGAAAACATGAGAACAACTTAGTACATTCAAAATCATATATGATTCACGCGACTTTGTGTGCGACTTTAGGTCGCATCCAAAGTCGTTTGCGTCCGTTTTTTCAGGTTAATGTAAAATCACATATGATTTTGTACATGATCTGCTGTTTTTTGTTGTTTGGTTGTTTTCTTAAATAGTTAGAGTTCTCGTTTGAACCTCCCCCTTCTCTCTCTATATATATGTATATATATTTGTTCTCATATTGAAATAATTCGGCTAACATTTATTTATTTTCTAATTTTGTTTAAAATATATAAGTATTAAGAGTAAAGTTCACTTTTGGTCCCCTAATGTTTGCAATTTTCAATTGATTTGTCCCTAAATTTCAAAAACTCGGATCCCTTTCATTTGTCGATTCCCAACGGTTTTGGTCCCTCTGTATAACGGTCGTTAACTTTTTTCATTAAGTCCAGTTAAATAAGGGTTATTTTTATTTTTAAATTGTAAAACAAAAATAAAAAAAAGGATGATCACCACCTTTCGTTTTTATCCTTACAATTTAAAATTAAAAATACAATATGTTTTTTAATATAATGAAAATAGTACAAATGACCAAAATACCCCTCATTTAGTTGGACTTAACAGAGAAAGTTAACGACCGTTAGACATAGGAGGCAAAACCATTGAGAATTGACAAACGCAAAGGACTAAATCCAGGTTTTAAAGTTTATGAACGATAGCCTTTAAAAATTATAAATGTTAGGAATTGATTTTACTCAAGTATTAAATACACTAAACTAAATATGACAATTATTTTAGGGAATTTAATTAAAATGCCCAAACATCAAAAATCGGTACCGAAATTGCCCAAATCTTGTAATTTTTGCCAAAATACCCAATAACCCCGTGTTTTTGGGCCGCGTTTTTTGAAAAACGCGGGGGACACAATTTTGGTCCGCGCATGGGTCGAAACACAGGGTTAACCCCGCGTGTTTGTGAATTTGGTCCGCGTTTGAGAGCCTACGTGGGTATGGGCCGCGTTTTATGTAAGACCCCGAATTTTCGTTATGTTATTGGTATTCTTTTGTGTTTAACGTTTGTCGTTAGCACCACGTTTGGTACCACGTTTGAGTTTGGATTTTAGTGGTTTTGGACAAACCACAGTGAACTACGCGAGTTACACGGCGGCTTGCAAGCCGCAGCACAATCCGTTAAACTCACTGTTGGGTTTCCATTTCAAGTAAGCGGGCGAGTTATGCCGCGACTTGAG
This sequence comes from Arctium minus, assembly GCA_954870635.1. NCBI lineage: Eukaryota > Viridiplantae > Streptophyta > Magnoliopsida > Asterales > Asteraceae > Arctium > Arctium minus. Next base: position 40,844,607 of record OX941082.1, read on the forward strand.
GTCGCGACATAACCCGAGAAACCCCTGGCCGACTTAGGTTGATTTCAGCCTAAAATATCTTTTAGGCTATATCTCTTTCTCCTCAAGTCTCTCTTTTCTCTCTCTCCCTCTCTCTCTTTCTCTCTTTCTTCAGTTATTTCTTGTTTGGGTTCCTTCATCTGCCATATCTTGCTAGTATTAAGTGCTTCAAGCAAGGGTTTAGTATAGAAAGCTTCATCTTCTCAAAGGGGTCGATATCTGGTTTTTCGGGTTTTCTTCTAAAACCTATTTGGTGAGTTCCTACTACCTTTTTCTAAACTTTATACATGTCAAAGGTTACATTTTGAACTCCTATATATCTCCATGGTTTTGGATCTAAGTTTACTACATTTTGACATAACTTGAGTTTTGGGAGATTTAGGGTTCCTGATCATTTTCAACTAAAATGATGGGCTCCATCTTATTTAAAGTAAAATGATGTTTTACTTGCACATTTATGTGGGTTACTTGAAACTTGAAATAATGTTTATAAGTTCATTTTTATGATTTTCATTCTTACCAGAAGTTAAACCTGAAAATGCATTTTGTTTATAAATGTTATTTTGAACCATATGACTAACTATGGTTGGTCACAAATGAAATTGTGACAAGTCTAGACTATTACTAGTGGATCCCTAGGTATTTAGTCGGCTTATACTATTGGGATGTCTATTCCCCTTTTTGTAGCTATGGATGCATTTGATCCTCGGGGGTCATTTGGTACGGTTATGTGAGACAGGTTACTAGCTATGGGTCATAATGTAGTCCTACTGAACGAGTATAACTAGTTTCCTCGAGGGCCCTCCCTCACATCTTAGTACGAACCTTCGTTGTTCGTGGCCATGGATTCCAAGTATTTAGCTCACAACTCGGATTGTGGTCTATTTTTGTGTTCCGCCACAATCCTTGGTAAATCAGGTATCCCCCGTCATTGCAAGATGGATTTTCGGACCGAATGGTCCTTATGTGACAAAGATTTCAATTGTAAACTAAACTTTATTGAAAAGATTTCCTTATGATGCATTTGTTTATATTTCTTGAAATTATAAACTGTATATTCTCACTAGGCTTTAAGCCTAACACTTTTTCTCAAATGATATGTATAACAGGTTCCCTTAGCGGTGGGTTGCCAAGGTCGTGAGTAACGAGCATGGTCTTAGAGGCATTTTTTAGATGAATAGTATTGGATGTTGGGCAATTGTTTAAGTCCCATATTTTGGTGATTTTGGGTTGACAACCAATGAAATCTAGATAGTCATGTTTAGATTAGTTTGTTGTTGATTTCCATATCCATTCGCAGGTTTTGTAAAGGCTCTGTACTTTTCCCCTTTTTGGGAGGTTTATACCAAATACAAATGTCATATTGCCTACTTTTTCGAATTTTTAAATTACTCTAATTTTAGGGTGTTACAAGTTGGTATCAGAGCTCTAGTTTAAGTGATCTAGGCATGAATGTAAGATGTATAGACTTAGACTAAGTATGCTAAGCATTGATTCGTGAGTTTGAGTAGAACTTCTAAGATGGGTTGGTCTTAGAGTTGACGAAAATTATAGTTATCGAACGTTGTGGCGATGGTAACAAGAACCTTTATGTATTGTATGTTCATAATCTCACTCAGCTAATGTTATTATGAGAATATTTATACGTGATTGTGCTTGAAGTGCCGTTACTGTGACAATTGATGATGTAGTAGTACGTTCCTTGTGTTATTCTGTTATTCTGTTGATCTGTCTCTTACTCTTTATCGTGCTTGTGTGGCAACCATTACTCAAGTATGGTGAACACACGTGGTCGTTCGTTAGGCGACGGAGACCTTCGCGATGTTAGTTCGCGCGAGCTTAACCCAGTGGTTAGAGTGTCAGCAATCGTTCTTCCGGGCATGCCAACGATATTTACTAGGGAAGTGGAGCTAGGGCCAAGAGTGGATTTGGCATCCACCAGCCCCGTTGTTCAAGTGGCAAACCCTCAAACTGATATGATGGCCAGCGTCATGCAAATGGTGACGTCGGCCATGGAGAAGCAGCAAGAGGCTTTTCAGAAGATGTTGGAGGACCGGGACACGAGCCTCATAAGGCATGAGGCAATAAGAGGCTTGTCCCGATGTTGTTCCAGAGACGCAACTAGAAGAAGAAGAAGAAGAAGAAGAAGAAGAAGAAGAAGAAGAAGACCCAAAAAGACGGTTTGTTGGAGTTGCTGATGACGAAACCCATGTTTTCACAACTGCTATATCTGATTTGGACAGATCAGATACCGATAATAATGAGGACGAAGAAGAAGAAACATATACCCTAGCAATAAATCATTTGGTGCGTTAAACGATTATTTTGATATTTTTATAAAAAAAACACAATCTCTAAAAAAACACAATCTCTAAAATCAATGCAATCTCTACAATATTTTTCTAAAAAACGCAATCTCTACAATATTTTTATAAAATTAACGCAATCTCTAAAAAAACACAATCTCTAAAATCAACGCAATCTCTACAATATTTTTATAAAATTAACGCAATCTCTAAAATATTTTTATAAAATTAATGCAATCTCTAAAAAAAACACAATCTCTAAAATCAACGTAATCTCTACAATATTTTTATAAAATTAACGCAATCTCCAAAATCAACGCAATCTCTAAAACCAACGCAATCTCTACAATATTTTTATAAAAAAAACGCAATCTTTAAAATTAACGCAATCTCTAAAATTAACGCAATCTCTACAATTTATTTTAAAAAGAAAACGCAATCTCTAAAATTAACGCAATCTCTACAATAGTTTTATAAAAAAGCGCAATCTCTAAAATTAACGCAATCTCTACAAATTATTTTAAAAAGAAAACGCAATCTCTAAAATTAACGTAATCTCTACAAAAAACGCAATCTCTAAAACTAAAATTAACGCAATCTCTAACATATTATCAACATAAACGCAACACTCTAAATTAACACATAATCACTAAAATATAAAATTAAAACGCGGTTAAGGGAAACTTACCGAACAAAGTGGTCGAGATATATCCGACCTCTAAAAATGCTAACCAACCGAGTCGAGATCCGAGCGTATGGAATACACGATATATTTGAGAGAGTGAAAGAGATATATTTAAAAGTGATGGTGGTGAGGAATGGGGGACCTCAATTTATATAGGGGATGGAGACACATGAAACACTTTAACCTAATTCTAAAAGCCCCATCTAACCATTGATCTAAGTTATTGGTCGAAGGGGTTAAAAATGCGGCCCCCAACCCCGCGTTCAACACTAAAACGCGGCTATCCCCGTGTGTTTTCACCATTCTCGGGCCAAAATTGAAAAACGCGGACCACGGCCCGTGTTTTAGCACCAAACGCGACCAATCTTGGTTTAGACGGACCTATCCCCGTGTTTTTGCTCATATGTGGACCAAATTGTAGTCACCCCGCGTTTTTCAATTTACACGGACTAAAACACGGGGTTATTGGGTATTTTGACAAAAACTTCAAGATGTTGGGCATTTTGGGTATCGATTTTTGATGTTTGGACATTTTAATTAAATTCCCATTATTTTATTACTAATTAATATTGCTTTTTAAACTATATATAGATGCATAGAATTTATATAAATAACAACTTTTTCCCCTTATATTCTATATGATAATTTTGTTAAATAAATATATCTAAGACTATTCGATTAATTGTCTTTTCACGTGTTCGAAGAGTCAACTATATATTCTTCAAGTCATTAGACAACGTGTCAACATCTACCGTTCTAAAGCTTATTTCACGACACATTTGTTCTGAAAATTTTAATTTGAGAGGACTGATTCAAGCCTCATAATCCACGAGTTGATGGGTACGCGATAAAAGCAATCAATCATCAAACACAATACAAAGACAACGAACAATAAGATTACGAATGAGAGATGGCAATGGAGTTTAAGAAGTGTGAAACAATTATGATATATGAATTATGATACTGTAGTTGCATAGTCTATAATATATCTACTTAATCTTTGTGCAAACTTATCGTCCACAAACTTCACATCCTATACTTGCTGTAATTATATAAGCAATAAATACACGATACAAATATAAATCATAACACATATACATACAATAGTTTTGTCGATACTAAGTCTTGTCTTTGGGTACGCAAAATTAATGAACTAAACCTATAAAAAATATATATATATATAACGGTCGAGTCTTCTCAAGGTTACTAGAAGTTTGTCCTAATGTTAATTAACACAAGTATGCATAAATTTGACCAAACACGTTCTATTATAAATTAAATAATGTATATAACAACGTTATCTTTAACATACAGTTACATAAAAAACTGTGTTTTTAAATAAAGAAAATATTTATGTATTTTTCTTAAGGATATGAGTCGGCCAACGACTACACCACCCGCAGACTCGATCATGACTCATGAGATATTGAAACTTGGATAAGTTTCAATGCAACTTACACTTTGACGTCTCCATCTTTCTACTTTTTTGCATTTTCAACCCATGATAATTACATAATTATCATCAGATGTAAGGATGAAAGAACACATAAGTAAGACTTGAATGTCACAATCATCATTTTCGAAAACTTTATTATATCAGGCTTTTAGATGTATGAGAAGGTCAAATATTTAGATTGCTAAAGCTGGTTCATGAAAGAACAAAAGTAGGAAGGTTGTTGAAGTTTACTTTCAGTTCGGAAGTCAAACTAGCTTTGTAAAGAACTTTGACTTTCGATTTTCTAGTTAGGGGTGTAAATAAGATGAGACAACTCGCGAGTTACTCGAGATTGACTCGGTCAAAAGTCGGTCAACACTCGACTCGAATAGGCTCGACTCGAGCTCGACTCGATAGAGTCGAGTGACTTGATACTCGACTCGATAAGCTCATGAAATACTCGATAAGCAAAATAATAATAATAATTAGTAACAATATTTTAACTTAATTGATGATAATGACAATAATAATAATAATAATAAGTTTTTTGAATTTTTTTTTTTGAAAAATGATGGTGTAAAAGATATGGATGAACTCTTGAGAGTTTGTCAAATTAATCCCACATTGGTGGGATATAGAACTTAATGCTTTGAACTTCACTATATATTGACATTTCCCCTACCTTGTTTTTACATTATTTGCTTTTGCTAAATGGCTTGAGTCTTAGGGCTTGAGCATATGTGAATGTTTTAATAGGAGTACCGTATGAAAATGGGTTCACCTTGAGTTCTTTTACACATTAAACAGCTTCGAGTTTGATCCGAGTTTTCGAGCTTGAGTTCGACCTTGATTCGAGTTTTCGAGCTTGATTTGAGTTTTTGAGCTTTGATTCGAGCTTGAAATGAGTTTAAGTTCGAGTTTGGAAATTGGTTATTGAGTTCGAGTCGAGTTTGTATTTTCAGTACTCACGAGTTTTCGAGTCGAGTTTGAGTTTGGTAATCGAGTTTGAGTCGAGTTTGTATTTTCAGTACTCGCGAGTTTTCGAGTCGAGTTCGAGCTTGGTAATCGAGTTTCGAGTTCGAGTCGAGTATAATGATACTCGAATTCGACTCGCATCATTTACACCCTTATTTGTAGATCTATATTTTTTGTTTGATGTAAAACTTTAAAAGAAATTTTAATATGTTCGTGGTGAAAAATAACAAATTTGACTTTCAAAAGTCAAACATACCTAAGAGATATATGAAAACAAAACAATAATATTGAATGCCAAAATTTTACTTAAATGTGAGGTTGTGTTCACTTTTCTATTCTTCATTTCTCGTGCCTTGTGCCTTTAGCATAATTGTTATGATATAAAATACTAACATGATTGTTTAAAAAATAATTCACATAAGGAATTACCAAAACTTAATTAATTATGAGGGTCATACATTTGTATTCATTTAGATATTATTTATCAGATATGCAGGGTCGACCCTGACATTTTGGAGGCCCCGTGTAAAAAAAATAAATGTGGCCCTATAAATTTTTTAGTTGTATTGATTATTAAAAATTTTATTACTCAATTCAAAAAATATATCATTAAAGCATGGAAGCATAAAACGTTTATAAACAAGATTCAAATAAAAACAAAAAACCGACATTTACATCTCAAAATGAATGCTCGACAATCTCCAATGATTAATATGTTGATAAGAATAAATAGTTAATTAATAACAAAATTAAAAAATTTCACATAATAAGTACAAGTATAATATATAACACAAATAGATTGATACCTTGATAGTGAACATAATACTCCTCCATTCTTCAATAATAAATTGGTACTACTACGTACATTTTTCAAATGAAGACGAACAGCTAGATGTTACTATTTTCTAAACATGGATCTTCTAGCAATTTTGGAAGCAAAATCATCTATGATACTTTCATAATCAAGATTTGCGAGAAACTCATTTTCAATTGAAATCAAAGCCAAAGCATTTAATCTCTCTTGAGACATAGTCGATCGCAAATAAGATTTCAAAAGTTTTAGTTTTGAAAAGCTTCTTTCAGCTGATGCAACTGTAATGGGGATAGTCAGGAAAATTCTATATGCAAGACATGAAATTGGATAAGTGTTTACCCTTTTTAAAAAATTTAGTATTGCACTAGCTGTATTATGTTCAGTTGGTAAATGTTTTTGTAATAGTTCCAATTCATTAAATAAATCCTCGCCATCAATGTCTGAGATGTTGCCATTTTGTAACCTCTTTTCAAGATTGTTGCAACTTGCCTTTAATTTTTCAGTATTCATGGACTTCAACTTTTCTGCTGTAAATAAAAAGCCAAAGATTTCTTCATATTGTCTATATTGCTCAAACCTTCGCTCCAGTGAACCGATATCTTGATCAATTATGTACACAAAATACTGAGTTCTGAATGATTCTTGAGGTGAAAGCTCATGTACCAGTTCTGATGACTCAATGTCACTCTCATCAAAATGTCTTTTCTTACGGATTTTTCTTTTATTCTTTTTCTCAACAAACACCAAATCAATTCCCAAATCAGAAGCTATAACTTATGCACAATTCAAAGCCTTCTCAAACCCATGTTCTCGATAGTCTTTAAAAAAATTCAATAAGCACCCCCACACTACTCATTGCCTCATCAATACGCATACTTTCAGATTATAGTTGTATGCTCAAATTATTAACTTTAGACAAAATATGATACCAAATAACCAAACCTGTTATGAACTCAAATCTTCCAAATTCATACTCTGCTAGGCAAGTAGCTTCACTTTTTATCTTTACACCTGTTTCTTCATGAGCAAGTTGTTGTTGAGCTTCTACTATTTCAGGAGCTTGAGTGACAATTGCTTTCACACTTTCAACCCTACTTTCCCACCTTGTAGTCGACAATGATTTAAGAGTGAAACTCTTTTTGGGTAATTTGTCTTTCAAAATTTGCCATCTTTTCGTCGAATCTGCATACAATGTATAAATTCGTTGCACAACTCCAAAAAACTTTATATCTTTTTCACACGAGTTTTCCATATCCAAGAGTATCAAGTTAAGGGAATGAGATGCACATGGGGTGTAAAATGATCTAGGATTAATATCCAAAAGCTTTTTTTGTACACCTTTGTGTTTCCGTTTCATGTTTGATCCATTATCATAACTCTGCCCTCTTACATTATCAATGTCAAGATCAAGATCTTTTAGCAAACTTTGTAATGAATCAAATAATCCTTGGCCTGTTGTATCATTGACAATTACAAATTGAAGGAAATATTCCTCCACCTTAATAGGAGAAGTAGAGACATCAACGTACCTCAATATAAATGTCATTTGTTCTTGCTTACTAACATCTGGAGTACAATCCAATATTACAGAAAAATACTTGGCTTCTTTAATTTTTTTTAGAATAGCAGTTTTAATTTCAGAGGCTAGTGAGACAATCAACTCATTTTGTATCTTATGACTCAAATAATGGTAATGAATCTCATGATTTTGATTCCTCCTTATATGCTCTGCCAAAGTCGAATCCCACTCTGCAATCATTTCAACTAAAGCCATAAAGTTGCCATTATTTTCATCATAGATCTTCTCATTACTTCCACGGAAAGCCAAACTTTGTTTGGCTAAATATTTCACTAGTGCAATCAACCTTTTTAATACTTTCCTCCAATGTTTGCTCTCTTTGTTGATTTCATCCTCAAATTTTTTATCAATAACTTGGTTTGTTTCCAACCTTGCACGTAGGTCAAACAAAATAGACATATGATGAATATGTTCTGCACTACTTTCATGCATCTTTAGACTATGAGCAAGATGTCCCCAATCACTTATCCCCTCGTGTGCTAAATTACTTGGATGTGGTTTCTTCTTAAACAACTTGCAACAAAAACAAAATACTTTATCATGTTCGTTTGAATATACAAACCAATCTCTATGATGTTTCTCGCCGTTTGGTAAGTACCTGTTGTAAAATTCAGAACTAAAACATCTGTTCCTTCCATCTCTACGACCTTTCCCGGTTAACAGATCTCTTACAGGGCCATTTTTCACTAATAAATCCCTCAATTTAGTATCAAGGTTATCCCAATTTCTAGGATCATAGATGTTCAAAGGAATATCATCTTCTTCACCACCATTACCATTCAAGTTGGCTATGTTTTCTGTTAGGATCAAGCGCTTACCACTACGCCAAAAGCAATTACTGATGGAGAAGACACAACTTTATTTCCATATAGCGTAGCAGCTAGCGCCACGTTTCGATTTAGGAAGATGCTGGTCAATGACCCAACAATCCCCCTCCCCAGCATCTGCCAGCACTAACAAGATCTTCGCTAGAAGTCAATGGCTGCATAACATGCCTTTGGCATTTAAATGCACTCCATGAGATTCGAGCCCGTTACCTGCTCTGATACCACATGTTAGGATCAAGCGCTTACCACTACGCCAAAAGCAATTGCTGATGGAGAAGGCGCAACTTTATTTCCATATAGTGTAGCAACCAGTGCCACGTTTCGATTTAGGAAGATGCTGGTCAATGACCCAACATTTTCTGACACAAGCACATCAACTTCTTCTACCCTTGGTTCTTCTTCTTCCACAATTTCATCAACTTCATTCACACCCACACTTACTCTTTCTCTATCCACCCCCTCATTATTTTCAACATTATTAAGAGTACTATTTTCAAATACAATTGGCTCTACTTGCATTGATTCTCCATTACTTGGACATTCCAATGTCTGTTTGATTATAAATCGATCGATTGCTCCTCTTTGACTTTGAACAAATTGTTCATCTTTTCTCCTTTTTTGACGTTTAGAATAGCCCGATTCAAATTTTCTAGTTGGAGGCATCCTATTTTATGTAAAACCAGTCAATCATTAATGGGATATATAAAAACAATATCAACAAATTTTTTATTTGTTTATTGTTATTAAAAGAACACTAGAATTACAAGTTAAAAAACCTTCAAATAACATATATAAATAATCAAATAATAAAGTTATAAAAAGATAAACAAAATAAAAAACATTAAATATAAGTCATAAAGTTTGATGTAATATTGAGTAGAAGTTGAATTGAAAAATTAAAAGAATGAAAGAAAAAAAAAAGTTGGATGAATTGAGAGAATTGATAATGAACGGCACAATCGACAAATGATAAGAAATAGAACAGAAAAAATAAATTTTTTGAAACCGTAATCAAGACGGCTAAAAAACTTGAATTGAAAAAAAAATGTTTTGCAAAACCTTAATGAAATAAGGAAAGGAAAAATGAATTGCAAATAGTTGTTCTTTGAAAGTTGTTCCACGACCCACTTTCTAGATTTTTTTTTTCTTTTTTTAAAGGGCCCACTATCTAGAATTAAAAACTAATTAATGTATTAAAAAATCAAATTTAATTGTGGCATATGGATAGGCTCGAACACGGGTCCTCATGGATAGAAATCGAGGCGTTTACCAACCGGAGTAGAGTAGTGATTGTGTTATTTGTTACCTTTCTTACAATATATACTATATATATAATAGAAAAAAAAAATCGGAGGCCCCGTGCGGCGGCACCACTGGCACATCCCAGGCCGCCCCTGCAGATATGTATAAAAGACTATTCATAACCTTCATTTTTCAGAGTTATTTCCCACTCTTTTTAAACACCTTTTTGCCCATTTGATGCTTTCAAATGGTTCCTAAAAGTGAGAAATAATGAAAAGGTTTGAATTTTGAGTTAGTACTCCATTGTGGCCACAATGTCACGACTGTGGCGAGCAGTTGCATCGAAAGATCTTGCTGCAAATTTTTACTACAAATTTGGTGAAATAGCGAGCATAGTAGGCTCTGAAATTTTCATGAAAGAAGAGGAAATGGAGACAGAAGAAAAGACTAGCTTGAGGAAGCTGACAAGGCATGTAAAATCACTTTCTTCCCTCTTAAGTCACTTTCACCCCTTCTCTCCTATTCTACTATATAAAGGGGCTTGGCATTTCATTGTAGAGGCAAGCAAAAATGTGGAGAATCATCTGAGTAGTAGCTAAGTTATATTTCAATTTTCTACAATTTCACATTCTTTTCACCACTGTGGTGAACTTGTAGCCACATTGGTATGTTTAGTTTAATGCAAATTAAGTTTAAGTACTTCTCTTCTTTCATTATGTTTAATGTACAGAAATTCGTAGAAATCTAAGATTCTTAGTAAGACTAGTCCTCGTGGATACGATTTTTGGTACCCTACCATTATATTACTTGTATATGAACTCAATAGTTGGGGTGCACTTGCACTGCTATTGTGCCATGTTTACGTGTGTATTTTTGCTATCAAGTTTTGGAGCTATTGTCAGGGACTAGCGTGATTTTACATCCTAAGATATTGATTTCCACTTGAGCTCGAGTGCAAGCTTTATTTAGCACTTTTCCGTGTTGTATGGCACGACTAGAACACACTGAACTTGTACCTCTAGATCCTGAAATTGAAAGAATCATTCGGAGACGTCGAAGAGGTAATCGAAAACCTCCCGTTATTAACAATATCGGTGATTTTGAAGGAGGAAATCCTGAAAACCGACCACCACCTCTTGTGCAAAATACGTTGAAAATTGCCCATGACAAGGATAGAGAAATAGGGGACTATGCTACCCGTGAATTTGATCAATTAAATTCTAGTATTCTTAGACCTAATATCGCCACATTAAAATTTGAGTTAAAACCGATAATGTTCAAAATGATCCAAGCAATGGATCAATTTGTAGGATTACCATTGGAACATCCGCATTCTCATTTAAAGTCATTTTTAGAAATTGCGGACGCTTTAAAATTCATGGAGTTTCAAATGAAGCCATATGGATAATGTTCTTCACTATCTCACTAAGGGATAGGACTAAAGCTTGGCTAAACTCTCAGCCACCCCATTGTATAGCTATTAGGGTAGATGTTGCTAAAAAATTTCTACAAAAAATATTTTCCTCTAACGAGGAATGTGAAACTAAGAAATTAAATTTTGCTGCTCCAGGAAGGAGATGACGAAGCATTGTCAGATGCTTGGGAGAGATTCAAGGAGCTGCTTTAGAAATTCTCTCATCATGGAATCCCCCATTGCATCCTACTGGAGACATTTTATAATGGACTTTCCAATTCTGCTAAAATTGTCCTTGATGCTACAGTTGGCGAAGCTTTTACCGCCAAGACATATGATGAGAGATACGATATTCTTGAGAAGGTTGCCAACAACAACACCGAATGGTCAAACCCCCGTTGATAGGCGAGTTTACATCCACCTGAATCTAACCGCAAGTGTATGGTGTCAAATCAATTAATACGTACAGGAAGCACAAGTGTCAAACCAAATGAGCCAGGTACTGAGTATCACAAATTGGATGGTAAAAATATTAGGATTTGATGGATGTAATAATTAACGAAATATCTAAAAGACAGGAATGAAGACAACTCTGAAAGTTTAAGGATTTGAATCTTTGATTGGAGAAAAACAGTTAGGGGTTGGAATCTTAATGGGTCTTGTTTCACCAAAGAACATTGTAGGTGGATCAATGATGGGAATCAACAATCAATGACTATACAATCACAACAACTATTCATTACACTCTCTCGAGCTATAATGAATTATTTGAAGATAACTTTGAATCTCTCGATCTTATAATTAAACTAAAAGATAAATTAAGCACACGATTGTCAAAAGACTAGGGCTTAATTGGTATATCTCTATCGAAGTTCTCGTCCTAGAAATATAACACACCAATCTAATCTTGATTTACTTTTCCCAAATATAATCAAAACCAATAAAACAATTGCTAGTGATCAGACTAACAATAGTAATAAACGCAAGTCATATGCTTCATTGAATCAAGAGAAACCCAATACAAATACAAGTCACACGTTCAAATGACTAACAATCCAACAATCATCCACCCCCTAACATCTAAGAATTAGTTCATGTTGGGGGTGATGGAAATTAAAACATTCAAGAATAAAATCACAAATCTGAATATCATTTCTCAACTAGGTCTAGACAGCGAAATAAAGACTCATGAGATGTGAAATGCCCAAGCACACATAATGATGAAAGCTATCGCTCCTTGTTCCCCGATGATTCTCTGGCTTTTCTCCACTCAAAATCTACTAAAAAGCTCTGCCAAATCGCCTCCTTCAAACCCTAGCTCGAACGGTGTGTAACCCTTTTTTTATCCCCGAGTTGACTACTAAACAAGACCAACCAACGAGTTGTGAAGTTTCCTACGCGGCTTGAGGCTGCGGGAAAAGTCGCTTGTGTCAAAACACAGGCCACGACTTTGAAGTCGCGGGAAAGGTGGCACAAGTTGATGTTTTGGCATTCTTCAGGTACTCTGCTTTGGGCATTGTTTTGTTGATTCTTGAATTGAAAACATCATTTCTTCCAGGTTCAATTGTCATTTTGGAATTCTGTAAAATCTCAAACGAAATTGTAAGATCAACGCTCATTTGCTTGAAAACAAGCCATAATTACTTGAATTGCGGTATCATAACAACACCAAAAGATGGCGTTATCACCCATGCACTTCCTTCCAAAATTGTATCCGGGGTTCATGATTTAGATATCATCACAACTTTAAATGCAAAAATTGTCGCATTAACAAACTTGGGAAAAAAAATTGAACGTAGGAGGGAAGAACCAAGTGCACTATGTCATGACTTATCCGACAACAAATGAAAATTGTGTGTTTTGTGATGAAAACCATTCGTATGAAAATTGTCCTGGTAATTCTATCTCTGTTAACTATATAGAAAACCATTCAATGATTAGCCCGTACTTCGAGACTTACAACCCAAATTTACGGAACCACCCTAATTTTTTTGGGCAGGTAATCCAGGACTACAACCCCCTGGGGTAGGTTCTGGACAAAATCGACCCTAAAATCCCCCGGGATTTCATCGAGTAGGCAGTCCCCACATTCTCACCATAGTGGGCAGTCCCCACAATCTCACCACAGTGGGTAGTCCCTACTTATTCACGTGCCTAGACAGCAAAACACGTTGGATAACAACGATTCACTGGAATCAATTCTTAAAGTCTTTATAAACCAAACCAACGCGACGTTGAGTGGTTTTGAGATCCGACTTGGTCAATTTGTGGCCGACTTTAGGGGGAGAAAACATGGAACCTTACCTAGAGACACCAAGACTCCTAAGGTTATTCCAAAATAACACATCAATGTCGTAACTTTGAGGAGTAACATAGACTTAGTTGACGTACCCATCATACAAGAAGGGGAGGAAACAACACACTCTTTTGACAAACAAATTTTTTCTACATTTTCCCCCTTAATAGCAACACCAGTAGTTCAAACTATGATAGTTGTAGCTGAACCTGCAGCACCCGAGGTACCTCCAGTTTCTTTCACCACAGTGGTGACACCGTGGACACAAGTCGAGAAAAAAATTGACAACTTCTAAGCAAGTGGAACTTGACCTTAGGTGACTTCCTTTCCCTGGTAGGATGAAATATAAAAATGTGAAGGCTTAGTTTAAAAAGTTATTGGACATCTTTAAACTGCTCCACATTAACATACTTTTGGTAGAGGCTCTTGAGTAAATGCTTAACAAACCTATGTTAAGTTTTTAAAAGACATACCTATGTTAAGTTTTTAAAAGACATCCTAAGTAAGAAAAGACGATTAAGTGAATTTGAGACAATAGGCTTAACAAAAGAATGTAGTGTCGTATTTACATGTAAGATCCTACTTAAACTCAAAGACTCGGGTAATTTTACCATCCCATGTTCAATAGGGGGTAAAGAAGTAGGACATGCATTGTTTGACCTAGGAGCAAGCAATAATCTCATATTGTTGTCCATCTTCAATAAGTTGGGAATCGGAGAAGTTCTTCCCACCACCGTGACCTTAAAATTAGCGGATATATCCTTAGCATATCCGGAAGGCAAAATTGAGGATATATTGGTTAAGGTCGATAAACTCATATTCCTAGCTGATTTTTTGATTATAGATTATGAAGCTGACAAAAACATCACAATCATTTTAGTACGACCTTTCTCGCTACAAGAAGGACCTTAATCGTTGTTCAAAAGGTGAGCTCACAATAAGGGTTAATAAGCAACATGTGACGCTCAATGTTTTCAAGTCCCGTAAGTGTTGGTTCATGGATTATGTAACCAATCGACAAAGTGGAATATCATGCAAGTATACATACTAAACTATTATTGTTTTGAAAAAAGTAATAAAGTGGTACAAGGTACCAAATATCAATCCATAAGGACAATTAAAACAAGCACTTAATCAAAGTCAAGCTTAAAAAGTTGTCTCTAAAAGAGATTTGGAAAGAATGATCTTTGAGTGAGTTAAAAACTATGGAAGAAATTCTAAAAAATAGATTAAAGAAAAGCAAGGGTGCAAGCTTAGATTGGAGTTTAGCAACTATGTGTTGGGAACCTTGTTGTAGCACGACTGTGAGGTCCATTGAGATCATGATTGGTTTGATTAGATGAAGAACAAGGATTCAAGGGTAGAAATCAGTAGATTATTCAACAGAAAATAAATCTACACTAAGAGCTAAAGAACACAGGACGGCTACATTGTGAAGGATTTTGATTAACACAAAATGAAAAGGGTTACAAGATTTCCTAAAACCCTACTACATGATTTCTATTTATACACCCTTGTCCCTTGTACATTAAAGCCCAAACCCAATACAAGGCCCAAATACAATAAGATTGATTACTTTATAAAACTTCTAATAAGAACATAAAATATGTTCTAACAATGACCTAGTGAGATGCTGCAACATTGATTCTTAACCTCACTATTGGATCGCATAACCCCCTTTCGAAGTTCAGATTAGACCCTTCCTCAACAGTACCACACATTTGGGTAACCCAACTAAGCTTCGTTCAAATTTTACATTTCTTTCCATATAGTTTGCAACTTGTTAAAGTTGGTGTAGTTCTATATAACTATCTATAACACTTCAGTGTTCTGAAAATTTACGTTAGTTCAAGTCCAACTCATCCAAGTGAAACAACATACATCACCTTGTCAAGAATTAATTAGATGAAACTTAGAAACAATGAGTGAATAGTTAGGTTGATAGCCAATAGTGAAAGCAATTATCCAATATAATATAGGCATGTATCTCCCAAACCTTCACTTACACCCATGCTAGGGTATTAGCCCATCATTGCCTGAAAAGTAATATAAGACATAATTAGAAATACTGAATGTAAAAGCATAAATGTAAAAACTAAATTGTAAAGCGTAATTGTAGATGACAAGAAATGTAAAGCGTAAATGTAAATGACAAAAATTGTAAAGGTGTTGTGAAAAAGTAAACAAAGGTTGTGACACTGAGCTGTACCAAAAGATTTTGAAAATAATATTAAAGACTTAAAACAATAGTAGCAAACTAAATAGCTAGAAGAGCTATCTAGTTGGTGGGTGTCTGAAAATTAAATGTAAGACCTTCATTTTATACTAAAGGAAAGGCACAAGACTACAAAACTACAAAACATCAAAAGTACATAAGTCACTTGAGTCTTTACCCAATTGGTAATATCTAAACATCTAAAGGTACAATTGATTCCTTAAATAATGTGACCTCTCTTCATCATGGATATTCCCAAAAAGATGCTCCAACTTCAGCTGACTGAAGCCTCTATCATCCAAGGAATCGACTCCTCCTAAAAGATTATGAAGTCCACGTCATTTATGAAGTCAAAGTCAAAGGCAATAGTTCCATGTTGCGACATCTGCTGCAACACCAAAATGTTATAAACGTCATCTTTTTAGCACAAACTAAGGTCAATTCTCCCACTTAGCTCCAAACTCAATAAAAGGTAAAAACATAATAAAATACTTAATTTTTGAGATTGGGAAACTAAAATAAAGAGAAATAGTAAGATAAAAAGTGTTAGAAAATGTGATAAATTATTTACTTATCAAGTAAGAGTTAGAGGACTGTTTAGCCATAAGCGACGATGTAAGTTTGAATCTGGAAAATGGTGGCCACAACCTTACCATTATGGTGAAAGACGCTGATCTAGTTTTTGATGATGATTTTCTGGAAGATTTAATAGCATTTGAGCATATTTGATTTTATGGACAAGACCAGTCAATTCCCTTCCTTAATACTACCACCCAATTTGGAGTTAAAACCTTTGCCTAGTAATCTTAAGTACGCATATCTCCTAGAGAATGAAAAGCTACCCGTAATCATCTCAACTAAGTTAGATTTTGCAAAAGTGCAAAAGCTGTTAGAATTCTTAAGTAGGCATAAGAGAACACTAGGTTGGACCATAGTCGACATGAAGGGAATAAGCCAATCGATTTGTCAATATAAGATTATCTTGGAAGAAAATAGTATTGGCAAAGTACAACCGCAAAGGAGACTAAATCCGATTATGAAGGAAGTGGTAAAAAATAAAAATTTGAAGTGGTTAAATGCAGGTATAATATACCCAATATCCAATAGTAGTTGGGTGACCTCGGTCCAATGCGTCCCAAAAAAGGTGGCACCACGGTGGTCACCAACAGTAAAAATGAGTTATACCAACTAGGACAGTAACTGGATGGAATATTTGCATAGACTATAGGCAGTTGAATTTAGCAACCAAGAAAAATCATATTCCATTACCATTGATTGACCAAATACTCAATAAGTTAGTGGGAAAGGAATATTACTGTTTTCTAGATGGGTATTCGGGGTACAACCAAATACATATCGCACTCGAGGATCAAGAGAAAACTACTTTCACTTGTCCATATGGTACATTTTCCTTTAGGAGAATGCCTTTGGTTTATGTAATGCTTCCGCAACTTTCCAACAGTGTATGATGTCTATCTTTTATGATGTGATTGAAGACACAATTGAAGTGTTTTTGGACGATTTTTCTGTGATTGACACATCATTAGATAGTTGCCTTGATAATTTGAAAAAGAGATTGGGAAAAATGTCATGTTATGTTCCAAGAAGGGATAGTTTTAGGACACTTGGTTTCTCCGAGAGTTTTGAAAGTTGATAAACCCAAGTTAGAATTGAAACTATAATGCAATTTCCCCAGCCTACCTCGGTTAAAGGAATTAAAAGCTTCTTGGGACATGTCAAGTTTTATAGAAGGTTTATTAGGGATTTTTCAAAAATTGCAAAAACTTTATGTAACTTGTTGCATGTGGACCAAAGTTTTGAATTTACCTTGGATTGCAAAATAACTTTTGAAAAAATCAAGTCCGCTCTTGTTTCAGCCCTAATTGTCATTGCCCCGGATCGAACATTACCTTTTGAGGTAATGTGTGATGCAAGTGATTGGGTCGTAGGTGTCGTTAAGGACAAAAGCGAGATAAAATCTTTCACCCGATTTACTACACAAGAAAATCTTTAATCAATGCTCAAATTAATTACACCATCACCGAAAAAAGAATTGCTTGTCGTAATCTTTGCTTTTGACTACTTTAGATATTATCTCATTGGCACTAAGGTGATAGTCCATAACCGATCACTCCGCTATCAAGTATCTCATAAATAAGGGCCGACGCAAAGCCTCAACTTTTACATAGGGTCCTCCTTTTGCAAGATTTTGATCTCGAGATAGTTGATAGAAAAGGGGGTCGAAAATCAAGTTGTGGTTCATCTTTCTCGTTTGAAGGTGTATTATCAAAAAACTTTTTTCAGATGAGCAAATTTTGGAAATACAACACTTTCATGAGGAAACACTTCCATGGTATGCGGACATAGCCAAATAGATCACTAGTGGGCTAAGACCATATAACCTCACTATGCAACAATTTAAAAAGTTTCTCTATGATTGCAAACAATATTTTTGGGATGACCCCATCTTTTAAAAATAGAAGTTGATCAAGTTTTAAGACGTTCTATGAAATATAAAACCATTTTTAATAATGCCATGCATCGTCGTACGAAGGGCCACTTTGGTGGCCAACGAACGAACTCTAAAATATTGCAAAGTGGATTTTTTTTGGCAACACTTTTTAAAGATTTATTTGAGTTTGTGAAAAGATGCGATCGTTGTCAAAGAGCCAGAAATTGTTCCCACTGAAAAGAAGTTCCCCTCAATAATATTTTAGAGGTCGAACTTTTTGACGTTTGAGGTATTGATTTTATAAGGCCCTTATCGATGTATTTTAATAAGCAGTACATTTTGGTTGCGGTCGACAATGTTTCAAAGTGGGTAGAGGCAATAACGTGCCCACACAATGATGCTAAGACGGTAATAAACTTTTGGCACAAAAACATTTTTGTCCGTTTATGGAAAACCTCGAGCTTTAATTAGTGAGGAAGGAACTCATTTTATCTAAAAATATGTTAAGTGTCATCCTTAGCAAGTACAATATCCAATATCGAGTGGCAACTGCATATCATCTGCAAACAATTGGGCTTGCCGAACTTTCGAATCGTGAGATTAAAACAATTTTAGAAAAAGTCGTCAAGCCCTATCATAAGGATTGGTCATACTGCACTGTGTTCAAAACTCCTTGGGTATGTCCCCATACCGTCTAGTGTTCGGTAAATTTGTCATCTCCCGTTAGAATTGGAGTACATGGCATTTTGGGCCACCAAAGATCTAAATATGACAGAGGATACCGTGAGAAACAAGTGAAAACTTCAACTTGTTGAGTTGGAATAATTGCAGCACCATGCTTACAAAAATGCCAAAATGTACAAGGAAAAAACTAAAGAGTGGCATGATCGTAGAATTAATAAAAGAATTTGTTTTGGAAGGCCAGCAAGTCATACACTTCAACTCTCGCTTAAAATTGTTTCCGGGTAAACTCAAGTAACGTCAGTCCAGCCCATTCATGATCAAGAAAATTAGTCCCTATGGTACTTTAGATTTGATAAATCCCCAAGATGGTAGTACTTTTCGTGTAAATAACCATCTGGGTTAAGCACTACCTTCCCGGAGGAATTCTTAACCATGCCAAGAGTTCCTCTTAAATATTGTTTGTGGGTTGACATTAACCCTTGTACATAGTAGGATTTAATCTAGTATTTTTTTTTATCTCTAATATTTGTTTAGCTGTTGGATTTTAATTATCTTATGCCCGTGTGGGCAACGACTCACCACTGGGTTAGTTAACTCAAACAGTCCAACAAAGGTACTTCCCAATCTGTATTACCCCCTTGATAAAAAGGTGGACACTGAATCCTGTCACCCTTTTAAGCATGCACCCCTCATTTGTCTTTCTCAGAAGTTGACTTCCCATTTGATGATCACTCAGTATTTTCTTTTTCCTCTAAGAAAAGCCAAGTTTCATCTTTTTCGCTTTTGCACTCTCATGAGCCACCCATAACCATGCCCTCCAAAATGCCCTCCAAAATTTTGAACTTACTTTCTCATTTCCCCATAATCGTCCTAAGCATCCTTCCGCCCCCCCCCCCCCCCCCCGCCACCTTCTTTCCCATTTTTTTCATGCTATATAAAACAATTTCAAAATAAAAAACAAAACAACCATCCATCTTCCTTCACCCTACCCATGACGCGATCGAAAGGACTCACCATCGGCCCACCCCACTCCGACGAGCGACTCGGATACAGAGGGCCTCCACTTGACGAACTACTGTTGTCAGCGATGTTCCTCCCAATGTCGTCGTTACTGTTGTTCCTCTGAAAACCGTCGTTGCTACCACCATTACACTTCCATCCACCACAATCGATCCTCCCTCCACTGTTGTCGCTTCTCCCTCTACAACCATCACTCCTCCTTCTACCACCATTCCCCCTCTACTCTCCACTGACCGTTCGACCTCCATAACCCCGACGCCACCATCACCACCCCGTCACTCGACCATCGACATTCACATGGAGGTCGAGGATGCACATGTCACCCTCTCCTTTCTCCATCCTACCACCGAGTTTCTAGCACCACTTGTAATCACCACCACCATCGTCTCTACAACCACCCCACCATTAGCTTCACAAAACCCTATCTTTTCTGCCATCGAAGCCCCAAAGGTGGGTGGTGATGTTTTTGGTTTTGATTTAAATCAAGTTGGGGAAGATAACCTTAGGGGATGGGAAACTGATTTAGACCGGTACTTCGCCAGTGAATGCCCTGACGATCCCGGTGTTGTTATGGCGAATGTCGACAGAAAAGAGAAGAAACCAATGGCCTCTGGCACACCCGCTCGCATTCTCTGAAGTGCCACCACTATGGTAGGCTGCCATAGTGGAAACATTGTGGCCACAGCCTCCGCACCAATGAATCCCAGTTCCAAAAAATTTCAACACTTCTTTGGGTACTTTGTTCATTTTGGAAGAGGAGCCTACAGTTCACCAAGTGTCACCAAAGTTAGATCGCAAACAGCGTAAGGGTAGTTCAGATGAAAACTCAAAAAATCCAACCACCGACATGGCAACCGAAGATCCCACCTACCACACTCGCCGTAAGCGCACCCGCTTTCTATCTTGAACTTTCCCATAACCACTGTCATTTGTGACCAGGTATACCGCAGTTTTGAACAAGCAACTATTAATTGAATGAGGTTTTCACATTTCTTTGATCAAGGCCCATGATTTTGTTCAACCCCATCTTGAAACCCATGGTTGGACCAATTTGTTCCCACAACCGTGTGACGTTAACCTCAACTGGGTTAGGGAGTTTTTTATGGCCTACGGTGGTACTCACAGTGATGTGGTTGCGATTTAACGGCCAACGGGTGGTATGCTATAACGCCACCATAAACTCCATCCTTGGTCTTACACCACCCACATAGTATTCATTTGGTCGTCTTATGGCTGGCACAACAGCCAAGGAGTATCTTGATATTGCCTGCACTTTCACATTTTCGGTGCACATTTTCGGGTTACTGCTGGACTTTGGACAACCGTAGATACATTATTCGTTCCGGTCACCTTACTATGGCCGGCAGTTTCTGGTTCCAATTTGTGCGGCAGAACATCATGTTAACCCTTCACGATAGTACCCTTTTAAGAGATTAGTGCCTATTATTATATTGCATTCTAATTATTCGAACTATGCTTACGGAGGCCACCACCCATGTTAGGTGAAGGTATTAAATGATGATGAAATACAATTCACCACCTCTAGAATTGATCAGGAGACTATTCATCGCATGAAGCGGTCGTTCCAGTTTTCGAGCCCCAAGAAGCCAAAATGTTGTTGAACCTTTCCACCGGGGCATAACCGACTATCCAATCTGATGTACCACCTTAGCAGCCACAACCCGACTCCCTTTATGGTACCGAGACATGTGTCATGTTTCTTGTCGGATAGATGGAGAACCAGACTAAAGCACTCACCAATATTCAACAACAACTTTATGCCATTGTCAGTCGTTTGAGATGCCTCGAGACCCATTCAGTTGCCTATTGGACGCATGCCCGCGACTGGGGATCGTGTTGCTGCCCGCTTCTATATCGAGTCGGATCACTCGGTTTCCACTTTAGTGCCTATTTCTCCATCAACTTTATGCACTTCTTCAGATCCTGTTGCCACTTCTGTTTCGTCAACCATCGTTGATGTCAATGTTGCTGGCCACAATGGCCAACCACCTCAGACTTGAACCACTGGTTACTTTGTTTCTTTTAGAGCGATTGTTTTTGTCCTTCCCCTTTATTTTATCTTCTATTTGGTGTTGTTTTTTAAGCTCTGCTACTTTGATGACTCTTATCCATTCGATTGTATTTTGTAATCTCTTGTGTTGATGTCATTACCTATTTACCTTATTATACTGCATAGTTTGTTGGACTAATATTTTTTTGCAAGTTCATAAATTCTTGCGTTTCCATACATTTTGGTTTTAGTGTAAAACCCAAAAAAAAAAAAATTAACATGAAAATAAGCAAATAATATTATAGGAGTTTTTAATATTTTTTATAAAAGAAAATGATGACCTAAAATATTGAGTAAAAAAATAAATTAACTAGAAGTGTTGAAATATTTATGTGACTAATTGAATGAAATGATTATAGAAATATGAAAATAGGAAATAATCAAAAGAAAGAAAAAAAGGAAAATAAAATAAAATTGGTTTTTATTGGACAACAATGTAAATGATGAGTTGAGAGGGACAAAATCTGCCATTTGTGTAAAGTGTTATTAAGAGTTTAAATTAGTTTTAGAAAAAAAAATGTTAAATATCACGTCCTAAAGGGGGTTGAATGTAAATGTCAGAAAGTTTAGGGGCCTACATGTCATATTTTTTCAAAACTCACGACCTGCCAACAGTACATCCCAGTTTGGAGAAAATGACCCAACAACTCAAAAATCATGGTTTGGCCGGATATTTCAACTAATAAACCAAAACTATTGGCATATAAATATACAGTTCTAGTTTAGGAGTATTCCAGTCGAAATAGTTTGTAAAATCAGCGAATATCGAGAGAGAAATCCGAGTTTGAAAGCCAAACTCAATTTTTCGGTTTTTCATCAATCGAGTTTTTTACATGTTTGAGTTTGTTTTTAAGTATTCTAACAAACTCACGGACCTCGTATCTCATATTTATGTTTATCTAGTTCGATTTTGTGTTCAAAGTTTTGTTATGTGTTTGTTTAAAACCGAAGTAGTAAAATCAAGATTCGGAACTCATTACGTGACGAACTTTTGTGTTCTTTATGTCAAAACGTCGGTAACAATGTTACCTAGAGTTTGGTGCAAAATGAATGAAGAAAAAAGTGCAAGAAAATGAGCCATTTTCGAACCCAAAGACCTTGAAAACGTGTTGCCATGTCTGCTGTTTCCGTTGGGTTACAATAGGGTCCGATGGGTCAAGATTTAGCCCAATAACCCGCATCTGTCGACCCATTAAAAAGAAATGATTTTTTCATGGGGTTTGGTTCGATCATGTGACCTCAAAATGGAAGGTTCGACGACTTAACCAACTAAAACAGGTTGTTATTGTATTATATTGACACATCAAAATTTTAATATTTCGTTATAATTTATTTACATGTTTTCTTAAATTTCATTATAGTCCCTGGAGTTTTAGATGTTTGATATCACCAATATTATTTTTCTGAAAAGATAGAAAGTTTCCTTAGACTTATAAAATGTACATTTTGACTCGGTTTTTTATTTGAGCGTACGAAATTACCAAAATACCCTTACATTTAGGGACTCGGTATTTTAGCAATACTTCACGTATTTGCTTTATGTAATTACTAGAAAGACCCTATGTTTTAGGAAGGGGTATCTAAGCTTTATTTTAATTATTTTCTTCATGAAACTACCAAAATGACCCGACAATACGGAAATCGGTATTTTAGCAATAATTCACGTATTTGCTTTAAGATATTACCAGAATGACCCTATGCTTTGGGAATTGGTATCTAAACTTTATTTTAATTTTTTTTTTCATGAAACTACCAAAATTAACCTACAATTAGGAAATCGGCATTTTAGCAATACTTTACGTATTTGCTTTATAAAACTATCGAAATGACCCTATGATTTGGGAATTGGTATCTAAGATTTTATTTGATTACCCTCTTCATGAAAATACCAAAATGACCTTACAATTAGGGAATCGGTATCAGCTATATTTTGAGTACTTGCTTTATAAAAATACCAAAATGCCCCTAAGTTTTAGGGATTGGTATTTTAAGTGTTATTTCGAATATTTGACTTGTGAAAGGTACTAAGAAGATCCTAAACTAGGGAATTGGTTTAAGCTATATATTTGGTATTCGGATTCTAAAAATTACCAAAATGACCCTAGACATGGAAAATTGGTATTTTAAAAGTTATTTTGAGTATTTAATTATTTTGAACTTTAAAGTTATGTGTTGACCATTATTTATATATGTGTGACATGTTGTCACAGTTATTCATTTTTAAATCTTAAAAAAGATGTTTTGGCATAAAATATATAGTATTTACGTTGCAAGCTATTATTTTAGTCATTTTGGTAAGAATTAATTTTTCAAGATAATGATGAGTGTATTGCACGTTTTTACAAAATATGTAAGCATCGTTTTACTTCAATAAATATTATAAAGAGCCACATTTATCATAATATTTCAACAAAATATTTAAGCGAAATATGAGATACGATGTTATTGGGGGTTGGCCGATAAAGTTTGTTAAGAGTTAGTCGTGCTAAGATCATTAGGAAGTAATGATCGATTTAGTTACGATTATTTAAGGTGCTTAGGAATGGTATGAATTTTCATGTAGGTTGCGGTTTTTGAGAAAACGACGTATTGAACGCATATGAGATTTTAATGGGATATATGCATGATTATTACAAAGTCTTTTATCCATGATATTTGCATGATGTGTTTATATGCATATGATGATAACTTGATTGTATTATTGTACATAATATTCATGTATATGCATGATATGAAAGATGTTGTTGATGATGATGAGAAAGATTATGATGACTTGATATTATTGGTATGATATTCAAGTATATGTATACTGTGAAAGATAAGGATGATAGTATGTGATTTATGTTGTTACTTGCATAAGATGTATATTGCATGCCATGATGAGATTTGCATTAATGAGTGAGTATTGCAACAAATGGTATGCAATTAGTATGATACGACAAGGTTCGCCCATCGTACGGGGTGGGTTGGACATGTAAGAATGGTTTGCAATTCCATGGTCTTGAAGTCCTTGTCCATAGAATACGCCATATACACAAAGAAAAGTGATGAGTTGAGGCCACACTTGCAAGATAATAATTAAAACATGCTAAAACACTATTATGTGTGCATGATGATATTTTTATTAATGAGTGAGCATTGTGAATAATGTTATGCAACTAGTCTGGTTCATCAAGGTTTATCCATCGTACGGGGTGGGTTGGACATGAAAGGAGGGCTTGCAAATTCGAGGCCTCACTTGCAAGGAGGGCTTGTATTCACTAAGCTTTTAGCCTATACTATACATGTATATATCTTAGGTGTCGATTGTCATTAGATGATTCGAATGAAGAAAGATGGGACTATGTTTTGGATCATGCTAGTTTAGATATTTTAATTAACATGGATTATGTTAAGATATTTTACGCTTCCCAATTTTATGTATGAATGATGTTTAACATATTATATATCTTTGGAAGTTTTAAGTTCGTATTTTTATTTAAGGCATGAGTTATTAAAATTGACGTCACGACACTTGATCAGAAATCGGGGCATGACACTTAGGCCATTTTTCAATCTTTTGCCGATATACTACTCAATGACTCTTCCCGTAATGAGGACATTGCTAAATTCCAGTTTGGGAGAGGGGGAGGGGTCTGGAATGAGTAACCAAGAAGAGCAACATGAAAAATTGTTATTTTCAACTATAAAAATGCCTACATTCGGCCATTGTAAACCATTTTTTCACATTATTATATTGGATATGTTACAATTTAAGAAGCAAAAGTGGGAAAAACATATTTGTGCCGGTTAGCCCAAAATACTCCATATATTGCCCCAAAGAATAAGTTTGGGGGGAAGGGTAAATCTAAGAAGTGAGTAAAGTGGCAAACACATACACATACAAGTCCTACCGATTAAACTAAATGTCGTATTGACAAAAAAGAAGTTTGCACCATGCAAGTCCAAAGGTAATGAATCATTACTTCTAAATTCATATTTCGTAAAATAAGTCTATTCTTATGCTAAAAATTTGGGTCATTTCTTTTTATATTCTTCTTTTACTTGAGGACAAGTAATATTTCAAGTTTGGGGGTGTGATAACCTTCTATTTTTATAGTTATTTGCCACACTTTTTAAACACATTTTTACACATTTGATGCCTATTTGAGCCTTTCAAATCTTCTGTGGTCTAAATTGTTCCTAAAAGTGAGAAATAATTAAAAAGTTTGAATTTTGAGTTGGTTATAGCGAGCAGCTGCACCAAAATATTTTTCTACATCTTTTTATTACCAATTCGGTGAAATAGGGAGCAGAACGGGACCAAAGTCAACTCTGAAATTTTCATGAAAGAAGAGGAAATAGAGGTAAAATTTAACACTTTTTGTGTTACCACTTTTTGCTAACTTCTCGATTTTGTCATTCAAGTTGAAGATTTAAATTAACCCAAACAAACCAATCACTTGTGTATGTTAATATTAGATCTTCGACCCAGAGATGGGCTGATTCGAAATACGGCTTAAATGATGCAAAGAGGTTTGAGAAAATCTTCAATAATCACATAGAGATATGGGTTTTTGCATAATAGTTACTAAGGTTCAGATGTCGGTCGAGTTGGTGTGTCATAGAGATATGTGCATCTCTCCATATTGGCGGAGCTAAGTTCTTCGAGATCTACTTAGTAAGGTTGGCAAACCGAAACTAGAATTTGTGGCCATTTTTTGGTGAAGCCGTAGCCACATCCCACATGACGTAGCTTCGAGAGGAGGAATCGTGTGGGGATATCTTGTGACCGGTTTTGTCAACCATTTAGTTACCATCATACTCTCGGGGAAAGCTTACACCCATACCCGCTTTTTAATATTTGTTGATTTAAATCACCAATATTTTCTCAAAAAGAGTCAATTTTATAAAATCTAGAGTGACTTACATAAATGGTCCCTCATGAATGCCTCCTTTTTGGTTTTCGTCCCTCAAAAGGTAAAAGTACACTGGTGGTCCAAAAAACGTGTTTTGGTGCCCAAAATAGTCCCTTCATTTAACACCTTAAAATTTTCTCCGTTAAATGCATCATGTGCCCCTCACGTGAGGGTCTATTCCGTCATTTTACCTTTTCTTCTTCCCCACATTCCCTTTCTCTTCAACCAAGAAGATGCATCACACCACCTACTACCAGTAAGCTCCATTGCCACTCCACTCCACACCACACCACCACCACTCCACACTATACCACCACGGTGAGGGGGACAGCGGGTTAGCCGGAGAAATGATGATGTTAGATTCAAAGTTGAAGAAAATATAACAACAGAAGATGTTCAAAGACAAATGGATCAAATCACTGGAGACTATTTTCCAATTTGAATCCAAACTCCAACCAAGAAAGAAGTTGCATTTAGCTAAAGATCTAGGATTGCAACCCAGACAAGTGGGTATTTCGTTTCAAAATAAAAGAGCAAGATATAAATCAAATCAATTACAACATATTACAATATACTAAAACCATCGGTAGAAAATAGTATGATACATGGAGATGGAGATAAATGGAATGATGATAATCTAGATACCAGTAATCAATGATGGGAGTCATGGTGTTGAATTAGACTATCTATCTTTCTTTCTTTCTTATGTAAATGATGGGCATCATCTATTAATCACAAAAACCCTAAACTAAAATAAACTCATAATCTAAATCATGAAGTGAACCCTTACCAAAAAGTTAGTATCCATGTGGAAGGAAACAGAAGGATCTAGAACCAAGGGTATCGACAGTGGAGTTAGTTGTAGGCAGTAGAAGAGATCGAGGGGATTTTGTATGACAAGATAGTGGCAACGAATGGGAAAAGAGATGATGGTTTAGCCTTAAAATGGAGAGGGGGATAGGGGTTCGTCGTGAAAGGGGAGGGGAAAGTATTTCGCTGGAGAAAAGGGAAGGGGACAGGGGGTTCATCATGAAGGGGGAGGGGAAGGTATTTCGTCGAAGATAGGGGAGGGGAGTTGGCCGGTAGTTCAACGGGATGGGCCTGGTTTCAGCGACAAAAGGGGAGGGGGATTATATACTATATTTATTTATTAATATATAATATAAAATATTGATTTGTTTTTTTAAAATATAATAAGAAAAGGGGGTAAAATAACGAAATAGCCCCTCACGTGAGCGGCACATGATGCATTTAACGGAGAAATTTTAACGGTGTTAAATGAAGAGACTAGTTTGGGATCCAAAACACGTTTTTTGGACCACCAGTGTACTTTTACCCTTCGAGGGACGAAAACCAAAAAGAAGGCATTCACGAGGGACCATTTATGTAATTCACTCTAAAATCTAACTTTGCATTTGAAGTTCATGGAAATCTCAAATTCTTAGTAAGACCAGTCCATATAGATATGATTTTTCGTACCTTACCATTATATTACTTGTAAGAGAACTAAATAGTTGGTGTGCACTTGCACCGCTATTGTGCCACATTTACGTGTGTATTTTTGCTATCAATTATATAGTAGACAAAGACTTGGCAAATTCCTATTATCGGGCCCGACCCTGGCCCATTGTTGTCATGGCAATGCCCATGGGTGACAAGTCTCATAAGCACATCACAAGCCCAACTCCCCTATAGGCTGCTGCTAAAAATGATTTACCGTTTACATTTCTCTCTCAATTGACCGACTCGCTTACATGAACTCTCTCAATCACTCATTTGCCTCCTAACCTAACACAATCTGCTCTCATTCAAACAACTCGATAATCGACTTGCTCTTATTGAAACAAATCAATCTGCTTTAAATTCTCAATAAGTCCATCAACATACAGACAATCGATCCATGATCTTCCCATCTTGACTATTGGGTTCGAAGTACTCTGACAAGTCTCAATCGATTTGTTACCCTCCCAAAACGTTTAATCACTCATTCATCTGTTATAGTGTTTTTGTGTTTGAGTGGAGCTATGGTGACTGAGGTCTTTACGACTCTTCAGTCTTCGGTTCATCTCTTGAATCTTATCTGGACTCCCATATTTCTGGTGGAATCACAATCAAGTAGTATTTCTTCATTTCTTGTTTAGATGATAAACATAAGTAGAAATATCTTACATTCTTTGATTTCTTTTCTTGCTTAGATAATAAAAAGAAGTAGAAATTTGTGAATTTTTGTTATGTGAACTGTTAGAAATAAGAATAGCATTAGCTATTATTGATGGATAGTAAAAACATTGTGATGTATAAACTCTTAGAAATAAGAGTAGCAGTAGCCGTTATTGGTGGACACTAAACATTGAACACTAAATGGAGTGTTTTTATTTGTTGACAACCTTTTTGTTAACAACCTTTTGATCTTAAGGTTGTTTAAAAAACTTTCCACATATTTATGATCATACATTCATACATACTCATTAATGATTATTTGTTTAATTCTCTTATACAACGTCAAGGCATCTTGCGGATAGTAGGGAGGTTTGATAAGAACAAAACAAGGTGTAAATGATTCAATTTTGCGATTTCGGTTCACGTGTTTTCTTTCCACGTTCCATAATATACTTTGTTGAATAATATTATATTATTGTTTAAATTATATGTTTCTTCAATCACAACCATCTGGTTCTCAAAAATTCTACATATATTTCGGGCATTTTTTCGACTATTCGCAATGGGCATCCAAAAACCTCAAGACCAACTCTGCCTATTACAGTAAGCGGTTCCTACGGTACGACTCCTAGTTTGATGTGGGTCGGTACCGGCCATTAAGTTGATATTCATGCCTTCATCAACTAGTTAGATTATTCTATTTTATGTTATAACCTTATCGTATAATAAATTCACTACATATAGGGGAATTTTAGACAGAAATATCCGTCGAAAATGTGGATTTTCGACGGAATATCTCGACGGTTAAAATTTGGTCGAAAAAGAGGGTTCTCGAGTGATTTTCAATGGAATTTTTGTCAAAACAGATCCGTCGATAAACCCATGAAAATTTCAAACGATTTTCGACAACCCTTTCATATAATTTTCGACGGAATTTCGAGCGAACATTTAGAGGGATTTTCGACGGAGAGTAACTTTCGACAGATTCTCGATGACTTTGTTTTCGACAGATTTTCGACGAATTTGTTTTCGACGGATTTGCGATGGCTTTATTCTTTGACATATTTTCGACGGAGGGTATCTTTCGAGGGATTTTCGAACCAAAACAGGGTAAACTATATGTGGCTTTTTTCGAGGGATTTGCATGGGATTTGAGACAGATCTTCCGTCGAAAATGTCAATCATTTTTAAAAAATAAATAAATTTAAAATTTTGTGTTTTCCTTGTCTAGATTAATCTGAATCTACCCAAACAAAAGTAATATAAAACTACAAATAGAATAATATAAAACTATAAATATAGTAATCTAAATTTATCCACATGTAACTGCAAATATTAGGAAATTGAGTAATCAATTGTCCAAACGCAATGTCTTCATAAATCAGGATGGGTGGGTGTAGGGTAATGCCAATTAGAGCACCAGTGAATATAGCGACGTGTTCCATCATTTTTCTCATTTGTTCTTCAACCTGCTGTTGTACCTGCTACTCTATCCGATACTCAAACGTTCGTTGCTACTCTGTAATATGCTCGTCTCTCTTTTTTAGTTCCTCCTTCAGGCGTCGTGCCTTCATTTATTTAACATAAACAATTTATATCAATTAAACATAATGTAAGTTTGTAAAAGAATAAATGTATCAATATTTACCTCATCAAAAATCCCCTATTCAGAGGACTGTATGCTGAAGTTGGAACCAGGGGGTACCGATCATCACATATTGTGGATCGTCCCTTCTTCAGCTCTTCGGCAGCCTCCGTCCACAGATCAATGTCCCCTAACTGTGGCTAAGACGTTATGTCCTCCCCATACTTTTGAACAACCAACTACTGATAATTGGACTACAATTGCAACACATGATAAGAACAAAAATCAGCAACATAACGCCTGTAAATTGCACATATCCACAATAAACCAAGCCTAACATTTGCCTAACAATCGGCAACCCAAACTATGTTAAAGACTTTATAACCATGTTATGTCTCGTTAATGTTCATTATGACTCAATCATGCCTAATATGACCCATTAAGGTCCATATGACTCAATTATGCCTAATATGACCCGTTAAGGTCTAACAAGACCCATTAATGTCCATTATGATTCAATTATGCCTAACATGACCCGTTAAGGTCCAACAAGACCCGTTAAGGTCCATTATAACTCAATTATGCCTAATATGACCCATTAACGTCCATTATGACTCAGTTAGGACTAATATGATCCATTACGGTCTGACAAGACCCGTTAAGGGACATTATAACTCAATTAGGCCTAATATGATCCATTAGGGTCCGACAAGACCCGTTTAGGTACATTATGACTCACTTAGGCCTACTATGATGCATTAAGGTCTGACAAGACCCGTTAACGTACGTTATGTCTCAATTAACCCTAACATAACCCATTAAGGTACATTATGACTCACTTAGGCCAAATATCACCCATTAATGTACAACAAGATCTATTAAGGTACGTTATGACTCACTTCGGCCTAATATTAAACAATCCTAATGATTACCTAACAATTAGCAACCCAAATTAGATTAAATTAACATAATGTTTGCCTAACAATTAAGTATATAACTAACCAGCGTTTGAGTCGCTTTGGGAGTAATCAAATCCCCCAACGCACCGTCGGACCCATTTTCACATGGGTCACTTTAAGCAAATCCATCGTAGACAGCTGGCGCTTTTCTCTCTTTTCCTATAATAGACAATAGGGTTGTTAGTTGATAAGGAATTGCAATAAATTTGAAAGCAATATATATACATATATATATATATATATATATGTGTGTGTGTGTGTGTGTGTGTTACTTTTCTATGTCTATGTTGTGCAATGCTAATAGAGCCATTGGTATGCTTGGATATAGAACCCTCGTGCTAGGTGTTTATATTGCGCTAGCTAGATAAGGATTGAGCTTTCCAAGTAGTAGGTGTGTTCCAAGACTTGTTAATGAATACAACACAAACGAGTTAGTAACTAATTTGCATAATATCGGAAGATAGGCGACAGAGACAAAGTTGGTCAACGGGAAGGAGGCGATGGTCTACGAGTTTGAAGGAATGATCAAGATAGACGAGCAGAAGTGTCGATCGGCGGAGTCCTTCACCACACGAGCAGAAGCACTGATCGGAGGATAGGCGATGGAGAAAGAGGTGGTCAACGGGACATAGGTGGTCGACGGGACGGAGGCGATAGATTCGATGGTCGACGGATTTGAGGGAACGGTCGAGACAGAAGGCTCATGGTTCGGCAGGTTTGTTCATCATAAACCTATAAGTGGGGAAAAAAGGTTTATACACGTTAACCTTATCGACAACTCTCTGAAGGAAACATTTTTTAAATATATCTATATATATATATATATATATATATATATATATATATATATATATATATATAAACAAACATGTTCAAAATATTTATTTATATTATCTAGAGTAAATTACGTTTTTCGTCCCTGTGGTTTGTTAATAATTTCGGATTTCATCCCTGTGGTTTCAAATTTTGGTTTTCGTCCCTATGGTTTGTAATTCATTTATATTTTCGTCCCTGAGGCCAAAACACTAGTTTTAAATATGAAGGACTAAAATGGAAATGAATTGTAAACCATAAGGATGAAAAAAGCAATAAAATTTAAATCATAAAGACGAAATAGGTAAATATAAACCATAGGGATGAAAACTGTAATTTCAAAACCATAAGGGCGAAACTAAAAATTTTCAACAAACCACAGGGACTAAAAACGTAAATTACTCTATTATCTAAATAAAAGTTTTCAACAAATCTTTGACGGATTTAAAATATTCCGTCTAAAATTTGAAAGTATTTTAATGTATTATCTAAATAATTATATATATATATATATATATATATATTTTGATGAATTAAACATTTTCTAATATTTATCTTTGACGAATTTTCGACGGATCTTATAAATTTCGTCATAAAGCCGTCGATGAGTGTAAATATTCATTCCAAAAAAGTATATAAAGTTAAAACATAAAACTATATTTTTGACGGAACTGCGACGGATCTCAATCTTTCCAACGAAAATATGTCTAAAATGGTTAATATTGTTAATGGAAAAAGCGAATGGAACAACAATAGAATAAAGAGAGAAGAAATCTATCATTCTCATTAATCAAAATCCCTTTAAATAGGGATGAGTTACAAGTAGATAGCTATTAGATATTTCAGTTCTAATCTAACTCTGATATATTTATCTCCATCTCTATCATTATCTCTATCGTCATATCATTTAGACGATGGCACACTTATCCTACAACACTCCCCGTTGTGCCAAGTTAAAGGAGTGAAGGTGCACAATTGTTGACTCGTTAAAACCTTACGTCAAAATAAAAACCTAGTGGGATAAAAAATAGGACGAAGGAAAGAGTACAACGCACCAGTTTCTTTGCAATATATAGACTTTTCCTTCAGTCTAGTTTTCTCTTAGATTCGTACATTAATCATGAGAGTTAGGAAAGCATGATGGTATATAAACAATTGCCTCACTAAAACCTTACACCAAGGAACAAAACCCAATGAGAAAAATAAAACCTTGGTTGAAGGAAAGAGCACAACATACCAATATCACAAATATAGTAGACTCCCCCTTTTGTCTACTACTCCCCCTGATTCGTGCATTAATCAAGGGAGTTTGGAAAATATTTGCATTTACTTTCTACATGTTTCCCAATATATGGTTTTAGGTAATGACTTGGTAAAATGTGTCATGTTCTCCTGACATCTTACTTTATTCAATTGAATCTCGAGGAGAGTTTTCTTATTGTTGATTGTATAAGACTTAAGCAGAATATGCTTTGTGTTATCACCTTTGATGTATCTTACGTTCATTTCTTCGATATGTGATGCATTATTTCCATATATGCGATACTGGTTGAACCCAAAATTACTAGCTCCTCTAATATATGTAATGATAGTTCTTAATCATATACATTATTTAATTATCTCATAGAGAGTAATATTCTTGGATTTGTTTAAGGAGGTAGTTACAAAGGATTGGTTAGTTTACTTCCAAGCAATCGGCGTGTTCATTGTGGTAATTCTTTATCCAGTTTGGGAACAACCTTTGTATAGGGTAGACAGATACCTAATATCAGCAAAGACATACCAAGACATTGTTTGGTTTTTTTCTATAAGAGCTAGTACTTTTGTTGCTTACATTCTAAGTAGGTACTGAAATTCCATTATCAGTCTCATTTTTCTTTCTATAGGGAAAGTAAAATCCCATATCAATGGTTCCAAAATATTGATTTGATTTCATTCCAATGACGTTGTGTTGGCGCTTAGCTAAATCTAGCTAACAATTTCATTGAGAAATATAATATATGGTCAAGTGTATTATGCTAAGTACGATAATGCGCATATTGTACTTAGATAGGGAATTCCAGATCCCAGCATTTTTTGTCATCATCCTTTAGACGAAATGGATCTTTCCTTATATCCGACACTTCGACCGATCATGGGAGTGCTAACCGGATGCGCTTTGTCCATATTAAATTGCCTAATTATTTTCTGGACATATGCGATCGGTGAATTAATATTTCACAAACTCGGTGTCCTAGCTCAAATATCTAGAAAAAACCAAGTTTTCCTAAGATCTTTCCTCTCAAAATCAGATTTCAAGTAACTTGTGGTTCCTCTTATTTCATGAAGAGTGCATATTATGTTCATAACATTGACATATATAGCTACTTTGAAAATTTGGAACTTGTTTTCCATAATAAATACACAAGGGAACAGTTCATCGTTCTTATATATCTTTTCCCAATCAAGTATTCCATTAAGCGGGTATACCACATCCGCTTAGATTTATAAAGTGGGTGTTTCAATTTTATTGCAAACACATTTCGTGGTTTAGAGTTACTTGATTTTGGTAATGTAATATCATCAAGCACTTTTATATATCTCTAAATCTAGATCCCCGTAGAGATATGTGGTAACCACATTCATGAGTTGTATTTCCAGTCCTTCGGAAACTTCTAGGCTAACAAATTATTCGGATGTCATAACATCCATCATGAGAGAGTAAGTCTCCTCATGGTCAATCCAGGGCGTTGTGAGAAACCTTGCGCCAAAGGAGAGCCTTACATATTAGGACTTCATTATTCTCGTTACGCTTTCTGACAAAGACTGAGTTATGTCCTACGGGCTTTACACTTGGTAGGTTATCACTACCAGACCAAATACCCGATCCTTTGTCAAAGAATATAATTCTTTCTGGATTGTTTCTTTACATTTAGGCCAATATGCTCTTTGTTGATATTATTCAACTGAGCTTGGTTCGATGTCGTCGTGCTCGATCATCTTATGAGCCATCATATATGCGAATAAATCATCAATGATTATATATGATCTATCCATCGACTCATATGTACTCTCATAGTTCATTTGAGATTAATATTCATCTCTAGAATCAATATTAACTTCGGAGCGTCCTCCAGTGATGATTCATGGACATAATTATAATTAGAGACAATCTCATGGGAGTTTTGTGTATTGATGATAAATGGATGTGCCTAACTATTCTCTTCCTTTAGAATAGTATCCATCGAACCAAGTAGCTTCCACCACTTCCATTTGGTAGCTACGACCTCAACCACACCTCCACTATGTGTGATTGCAACACACTTTCCAATGGCGTTGTGCCCCTGTTGGGGAATTTTTAACCTTGCGAGTATATTTACATCTCGTATATGTGATCTTGTCACTTTTGGGATAACATTAAACGTATCAGGTATCGAGTCTGATTCGTTTGACTTCAACATTACGTTGTGAAGTTTTGGGGATCAAAATGAGACAGAGTGGGAATATTCAATGACACTTCCTGTCATTCCCATGGAAAATCCTTTTTCCTATCTCCCCCTAACGACGGGAAGACTGTCTCATGAAAGTGACAACCCACAAATCTAGCAGTAAAAAGATCACTAGTCAAATATTCTAATTAGCGGATGATTGTTGGGGATTCATATCCAACATATACCAATTCGTCTTTAAGGACCCATTTCGATGCGTTGTGGGGGGCGCAATTGGCACATATAATCAAACATGCGGAAATGTAAAGTATCAGGTTTATATCCAGTTACCAACTGGTACGCATGAGGCTGGTTAGCAAGCAGTGGGTCTAAAAATGAAAAAAAAATTGCATATAATAATTGCATAACCCCAGGTATATGTGGGTAAATTTGTGCGCATTACTAATACCCTAGATGTCATCAATTTCTTTTGATAAAAACTTCTATGAGACCATTTTATATATACACATGGGGTATAGGAATCTCTACATTGATCCTAATATATATGCAATTAACATCAAATCCTTATGATGTAAATTCTCCAGCATTCCAAATCATGTAGACTTGATGAACTAATCAGGGTGGTGAGCCCTTAAACGTATAGCTAGTGCTAGGAATGCAATATTTCATGTGGACAATAATACGACATGTGTTCATCGTGTCGAAACTAGAACCATAAAGTACTTTAATGGCCTGCATTCTGGATGTTTATGTCCATAACTATCACCTTGTATTTGTTGTAACAATGGAATATTTTTGTATTATATCTTTAGCTTTAGGATGATCTCATTCTTGTCTTGGCTAAGTATTAGGGTATATACAAAAGTTTTAGGTATTCAAGAGGGCATATTATGATGGCAATGTTGTTTCTTATGCTGCAGAAGTCAATAGTTGCAATTTGCCTCATTTTGGCTTTCACTCAAAAGAGAATGTGTCTATGTGTATTTTGCAATACACGAATCACTATGTCATAACCATGGTGTCCCACATGGTCATGTCGAAACATATATGTGTCATTTCCCTAAAGTTCTTTATTGGTGACAGAAATATTTCGATGACTCAATAATCTACTAGTTTGACACATTAGTTTCCATGATATATGTTTCCTTTCATGTTCATTGGAATTTATGTATATATGTCCATTTCCATTTGATACGAATATCTTTACAAGGTTCCTATTAATCTTGTACCAACAAGAAAATGACAGTCTATCGTCTAAGTATTTTGGTTGGAATAAGTATTAGTCTATCTTTTTTAGATTGTGTGAGATGTCAAAAAAATCAATTCTCCTCGATACATTTCTACACGGAACGGAGAATATTGATTTTTTTTTCATTTATAACGATGTATTTCTTTACATCTATAATGGTTACATATTCAATTACTTAGCAGAGAAATTAATTTTGATACTTAAAATTAATTTCAAAGAAACATATGCTTACCCAATATTAAACATTAAATTAATATGTTATAGTTCATTTTTAAACTTGTTCCCTTTTTTATAGAAGCACTTTTTAGTGCATTTGTTATTTGATTGTCCATTATCATTTAGGGTAGTAGTTGTATCCCTACTCCAGGTGTTGAAAAATCATTCTTGACTCTTACCAAGACCCTGACCCTTTCTAGGGTCTCGTCCACATAGTGCATAAATGTCACATGTGTGAAATTGTTTTTAACTCTATGTTCTTTGGAGTTGTTTCCACCTTTAATGCTTTCATTATTGATCTCGAGAATTTTCTTTGTCTTGACATATGTGGTGTTGTTATTCGAAAGAACCTTGTTATGTCTCTCAACCACTTGCAGTAGGTTGATGAGTTTGTTTAAAGGTTACATTCCAACTTATATTAGTTCATTAATATTTTTTATATATGAAAGGTGGAAATAATGTTAAGAAATCATGTCATCTTCTGTGAGTTCCTTGCCACAGAGATTGAGACGCGTTTCGGATATAACATTTATTTTTTGAAATCAGTTATCTTTTTGTAATCGAGTAAGTGGGTTTCATTCCACTGTACGGGAAGTACATATTCATGAGTACTCCCGATTATCCCTTTCGGGACATCCCATATTTCTTTGGGGGTTTCTAGTAAAGGTATTCCTATGAAATTTAGGATTTATATGTCGTCTCAAAACATGAGGGTATTTGCTTGTATCTTTTCAAGAGGTTGGTTTTAGAGTCAATGGGGAGTTGATGGACTTTAGGTATTTTCTTATACCTTTTCAAAAGGAGGTTTATATACTCATTTATGATACTCTGATTCTTTAGAGTTTACGACGTTGATTTTGGGAGTTGTTTCAACCATTTACATATATAAATGATAATATATGATTTTCTTTTTTATAAGAAAATGGATTATGGTTATGAAATTTCATTATCATAACAATATTGGATTTTTGTATGCTTATTTTTTTTATTGATAATAATTGTTATTCCCATATCTGTTCAAGTTCTAATCGTTAACAGAAACATGATCATGAATCGTAGTCATATGTCATTGATACAAATCTCAACAATTACAAACTTTCACTTTCTCTCACTACTTTCTCTCACTAGAATAATATTCTAATATGTTCTTCTCTAATCTACTCCATATCTCACTTACCACAATCTACTTACACATTACAAAGACAAGGATACAAGGTATTTATACCCACAACTAAAACAAAGAAACAAAAACACAAACTTTGACTTTGACTTTATTACAAAATGACTTTGACTTTCACTGAGAGTTGACTTTTCAGCTTTTGACTTCTTGAACTTTGACCTCTAATCTTCATGATCTTGTATCCAACATATATTTATGCTCTAACAATCTCCCCCTTTGGATTCAATATCATCTTCAAAAATATTTAGCAAATCAATCTTCCCATTTGGTTCAATCTGGACAATCTCTTCCTTTTGTAACAAATTTCTTCTTTAAGCACAAACATTGTAAACTCTCATTTCTTTGATTCCCAAGTCTGTCTTTGAAAAATATTAACAATCTCCCCCAAATAAGACATAAACGATCTTCAATAATCTCTTCAAGACTATCACAAAACTCTTTCAGACTTCGAAAAGAAATTATCTTCAGAATTTGCTCAGACATCTTCAACAAATTAATCTTTAAAGAAAATTTCTGAAAATTCAGCACAACTTCAGAAAAACTTTGAACTTTTCTCTTTTAAACTTTCAAACTTTGCCTTTTTCTGAACTTTTCTTTAACAACTCTCTCATTACTTGTACCTTCGTTCACATTTCTTGAACCTTCTCCCCCTTTTTGATGATTAAAACATCTATAGCATCAAAACTTTTACCAAGAAATGTCTTTGACCATTCTTATTTGTTCAAGAGCCACTAATTCGTTGATCCGTAACCATGTATTCTTCTAGATCTTTTCAAATCCAGACAAAATATTCGTGTAATACCTGAATCAACAAATGAATCAGTTAAAATGTCTGTCAGTAACACTAAGTCACTGTGTGTAACAAATACACATTGTAAATGAGCTTTTGTTATGTTCATCAATATTTCAATTTGTGAAAAAGAAATCACTCAATCTATTGGATTTCCAGGTAGTAGGGGAATCACATGGATTTCTTAAGTCCCTAGAAACATTAGGGCTATTTACACCTGTTTGACAAAATTCTTTCGATATCTTACGATTTCTTTAATTGGTAGATTTTGACATGAAGTCAAAAATGAAATTAAATGCAGAAAAATTATTATCATATCAGCATTATGGGAGCTTTTGGCACAATGCCAAAAATATAGGGTTGAAGTGTAACTTCCAAATATAAATTAATGTTGAAAATAATGAGCAGGAACTCATAATTAAGATAAGTGAATAATATTTTAACATTTTAATGTTTTTTTTTTTTTGGAGTTTTTAGCAAAACACCAAAAGTTATGGGCGTTGGAAGTGTAACTTCCAAAAGTTAATTATAGATTATCAATTATAATTAAGATAAACATTTAAATGTTAACATAAACATATAATAAATAAATAATATTGCAAATTAATTGAATAAACATCTAAACATACGAATATTAATATAAATAATTAAGTTAACCATCTAAATATATGAATATTATAATCTAATTTGATAAACATTAATAATAATAATAGTTCAAAACGATAAATATTATAATATCTCACAACAATAAATTACTAAATTTAAGTGATCCAAATCATTTAAGTGATCCAAATCAAAGTTGTGATTCAAATAAGCAAATAGTATTAACACAATTAAATCAACCTATAAACATGTCAATATTGTAAGTAACTAATAATGCATCAATAAAGAATGATATGCTAATTTTTTTTAAGTTATACTAACCCAAATAAATTAAATTAAATAATATTTTAATTCTTTATTTAAACTAACCTAAAAAGAAAGTTTAATAAATCAATTAAATAAAATTAATATGATAAAATATTCATAAAATAAAAACAATAGATAATTAATAAAGAAACAAATTAAATATTTATTTAAATTAAAAAAAACAATAGGTTAGACATGGATTAGTATTCCCATCCCAAGTTTCAAATTATTTATTCACTTTTTTTTTCTTTTACAACTAAAAGAATCAAATTAAAATCGTATAATTATTTAATTTAGATAACTTTAATAAAACCGCAAATGAGATCTCATATAAATTCAAATAACTATTTTTAGTGTAACTTTATTTTCATTGTCAACATCCATTTTTATTTCTTTAATTATTTTAATAAAAAAATTAAATAATGATAAGTTCGATTTGGTTAAAAAACTTAATTCAGTTGATATCAACAATAAAAATATAATGAATGCATACTAGAGATTAAAACATAAATTTATATTCTTTTAACATGATATCATAATATTCAATTATAAAGAAGTTAATAGAAAGCTTATTAGAATTTTTGACAGACGTGGCAACAAGCAAAGGATAACGGAATAGCGGCAATTTTGCAACAAGACATTAAACGGCGGCCGACAATAGACAAAATAACTGTTTAGCGACGGTGAAGATTTTGAGTTTTACGTGTTGATAACGTGTTAAAGGAAAAAGCGAATGGAACAACAATAGAATAAAGAGAGAAAAATCTATCATTCTCATTAATCAAAATCTCTTTAAATAGGGATGAGTTACAAGTAGATAGCTATTAGATATTCCAGTTCTAATCTAACTCTGATATATTTATCTCTATCTCTATCATTATTTTTATCGTCATATCATTTAGACGATGACACACTTATCCTACAACAAATAATTGTTTTTAAAAAGTATATAAGCTTTAATAGTTTTGTACTAAGTATTTATTTTTAAACTACCAAGTATTTATTTAAAAAAAACATAAAATCTTAGATGCAAGTTAATCCTAAATATTCATTCAGTTAACCATATTGCTTCAATCTAACTTGTGCCCTTGACTGTCTTTCGAAAAATGTATGACAATCGATTGGTTTGGATTACTAATCAAACCAATTCCAACCCGCTACTTAACCAATTAAGATGAATTCGTTTCTTCATTTCCATATAGAACTTTATGTTTATTTTTTGTTTTGTTCTGATTCAAGCCACCCATACACACCTTTAAGTTAAATGATTCAATTAATAACTTTTATTGGATCGTAAAGACTCATATTGGATATTAAGTTTTATTGGATCATAATGACTCATTTGGATATTTATTGAATCATAGCGGGTGTAAATGTGCTACAATGGGTTTTAAGCACTCATTAATGTGTCGTTGTGGTCTAAATGGATAAAATGGGTCTTATTATCCTTAAAGACTCTAAGTGGGTCATAGTAGGTCTAAGTTGTTAATAATTATTCTGATTAGACTTTAATGAGTATGACTAAGGTATATCGGCTCATTGTGGTCCTCAACGAGTGTAAGTGGGTCATGATGGGTATAAAGGGTAAAAAACAATATGAATAATATATATACTAGAAAAGTGAGTTTCAGCGACGGGACTTTAGCGACAAAGTGTTTCAGCAAGAGGCTATTGCGACAACATGTCATCTCTATAAGCTGTTTTTGACGATAAATTGACTTTTAGCGACGACAAAAGTCGTTGCTAAAAAACCTATTTCTTGTGGTAATGGGTCTAGCTAATTGATGTATAACGAGTCATGGTGGTAGTACTTAGCCAAGTTTAATGGGTTATTTTTGTCTATTTAGGTATAAAAAACATTATTATCCTTAACGAATCTAAGTGGATC
Organism: Arctium minus; assembly: GCA_954870635.1. Lineage (NCBI taxonomy): Eukaryota > Viridiplantae > Streptophyta > Magnoliopsida > Asterales > Asteraceae > Arctium > Arctium minus. The sequence goes on from OX941082.1 coordinate 40,886,715, forward strand.
ATCATGTAACACCCTCAAATTTAGAAATAACGACTAATTTAAAATTTTCCATAATACATCAAATAAAGGATAAATCGCTTTCTATAAATCAATACTTAAATTAACTCGAATAACAAAACTGGATTTAACATCAACAATAGGTAAACCAAACCTTACGTCAAGACTAGATCAAAGTCGGGTGTAACTAAAACCTAATAACAGTCGTTATCTCTAAATGTGGAAGACGTCATCATATAGATATACCCTTCTTGTGCAATTAACTAGCACTCAATTCTTCATGGTGTTTATAGTACCTTCCCCCAATAAGGACCTGATACACATGCCGACAAAAAAAATGTTAGGCTTAAGTTACGCCTAGTAAGTTCAAGCAATTTTCATCATAATTATAAAATGGTAAAATCGAAAGACTGCTTCTTTAAAACATAATCACCTAAATGAAATGTATTTATGATAAAAGAAATATTTTTCCAAGACCCACTATTTTCTTGATGAAAACTCTAAATCAAAATTCCCTTTCAGTATGAATTCAAAACCCAACACTTACTTCAAAACGCAAATAAGGTTTAATATCAAAATATTGTAAATATGGATAAAACTCTATTATCCAAAAATACTCCAAAACGTGGATAAGGTTCGATACCCAAAGCCATAAATAATGGAAAACTCCATGTTCAAAACAACACCGAAAACATGGATGATATATGATCCGAAAATAACACCATTTGGTGACGGGGGAGATCTATATCCATTGAATGTGGCCAACACAAAAGTAAGCCACAAATCAACGTTAATGAGCCTCAACTATGGATCATACGGTCACCAAGTCCAACCACCCACGGTCTATAGTTTGGGTCCCACGCTGATCTTAGTCATGCTCGTTTGCTAGAAATGACAGCCACTACCGACTGCACAGTCATCGAATTCAACCACACACGATCTGTAGCTCAAGTCCTCTGCTCGAATCATAAGGTTATCGGGTTCAACCATCCACGGTCTATAACTCAAGAACTCCGCTACATCCGAGTTTCTAGCAAGAAAATAGGGACAACAGTCCCATTCCAAACCAATAACTACTATGTCTATGGAACCATTGCATTACAGTCTAAATTACATGACTCCAAATGAATGACCAAGACACTCAAAACATATAATCTATAAATATAGATCAATTTAAACTGAACAAATGTCCCCAAAACTTAAATGAATAAAAATATAACCAATAAGTACCACAACTTATTTGACTAATCAAACAAAAGCCAACATAAGTTAATAAAAGGCATTTGCTTAATAAATAGGCAAACTCAAGCCCAAAAGTGTGACTAACTCAAAATCCATCAATGGTCGGGACAAATCATTTTTCCCAAATGAAAACATATCGTTTAAATTTCCTAAATGCTTCATAACATAATAATATGCATTTTTCAAACGGTTTATAAAACCAAATACACTAAAAGTGCATTAACATTAAATAAACTCCATTTATACAATAAACCATGAAAATAACATTCATATGATTTATTTATCAAAATGTCAAAATTAAATATATGCAATTTACATGACTTATAAAATCAAATTTATCTAAGATGAAATTCTTATCAAATAATCAACACATTTGATAAATACCAAGTAAAACACTTCAAGACTTTAAAATGGACATTTTTGACATGTACAAAGTTTTCACAAAGCAACTTGTACTCACCTTGCTAGATTTTAAGCTAAATCTAGGTTTCACCCAACTTTGATCTTTCTTTGAAGAAAACTTAGGATCTACAAGCAAATATCCAAATCCTAGCTTCAAGGCTTCCGAAAATATCTTCTCTTCCTCAAGGAACACAAGACCTAAGACAAAGAGGGGGAGAAAAGGAGTGGAGATAAAGAACACCTAAAACCCTAGCTTTTAGAGTTAAGGGATGAGGATATTACCTTAACCAAATACTATTGAACCACCAAGAAACCTTAATCCACTTTGATCTCCTCTTGAAAAGCTTCAAAAATCGAAACTATAGCTTCAAGAATCACCAAAATCGGGTATAGGATGAGAAAGATACGACTAAATGAAGAAAACCCTAAAAAATCGGGTATTTGTGTAGTTCCAGAGGCTAGCGCTAGTTTAACTAGCATGGAAACTCGCATAAGATTCCCAAACTAACATGAAGCTCAAACTAGCGAGGAAAGTCGCCATGGTCACTGTTTTTTGCCATAACTTTTTCGTTTTAGCTCCGATTTTGCTCCAGAAAGAATCGATGGACTCCTTTTTGAAATCTCTAGTCAACAAGACTAAAATCTAGAATTTAAACCCAAAATATAATACCTCTTCTATTTCTCTTGAAAGATCGATTTCTATACAATCTTGAAATTATATTTACCCAAAAATTTGGGTGTTGCACATCATACGTCTAAATCAATCTGAATAGACCTTAAGGTGCGTTCGGTATCCACAAAGGACAAGACATGACTGAACAGGATGAAACAAGACAAAACAATTGTTTAGTGTTTGGTAAGACAGAACTGGACAGGACAAAACATATAATGACCAATTTACCACTATTGAGTTGTGTATATCTTTTATATATACTAATAAATTTATGTAATTTATTAAATTGTAATAAAATAAATATTTTTTATATCAAAATATATCACTAGAAAGTTTTCGTCAAGACGAAATAAAAAGTTTATGTAGTTTCAAAATTTTATTTTATATCTTTCTATATTATAATATTATTATTAATATTTACTAAATTATATAAATGAACCGTATGAAAATAATATTTTGAGGACAATAATTGAAAGTTTAAAGAACATAAAATAAAATAAATAAAATTTAAAGAATGAATAAAATGTAAGGAGGAATGCGTATTTGATTTTTAGAAGAGAAATAAATTTTATTTTGAGGTTATATTAGTATAATACAAGTTTATTCCACCGTGTTCCTCTCTGTTCCATGGGTGGGGGTGGAACACACTTGTTCCACCTTGTTCCACCTTGTTCCATTATGTTCCTGTCTATTTCACAAAAAAGTTTTGCCAAACGTTGAACAGTGATCCTTGTTTTGTTTTGTTTTGTTCTGTCCAGTGTACCAAACGCACCCTAAGGGATAGAAGTTAGGTATAACGGGTCGTTTTGGCCTCTGTGGGTATAATAGGCCTTATTATCATTAGCGAGCCTAAGTGGGTCATTGTGGATCTAAATGGGTTGTTATTAGTCTAAGTGAGTATAACACTACGTTAATTATACACTTAATCAGACACCTTAATTAAATTACATTATAATACACATACATCCGTTAGGTTCATTAACGACCAACTGTATGTATGTTAATTATGTATGTATGTATACATAGTATTGCTACATTTTATATATCAAATTTTCGACATATTTTCAATAGATTAGAATTTTCGACGGAGGGTTTTCGATGGATTCTCGACGGAAAAGAATTTTTTTTTTAATTATTTAAATACTTTTCTACGGATTATCGACGGAAACCCTCCACAGATCTTTGACGGAATAAAAAAATTTAATTTTAGTTACTTAAATACTTAATTTTCAACGGATTATCGATAAACACCCTCAACGGATCTTCGACGGAAACAAACAAAATAATTTTTAATTACTTAAATAGTGTTCAATGGACATTATGTCAAAAATCTGTCTAAAATTTTTGATAGAAAATCGACGGTACATATTCCGTCTAAACTACGTCTAAAATTTGTCAAAAAAATTTAACAATTTTCCCGTCAAAAATATCCGAGAAAGATACTCATTTTTTTAATGGTGATTCGTAGAGATTCTTGTAGGGGGTGGCAATGGGTCAGGTTGGGTTCGAGTTCAACCCATTTATTAATTGGGTTGAAAATCTCAACCCAACCCAACCCAACCCAACATGTTTAATTAAATGGGTTGAGATTTTCAACCCAACCTAACCTGTTATTTAAATGAGTTGGTAATTGGTTGACCTGTTTATGATTCTCTCAACCCAACATATTAAATAAACGGGTTGAACCTGGGTTGACCCATTTAATTTTAAAATTTTAAATAAAATAAAAAGGATTAAACTACTTAGTTTCATGACAAATACACAACTATAAAAGTCAAATAAAATTTTCAAAGTTTCAATAAACACAACCATAAAGTCAAATAAATTGTTCAAAGTTTCAAACCGAGGAAGTCTTCGTGGAAGAATGGCAGGAAATGTATGAAAGTCAAACCGTGGAAGTTGTTTGACAACAGTCGTCGTGGAATTGAAAGGCGTCGCCGCGTCAGGCCGTCGACGGTCGTGGAAGGGCGTCGGTGGTCGGCTAGGGTTTTGAGGAGTCGATGAGTATTCTGAACGAAAGAGAAAGAATTTGGTTTGATCAATGTATCAAATTGTCAATGGCCGCCGGATGTAATTTGGATTTAAAAAGCATATTTTTTTCTATTAATTTTTAAAAGATATTAAATTATTAACTATAATTAAGTAATGATAATTAATTAAAAATAAAATAAAATAATGTAGTATTGTAAATAGGTTGAAAACAGGTTGACAATAGGTTAAAATCAGGTTGAAAACATGTCGGAAATTTTAACCCAACCCAACCCATTTACATAAATGGGTTAGATGGGTTAACTCATTTAACCTAAATGGGTTGAGAATTTCAACCCAACCTGCTACTTTTGGGTTGGGTTCAAATTAGATTGACGAGTTGGATCACTTTTTGCCACACTAATTCATGACAAGGAATGATCAAATCGACATTCATTTTCTTTGACTTCTTACATATTAATTGTAGTTTTGTAAGTACACATATGCTTTCTTGCAATTTATTAATTGTTATAGTTTTTTGTATTCTTAATTTTTTTAATAATAATTAATTAACAACTTGTAAACTAATTCGAATTTAAATAATTACATAGAATTTAGCTGGATGGATATTGGAAAACACACATCCGAATTATGGGAAATGCATTCTTTTATATATTCGTAAGGTCGGCCTTTAATTAAAAAAAGAAAAATATAAATATATTTTACGTACAAAACACATTTCGTATAGACCCGTGAATTATGGGATGAATAGTCCGTATCACGCTTTAAAAAAAATATCGTCAACTTCAAGTGGAGATAAACAAAAAGTAAACTATCATTTTAGTTTTTCATATTTCACAAGCATGAAACATATATACATATACTTTTATAATTTTAGTGTTATCAAATATTTTATTGTGATTGTGATTCACATAGGATCAACCTAGTGATAAGGCAAACATAAATGAGTTATGAGGTGCAGCGTGCACACTCAAAAATGTTGTCTCTATCATCTTAGATTTCCATAAGACGATGGTCAAAGGGGTTGTGGCACCTTGCGAGGTCCTAGGGGTAGCACCCCTAGCGGGGTCCAAGGGGTAGAGCAGGACGTTTTGAATGTATTTCAGAAGGTAAGAAATATTCTTGAAATAATGTTGAAACTTGGTGAAAACCGACTATGTGTTGTACAGAGGCTGGTGTACTCACAGTCTTTGAGCCTTTTGCTCAAAGCTCTAATATGTGACTTGAATTTTCTAAGTATCAAGGATTAGAGCCTCTGGACTTCAGAGCCTCTAGACCTCTTCTGACGTTGATTTTGACTCAGATCGCTGGTTGTAACTGTTTTCTAATCTTATTTGTTAACACGCGATTATAACTATTTGTGTTGTTGTGTTTTAACCTTTTTAAATGCTCGTAACCGTCGATCTCTCATATAAATATCTAAACGAGAATCTGGATATATATGTAAGGACTCGAGCTTAGAGCCTTTAAGATAAGAGTTTTCATTTGGATTATCCCAATACGAAATTCGTGATACCCAAGGCAATAAGGGTGGAATTATTATCTTCATAAAGAGAACTTTCCATGATCCAAGTGATGATCCAATCAATATATCATCTCATATCCCCAATTTCCTAACAATATATGTCAATATAGGATCGAGTTCAATTGTAAACCATATTTAAGATGTAAATAGTGGACAAATCTGGGTCATTGATCAAAATTAAGAAAACTAATCAAAGGTTAAAACACAAAGTAGTTAATTAAGTGGTGATTAGGGACTAAAATAGAATTAATTTCAATATTGAATCACACACGTCTAACTATTGCATTTTTTTCTTTTCTTTTTTAATTAAAAACTTTTACCTCCTTAATTTTTAAATTAAATTAGGTGAATTCTATCGATACCCCTCATATAGGGGGTATGTGAGTGAGGTAGGAGGGGGTATGTAAGTGAGATAGGGGAATATGGGGGGGTTTATGAGTGAGGAGGGGGTAGGGATAGCAACACCCTTAAATTATTTCAAAAAGTATTGATATTTTAATCAAACAAATTACATCAACAAAATAACATTTCATTCTATTCGATATAACATTTATCTCAATATAGTTTTTTTCGTTTAACCATTTTACGTGAAATAGTATATCTATGTAATATTTATTATGAATACTCATATACGTTCACGTGTATACAACAACTCTTCAGTATTCATACATCAGTATAATATTCCACCATGAATATATATTCTCTCTCTAATATCCATCATGTACATACAATTCAACATGAATACATCAGTATGATATTTATCATTAATATATATATATATATATATATATATATATTTTCATTATGACATTCATCATTATTTATGTATAGAACAACTTTTCAGTATTCATGCATTAGTATGATATTCATCATAAATATACATTTTCATATAACATTTATCATGAATATACATACTATTAATCATGAATATTTATGCATATGTACATCATTCGCGGTTACCAATAAACAACACACAAACATATATTATTAATACATTCACATATACACATTGGCAGAAACACACACACACACATATTATACATATATATATATATATATATATAACACACCATATATAAACAAATAGATTCAACCGTGGTTAGCAACCAACACGGACCAAAGAATACATAAAATACAAACACATGTAACACATACAAATAAACATGTAACACATGCGAATGAGAAAAATAGAAACAGATGTTTTCCGTCGCTAATCCATCACTAATTAGTGACGGATTAGAATTTGTCGCTAATCCGTCACTAATTAGCGACGGATTAGCGACGGAATTTATTTAAAAAATAAATAAAAAAGAAATTCCACGTGTCCGTCGCTAATTAGTGACATTCATTTTTTTCAAAAGCGTCACGATAGCATGATGTCTGGTAACATGATGTATAATGAATTTAATTTTTCAAAATCGTCAACCTACCATGATGTACGGTGACATTTATTTTTCAAAATCGTCACCATAGCATGACGTACGGTGACGTTTATTATTCAAAGCCATAACCATATCATGACGTAGGGTGACGTTTATTTTTCAAACTTGTCACCATAACATAACGTACGGTGAAGTTTATTTTTCAAAGTCTTCACCATAACATGACGTACAATGACGTTTATTATTCAAAATTGTCACCTTAACATGACGTAGGTTGACTCTTATTTTTCAAAATCGTCACCATATCATGACGTACGATGACGTTTATTATTTAAAACCGTCACCATAACATGACATACAGTAACATTTATTATTCAAAACCGTCACCGTAACGTGAAGTACAATGATGTTTATTATTCACAACCGTCACCATAGCATGACGTAAGGTGACGCTTAGTATTCAAAATCGTCAAGATAGCATGACAAATGGTAAAGTTTATTATTCATAACCGTCACATAACTTGACGTATGATGACGTTTATATTAAAAAACCATGACCGTAGCTTGATATATAGTTACGTTTATTTTTCCAAATCGTCACCGTAGCATGACATAAAGTGACATTTATTTTTCAAAACCATCATCGTAGATTGATGTACGGTGACGTTTACTTTTCAAAACCGTTATCTTAGCATGACATAAAATGACTTTTATTATTCAAAACCGTCACCAAAAAATGAGATATGGTATCATTTATTTCTCAAAACCGTTACCGTAGCATGACATATGGTGATGTAAGCAAAAATATCACTGGAGCATGACATATAGTGACATAAGTTTTTCAAAACGTCACCGTAATATGACATATGGTGACGTAAATGTTTTAAAACCATTACCATAGCATGACATATGGTGACGCAAACATTTCTAAACCATTGCCATAAACTACCATTTGGTGACATAAAATTTTCAAAACCGTTGCCAAAGAACATGTTGACTTTTGGAAACGGTTTTCGAATAAATGTTGCTATATATATATTCTAGTTTTAGCAACGGTTTTCAAAATCGTTACAACATAAATCAACGGTTTACACAAAACCGTTACTAAATGGTCTTTTATGGTAACGGTTTTTAAAAACCATCTAAACATAAAGCGACGGTTTTCAAAACCGTCCAAAACCATTACAATATGAGACCTTTTAATAATGGTTTTTATCTAAACCGTTGTGTTATGTTTCTAGGTGTTTGGTAACCGTAACGATTTTCTATATAAACTGTTACTAAAACAACTCTATATCTTTTTTTGTGACTTTTTGTAACGTTTTTTTCCTAAACCGTTACAAACCCTGATTTTCAAAACCGTCACAAAAAGTCATTTTGTTACTAGTGAGGGCGCTATTGCTCCTTTTTTTTTTTTATCTCAAATACAAGAAAATGATTCAATTCCAGAGCTAAAGATCGTAGTTCTCAAACGAGCAACCGAAAAGATTCTGGAGCATCCTCAGGAGTTCCCCACAGGGGCAGAGAACCCGTCGTTATCTCGGTTGTCCTACCAGAGGCTCTGGGGAAGTCGGAATAGGAGAGCACTCATCTTGGGGTGGGCTTACTACTTAGATGATTTCAGCAGTTATCCGCTCCGTACTTGGCAACCCAGCGTTTACCGTGGGCACGATAACTGGTACACCAGAGGTGCGTCCTTCCCGGTCCTCTCGTACTAGGGAAAGGTCCTCTCAATGCTCTAACGCCCACACCGAATATGGACCGAACTGTCTCACGACGTTCTGAACCCAGCTCACGTACCACTTTAATGTGCGAACAACCCAACCCTTGGAACATACTACAGCATACTACAGCCCCAGGTGGCGAAGAGCCGACATCGAGGTGCCAAACCTTCCCGTCGATGTGAGCTCTTGGGGAAGATCAACATGGGTTACTTCAGCGCCGTAGCGCCTGGTACTCGAACATTGGCTCGAGGCATTTTCTCTACCACTTCTTACCCTGAAAAAGCAGGGTCACCTTACGTCCTTGAACCGATAACCATCTTTCGGCTAACCTAGCCTCCCCAGGCCGATTTCCCTTCTTTTGCAATCAGTTTCGCTACAGCACCCGCTGCTCTAGCTAATTGTCCACAGGGAGTGAAATAGAACATGAAACCGTAATCTCCCAAGCAGTGGGAGGAGCCCGGGGCTCTGACCGCGTGCCTGTTGAAGAATGAGCCGGCGACTCATAGGTAGTGGCTTGAAATACCCCTAGAGAGGGATAAGGCTATGCGGAGTTATAACAACTCTCTAGTATTTATATCAACAACTCACTACAACAAAATTGACTTTATAGGAAGTTAAAAAAAAATTAAGCGTCGTAATATACCGCTTTATAAGACTTAACTAGATTCGCCCCCGTGTATTACACGGGGCAATTTAAAAAAATTAAATCATGTCAAAAAACTTACATTACAGATATAATTGATCATCGAAAGTACGATGCTATTTTCCAAGTTTTTTTTCTCTTTAGAGTTGTTTTTTTAACTGGTTACAAAATGTTCTTGTTTTAGACAGTTTTCAAAAAGTATATTTTGCAAAAAATTAATAAAAATATGAATAAATATTAAGGATTTATAAAACAAAATTTATAATATAACGTAAATGAAATTATAGAAAAGTGCATAGTTAAAATATTAATAAAATAAAAATCACGTATCATAAATTACCAAATGCTTCTTTATATACAACATTCTTTGTTCTATTGCTAATTATACTTTCATCATCTATAATTAATATTTTTAAAATTAAAATATCATAATCTCAAGAAAATAAAATTAAAAATTAAAACTGTTATTTTATAAAACTTCATAAAAATCAAAATTCTTGAATAAAAATTTAAAGAGGATCAGGTTTTTATAAAAAACTTTTGAAGTAAAAATTGATATGAAATAACCAAAAGAAAATTAAGACAATTTAGTGATTATTTGTATCAAATCTCATACTAATCACGACACATTAATTCGTATATATTTATGATATTTAATAATATAATTAAATGCAAAAATATTCAATATTGGACTTATTTCGAAGGTACTGACGAAACGATTATAATGGTATAATTTATAAAAAATAAAAATGTTTTTAATGCATTTTAGTTCATATACATTATTTATGTTTATATGATAAAAGTCTAAAATGAAAAATAAAAAAGTAAGAGATTAAAAATAAACTATATACCTAATTATAAGGGTAATAAATGTAAGATATAAATTAAAAAATTTGAATTAAGGAAAGATTTAAGGAAAAATGAATGTGGATGTACTAAATGAACTTATAATGTAAAATGCGTCCAAATACATGTTTTGGCGGGAAAATGAAAAAACGGGTTCACCAGAAGGCGACACGTATTCTTCTAGTTACTTATTTATTATATGTATAGATTTATAGGACCAAAAAATAAAGTATTTTATCTAAATGCGTTGTAATAAGTTTATAGGACATTTTTTGGCATCATAACAACTTTTTTAGGCCATTTTTATAAAAAGTCTCGTATTAGTTATTTTATAGGATACTATTTGAAAAAGTGTTTTATAAAAACACGTGTTTCATAAAAATATGAGTTTCTAAGACACTTTTGAGAAAAAACTGTCCTATAAAATAATTAATGCGACATTTTATATAGACAGTATCCTAAAAAATTTGGTAAGAGGCTCAAAAGCGTCATATAAACATATTATAACGCATTTAGATAAGACGTTTTATTTTTCGGTCATATAAATTAAATCTTATAAAACAGTCTATTAGGACGCTTAGAAATAGGTGGCGTCCTGTAAACCCAATTTTGTTGTAGTGGCTCTCTAGTATTCATATTAGTATGATATTCATTATAAATACTATATTTCACCATAATATTCATCATGCTAGAACTATTCATGCTGAAACGGTCATTCAAGGGAGAACTCGATTGTTTGTGATAACTGTGAAATCCAATCTTACCCACAAATTAAAGGATAATTTAGAAAATTAGTAATTTTGTTAATTTTGACTGAAAATTAAATTAAAGGGCATTTTAGGTATTTTAAAAATCTTATTTCTCTTGTCTCCTCTCTCCTCTCTTCGACCACCAGTGAACCTTATTATGGCAAACACCAAGTAAACACAAGATTCACAATGTGATACCTAAAAACAGTGACATTGTCGATACATACAAATGAGCATTAGTGTGATACCCAAAATACATAAAAAAAAATGCATTGTAATACCCAATGTGATAGCCAAGTAAACACAAGATGCACTGTGATACCCATTGTGATTTCCATGGTAATACCCAATGTGATATATCCAAACCCTAAAATCAAAATCAAACGCACAATGATACCCACTACCCAAACCCTGAAATCAAAATCAAACCCAAAGTGGTGGATCTGTGGTTTTTGGTTTGATTAGAGTTGCTTTTTTATTTCAAGGATCAATCGGAAATGGAGGAATTTGGTCTCCATTCTTATATAGTACAAAACCATTAAACACCCAAAATCATTCAAAAACCCGGGTTTGAAATCAAAACCCAAAATCAAACATTAAATCAACACCCAAAATCATAAATTTTAAAATAACCAAAGAGTATGGGGTTTTAAAATCAAAACCCTAAATCAAACCTTAAATCAACACTCAAAATCATAGATTTTAAAATAACCAAAGACTGTGGGGTTTGCTCAGAGGGTGTTAGGGAGTCCTCGAACAACATCTTTCAAAGAGATGTAGTTGTTGTTCCTCCATGGATACGAAGGTATCCTGGGGAAATCTTTGAACCATATATGAAAAGGGAGAGGGTACGGTGGATCTTGGAGCTTTCTATGGTAAAGAGAAAAGGGGTCGGGAAAAAGGGGGTAGAGGAGTAGCAGGACAATGCATGGGGGTTTGGAGAGTCGTCGAAAAACTCGGTTGAATGTGATCCATGCTAATCATCTCCATCACATGCATCGCCTCCGCATACCCCTTCCATCATCAGAAGAATTACCGGTGTTGTCGGTTGTGACGGTAGGAGTGGTGGTAGTCATGGTTGGAGAAAATCGGGTCATGTTGTTTCTAGCGACCGATGTAGAAGATGATATGGTGAAACAAATGATATGGGAGGCGACTTTATGTAGATAAAGGAGAGATTTTAGGAATTAGGTATATGGTAGAGAGAGAGAGAGAGAGAGAAAGGAGACGTATAAGAGAAATAAAGGAGAGATTTTAGGATTTATTAGTTTATTTAGATGTAAAAGACAAATTTACTAAAATACCCTTTTATATTTATTTAGAATTTATGTTAGTTGTCTTAAATGTGTGGCTCACATTGTATCTCACAGTTATACCAAACTACTGAGTTCTCATTTGATTAGGCCCATCATCCTAAATATACCATAGTTTCAACCATACATACTCTAGTTTTTCTTTCTTTTTCTTTCTTGGGTTATTGATTGGTCTTGATGGGTTCCCGATCCGTCTTGATAAAATCTGAAAGTGGTACGTTATAGTTTACACACACAATCACATAATAAATCAGTCGATAGGTTCTCCATCAATCTCGATGGAAAATGAAGGTAGCAGTTATGCTTTTACATGCACAAACACACACCAAGTCAATAGATTGCTCGACCTGTCTTGATGAGTGTTAGACTATGGTGATTAAGAACATGGTTCCATGTTACGAACTTACGGTATTGAAGAAGGTGTTTTCGGATTACATACTTACAGTGTTGAAGAAGGTTATGTCAAGTTAATGACTTACAATGTCGAGTTGTTGTATACACCTGAACGTATATGAATATTCATAATTTTATATTATATATATATATATATATATATGTATATCATTTCACGTAAAAAGGTTAAAACGGAAAAAAATATATCAAGATGGATGTCATATCAAAGAGAATGAAATACACGTTTTTTGATGTAATTTGTTTGATTAGAAATACTAATAACTTTTAAGATAATTTAGTTTGAAAATTAAGGGGTAAAAGTTTTTTATTAAAAAAATAAAAGACAAAATCATATAGTTAAACATGGAAAAGATTGAAATAAACTTTCTTTTTTCTCCTAATCACCTTAATTAACCATTTTAATTAAAAAATCATATTTAATGTGAGTTGTTGAATCAAATAGAGATGGAAGGTCAAGATTTGTCCACTAGTTCACAACCTAAATGTGGTTGCAATAGAACTTATATATATGTGTGTGTGTGTGTGTGTGTGTGTATGTATGTATGTGTGTGTGTGTGTATATGTAGGGGGCTTTTCTTTTGAGATTCATGAGATCCAATATAAACCACAAAATCATATTAAATTAGGAAATTAGTAATTTTAGTAATTTTAAATTAGATGATTAAATAAAGGGCATGATGGGTATTTGTAAATCTCCTTTCTCTTCTCTCTCCTCTCTCTCTCTCTCTCTCTCTCATCTCTTACCTCTCCCTTGTCCCCCAACACCTTTGACCACCACCACCCCATTCGAGATTGTAAACCTATGTGAAAACTTTGTGACCACATTGTGAATACCAAGTAACTAATGAATAACACTAAACCTACCATTACAGATTGTGAATACTACCACATTGTGAACTCATTGTGAACCTTTGTGAAGACATTGTGAACCAATTGTCCAATATGGAATCTAAACTAATATTTAAAATGAACTAGAAAATCGTTACAAAAGAAGACGATATTAAGCACTAGCTCATTGACCAGAGAGACAGGGAGGTGATAAATAGGAAATGTATGAACCAATTTGTTTCTTGCATCATTTGGTTCCAATCTTCTAAATCCCAGTTTAAAAACCTTATTTCCCGACATAAATTGAAACCCTAGGCTCGAGATATACAAACAAAACACTATAAATATACCAATTGAGTTTCCAAGTTTGATTGCTTTGGTGGTCCACTAGAAAAATGGGCGAGAGGGTGAGTGGACATGCGAAAAAACGAAACATGTGGTGCATTATAGAGTTTGACAGAGAAAGGAACGACAAGAGGTTGGTGCTCGTCGAATAACGGGGTTGGGGGTGTTTTTTATAGTTGTTGCTTCTGTCGTTGTGTTATGTGTGTATATGAATCAACCTTTTTGGAGATGGAGTACTTTCAAGAGGGACTGAGGGGGTGGGGGATACTAAAGTTGGGTCACATATCTGCTAAAAAAGGTAGCAAAATTGCTATAAAAAGAGGTTATGATTATGGTTTTCAAAATATGGAAAAGAGAGAGGGGGGGGGGGGGGGGAGATATTATTATATTAAATGGATTAGCTGTTATCTTAAATCACCTCCATATCATTAATTAAATCATAAAACCATTCAAATAAAATAATTGGCTTGCACTGAAGCTCATGGATCTCACAATTTCTGGAGTTCTCTAATGATTAAGCCCATATATATATATATATATATATATATATATATATATATATATATATATATATACAATAAATGTAACGCCTGTAATTTCATATAAGTGAGATAAAACTCCCTAGGTTCCAAGTTGTTTGAGGCTTTGTTGTGAAATCCGTCATATATTTCCTAAGCATATTTTTTAATCACCAAATCATGCATGCAGCCTTTCAGACGAATTGGTGGGATTTTTGGACCTATAACCCTTCTATGCGATTATGACCGCGAGTGTTCCTGAAGGCACAATCGCCGACCTCTAATCACCCACGGTACACTTTTAGCGAGAGTGCCTTGTGGCACAATCGTTGGTCACTCTCGCGTGGATCCCCTCACCCGCGGTACATTCTTGGCGGAAGGGTCGGCGAGAGTCCCCAATGGAACAATTGTACGCGTCGTGCCCGAGGTATAAATGTAACCCACTCGAGTTTCAGCTCATTTCCACCACTCCAAATCAGTATTATACGAATTCTAGCCCCTTTTGTGGGATTTTCCTTCCACCAAACATCTTCCCTCATTGAATGTAACCTAGGGTTTGATGGGAGACATTCATTGAAGCATCAAGGACACTTTTAGAGCATTAAGTGTGGGTTTTCAAGCTAGGAACAATTCTCCTTCTCATCTCACCCAAGTTTTCTAGGGTTTTGCTACTTTTCTAGGTTTTTAACCAAAAACCTAGATAGTAAGTTTTCTAAACCTTGTTAAAACTATATACATGTCATTATTTGTTTTCTTACCATTATCCTTATTTTATGAAAACATTTTTCATTACTAAAATGGGCCTTATTAATTAATTGAAAAACTTGTGATTTGTGGGGATGGGAATGTCTTACTTGATGATTTGGGGATTTTGTAAGTTATGTCCATGGAACATGTTGGTAAATGATCTCGATACAAAAATAACCATACTTTGGGGTTTGACCTAACTTGGAGAATTACCTCTATAATGTGCATATTTATTAAGAATGTCATTGAGTTAAGTGATTGTGTAAATGGGTACTTAACCCATGATATTATAGCTTCGACATATTTATGTGGTAATGTGTGCCTAAATGGCTAGTATGGGTATATTGGGATGTTATATATAATTCATTCATGATGTATGTGGTATTTAAACCACAAGTTACCTATGTTGGTATTGGAAACAATTCATGTGGACCAATGTGCCTTTTTGGCCAAACTTTGGAATGATGGATGAACCAAGTCAATTAGACACTAGGAGGATATAGTCTTGGGTGCCACCATGTGGCTATGTGCCTAGACCTCGGCCATTCGGCATGCCTTAGTTGTAACCCTCGTATGTGTCAGGCCTTTTGGTGTCACCCATGGTAGTTGACACGAAGGTATCTCGTCTCTTTCGGTGGAACTTGATTGGTGTTATGGGTCTCTCCCATTGACTCCAATTATTGAATTGTTTATTGGTAAAATGTTATTGGTACTCATATTTTCTTTATTATTAATTGTTTAAACTCACTAGGCTTTTTTGGCCTGACACTTGTTTGGTGTCGATGTGTATCCCAGGTTCTAGCGGTGGCTTCTCTAAGAAGGTTTAGACATGATAGAGTGAGATTGTGGAGTGCATTTTTGAGACACCAATTTATGAAGACCATTGTTGGAGTAGAGATAACACCCTTTTTGTAATCTTATTTCTACTTAGAAATTAGATTAATATGTTGTCGTTTTCGATTAAATTGCAAACTTGTATTTAAACAGATGTTTATTACTTTCTTTATTTTTGGGAGGCTTGTGTAATGGGAATACATATCACATTTCCATTTTTGGGAGTTTTTGTTTATCCCAATTTTCGGGGTGTTACAATAAAAGTGTATATGTGCATTGGATTATGATACATTTCGATTTGTAGCTGAAAACTTGAACATTCAAACCTAATTCATATTTCCTTCTATTAATTGTCCATCTCGATTTTATTTTATGGTTTCTGTGGTTTTAAGAGAGTGAAAGACTTGCAGGTCTTAACTATTAATTTTATGGAGTATTTTATTGTATTTGCAAGACTCATCGCTTATATTGTTTTCAAATGTGTTATCAGTTACTTTTATAGAAAAATTAAACATGGAGTTTTAAGAAGTTTTATATGTAGTAATAAGTTCTAAGCACGAATTTTAAAAGATATTAAGAATTTGAGGTACGTGTTTTATAATATTGCAGAAATACACTTGCTTGTGAATAACTCATGATCGAAACAATTAAAAAACTTAAAAAATTAATATAGATATGAGTATTAAAGTAAAGAGAATAAAACACATATTTGTTGATATAATTTGTTTAATAAATATAAATTATATTGAAACAAAGATTTTTATGAAAATAGGAAAATCTTTCAAGTTTATTAATTAGTTTTCATGTTGTTTTAAAAAATCGATGCTATAATAACTAATAACTTTGGACATTTTTTTGAAACAAATAAGTCCTTAGACATTTTAAAACACACTAAATAAATCCTTAGACTTTTCAAAACCTGTTAAATACATTCTTATTACTTAAAAATGTAACTTACAACCTACATGTAACACCCTCAAAATTTGGTAAGAGCAACTAATTAAAATTTCAATATTACATCAAGTAAAAGGATAAACCTTCAGAATAAAACTTTCTATTCAACCTTAATAAATATGAACTCCAGTCTTATACAAGGACTAGACCAAAGTCGGGTGCTACTTAATCCTCAAACACAGGTTGCTCTTCCCGAAACAAGTGCGGAAGACTTCACTAAGATAACCACTTCTCGAGCACACATCTAGCACTCCTCTCAGCACAGTGTTAAAAGAGTTATTCCCAATCGATGCCTGTTGCACATGCCGACAAATAAAAAGGGTTAGGCTAACGCCTAGTAAGTTCAAGAGTTTTCAACATGAGTAAATATATCTTTGAAAAGAGGTAATGCAGTTTATATCATAATCTTTCAAAAGACATGCTTTGAATATGAAAACAACTCGTTTTTCCAATAATATGCATTTTGGGTAAAACACCCAGATAAACGTTTCAAATGCAAACTACTTCGGGGACATGACCCCAATATAAAACGTTCTTTCGTAAATAGATTCCAACCCAAAACTCACTCAAAACGTGAATATAAATCTAACTCTACATTTATGAAAATGCAGTTAAAACTTTATATCCCGAAACACCCAAAACACGGGCGTGGCATAATACTCAACCCATAAATCATAAAAACCTAAAAACAACCCATTTATACGAAACGTCACCGAAAACTTGGATAATAAAACTCAATACCTAAAAACAACACCTTTCGGTGACGGAGGATACCCGAATTCCATCGAATGTGGCGGGCACACAAAGTTAAGCCACGTATCAATGTTCTCGAGCTTCACATAAGACCATGGTTCCCCGTATACGGCTCCTCTGAGCTACCACCGCAAAACACCACTGATCCTAGTGTCTACTCGACCTCTAATGAGTGTCACAACCAAAGCCACAAGTCCTCGTATCTGGCTCATCCGAGCTACCACCGCAAGACTTAGCTCCGTATACGGCTCTGCAGAGCACCACCGCAAGCTTACATAATCAACCACATGACTTGGGGACCACTCACTAGAATTCAAACGTGGACACTAAATTCCACAATGAGTAACCAGACTGGATTACAAACGGGCATCGAGTTCAACCACCCACGATATCTACCTCGAGCCCTTAATAAAGGTTACGCGGTCGTCGAGTTCAACCAACCACGATATCTACCTCGAGTCCTCCCACTAGCCATAACAACATCCAGTCCCAAAACGGGGATAAAGTCCCCACTAAACCACACGACTGACTCATATGCCTATGGATCCAATGCATTACAGTCTAAAACGTTACATGACTCAAAAGAATGAACTAACGCATTCAAAACATGTAACTCTCAAATAAGATGCAACTAAGTACACCATACATCCAAGGCTCCATAACGAGCTACCAAAACTGAACACATGTTCCAAAGACTCGCTTGAGCGTAAACCAAGCCCCAAAAGGCATAATGAACGTTTGGCTAAAATACGAGAGCCAATATGGTTATATAAACCAAATTAAATCTTTCCCCAAAATCTTTATTTCTCAAATCACCTTTGGCCTTCGGCCTAAAACCCAAAAAGGTTATTATTTCCAAAATGTTCCCAAGGTCGGGAATGACTCATCCCAAGGACTCACACTCTCTTATTTTCAAAGTGTCCATTTATATGAATGATGCATAAAAACCCAACAAGCACTAAAATGCATTTGTGACCAAAAATCCATTACACAATAAATCATTAAAACACTATCGTTTATGACTTATTTAACAAAATGCCCAAAAACCCCAAATGTGATACTTTACAAGGTTTAATAAGCCAAATACTTCAAATAACCAAAAGTTACCAAATAACTCACAGTTGATAATTTCATGTAAAACACATAAATGCTTTAAAAATAAACCTTTTGGCATGTACAACGTTTTCACAAATCAACTTGAACTCACCTTGCTAGATTTAGGTTAAATCTAGATTATACCCCACTTTAAGCTTCCTTGAAGAAACTTGAATCCTCAAGCCAAAACCTCCAAAAACCTAGATCCATACATATTCAACCATAAATAATTGTTTCCCAAACCTTAAACATGAATACCTCAACTGATACCGAAACCCTAACTTCCATAACTGAAGAGGATAGAAGATTACCTTAACCCATAGCTTGAATCACCAACCAAAACACTTGTAGACCTCCAAAACGAACTATAAGCTTCCAATCTTCAAATGGTGAAAGGTTTAGACGAAACCCCCAAGAACATGGTGAAGAAGATGAAGATGAAGGTGGTTCATGATCTCAACTAGTTAGATGATGAAGATTCATGTGGTTTAAGAAGGAAAAACCCTCAATATTGGTTAAGGTTCGACTTTGGGGTTTGGGGTTCGGTTTGGGAGAGAAAGGGGGAGAGAGTTAGGGTTTGGTTGAGAGAAATGAGGCTTGAAGGGCTGAAAATCGCGTTTTGACCTGACAGTGGGTTTCGCGGGTTATGCCGCGACTTAAAGTCGCGACATAAGTCGCCCGTGTCCTCTCAAGTCACGAGGTTGGCCCTAAGTCGCGGCACAACTCGCGTAATGCACTGTTTGCCCGGTTTTCCACCCGTTCACTGTTTCGGCCGTAACTTTCTTCGTTATATCTTCGTTTTCGCTCCGGAAAGGACCGTTGGACTCGTAATTGAATCCTTTATCCATCAAGACTATAAAGTCTAGGATTCAAATCCATAATCATATATCTTATTTTTCCCCCTTTGAAGCTACTGATTTTAGTATTAACTTGAAATGATGTTTTTTGAAATTCGGGGTGTTACACTACATAACAGATAGAACTACAAATTAAAAAAAAATGTCACCTACTTTATCCCCTTATAGATTAAAAAATGGAAAAATTAACTAAATAGTCGATCTCATCAACCAAATTCATTTTTTAAACACTTTTCAAAATCTCTTTTTAAAATAGTTTAAGTTTAATGCATAATTTTTCTCTGCCTTAAGAATTGTTTTTAGCAAAAAAAAAAATATTAAAAAGCATTTTTATAATATGTTATTTAATTTATTTTATATCTTCTGTTTTTCTAATTTTAATTAACCCTTTATTATATTAACATACATAATCGTATATTAACTAAAATAAATAAAAAATATGTTTTTTTTTTTCATATTACACAACTATAATTGTCTCGTCAATGCGTTTAAAATGAGCTTAATATTGAATTTGTTGGGTTTAATCTCAAATTATTAAATATCATAAACGCGTACGAATTATATTTAATATTTACACTTTCTATCTTTTCAGGGTTATTTATTTAATAATATAAGATTAATCTGTAACTATAAGTACTAAAATAGTTTGTACGTATTTATGATATTAAATAATATAAGATTAAATTCAAAAACAATATTGAGTTCATTTTGAATGTATTGATCAAACGATTATAATGACGTAATTTGTAAAAGAAGAAACCAATATATTTTAGTTAATATACGATTATAATAATATAAAAAAAAGTAATGCATATAAAATAAATTAAATAATTAATTATAGCTTTACAAGGATGCAAAGTGTATATTTTTTTAAAACTATAAGGAAAGTGAATATTTATACATAAAATTTTCTATATAAGGATGTTTTTTATTTTATTTTTTGGAAAAAAACAATCCCTAAGCAGAAAAAAAAAACATTATGTACAAACTTTAACTATTTTAGGGAAAAAAAAAGCTTTGAAAAGTGGTTAAAAAATAAACTTGGTTGATGAGATTGACTTATTTTAATTAATTTCCCCATTTTTAGTTTGTAGGTTGATAAAGTATGTGATATTTCTTTTTTAATTTGTAGTTTTACCTGTTATGTAGGTTTCAAATTACATTTTTTAACTAATAAGAATGTATTCAACAGGTTATCAAAAGTCCAATGATTTATTTAACAGGTTTTGAAATGTCCAATGACTTATTTGTTCGAAAAAATTGTTCAGAAACTTAATCATTCCAAACCTTAAAGTCTGTTGGGTTTTTTTGAACTTTTCCCTAACTAATAACCTTAAACTTTATAACATTTTCATTAATAAACGTTATATAATACTGATACATTGCTATTTTTTTTTATAGTTTTTAACAAATGAATTATATCATAGTAAAAAAAATATATAATCAAAATAATTATTTTTGATAAACATGGCACTTATATTTGATGAATTAAGTTCATGAATTTCAAGTTAATTGTCATACACATTAAATCAGACAATATCATAATACTGTTTCTTGAAATAAATTATCCCGACCATTAGAGGGTAGGTCACTAGTAATACAGTTCGGATTTTTGGTGTTCCTCCTATTAATTAGAGGCGTATTTAGGGGGCTGCTAGTGAGCTTTCGTGCAACTATTAAAATTTTCCAACATAGTGTAAGGTGCAGTTTGTTTGTTAAGAGGTCTGAAATCTTATTTTAGTTATGATTAATAAGAGGTGGTGTGTAAAAAGGTCTGAATGATTCAGACTTAAGAGTCATTAAGAGGTTTTTAAAAAAAAAAAAACAACCCCTAAATCTTTAACTTCTCAAGGATACTACCATTTTATTTCGTACTATGCTATGGTCTAACCATAAAAATAACCTCATGGATAGTGGCAGTTCCAGGATTTTTGCCTAGTGGGAGCACCTTTAAGGTAGATTAAAGGCCCACAAAAGTCGTTCGATGCGTTTTTAGCTTAATTGCACAATTTCGAGGGATTTTAAAGTTTTTGGTTGGTTTCGAAAGATTTTTAAGTTTTTTTTTGTTGATTTTGAGGGACTTTTTCGATTTTTTTTGTTGATTTCGAGATTTTTTGGTTTTTTGATTGATTTCGAAATACTTTTTTGGTTGTTTTCTTAGTAGAGGCACAAACATAAAATTACAAGAAAGAACTATGATAAGATTAATTATTTTAAGAAAAATCTCATTTTATAATAGGGGTCCATCCCTCAACTTTTTACAGGCTACATCCACCCTTGCTCAATGGATCTATTCCCTCTCTCCATAGATCACGTGTTTGAGTTCTTTAAAAACCATTACAAAGTTTTATTGTTTTTCAATAACAATAAAATTAATTGAAAAACATATAAATTGGTTTGAAAACCTAAAGTTAACGAAAAGGAAAACACGAGCCTGCCTTGCCAACAAAGACACCACACAACAATTGATAAGATGTATTGGTGTTGGATGATTATTGATAAGTCAACCTCTTATGTGTCACAATACACGTCATCACCATCCATTATCTGCCATGTGTTAGATCACCAGATAGTTCCCTTAAACGAATACACGTCATCTCCTTTTCCCTAGTGACATGTGTGTGTCACCTTCAAATTAAAGAATTATATATATATATATATATAGTGGATATATATATATAGTGGAAGGATATTTTGCAACCCTTAAAAAGGTTGCAACCCTTGCAACCCACATCTTAACCGTTGGATTCATGATCGACGGTTATTTTATTTTTATTTTTCTTTTTTTTTATTAAAAATATTGGGCCCCATATCTATTATAACCGCCGATCATGAATCCGACGGTTAAGATGTGGGTTGCAAGGTTTGCAACCTTTTTAAGGGTTGCAAATTAAACAACCCCTACAACTCATATTTAATTTAAATAGTTACAACACGTTACCTTTAACATCTAAAATATATATTTATATCATTTCATCAAAACCTTTCATTACGTGCATATATATATTTCACATAAAATAGTTTTAAAACATAAATTACATCACATCATTCATTCAATATTTATAGAATCCAAGACGACTACAAAACAAATGACTTTTACCTACAAAAGTCATTCAGAAAATTTATGTCGATGATTATCGATGGATCACTCATAAAACACCAATGATTTCGGTGGAATTCGATGTATTTCAAGGAAATAAATAAATTAGGGCCATGGGTAATATGTCACTGATTTGAGTTTTCCACTAACAATTTACCTACCAACTTTGTGATGATTTTGTGACGAATCACTCTTTAGCGACGGATTTCCCAGAGAAAATTATATGGGTAAAAGTCTTCCACTTAGTATAATAGTGCACATAATACGTCATTGTAACATGTAAATTCATTCATCTCATGTAATGATAACAATCACTAATTAACAAATCGAATAGATTAACAAATAGATGTTGATACAAATATAAATGTATAACGTGCAATATGATTCACATGCTTCCATTGGCACAAATCTCTTGTTCAACAATGACTTAATGTGGCTGTGTCATTCCACGGGTGTTGGTAATTCGATATGTACTTTTTTTAATAATACATATAATATTATAACGTATGTAATAAACTACAAAATCAACAAAGTGTAAGAATCAATCGATGTTGAGGATCGTGTAAGACACGATTCACTTAAACAGATTCGCCGTCTGTTCCCAGGGTACAACAGCGTAAGCATAATGTACTGTCGGATATAACCACTCGCCTGAAAATGTCGCCGGAATCTTGTATGCAGAAGCTTTATATTGAGAATCGAAACTGCCACACTTAATATTTTAATTAAATAGTAATTAAAATATTAATTTCAATAATCAATATAATTAATTTGGGAGTTACGGAAGAAACTGAAACCAGAACTCCGTGCGGGACACTGTTTCGAAAAACTCCAGTGCTATGCGCTAGTGGCCGCGCAGGACACTGTTTGGGTTCACATTCCAGTGCTTGGCACGGTCGGTCGCGCACACCACTGGATCAAAGTATTTCGAAATAAAACACATTATGTGTTTTATAAAAATAAAACACATTATGTGTTTTAAGATTTCGGCCATCATATCTTTTACATGAAGAAAATGAAATTTTGTATGGCCACCATACATTTTAACTCATTGGGTTGAATCAACTACCCAAAACCAATGAACCAAATTAATCCTTCGCAACAGGTTGTTATAACTCAGTGAGTCAACTCGTCAACCACTTGGTACTTTAATAACAATTAAAGTGATCATAGAAAATTACGACCCAAGCTCCATTTTCGAGTGTTTATAGGAATAAACTCTTAAGGATCCTAAAAATGATAAAAGTGAATCTACATAGATCATCATGTTCATCATTCTTTTTTGCTTTTTTAAAGAAGACAAAACGTAAATTTATATGTTTTTAGTAAAAAGTAATGATAAATATGATGACAAATATATGTGCACGTAAAATAACACTCTATTATAAAATTTACAAATGATTGATATATATATAGGGGTGCTCAAATTTCCGACCAACCCAACCCGAAAAAACGCAAAAAAAAACTCAAACCGAGGTAACCCGATACATAATCGATACAAAATTTTCTCAAACCGCATCTATTTGGTTGGAAACGGGTTGGGCCCAATGTAACCCGACCAACCCGTCAATCCGACCAAAATTTGTACGCTTTTACTTTTTATTTTATTTTATGGTTTTAAACTTTTAGCGGCTCTTCTTTCTATCAATTGCCAAGTCTTTATATCTTAGTCGTAGTTTAGATTAGTCTACGAGACCACGTCGATTAAAATCGTCTAACCTTCAAGTCTTCAAAAATCTTCAACATCGATACAATCAAGAGACAAAATATACTCTTCTTCTACTCTTTCTCTTCTCTTATTAACCTTATTTTTATTTTTACATTTCAATTTTGATTTTAGTTTTTTTAAACGAAATCACTTAGTTAGATTGTAAAATGATGTATTAAAGTTTCAACCCGACCAACCCAACCCAACCCGCACGGTTGGGTTGGGTTGCACTTTTTATTGGATTGAGTTGGGTTGAAAATTTTCAAATCGCAAATATTGGGTTGGGTTGTTGAAGTGCCTTTAACCCGGCCAACCTAACCCGTGAACACCTCTCTCTCTCTCTCTCTATATATATATATATAGAGAGAGAGAGAGAGAAAAGTTCAAATGAAAACTCATTTTTCATTGTGTACGTGAGGAGAAATCTTAACCACTCGATCTCTTTTGATCCAACAACTCATATTAAATAGAGTTTTTAATTTTAAAATGCTTAAGGGTAAAAATGGAATAAAATTTAAACACACGTCTACCATATTTGACTTTTTATTTTCTTTTTTAATTAAAATTTTTTTACCCAATTAAAGTTTAAAATAAATTATCTTAAAAATTACTAATATTTTAATCAAACAAATTACATCAAAAAACGAGAATTTCGTGTTCTTCGATATGACATCCATCTCGATATAGTTTTTTTGTCGTTTTAACCATTTTTTACGTGAAATGCTATGTATGTGTTATATTCATTATGAATATTTATGTACGTTCAAGTTTGTACAACGCCTCGATATCGTAAGTATGTAACTCGACATCACCTTCTTCAACACTTTCTTCAACGTCGTAAGGCATCACGTTTGATGATGGAAGAAGCGGTCGAGAAGGGATTATTTGAAGGTATAAAAGTGGGAAGTGATGAGGTTTCGATATCTCACCTCCAATATGCGGATGACGTTTTTTTTTTCGGAGAATGGAAGCTCTCTAACATAAAGAATCTTTTGAAGGTGTTGAAGTGTTTCCATTTAGAGTCGGGATTAAAAATTAACATGAGCAAAAGCAAGATTGTCGGAGTAGGAGTTTCGGATGAAGAATCTCAAGCTTGGGCGAGCGGATTGGGATGCGGAAGTGGTAACATTACGTTTGTGTATCTAGGCTTACCGGTTGGAGCGTCAATGAGGAGAATTGATCATTTGAATTCGATAATTGAAAAGGTAAAGAATAAGTTAGCTACTTGGAAGGCAAGAATGATTTCTTTTGGAGGAAGATGGACGTTGGTTAGTTCGGTTCTTGGTAGTATCTCTTTATACTACTTTTCGTTATTTCGTGTCCCACAAGGTGTGATAAAAAAACTTGAAAGTGTGAGAAGTCGCTTCTTTTGGGGGGGAGGGGGAGGGAAGAGAGGCCGGGGTAAAAAAAAATAGTGTAGCTTGGGTCAAATGGGAAAGGGTGTTTGGGGGTTTCAAGGGGGGGGGGGGGGCTAAATATAGGGAGTTTGAATGATATGAATTGGGCCTTACATGGAAAGTGGTGGTGGAGGTTTTATGATGAGACCGAGTCATTGTGGGTTAGGGTTATTAGGAGCCTCTATGGGCAGGACGGAGGACTAGTAGAGGAACCTCAAAGGAGCCCGTGTGGGAATTCGGTTTGGAGAACTATCTTGGGAGTAGGGAAGGAGTTGGAAAAATAAGGGATCCCTTTCTTGGGGTCGTTTGGTAAGGAAATTGGGGATGGATCGGAAACTTATTTTTAGGAGGATGATGGATCTCAAACCTTAGACTTAAGGAAGAGTTCCATCGACTTTACAACCTAGAATCTTCTAAAAAAACGTCGGTATTTGAGAGAGGGGAATGGAGAGACGGTGAGTGGTTTTGGAAGTGGGGATGGAGGCGGGATCTGAGGGGAAGGGAATTAGGAGAGTTGGAAAACTTGGGTAACTTAATCCAGAACATAATCCCAAAAAAGGAAGTAAAAGACCGAGTGTCGTGGAACTTGGATGTGCATGGAGGGTTTACGGTTAAAAAATTAAGACAAATTCTAGAAGATAGAAGGATTAGTGAAAGGGAGTTTGGGAGAGGAAACTAAGTGGATCGAGGAAATTCCTAAGAAAATTAGTATTTTTGTCTGGAGAGTAAGCCTCGGGAGAATTCCAACACGATCGGTGTTGGATAGTATGGGTATACAGTTAGATTCGTTGTTATGCCCGAGATGCGGGAAAGAAGTAGAGACGATAGACCATGCCCTTTTTAGTTGTGAAGGCATAAAAATCTTGTGGAAATCAACCAGGAGGTGGTGGAATCTTAACCTCGATTCGCTTGGCTCCCTTAGAGAGTTGACCGATGTTTTGGGACAATTGGGTGTTAATTCAAAAGGAGCACGAAGGTGGATCGCGGTCGCTTGGTGCATGTTATATCTCATTTGGGCACACCATAACAAGTTGATTTTTAAAAAGAACGAAGTAAGCTACCGGAAAGATTTTTTGAGTTCCAGTTAAAGATGTATGAGTGGATTACAAGAAGGGATGACGAGCTAGGGACTGATTGGGTAAGTTGGATGTCGGATCCCGGATTAGGGTAGGAGGTCTCTGTTTGAAGCGGTGATGTTTGTGATCAAGGCACTATTTGGTTCTGTGCGGTGGTCTCTTCGCTGGTCCAAGTGTCAATGGGCTAACTATTTGCTGCGGTTCAGACTTGTTGATGCTCGTTTCGTTTCTGTTGACATGTCGCAGGTGGAGTTGTTGTTCGTTCCGGCTCTGGTGGCGCATCGCAGGTTATGCTGGTTTTCGTTGTTTGCTGTTGCCCGTGCGATTTTGTAGTCCTATGCAGGCGCTGTTGGTCGTCGTTTATGTTTCGCTTCCTCAGTCTTCTGGTCTCTGTGGCATATGCCTTAAAGCTTAGTTTATGTGGTTCTATTGGGTTTGTCTGGGGTTAATTCCATACGTTTTTTTTTCTGTTACGGCGTGGATCTGTTCGGGGTTTACGAACTGTGTGTTTGGATCTGTGGGCTGTTCGTTCGCTAGGCTCTGCTGCGTTAGTTTGCCTCTCGCAAACTCTCTTTTGCTGCCTTTGCTTTTCTTCTTTCGGCTTTGTTTCTGTTTTCGCTGCTTTGTTTTGTTTCGGGACTGTCCGTTTTGTAACCTTGTTGCTTGTGTTGGTTGGTAATAAAGCTTGTTGTTGCTAAAAAAAAACTAATCTCAACCACAATTAAGATTAATCAATAGTGAGAGTTGGGAGGTAATATTTTGCATATATGGTGTCATTTATATACAAACATAATTCTTAAAAGGGCATAAAAATAAATCTCTTCACTTTCTATCTCTTATTAAAATTATATAATTTAAATTAAGCGTCACCTCCTTTATAAATCAAAATTATATTAATTACACTAAAATTTTAAATCAAAAAATTTATATGAAAAAAAGAAAATTTTATTTTCTTTAATTTGACACGAGTATCATTATATATTTTTTTGCATTTTCTTTAATAATTGCAATTTTTACATGAAACAATAAAAGTAATTTAACTCGTATGTCTTGTGAAACAACATTTTAGTATTCCAAATCACATTTCACGTTATTTTGGTTTCTTTTTACATAGTGAAACAGTAGTACATTGTTTCACCATGTGAAACTACACTACATTGTTTCACATTAACAATATTGTGTTGTTTCACAATATTAAACAACACTTTAGTGTTTCACATCACATTTCACTTCAACTTTTGTTTTATTTTGTTTTCAAATTGTTAAACAACACTACACTGTTTCACCTTGTGAAACAACAATTTATTGTTGTACTTTAGCGACATCATATTATTTCACTATATGAAAGAACACTATATTGTTTCACAATGTGAAACACCACTACATTATTTCACATTAACAACATTGTGTTGTTTCACAATATGAAACAACATTTTAGTGTTTTACATCACATTTCACCTCACTTTTGTTTTGTTTTGTTTTTAAATTGTGAAACAACACTACATTGTTTCACCTTGTGAAACAAAATTTATTGTTTCACTTTAGCGACATTATAATTTCACAATATGAAATAACATTATATTGTTTCACCATGTGGAACAACAGTACATTGTTTCACCGTGTGAAACATAAAAGATTATTATCAATTAATGAAAATTAAAATATCTTATTATTATTACTTACAAATTATATTGCATAAATTTGAATAAAAATAAAATAATGATTGATTCTAAATTTTTTTATATATAAAAAAGGGAAGTGGAAAATAATGAAGAAAAAAAAATTACCATCACGTCCTTCCTTAATTATAAATGGAACATTAATTAAGGTTGTTAGATTTGAATGATTAGATGATTGAGATTGGTTCTTAAAGTTCTCAACATTTTTGTGGTTCTCATTTGATTACCGTCATATATATATATATATATATATATATATATATATATATATATATATATATATATATATATATATATATATATATATATATATAGGACGATAATCAAATGAAAACCATAAAATGATTGAGAACCTTCAGAACCAATCACAATCATTAATTGAATTTAATCTATGGCTATGAAAGGTGATGGCATTTTTGTAATACTTCTGAAAGTTTTACCTAATCTCACAACTACTTTTGAAGTTCCAAGGCATTTTTGTAATATTAGTGAGGTTTCAATTACATGCCCTAATTCCATCGTGTTCTCCATCCTCCCATTGTTGGTTCTTCCCCTTCTATGGTTCTACTCATATTTTTGTTATTTTTGTGAGATTGTAATGGATTCTAGCAAGTCATCGTTGTCTTCCTCACTTCGTTTCTTTTTCAGATCACTTGTTCGTGAACATAAAAACGTATAAATGGGCGACTCCTTTGTTGAAGATCAACATAAACAGAGCTTAGATTAGGTTACGACAACGGTGGAGGAGAAGAACAGAAACGGCAGTGGCGTAAATGGGTGTGAAAATATTATTTAATCTCTCTTGAAGATTAACAAATTCAAGGCTTCTGGGTTCAATCTGTTCTCAAGCTATTCTCTCTTGAAGATCAATAAATTCAAGGTTTCTGGGATTTAATGGTATGTCTCCATTTTTTTCCCATTCTCTTCTAATCAATTTCAATTTTTCGAATCGAAATTCGAATTTTCGGTTCCTGATTGCGATTAATTTGGGGTTTTTTGTTTCCAGAATCAGATCGTTAAGGGACCAGAGAGCAACGATGATGAGAAGTCCGATAAGCTCAAAGTCAAGAAGGCAATCGAGAAAGGTAACATGGACGGAGCACGATTCACGAATCTCCATTCCTTATCCTTTAAGTCGCCCATATCCGAATCTAAGCATGTCGGTGATTTTAGACATAAATTTTATTTGATTTCATTAGGTGAAAATAGATTATAGATGAAATTTTTGTTTGATTTTATGTGGTGAATTAAGATATACATTAACTTATGTTTGGATTTCATTAGTTGAAATAACATATTTATGAATTGTGATTTATTTCATGTGGTGAAATAAAGTTACTGTGTGTTTCATATGGTGAATCCGCGTGTTTTATATGATGAATGAACTTGTATGTTTCATCTGGTGAATCTTGTTACCAAAATGACGATTATGTCATTTTCATGTGGTAAAACAACTTTTAATTAAAACCATTGGATCTTTTCATGTGGTAAAACAACTTTTAATTAAAGCCATTGGATCAAAACAAAATTACGACTTATACCGGTTCTCACGGTTCTCAAATTTTTTTTGGTTCTCACATGATTTAACCCCTATATATTCTCACATGATTTAACCCCTATATATATGTGTATATATATACACACTAATAGGGAAAGGGCCAAAACCGGCGAAAATTTTCGGCTAAAGTCAAAGGAGTCAAACGCTGTTGACTTTCTCCGGAAATCGGCCGGAATATTTTTTTTCTTTTTTTCCAAAATTAATAATATGTTTTTCCATCAGATATCCTGTGGATTCCCAACCGATTTTTTTTAATTATTTCAAATTAGAGAAAATTAAATAAATATTTCCGGCGAATAATAATTAATTAAAATCCACCGGAAATCCGCAGGAATATTTAATTAATTTTTTCTTATTTTCTCCCAAAAAAATAAACAATTTTAAATAAAAATAAAAAATCCACCGGAAAACTGCCGGAAAAATTAAAGAATTTCCCGCGGATTTTTTATTTTTAAAAAAAATAAATAAATAAAAATTTGCCGGTAATCCGCCAAAAAATGTTTAATTAATTTTTTTTCCTTTCTCTCCGAAAAAAATTAAACAATTATAAAAAGAAATAAAAATCTGCCGGAAATCCGCCAGAAAAATTAAAGAATTTCCGGCGGATTTTTTTTAAATAAGAAAAATACAAAAATCCGCCGGAAATTCTTTAATTTTTCAGTCGATTTTTTTAAATTATCTTTTTTTTAACTTTTTCTCCACAAATGGATCAATTTGGGCTTTAATGGGTCCACTTGGTCTTTAATGGATCTAATCGGCTTTAAGGGATCCATTTGGGCTTTAATGGATCGGTTGGACTTTAATTGATCCACTTGGGCTTTAATTGATCCATTTGGGCTTTATAGGATACATTTGGGCTTTAATAGATCCATTTGGGCTTTATTGGATCAGTTAGGCTTTAATTGATCCACTTGGGCTTTAATGGATCCACATGGGCGTTTATAGATCGGTTGAGATTTAATGGATCCACTTGGGCTTTAATGGATTCATTTGGGATTTAAGGGGTCTATTTGGGATTTAATGGATCCACCTAGGCTTTAATGGACCCATTTGGGATGTAATGGATCTAATCGGCCTTAATGGATCCAATTGAGCTTTAATGGATCCAGTTAGGCTTTAATGGATCCACTTGCGCTGTAATAGATCGATTGGGGTTTAATGATGTAATGGATCTAATTGGCCTTAATGGATCCAATTGGGCTTTAATGGATCCTCTTGGGCTGTAATGGATCGATTGGGCTTTAATGGATCCATTTGGGCCTTAATGGATCTAATTTATGCCTTAAGGGATCTATTTGGGCCTTAAGGGATCCATTTGGGCCTTAAGGGATCCATTTGGGCTTTAATGGATCCATTTGGGCCTTAAGGGATTCATTTGGGCTTTAATGAATCGATTAGACTTTAATTGATCCACTTGGGCTTTAATGGATCCACATGGGTGTTTATGGATAGGTTGGGTTTTAATGGATCCACTTGGGCTTTAATGGACCCATTTGGGCTTTAATGGATCCAGTTGGGCTTTAATGGATCTAATCAGCTTTAAGGGATCCATTTGGACTTTAATGGATCCATTTGGGCTTTAATGGATCTGTTGGACTTTAATTGATCCACTTGGGTTTTAATGGACCGTGTTGGGCTTTAATGGATCGTGATGGGCTTTAATGTATCGTTTTAGGCTTTAATGTATCGTTTGGGCTTTAATGGACCGTTTTGGGCTTTAATGGATCGATTGGGGCTATCATTGATTCCAACTGGACTTTTATAATAATGATAATGATAATAAAAATAATAATAATAATAATAATAATAATAATAATAATAAATAAATAATAATAAATAATAACAATAATAATAATAAGAGTAAATTAGATGATTGATCCCTGTGGTTTATACAAAATTGCACTGTGCGTCCCTAATTTGAAATAAGTATGGAAAACGTACCTGCGGTTTACATTTTCACACGCCTTTGGTCTCTTTGTCCTAACACCGTTAGATGATCATGTTAAGTAGGTTAAGCAGGAGGACAATTTAGTCATTTCATAATTCTTTTTATTTTCTATTAAAATTACAAGGACCAAGAATGTAATTTATTAACAATAAATATTTATTTATTTTCTTTTAAAACTACAGGGACTAAGAATGTAATTTAATAATACATGGCCCCACTTAAATCGACCACCATCCATATTTTTTTCTCTAATCTGAATCATAGACATAAACCACATATATATATATATATATATATATATATATATATATATATATATATATAGGGTACGTTTCTTTTGCAAACCAAGCAATTTGTACAAACTATGCAAAGTTTATCAAAAGAAATCATACCAAACTTTATATATATATATAAAGTTTGGTATGCGAAGAAGAGTAGTCGGCAAAGATGATGTTCGGTAATCGTGAGGCTTACCGAAAAGGAAAGTATGCCGAAAGAAAGACAACATATTAGACCTGGTAAACGTGTCGTGTCGGGTTCAAAGTTAAACGGGTTGAGATTGTCTAACCCTAACCCGACACGTTTAATAAACGGGTCAGCAAATCTCAACCCTAACCCGACCCGCCTAACCCGACATGACCCGCCTAACCCGTTTAACCCGTTTAACATTTATAAAATTAAAAATTAAAAATAAAAAATTTACAAAAAAATACAAATCCAAAATTCAAATGAAAGCATTAGAAATCCAAATTTTATAGTTCAAACTTATAAGTTATAACCAAATCTAAAACAATAAAAAGAAAACTTATAATATTAATATATATATATATATATATATATATATATATATATATATATATATATAAACAGGTTATTCGGATCATTTCCGAGTTGAAATTTCTGACCCTGACCTTACCCGTTTAAATTGCGTGTCGTGTCGTGTCAACCCGTTTACTTAAATGGGTTGAAATGTATTACCCAAACCCGTTTATTTCATGTCGACTTCGTGTCGGGTTAGCGTGTCATGTCATGTTTTGTCAGGTCTACAACAGATTGAGATTTCGGACTCGTTACCGAAGAATGCGAGATGTCGGTAGAGAATGCAAAATATATATGCATTTTTTTAACACAAAATTTAACATACCTAAAGATCCAACAAGGAAGTTGAATCTGGTCTTATCCAGAGGTTTAGTGAAGAGATCTGCAAGCTGAAGGTCGGTAGGAATGAAATGAAGTTCAATATCACCTTTAGAGACATGATCTATGATAAAATGATACTGAATATCAATATGCTTTGATCTTGAATGTAGCACAAGATTGTTAGCAATGGCTATGGCACTGGAGTTGTCTCATAGTGTGTATGATGTTTGATCTTAGCAAAGTTCAACATGTGGTCAGAGATCTGCATCTTGAGAATAAATTCCAAAGAATAGAGAATTGGATGTTGTTTGAAAGGTGTGGAGTCTATGTCATCACTGTAGACAGAGCTTATCATGAGTACTACCTGGTGGATAAAATCTATGATCATAGCAAAGCCAAGTTGCAAGGTATGTTGAATGCAAAGCTGATATGTTCAAAGGATTCAGAAATAGCCAGGATATTATCAATCAAAGTCTGGGACTGGATCCAAATCTGGGAAACTGAGAAGAAGTGTTGAAAGCATCATGAAGACCTCATAATAAAGAACTTAACTTCCCATTCTGAAAAGTTAAGTTAGGGGGAGATTGTTGGGTCTGAATATGCTAAGGATGGATACTACTGCTAGTTGAAAGGTATTACTACTGCTTGTAATTTTAATACTGCTAGTAGAATTAATACTGCTTGAAAAGTTAGTGCTGCTACTTGAATAGTTAGTACTGCTTGGAGAGTTAGTACTGCTAGTAGTTAGTACTGCTAGTGGGCTTTAAAACAAGGAATTGATCTGAGAAAAATTAACAGACCAAAGCCTTGTTTTATCCGTGGCAAGTTAAATCATCTAGCCAAACACTGTTATTTCAATCCTATCAACCAAAGGATCACTTTTCAAAGAAATATACAAAATCCTGTTGGTTATAGGAAGCAGATAAAGAATCATAAGACTGAGAATAGTGCACCTGTAAAATCTCATGCTCAGAATAAGTTTGCTATTTCAAAGAAAAATACTCCTAATAAGCCCAGGAGTAACTTAAAGAAAAAGAAAGCAAACAACTTTGTCCAGATTTGGGTTCCAAAAGTAAAGAAATTTGTTAGTACTGCTACTTCAAATAGTACTACTGACAGAAATAATGCTGCTGCAAGCAATACTACTGCTAACCCAGTTAGTACTACTAACAAAGTTAGTATTGCTAAACCACTTAGTACTGCTAATGATGTTATTACTGCTAACAAAGTTAGTACTACCAATCAAGTTAGTACTGCTTCCAGTGACAGACCCATTATTGTGACAAAGTATTCAAGCAATAAGATTTCTCAGTATGATAATCTCATCCAATCTGAATATGAATATGTTGATGAGAATGGAAAACCCAAGACCACTTTGGCTTGGGTTCCTATTAAAAACTAACTGCTTTATTAAATGTGCAGGGCAACCAACAACTCAAGGGAAGGAGCATTTGGCATGTTGATAGTGGTTGTTCCAGGCACATGACAGGTAACATGACCTGCCTTCAAAACTTCAAAATAATTGATGGAGGACATGTTGCTTTTGGTGATAATCCAGCAGGTGGAAAAATAAGTGGAAAAGGTAATGTGTCAAAAGGTAAGATGATCTTTGAGGATGTATACTATGTTGAGCAATTGAGATACAACCTGTTAAGTGTATCACAGGTCTGTGACAAGAAACATAACATATTATTCAATGATACTGAATGTATTATCCTTGCTCCAGGGTTCAAGGTAGTTGATGAAAGTATGATACTACTTAGAACTCCTAGAAAGGACAATGTTTATTGCTTAGACTTGGAGAGTGTAGTTTCTGATTCATCTCTAAATTGTTTATTTTCAAAAGCTTCAGTAGATGAATCATCTCTTTGGCTCAGAAGGATGTGTCACATGAACTTTAAAACAATGAACAAACTTGTGAAAAACAACCTTGTAAGAGGTTTGCCACAAAAGGTTTTTTCATGTGATGATCATTGTGTTGCATGTCTTAAAGGCAAACAACAAAAAACTTCTCATAAGTCCAAAGAGATAAATACAATCTCTTCACCTCTCAATTTACTGCATATGGATTTGTTTGGCCCTACAAATGTGATGAGTATTGGTAAGAAATCCTACTGCTTGGTTATTGTTGATGATTTCTCTAGATTCACCTGGGTCTATTTTCTGAGGACAAAGGATGAGACAAGTGGACTGATCAAATTCTTTGTTCTTAGAGTTTAAAACCAAACAAATCTAAGAGTCAAAGTCATTAGGTCTGATAATGGAACTGAATTTAAAAACAATGACCTAAACAACTTTTGTGAGGAAAAGTGCATTGAGAGACAATACAGTGCTCCTAGGACTCCTCAAGAAAATGGTGTTGCTGAAAGGAGAAATAGGACTCTGATAGAAGCTGCTTGATCTCTGTTGGCAGATTCAAAACTTCCAATTACTTTTTGGGCAGAAGCAGTTAATACTGCCTGCTATGTTCAAAACAGAGTTCTGGTAGTAAAATCTCAAGACAAGACACCATATGAGCTTTTTAAAAAAAGAAGAAACCTTTTATTGGATTTTTCAAACCATTTGGGTGTCCTTGCACAATTCTCAATACCAAAAATCACTTAGGCAAGTTTGACAGCAAAGTTGAGGATGGGTTTCTTGTTGGTTATTCATCTCAAAGTAAGGCCTACAGAGTTTTTAACACCTCTTCTAGGATTATTGAGGAAAGCGACAATGTCAAATGCAATGAGAACACACCAAATCAACTTGGTTCAGGTCCTAATTGGCTATTTGACATTGATTTACTAACTAATTCTTTGGGTTTCAGTAATGAGCATAATGCAGGAAGAGGGACAGAACAGGTACAAGTACAAATACAAGAGTTTGTGTTGTTCCCAACACCTACTGCTGATCCTGTTGAATTATGTGACCAAGATAAGAAAGAGTCTTCAGATTCAAAGGACACTGAACCAGATCAGAATGAAGAGGACAGAGGTGAAAAGGAAGATCAACCTTCAGATTCAGGAATCAAAGGTCCTGAGATTCCATTTTTGGAAGAGAATGACACAGATGATGATTCTTCAGTATATGGGGGAAGCACTCCAGAAAAGAATGACACCAATCTTGAAGTCAATCTTAATAAAGAGGCTGTCAATGCTACAAGAACTCAGAAGAATCATCCTCCTCAATTAGTGATTGGTGACATCATTTCTCCAATGATCACAAGGCAACAAAGCAAGATAGGGGGATTGAAAGGCCTACAATCAGGTTTATTATCTTGCTTTCTATCCCAGGTTGAACCCAAAAAGGCATATGATGCAATGAAAGATCCAAGATGGATAGAAGCAATGCAAGAGGAGCTACTGCAGTTTGTACTGCAAGATGTATGGGATCTGGTGGATCTTCCAAAAGGACACAGAGCAATTGGCACAAGATGGATCTTCAGGAACAAGAAAGATGAGAGAGGAATAGTAATAAAGAACAAAGCCAGACTAGTGGCACAAGGGTATACTCAAGAAGAAGGTATTGATTATGAAGAAGTATTTGCACATGTGGCCAGGATAGAGGCAATCAGGCTATTTTTAGCCTATGCTTCTTTCATGAAGTTCAGAGTCTACCAGATGGATGTAAAGAGTGCTTTTCTGTATGGAAGAATTGAAGAAGAAGTGTATGTCTGTCTGCCTCCAGGATTTGAGAATCCAAATTATCCTGACAGAGTATACAAATTGAAGAAGGCACTCTATGGGCTACATCAAGCACCAAGGGCATGGTATGACACTCTGTCTACCTATCTCTTGGAAAATGGTTTTCAAAGAGGAATCATAGACAAGACTCTGTTCATTCAGAGGAAGAAGAAGGACATCCTAATAGTGCAAATCTATGTGGATGATATTATCTTTGGATCCACAAAAGATCAAATGTGCAGAGATTTTGAAGATTTGATGCACAAGAGATTCAAGATGAGTTCTATGGGTGAACTTACCTTCTTCCTTGGCCTACAAGTTAAACAGAAGAAAGATGGGATATTTATAAGTCAATCCAAGTATGTGCAGGACATTCTTAATAAGTTTGGATTCTCAGATTCAAAGCCTGCAAGCACACCCATGGAGACACACAAACAGATCACTGCAGATCTTGAGGGGGAGGATGTGGATGTTCATCACTACAGATCCATGATTGGCTCCCTCATGTATCTCACTGCTTCAAGACCAGATATCATGTTTTATGTTTGTGTGTGTGCAAGATTTCAAGTAAGGCCTAAGCAGTCACACTTTCAAGCAGTCAAGAGGATATTCAGATATCTCAAAGGTCAACCTAGATTAGGTGTTTGGTATCCTCATGAATCACCATTCGACCTACTTGCTTATTCAGACAGTGACTTGGGTGGTGCAAATTTAGATAGAAAGTCAACTTCAGGGGGATGTCAGTTTTTGGGTGCAAGACTAGTGTCATGGCAGTGCAAGAAATAAACCACAATATCCACCTCTATAACAGAAGCAGAGTATATAGCTGCTGCAAGCTGCTGCTCTCAAGTACTATGGATTCAGAATCAAATGTTGGACTATGGTATGACTTTTCTTCACACTCCAATCTTCATAGACAACAACAGTGCTATTAGCATTGTTAATAATCCTGTCAAGCACTCCAAAACAAAGCATATAGAAATCAGGTACCACTTTATCATAGACTGTAATGAAAAGAAGCTCATTCAGGTTGTGAAAGTCCATACAAGTAACCAATTTGCTGATCTATTCACCAAAGCTTTTGATGTGGGTAGATTCACATTTTTGGTTACAAGTGTGG
This sequence comes from Arctium minus, assembly GCA_954870635.1. Taxonomy (NCBI): domain Eukaryota; kingdom Viridiplantae; phylum Streptophyta; class Magnoliopsida; order Asterales; family Asteraceae; genus Arctium; species Arctium minus. The sequence continues at coordinate 40,924,933 of OX941082.1, forward strand.
GCATGATAAACTCTGAATAAGACTCCTTTGATCTGCTTTATGAACCATTTCTGTATAGACTCCTTCCTGTCTACTTTACCATATTGTATTGTACATGGTGCTACTAACCTTGTGTGTTCAAGTGTTTCAGATTTCTTAAATTGAATACTTGGTACTCCTGGTTAAGTTAATGCTGCTCTCTATATTACTCATGTTGACTTTTCAAAAATGGTTAAGTATGGTTACTACTGCTAGGTGGTTTATACTGCCAGTGCAAAGTTACTACTGCTTACCTTATTTATACTGCTAATCAGTGTTACTACTGCTGGTATGTGTTAATACTGCTAGTCTGTGTTAATACTGCTAGTCTGTGTTAATACTGCTAGTCCGTGTTAGTACTGCCAGTATGTGTTACTACTGCTAATATGAGTTAATACTGCGAGTTAGTTAATACGGCTAGGGTACTTAGTACTCTTCTAACTGAAACCCTCCACCTATAAATACCCCTGTGTGACCGCCAAAATACAAACGGCTCTTTGAACTTCCATTGCGTCTCTTTCTCTCTCTCTCTCTCGATTTCTTGCTTACCAGTGTCAACCCTAGTCACGATTCGAACGCTAGAATTAATCAAGACAATGGCAGGACGAGCATTCTTTGATGAACACAACGAGCTCGCCATGTTGCAGAAACCAAAGCAAGCTGAAGGTTTCCATGCCATAGTGGATTTCCTCAAATCCTCACACATCGCCCACGCTCTAACTGTCAATCCCACAATCTATGTGGAACATCAAAGACAGTTCTGGGCCAATGCTATCATTCACTCCGAACAAGGAACTCAGGTCATTCAAACAAGGGTATGTGATAAACCCCTGACCATCTCAGAGGAGTGTATTCACATCCATCTACGCTTAGATGATGCCTCAGGTATAACCTCTTTACCTAAGGAAGATCTTTTCCACACTCTTAGTAATATGGGGTATGAAGGTCCCACTGATGTATTCAAGTTTTTCAAGAACAGATTTTCACCACAGTGGAGATTTTTTGTTCATACCCTACAACATTGCATTTCACGAAAAACAACTGGATTGAGTGAGTTTAGCAGTATCTTAGCTTATGCTTTGGTCTGCTTAGCTACCTCTAGAAAGTTTAATTTCTCACAAATGATTTTCAATGATTTTATGTCAAACCTGGATACCAAATCCAAAAGCTTTTATATGTATCCTAGGTTTGTACAAGAGATTATACTAAAGGAATTGACGGATTTACCCTCTTTTCAAGAGGTGTATGTACCAAAACCTCCCAAAGGGAAGGTATTCTCAAACATGAAAAGGCCCTCCAAGGACTTTTCTGGCCAAGACACCCCATTGTTCTCTACAATGATGGGTGTGTCACATAACCATGGTGAGGCATCAGTGTCAAAGCCCTCATCAGACAACCAAACTGATGACCTACCCACACCACTCATTTCTAGTAATCCTCCTCAGATTCCTATAGAAAAGCCCACATCCCCTATCACCAAAATTTATATAAGGAAAAAGGTACAGAAGGTTCCTTCCCTTCTTGTACCTTCACCTCCACAGCCTTCAAGCCCTCTAATGGAGCATTCTCCATTAGAGAATATCGATAGGGAAACCACATGGGTGTCTCCCAACCCCAAGAAGGTGCTCACTAAGGAGCAGGTTGAGCATGTGGGCAGTGAGGCTCACACTACTGACTTTGCACAAAGTGCAGGGCAGGACATTGTGAACATCCCTAAGACCTTCCCCACGGCAACTTTGGGTGAGCAATCATCCAAAGGTCCCAGGTGCCAAGAAACCAAGGGGGTAGAGGGTGCTTCTGCTAGGCAGAAGACCTCTACTAAAAGATCCAAGGATCCTTCAAGGGTGGTCAACACACCCAAAGGAGGTGAGGACAGATATAACTATGAGGAATTGATGGAAACTATGGGCAATATCAATCTTGATGTCCTCAAACAGGGTGCTGATATAGAGGAGATGAAACTGGTGATCCTGTCTCAACAAGTGCATATTACCAAACTAAAGAAAATGGTTCTAAGGTTGATGCAGAAAAAGAAAAGAAAGCAGTATGTATTGAAAAAAAGGGAAGATGCTTTCAAGAAGGGGGAGAGTAAAGCTGAAGAAGAAAAGCAAAGCTCTGTTGACATGGAATCAAAGTTTGAGGGGGAGTTGGGAACAGAAGCAGAAAGTAACAAAGCAGCAGAAACAGTTAAACTAGCAGCAGAAAAAGCAAAAGAAGTAGAAACCACACCAGCAGCAATAACTACTACACCAGAAGTAGTAACAACAGAAGTAGAAACAGAGAAAGCTGTAAAAGAAACAGGGCTGACTATTGAAGAAATAGCAATTGCAGAGACTTTATTAAAGGCAAAGACTGACACTCCCAAGGCCACTCAAAAGGCTAAGGGAGTGGTCATTAAAGAAGAAGGAGCATATCAGAGAAAGAAAAAGATCAGTGTGGAGGATGCAAAGAAGAAGGGAAAGTAAAAGATGGTTGAATCTAAGCAACCATTGAAGAAACAGAAACAGATTGAGTTGGATGAAGAAGTGGCCAAAAAGCTTCAAGAAGAGATGGAAAAGGAGGAAGAAATGCAATCTGCCAAAGACAGAGAGCTTGCATTGGATATGGCCAAAAAGTTGAATGAAGAATATCAAAGAAGTTTAAAGCCTGCTGTTGTTAAGAAAGTAATAAAGAGAGCTGTTGTGCAAAGGCAAAGAAAGTGTTCAAAGACATTTTTGGCAAACCAAGAGAGGAGGAAAATGATAAACTTCCTAAAAGGAGCTCTTGGAATTCCTGAAGGAATGTTTACCAACATGCCCTATGGTAGGATAGAGGAGCTGTATACAAAGAAGATGGCCAATCTGAAAGGGGACTCCACTCAAAGGGAAGAAGCTGAAAGGAAGATGAAAGAGAGGCATGATCTCAACATACAACAACCCTTCTCAAAAAGTGAAGAAGGAACTCCGGTCAAGGAAAAGAAAGAAGAAAAGAAAGAAGAGACATTGGCTCATCAAATTGGAGTAATCAAAAGAAAGAAAATAAATGCCACCAAGCCAAAGGTAAAAAGGGCAAGAATTGAAGAAGAAAGAGCAGAAGCAGAAGCAACTGTTGCACCTTCAACAGAGCCAGAACAGAATCCAGAGCAGTCCAATCAACAATCAAATGAGCAGTTTGACTTGTACATGACGGTGACAGATAAAGATCCAGTACAAGCTGATCCTATTTCTATGAAAGCACCAGAAATAATCTTTTGGGATATTCTGAAGAACAACAGGAAAGAATACTTCAGATTCAAAAGAATGGGTGATCAGTTTGAAGTGTATGCAACTTGGGGAAAAATCATCAGAAGCTGTTCCATATCAGATTTAGAAGAAATGTTCAAGATTGGAATGAGCTTGTATGAAAAGGTCTTGACAGGTGAAGAAAGAAGCTTAATAAGATTAGCCATGGAGTACTTATGTATGATGTTTGATCCTAACAAAGTTCAACATGTGGTCAGAGATCTGCATCTTGAGAATAAATTCCAAAGAATAGAGAATTGGATGTTGTTTGAAAGGTATGGAGTCTATGTCATCACTGTAGACAGAGCTTATCATGAGTACTACCTGGTGGATAAAATCTATGATCACAGCAAAGCCAAGTTGCAAGGTATGTTGAATGCAAAGCTGATATGTTCAAAGGATTCAGAAATAGCCAGGATAGTAGTCAGAAGAATTATCAATCAAAGTCTGGGACTGGATCCAAATCTGGGCAACCGAGAAGAAGTGTTGAAAGCATCATGAAGACCTCATAATAAAGAACTTAACTTCTCATTCTAAAAAGTTAAGTTAGGGGGAGATTGTTGGGTCTGAATATGCTAAGGATGGATACTACTGCTAGTTGAAAGGTATTACTACTGCTTGTAATTTTAATACTGCTAGTAGAATTAATACTGCTTGAAAAGTTAGTGCTGCTACTTGAATAGTTAGTACTGCTTGGAGAGTTAGTACTGCTAGTAGTTAGTACTGTTGAAGATTACTACTGCAAGCATAGTTAGTACTGCTCAAGGATTAATACTGCTGAGGATGTTAATGCTGCAAGATGATTAATACTGCTAAAAGAATATTAGTGCTGCTTCTAAAGATAAAGAAGACTTGAAGATAAAGATGAGCTGGAGATAAGGTTGAAGATAATTATGGTATTGATGCTGAAGATCAATTTTATTTTGATAATTATCTTGTAATCAACTTTGTATATATAGTATGGAAGTCTTTGTTAGAATTAACTATTATTCATATGTTTTGTTTAGAGAGAATTAACCTCAAGAATAGTTTAGATCCTTTCTATAGAGAAGTATAGAACGTCTGTTGAGCCTGTTCAACAGATTGAGGTTTTGTGTGTAATCATCAAGTTGAATTAATATAAACTTATGATTTGAGTTTTTATATACTGTTCCATTGATTTTCTGTTAAAGTGTTTTTCCGCAACTTCTTTAACATAAGTTTCTGAGAGTGTTATTTAAATTCTTGTTTGATTTTCGATCCTGACAATGGAAGAGCAATTTTCAAAATTAAACTTCTTTAGTAGGTCACGAATATATTTCCTTTGGTTTATGAAAATTCCTTCAGAAGTTTGTTTGATTTGAAGATCGAGGAAGAATGTTAGCTCACCCATCATACTCATCTCATATTTACTTGCCATGAGAGAGGCAAACTCCTGACAAAGAGATTCATCAGTAACACCAAAAATGATGTCATCCACATAGATTTGCACAAGAATTATATTACCTTTGGTTTTCTTGAGAAAGAGAGTGTTGTCAATTTTACCTCGGGTATATTTATTGGAGAGAAGAAAGTCTGATAAGGTATCATACCAGACACGAGAAGCTTGTTTCATACCATTGAGAGCTTTATCTAGTCTGAACACGTAGTCAGGATGAGCTGGATCTTCAAAACCTGGAGGTTGTTTCACATAGACTTCTTCACCCAGTTCTCCATTTAGAAAGGCACTTTTAACATCCATTAGAAATACTCAGAAGTTCTTGTGAGCAGCATGGGCTAGAAAAATTCTTATTGCTTCTAGTCTAGCAACAGGAGTGAAGGTTTCATCATAATCAATCCCTTCCTCCTGTCGGTATCCTTGAGCAACAAGCCTGGCTTTGTTTCGAATATCAGTACCTTCTTCATCCATCTTGTTTCTAAAGACCCACTTAGTTCCAATAATGGTCTTTCCAGAAGGACGAGGTACAAGTCTCTACACTTTGTTTCTCTCAAATTGGGAAAGCTCCTCTTGCATAGTAGTGATCCAACATGGATCGGCTAGAGCTTCTTCAATTTTCTTGGGCTCGATTACAGATAGAAAGTTTACGTTGAGGCAGATATTTCCAAAACCTCTTCCGGTTTGGACACCTGCTTGCTGATCACCGATAATTTGCTCAATAGGATGATCTTTGGTCTATTTAAGAGCTGGTGGGAGAGGTGCAGGAAATGGGCTTGGAGAATATGAGGTTGATGGATCAGTGGGAATGGTGTGAGTATGATGAAGAGGGGTCAAATGAGATGAAGGTTCGACATTAGTGTTAGGCTGAGAAATCGGTTCGGTAGGTGCAGCAGGTTCGGCAGAAGGTAAGAGTCCTGCCAAAATATGGTTAGAAGAAGATGCAGCTACCGAAAATGGAATATGGGGAGATCCTGCCGTCATAAGGTTTGAAGAATCTTTCCCTACACAAGAGGTGATCCATTCATGAAGTTCATTATCATCACAGGATATAGAGGATGATTTGAGATCATCAAACTTCACATGTATTGATTCATCAATACATTTTCTTTTAAGATTGTAGACTCTATAGGCTTTAGAAAAAGAAGAATAGCCCATAAAGATTCCTTCATCTGCTTTGGGATCAAATTTCCCAAGATGTTCTCGATCATTCAGGATAAAACACACACAACCATAAACGTGAAGAAAACTGATATTAGGTTTTCGGCCATGGAAAACTTCATAAGAAGTCTTGTTGTGTCTTTTCACAATGATGGATCTGTTTTGAGTAAAACAAGTTGTGTTCACAGCTTCAGCCCAGAAGTAGGTAGGAAGATTTGATTCACACAGCATAGACCTTGCAGCTTCACATAGAGTTCCGTTCTTTCTTTCCACCACACCATTTTGTTGTGGAGTTCTAATAGCTGCAAAGTTTTGTGAGATGCCTTTATCATTTAAAAAGGCATCTAAGGTAGCATTTTTGAACTCGGTGTTGTTGTCACTTCGGATAGATCGAACAAGTTGTCCATTCAGTACTTCAGACTTTTTGATGAAATTGATGATTTCTTCAGATGTATCACTTTTGTACCGGAGAAAAGATGCCCAAGTGTAACGAGTAAACTCATCAATAATCACAAGAATGTACCTTTTTCCATTTAGAATTGGTGTGCTGACAGACCCACATAGATCCATATGTAGCATCTAAAGTGGGGTAGTGATAGAAAAACACTGCTTCGATTTGAATGAGGACTTTGTCAGCTTGCCCTTTTCACAGGAGGCACATAGTTTTTCTTTGGCAAAAGAAATTTTCGACAGCCCTATAACCAGTTCTTTGTTGGAAAGAGCATTTAACGTCTTAAAGTTTAGATGAGAGAGATGTTTATGCTAGAGTCAGTTCTTCTTTTCTGAATCTTCAGAGATAAAACATATGCTCTTTTCATCTGCTGATTGATGAATCATGTTAATGACATATACATTGTCCTTTCTGAATCCAGATAGGATAATATGAAAGTTTCTGTCAGTAATGAGACAATCATCAATTCTGAAGATTACATAATATCCCAAATCACATAGCTGACTAATACTAAGAAGATTGTGCATTAGTCCTTCCATATAGGTGACTTTATTGAAGGTGATAGAACCATTAGAAAGAGTTCCATAACCTTTAGTGGAACCACGAGAGTTGTCACCAAAAGTTACGGTTGGTCCTTTGTCATTCACATAGTTTATAAGAATAGATTTGTTCCCGGGCATATGTCGTGAACATCCACTATCAAGATACCATGTATGATGATGCCCAATGACCTATTGGATGAATATTTGATTTCTTTAGTTTCACAGATTTGGGAATTAACTCTATTGGATGAATATGAGATTTACCTTTTGAAGAAGGCGTAATCTTTCTTTTTGTAGGAAGGTCAATAGCAACAACCTTTCCTTTTTCAAGAAAAGAAGGTTTCTTAGAGGAAGAGGAAGAGGAAGAAGCTTCTTCAAGATTCAAGGTTTTAAAGAGATCATAAATAGGTTTAACAAAATCATTTAAGTCTTGATCTTCTTGAGGGTGAGGTTTGGATTGCTTGGCAGAAACAAAGATTCCAGAATTTCCTGAGTCAGTGTTTGTGCACTCAGGAGAGTAGGAGGTAAGTTTAGAAAAGGAAGGAGGATTTTGAGAAGAAAAAGGAATGTCTTGGGAAGATGTATAATCAACATCTTCTTTCCAATAGCCAAGCCCAAACTTGTCATCACCTATTATTTGGTCTTTGAAAATCTTTTCCAAGTTTTTCGAGGAAGTGTTCCATTTATTAACAGTCTCTTGTTCCTTTTGAAGGCGTTTGAACAATTTATTCTTTTCTTTAGCCAAAACAAAATTAATGGTTTTTAAATCTTCTAGCTCATCTTTCATTTTATCAAAAAGATTTAGCTTATAAAGACAAACTTGAAGTTGAGAAGAAAGAGACTTTATTTGAGCAATGGCTCTTTTCTTAGCATCTTTTTCGTTATGATAAAGTATAGTCAACGAGTCATATGCTTCAATCTTTTCGTCGTCAAAGAGAGAGTAGAAGGGATGTACCTAAGAGGAGGAAGAGGAACACTCAGCCGAGAAGTCCATCCTTGAGCTGGAATCTTTGATCTCATCATCAAGTTTTGCCATAAGACATTTACTTGAAATTTCTTTCTCACTGTCTGAAGTAGGCTCATCAGCCCAGTCAAGAGTTTCAGCCATCAACCTTTTCCCTTTTCGGTGAGAATTTACATTCCTTTCCTTTTCCCTTTTGTATTTAGCTTTATACTTCTCAGCTTTGTCAGAAAGATCTTTAAAAGATGAGGAAGAGGAGGATTTTCGAGGATGAGATCTACCAGTAGAGATAGATCTGAACTTTCTTCCCTTAGAAGAGTTGGAGGAGTTGGACTTAGATTTCCTAGGAGGATTGCTTCTACACTCAAAAGCGAAGTGGCCTTTCTTACCACAAGCATAACATTCCTCCTTGGATTTGTCTACAAAATTTCTAGAGGAAGAAAGAAATTTTCTGTTGGCCTTGAATCGGTTGGAAGAAGATTTGTTTCTAAATTTGGAGAAGTTAGCAAGCATGCTCATTTCCTCCGTCATTTGATCGGTAGAGGTATCTTCACCTTCATCATCGACTTCACTCAGATAAGCATCCGAAAGGTGATCCGAGTCATCATGACTCTCTCTCTCTCCGAATCATCAGAAGGATAGGTTATACGGGGAATACACACAGATTTCTTGGAAACATCACTGATAAGAGCCATACAAGGGGCTTTTATCTCTTTGATGATGGTTTTCCTTTGAATGCGAGCTTGCTCGTAGTTAAAGAAGGTTCCATAGAGAGCAGTAAGAGGAAGACTTTCCAAATCCCTAGTTGTCTTAATACAAGTACTGAGGTTTTCCCAGAAGTCTGGAAGACCGTCCATGAACTTGCACAATATTTCCTCATTGTCATAAAGTTTTCCCAGAAGTTTGAGGTCATTGAGAAGACTATTAAAACGATTATAATATTTAGAGAGAGATTCTCCCTTTTCATGAGAGAAGAGTTCATATTTTCGAACAAGAGAAATTTTCTTACTTTTCTTTACTTCATCTGTACCTTCGTACAGAACACATAGGGTGGACCACATTTCCTTGGCAGTGTTAAGATTTACCAGGGAGTGATACACTTCATCTGGAAGAGATTGAGCGATAATTGCTCGAACCTTGGAGTCAAGCCCAATAGTGCGCTTGTCTTCCTCAGTGTAGTCCTTAGGCCTTTTCTGAACATATCGACTAGTAGCAGAGGTTCTTTCCTCGTCAGAAGAGTCATCGGAAACTTGACAGAGAGAATCTTTTTCTTTATCTTTGTCTTTAGGAGTTTTGACAAATTTGTCCCAGACTTTAGGGACAAGGGGCCCTTCACGAAGTACAGTCAGATAACGACTGTCGGCCCCCTCTAGGAATAGCATCATTCGACTTTTCCATAAAGAAAAGTTGTTCGGATTGAACCTAGGAGGTTTGACAGTCGAGCCATTGTTAGGGGTGTAAATGATGCGAGTCGAGCTCGAGTATCATTATACTCGACTCGAACTCGAAAGCTAATACTCGACTCGAAAACTCGCGAGTAGTGAAAACCCAAGCTCGACTCGAACTCGAAAGATAATACTCGAGCTCGAACTCGTTTTAAGCTCGAATCAAAGCTCAAGCTAGAACTCGTTTCAAGCTCGCTCAAACTCGAACTCATTTCAAGCTCAAACTCAAACTAATTTTAAGCTCAAACTCAAACTAGTGCTCGTATTCAATCATTTAAAAATTCAATGTGTTTATATTTGTTTATGTTTGTTTAATTAAAATTGTAAACAAACATAAAAAACTAGTTGCACCCACTTCCATAGGTACCAACAATTTTTTTTGTCTAACTTCAAGCCAAAGGGCTCAAGCCACTAGACACAATAGAAAGGCTATGCCACAAAGGCTATGGAATGGCAAGAGAAAGAAAGGGGATCAGTCCTATTTATAGTTGAATGCAAAATCCCTAGATGGATTGTCCCACCAATGTGGGATGAGTTTTTAAGCAAAAGGAGGACAATTCTTATTTAAATAATGATACCCACAAGTCATATTATGTGTTATTACTTTTTTTTTGAAGAAAATGCTAGTAATTCTTTATTAATAAATATAAATATAATAATAACTATATTATTATTTTAATGTTTATTTCTTTAATATATGTTCTTTAGATTACTATTATAACTAAACAAACGCATATATATATATATATATATATATATATATATATATATATATATATATATATATATATAATATTCGAGTATCTCACGAGCTTATCGAGTCGAGTATCAGGTCGCTCGACTCGACTCGTTAGTATGTCGAGTCGAGCTCGAGTTCGAGTCTAGCCTATTCGAGTCGAGTGTTGACCGAGTCGATCTCGAGTAGCTCACGAGTTGTCTCGTCTCATTTACACCCCTAGCCATTGTCAAGGTGAAGAGAGTTTTGAGAAGACAAAGAATCAACTTTAGTGTTGGAAGGTGATGCCATGACGGATCTGGTTTATTATATTAAACCAACCGCTCTGATATCACTTGTTAGTCCCAAAGTTTGTAAACAAGGTTTAGAAGGGGGGTTGAATACAAAACCCAAAAATTTACTTAATTTTAATTCTTTATTGATATAAATATCAAGAATTACACTTAGGAAAACAAAGATTGTTGCGGAAGAAAATAGCTAAACTATTCTAACAATCTAGCACTTAGAACACTTTTCAACACAAAGACAAAAAGCTTAGAGAGAATACAAACTAACAACTTGCTAAAAATTTCACTTGGAAATTCTTGAGCTGAAAGCGTGAGTTGCATGGAGTCACATTCATCCTTTATATACTATCCAATGCATTGATTGCAAGACACTTGTCATCTGATGAGTGGATCCTTGGATATCTTCGATAAATTTTTGGATATTTGAAATGACTTATCAAGATAAAAAAGGTAACTTTTGTACTATGATAAGACAATATCCTAATATAATATACCTGGTACAAATATTTTTGAGATCTTGAAAAGAAAAAGTCTCAATCAAATCAGAACATAAGTGAATATCCTTTATGCAATAGAAGTTTCCATTCCCTATGTCAGAAGAACATTGGGAATGAGGATTTAACATAATAAGGTTTTTCCCGATCAATAAGTGATCGGCAGAGAGAAACTCCACCGAAGGATCGGTAGAAAGAATCTCTGCCGAAAGATTGGCAAAGAGATGCCAAAGAAAGGAGTTCGGCAAGGGATCCTTATGCCAAATAGAAGAAACATTGGCACAAGGAGTATCTGCCGAAAATATTGCTTCTTCGGCAGATGTAGCTCAGTCTTCTTGAAGTTCATCTTGATCCGCATCAGAGACTTGCTTCATGTTGAATTCGGTTGGTCTTCGATTCACCGATCTTTTAGAGCATAACTAAGCTATTACAAAGAACCATTAAATTTTCTAAGTATGAAGAATGTACAAACATTATTACAGATGAAGAATTACAAATCAAATGAGAGGTCATCTTCAAATCTTAGATGACCTAACAATAAGGTAACTTGTAACTTTAAGCAACTCAAGTACTTGGGGTTTTAAGCGTTTTTATAATAGATTTAAAACAATTTTGTTTTTCATCTTGTAAAAAAACTTTTCAAGTGAAAAACAAGTTTTAGTAATTCTCTCATTTTTATAAAACATGTTCGGTAACGATCCCGATTAGAGATTTAATAAATATCACTCGAGACTACCAATATTCATTTGTCGAAACGAAATCTTGAATAATTTGTTGGCGCACTTCTCAAGAAATATTCTTTAAGATCGGCATGGCATCCTCTTCGAGACATATAAGACGTGTTCCGAGATATCGACTTATTTAAACGAGGATGTTGCTTAACATGCACATTAGCAATACGATTAAATAATAACACATGTAGGTTTGTTTGGAATCATCAAAATAGAGATGTAATACTCTTGCACCAACAAATAGTAAAAATTGCATTATTATGGAATGTATTTTATCTTGATTCATATTTTTGTGGAACCTACTTGTTAAGTCTAAATATTTTATCAAGCAAAGAAGAACAAAGGGCATAAAGGTAAACCTGACCATATATACTCAAGAGATCAATTACTCAGGTTTTCAGGTACTAAATATTATTGTTCTTACTGCTGTACACATGATCATATCCACAAGACAAGTGATCATTACTGGTATGGTTCTTACTCTATAACCCCCACAAGAACTGCAACTAACATTTATGGACCCAAATACCAGTGGGTACCAAAGAAGAAAACTGATTCTGTGTTGCAGGCACCTCAAGTCAAGGGGAGTAAGAGAACCAAGGCTTTTGAACACAACAGTTCAAAACCCGTACTTCAAAGTTGAAAGATTATGGCTTCTAAGTACACAGCTTAGGACCCGTTCTTCAATGGAGTTTGACTTCTAAACACAACAGTTTAGGACTCGGATCTCAGCGATCAAAATACCTTACTCCTGTATTTTTGCATCCGATGGATATGACGGTCTACATCCCAAGAGAATTGATCTGATCTCTATCCTGTACTTTTTCACTGACAGATTTTACTGATATGATGGTCTACAATTCAAAAAGGAGTGTCTGATCTCTATCCTGTTTTAACTGACATATTTCAGATGCCTAATTTAAGGGGGAGTATAGGTGATGACTTCTGATTATTTCAGATCAGAACTCATTCTATAAAATGTTTTACTGCTTTCTGTCATTTTATTTTTTGAATAAATGATGTGAATAAAGTGGCTTCTGATCACATGACAGACCAGGACCCGTTTTTCAATGTTCAAAGAAGGTTATTATGCTAATATCCAAGGGGAGCTTAAAAGATTTAAATCATTCTTTCATGATTTGAGGGGGAGCTGAAAAGGTAAATATCTTCTGTCATAGATCTCTGATTGTTTGAAAGAAGAACAACTTTCAAACATGAAAAACAGTTTCTTAAATGTTCAAACCACATCTTATTCTCAAAAGATTTCATGAATTTAGAAGTATGCTTTTAAATGTTTTTCAAAATTTTGATGTTAATGTTTAACTGACCGTGTGTTTCTCAAGATCAATACTTGCGTATTATCTTATCCATATACTGTCAAGTATTCATACACACCGGTTCAGTACTTTATCAATTTGTTATTACCATGTCTCATAACGAACCAATTTTTCGATGGTAATACCCTCGTTTGAAATTCAAAGTTATTGAGCATCATTCATCTTTTTCATATTTGTGCTTTCATTGATATATTGTTTATATTCGTTCATATAAACAAATTTCAAATTCTTTGATACCCTACCCATTTCATTTGATCTGATTGATACATTGTCAGATTCTCAAAACAATTCTCTTGATTCATTTCTTTCATTCAATATCATTGTTTTGAGAAATCTTCAAAGTTCAATTGCTCAAATCTCATGAGCATACATTTTGACGATGTTATCATAATTCTTTGTGCTTAACTGCTCAGTTAAATTGTTGAGCAACCATGCTTTTTAGGACTTACATGGGATTCGTGTGTGAGCTTAAAAAGAACTTCCATGGATTCACGTCAACCAGTGTTTCCTACCCAGGAAGTTATCCTTGAGTGATTGAGGGGTGAGGGGTCAATATCAAAGAGTGGGGGAGATAACTCATCCGATTGAGTTATTCTCATTGTGTGGAGCGGTAAAATGAAAATAAGAGTTTGGTTAGAAGTGAGCATAAAGATAAAAAGAAAGAGGGTGTGAGATCAGAGTTAAAAGAATATCAGAACTCTGCACCTACCACTTTCTGAGACGGGCAGCCACATTTCTGATTGGTTCACCCCACCAACTCTTGCCAACTCTTGCATTAACCCCACCAACCACTCGTTTCTTTCTTAACAAAGAAATGTTTCATTTTCTTTGGGGACGCAACATATATGCTATATAATCTTCACTCGGAAGATTTAGATATTGAAAAAGAAGGAAACTTGCCCCACCTTCGAACCTCTTTCATGCACATTGAGTCCGTGTAATATTTGTTGCTGTCTCAACAGTTTACACATTTTGAGCCTTATGAAACACAATCATTGTGCTAAATTCTTTCATACACAAGCACGAGCACACAGAAAATTTGTTTTTCTGACAGAACATTCATAGATAAACCTTGTGTTTTCAATGATTGAATGGAAGTCCTGGGGAGTCTTCATCAAACCAGCTCCTTATATTGTACATTTGTTGTACACAGTAACTTTGCGTTACTGACAGGAATTCCTAACTGTTTCATTTGTTGATTCAGGGTTACCATGTTTATTATGTCTGAATTTGAAAAGATTCAGATATATACATTTCATGAATTGACGACTCTCAGATCAAAGTGCGCCGACTGTCAAAGGGGAGATTGTTATTTGAATACAAAGGGGTGATCAAAGTCTGTGCTGAAATTGATAAAGTTTTGATGATCATGATGCTCACAATCATCAAAAAGGGGGAGACAATTACAAAGATTCAATTTCAATAACATGAAGAGTTGTCAAAAGTGAAAAGTCTTGTGAAGAAATTCAAATGCTTCCGCTATTGCAAAGTTAAAAAAGTTTCTGAAGAAAGTTTGTTCAAAGTTAAATCAAGATGATTTGTTAAAGTTTGTTTTCTGAAGACAGTCCAGAGATCAAAGAGATGAAGATACAAGATCAAAGTTGTTTCAAAGTTTAAAGTCAAAGTTTCAAAGAAAAGTTTCAAGAATTCAGATTCGCGTTCAAGACTTGTTGACTTTCAAAGCTTCAAAGGAAAAAAGACTTTTCAAGATTCTTCAAAGGCTGAAAGACTGAAGACTGTTAAAGCTTCAAAGTTCAAAGATGTAAGAGACAAAAGCTGAAGAATCAAGAGCTGAAGATCAGTATCAACTTTTTATTAAATCTTGAATACAAAGGGGGAGATTGTTAAGTCTAAATATTGTATCCAAGATTTAATAGGAAAGTCAAAGATTTAAAAGTCAATATTGTCAAAGTCTTGTAAAAGTCAAAGTTGTATTTGGTTTCTTAGTTGTTAAGTCTTTGTTAGTTGGTTGTATAAATAGGTTTAGGCTTTGTAAGGTTTGTAACAAGAGAACTAAGAATCTGTAAGCACGTATTGTAATATCAGACTTGTGATTAATGGATTCAAGATCTACTTTCTCTCTCAAGATTCTCTCTCTAGTTCATGATCATATTAATGAGAATTGCTTGATATGTTTGGGATTTTATGATTAACACTACTGTTAAAAGCTCCTTTGTGCGTTTGAAGTCCCATATCAACCAAGCTTGAATCATTTTTCCTCAGTGTGGCGCCCCGTTTTTTTTTCTCTCCAAAACATCATAAACTTCACATATGCGGAAGCGTTCTTGCAACAGCTCAATAGCCTAACATTTATAATGGCTATTTTAAGAACTATAACTCTGCATGTGATCCCTTCATGTCTTATCATGATCTTACCTGAGATACATATATGAAATACGTAAGCTTTAAGCTTAGTGAGCAGTTATGGTTTCATGAAGAAATCATCTTTCATAAAATATATGGTTTTAGTGCATAGAATAACAATTCAACACACTTCTCATGATTATGCATAATAATATTGATGCATAAAACCATTTCTATAAAAACATCATCTTCTTTTAGTGCGAGATCTCATATGTGTAAGTATGCCAAATATTCTCAACAGGATCCTAGATCCCTAGGGTTCCGCGAAGGATCTTCCCCCTGGGGTTCCGCGAAGGATCTTCCCCCTGAGGTCCGTTTGCAAAACGTCCTCATTTCTTATACCCCGTCAGGTATTTAACATGGTCATACTATCACATGCACAAAATATTTCATATGCCATATCTAAAATACATGTATTTCTCATAAAATACGTTATAAGCCTAATCTTATCTTATGCAAGGCTAGCATGCCAAAACATCATTTCAAATATTAATTATATCCCAGTAAATCTCATAACGTACTCACCATATTGCTTAACCGCAATACTTGATTTACCACCCTGAAATAGATGTAACTTTCTAATTTACTATTGATGTTTTTGAGTGTGTTTTATAAATCTAAACGTATATGTCTATATATACATATAGTGAATAGGAAGGTTGAGATATGAATCAAATTGAGGAGGGGGACGTAAAATTATTCAAATTCACAACATATTGGAATTGAGGCGGTGAACGTGGACGTAACATACATAATACATATATTAATTTTTATATTTATAATATTTTTACTTATTATGTATAATATTGCGTTTATTGAGTATAACTTTTTATACGTAATCCCAAACATCAATATGAACATATATTTGGGACCTATGTGATAGTATCTATCCATAGGCATGCTATTGCTATTCCTTTTTCTGAGTTGTACAAATTTTCGTAGTCATATTTTGATCTTTTTGACATTTACGGTATCTAGATTTTTCAACATATTTAAATATGAAATTTGGTATTAATCCGATATTTCTGTAATCCATAAATGACATATTTCTATCGTCCTGTTCAAGTGACCCTAAAATAAAAACGTTATTATTTTTCAAATCTGAAAGCGCCATTATGATCTATGTAAATCGACGAATCCAGATATATATGTATTGTATAACATATAAATCCTTTTGGGCTCTAAAATTAATAAAAACAATATATTTAATATTGAATCAGTCCTATAACTAAATTTCTCGGTTTTCAAATCTGAAAGTTTCATCGTGATCGTCATAAATCGCTGATCACAAAAACATATAGTCGCATTTCATAAAAATCCATACGACTAGCTATTTTGAGTAAAACGACAAAACCTTTTAAATATAAATAATATTAAAATATTTATTATTAATAATATATATATATATATATATATATATTCACATGATTCATATATATATATATATATATTTCATATTCAATTGTTTTAAATATATATATAGGGAGAGGTTTATTTGAGAAATGGTAAATATATGAGAAATAGAGAAGTAATCTTAGTCATTAATCTGGTCAACATTTGCGGCTTTGACCGCGAAGCACCGGATAATTCCTTGTGTGGTCTATAGAAGGTAGAGGGGTAATTTCGTAAAATACACGGGATGAGTTATATATGAATCTGTATGAATCACAAAGATTCATATATGAATCTGTTAATTAGTTCAACTGATTCATATATGAATCTTTGTAATTCATACATATTCATATATGAATCTTTGTGATTCACAAAGGTTCATATATGAATCTTTGTGATTCATACAGATTCATATATGAATCACAAAGGTTCATATATGAATCTGTTAGTTAGTTCAACTGATTCATATATGAATCAGTTAAAATAGTTCAGTAGTGAATTGCACTGGTTCATATATGAACATATAGTTCATATGTGAATTATACATGTTGATATATGAACACAGCCCGTGTGTTTTGTAAAATTTACGAAATTGTCCTTTTATTTTTGGGATACCCGCAACTTTTGACCGGTCAAAGCCGCAATATTTGACTAGTCAAATCCGATCTTGACCATATGAATGACTACGATTACTTCTCTATTTTTCTCATATATTTACCATTTCTCAAATGAACCAAACACTATATATATATATATATATATATATATATATATTGATTTATATTATATATTTTCATCTCCGTAATTATTAATCAGATATATTTCTCTCTTATTTATTTTCATCAAAAATATTTCTAAATCTTCAAATTACCATCTTTTCAATGATATCAATATTTTGATATTTAAAAGCTTAACTTTTGTATCTGATGTATATATATCTCCTTATTGAATATATTTCTCAAATTATCGATCATGTATCAACATGTTTTACTTTTATCTTAAAGATTTAAGATAAAATGGACATAATTTTGTTATTATTATAATAGTGAAAACGGGGTGTTACAATTCTCCCCTCCTTATAACAATTTCGTCCTCAAAATTGAATCAGAGATATTGTGTTATTTCTCCATTCTTATTATATTTCCTAAATAGCTTCTGGTTCATGATGATAACACTGGCTAACTAACATTAAGAGAATTTCTATGTTTCGAAGTTTCTCAATATCTGACTAAAAAAATTATTATATTTCTTAAATATAATATTTCTAACTTTCATCGTTTTTCTTTAACTTCTTTATTTTCTTTTTAATGCTTTCTACTCTATGAATATCCTCATATACTATGCTAGTAATCTTTTCTCGTAGCACTATATCATAATTATTAAATGTCGTTCTCTTTTGGATACACTAAATTTCCCTATCATTTACATATATGCAAACATCTTCATTTACCGATATCTTAATTCCTCTGTATATTGGATATATCTTATAAATATTTAACCGTCAAGTTACCACTTCATATCACTACTTATCCTTACATCAATGACTTAAAATTTTATGCTACTAACCCACAATTTCCAATACTAAGTATGAATTCCTTAGATTCTATTTCCTGACACTAGATTCTTCGTCATAACTTATCCTAGGGCAATAATTTCATCAAACATTACTTTACCTAACGTTATTGACAATTTGAACATCCTCTTATACTCTATTCAAAATCACTTCTCAATCATGATTCATAATTATCGCATACTTTTGGATATAATTATATCTCCTACCATATGGTTAAATTCCATTTAGATTCAAATTCCATTATTTATAGATATCTTTTTTTTTGTCTGCAAACTGGATATCTCTTATTTACAATTGGCAGTCAAAATTACTACTCTTACTACTTATCCATGCATACTTGGCTTACAGATTTATCCTACCAACCATACTTGCCAATACCATGTAAAACATTCTCAGCATTGTATTTCTTGACACTAAATATATATATTTATAAAGTATCAAATGGAAATGATTTAAGCAACCATGTATCAAACCATAAATTTTATCTAGTCTTTACTAATCACAGTTATGTTTGTATACATTTCTCCTGTGTCATACCATATTGGTATTTAAAATAGTAGTATTGAAAAAGATATTTCTTCTCTACTAGCAACATCATGCTTTCGCTGCGCACTCTGATCCTTTTCATACTTTCTTTATTATAATTCGTGTTCTTATTTAACTATTGCTGATACATCAAACTTTGTTTTACCCATACAACTCTAATTTCTTATTGCATTAGCAATATATCAAGATTCATTCGTACATTGTTAATTAAACCATATCCTTTATCACATAATTAAAAACTCTTATTCTCAATTTATTTTTACATATGCAACATTATGAAATAACCTTGACAACGTATACTACACACAGTAGTTGTGATCCATCGGGCGTGACATACTTTTCCACGCTCTCACAGTAAACTTATATCCTGGCATAACCCACTTGTCATGCTCTTACGACAAACTTTTAACAACCACTACCACTGCGTTAGTAAAACATTATCGGTTTCATTTTAAAACCAACATTTCACAACATGAACAAATCTTATTTCACGATAATCATTTCATTTATGCATCACTATCGATGCTATATGACTATACATTTAGTGTCACTCCCTGCACGAGGTCAATTTCGAATTCGACAAAAATTTCTATTGGTATTATAGGAAAATCTTTGACGAACATTTCTAGATTTTCATTTACTATTAACACATTCTATAACTTGCATTCTTGATTAACATATTTTATGTATAACATAAATGCAATACGTCTTTCCTCAAGCACCTACTTATTTTGATCACTGATATAACTCCTATTTCATCAATCTCTCTATATTATCCACAGATCCTCCATTCGAGTTACATATCTTATTCATCTTCTTTTTACATATCACCTTAATGTCATTCTTTGTCAGTTATTCTACCCCAAAATCAAATCAAACTCATCTAAATACATTAATAACAAGGTAACTCTACAATCTATAACGATTGAACAATCCTTAACAATTTCTTTAACCTTTATCTGACCACTCTCAACAGAGACTATGTAATTCTTATTCCAGTTGCTTAGGTTACATATTCAAGTAGCGGAAACTAATCTTCTAGATGTATTTAAATTGATTAAACTTGGGTACAATAAATGTACTCAAAACATTGTTAGTGATTCATTTGGACTCGTTTGTTTGTACTGACATATTCCATAATTCTTACCTCTAGTTCCTCCTTCTCATTTCCACTCTTAACTAAACTTTCTCATGTCAACCTCTATATAATTGTTTAACTATGTTGAAGCTTAGGGAAACTTGATTCGATATCTCCATCATATCATACTTATGGCAAGTACATTTTTCTATAAACTCCTTGTTGTGCGTCCTAACTTTTCACATATGTAAAATTATGCTACCAACTCAGCATACTTACAAGTACACCTTGTTAAACTTGTTGGATAAAGGATAACTCTAATCTCTTGGCCTAAGTCTTAACCTTAAATGCCTAATCACTATATTTTCAACTATCACATTATTGGTTACAACCTCAAAGTCTTGCCCTTAACACAAGCCTCTACACATCTTTTAGTAGTTTGCAGAACTACCATTAACTGACGAAACTATTTTCTTATTGTTTATTACTCCAATAGCTCGGCTTCTATATCAACCTTTACCATAATTTTGGCATACCAAAACACTTAGCAACATGGTTACATTCATGACACCATCATTCTCGTATGTTGTTCTACCATCTCTTTCTAGACATTCTTGTTAAAAAAATGCCAATATATCGATGTTCCATAATCCTCTTTATGAGTCATAGTTGTGTATGCTAGATTTATTAACACATATACCTTCATTAACAATTTTGGAATAAATAATATGGACTCCTAACATAGTCTGTTATTTTGAAATAGAATTGCGTTGATCTAAACATATACCGAGTACGTTTGAGAATAATCCTTTGGTTAAACCTGATCAACATGGTTATAATTGTCATCTCACATATTACTTAAGTGTGGGATATTTGATATCGTTCCCCAACATAGTAAAGGAACTCTTACTAAAGTATTTTATCAGAGCATAAAATCTCAAATCTTAAGGTTTTAATCTTGCTCGAGCTTATAATCTATTTCTCTTATACCATGGATCTTTTTTTTTTCCTATTCAGATCGTCACTTCTTACAAATCCATCTGACTACCAATATGAAATAGACAGGTCGGTATCACGGGGAACCAGGATCCTTTCGGTGCAAATATAATCTGCGACCTTTTGGAAGTCCACAACTCAGTCGTTTCAACCTTTCTAGACACCATCCCATATGGTTATATCGACCAGGATAAGCAATTAGCGGGATAATCTGATTGAGTTTATATATAAGTTAATTATTTTATGACAATGTAGTATTCTAAAACTCAGTGTCGTCTTCAAAGTTTAAGTCTATATATCTAATATAAGGTAACCTTAGTCCACTTAAACGAATGCTCTAATACCAACTTATGGCGTCCCGTTTTTTTTCTCCAAAACATCATAAACTTCACATCTGTGGAAGCGTTCTTGCAACAGCTCAATAGCCTAACATTTATAATGGCTATTTTAAGAACTATAACTCTGCATGTGATCCCTTCATGTCTTATCCTGATCTTACCTGAGATACATATATGAAATACGTAAGCTTTAAGCTTAGTGAGCAGTTATGGTTTCATGAAGAAATCATCTTTCATAAAATATATGGTTTTAGTGCATAGAATAACAATTCAACACACTTCTCATAATTATGCATAATAACATTGATGCATAAAACCATTTCTATAAAAACATCATCTTCTTTTAATGCGAGATCTCATATGTGTAAGTATGCCAAATAATCTCAACAGGATCCTAGATCCCTAGGGTTCCGCGAAGGATCTTCCCCCTGAGGTCCGTTTGCAAGACGACCTCATTTCTTATACCCCGTCGGGTATTTAACATGGTTATACTTTCACATGCACAAAATATTTTATATGCCATATCTAAAATACATGTATTTCTCATAAAATGCATTATAAGCATAATCTTATCTCATGCAAGGCTAGCATGCCAAAACATCATTTCAAATATTAATTATGCATAAAAATATTTATATAACATATACGTATCCTAATAAATCTCATAACGTACTCACCTTATTGTTTAACCGCAATACTTGATTTACCACCCTGAAATAGATGTAACTTTCTAATTTACTATTGATGTTCTTGAATGTGTTTTATAAATCTAAACGTATATGTCTATATATATAGTGAATAGGAAGGTTGAGATATGAATCAAATTGAGGCGGTGGACGTAAAATTATTCAAATTCACAATATATTGGAATTGAGGAGGCGGTGAACGTGGACGTAACATACATAATACATATATATTAATTTATATATTTATAATATTTTTACTTATTATGTATACTATTGCGTTTATTGAGTATAACTTTGTATACGTAATCCCAAACATCAATATGAACATATATTTGGGCCTATGCAATAGTACTTATACATAGGCATGCTATTGCTATACCTTTTTCTGAGTTGTACAAATTTTCGTAGTCATATTTTGATCTTTTTGACATTTACGGTATCTAGATTTTTCAACGTATTTAAATATGAAATTTGGTATTAATCCAATATTTCTATAATCCATAAATGATACATTTCTATCGTCCTATTCAAGTGACCCTAAAATAAAAACGTTATTATTTTTCAAATTTGAAAGCGCCATTATGATCTATGTAAATCGACGAATCCAAATATATATGTATTGTATAAAATATAAATCCTTTTGGGCTCTAAAATTAATAAACACGATATATTTATTATTGAATCAGTCCTATAAATAAAATTTCTCGGTTTTCAAATCTGAAAGTTTCATCGTGATCGTCATAAATCGCTGGTCACAAAAACATATAGTCGCATTTCATAAAAATCCATACGACTAGCTATTTTGAGTAAAACGACAAAACAATTTAAATAGAAATAATATTAAAATATTTATTATTAATTATATATATATATATTCACATGATTCATATATATATATATTTCATATTCAATTGTTTAAATATATATATATATATTTTTTTTTATTTATATTATATATTTTCATCTCCGTAATTATTAATCAGATATATTTCTCTCTTATTTATTTTCATCAAAAATATTTCTAAATCTTTAAATTACTATCTTTTCAATGATATCAATATTTTGATATTCAAAAGCTTAACTTTTGTATACGATGTATATATATCTCCTTATCGAATATATTTCTCAAATTATCGATCATGTATCAACATGTTTTACTTTTATCTTAAAGATTTAAGATAGTTAAATGGACATAATTTTATTATTATTATAATAGTGAAAACGGGGTGTTACACTCAATATATGTTAGAATCTCTATTCTCCCTCAAATATTCTTTTATAAAGTAATCTAATAAGGTTCCACATATTTTACAATATTGCAAAACGTATTATCTTTGATACATTTAGAAAACGTACAACAAAATAGAAAGACATGAATAATGAGTGTTTTGAATACGTTTACATTGATTTTGTTAGCCATATTTGTAATATTTTCTATATTTTAGGGGTTTGTTTTATCATTTGTCTAAAGTCTAGATTAGTATATATATATTTTTTAAGTGCCCTTTGTATTATGTATCACGTTTTCTTCAATACAGAACTAGAGATGAATCCTTTCTCACCTAGCCATTGTCTCCATCACCATTGCTCTAATTTACCTATTTGTTGTAATATGATATCAGACTAAAGGTATACCACTTTAGGGACTCCATACTCTGGCTAAACTATACTCGTCTGGCCGCTCATTCGTCTAGACCCCTCTTCACACTCTGGGACAAACAATGTCCCTCTTGCACCCGTTAGAAGGGTCATGTTAGAGTCACATATTGGCTAGACTTGGACTATTTATCCTCTATATATGTTGGAACTTCCGTTCTATCCTCAAGGGATCTTTTGGAGAGTAACTAATGGGGTTTCATAAACTCTCACAAGGTATCAGAGCATTAGGCTCGTTAATCATTCCTGCTACATCATCATCCTTGATCGGTCGGTTACTTATTCCTTTTCTGACCTAAGTCAATCGACACTTTTCTGCCCTATAGTCAAAATCGACTCTATTGTTCTATCTTGTTGTTGTTTTTCGATCGAGATCCAGTAGCAAGAGGCATGTGTTTGTCGTTTGCAATTGCTATCAAGCCCATCTACCAGACTCATGGTCTCTAAAATCACGTGACTATCATCGTTGATCCTATAATATTAATCGTTGGTGTTAACTTATAATACTATTGTTCTAACTTATTGGTATACTACAGTTGGTTGTTGCTTTCACTTATCCTATTTCTTATGGCCCTTGTAGGGGTGTAAATGAGACAAGACAACTCGCGAGCTACTCGAGATCGACTCGATCAAAACTCGGTCAACACTCGACTCGTATAGGCTCGACTTGACATACTAACGAGTCGAGTCGAGCGAACTGATACTCGACTCGATAAGCTCGTGAGATACTCGAATATTGTAACACCCTAAAATTTAGAGAAATTTAAATTTTGAAATTTCGGCAATATGACGGCTGTAAACTGAGTAAAACCTGGTTAAACAATAACTTGCCAAAATGATCCCAAAATATCGTCCCGAAACGGGGAATATAGTATAGTGTTTACAAACTCAAATGAATGAAGTATATAAATATGACAACCTAATAATCTAAAATGTTCCATTAGATTACAGTCGGGTGTCACTATCCTTCCAAAATGGGTAACTACCAAATCGTATAAACCGGTCTCAAGATCTCCCAAAAGGACCGCTCTCAATCACGCGATTCACCACTCATTCCCAAAGATTTCCGCCACTAGAATGTCATGTCAAACATGATAGCCAAAGTTACAAGTGTTAGGCTAGAGCCGAGTGAGAACATATAATTATATGATAATAAATGTAGCGAAGTAACAACTCATGTACGTCCGTATATTTATAGTTCTTCAACCAAAGTATTTCGTCTGACAATAAACATGAAATTATAATATGATCTCATCGATCTATTTATAAATCTACCCAAGCCATTTAGCTTGATAGCATCAACCCAAACTGGGTCTTTAGCCATTCGGACAATCAATCCAAACCGTGTCTTTTGCCTAATCGTGACGTCAACTCAAACCGAGTCTTTAGTCCATGCGACATTCAACTCAAACCAAGTCTTTAGTCTATTTAAGACATCAACCCAAACCGGGTCTTTAGCCTATTTATGACATCAACTCAAACCGAGTTTTTAGCCTATGTGACAATCAACTCAAACCGAGTCTTTAGGCTACTTGAGACATCAACCCAAACCGAGTCTTTAGTCTATATGAGACATCAACCCAAACCGAGTCTTTAGTCTATCTGAGACATCAACCCAAACCGGGTCTTTAGCCTATTTATGACATTCACTCAACCAAGACTATAATCCATCATCAAGCCACCATTACGACCAACATGTGGCTCACTAGTTTCATATGACTCATATTACATCCTAAGATCAAGTATTTCCTCTAATACTCTTCATTAGAGACATTACCCACAAATGGGACTTTAGGTTAGCTTCACATAATAAGATCAAGAGATAAGAAAAGGTGGATATATTTGTTAGCACATTATTAGGCATGTACATAAGTAGAAGAGTCAAGAAATACACTCACCTTAGTGATTTCTTACAAGAAATCAAACCCTAGAAATGATAGGTAGAGAAGTGAGGTCTTGAGAGTTGCTACTAGCTAAGATCTTTCCAAAACCACACCAAAAATGCAAGAGAAAAAACCCTCAATCAGCTTCTAAAATCAGCACCAAATGATAAAATCTCGCAAATGGGGTTTTCATACTCCAGGTGCCCGCCGCCGACTATGACCTGGCGACAATGCCCTGGTCATAGTCGCTGGGCAATGTCGCCGCCCAACACCCCCTTTCTGTTTGTTTTCCAGTGAACCACCCCTCACCTGCGACTATGACACCTGCGACTATGCCCTGTGGTATAGTCGTCGGTCATAGTCGCCCAAGGCCCCTTTTGGCGCTTTCGACCCGAAACGACCCGATTCTTAGACGAGGAGCGTACGATCAAATCCGAATAATAAACCAAGTAACATAACATTATGGTAGGGTCAATAACCACTCCAATGAATTATCAAAATAAAGGAATTTTACCCAAAATTATGGGTATTACAATCCTCCCCAACTTGGAAATGATTTCGTCCCCGAAATCTGAACTAGCCGAACAAACGGGGATATCGGCGTTTCATGTCTTCTTCCGCTTCCCAAGTCACATTGGTACCGCGATGGTGCTTCCATTGAATCTTCACCATCGCCACTTCTTTGTGCCGATGTTTCTTGGTCGTTCTTTCCAAAATAGCTTCGGGTTCCTCAACACAACGATTGTCATCCACTCGAATTTCTGATAATGGTATAACGCTCTCCTCTTTCGTCAGACACTTCTGTAAGTAACACACATGGAACGTAGGGTGGATTCCGTCCATCTCTGGCGGTAAGTCTAGATTATAAGCTTGAAGTCCAATACGCTCGAGGATAGTAAACGGTCCAAGGAAACGGGGACTCAACTTTCCTCGCTTCCCAAACCGAATCAACCCTTTCCAAGGAGACACTTTCAACATTACACGGTCCTCCACTTGGAACTCTACGGGTCGCCTCTTTTTGTCAGCGTAGCTCCTTTGTCTATCTTGAGTCGCTTTCAAATGTTCTCGGATTGCTTTGACTTTGTCTGCCGTCTCTTGTACAATCTTCGACCCGACAAATTGTTTTTCACCCGCCTCTAACTGTTAGAGCACAAATTTGTTGGATGCAAGATCATTAAGTTTGAAGATCAAAGTAAAGCAAGTCAAAGTTCAAATTCAACTCTCAAGTGAAAGTCAAAGTCAAATGTAATAATGTCAAAGTCAAAGTCTTTGTGTTTGTAATCTTGTAAGCATGTGTTTCTTAATTGTTTTCCTTTATTAGACTTGTGGTTAGAAGTTTTGGTAGTAACAAGTAACAAGTGTAAGCGAATAGAAGTTGCAAGTTAGAGAGAGAAAGTGATATGATAATTCATTGTAATCAAATCTTGTGGTTAATTGAAAACATGTAGATTGATTAATCTTGTTTGTGATTGCATTTAGATAAGAATTTGACATAAATCTGGGAATATCAATTGGTATCAGAGCAGATCCAAAGTGAAATCAATCAAGAAAATAAAAGTTTGCACTGTTCATCGAGTCTTGATCATTTTTGAATTTTTGTGTGAATTTGGGTTTGTAATCGAGTTCAGTGTGTGATTTTAAGTAAATAGATCAATCTTGTATGGGTTAATTGAGTTTTTGCACTGTAATTTTCTTCAATTGTTGAATTTTTGTGAGTTTTGAGTGCACGATTTTAAACACTGTGAAAGGATCGATATGTATGTTTGAGTGTATCTTACTGAAATTCAGTGATTGAAATCGATTCAAGAAGTGTTGGTGAGCAAATTGTCAAAGTTTAAGATCGAAATTTGCAGAATTGATGGGTTTTCGAGGAAATCAAAGAGTATTTTCTACGAGATCTAAAGAACTCGCAGAACATCTTAAGAACTCGCAGATCATGAAGAACTCGCATAGGATTTGAAGATTTCGCATCTAAGATTTCGCAGAATCATTGGTTTTCGTAGAATCATTAGATTTCGCATAAGGTTGTTTCTGAAAATTCACAAGTGTTGAATTCGCATACATGCCTTATGCGAATTGTCTAGATTTCGTTCATGTGAGTCGTACGAATTGATAGAATTCGCATAAGCTTAGTGTGCGAAAAGTGAAAGAACTCGCATATCACATTATACGAATTCCTAAGAATTCGCAGAAGAGCGTCATACGAATTCCTTTGTGTTTAAAAGATTTAAAATTTTTCTAAGTGTTGAATTCGTGTAAGTCTATCTTGCGAAAAGTTGCATGCGAATTCTGAAATATTCATGCATGTGAATTCTTGTTTGAATATTCTAATGTGCGAATTCTTGTTGGTTGATCTTGTATGCGAATTCTGAGAATTGTAGTTTGTGCGAATTGTGATTGTGCGCAAATTGCTTATACGAATTCTTTGCATTTCAGTATGGTGCGAATTCCATACATGGAAATTTTTGGAAATTTCATTTTCAGAATTTTTCTGAGTTTTGCTGTATTTTGAGATTTCACTTGGACTACCGATCAAATTCAAGTTCTTATTGAAACATGAATAATGGATGATTATTTTTTTGTTGAAGAGTATACTACTGAAATACATAAAGAGAAAAGTCAGGAAAATAAAATTTCTACTTCCAGAGAAGCTTTCACAATCGGAACTGATGAGAAACCTCCTGTTTTAGTCAAAGGAGAGTACGAGCAGTGGAAGAATAGTTTTCTAGATTTCATTGATCGCAATTATTTGGGAGACTATATCAAAATATCTCTGAAGGAAGGAAAGATGAAACCTCCAACAAAGACTTACTCTTTTATGGGAGAAAATGGAGTAACGGAACAAGGAGAGTACCCACTACCACTTCAGGAATACACAGATGAGCAGAGATGGGGACATAAAGCTGACAGATTGGCCAAAGTTTTTATCTTGCAAGGAATTTCAGATGAGATTTCTATCCAATTAGATAGTAAAAAGGCTACAGGAAAACATTTGTGGGAACAACTTGAAAAGATGATGGAAAGACCAAAGATGTCTTCAAGAGAAAGAGTAAAGAGTTTGGAAACTGAGAATACTGAGCTGAAAAGAAAGCTCTCTGACTTGGAAAACCAGATTGTCCAAATCCAACAAGCATCTTCTGTTGACAGTTATGAGGAGAAGAT
Organism: Arctium minus; assembly: GCA_954870635.1. Lineage (NCBI taxonomy): Eukaryota > Viridiplantae > Streptophyta > Magnoliopsida > Asterales > Asteraceae > Arctium > Arctium minus. The sequence goes on from OX941082.1 coordinate 40,953,444, forward strand.
TAAGAATCTGGAGGATGCTAATGCTGAGCTTCAAAAGAATATATCAGATTTGGAACAAAATATGGTCAAAAACAGAGATGACTTTGAGAGTGAAAAGAAAACATTTGCAAAGAAATTCTCAGAATTTTCTAGGAAGAGTTTTGAAGAGAAGAAAATGGTTGAGATTAAATGTTCCAAGATTTCTCAACAGGTGATTGATTTTGAGAAAGTAATAATAATGGAAAGAGACAAGTTTGAGAAGGAGAAAAAGACCATTGAACAGAAGAATCTTGGAATCTTCAAGAAAATATCTGGTCAAAGAAACAATGCTGAGAAGGGCTTTGAAGAAGAAAGAAACATTTTTGAATTAGAGATTAAGAAACTTACTGATAAGTTATCTGAACTATCAGCTTGTGCACTGAAAGAGCAGAAAACGAAGTCTGAGTTTCAAGAAAAGATTGACATGTTCATCAAAGAAAGAGACAATTATTCTTCAAAGATAAAAAAGCTTGAAGATATTGTTTCAAAGGTGGTGGTGACTGAGCAAACGACTCCAGAGTCAAAAATCCACACACCTAGAAATAATTCAGCTGACTTTAAAAAGACAGCCTCAAGATCACATCAAAGAATTGTTTCTTCAAAAAGGTCAGTCAACTCATATGATCAGATTCGTACTACTAACATTTTCTTTGATAAAAATGTAGATGGTTCAGATACATATAGAAGAAGAAGAAGAAGAAGAAGAAGGAGATGTAATGAAGAAAATCTGGTTTAGAAAGTGAGACCAGTTGACGATGAAAAGACTGATAAGAAGAAGGATGAGAAGAAAGGAAACAAATCATTTGTACATGCATCAAATGCAAAGAAGAACAAAGTGCGGAAAGGTAAACCTGATTTTGCTTACACGAGAGATCAATTAATCAGGTTGTCTACAAGGAAAAGGTATTGTTCTTACTGTCGTACATATGTTTTTGTTCATAAAACTAGTGATCATTACTGGTATGGTTCTTACTCAATTATTCCTAATAGAACTGCAACTCACAAACATGAACCCAAATACCAGTGGGTACCAAAGTCGAAAGGTGAATCTGTGTTGCAGGCACCTTAAGTCAAGGGGGAGTAAGAGAACCAAGGCTTCTGAATATTATAGTTCAGGACCCGTTCTTCAAAGATTAAGAGTTTGACTTCTAAACACAACAGCTTAGAACTCGCTCTTCAACGATAAAAAGAGATAATATTCCCGTGCTGATATGAGATTGTACTCTGATTCTCAAATTAGGAAATCAACCTTCAAGGGGAGTACATATTTTTACTGAAAATATGCATCCGCAAGATATGATGATCTACACTTCAGGGGGAGTTGTATCTGATCTCTATCATGTTTTTCATTGACATATTTTATGATGCATAATTTCAGGGGGAGTATATGACTTCTGATTATATCTGATCAGAACTCGTACATTCAAAGTTTTACTGGTTTATGTCATTTTTATTTTCAATAAAGTTTTTGTGAATAAACCTTTGCACTTTGACGACTTTTGATCTTTTGCAGAATTGACAGGAAGCTTAAACGATCATATCATGTAAGACTTAGAGCTGACTTGATGAGATTTAAGACTGAACGGAAAGGTTTATTTCTAATCTTAATCTCATATGTGTCTGAAGGAAGGACAACTTTTAGATATGAAAACATATTCTTAAATGTTCAAACTACTTCTGATTCTTAAAACGATTTAATGAATATAGAAGTGTGATTTTAAATGTTTTCATTTTCTTTGTGCTTAATTGTCAATAAACCGTGTGTTTCCAAAGATAGATACTTATGTATTATCTTTTCCATATACTGTCAAGTATTCACACACACAGGTTTAATTGTTGTTGAATATGTTCTTATCATGTCTCTAAATTGAAACCAATTTTAGATGGTAAGACAGCCCGATTGAACTTCAAAGTTTAAGCGTTGATTTCATTTTGAAACGTTCTTTCAAGATTGTCTATATTTTGAATCATATAGACTATATCCAATTTTTGCTGACCTAAGCTTTACTTGTTAAATCACTCAGATATTTTGATCTTTTTCATACAATGTCAGATTTTCAAACAAGTTTCTTGTATTCATTTCATTCATTCAATATACTTGTTTTGAAAAGTCTTCAATGTTTCAAATGCTCAAGGAATCAAATTCCTTTACTAAATATGGTTACCAAAAGAGAAACAAAGATGGGTTTTTTGTTGTAGACCCCGCCTTTCCAAAAAGAAAACTTAACAAATAATCCCACTTTTTTTTCTCCTCCATAAAAAAAATTATTTGGGGTCATCATGGCAAGTACATAAAAAATCTTTTTGGAAGATTATCCTTCTACCCTAGATAGCCAAGTGTCTTCCTAATTTTTTTTTTAATATTTAAGGAAATGATTACCCAAGATATCTTCAGATTTTCCCCCAAGAATTCCTTTTCAAAACTCCCGCCCAAAATTAACAGCCCCACACTGCCCACAGTGGGCACCTACTACCCTCAGTGGACACAGACGAGAAAAATTTTATACAAACAAAAAAACTTACTCCTACCTATACACTATTTACAAGAAGAGTTCCGATTGATTCAAGGGTTAAGTACATTGGGTTTGGGCACCCTGTCCGGGAGGTAGTGCTTAACCCGATGTTCATTAACTTTGAAAGTGTTGTTATCCTGCGGATTCAACAAGTCTATTGTGCCAAATTTTCCTACGTCCGTAATGGTAAAAGGACCGGACCAACGCGATTTCAGTTTCCCGGGGAACAACTTTAATCTTGAGTTAAAGAGGAGCACTTGTTGTCCTTTTTCAAAAATCCTTTGGTTTATCCTACGAGCATGCCAGAGTTTTGTCTTTTCTTTATAAATTTTGGCATTTTCGTAGGCATGGTGCCTTATCTCTTCTAACTCAGTTAATTGAAGTTTTCGCTTTTTCCCCGCGGCATCCTCACACATATTCAACTATTTAATGGCCTAAAAAGCTTTGTATTCGAGTTCCAAAGGCAGATGACATGCTTTTCCAAAGACCAATCTGTACGGTGACATATCTAACGGTGTTTTAAACGTTGTTCTGTATGCCCAAAGTACGTCATCCAACTTGAGTGACCAATCTTTCCTATCGGGCTTTATGACTTTTTCCAAAACTGATTTTATTTCCCGATTTGAAAGTTCCGAGGACACGCAATGGCTTCTACCCATTTAGATACGTAATCAACCGCAACCAAAATGTATTGGTTGTTAAAGGACATAGGAAATGGTCCCATGAATCTATGCCCCAAACATCAAAAAGTTCGACTTCTAAAATATTATTTAAGGGCATTTCATTCCGTTGGGACAAATTTCCTACTCTTTGACATTGGTCACAACCTTTGACGAACTCAAATGAATCTTTAAATAAGGTGGGCCAAAAGAAACCACTTTGAAGAATTTTTGCTGCCGTACGTTGACCACCGAAATGACATCCGTAAGGGGAAGCATGACAATCATTCAAAACATTTTTCATTTCGAAATTTGGGACACATTTTCTTAAAACTTGATCTGCACCTAGTTTATACAAAAATGGGTCATCCCAAAAATATTGTTTGCAATCATGTATGAATTTCTTGAATTGTTGTCCCCTCATGTTGCATGGCCTGATTCCACTTGCCAGATAGTTTGCAATATCTGCATACCATGGGACATCTTTTTCAAAATGGTGATGGATGGCTAAAATTTTCTCATCCGGGAAAACTTCCTTTATGTCATGATTTCCACCACTTGACACGTTATGTTCAATCCTGGAAAGATGATCGGCCACTTGATTATCCACTCCTTTCCTATCAACTATCTCAAGGTCAAATTCTTGTAATAGAAGGACCCACCGAATAAGCCGTGGCTTAGCATCGGTTTTGTTAAAGAGATATTTAATAGCGGAGTGGTCGGTGTGAATGATGACTTTTGTAACGATTAAATAGGATCGAAAACGGTCAAAGGCAAATACTACAGCAAGTAACTCTTTCTCGGTTGTTGTATAATTTATTTGAGCTTCGACAAGAGTTTTGCTTGCGTAGTAAATGAGGTGGAAAATTTTATCTCTTCTTTGCTCTAAGACAACACCCACAGCCCAATCGCTTGCATCACACATTACCTCAAAAGGCATGGTCCAATCCGGGGCTATCACAATGGGTGCTGAAACAAGGGCGGCCTTGATTGTTTCAAAAGCTTTGGTGCATTCTGGAGTAAAGTCGAAAGCTTGGTCGGCATGCAATAAATTACAAAGGGGTTTTGCAATTTTTGAAAAATCTTTTATAAAACGTCTGTAAAACTCCGCATGCCCCAAGAAGCTTCTAATGCCTTTAACCGAACTTGGTTCGGGTAATTGCATTATTACCTCAAGCTTTGATTTATCCACTTCTAAACCTTTTTAGAACCATGTGACCCAACACAATTCCTTCTTGTACCATAAAATGCCATTTTTCCCAATTTAAAATTAAATCGTCTGTTTCACATCTTTCCAAACTCTTTTTCAAGTTTTCAAGACAATTTTCAAATGATGTACCGATAACTGAGAAATCGTCCATAAACACTTCCATGGAATCTTCAATCATGTCCGAGAAAATAGACATCATACAACATTGAAACGTTGCGGGTGCATTGCAAAGACCAAATGGCATTCGGTGAAAAGCAAAGGTTCCGAAGGGACAAGTTAAGGTAGTCTTCTCTTGATCTTCGGGTGCAATGTGAATTTGATTGTAACCCGAATAACCATCCAAAAAGCAATAAAATTCCTTTCCGGCCAATCTATCTAGCATTTGGTCTATAAATGGCAAAGGAAAATGGTCCTTTTTCGTGGCTAGATTCAATTGTCTATAGTCCATGCAAATTCTCCACCCAGTGACGGTCCTTGTTGGGAGAAGCTCATTTTTCTCATTGGTGATTACCGTGGTACCACCTATATTCGGTACACATTGTACCAGACTCACCCAACCACTACTTGAAATGGGGTAAACAATACCCGCATCTAACCATTTTAAAATTTCTTTCTTAACGACTTCTTTCATGATCGTGTTAAGTCTTCTTTGTGGTTGCACATTACCAACTCTATTTTCTTCCAAAATTATCTTATGTTGGCAAAGGGACGGACTAATTCCCTTGATGTCAGTTATTGTCCAACCTATGGCCTTCTTGTGGTTTTTCAACAACTCTATCAATTTCACTTCCTGTTCACAATTTAAATTGGAAGAAATAATTACATGCAACTTTTCCTCTTCCACGAGATAAGCATATTTAAGGTGATTAGGAAGTTGTTTTAACTCTAGATCGGGAGCCTTGATTATAGAAGGAACCTGGGTTGGTCTATCATTAAAGTCCAATTGATCAAATGCATCTATAACCTCTATCAAATCCTCTTCCGAAATATCTTCCTTTATGCAATCAATCAAACTTAACTCAAAATCATCACCTAAGGCATTTAGGTAGGAGCAATCTTCAATCTCACCATTAAACTTAAGGGATTTGAAAACATTGAAAGTGATTTGTTGGTCGTTTACTCTCATAGTCAACTCACCCTTCTGCACATCTATCAAGGTTCTACTGGTTGCCAAAAATGGTCTTCCCAAAATGATGGGGACATCCTTATCTGCCTCATAGTCCAACACTAGAAAATCAGCCGGAAAAGTGAATTTATCGACTTTCACCAAAATATCCTCAATTTTACCCTTCGGATAGGCCAAAGACCTATCAGCAAGTTGTAAGGTGATCACTGTGGTTGGTCTGACTTCTCCAATCCCTAATTTCTTAAAAACCGACAAAGGCATGAGGTTTATGCTTGCTCCCAAATCACATAGGCATGTCCTACTTCTTGTCCCCCAATCATACACGGGATAGTAAAACTCCCCGGGTCTTTTAGCTTTGGAGGGATTTTGCAAGTAAGAAGTGCACTACATTCTTTGGTCAAGGTGACAGTTTTAAATTCTCCCAGCCTTCGTTTCTTGTTGATAATATCTTTTAAAAATTTAACATAATTTGGCATTTGCTCGAAAGCCTCTACCAAAGGAATGTTAATGTGAAGCTGTTTGAAAACGTCCAAAAACTTTTTAAATTGTTCGTCAACATTTTTGGTTTTTAATCTCTCAGGGAAAGGTAAGTCTCTCAGATCCGAAACAGATTTGCTCTTGTCGGGAGTGCATGAGATGAGTGGTTCTGAAGTGGGTGCAGTCTGTGTTGGACAACTTGGTATAATTGGGCCCGATGTCTGGGCCACGGATTCTGGTTTTGGTGATTCACTAGAGGATGGGAACAAGTCTGGAAAGTTCGAGGCATCAAACAAATGCGAGTCTTTTTGCACTACTGGTACGGGAGAGGTTTTCTCGACTTTTTTATACTCATGTTTTCAATCTCTCTAATACTTATGGCCTTGAGGTGTTCCTTGTGAATGCCCTTGGGATTTTCCGTGTCACTAGGCAAAGTCCCTTGTGGTCTATTTTTGAGCTCGACAGCAAACTGTCCAAGTTGGGTTTCAAAACCCCTCAAAGTTGCATTGGTTTGGTTTATAAAACCTTTAAGCAATGATTCGATTGAACCATTACCGTCCGATGCATTTTGTTGTCTAGGTGCATGCGCTTGTGAAGACTGACTATGTTGGTAGTTCTGGGATTGTGAAGATTGTCCATGTTGATAATTCTAAGGTGGGCCTTGATGAAATCCCGGGGGATTTGGTGGTCGGTTTTGGACTTGACTTGCCCCAGGGGGTTGAAGTCCTTGATTTCCAGTCCAAGATAAGTTCGGATGATTTATCCAATTCGGGTTGTATGTATGGGAAAACGGACTATTTCTAGACTGATTTCCGACATAGTTTACCGAAACAGGGTTACCGGGACAACACTCGAAAGGATGATTTTCACCGCAAAAAGTGCATGTTTCAATTAAAGATTGATTTATTGCCTGCACATGACTCTTTTCTCCAATAATGTTCAAATTGTTTTTAACCAAATTAGTCAAAGCTACAATTTGTGCATTTAAAGCGGTGATGGCATCAACCTCACGAACTCCTGATGCAGTTTTTGGAATTACAGCACGAGGGTTCGACCAAACAGTGTTATTATTGGCAACTTTTTCCAAAATATCATACCCCTCATTGTATGTTTTTGCAGTAAAAGCTCCACCAGCCGTGGCATCGAGGATGATTTTAGCAGCATTAGAAAGACCATTATAAAATGTTTCTAATTGGATGCAGTGAAGAATTCTGTGATGAGGACATTTTCGAATTAAATCTTTGAATCTCTCCCATGCATCCGATACTGCTTCATCTTCCTCTTGTCTAAACATTAAAATTTCATTTCTGAATTTCACGTTTCTGGTGGGAGGGAAGTATTTTTTTTCAAAAAAAATTCAGCTAAACTCGTCCAAGTGTCAATTGAATGAGGTGGCTGAGAATTTAGCCAGGCTTTGGCTCTATCTCTTAATGTATAAGAGAAGAGTGTCAACCGTAAGGCTTTTGCGGAAACTCCGGGAATGAGAAAATGATCCGTCATTTCTAAAAATGATTTTAAATGAGAGTGGGGATCTCCCGAAGGTAATCCTCCAAATTGACCAATTGCTTGGATCATTTGGAACATTACTGGTTTCGGTTCAAAACTTTGTGCAGCAATATTGGGCCTAAGAATACCCGACTTGAGTTGATCAAATTCGGGTGTTGCATAGTCCCGTATTCCCCTTTCTTTGTCATCGGCAATTTTAATCGTTATTTCCACAAGCGAAGGTGGAGGATTTTCCGCCTCTTCCGCCATGGTTTGATTTAAAACTGGGTTTTGCCGATTTCCTCTACCTCTTCTTCTTCTTTTAAAAGTCTTTTAAATTTCAAGATCAAGAGGTACGAGTTTTCCGTGTTGCAGCCGTGGCATACAACACGAAATACTGTTTTTTTAAATGAAACAAGCGACACAGGCTCAAATGAAAATCAAGATCTCAGGATTAAAATCGTGCCAGTCCCCGGCAACGGCGCAAAAAAACTTGGTAGCTAATTATCGTGTACTGCACAGCGGGGGTACATTACTACCCAGTGAGAGCTCAAGTATATACCTTCACTGGAATCGCTACAAGTAATATAATGGTACAAGTACCGAGTATCGTATCCACATGGACTGACTTACTGAGAAACAAAGATTTTTATGAACTTCTTGCACAAGTTTCGAGTTGTGAGAAAAATATTTGTTTGGTGATTGATATTGCTAAGAGTACGGAATAAAATTTATAATTAAAGAATGGGTACGGGTGTAAGCTTTTCTTGAGATGGGCGTAGTAACAAATGGTTAGGCCTTTTGTAGTACGAAAAGTCTATAAAAATCCTGATATCTCGAAAGTGAATTTTTAAAGACCGGTCCTACAAAATGCCCATAAAGTGTCCATCGTTGCCAACTCTTAATCTTGCCGATTTAATTACGTTGAAATAAATCAAGTTCTACCGGTACGGAGATTTACACCCAAATCTCTTTGTGATATAAATCTCCTCCGACGTTTGAACCATAATAAATCATTCAGAACCCGTATCTCTACGTGATTATCAAAGACTCTCTCAAATCGTTGTGCATCCCTTAAGCCGTATTTCGAATCCGCCCCTCTCGAGGTCTAGATTTAATATTAACACTTCAAAGTGATCGGCTTATCAGCGTTGAGTTTAAGTCTCGACTTAAGTGACTAAGCTTAAGAGCTAGTAACGATGGCCACACCCAAGTGTTGCCTACTAGTCTCAAGTTGGCTCACACCCTTACCCAAAAGATGGTTAGTTCATAATAAAAAGCATAATAATAAAAGGCATACTAATAAAGAGCATATAAATAATAAAAGACTTGGAAATAAAAGACGTAAAGTAAGAAAGGAAATACTTGTTACTCTACTTGCATAAAATTAAAGTTAAGCTACAGACATACCCACAGCGGGAAACCGAGGGCAGAAACGAAAATACAAGAAAGTAAATGCTTAAAATTAAAGACAACTTTCTCAACTCTTTAACTCTTCCAAGGAGAGAGTTCTTGGAGTTGGAGAATGTTGAGGTGAGGTTTAATGATAAGCTAACAACCTATTTATAAGAGAAAACTAAGCTTTTACCCAATGGGTAATACCCAAAAGTTAAAGGGTTAATAACCATTGGGTAAAATAGTACAATGATTGAAGATTCCTCCAGCTAGCATCCACCTTCTTATTTCCATATAATTTCCATCCTTGAATACTGCAATACCCCCATAATACGAATACGAATACGCAGTATAAATATTGTATGCATCCTCGGGTGCCCTCGGTGGGTAGTCAGTGCCCACAGTCCCACAAAAGCGAGATTTTCTTGACAAAACTGCATCCTTTGGTGTTTTCATCATATTTGTAAACTTTAAGGACCTGTTAGGTCCCAAGGCTTGAGCTTCCCAGGAGGTCACCCATCCTAGGATTGCTCTCGCCCGAGCACGCTTAACTTGTTAGGATCAAGCGCTTACCACTACACCAAAAGCAATTGCTGATGGTGAAGGCGCAACTTTATTTCCTTAAACCATGGTAGCGCAAAGCCCCGTACTAAGCGACAGGCGGACATGAGGGGCTGCACCACTTTCGTGGAACCAGCGGGTCGGGCTGTTAGTCCCGGCCAGTTACGTACTCCCGAGTCGAAGGTGAGGGCGTTGTATGCTTGTAGCATTCCCAGCAAATGTTGGGATTTCTCCTCAACAATCCCCCCCAGCATTTGCACACTGGGAGACTCGAACCCGCGACCTCGCTCTGATACCAATTGTTAGGTCCCAAGGCTTGAGCTTCCCAGGAGGTCACCCATCCTAGGATTGCTCTCGCCCGAGCACGCTTAACTTGTTAGGATCAAGCGCTTACCACTACACCAAAAGCAATTGCTGATGGTGAAGGCGCAACTTTATTTCCTTAAAAAATGGTAGCGCAAAGCCCCGTACTAAGCGATAGGCGGACATGAGGGGCTGCACCACTTTCGTGGAGCCAGCGGGTCGGGCTGTTAGTCCCGGCCAGTTACGTACTCCCGAGTCGAAGGTGAGGGCGCTGGATGCTTGTGGCATTCCCAGCAAATGTTGGGATTTCTCCTCAACAGGACCAAAGGAAAGAGATGGAAGCAAAAGTGGCTAGAAAGATGAATAAAATGAAGGAAAATAGTAACAAATAACACTAAAAATGAGGGTTATCACACAGATTTGTTGGATGCAAGATCATTAAGTTTGAAGATCAAAGTAAAGCAAGTCAAAGTTCAAAGTCAATTCTCAAGTGAAAGTCAAAGTCAAATGTAATAATGTCAAAGTCAAAGTCTTTGTGTTTGTAATCTTGTAAGCATGTGTTTCTTAGTTGTTTTCCTTTATTAGACTTGTGGTTAGAAGTTTTGGTAGTAACAAGTAACAAGTGTAAGCGAATAGCAGTTGCAAGTTAGAAAGAGAAAGTGATCTGATAATTCATTGTAATCAAATCTTGTGGTTAATTGAAAACAGGTAGATTGATTAATCTTGTTTGTGATTGCATTTAGATAAGAATTTGACATAAATCTGGGAATATCACTAACCAACATACGGGGCATTTACATTTCCTCCCGTACAAGGCCTCAAATGGTGCCACCCCAAGACTCGAGTGGTAATTGTTGTTGTAAGCAAACTCCACCAAAGGTAGATGAGTGTCCCAATTACCACCAAAATCAATCACACACGATCTAAGCATGTCTTCCAAAGTCTGAATTGTTCTTTCGCTTTGCCCGTCTGTAACACCCTGAATTTTGGGATTGGGTGAGAAGTTGACCTTTACCCAAAGTTCAAGGGGGTATAATGTAACTTGGGCTATATATATACAGATCAAATCTGAGATATTTCTTAATATCTCATTTTGATCTGTTGTGTTGGAGAAGCCAGGGAGAAGAGCAGAAGAGCAGGAGAAGCTTTGTTTTCTTGGGTCGATCGTTTCGGGCAAATCGAGGTACGAATCTAGCTTAATGCTTTGATCTGAATGCTTTTAGCCGTGTAGAATCTCGTTGTGAAGGTTTTGAACCGTTCCATTTTGAGATCTGAGTATTTCTCATTTGGATCTGGGTTGAATCTGGGTTCTGCATCGTACTGTTCTTGATGAACATGGCGATGGTCGTTCGACCGAATGGTTGTGTTCGACCGGAGCTTGTTCGATCGGAGGGTGTTCGACCGGGGGGTTGTGCCCGACCGGGGGTCGTTCGACCGGGGGTTGTTCGACCGGGTAGTTGTTCGACCGGTGTGGTCCTTTGACCGGATTAGGTTCTGTTAAGTTGTTAGCTTCTGTGTCTTTGATTCCTATTCAAGTAACGAGAGGTTTATCTGTATTTCGACTTACCGATTCTTTCGGTGTTGTCATAGGTAGCGCTCGTTAAGAAGAAGGAAACAGAGGTGAGTTCCTACTATCATTTTAAACTGTATACATATCAAAAGTTACCTTTTTGATCTTATCTTATTTTAAAAGTAAAATGATGTTTTACCTGTGCGTTTATGCGAAAGAAATATTCAAAGGAACTTCTTTTAAATGATTTTCATTCTTACCAGAAGTTGAACTGGGAATAGCATTTTGTTTATAAAAATGTGTTTGTAACCATATGTTTATTTATGGTTGGTCACATACGTTGCTGTGACGAGTCCTTACCATTACTAGTGGATCCCTAGGTTTTGGAGTAGACTGTATTGTTGGGATGTTACATTCCCCAGAATTGTAGCTATGGATCACTTGTTCCTCGGGGGCAACTTGGTACGGTTATGTGAGGCCGGATACTAGCCATGGTTCATAGTGATCCTAGTGAAGGAGTATACCTTGGTTTTGCGCTTGGGGCTTGATCTCACGTTGAAGCACGGACTTTGTGATTCGTATCCGCGGACTCCAATTGGTTTAGCTCGTAACTCGGATTGTTGGCCTAACTTTGTGTTACGCCACGATCCTTGGTAAAATATTTTATTTTCGGTCCTTTTGTGGTATGTTTATAACGAAAAAGCCCGATTGTGGCGAGGACCTAAATTGTAAACTTAATCTCTTTGGAAATGTTATCTTGATGCAAATGTTTTATCTTTTGAGCTTCATAAACTGTATGTTCTCACCAGGCTTTAAGTCTGACACTTTTTCTCAAATGGTATGTGTATCAGGTTTCCATTAGCGGTGGGTTGCCGGGGTTTTTGGAGAGACGAGTTTTGAGTCTCGAGGTTTTTGGAGTTGATTAGTATTGTTATTGGGCATTGTTAAGTCCCATTCTTTTGATGAAATCCTTGTATAGGATTGTATAGTCTTGAGGACTGATCCCATTTATGAAAAGTTATGGTTTTACTTTCGTTATATTGTCAGGTTTCCAGGTTTTAATTTACTCTGATTTTTGAGGTGTTACAAGTTGGTATCAGAGCTCTAGTTTAAGCGAACTAGGCATGAATGTAAGATGTCTAGACTTAGACTGCGTATACTAAGAATTGATCCGCGAGAATTGGGTAGAGCTCCTAAGATGGGTTAGTCTTAGAGTCAACGGAAAGTACGTTTATCAGGCGTTGTAATGGTGGTGACAAGAACCGTTATGTGTTGTATGTTCATAATTTCACTTAGCTAATGTTATTATGAGGATATTGTACGTAAGAGTCCTTGATTTGCTGTTGATATGACAATTGATAATGTGATAGTACGTTTTCCTTTCGTGTTTTTCCTATCTCTCTCTTATCTCTTTCTTGTTCTGTGAAGTTGTTCAGCATGGTGAATACGCGTGGTAGACCGCGTACTCGTGTTGACGGTCTGGAAGCGACAGCCTCCACAGCTGATCAGCCGGAAGGAGTTGAGGTTGTCGTGCGTCCGCCAGTTCAACAAATACTAGGTGGGGGGCCAGAGGTCATTCCGCGTGTGGACCTGGCTTCATCTCACCCAGTAATCGGGGATGCTAATCCCCAGTCAGAGTTGTTGGCCAGCGTGATGTTGGCAATGAAAGAAGAGATGGCGAAGCAGCAAGAGTTTCTGCTGAAAGCAATGGAGGACCGCGACGTAAACAATCGGAGAAGTGAGACGGTTGTGGAGAACGTCGTAGCAGGTTCTGGAGGTGATGGTATAAGGGTCGTGTCTGTAGAGCGGGGGATTTTCGGAGCTCAGGGGAACAGGAAGAGTTGTTCCTATAAGTCCTTTCTAGGCTGCGGACCGCCAAAATTCTTCGGTTCTGATGACCCGGTGGTGTGCGTTAAGTGGATCCGAGCGGTCGAGCAAGCTTTTGGCTCTTCCGAATGTGGTGATGATCAGAGGGTGCGGTTTGGTACCCAACTGCTGAGGGACACTGCACTCATCTGGTGGAATATCATCCAATCCACTCTATCTTCTGAAGTGTTGGCTCAGTTGTCATGGGCCGAGTTCAAGAAGAAGCTGCTAGAAGAGTTTTGCAACGAGAGGACCATGGACCGAATTGAGAAAGAATTCCGGTCTTTGGTGAAAGGGAGCCTGACGGTGAGGGAGTATACCCGTCAGTTTATGGAGAAACTTGGTCTGGTGGGGCACGCTGCCCCAACAGAGAAAGACAAGATGAAAGCTTATCTCAACGGCTTGCCAGCGGACATGCAATCTATGGTCCATAATTTCAAGGCTTCTAACCTCCGAGAGATGGTGGAAGAAGCTCAATTTATGGAAGAGATGTTCGCGAAGGGCAAATCTGAGAAGGCAGTGGTGGTGCCTGAAAAGAGAAAGTGGGAGAACAGTTCAGTACCTCCCAAGCGGACCCGACCTTTTGTTGGGAACCGCAATTTCGGCAGTTACCAGGAAGCAAGGTGGTGCCCGAGGTGTCGGACCAAGCATCACGGTAACTGCAGTAACAGTTCTCAAACTTGCTATAAGTGTGGGAAGCCTGGGCATACTGTCAGAGATTGCCCGGTCAGTGGAATCGTCTGTTATGAGTGCAAGGCACCGGGGCACGTGAAGAGAGATTGCCCGAAGCTTGTGTCGGGTAGTGCGCCAGCAAGGAAGGAGAACCCTCCGAAGGTTCAGGGCCGAGCTTTTCAGATGACGGCCGAAGAGGCTAGGGCATCCGCTGATGTGGTATCGGGTACTTTTCTTATAAACTCTGTACCTGCTCGTATTTTGTTCGATACGGGTGCTAGTTTCTCTTTCGTATCTGAATTATTCCGTCAGAAAATTGCTATGCCCACTACTAGTCTTGAGGATGCATTAGTAGTAGAAATAGCAGATGGTAGGCAAGTTCTGATCCACGAAATTCTGAAGCAGTGTGCTCTTAGCATCGAAGGGAGAGAATTCCCGATCGATCTGCTACCAATGTCAATCGGGGGTTTTGATGTTGTAATCGGTATGGATTGGTTGTCAAACAATCAGGCTGAGTTCGTGTGTTCCAAGAAGATGATTCGACTTCCCAACCTCTCTGGAGAGGTCGTGGTCATCTATGGCGAAAAGAGAAAGGGTGAAGTGGCAATAATCACAATGGCAAAAGCACGCAAGTGTTTAGTAAAAGGATGTTCGTCTTTCCTAGCCTATGTGATCGATGCCAAGTTAGAGAAGTCCAAGCTCGAAGATGTGAAGATCGTGCGGGAGTATCCAGATGTCTTTCCGGACGACTTGCCCGGGTTGCCACCCGATCCTCAGGTAGAGTTTCGGATTGATCTTGTGCCAGGCGCTGCACCGATCGCTAAAGCACCTTATCGTTTAGCGCCATCGGAGATGCAAGAGATGGTAGCACAACTCCAAGAGCTTTTTGAGAAGGGATTCATAAGACCGAGTTCGTCACCTTGGGGAGCTCCGGTCTTATTTGTCAAGAAGAAGGATGGCACAATGAGAATGTGCATTGACTATCGTGAGTTGAACAAAGCTACAGTGAAGAACAGGTATCCGCTTCCGAGAATAGACGACTTGTTCGATCAACTTCAAGGAGCGGGTTGTTTCTCCAAAGTCGACTTACGATCAGGCTATCACCAAGTGAAGGTGAGAGAAGAAGATGTTCCGAAGACGGCTTTCAGAACGCGTTACGGCCATTACGAGTTCCTTGTAATGCCTTTTGGTCTGACGAACGCACCAGCGGTGTTTATGGACTTGATGAATAGAGTGTGCCGACCATTCCTCGACAAGTCGGTCATTGTATTCATTGACGACATACTCGTGTACTCCAAGAGTGAGACAGAACACGAGCAGCATCTTCGTGAAGTTCTGGAAGTGTTGAGAAAAGAGAGATTGTACGCCAAGTTTTCCAAGTGCGACTTTTGGCTTAAGGAAGTACAATTTCTGGGGCACGTAGTCACTCGGGACGGAGTGAAAGTAGATCCCTCCAAGATTGAAGCTATGATGAATTGGGAGCCTCCTAAGAGTCCGTCAGAGATCCGAAGTTTCTTGGGTCTGGCGGGATACTACAGGAGATTCATTCAAGACTTTTCCAAGATCGCTTCTTCCTTGACAGTTCTGACTCGGAAGAATGTGAAGTTTGAATGGACTGAAACCCAAGAGAAGGCGTTTCGGATCCTTCAAAAGAAGTTGTGTGAAGCTCCGATCTTGACGTTACCTGAAGGGTCGGAAGATTTCGTGGTGTACAGCGACGCTTCAAAGATGGGATTGGGTTGCGTGTTGATGCAACGAGGCAAGGTAATCGCTTATGCCTCGAGGCAACTTAAGATACACGAGCAGAATTATCCAACCCATGATCTGGAGTTAGCAGCAGTGGTGTTCGCTTTGAAGCTTTGGCGACATTACCTCTACGGCACGAAGTGTACTCTTTACACGGATCACAAGAGCCTGAAGTATGTCTTTGGACAGAAAGAGCTGAATATGAGGCAAAGGCGGTGGCTCGAGTTGTTGAAAGATTACGACTGTGAATTGCTTTACCATCCCGGTAAGGCAAACGTGGTGGCCGATGCGCTAAGTCGGAAGGACTATAGCGGGAGTATTCGGGCAACCCATTCAAGAATCGAGCTAGTGTCTAGTCTTGTTGAGAAGATCAAGACATCTCAAATGGAAGCATTGTTGGAAGAGAATCTAAAGGATGAAGTCATGACAAAACAACGTTTACTCTTAACGGAAGATAGCCGTGGGGTGAAACTGTTCAGCGGTCGTGTGTGGGTGCCCAAGGTTGGGGGTAACCGTGAACTGTTGCTGGAAGATGCACACAAGTCCAAGTATTCCATTCACCCAGGAAGTACGAAGATGTACAGGGACTTGAAGTTGCACTATTGGTGGCCGGTGATGAAGCTTGATGTGGCACGTTACGTTGAGCGTTGTGTGACGTGTTCGCAAGTTAAGGCCGAACATCAGAGACCGTATGGGAGTCTTCAGTCTTTAGAGATTCCCGAGTGGAAGTGGGAGCATATCACCATGGACTTCGTGACGAAGTTGCCTAAAACTCTTCGGGGACACGATACCATCTGGGTGATAGTGGATAGATTGACGAAGAGCACTCACTTTCTGCCTATGCGCGAGACGTTACCGATGGATAAGTTGGCGAAGCTTTATATCGATGAGGTGGTCTCGAGGCATGGAATACCGTTGTCGATCGTGTCGGATCGTGACAGCCGGTTCACTTCGAACTTCTGGGATGGGTTTCAGAAAGAGCTTGGTACGCGAGTTAAGTTGAGTACGGCTTACCATCCGCAGACCGACGGGCAGAGCGAACGAACGATCCAAACCTTGGAAGACATGTTGCGGTCTTGTGTCATCGATTTCGGGGGTAGTTGGGACTCTCACCTGCCTTTGGTAGAGTTTGCTTACAATAATAGCTACCACTCGAGTATTGGGATGGCACCTTTTGAAGCATTGTATGGGCGAAAGTGTCGGACTCCCGTGTGTTGGCTGGAAGCAGGAGAGAAGCAGTTCACCGGACCTGAAATCGTGCAAGAGACTGCCGATAAGGTCAAGTGTATTAGAGAGAGGATGAAAGCGGCTCAAGATCGTCAGAAGAGCTATGCCGATAAGAAGAGGCGACCGATGGAATTCCAAGTAGGCGACCGCGTTATGCTTAAGGTATCGCCATGGAAGGGCATTATACGGTTCGGAAAACGTGGGAAGCTGAGTCCTCGTTTCCTCGGACCTTTCAAAGTACTTAAGCGTGTAGGTTTGCAGGCCTACCAGTTGGAACTGCCATCGGAGTTGAGTAGAATACACAACACGTTTCATGTCTGCTACCTCCGGAAGTGTTTGGCGGTAGAAGACAGCGTCATTCCCCTTTCAGAGGTGAGGGTAGACGAATGTAACCGTTGTGTGGAAGAACCCGACGCCATCTTGGAGAGAAAGTCTAAGAAGTTGCGTCATAAAGAAGTCACTTTGGTCAAGGTGCAGTGGAAGCATCACCGAGGAGCAAATGTGACTTGGGAATCTGAAGAGGATATGAAGCGTAGATATCCTCATCTCTTTGTATAGTTGGATTTCGGGGACGAAATCATTCCCAAGTTGGGGAGGATTGTAACACCCTGAATTTTGGGATTGGGTGAGAAGTTGACCTTTACCCAAAGTTCAAGGGGGTATAATGTTACTTGGGCTATATATATACAGATCAAATCTGAGATATTTCTTAATATCTCATTTTGATCTGTTGTGTTGGAGAAGCCAGGGAGAAGAGCAGAAGAGCAGGAGAAGCTTTGTTTTCTTGGGTCGATCGTTTCGGGCAAATCGAGGTACGAATCTAGCTTAATGCTTTGATCTGAATGCTTTTAGCCGTGTAGAATCTCGTTGTGAAGGTTTTGAACCGTTCCATTTTGAGATCTGAGTATTTCTCATTTGGATCTGGGTTGAATCTGGGTTCTGCATCGTACTGTTCTTGATGAACATGGCGATGGTCGTTCGACCGAATGGTTGTGTTCGACCGGAGCTTGTTCGATCGGAGGGTGTTCGACCGGGGGGTTGTGCCCGACCGGGGGTCGTTCGACCGGGGGTTGTTCGACCGGGTAGTTGTTCGACCGGTGTGGTCCTTTGACCGGATTAGGTTCTGTTAAGTTGTTAGCTTCTGTGTCTTTGAGTCCTATTCAAGTAACGAGAGGTTTATCTGTATTTCGACTTACCGATTCTTTCGGTGTTGTCATAGGTAGCGCTCGTTAAGAAGAAGGAAACAGAGGTGAGTTCCTACTATCATTTTAAACTGTATACATATCAAAAGTTACCTTTTTGATCTTATCTTATTTTAAAAGTAAAATGATGTTTTACCTGTGCGTTTATGCGAAAGAAATATTCAAAGGAACTTCTTTTAAATGATTTTCATTCTTACCAGAAGTTGAACTGGGAATAGCATTTTGTTTATAAAAATGTGTTTGTAACCATATGTTTATTTATGGTTGGTCACATACGTTGCTGTGACGAGTCCTTACCATTACTAGTGGATCCCTAGGTTTTGGAGTAGACTGTATTGTTGGGATGTTACATTCCCCAGAATTGTAGCTATGGATCACTTGTTCCTCGGGGGCAACTTGGTACGGTTATGTGAGGCCGGATACTAGCCATGGTTCATAGTGATCCTAGTGAAGGAGTATACCTTGGTTTTGCGCTTGGGGCTTGATCTCACGTTGAAGCACGGACTTTGTGATTCGTATCCGCGGACTCCAATTGGTTTAGCTCGTAACTCGGATAGTTGGCCTAACTTTGTGTTACGCCACGATCCTTGGTAAAATATTTTATTTTCGGTCCTTTTGTGGTATGTTTATAACGAAAAAGCCCGATTGTGGCGAGGACCTAAATTGTAAACTTAATCTCTTTGGAAATGTTATCTTGATGCAAATGTTTTATCTTTTGAGCTTCATAAACTGTATGTTCTCACCAGGCTTTAAGTCTGACACTTTTTCTCAAATGGTATGTGTATCAGGTTTCCATTAGCGGTGGGTTGCCGGGGTTTTTGGAGAGACGAGTTTTGAGTCTCGAGGTTTTTGGAGTTGATTAGTATTGTTATTGGGCATTGTTAAGTCCCATTCTTTTGATGAAATCCTTGTATAGGATTGTATAGTCTTGAGGACTGATCCCATTTATGAAAAGTTATGGTTTTACTTTCGTTATATTGTCAGGTTTCCAGGTTTTAATTTACTCTGATTTTTGAGGTGTTACACCGTCCGTCTGTGGGTGGTATGTCATACTCAGATTCACTCGAGTACCCAATCCTTGGTGCAAAGATCCCCAAAATCTTGAAGTAAAATGGCTATCGCGGTCGGAGACTATAGACAAGGGTATGTCGTGTCTAGAGACCACTTCATCAATATAAAGCTTTGCTAGTTTATCCATTGGCAAGGTTTTCCACATCGCGAGAAAGTGAGCACTCTTGGTCAAACGATCAACGATCACCCAAATGGTGTCATTACCCCACAACGTCTTTGGTAGCTTGGTCACGAAATCCATGATGATCTTGTCCCACTTCCAGTCGGGTATCTCCAATGATTGTAGGCTCCCATACGGTCGTTGGTGCTTGGCCTTTACTTGCGAAAAAGTCACGCACCTCTCAACGTAGTGTGCCACGTTCAACTTCATAACCGGCCACCAATAGTGCAATTTCAAGTCTTTATACATCTTTGTGCTTCCCAGGTGGATAGAATATCTGGATTTATGCGCGTCTTCCAAGAGTAGCTCTCGGTTCCCTCCAAGCATTGGCACCCACACTCGCCCATTTAAACATTTGATCCCTCAACTATCCTCGGTCAAAAGTAGTCGTTGCTTGGTCATCACTTCATCGTTTAGATTTTCTTCCAACAAGGCCTCGTCTTGTGACGCTTTGATCTTCTCCATAAGACTTGACACCAACTCAATCTTTGCAAACTTGGCTCGGAGTTTCCCACTATATTCCTTCCGACTTAACGCATCGGACACCATATTTGCTTTACCCGGGTGGTAGATCAATTCGTAATCTTAGTCCTTGAGTAACTCTGACCACCTTCTTTGTCTCATATTTAGCTCTTTTTGATCGAAGACATGCTTCAAACTTTTGTGATCCGTGTACAGGGTACACTTTGTGCCGTAAAGATAATGGCGCCACAATTTCAACGCAAACACCACCGCCGCTAGTTCCAAATCATGATTGGGGTAATTTTTCTCGTTCACCTTTAATTGTCTTGACGTGTAGGCAATCACTTTTCCCCTTTGCATGAGCACGCACCCAAGACCCATCTTCGAAGCGTCGCTATATACCATAAAATCTTTCGACCCTTTCGGCAAGGATAAGATCGGAGCTTCACAAAGCTTCTTTTGCAACGTCCGAAATGCCCTCTCTTGAGACTCGGTCCACACAAACTTCACATTCTTCTTGGTCAAAGTCATTAATGCCGAAGCAATCTTGGAGAAGTATTGAATAAACCTTCGATAATAACCTGCTAACCCCAAAAAGCTTATGATTTCGGATGGGCTCTTGGGAGATTCCCAATTCAACATGGCTTCTATCTTCACGGGGTCTACCTTCACACCGTCCCTCGAGACTACATGCCCCAAAAACTGCACTTATTTCAACCAAAATTCACACTTGGAGAATTTTGCATAAAGCTTCTCCCTCCTCAAGACTTCTAACACGTCGCGGAGGTACTGCACATGATCGGATTCATTCTTAGAGTAAATCAGGATATCGTCGATAAACACTATAACCGACTTATCAAGAACTGGCCGGCACACATGGTTCATCAAGTCCATAAACACCTCTGGTACATTCGTCAAGCCAAAGGGCATCACCAAAAACTCGTAATGCCCATAGCACGTCCTAAACGCAGTCTTAGGAACGTCGTCCTCCTTGACCTTCACTTGATGGTAGCCCGACCGAAGGTCGATCTTCGAAAAACATCCCGCTCCTTGGAGTTGGTCGAATAAATTGTCCATTCTAGGGAGTGGGTACTTATTCTTCACGGTTACCTTATTCAACTCCCTATAGTCTATGCACATCCGCATAGCGCCATCTTTCTTCTTTAAGAACAAGACCGGTGCTCCCCACGGTGACGAGCTTGGTCTCACGAATCCCTTCTCAAGAAGGTCTTGAAGTTGTCCCATCATCTCCTTCATTTCAGACGGAACCTATCGGTACGGAGCTCTAGCTATCGGAGTCGCTCCCGTTATTAGATCAATTTTGAACTCCACTTGACGATCGGGTGGTAGTCCGGGCAAGTCATCCGGGAATACGTCGGGGAATTCTCTTACTACTTCCACATCTTCAAGCTTTTTCTTCTCGATCTTGGCATCTATAACATACGCCAAATAGGTTGAGCATCCTTTTAATATACACCTTCGTGCCTTCACCATGTTGATGATTGCCACTTCGCCCTTCCGCCTTTCGCCAAAAACGGTTACCGACTCTTCGACGGAAATTGGGATTCGAATCAACTTCTTTGCATAAAGAATTTCGGCATGGTTGCTTGCTAACCAATCCATTCCAATGACGACATCAAACCCCCCGATAATCATTGGTATCAAATCGATCGGAAATTCTTTCCCTTCGATTTCTAATTTGCATCCCCTAAGAATATCCCGAACAACAACTTGGTCACCGTCCGCTAGTTCTACCACTAAAGCATCCCTTAAGCTACTAGTGGGCACAGTTAACTTTTAACAGAAAGAATTCGAAACGAACAAAAAACTTGTGCCGGAATCAAACAATATACGCGTAGGTACGAAGTTTAGGAGAAATGTACCCGACACTACATCAGTTGAAACCATTGCTTCCTCGGTGGTCATTTGAAATGATCTCCCCACCGCTCTAGGGGGTCCGTCTTCTTTGCTCCACCCCCCCCCCCCCCCGTCTTTAACTTTGGGCACTCACTCCGGATATGACCCAGTTTCTTGCATTCAAAGCACATGATCCCTTTGACCGGGCAATCACGACGATCGTGACCCGACTTTCCACACTTGAAACAATTTGTCCCGCCCAAGGTGCACGGGCCAAAATGCTTGCTCCGGTATTTAGAGCACCATCTAGCTTCTCGTCCAACTTCATTCCCATGGTAATTGTTGTTGAAAGGTCTTGTCCTTCTCGATGGTGTATAATTTCCCTCCCATCTTCTCTTCTCAACCGGTCCGCTCTTTTCTACCTTGCTTGGGCCATAGGAGTATTCTACCAACTGGGCTTCCTCAATTGCCTCCCGTAGGGTGGAGACCTTAGACACCCGCACCAAGTTCTTCATTTCGGACGGTAAGCCCTTGGTGTAGGCCTTAGTCTTCTCTTTTTCGCTCGAGACTAGATGTCCCACCAATCCTAACTTGTCCTAGAAGTGTCGGTTGTAATCCTACAGTGACAAGTTTCCTTTCCTCAAATTCCGGAACTCCTCTTCTATCTTGTCCATAGCTCTCTCATTAAAAAATTCCTCCATCAATTTCTTCTTAAAGGTTGGCCAACTTAGTTGGCCAAGACTGTGGCCTCCACTGAAGAGGAGTAAACATTCCACCACGCGAAGGCCGCCCCTCTTAACATCTGTGATCCAAACGTTGCTTTCTGGTCTTCCCCACATTCACTTGATCTGAACGCTTGTTCCATCTCTCGAACCCAATTCATACACACAATTAGATCGTCTATGCCCTTGAATTCTGGTGGCTGGCACCCAAGGAATGCCTTAAAAGTGCAAGTTTTTGACACTTGCCTTGTTCCCGGGGTTGGGGTCCCATTAGAAGGAATTTCGGGTCCGGTACCCTCGGATCCCGCCACCATGATATTTTCCGCTACCGCCTCGTGACTACGGTTACTAGCATCTCGGTCCTCTAGTAACTTCAAGAACATTTCTTGTTGTTGAGCCATCGTTGCATTCATGGCTTGCATCATTCGATCCATCATTCTTGTCTCTGGGTCACCTCTTCCATAATTTGTTCTGATAAGACTATGTTGCGACGGGGCACATGCTCGGGTCCTCCGCCCAACGCATTTGGCGGCCGCTGGGGCAAGTCCGTCGTTGTAACTCTAGGGTGGTCGGCCGTAAATGCCGACACCTCTTGACCCTCCGGCCGATTTCGAGTATTTACCATTGGTTGTCACACATACGCGAGAATATAGGTGAGTGGTAGATTATACGAATCATAGACAAGGAAACGTACTGCTACATTCATTAATCATCATAACAATGGAAAATAAGCATAATCACGTAAAACATTTTCATAATAACGTTAGCTAAGTGAAATTATGAACATGTAATACGTAAGAATTTTCATCACCATCACCATAACTCTCAACTTGTGTAATTTCCGTCGACTCTAAGACCATCCTATCTTAGGAGTTCTACCCAATATCACTCGTTCATAACTCAAAATCACAGCTTAAGTCTAGGTATTCTACATTCATACCTAGTTCACTTAAACTACTGCTCTGATACCAACTTGTAACACCCTAAAATTTAGAAAAATTTAAATTTCAAAATTTCAGCAATATGACGGCTGTAAACTGAGTAAAACCTGGTTAAACAATAACCTGCCAAAATGATCCCAAAGTATTGTCCCGAAACGGGGAATATAGTATAGTGTTTACAAACTCAAATGAATGAAGTATATAAATACGACAACCTAATAATCTAAATTGTTCCATTAGATTACGGTCGGGTGTCGCTATCCTTCCAAATGGGTAACTACCAAATCGTATAAACCGGTCTCAAGATCTCCCAAAAGGACCGCTCTCAATCACGCGATCGACCACTCATTCCCGAAGATTTCCGCCACTAGAATGTCCTGTCAAACATGACAGTCAAAGATACAAGTGTTAGGCTAGAGCCGAGTGAGGTCATATAATTATATGATAATAAATGTAGCGAAGTAACAATTTATGTACGTCCGTATATTTATAGTCTTCAACCAAAGTACTTCATCTGACAATAAACATGAAATTATAATATGATCTCATCAATCTATTTATAAATCTACCCAAGCCATTTAGCTTGATAGCATCAACCCAAACTGGGTCTTTAGCCATTCGGACAATCAACCCAAACCGGGTCTTTTGCCTAATCGTGACGTCAACTCAAACCGAGTCTTTAGTCCCTACAACATTCAACTCAAACCAAGTCTTTAGTGTATTTAAGACATCAACCCAAACCGGGTCTTTAGCCTATTTATGACATCAACTCAAACCGAGTCTTAAGCCTATGTGACAATCAACTCAAACCGAGTCTTTAGTCTACTTGAGACATCAACCCAAACCGAGTCTTTAGTCTATATGAGACATCAACCCAAACCGAGTCTTTAGTCTATCTGAGACATCAACCCAAACCGGGTCTTTAGCCTATTTATGATATTCACTCAACCAAGACTATAACCCATCATCAAGCCACCATTATGACCAACGTGTGGCACACTAGTTTCATATGACTCATATTACATGCTAAGATCAAGTATTTCCTCTAATATACTCTTCATTAGAGACATTACCCACAAATGGGACTTTAGGTTAACTTCACATAATCAAATCAAGAGATAAGAAAAGATGGATATATTTGTTAGCACGTTATTAGTCATGTACATAAGTAGAAGAGTCAAGAAATACACTCACTTTAGTGATTTCTTACAAGAAATCAAACCCTAGAAATGGTAGGTAGAGAAGTGAGGTTTTGAGAGTTGCTACTAGCTAAGATCTTTCCAAAACCACACCAAAAACACAGGAGAAAAACCCTCAATCAGCTTCTAAAATCAGCACCAAATGATAAAATCTCGCAAATGGGGTTTTTATACTCCAGGTGCCTGCCGGCGACTATGACATGGCGACAATGCCCTGGTCATAGTCGTTGGGCAATGTCGCTGCCCAGCACCCCCTTTCTGTTTGTTTTCCAGTGAACCACCCTTCACTTGCGACTATGCCATGTGGCATAGTCGCCGGTCATAGTCGCCCAAGGCCCCTTTTGGCGCGCTTTCGACAAGAAACGACCCAATTCTTAGACGAGGAACGTACGATCAAATCCGAATAACAAACCAAGTAACATAACATTATGGTAGGGTCAATAACCACTCCAATGAATTATCAAAATAAAGGAATTTTACCCGAAATTATGGGTGTTACAAATATATATTATATATAATTAATTTATATTATAATGTATAAAGTATAATGTAAAAAAATGTAATAATAATTATTTTAATACAATACATTAATGTTAAGATAATAAATCAAAATTGAAAATTGAATTAATGGCTTGAACTAGTGAAATGATTTTATATGGGTAGGTCTCCACCATTTTCTTTGCAATTTCTTCTACTAGTGGCTTGAGCCTATTTGTTTGAGCATCTTTATTTGAGCTAATGACTTTAACTAGTGAAAGGATTGTATAGGAGGACACTATCAAAATAAGTGCACCTTCTTTTTATTTAAATTTATATATGTTTGTTTTCAGTTTTAACTTGACGAACATAAACAAACACGAACATACTTAGGGTTGTAAACGAACCGAACGTTCAACGAACCGTTCGGCGGAAAGTTCGTTTATGTTCGTTTATTTAATAAACGAACGAACATGAACATGTTTTTTGTTCGTTTAGTTAAACAAACGAATATGAACAAAGGTCTTGTTCTTTCATTTACGTTCGTTAATGTTCGTTTACGTTTGTTTAAATTTGTTCGTTTATGTTCGTTTACTTATAATAGTAATCTAAAAAACATATATTAAATAAATAAACATTAGAATAATAATATAATTATTATTATATTTATATTTATATATTATTTTTTTATTATATTTATAATTATTAATAATAAAGTATTACTAGCATTTTCTTAAAAAAAAGTAATAGTAACAAATGATATGGGAATGTAGGATAAGAATACTAGTTGATTAATGAGAAGCTTGAGATTTTGCTTAAGAACTCATCCCACATCGGTGGGACAATCCATCCAAGGCCTTTGCAGTCAACTATAAATAGGACTCACCCCTTCCTTTCCCTTGCCATTCCATAGCCTTTGTGGCATAGACTTTCTATTGAGCCTTGTGGCTTGAGCTTGGTGGCTTGAAGTTAGGCAAAAAAATTTGTTGGAGTACCTATGAAAGTGGGTGCATCGTTAGTTTGTTATGTTTGATTACTATTTTAAACAAATGAACATAGATGAATACGAGTTTGAGCTTAAAAGAATTGGTTTGAGTTCGAGCTTGAGTTTGATCTTTGATTCGAGCTTGAAACGAGTTCGAGTTCGAGCTCGAGCTTGGGAATTGGTTATCGAGTCGAGTTCGAGCTTGGATTTTCACTACTCGTGAGCTTTTAAGTCGAGTTTAAGCTTGAGAATTTTATTTCGAGTTCGAGTCGAGTTTACTGATGATACTCGAGCTTGACTCGCATCATTTACACCCCCTAGGCCCTTAGTATTGGTATTTGTTGTGCTGTGGCACTCTGTTGATCCTTATATATGATTTGTGTTTTACTGAAATATGATAAAGCATGTCAACTCCTCTAGTCACACTACGTCCTACTTCGACCACTCTCAATAGATCAAACTATGTTATTTGGGCTCAACACATGACCAGTTATTTTCAATCCCGTAAGTTGTGGAAGGTTACTACAATGGACATACCTTGACCCGTTCAAAAG
Source organism: Arctium minus (assembly GCA_954870635.1). Classification (NCBI taxonomy): domain Eukaryota; kingdom Viridiplantae; phylum Streptophyta; class Magnoliopsida; order Asterales; family Asteraceae; genus Arctium; species Arctium minus. Next base: position 40,979,842 of record OX941082.1, read on the forward strand.
GAAAAGGAATGCCAGAATATTTTGAAAATAAAGAGGAAGATTGGTTGTGTAAAAATGGGGAAATTGGTATTGTTCTAGGTAACACTTCAACACCCGAGATTAACCAGAAGTTTGGTTTGTTTGTTATCGAAAAGGAAATTTGGGATTTTCTAAAGTATCATTACACCACCAAGGACTTAGACCATCAATGCCAACTTCTTTCTTCACTTCACAGTAAACGTCAACAACCTGGACAATACATCAATGCATTCTTATCTGAAATGCATGTTATATGGGATCAATTAGCCTTTGACTCCTAAGTGCCAAGAAGATGCTATGATCGCCGTTGCTCGTCAGAAACAATATTTCATGATCCTTCTCATGGCACTCCATGAGCGTTATAAACCTGTACGATCTTCACTCATACATCGCTCTCCTCTACCGACACTTGAGGTTGCCATTACTGAATTAGTTTATGAAGAAACCAGATTGGAAGTTCCTATATATCCTACTGATGGAACCCTTTTTAAATATAGTCACAAAGGCAATTGGAAGTTCACAAAAACAAAATATCCTACTTCGAGCACCAAAAAACCTTTAGAGTGTGTTTTCTGTCATGATCCTAGCCATCAACTGTTGTATTGTCCTAACCATTATTGCAGGTTTTGTGAGAAGAAAAATCTCAGATACTATGTATTTGATTGTTTAAAGAACCTACATCACAAAACTTTTACTGGATCCGCTACAGATCAAGACTCATTTACTATGCCTTCACCTTTAGGATCATCACAAGCCTAGAAACCCCACTACATTTACTACTAATGATGTGATTGGCCTCATGAAACAAGTGATGTTTGGATCTTCGCATATAATGGTTAATGTTCTAGCTCAAGGTACTTCTTGGTTATTCGGCTATGGTTGTTGCAACCACATAACACCAAACCCTATATCTTTGTCATAAGACATCAAACTCCTTTTTATGTGTTGTTACAACTGCTGATGGAACCAAACTACCAGTTCAACATGGTGGTCATGTTTCCACCTTTCAACTGTTTTTACCCGATATGGTATACATTCCTAAACTCTTTGTTCTTCTTATTTTGATTAGCCAACTTATCAATATGGGTCTAATTGTTATCTTCTTCTTCATCTGGTTGTTGTGTACAAGATTCCAGGATGAGGCAGATTATAGGGATAGGCCATATAGCGAGTCAGATGTTTGAGTTGGTCTACCTCCACATACCAAAATCTTTTATCCCCCTTTTCTTTTCAACATATGATGCTTCAAACAACTTTTTAGATACTTGGCAATCAAGATAATGACATCTTTCATTTGGTATAAACTACTTGTTTCATCTGGTATTTTGGAATCTTTTAAAACTGATAAGTTATCTTGTTTGTCTTGTGAACATGGAAAACAACATGTGTTACCTTTTTGAACAAATGATACTACTTCTGTTGCACCTTTTGATCTGACACACTCTCATGTTTGGGGACCCTCTCCTCAGGATACCATGGGAGGGTCCAAGTATTTTTTTGTATTTCTAGATAACCATACTCGTATCATTTAGATCTATCTTATGAAAAAACATGTTCGAACTACCATAAATGTACATAATTTCACACCTGTGATCCAAACTCAATACACAAAATACATAAAATCTTTTATCCAGATAATACAATGGAGTACAAACAACACTCATTCCTCGCATTTTTTCGCCAACAAGGCACCATCTCCCAATACTCATGCCTTGACACCTCTCAACAAAATGGTAGGATAGAACGGAAACATCGTCATATCTTAGACAAAGTCCGTACCTTGTTGATCTCAGCCCATTGCCCATAATGTTTCTGGGGCGAGGCAACTCTCTCAACTTTCTACATCATTAATCGTCTTCCTACACCTCTTCTCCATAATAAGCCTTGATATGAAGCTTTGTATGGTATGCTTACCGCCTATAATCTTCTCAAGTTTGGGGATGTGCATGCTTTGTACTACTCCAACCCCATGAACAAACCAAACTTCGCTAAATCTCTGTTGTTTCTTGGGATACGATATCGAACATAAATGATATCGGTGTTAGGATCCTATCTCCAAATGACTTCGTATATGTCGCCGTGTACTATTTTGGGAACACAAAATGTTTTCTTCATCTCATCATTCCATCCCCAACATGACTCTCCATCTCATTTATTTACTAATACCTCTATTTTAGAGTTCGTTTTCGTTCGTTTAGAAAATTGGTTTGTTTGTGTTCGTTTATGTTCGTTAGTCTAAATGTTAAACGAGAAAACAAACTTAAACAAACAATAGGAACAATAGGTGCACACGCTTGGTGGGGTGCTCCAATCATAACCTTTAAATAGACTCAAGCCAATGGGCTCAAGTCACTAAACCATAACCACTAGTTGGTGGTAAATCAATTTAGGGGTTGTTTGTTTACCTCTTAATGGTTCCATTAAGAGACAACTTCTGAATTACTAATAGGTAAATCTTGTTTAGCAAAAAAAAGGTCTGCCTCTTAATGGTTCCAAAATTTTCTGAATGATTTTGTATCTTTGCCCTCCCTTAACCATTCAGAGCCCTAATTTTTCATTATAAACAATTAGTAAACAACTATATTTCATTTTGCACTATATCATATGAGCTTCTTAATCATTCTGACCATTTAATCATTTTTGCACCAAACCATTCAACAACTGTCAAACAACTCCGTTGTAAAAGGAGAAGGGTTATATTTATACACAAGAGATGATGCAAAATAAATCTTACACCAGTGATGAGGGATGGGAAAATCACTCAGATGCTTATTAGATTTGGAAGATCTAAAAAATATTTCTTTTAAATTTTAACAAGAAGCGTACTCGCATAATGCAGCGAGATACATCACGATTTTAATGTTTCATTTTATTTTTTGTTTTTTTGTCGATTTACAGTACGATTTTGGATGGTTTTGAGAAAGTGATAATGTTTTTTTTTTATAAATTTGTTTAATTTAGACTTAATAATATAATGTTTTTTATATAAAAAAAAATAAGTGTTTTGTTAGAATTCAATGATTATCTTATATATTTTAATGAGATCTAGAAAAAATAACCAATTACATATTTAATAATATAATTAAAACAAATTTATAGTAATATAATATATTAATTAATAGTGATACATGGAAATGTCTGCATAAAAGAAAGGATCTGCACATACCAAATTGGTGGGTGTTAGAAGCCTGCAGTAGTAATATGTATCTTGTGCTTTGATACTTGTAAATTAAGAGATATTTAAATTTTGCATAAAATGATGGTACCTTATTCCTAATAATTTGTATTTAAGAGTTTTTTATCCGTGCTTTATAATATAATATAGATACTATAGATATAGATTATTCTGTAAAATTCTGCATCTAAGAATACCAATTCATCTAACAAGTTTTTACAGTTTGATATTTTGTTAATGTACAAATTTGTTTGCACGTGTCTCGTATAAATTATATTTCATACACTTAGGTGTCGTTTGTTTTTTAAGAGGTCTAAAGTCTGAAGTCTTATTTTAGTTATGATTAATAAGAGGTGGTGTATAAAAATGTCTAAACAATTTAGACTTAAGAGCCATTAAGATGTTTTTTAGAAAAAACAAACAACCCCTTAGTACCAGTAAATTACATTTATAATCCTTTTATTTAAAATTATTTATTTAATAAAATACCCAAAGCAACCAAGGGCCAATTTGACCCTGTTATGGTTGGCTTCTACTCAGGGGTCCCCCACAAAATGGGTGTTCAATGTCAACAGTAAATACAAAAGCTAACCATTTGAATGTGTGGTTCTGTTTCTTTCCATCAATAATGAACCAATAAAAATGTCACAACCCTTTAACTTTTAGTGTATTTGTTTCTTTATTTTCCATTAATGTATTTGTCTTTATTGAAATATTTTTGGTACACTTGATACTTTTAAAAAGTATCCCATCAAATCTTGTTTAAAAACTACAAGTTATTATTTTTTTAGTACAAAAAAGTTTTAAAATTTTATTTTCGGCATAAAACTTACGTCAATGTCGATGAAGGATACATGAAATAATTTAGGTTGGTTTCGAATCCATGCGTACATAACAATTGTAGTCACTAAGTTTATCAGGGTTGATTTCTTGCAGTCATAATTTGCCGAGATTAGTCTAAGCATAGCCTAGGGTACCCTTTCAAAAAAAATGTCGATGGAGTATACGACAAGAGGTGTTTTTAAGAGATTGGAGTAAACCCTTTCGATCAATGTTTATCTATGCGTATGTGTTTGTATTTCTCTTTCTTTCAATTGATGTACGCTTTTGTAGGTTCGAACTTTCGATTACCAATTGTTGCAATGGAACAGTTTCAAACAGAGCATTGGGGGTTTGAAACATGAAAAATCAATCAAGTGTAAATCATGAGTAGACCTGGCAATCGGGTCGGGTCGGGTTCAAAGTTAAACGGGTTGAAAGTGTCTAACCCTAACCTGACCCGTTTAATAAACGGGTCAGAAAATCCCAACTCGCCTAACCCGTTTAACATTTATAAAACTAAAAATTGAAAATTCACAAAAAAGTACAAATCCAAAATTCAAATAAAAACATTAGAAAAAATCCAAATTTTATAGTTCTAACTTATTAGTTCTAACCAAATCTAAAACATTAAAAATCCAAAGTATTAAAAAGAAAATTTATAATATATATATAAACGGGTTATTCGGGTCATTTTCGAATTGAAAATTTTGACCCTGATCTTACCTGTTTAATTTTCGTGTCGTATCGTGTCAACCCGTTTGTATTACCCAAACTCGTTTATTTCGTGTCAAGTTTGCATCGGGTTAACATGTCGTGTCAGTTTTTGTTAGGTCTAATTATGAGTATGTGGTTAAGAAGCATGATTAATAGATGGGTGTTAATCTCAAATGTTGATGAAGTTGAAAGTTGAGAAAAATGATAGATTTATTTCATGTTTCCGTTGATTCTCGTTTTTCATTTACCGTGTGGTATGTCGATCGAGTTCATTAAAATTGCTTTTTGAATTTATGAATAAAAAGATTAAATATTAGTAATTCTTACCAACCCCACTTCTTTTTATATGAACGTGGAAGGAAATATGATATGCTTTTTCTATTTTTCTTAAAAAGTCGAGTTATAGATACGTTTATTAATTTTATATAGAGATTAATGTCATAAGTGTTACAGAACAATCAATATAGAAAGAATAACAATAAGACAGAGAGAATAATTTTGTAATTCTCATTAGTTATAAGCCCTTTAAATAGGGATGAATTTACAAAGAAAATGAAACATTCATTATGGCAATCTAATACTAAAAAAATATTTTGTCAATAACTTTCTTTTGATGATGGCACATAATCCTTCAACACTCCCCCTTGTGCCGAGTCAAGTGAGTGATGACGTATAGTTCTTGCCTCATTAAAACCTTACGCCAAAGAAACAAAACCCGGTGGGAAAAATAAAAACTTTAGACGAAGGAAAGAGTACAAGGCATCAATAAACTATTTACTATCTTTCTTGATTCGTACATCAATCAAAAGGTTTATAATACAAGATGATTTATAAATTGTTGTCTCACTAAAACCTTGCACCAAGGAACAAAACCCAGTGGGAAAAATAAAACCTTGGGTGAAGGAAATAGCACAACATACCAATGTCAAATGTATAGTAGACTCCCCCTTTTGTCTACTACTCCCTCTGATTCGTACATTAATCACGGGAGTTTGGAAAACATTTGCATCTTAATACTTTCTCAATGTTTCCAAAATATGGTTTTAGGTAATGATTTGGTAAAATATGTCACATTCTCCTGACGTCTTACTTGATTCTCTTGAATCTAGAGGAGAGTTTGTTACTACTGATTGTATAGAAACTTAAGCAGAATATGTTTTGTGTTATCACCCTTGATGTATCTTACTTTCATTTATTCGATACATGATGCATTATTTCCATATATGCATGTAGGATAGTGGTTGAACTCAAAATTACTAGCTCCTCTAATATGTGTAATGACAATCCTTAATCATATACATTTCTTAAACAGTCTCATGGAGAGTAATATTCTTGGATCGTTCAAGGAGGTAGTTACAAGGGTTAACTTAGCTTACTTCCAAGCAATTGGAGTGTTCCCCGTGGTAATTCCTTATCAAGTTTGGAAACAACCTTTGTATGGATCAGACACATACCTAATATTAGCAAAGACATACCAAGATATTGTTTGGTGTTTTTCTATAAGAGTTATTACTTTTGCTGCTTACATTATAAGTAGGTACTGAAGTTCCATTATCAATCCCATTTTTCTTTCTATAGGGAAAGTATATGCCCATGTCAATAATTCCAAAAGATTAATTTGATATCATTCCAATGACGTTGCGTTGGCGCTGAGCTAAATCTAGCTAACAAGTTCACTGAGACAATATACGGTCAAGTGTATTTTGCTAAGTACGATAATGCGCATATTGTACTTAGATAGGGAATTCCAGCTCCCCAACACTTTTTCGTCATCATCCTTTAGACGAAATGGATCTTTCCTTATATCCAACACTTTGACCGATCATGGGAGTGCTAGCCGGATGCGCTTTGTCCATATTAAATTGCCTGATTATTTTCTAGACATATGCGATCGGTGAATTAATATTTCACAAACTCGGTGTCCTAGTTCAAATAGTTAGACAAAACCAAGTTTTCCCAAGATTTTCCATCTCAAATTTAGATTTCAAGTAGCTTGTGGTTTCTTTTAGTTCATCAAGAGTGTCTATTATGTTCATAACATCGACATATAAAGCTACTTTGAAGATCTGGAACTTGTTTTCCTAAATAAATACGCAAAGACACAGTTTATCGTTCTTATGTACCATTTCCCAATCAAGTATTCACTTAGGTGGGTTTATCACACCGCATAGATTGTTTTAATTTATAAAGTGATTGTTTTAATTTTATTGCAAACGCATTTCGTGATCTAGAGTTACTTGATTTTGGTAATGTAATATCATCAAGCACTTTTTATATATCTCTGAATTTAGATCCCTGTTGAGATATGTGGTAACCACATTCATGAGTTGCATTTCCAGTCCTTCGAAAACTACTAGGCTAATTAATTAGCAGAACGTTATAACGTCCATCATGAGAGAGTAAGGGGGCGTTTGGTTCGCAGAATGATTTCTGATGGAATGGAATCTGTCAATGGAATTGGAATCTGGAAGGAATTGGAATGGAATGTTTTCAAGTTTGACCAACTGTTTGGTTGGTAGGAATGGAATGTAATCAATCAAATGAATTGGAATATGTCTGTTTGGTTTGCAAAAGAATTGGAATGGAATTCTGAAAAATTACAAAAATACCCTTTTCTTTTATTTTTATTTATTTATTTATATTTTTTTAAATGTCGAGAGAGATAGAGGAGAGGAGAGAGAAGAGAAAGAGAAGAGAGAGAGAAGATAGAGGGTAGAGAGAGAGGAGAGAGGGAGGAGAGAGAGGGAGGAGAGAGAGGGAGGAGAGAGAGAGAGAGAGGAGAGAGGGTAGAGAAAGGAGAGAGAGGGTAGAGAGAGGGAGGAGAGAGAGAGAGGAGAGAGAGGAGAGAGAGATGAGAGAGAGGAGAGAGGGGAGAGAGAGGGTAGAGAGGGGAGAGAGAGAGAAGAGAGAGGAGACCAAATCCACATCTGATGAGTTTTAATTTTGTTAAGAGGGTTTGGAGGGTATTTTTGTCATTTTGAGAAAATGCAATGGAATGGAATTCAATTCCATCCAAAATGAGAAGGAATGACCAAATCCTTGATTGAAGGATTTCATAGAATTCAATTCCATTCCTTTGGAAACCAAACAGCAGGATGGAATTTGGTCAATGGAATTGACCATTCCAATTCCATCAGATTCCGGCGGATTCCAGCGAACCAAACGCCCCCTAAGTCTTCTCGTGGTCAATCCATGGGCGTTGTGAGAAACCTTGCGCCAAAGGAGAGCCTCATACATTATGACTTAATTATTCTTATTACGCTTTATGACAGATGCTTTATCTATGTCTTACAGGCTTTACACTTGGTGGGTTAGCACTACCAAACCAAATACCTGTTCATTTGTCAAATAATATGATTCTCATGGATTGCTTATTTAGGCCAAATTGTTCTTTGTTGATATTTTCAACTGAGCATGGTTCGATGTCAATGTGCTCTATGACCTCATAAGCAACAATATATATGTGAAATTTATCATCAATGAGTATGTATGATCTGTCCATCGACTCATATGCACTCTCATAATTCATTTTAGATTTCTTTGATCTCTGGAATCAATATTAACATCAGAGCGTCCTCCAGTAATGATTCATAGACATAGTTTAATTAGATACAATCTCATGAGAGGTTTATGTATTGATGACAAATAGTTGTGCCTTACTCTTCTGTTCCTTTAGATGAGTATCTATCAAACCAAGTAGCTTCCCCCATTTCCATTTGGGAGCTACGACCTCAACCACACCTCCACCATGTGTGATTGCAACGTACTTTCCAGTGACGTTGTGCATTTGTTTGGGGACTTTAACCTTGCGAGTATATTTGCAGCTCGTATATGTGATTTTGTCACTTCTAGAATAACATTAAACGTATCAGGTATCGAGTCTGATTCGTTTGACTTCAACTTTACATTATGAAGTTTCGAGATCAAAATGAGACAGAGTAGAAATATTCAATGACACTTCCTGTCGTTCCTATAGAAAATCTTTTTTTCTATCTCCCCCTAACGACGGAAAGACTGTCTCATCAAAGTGACAATTCGCAATCTAGCGGTAAAAAGATCACCCGTCAAGGATTCTAATTAGCGGATTATATTTGGAGATTCATATCCAACAAATATACTTGATCATTTTAAAGACCCATTTTGGTGCGCTGTGGGAGCGCAATTGACACATATACTGCACAACCAAACATGCCTAAATGTAAAATATCAGGCTTATATCCATTTACCAACTTGTACACATGAGACTGGTTAGCTAGTAATAGGTCTTAAAATGAAGAAGTAAAGTTGCGTATAGTATTGCATAACCCCAAACATATGTAAGTAAATCGGTGCGCATAACTAATGTCTTGGCTACCATCTATATTCTTTTGATGATAACTTCTACGAGACCATTTTAGATATACATATGGAGTATAGGAAACTCTACATTGATCCCAATACATATGCAATAATCATCAAATCCTTATGATGTAAATTGTCTAGCATTCCAAGTCATGTAGACTTGATGAGATAATCAGGGTGGTGAGCCCTTAAACGTATAACTAGTGCTAGGAGTTCAACATTTCATGTGGACAATAATACGACATACATTCATCGTGTCGAAACCAGAACCATAAAGTACTTTAATGGCTCGCCTTCTGGATGTTTATGTCCATAAATATCATTTTGTATTCGTTGTAAGAATGGAATATTTTGGTATTATGTCATTGGCTTTAGGATGGTCTCATTCCTGTCTTGGCTAAGGATCAGGGTATACAAAAGTTTTAGGCATTCGAGAGGGCATATTATGATAATGGTGTTGCTTCTTATGTTGCAGAAGTCAACATTTGCAATTTGCCTCATTTTTGCCTTTCACTCGAAAGAGAATGTGTTTATGTGTATTTTGCAAACATGGATCACTATGTCATGACCATGGTGTCCCATGTGAAACATATATGTGTCATTGTCCAAAAATTCTTTATTGGTGACAAAATATGATTTAGTGACCTAGATAATCACTAATTTGACATATTAATTTCTCTAATATATGTTCCTTTCATATCATTAGAGTTGATGTACATATACTCAATTCCATTGTTATAATATGATTTCTAGTTGATATGAATATTTTAACAAGGTTTTCATTAATATAGTGCTTTAATGACTATTAATCTTGTACCAACAAGAAAATGACAGTACATCGTCTAAGTATTTTGATTGGATAAATTAAAAAAAAAATGTTAGTCAATCTCTTTAGATTGTGTGAAATGTCCTACAAAAACTCAAGTTCTCCTCGATACATTCCTACACGGAACGGAAAATATTGAGAGTTTTGTATTTGTCTTTGATGTATTTCTTTACATCTATAATGGTTATCGATTTAAGTGTGTATATTAATTTTATGCTTAACATAAATTTCAAGGAAGCATATGCTTATCAATCTTAAATTAATATGATATAGTTTATTTTCAATTTGTTTCTTTCACGAAAGAACTAGTGATTAATGTATTTCTTCTTTGACTATCCAATATCAACTGGCAGTAGTTGCATCTCTGCTCCAATGATTGGAAAATCCTTCCAACTATTGTCATGACCTTGACCCTTTCCACGGTTTTGTCCACGTGGTACATAGATGCCACCTGTGATAAATTGTCTTTCACTCACTATTCTTTGGAGTTGTTCCACCTCTAACACTTTCATTATTAATCTCGGGAATTTTCTTTGTCCCGACATATCTGGTGTTGTTATTTGAAAGAACTTTGTTGTGTCTCTCAACCACTTACAGTAGGTTGATGAGTTTGTCTAAAGATTGCATTCCAACTTATATTGGTTCATTAATATTTACTGATATATGAAAGGTGAAAATAATGTTATAAATCATGTCATCTTCTGTGTGTTCCTTGCCACATAGATTGAGACGTATTTTGGATATAACATTTCTTTGTTAAGATCAGTTACCTTTTTGTAATCGAGTAAGTGGGTTTCATTCCGCTGTATGATTAGTTCTAGAAGTACATATTCATGAGTACTCTCGATTCTCCCTTTCGAGGCATCCTACAGTTCTTTGGGGGTTTCTAGTAAAGGTATTCCTATGAAAATTAGGATTTATATGTCGTCTCAAAACATGATGTTTGTACCTTATTAGAAGGTTGTTTTAGGGTCAATAGGGAGATGATGGACTTTAGGTATATATTCTTGTACCTTTTCGATAAAAGTAGTTTTACATTGGATATTCATATTTGTACTCAAGTTCTTTTGAGTTTAGGACATTGAATCACAGATGGGTTATTTCAACCATTTACGTATATAAGGGATAATGTATGGTTTTCTAAAACAATGAATCACGATCTATAATCATTATATTATGTATGAAATTTCATCATCATTATATTATGTATGAAATTTCATCATCATAATAATATTGGATTATGTATGTTTACATTTTGTTGATAATACTTCATTAATATTTCAATTTGCGAAAAGAAATCACTTATTGGATTTCCAGGTAGTAGGAGAATCATATGGATTTCTTAAGTCCCTACAAACCTTGGGGATATTTACACCCGTTTGACAAAATCCAATCGATATTTTACGATTTATTTAATTTGATGATAACATTGTTAATTATAGAGGTTTTTGCATGAGGCTAAAATGAATATGAGTTTGGCATATGAAGCCAATTTCAGTGTTTTAATACCTTAATAGTATTTTAGTAGATTTTGTCATTAGAAAAATAAATATTTGTTTTGACATAAAGTAAAATTCAAACTTTTAACATATTAATAATATTTTTGGAGCTTTTGGTAAAAGACCAAAATATATGGGGGTTGGAAGTGTAACTTCTAAAAACTTAATTATATGATTGGAATTATAAGTAAGAACTTATAATTAAGGTATTTATTGAATATATTATGTGGGAGATCAAATTCAAATGCTAAATCCTTAAAAAATCAACACTTAAATAAACATTTGAATAATGTATACATAAATCAATGCAAAAAGTAATACACGATTAAATTAATAAACATTTAAACACAATAATTAAATACTCAAATATTTTCATTCAAATATGATCATCTTTTAATAATTCTATATATGGTTGTCAAATGAGTTCATGTATAAAAAAAACGATTTAAAAAAATAATTTTTTTTCAAGTCTACCAATAAATTTATTAAATAAAATTTAGGAAATAAAAATGTAAAAAAATATATTTTATAATTGGTTACAATCTTAAAGATATACATGCCAAAATAAATAATCAACCAATTTAAAAGAAAAATAAAAATAAGTAAAAGATATTTAGTTGTCAATTTCTAATAATAAAGATCTCCTTTTTTCTTTTTAATTCAAAAAATAATAAAGATTTACAAAAGATCATATTTAATAGATAACTTATGTTGATTAATTGATAAAATTAAAATCATAGTTAGAAAGTGTAACATAAAATTTAAAAAAAAATTATAGTTATGTTTAGAGACATGGTTTTTTTTTTTTGAACGGCAAGTTAACACACGCACACGTTCCCGGGGTATCCGGGCTCCCACTTAAGGGTGCCACCCGACTAATCTCCGTCGATCACGACCCAACCCAATTAAGGGTACCACTATGTGACAGATCCATGATCATGGATGTCACAGGATGCTCACCACGGGGTTCGAACCTGGGTAGTCAGTGATACCATCCACTGACCCCCCAGGATGTTACCTTACCACTGGGCTACAACATGAAGGACGTTTAGAGACATGAGTTGACATTTTTTCTAAATAAAATAAAATAATTAAAAAGAACAAATCGAATTTCATCCCTTTTTTTCAATAAAATAGTACCTCCTTATAAATCAATCGGTAGAAAAAAAGGTTTTTCTTTTATTTTTTAAGACTCATTCAGATGAATAAAAGAATAAAAACAAAATTATATTCACATATTTATAGTCATGTACATTTATCACCATATTTGATTGTCATCATATAAATATTAACCATAAATTTAAATAGAAGCAAATAAATTTATATTTAAATTTTGTAAGTATACAAAAACAATATATCAATTACGATATCATGAGATGACGAAGTAACAACATCAATATACTAGATTATCTATATTATATCATCAAAACATAGGTTTTTTGCCTTATGTCATAACCATTCTGATGAAAGCAAAGACCATATTTATTTCTTATGGTATTAATTTTGAAGATTTATGTGGATTTAAAACAAGTATACTAACAATATTCGAGTTAGAAGTCGAATTTTTTTTACTTAGATTGTAGAAGTATTCGAGACTAATTGATGAAGTTGGAAGCCAAAAATCTATCTTTGAATTGACTGAGCGTACGTGTTGGATTGTAGAAGTATTCGAGACTGATTGATGAAGTTGGAAGCCAAAAATCTATCCGTAAATTGACTGAGCGTACGTGCTGATAACGTGTTGCAGAACAATCAATATAGAGAGAATACCAATAAGACAGAGAGAAGAATTATGTAATTCTCATTAATCATAAGCCCTTTAAATATGGATGAATTTACAAAGAAAAGAAAACATTCATTATGGTAATCTAATACTAAGAAAATATTTTGTCAATCACTTCCTTTTGATGATGACACATAATCCTTCAACAATAAGTAAAAAATCAAAATCGTACCCTCTTTTAGTTTTTCTTTTTGATATTTATGGAATAAACTATTGTTTAGATATAAAACATAAAAAACAATTACGTATGTATAGATTTGGGATCACATGATACCATCTAATTTTCGTGAAACTCGTGAGACCACATTGCACTGGAGCCCTTGAATGTGTTGATCTCGTAGAACCGTCACAACAAAATATCAAACATTCACATAAAAGGTTGAACCTTTAAATGAAAAACATACCAAGTCTTTACAGTAATATCACTGGTTTTACGAAAAATAGTTGGTCTCATCAGAAGACTTGGGTTTCGGTGAGAAGTTGAGTTAACGGAGAGACGCATGAGAAGTGGTTATCAACCGTTGGATGATAAATGGACGCACATTACGATGGGATGCACTGAGATAAAATGCACCAGATCAATTCCTTTCTAAGACGCAATTCATGGGAGGGCTTGAGATTAAAAGAGATTTCAGATCCACTTTTCACGCTTCTCACAATTAACTCAACTTCACATATGATACTTAGGCCTCATCATAACCCTAAATATAAAATTTACTTCATTTAGGGGCCGTTTACAAAACGCTTACCCGGGTAAGCGCTTATCAAGTTATATTGCATTAACCGATGAATATGACAATGACCAATAATCTTACCCGGTAAGAGCGAAAGCAATTGACGAAAGTCTTACCCGATAAGTGAGGGCAACGACTCTTACCCGGTTAGCACTTACCGGGTAATTTTTTTCCTACGGTATCGTTTTAATGGACTAAAATCTTACCCGCTAAGGTAGGTGATAATGTCGAATTTAACCAATAAGTGCTTAGTGGGTAAGTGATTGGGTCCACGGCCCTTAGTCAGGGAACATGTATGAGATTGGTTGGGTATCACGTAGGATCTTGTTATATAAAGTATGAGACTTTGGCAGTACACAAACAAACCCTCTGTTTCTATGCACCTCAGAAACATCATCAACAAAAATCCACCCACATAGATCACAATCAAACCCCCAAATCTCAAATGTTTAAGGAAAACCCAATTCACACTTTGAATTTCTAAATCTCCAATCCCTTAACAACTTCACCGCCATGGCAGCAAACTCACCCACCACAAGGAAAGAAGGCCAATTCCTCCTCCTAGGACGTTACGAGATCGGAAAACTTCTCGGCCATGGCACCTTCTCCAAAGTCTACCTGGCTCGCAACGTCAAAACCAACGAATCTGTCGCTATTAAAGTCATCGATAAAGAACAGATCTTGAAAGGCGGTTTAATCTCACATATCAAACGCGAGATCTCCATCCTCCGCCGTGTCCGCCACCCAAACATCGTCCAACTCTTTGAGGTAATGGCAACCAAAGCCAAAATATATTTCGTTATGGAATATGTTAAGGGCGGTGAGTTGTTCAATAAAGTTGCTAAAGGTAGATTAAAAGAAGATATCGCTAGAAACTATTTCCAACAACTCATTTCTGCTGTAGGGTTTTGTCACGCTCGTGGTGTTTTCCATCGAGATTTAAAGCCTGAGAACATATTACTCGATGAAGATGGTAATTTGAAGGTTTCTGATTTTGGGCTTAGTGCCATTTCTGAGCAAATTAGAGGTGATGGTTTGTTTCATACTTTTTGTGGGACGCCGGCGTATGTTGCACCGGAGGTTTTAGGCCGGAAAGGGTATGAAGCCTCTAAGGTTGATATTTGGTCTTGTGGGGTGATTTTGTTTGTGTTAATGGCTGGTTATTTACCGTTTAATGATCAGAATGTTATGGTTATGTATAAGAAGATTTACAAAGGGGAATTCCGGTGTCCGCGGTGGTTCTCGCACGAGTTATCGCGGTTGCTAAAACGTCTGCTTCATACCAATCCCGAAACCCGAATCACGATCCCGGAGATCATGGAGAATCGGTGGTTCAAGAAGGGGTTTAGGCATATCAAATTTTATTTCGATGATGATAAGATTTGTAGCGTGAAAGATGGCGAGATCGAGGCCGATGGGATCGATTACGCGTCTGATCATTCTTCGTATCTCGAATCGCCGACCGAAATCGACACCCGGAAGCGGCTCGTGAGCCTGCCAAGACCGGCGAGTTTGAACGCGTTTGACTTGATTTCGTTCTCCCCTGGGTTCAGTTTATCTGGGCTGTTCGAGGATGGAGGAGAAGAGTCGAGGTTCGTGTCGGGTGCGTCGGTTCCTAACATCATTTCGAAGCTCGAGGAGATCGCAAAGGTGGTTAGTTTCACGGTCCGCAAGAAGGATTTTCGTGTTAGTTTGGAAGGGTCACGGGAGGGCGTGAAAGGTCCACTAACGATCGGAGCTGAGATTTTCGAATTAACGGAGAATATAAGAGTGGTTGAAGTTAAAAAGAAAGCCGGAGACAAAGAGGAATATAACGAGTTTTTCGATCGTGAACTCAGACCCGGATTGCTAACACTGATGTTGGCCGAGTCCGTCTCGGGCAAACCCGCCGATTTGCCCTCTGATACAGAATAACTCGAGGCAAATGGCTCGGGTTTATTTGACTATGGATGCACCCCTAACTGAGTAAAATCTGGCAATTTCTGGGAAAAAATGGTCTTTGATACGATTATGTAATATATGTTCGAGTTCTATTCTTCCCACATCAAAACTTTGAATAAATGTTGGATTGCTATTTCTTTTTTCTTTTTTTTTTTTTTTTTTGTAACTTGTTTCACTTTAAGTAGAAATTTGGTGTTGTCTTTTTGAATGATTGAATGTTGTTTCTGCAATCTAGTGCGAATTAAGAAACATTAAAAGAGAGACAAATGTATCCTTGTGGATTAGCCAATTGTCAATAAAGCTTGGGTTCTTGGGAATAGAGGTCAAAGGTCACCGATTCGAGTTTGTAAGTTCGAGATTTTTCTGATTGCTTCCTTAAACTTCTAAGATTAGTTGAGATATGTGCAAATTGTCTCGTCTAAAGTTAGAAAAAGAAAAAAAAAGAGACAAATGTGACTTCTTAATAAACATCAAGATTGTTTCCAAGTTCGTAAAGATATTTTGTACTTTAATTTGCTAAATTCAATCGTGTTGTTTTGTTTTTATTTATTTATTTATAAACATTCAACTTCTAAACATATAATATGTTATGTTATTACTATGTAATAACCATCATAATGTATAATATTTCGAATGATCGGTATGGCGGTTAGACATCTTTTGACCGTTTATTTTTTTCAAAATCCTAAAAAATAAAAAGACTTCTTCTCCTGTATTTAATGATCGTTGTAATTATATTAATAAAATTGATTGTGGTTTATAATTTTTATTAATCTTGCTTCATTAAAGGATATTTAATTTTTCTTTATCATGTGTTACATATTTTTGTCATATGATTAAAAGAAAATATTACGATAAATTAAGTGGTAAGTATCTGATTGAACGTTAAAATTATAAGAGGGTAATTTAATGCTTCAACACTTGTAGCATGAAATGGTATGTGAGTGAGTTTGTGCTTGTCTTTGGTCGAGGAGATGTAAAGTGCATATATACTTGCGACCTGAATTATATGGAAAATCAATATTTATCGTATGATGGTTGATTCAGACCTACCATCCAAAAGTCACTCTATCGAAGATGGATAATGCATAAAGTATTTTTCCTGAACATCAGCCTCATAAGGGTTATTTAGGTGTTTATTACGTAACAACTTCCTCAACAACGATGGCCCGAGAATCTTTAGAAGCACAAAGAAGTTGTAGTTGATTTTTCAACGAAACCACTTCAGCATCACCAGTGAAACCAATATCAACTATTTATATTAAAATATCTTACAATATCTCTTAGTTATATGATAACTCAAGATGAGGAAATGGAGATTTTCTACAATATGATTTATTTTTTCGCACACATCTACAAATTTTAACATAACAAATAAAAGGGTTGAGTTCCGGTGAGAAGTTGAGGTTAACGTAAGAAGTGATTGTCAACCGTTGGATGAGAAGAAATGAATGCACATTAGGATGAGATGCACTGGATCAATTCCCTTCTAAGCCGCAATTCATAGGAGGGCATTTGATTAAAAGTGATCAACGGTTCATATCTACTTCTCACGTTTCTTACGTTAACCTCAACTTCTCACACACGATACTTCTCCACAAATAAAAAAGGTATGTAGTGAATAATGATTAAAAAACAAATCTTTTTTTTATGTTTTTTTACAGAAGTTAAGCGATTAGCTGAATGGCAAAGTGGTAAAAGAAATACAGAAATGTCAAAAGACAAAGCCAAAAACAAACAAGCATATTCTTTTTTATTCCAAAACATTAACATCGTAAAGGATTCAAGATCTTCAATCCCATCGAAACAGTAAACCCATATGTTTGCCTATGTCGAAGATATTTTTCACCATCGAAATAATAAACTCATGTGTTTGATATATGAGAAGGAATTTGTAGGGGTCGGGTTCATTTACACTTACACATATACTTTTATAGAATCAAACTCGTCTTTCAAGTTGAATTCTATATATAGATTATTAACACAATCCTAAACAAAAGAAATGATTTATTGAAAATAATCGAAACAAATAAAAACCAAATGTTCAATATATCATATATCCGAATGCGGGGGGTTTTAGAAGTAGGATAGACAATAAATTTATTTTTTATTTTAAGGCATTGTTTAGCAAACTAACTTATAAGCTAGTTTTTCAAAACGCTAATATGAGTAGTTTTTCAATAAGCTAGCTTATGGTCATCCAAATATTTACTAGAAAAAAAATTAGCTTATAAGCTAGTTGAGTTTTTTTTTTGCCAAACATAGACTAAATGGTAAAGTGACTATTTTTGTAAAGATTAAAAAAAAATTATTAACTTTTTTTTTCTTTAAAACCAAAGTAAATATTGTTGGTGTTGGCCAATTAATGGAGTGGCATGGTGGACATAGATTTCAAATCATTACTATGTGGTACAAAAATAGTAAACTACACCGTTTCCAGTTATGGTATCATGGGTACGGGACAAACACAGATAGATTTTTACAAGATTCGATCTTAAATTTATATATATTTTTTATTATAAACCGTTTTATATGTATAAAAAATATAATAGTCCAGGTTGATCTATGATTAAATTTACATGAGTGTTGTATGATAAGTGTGCTATCGTCTAAAGGATATGACGATAGAAGTAAGTATATCAGAGTTAGATTAGAAGTGAAATATCTCATAGCTATCTACTTGTAACTCATCCCTATTTAAAAGGACTTTTGATTAATGAGAATTACAGATTCATTCTCTCCATATATTATTATTCTGTTTGGATTTTCCTTTAACACGTTATCAGCACGTAGCTCGTTTGCGTTATCGCTCCCTCGGATCGTTTCCGCCGCTACTAAACGATCGTTCGCAATATGTCACCGTTAGAATGTCTGTTTTTTTTTCTAATATTGCAATTCAAGTAAGTATTTCTACAAAAAAGTTACAATTTTTTCTCTATGAATTATCATTAATCGTGATTAACTCTTTTAGCCACGATAATTCAATGTACCCTTATTTAATTTTGCATCTACTTGACTATGTATTTAATTTCTTTTTAATGGAATCACTATAAATCTAATTGTACATGTTTATATTTTATTCTCTAAGGGGGTGTTTGGGATTGCTTATTTAAAACAACTTATGCTTATTTTGAAAAATGTTTATCAACTTATGTGGTGTCAAACCGGAGTTTTTTAAAAAGTGTTTGGATTAGCTTATTATGGTACCAAATCGTAATAAGCTAATAAGTTGTTATTTAAAGGTGTTTAGAATTGCTTATACATATAAAAGAAACCAAAAAGTCATAAGCACTTTTGAAATAAGTTGATAAGTTAGAACAAAATGACTTATCAAAAATGGATTTTCAGCGGTTTGACACCGCTATAAGCTCTTTTCTTTTCTTTCCATCCAAACACTCAAAAGGGCTTATCTCCGGTGCCAAATCGCAATAAGCTAAAAACCCCCTCAAATAAACAATCCCAAACACCCCCTAAGAATTCATTTGTTGTTGTTCTAATTTTTCGTTACATATTAATAGAAAATTCTACTTATTTTTAGATTTTTTTTGGGTTTATTAAGATTATTCGCTCTACACTTGGACTTATTAATATTAATCTGTTATTAATTTGTATTTAAAAGTAATAATTGATTTAAAACTTATCATTATCTATTGAACCATTATTCTTTTTTTTTTTAAATTGACAAATACGATTTATTTTACATGAGTTTATTTTAGCATATTGTTATTTATATTGTATATTAAATTATGCTATAATTTTTAACATATCATTGTATATTTATGCATCATTAATTAGTTACAATTTTGACATGTTTAGTTGGTTAATTTAATTACGTTAATATTATTTTATTTAGATCAATTATCGTTTAATTTTGTATATGATAATATTTGTTGTTTTAAAATATTATTATGATTTATTAATGTTTATCAAATTAGATTACAATATCCATATATTTAGATGATTATCCAATTAGTTTACAATATTATTTATTATTTATTTGTTTATGTTAATATTCAAATGTCTATCACAATTAATAATTGTTATAATTCAAATGTTTATCTTGATTATGAGTTCCTACTCATTAATCTCAATCTTATAAATTATCTTTGGAATTTACAATTCTAACTCCCATAACTTTTGTTATTTTGCCAAAAGGTCCAAAAATAGCATGAAAATGTTAAAATCAAACATTTATCTTGATTATGAGTTCCTACTCATAATTTTAAACTATGTAATTAATTTTTGAAAGTTACATTTTCAAGCCCATATATTTTGATCTTTACTAAAAGCTCCAAAAATACTATTAAGGTATTAAAATATTAAAATTGGCTTCATATGCCAAACTCATAATCATTTTGGCCTCATGCCAAATGCTCTATAATTAATAATGTTATATTTAAATGAAATAAATCACAAAATATCGACTGGATTTTGTCAAACGGGTGTAAACAACCCTAAGGTTTCTAGGGACTTAAGAAATCCATGTGATTCCCCTACTACCTAGAAATCCAATAGATTGAGTGATTTTTTTTTCACAAAATGAAATATTGATGAAGTATTATCAATAAAATATAAGCATACAAAAATCTAATATTGTTATGATAATGAAATTTCATAACCATAATCCATTTTCTTATAAAAAAGAAAATCATATATTATACTTTATATATGTAAATGGTTGAAACAGCTCATCCCAAAGTCAACGTCGTAAACTCAAAAGAATCTGAGTATCATAAATGAGTATATAAACCTCCTTTTGAAAAGGTACAAGAAAATACCTAAAGTCCATCAACTCCCCCATTGACTCTAAAACCAACCTCTTGAAGGTACAAGCAAATACCCTCATGTTTTGAGACGACATATAAATCCTAAGTTTCATAGGAATACCTTTACTAGAAACTCCCAAAGAAATGTGGGATGTCCCGAAAGGGATAATCGGGAGTACTCATGAATATGTACTTCCCGAACTAATCGTACAGTAGAATGAAACCCACTTACTCGATTACAAAAAGGTAACTGATTTCAATAAAGAAATGTTATATCCAAAACGCGTCTCAATCTCTATGGTAAGGAACTCACAGAAGATGACATGATTCTTAACATTATTTTCACCTTTCATATATCAAAAATATTAATGAACTAATATAAGTTGGAATGTAACCTTTAGACAAACTCATCAACCTACTGCAAGTGGTTGAGAGACATAACAAGGTTCTTTCGAATAACAACACCACATATGTCGAGACAAAGAAAATTCTCGAGATCAATAATGAAAGCATTAAAGGTGGAAACAACTCCAAAGAACAGAGAGTTAAAAACAATTTCACACATGTGACATTTATGCACTATGTAGACGAAACCCTAGAACGGGTCAGGGTCTTGGTAAGAGTCGGGAATGATTTTTCAACATCTGGAGTAGAAATACAACTACTGCCCCAGGTGATAATGGACAGTCAAATAAGAAATGCACTAAAGAGTGCTCTTGTCGAAAAGGGAACAAGTTAAAAATGAACTATATCATAGTAATTTAAGAATGATAAAGCATAGGTTTCTTTGAAATTTATTTTATAGTATTTTAATTAATTTCTTTTGCTTAAGTAAAATCGAATATGTAACCATTATAGATGTAAAGAAATACATCAAAACAAATACAAAACTTTCAATATTCTTCGTTCCGTATATGAATGTATCAAGGAGAACTTGATTTTTTGTAGGACATATTCCACACAATCTAAAATGATAGACAAATACTTATTTTATAATTCATCCAACCGAAATACTTAGACGATGAACTATCATTTTCTTGTTGGTACAAGATTAATAGGAACCTTGTAAAGATATTCGTATAAAATGGAAATGAGCATATATACATAAATTCCAATGAATATGAAAGGAAACATATATCATGGAAAATAATGTGTCAAACTAGTCGATTATTGGGTCATCGAAACATTTTTTGTCACCAATAAAGAACTTTGGGGAAATGACACATATATGTTTTGACATGACCATGTAGGACACCATGGTTATGACATAGTGATCCATGTATTGTCAAATACACAGACATATTCTCTTTCGAGTGAAAGGCAAAATGAGGTAAATTGCAACTGTTGACTTCTACAACATAAGAAACAACATTGCCATCATAATATGCCCTCTCGAATACCTAAAACTTTTGTATATACTCTAATCTTTAGCTAAGACAGGAATGAGATCATCCTAAAACTAAGGACATAATACAAAAATATTCCATTGTTACAACGAATACAATGTGATATTTATGGACAAAAACATCCAAAATGCGGGCCATTAAAGTACTTTATGGTTCTGTTTTTGACACGATGAACGCATGTCGTATTATTGTCCACATGAAATACTGCACTCTTAGCACTAGCAATACGTTTAAGGGCTCACCACCCTGATTATTTCATCAAGTCTACATGACCTGGAATGCTGGAGAATTTACATCATAAGGATTTGATGTTAATTGCATATGTATTATGATCAATGTAGAATTTCCTATACCCCATGTATATATATAAAATGGTCTCATAGAAGTTGTTATCAAAAGAATATGATGACATCTAAGGTATTAGTAATGCGCACCAATTTACCCACATATACCTGGCGTTATGCAATTATTATTTGCAATTTTTTTCGTTTTTAGACCCACTGCTTGCTAACCAGCCTCATGCGTACCAGTTGGTAACTGGATATAAGCCTGATAGTTTACATTTACTCATGTTTGGTTCTGTAGTATATGTGCCAATTGCGCCCCTACAGCACATCGAAATCGGTCCGTAAAGACGACTTGGTATATGTTGGATATGAATCCCCAACAATTATCCGCTAATTAGAATATTTGACTAATGATCTATTTACCGCTAGATTTGCGGGTTGTAACTTTCATGAGACAGTCTTCCCGTCATTAGGGGGAGATAGAAAAAAGGATTTTCCATGGGAACGACAGGAAATGTCATTGAATATTCCCACTCTGTCTCATTTTGATCCCTAAAACTTCACAACATAATGTTGAAGTCAAACGAATCAGACTCGATACCTGATACGTTTAATGTTATTCCAAAAGTGACAAGATCACATATATGAGCTGGAAATATACTCGCAAGGTTAAAAAATCCCCAACAGGTGCACAACGCCATTGGAAAGTGCGTTGCAATCACACATAGTGGAGGTGTGGTTGAGGTCGTAGCTACCAAATGGAAGTGGTGGAAACTACTTGGTTTGATGGATACTATTCTAAAGGAAGAGAATAGTTAGGCACATCCATTTATCATCAATACACAAAACTCTCATGAGATTGTCTCTAATTATAATTATGTCCATGAATCATCACTGGAGAACGCTCCGAAGTTAATATTGATTCTAGAGATGAATATTAATCTCAAATGAACTATGAGAGTACATATGAGTCGATGGGCAGATCATATATAATCATTGATGATTTATTCGCATATACGATGGCTCATAAGATGATCGAGCACGACGACATCGAACCAGACTCAGTTGAATAATAACAACAAAGAGCATATTGACCTAAATGTAAAGAAACAATCCAGAAAGAATTATATTCTTTGACAAAGGATCGGGTATTTGGTCTGGTAGTGCTAACCTTCCAAGTGTAAAGCCCGTAGGACATAACTCGGTCTTTGTCATAAAGCGTAACAAGAATAATGAAGTCCTAATATGTAAGGCTCTCATTTGGCGCAAGGTTTCTCACAACGCCCTGGATTAACCGCGAGGAGACTTACTCTCTCATGATGGATGTTATGACATCCGAATAATTTGTTTGCCTAGTAGTTTTCGAAGGACTGGAAATGCAACTCATGAATGTGGTTACCACATATCTCTACGGGGATCTAGATTTAGAGATATATAAAAGTGCTTGATGATATTACATTACCAAAATCAAGTAACTCTAAACCACGAAATGTGTTTGCAATAAAATTGAAACGCCCACTTTATAGATTAAAACAATATAAGCGGATGTGGTATACCTGCCTAATGGAATACTTGATTGGGAAATGATATATAAGAACGATGAACTGTTCCCTTGCGTATTTATTATGAAAAAACAAGTTCCAGATTTTCAAAGTAGCTCTATATGTCAATGTTATGAACATAATAGGCACTCTTGATGAAATAAGAGAAACCACAAGCTACTTGAAATCTGATTTTGAGAGGAAAGATCTTGGGAAAACTTGTTTTTGTCTAGATATTTGAGCTAGGACACCGAGTTTGTGAAATATTAATTCATCGATCGCATATGTCCAGAAAATAATCAGGCAATTTAATATGGACAAAGCGCATCCGGTTAACACTCCCATGATTGGTCAAAGTGTCGGATATAAGGAAAAATCCATTTCGTCTAAAGGATGATGACGAAAAATGCTGGGATCTGGAATTCCCTATCTAAGTACAATATGCGCATTATCGTACTTAACATAATACACTTGACCATATATTATATTTCTTAATGAACTTGTTAGCTAGATTTAGCTCAGCGCCAATGCAAAGTCATTTGAATGATATCAAAATTAATCTTTTAGAACCATTGACATGGGCATATACTTTCCCTATAGAAAGAAAAATGGGATTGATAATGGAACTTCAATACCTACTTAGAATATAAGTAGCAAAAGTACTAGCTCTTATAGAAAAACACCAAACAATGTCTTGGTATGTGTTTGTTGATATTAGGTATATGTCTGACTCATAGAAAGGTTGTTTTCAAACTGGATAAGGAATTACCACAATGAACACCTAGATTGCTTGAAAGTAAGCTAAGCAAACCCTTGTAACTACCTCCATGAACTATTCCAAGAATATTACTCTCCATGAGATAATTAAAGAATGTATATGATTAAGGATTATCATTAAATATATTAGAGGAGCTAGTAATTTTGGGTTCAACCAGTATCCTACTTGCATATATGAAAATAATGCATCATGTATCGAAGAAATGAACATAAGATACATCAAGGGTGATAACACAAAGCATATTCTGCTTAAGTTTCTATACAATCTGCAATAAAATAATCTCCTTTAGATTTAAGTGAATCAAGTAAGGTGTCAAAAGAATGTGACATATTTTACCAAGTCATTACCTAAAACCATATATTGGGAAACATGTAAAAAGTAAATGCAAATATTTTCCAAACTCCCTTGATTAATGCACGAATCAGGGGGAGTAATAGACAAAAGGGGGAGTCTACTATATTTGTGATATTGGTATGTTGTGCTCTTTCCTTCAACCAATGTTTTATTTTTTCCATTGGGTTTTGTTCCTTGGTGTAAGGTTTTAGTGAGACAACGGTTTATATAGCATCATGTTTTCCTAACTCATGATTAATGTACAAATCTAAGAGAAAACTAGACTGAAGGATAAGTCTATGTATTGCAAAGAAGTTGGTGCGTTGTACTCTTTCCTTTGTCAGACTTTTATTTTTTTCCACTGGGTTTTTATTTTGGCGTAAGGTTTTAACGAGGCAACAATTGTGCACCGTCACTCCTTTAACTTGGCACAAGGGGGAGTGTTGTAGGATAAGTGTGTCATCGTCTAAAGGATATGACGATAGAGATAAATATATCAGAGTTAGATTTGAACTGAAATATCTTATAGTTATCTACTTGTAACTCATCCCTATTTAAAGGGCTTTTGATTAATAAGAATTACATATTCATTCTGTCCATATATTATTATTCTGATTGGATTTTCCTTTAACAATGAGGTATTTTTTATTTATTTTTTAATGCGATATTTTTAACTATAAATCAAAAATATATTATAATATTTATGACTATTAAAATTTAAATGTATAATTAACATTCATTACCTTACTTTGTCCATAAAGAATTTGATAAAGTCGAAAAGATATATTTTGCGGTGGTTGTTAACTGGTTAGTCAATTTCCGAGCTTTAAAAAAGTTGAGAAATATAATTAATTAATGTACAAGGATAATTAGTTTTATATTTTCTTGCCATTTTTCTATCTTCATGTTGATAATTATTTTATCAAAGTTATATTCGCTTTCTCAAGATGATTAATTAAATCATTATACTAAATATATATTAAGTTAAATATTGTATCTTGAAATAAAATATAACATGGTCGTTTTGTTAATAACATTCATAACGTGCTTTTTAGAGTAATTCCATCCTTGACATTTAGGCTGCATTTGATACAAGGGATAAGATAGGACGATACGAGACGAGACAAAACTCACAGTTTCATGTTTGGCGTGACATGGGACAGGACAAAAATTCTCTGTTCCACGTAGAGGTGCTCAAATTTTCGATCAACCCGACCAACACAACCCGAAAAATCGTAAAAAAACTCAAATTGTGGTAATCCAATACATAATCGATACAATTTTTGCCCAAACCGCATCTATTGGATTGGAAACGATTTAGGCCCAAAGTAACTTGGCCAACCCGATAACCAGACCAAAGCTTGTACATTTTTTTTATGGTTTTGGACTTTTAGTGGCTCTTCTTTCTCTCAATTCTCAAGTCTTACTATCTTATCCCTAGTTTAGATCTATCCATGAAACCATGCCAATTGAAATCACAGGAATCTAACCTTCAAGTGATGTATTAAAGTTCCTTTAAACACAATCACTTAGTTAGATTGTAAAATGATGCATTAAAGTTTCAACCTGACCAATCCATTCCGCACGGTTTGGATTGGGTTGGGTTGCACTTTTGATTAGGTTAGGTCGGTTTGAGATTTTTCAAAACGCAAACATTGGGTTAGGTTGTTCAGGTATCTTCAACCCGACCAACCCAACCTGTGAGCACCTCTAGTCCCACGTTTGGCACATGGGACAAGGACAAAGATAGGGACATGGTGGGACAAAAAAGGCTTTTCTTGTTCCACCAAAATAGGTGGAATAACATTGGACAAAAATGAGATATAAACTAAAAGAAATTACTGATCTACCCTAATTTGATAAATATAGACCTAACATGTTAATGTTTTAAAGGTCATCACCACCCATGGCTGCCGCCACCACCATTGGCGCCCATCGGTAGCCACTGCCAACCACCGTCGGCCACCTCCTCCCCTTTTGCCACTACAACAACCTCCTCCACCACCTCCACAACCAGCGCTCATCGCCACCACCACCATCGTCGACTATATCCACCGATCACCACCACACATCAACACCACCACCACTGATGGCCACCGATAACCACTGCCAACCACCGTCAGCCACTTCCACATCTTCCTTCACTACAACAACCTCTTCCACCACCTCCACAATCACCACCCATCGCCACTGTAACATCCTGATTTTGATCCCAATTGAGGAAAATTGTTGAACTGGGTGAATCGGTAAGGGAAGAACCAAATATGGAGTATGGCTATAGTGCGATGTGGTTGTGACACTTGTCACAATAACACCAATGATACTAAGAGTATGGTCATCTCGGCTATAATATCATGTGGTTGTGACACTTGTCACAATAGCACCAATTGTACTAAGAGTGTGGCCGTCTCGGTTATAGTGTCATGTGGTTGTGACATATGTCACAATCACACCAATGGTAATGAAAGTGTGATAGTCCCGGCTATAGTGCCATGTGTTATCGATTGTTTGGTCGTTTCAACGAATGTGCCACGAAATTATGACAATAGCACGATATTTAGCATAACAACATCAAATTTACCGGGGAGACGGTCGGGGAAAGGCTGGGAAGACGGTCGAGGAACGACCGGGAAAACGGTCGATTAACGGTCGGGAAAATGGTCGAGGAACGACCGAAAAACTCTTGGTACGAATCTGGCTATAGTGTCCGTCGACAGTGCCTGTCGACAGTGCCATAGGGCACTGTAAAATGGCAGGATCGCAAGAGGGAATGGGGTCTCGGTATATCCCGGGCGATAGTCCCCAACAACAGTGATAGAGGGCACTGCCGCATGTCAGGGTCGTGCCAGACCTGTAGTGCTTAAAATCGGGATTTTCTTCATTTGGTCATATTTTGCTCATTTTCATCCGTTTTGGGCGATTTTTGTTGCTATGGATCTGTATTTCAAAGCTTCTCAAGATGGAAACAAATAGGATTGAAGTTTTCTCGAAGAGTTGGGGTTCCTATAACTCGAAAAGTAAGCCTATATCCAACTATCTCTTAACCTAGGGTTTGGTCATTTCTACCTCAACCCTAATTTCTCCTCTTGGGTTGTTTATGTATGTTTGGGAGTAAAGGAAAGTGTTCTTGAGAAGCTATACATCATAGATCTAGAAGTTTTGCTTGTGGATCTAAAGTCTCCATCACTTTGGAAGTAAAGGTGGATTTGGAGCCTACGTTTAACTTAACCTAGAAAGGTGAGTTCAAGTTGCTTTTGTGAAAACTATGTACATGCCAAAATGTGTATTTTAAATTAATAATGTGTTCACTTGATATTTATCAATGTGTTGAGTATTTGACAAAGTTTTCATATTCGGTAAATTTGGGTTGATAAATCTTGTAACTGTCTATCTTTGGGTTTTTGAATGTTTTGATGAGTAAATCTCAAGAATGTGTTCTTTTGGTGATTTGTTGTACAAATGGAGTTTGTTGGATGATTAATACATTTTTGGTGTATTTGGTTTTATAAACCGTTTGGAAAATACATGTTAGTGTGTTATGAGACATTTTGAAAATATATGAGTAAGATTTCATTTGAAAAATGATTTGTCCAAACCAATGATGGGTTTTTGAGTTAATCATGTTCTTTTTGGAGCATGTGTTTGCATAAACAAGGGTCAATTGCGTTTTATTGTATTTTATGACTTTTAACAAATGGTCAATTGATTTGTGGAGCTTTTGGCTCGGTTGTGACTCAAAGGAGTCTTGGGGGAATTTGCTCAGTTTTATTAGCTCCATGAGGAGCTTTGGACATATGATGCATTTTATTGCATTTTGATGGAAATTACATGTTTGAGTGCGTAGTCATTCATCTGAGTTATGTAATGTTTTAGACTGTAATGCATTGGATCCATAGGCATTGGAGTTTGTTTATTTAACGTGGATTTTTGATGTCCATGATTGAGTCTAGTGAGTGGTCCCTATGTCATGTTTATTTAAAGCTTGTGGTGGTGCTCATGGGAGCCGTATACGGAGCTAAGTCTTGCGGTGGTGCCCATGGTGAGCCGGATATGGGGACTTGTGAATTTTGTGGTGAGACTCATCTAGAGGTCGAGTAGACACTAGGGTCATTTGGGTATGTTGTGGTGGTTGATCAGAGGAGCCGTATACAGGGATCCATGACCCGAAGTGAATCTCAAGAACGTTGATAAAAAGGCTTAACTTTGTGTACCCATCACATTTAATGGAATCGGTTCTCCCCCGTCACCGAAAGGTGTTGTCTTGGGTATTGATTATTATCCATGTTTTCAGTAACTTTTTGTGTGTGGATTGTTGTCCATGATTTATGGATCGAGTACTATGTCTCATCCGTGTTTTGGACATTTCGGATAATAAAGTTTTATCCATGTTTTCGTTAATCGGGGGTTCAATCATTTTTCATGTTTTGGAGTGAGTGTTGGGTTTTGGAATTGAGTGAGTATTTTGAATTAGAGTTTCATCACGGAAATAGTGGGTTTTGGAAAAATGTTGCTTTTATGATAAATGCATTTCATTGAGAAATTTATGTTTTAAATAAGCAGTCTTTCGGTTTTACCCTTTTACAACTATGATGAAAACTGCTTGAACTCACTAGACGTTAAGCCTAACCTTTTTATTTATCGGCATGTGCATCAGGCCCTTGATGGGGTTATGGTACTAGCTACACAGTGAAAAGTCAAGAGCCAGTTAGATGCACGAGAAAGTTTTAGCTATTTGATGACGTCTTCCGCTTTTGGAGATAACAATTGTTATTGGGTTTTAGTATCACCTGTCCCTATTAATATAGACTTTGTATAAGGTTTGATTTGTGTCTATTGAAGTTAAACCTTAAATTGTTATTTTTAGTGATTCAAATTTTGGTGTGTCAATGAAGTTTTAAATTAGTCGCTATTTCCAAATTTGAGGGTGTTACAGCCACCGCCACCACCATTGTCGACCATCTTCACCTCCACCGACCACCGCCACCCATCGCCGCCACCACCATCGGTGGTCATCGGTAGCCACCGTCAACCACCGTTGGCCACATCCACATCCTCCTCCACTACAACAACCTCTTCTACCACTTCCACGACCACAGTCTATTGCCACCACCATCGTCGACCACTTTTACCTCCACCAATCACCACCACCCATCGCCACCCACCACCACCACAACTACCTCCTCCACCCCCACTATCCACCATCTTAACGTCCTCTACAACTACCTCGTTCACCAATCATCCAAATTGAATCTAACGTTGTATTTACTTTGTATGAATTGGATTTTTTTTCGAACTACCATCAATTAGTTCAGAATCTTCATTAAAATTCGTATAATTATTTATGTATATGAAAATCGTGTAAAAAACTAAAAATTCTTATAAATTAAATTATTTAAATATTTGCTTTATTTGTTTCATTTATAACTATTATATGATTTATAAATCATCAAATAACTTTTAGGGACAAATTGTCTAGTCCTAGCCATACCAAACACTAGACAGACACTTGTCATGTCCTATCTATTCCTAATCATACCAAACACCAAACAAACACTTGTCGTGTCCAGTCCAGTCGTGTCCAGTCTTGTCCTGCTCTTTTGTCCTATTCAGTCCTATTCTTTTCTGTCATGTCCAATCATGTTTGCGTTACCAAACGCTACATTAAAAAACACTAAAAATATCAAATATGATGGGTCCGTTAACAAAGAAAAAAAAATCAACTCCAACCACAATTTAGAGAAAAACCAAGTTTGTGGACCATATTAAAATAACATATTATATTACTATTAAATCATTTTTAGATACAATAATTTATAATTTGTAAATATGCATTATAACAATAAATAATTAGCCGTTCATTTAATGAAGACTTGTTAAAATTAAAATGATAAATTCTTAATTAATAAATTTTACATTACAATCAAAAAATTATATTAATTCAAATAACATAAATTAAATATTAATTTACATGGTAAATATAAAACACAAAAAAATTAAAGCGCTATATGTAAAATTAAATAAAAAAAGGTCATTTCTTAGTACAATAATAGTAATTTCATGTATTTGAAAAATGAAAAATAATTCGGAAATTCCCTTTTTTTACATATTTTTTAATGTCCATACTTATATTCATTTTATTCGGATTTCTTAATAACCAAAGTTTTATACAATTTAATTAAATTTAGGGAAATTTTGAGAATAATTTTTGGTGTATTTTTTATAACAAAAAATATATAATCTATTGTATTAATATATTTAAATAAAATATATAATTAAAGAAAGAGTAAATTACGTTTTTTAGTCCCTATGGCTTGTTAAAAATTGTGAATTTCGTCCCTGTGGTTTTGAAATTTCAGTTTTCGTCCCTATGGTTTGCAATTCATTTATATTTTCGTCCCTGAGGCCAAAACATTACTTTTAAATACAAAGGACTAAAATAGAAATAAATTGTAAACCATAGGGATGAAAAAAGCAATAAAAACTAAACCATAAGAATGAAAAAGATGATGAATTATAAACAACAGGGATGATAATCATAATTTCAAAACCATAAGGACGAAAATAGAAATTTTCAACAAACCACAGGGACTAAAAACGTAATTCACTCTTAAAGAAATAATAGTTTCTTGATATAAATAAATATGTATTTTATAAATTTTAGTATATTGATTTTTATAAATAAGGATATAAATAATATAAATTAAAAATGGTGGGACCCTGTAAAGTAAAAAAAAAACTATGAAAAAGCTTAAGAAATGTTTTTGTCATAGTGGAAATATGTTGAGGGTTTTGATTAGTTGATGTAAAATGAAAAACTTGTGAAAACCCTTAAAGAAAAAACTTAACATTGTGGATGATCTAATACACCTATAAAGTTCATGTGGAATTCTATGATTTATATTGTACTTATTGGTAAACAATGACACATTAGGTGACTGATTCAAGAGTTCATCTTACCATATTCGAACCTCCGAAGAATTTATAACTCCTACACCACGAATATCCTACTCGAACCCTTGCCAGTCTGTACAAGTATACGACCACCTCGTAACCAACTATGTTACACCTCAAGGAGCTTGGTACAACTAAGTTGAGATACAAAACATGACACATAGAGATCAATATTGATCTTTTTATGGTTTGAACAACCGAAGGCAAGTACATTAAGTGTAACTTTTTATTTTTGTTAACAATGAGTGTCCAGGTTAGTTTGCACGCACCTCGATTAATCCCAGAGACCCTGAAGAACTGTCAGGAAAATCTCCGGTGTAACTTTTATCGTGTTCGCATAGAAGATAAGGATGCGATGACATTTGATGGAGAAGAGATAAAATAATTTTTTTGGTGCATATTCTTTGTCATTACTATAATGGGTTAAAAAATATCAAACATAATGGATGAAAAATTACTAAAGATGTTAGTTGATTATAAGAGACAAGGTGGGTGATTGAAGTAACACGAAGCATCAAAAGCTTAACATGATTTTAAATCCCATTAAAGCGATCACATTTATAGGCTAGCATCAACACCTATTTTTGCTTTATCGAACATATGTTATTAAATCAACCTTGTATTTATTTGTATGGTTGAACTTGTTCAAAATAATTTTAAATGTATGATCAACATCGTAAAATTAATATATTGCTTATGGCAAATTCCACTATTAGTAGCTATGATACAACGATAACTCTTTCCATGAATACAAAAAATTAGGGCTATTTGTGGTCCGGTTTCATACCACAAACCAAACTACAATGACGCTTAAGAAGAATTTTAAACTGAGCGGTTTGGTAGCAAGTGACCAAACCGGTTAAACTGGACCACAAAAAGGCAATTTGGCCTCTTATGAGCTTTAAACTGAAAAAAACATAAAATCTATATAAAAAATATAATTTCTATCAACATAACATTATTAAGATATAGTATACCTAGTTATAAAAGAAACATTTATATATAAAAAAAATATTGAGTAATTTAAAAAAACTAAACAAATCCACCAACAATAGTTGAATTTTGGACAAATATTGAGCAAATCGATGGATGATTTGGATTTTAGATTTGATTTTTGACGGACTTCACAACTTTGTCAATTTAGATAACGTGATCAATTGAAAAAATGAAACAAAAAACATAATGTCTTTGACAAACTTTTTTTAATTGAGTTATAAAGTTGAGCCTATAATATGAAAAGTAAATTTGATTAATACATGCGTATTTTTGGCGGTCGGTTCGGTCAGACCGCTTGAAAAAAGGGTCAAACTGCGGACCTGACTGCACCGAACGGTTTGACTATTTTTCAGACTGGATTAGATCGCCAGACCGTTCAAACCGCCAAAAACGGTCCGGTTTAACTTGGTTCGACAGGTTTAAACAGTCCAACTGAACACCCCTACAAAATACAAGTTTTCTAAGGGTACTTTATAATGGTCATATACGTCTTGATTTTTTCTACGAATTTATGTGGATGGTAAAAACTCGTGACTATTTTTTCATATTGATTTTTGAACACAGGGTCCTAGTTTGGACTTCTTGATGTCAATGTTATTTTAAATTTAAAAAACTTATTTGATTTAAATCTTATGTATATTTGGTCGACCAAAGTTCAACATATAGTTTTCATTTAGGGGATGTTTAGTGGTGGTGGTTACTTTTGTAGTCAATTTCATAACTTTAGAAAAAGGTGAGAATGATATTATTATTTAGTGGGCATTTTTGCATCTTCAAAGGGGTAATTAATTTATCCCATTGAATATATGATATGATCATGAGATACTATTATTAAATTAAAGTGAATTGAATATATGATATGATCATTAGAGATACTATTATTAAATTAAAGTGAATTACATGTTTGGTCCTTGTATTTTATAAAAATTATGAATTGGACTCTAAAATGAAATTAATAATTATAGGTTTTGAGTCATGTGGTTTGCATTTTATGATAGGGTTGAAACCTCACTCTTAACTCTTGTTAAAAAAATTGTGAATTCGGAAGTATTTTGGTCTTTTTTAACAATTATTTAAAAAATAATTTGAAATCACTAATTAGGTGCTGCATTGCGACCCCCGTTCCATCCCCTTTCACTCGCTACCCTTTCTCGTTGATAACCCTCACCTTCCACCGTCAATCTGCCATCGTTCACCTCCTTGTATCTCTTCCTGTCTAAATCACACAACAAAACAAGTGAAGTTTACAACCTCTCTACTAATTTTCACTCTCTCACACATATAAAAAAACACATTGTTTTGCTTTATTCTTTTGCAAGCGAGGGTTTAATTGATGTCTACACCCTCTTCTTTCACTTATCATCTTCAACTTTGATCAACCTTACATCACCTACCGTTGGCTCTTTCATTTGTTATTCACCCCAATTGTTCTTAATCTATTAGTGTATATATGTAGGATTAGTACGTGATGGTGACCTGGTTTTGGATTGCTGATGAAATAATGTTTGAGAAGAAATTGGTGGAGTTAATTGAGAAGAGATAAGAGAAAATGGAGTTTAATTACACCTTTTTTCATCACAAGGCATTCCCAATATGTATTACATACATTACAAGATAAATAAAACTCCAAAACTAAAACACCAAATCACAACCCACAACCCACAACAGAAGTCTTAAACAACTGAACTACCAAATATTTATCATTACTAGTTCATCTCATATTGAACTAAGACGTTACACAAGGATAATACAAAAAGTTTAACTTACAGAAATTCGGTATAGTCTAGATGGCATAGACTTATTTCTTGCCGTTGTCAAACTCCAATTATTTTTGCCCCTGAGATGTATGTGACTAGTCATTTAATAAAATAAGTGAATTCTTGGTTTTATGCAACATAGAAGCATGTATTAAAAAACAATTTATTCTTAACAATAGTCATGCATACTCACATACTAAAAACGTACTTTTGAACAAAAGACTTCTTAAAAGTCATAGTTTAGACCATAAAACATTTCGTATAGTATGATTCATTAGTCCGCCACATGGTTTATGCGGGAGCTACCCAACCCTCATCGTTCTAATCCTTGCAGCTCACACCTGTCTGCTCTAATCCCGGTGTCCAAGTAGTGAAATCATATATACTTAAAATCATTTCTTATAAAACACACACACACACACACACATATATATATATATATATATAATCCTCATGCACATACTAATTAATTGAAAGCAAATATATCACATAACATGCATATCTTCATTTTTACCTCATACATGTAACATATACCCATACTATCCTTTACTAAAAATAGAAAACATAAGTTTTATACACATATCGTTCCTTTACTGGTAGCACATATCACATAACACTCTATGCTAAAATAACATTAATATATAGACATACATCCCATTTAAAGCGCATGAAACTCATTTAGTAGAGTAGGTTAATATGAAATTGATCGTAGATTAATTACACTCTCTTTAATATCATCTACATGTCATATCAAACCCACGAGGTCAATTACTAACCATTACATTCATATATACACCCGTAAACATGATCCAAGTTGCCTGAACTGGAACATAATTATTACAACACCGAACATGTTACAATAACTAACAATTTGTCCTGTGTCTATAAGGTTTTAGAGTGCAATATATAAACTATAGTTCTATATAATCTCTTCTGATTCCAACTATTCAAGAAGCACCTCAATCAATGTTATAATCGATTTTACAAAATCAGTGTGTTGTTTTTGTCTAAAATCCAACCGATCTTAAGTACCCTCGATTTTGATCTATTTAGAATCAAAATCAGACTGTGTACGTAAATATTTGAAGTACAAATCTCAGGCTTTCCACAAACATATCAGACTCTTTATTCCAACAAATGAGCGATTTGTTATGTATTTTCTAAACATTGTGTACGTTTCAATTTTCTTTCTTATTTTCACTACTAGAAAATTGCTTATCACCGACCAACAATTTCCGACGGACCTTATCTGTTGGTAATTACCGACGGAACACCGACGGAAAAATAATATTTGCGACGGATAGACCATCCGTCGGTGATCCGTCGGTAAATATATATATATTTCCGACGGATCACCGACGGATATAAAATTATTTTTTTTAAATATTTAAATCCGTCGGAAACCCGTCGGTAAATATAATAATTTAAAAAATAATAATTTTTTTCTGATGTCCGTCGGTGATCCGTCGAAAATTCCCGACGGATTACCGACGGCGTTTAGAATTCCGTCGGTAATAACGTGTGTGTATGTATGTATGTATGTATGTATGTACATCATGTATGTATGTATATATGTATAGCATGTATATATGTATAGTATGCATGTATATATGTATGTATGTACGTATGTGATCATGTATGTAATACGTATGTGATCATGTATGTATGTACATGTACGTATGTGATCATGTATGTATGTATGTATGTATGTATATGATATGTAGTATGTATGTCTATAGATCATGTCTATGTCATGTGTGTATGTATGTATATATGTCTATGTATGTGTCTATATATGTATGTATGCATGTCTATAGATGTATTGTATACATATGTATTGCTTGTATGTATATGTAGTGTATGTCTGTAGATGTATTGTATACATATGTATTGCTTGTATGTATATAGCACATATACGTCTATATCATGCATGCCTATATATGTATGTGTGTATGTATGTCTATAGATGTATTGTATACATTTGTATTGCTTGTATGTATATGTGTATGTATGTCTGTAGATGTATTGTATACATATGTATTGCTTGTATGTATATAACACATATATTTCTATATCATGCATGTCTATGTATGTGTGTACGTATATGTGTATGTATGTCTATAGATGTATTGTATACATATGCATTGCTTGTATGTATATTGCACATAGGTCTATATCATGTCTATATATGTATGTGTGTATATATATGTATGTCTATATATATATATATGTGTATAGTATGTATAAATATGTCATATATATGCCGCAAATGTATGTATGTATGTCTATAGGTGTATTATATACATATCTATTGCTTGTATGTATATGTATATGTCGTATGCATATAAATGTCTGAATTAATGTCATGTATATGTTTCTGTTAACGGGAAAAGATAACGGCCGTTAACTGTTTCCGTTAAGTCTAGTTAGTTCAGGGGTATATATATATGTATGTATATATGTATGTATGAATGTATGTGTGTATAACACGTTTGGTCCCTGATCTAACTGGAATTAACGGGAAAAGATAACGACCGTTAACTGTTTCCGTTAAATCTAGTTACTTTAGGTGTATATATATGTACGTATGTATGTATGTGTGTGTGTATAACACGTTTGGTCCCTGATCTAACTAGAATTAACGGGAAAAGATAACGGTCGTTAATTGTTTCCATTAAGTCCAGTTACTTAAGGGGTATTTTAATCAATTTAAATATAATTTGATAAATTAATTAATAATTTTAAATATAATTTGATAAATTAATTAATAATTTATTTAATAAATTTAATATTAAATAATATATGAGAATTTATTTAATAATTTAAAAGTAATTTATTTAATAAAAAATAAAATCCGTCGGTGAATTTCCGAAATTTCTAAAAAAAATAAGCGGACTTAAATCCCTAACTCTCGCTTTCTTAGACTCTCGATCTCAATCTCTCCCTCTCAATCTCTCGATCTCTCAATCTCTCAGTCCCTTTCAATCTCTTGATCTCTTCACGTCTCTCCCTCTCAATCTCTCGACTCTCTCCCTCTCAATCTCTTGATCTCTCCATCTCTCGACCTCACCTCCACCGGCGACGACCTCACCTCCACAACCACCGACGACGACCTCACCACCACAGCCACCGACGACGACCATCGCTCGAACTCTCACAACCCTCGTCCCTCTCACAGCCCTCGTCTCACAGCCACCGGCGACGACCACCTCCACTTTTTCAGGTAAATATGATTAATCTGTGTGTGTGTATCTGATTAATAATCCGTGTGTGTATAAATATGTGTGTGTGTATGTTTGTTTGGGATTCCGCCTCTTGTCTTTGGGTTTTGCATCTTGCAGCATGATTATTTTGGATGTGCTCTTTGTATGTGTTTGGTGGCTTCTTTATTAAAAATTTGCAATTGTTAGAGCCGGAAAAAGAAGAAAACATATATATGCAATTGTTAGAGCCAAAAAAGCATTAATCCAAAAGACGTTAATGTATATGATGCTATCGATTGGTAGGAATCATAAATATGTATCTTTCATAGCATGAAAATAATAACATTTATTTTGTTAAAACTAAAGATTAGTTATATATATTGTTAGGATATATGTTTGGAAAACATTTACTAACAATTACATATAATTTTGTTTTATAAATTTATATATTAGGTTGATTTATAAAGTTTTTGCCTCTTCTAATTATATCCTAAATGTTGAGATTTTGATTTTCAAAACCAGAAGAATTCTAGTAGTCAAATAATTTTACCAAAATTGAAGAATTTCTTTTTGTTTGGGATTATGTTTGTTAATAATCTTTGTGTGCGTATAAATCTGTGTGTGTGTGTTTGTTAATCTGATTAATAATCTGTGTGTGTGTATAAATCTCTCTCTGTGTGTGTGTATGTTTGTTAATAATCGATTTGATTAATCTGTTTGTATGTGTGTCAGTACAAAATAAAATGGGACCATCATCAATAGAAAAGGTGCTTAAGCATAGAAACCTTTGATACTTCATCATATGCAAGATCTTTCTCTGTAATCAAATTATATCCGAGTGTCCTTTGGGTTTTATATGATGGTCATTTGGATAGCGGTTGTAACTAGGTTTTGTCGGTAGTTGCATATTCAAGGCCAATTTTGTCTATTGAGTAACTTATCATTTATTTAAAGTACTGACACTTGTTTTAGTTTAGGTGTAACTGTTATGAGGTATGAGCTATGAGGTAGGCAGGTTGATATGGCTTGGCGACAATCATTTGGCCATGAACAATTGAAATTGATATGAGCATATTGTATATTCAAATTGATATTTGATTGTCCCTGTAGATCAGTTTCTTATCACATAAACAATGTAATCACAAACAAATATTAAGCAAACCTGATTTGATTCAGCAAAACGATTCAAATGGTTACAAGGTTTGTCTCTCAATGAACTCTCTCTCTCTACCGCCGTCTCTCTCTATTTTCAATAATATGTGCGGCTGCTGAAAACTCTAAGAGAAACACAACACACGCCTCACAAAACCTAAAAACCTAATTAAACCAAAAACCTATTTTTAAGGAAAAGGACTAAAAACGAAAATACAAAAATAAACTTTGACTATTTATTACAAAGGACCTAGACTATTTGAGAGTTACTTTGTAACGTTGACTTCTTGAATCTTTCTTCTTCAACCTTGATGATCTTGAATCCAATAAATCTGTGATCTAACAATCTCCTCCTTTGGATCAAGATCATTACTAAAAGATTTAGCAATCCAATTCTTCTCTTTAAGCTCAGAAAGAATGTCCCTCTTTGGATCAAATAAATCTGTGATCTAACAATCTCCTCCTTTGGATCAAGATCATTACTAAAAGATTTAGCAATCCAATTCTTCTCTTTAAGCTCAGAAAGAATGTCCCTCTTTGTCTTCAAAATGTAGCAATCTCTCAAAAGATGTAGATAAAATCTCTTTCATACGATGGAAATAAATTATCTCCCGATTTAGCTCAGAATGCTTTAGCAAATCATCTTCAAGGAAACTTTCTTCAATATAGCATATCTTCAGAAATTCTTTCAAAAACTCGTGTTCTCCCCATTTCTTGGTTGACGCTTCTCCCCCTTTTTTGATGAAAAGAGCAACGTTATCATCAAAACTTTCCGTCAAGAAATATCTGACCACTGATCTTGCATGCAGAATCTCTGATTATCCGTCAATTCATAAAGATGTTCATCCAAATCTTTGCAAATCCAGACAAAAATAGAAATGTAACACGTGAATCAACAAATGAATCAGTGAAAATGCCTATCAGTAACACGAAGTCACTGTGTGTAATGAATACACATTGGAAAGGAGCTTTTTGATGTTCATTTCCCCAGGACTTCCATTCAATCATCGAAACACCACAAAGGCAATTTCTATGAACGTTATGACAAAGAAACAAATTCTTTATGTGTTCGTGCACGTGATAGAAAAAATTAAGCACGCGATGATTGCTTATAAGGCTCAAGATGTGTAAACCACTGAAACAACAGTTAGTTAAACACAGACTCAATGTGCATTAGTGAAGTGTGAAGGTGATGCAGACTTCCTTCTTTTCAATATCCAGATTTTCCAAATGAAAATCACTAACAAGTTTTCAGTAATCACAATGCATACATTAGTTATGCCCCCCCTCAAAATAACATTGACCATCTATGAGGTACTTCTCACACTCCCCCTGAGAACATGAACATACTGTTAAAGTGTAGATATCTTTCAGAAATAATGATAAAGAAATGATAAAAAAAATTTACAATAAGAAAACTTTAATAGGTAACCACTGATTATGTCTTAAGATTTAGCATACCAAGCCTAGAGACAAGAAAATTGAATCTCTTTTCGTCTAAGGGTTTGGTAAACAAATCTGCAAGCTGATAATCAGTTTTTACAAAGTAAAGTTCAATTGTTCCTTTTTCTACATTATCTTTTATAAAGTGATACCTGACATCTATGTGTTTGGTCTTAGTATGTTGAACAGGATTAGCTGAAATCGCGATAGCGCTCTTCGAGTCACAATACATCGGGATTCTATTGAAATGGAAACCATAGTCTCGCAGTTGTGTTCTCATCCACAAGACCTGAGAACAGCAGCTAGCAGTAGCGACATATTCTGCTTCGGCCGTGGAAGTGGAGACACATAATTGCTTCTTCGATACCCAACTGACTAGTTTATCACCGAGGAATTGTATATGACCCGAGGTGCTCTTGCTGTCTAACATGCAACCAACATGATCTGCTTCTGAATAAGCTGTTAGTTCAAAGCTTGTATCTTTAGGATACCACAGACCAAGATCTGCAGTCCCCTTCAGATACCTGAAAATCCGCTTAACTGCAGACAAATGGGATTCTTTAGGATTGACTTGATATCTAGCACATAAGCATGTAGAAAACATTATATTTGGCCTACTGGAAGTAAGATACATTAAAGAACCTATCATCCCTCTATAAGTCCTAACATCAACTGCCTTTCCCGAAGGATCGGTGCCAATCTTAGTACCAGGTGCCATCGGGGTACCAATCGGTTTACAATTTTCCATTTTGAACTTCCGAAGAATATCAAGAATGTATTTAGATTGATTGATAAAAATCCCCGTTGAAAATTGTTTGACTTGCAATCCGAGAAAGAAGTTCATCTCTCCCATCATACTCATCTGAAAATGTGACACCATTAGGTTTGCAAAATTCTTACAGTACTTAGGATTTGTAGAGCCAAAAATAATATCATCCACGTATATTTGAATAAGAATGATATCGCCTTTTTCCTTTTTAATGAATAAAGTGGTATCGACCGTACCTTTTGTAAAACCTGACTTGACCAAGAACTGAGATAAGATATCATACCAGGCGCGAGGAGCTTGTTTCAGTCCATAAAGAGCTTTATCCAAGATGTAAACGTGATTAGGTTTATCTGGATTCACAAACTATTCTGGCTGCGAGACGTAGACTTCCTCCTTGAGTACACCATTTAGAAAACCTGTCTTCACGTCCATTTGATAGACGGTGAAGTTCTTGTGGGCTGCGTAGGCTAAGAACATCCGAATTGCCTCTATACGCGCCACTGGAGCATAAGTCTCGTCACAGTCTATCCCTTCCTCTTGCCTATATCCCTTGGCAACAAGTCGTGCTTTATTTCTGATAACGGTACCATCTTCATCTTTCTTGTTTTTGAACACCCATTTCGTACCAATGATAGTTTTACCTTCAGGTTTTGGTACGAGTCTCCAGACTTTAAGTGCTTCAAATTGATTCAGCTCATCTTGCATCGCAGTTACCCAATCTGAATCGGCAAGAGCCTCAGATACGCGAGTAGGCTCGATCTTGCTCAGAAAGGAGTCATGCATACATAGATTCAAAGTAGCAGACCTAGTTTGCATCGGTTTGGACGGATCTCCAATAACTTGGCTTATCGGGTGCTCTTTGGTCCACTTGTGTTCATGAGGGAGTGGATTAGATGTAGATTGATCATGTTCAGCATCTAGGAATCCACTGTTATCTCCTTCAGATGGTTCAGAATGAATGGGGGTTTCAGTTGAAGTAGTAGTTGCAGAAGTTGCAGTAGGTACAACTTGGTCAGTCTGTTGATCAGTCCTTACAGTACATCCTACTGAGTCAGCTACTTCTGTCTCTTCGGTGTTGGTCACAACTTCAACTGTCGGAGTAGGCATTTGAACTGGAACTTCTTGCCGAATCGGGGAGTTGGATTCAGTAGAGATATCTGAAGTGGTTGGATGAGTAATCATCGAGTCTTCCATCCTGTCAACCACAACAGATTTAGGCACATTAGATCCAAGAAATTCATCATAGAATAGTTCAAATAATAAATCCAAATCATATAATTGAGAAGTAGATGATGAAGCGCCATATGATTTGTTCTCTTGAGGTGCAGGTCCTGGACTGGTTGGCCCATAAGCTAGTACTCCGATTATCACGGGTTCTGAACTGACGTGCTCAGAAGCCATTTCTTCATCGAATGTAACGTTGACACTCTCGATCACAGTCTTCGAATTTTTCAAGTAAACACGGTATGCAGTAGATGTAGAGGAATAGCCAATAAAGATGCCCTCATCAGCCTTAGCACTGAACTTATTCAGATTCTCTATGTCGTTTAGAACATAACACTTACACCCAAATATATGAAAATATTTGATTGTAGGTGTCCGGTTGTTGATTAACGCATACGGAGTCTTCTGAAATCTGCGGTGTATCATGGAGCGATTCTGAGTGTGACACGCAGTTGATACAACTTCAGCCCACAGAAATAGAGGTAACTCAGATTGGCTGAGCATAGTTCGAGCGGCCTCGACAAGCGTACGGTTTCGCCTTTCGACGACTCCATTCTGTTGAGGCATACGTGCAACATAGTATTGATGTGATATCCCGACCGATTCGAGATATTCTTCAACTATTTTGTTCTTGAACTCTGTGCCGTTGTCATTTCTGAGAATCTTGACTTGTTTTTGCAGATTGACTTGGGTCGTCTTCAGAAATGTAATGAGAACTTCGGGCGTCTCATCCTTAGACCGTAGAAACTTGACCCAAGTGTATCGCGAAAAGTCGTCCATGATAACTAACACGTACTTCTTTCCGCCTAAGCTTTGCGTTCTCATAGGACCGCATAAATCCATATGCAACAACTCTAATGGAGAGCTGGTACTTGGTTCAGGCTTTGGTTTGTGTGGAGCTCTCTTCATCTTTCCCTTTTCACACGCTGCACACAAGTGTTCTTTTTCATACTTCAGCTTAGGAAGTCCTTTCACTAGCTTTCCACTGACCAGTTTGTTGATGTACCGAAAGTTGAGGTGAGAGAGCCATCGATGCCATAACCAGCTTTGTTGCATCGAGGCCTTTGATAATAGACATACCTGATTGTCATCCTGGACCTTTGACAAGTTGATGGTGTAGAGGTTTGACTTGTGAGTGCCGACCAAGAGTTCTTTCCCGTCTTCAGTGCGTACCGAACATTTCTTGGCCTTGAAATTCACCTCTAAGTCTTTGTCACAGAACTGGCCAATGCTGAATAGGTTGTGTCCTAAGCCTTCAACGTAGCTCACCTTCTTAATCGTGACATTTTCGTGTACAACATCACCATATCCCAGAATTGGTGAAAACTGATCATTTCCAAAACGAACTGTGCCGCAATATTTGTCTGTATAATTAGACAACATACTCTTCTTTCCGGTCATATGCTTGGAACACTCGCTATCCAAGTACCACATATGACGGGTCTTCACAAAGCAAATCAGGAAATAAGAGGTTTAGGTAC
Source organism: Arctium minus (assembly GCA_954870635.1). Classification (NCBI taxonomy): domain Eukaryota; kingdom Viridiplantae; phylum Streptophyta; class Magnoliopsida; order Asterales; family Asteraceae; genus Arctium; species Arctium minus. Next base: position 41,023,782 of record OX941082.1, read on the forward strand.
CCATTTATAAATGGGACCTACAGTGTCAGTACATGATTTTGGCACCCGTTTAAATTTGGGTCCGCTTTGTCTTTGAAAACCATATGAATGATAAGAAGAATGATAACGATAAGAGGAAACATTATATGTGCCATACCAAACATCATAATATTTACGAGAAGAATAATCATATCCATCAAAATTTGAAAACTTTTTATTACATGGAGCTAACTGGAATAATTGCTTTATGGAATATTTCTTGCGAGAAACAAGATTAGATTTAGAAGTAACAACATTCACAATCAATTCATCTTTACTAGAAGTCTTTTTATTCAAATTAAAACTAGAACTAGATTTAATAGTCTCGTCAATCTCCTGTTTTGGTCGCCACACCAACTTAACTTCATGCCTTTGCTTTCTCACATCTGAAACATTTGAAACTTTTGGGTTAGAATTGTGAGATTCAAAAGAATGCTTCTTCTTTGGCTTACCAGTGGTGATCGGTTTCTGTGAATACTGAGATTTTCTTTTCTTACCTTTTGCATTCTTCGATTTCACAGAAACTGATTTATCAAGTTTCATTGATGTTTCACCCTTTTCAAACACACTGGGTAAACCGAAAGAATTAACAACACAAGATGAATGATCAGGAAGTTTGGTAGAAAAATCAAATTGAGCAACACATTCATCTAAAACACCATCAGAGTTTAAGAAATTAAGCTTATTATCAAGTAATCCAGATCTATCATCAGATTTTAAAGCCTTGGAGAATTTAGAAAACTCAGTATTTTTGAACACTGTAGAAAATATAGTTTTTTTTAAGTCCATCAAAATTCTTTCTTTTGTAAGAGTTTTCTCGAGTTCAGAAATTTTACTTTCCAAAACTAGCGGAGGGACGTAAAGCTTACCTTCGATGGGCTTGGCCTCCATTTCTTTTACAGAATAACTATCAAAATAGTCATTTGAAAGAAATTTTGATTTATCAGAACTATAACTATTATTCAACCTCTCATAACGAAACGGAAGTTGAACTTTAGCTGTGTTCTTTCTTTTAGCATATTCCTTGGCTTTATCCTCTTCAGACAGACTAGTCCAGAAAACTTCGAGTTCAGGGTATTGAGGTGCCAGTTTCATAAATCCAAAATCATAAAGAACAAACACTTATGATATACCCTTTTTGAGGTGGTGTGGGTTCTTGTAACCAAGTCCCCAACACTCAGGTTTCTCTTTAGGTTTGTTCAAATGAATAGTGTGTTCAGTTTGACCTAAAGTATATAATTTCTCTTCCAAAGCATTCACTTTGTCAATTAAAGATTTATTTTCTTTTGAAGTCGAAGAGTACATTTTAGAAAGCTCTTTAGACTTAAACTTACACTCTCTATATTTTGAAACAGTTTCAGATAACTCTTTATGAATTATAGTCTTCTCTTTCGCGCTGGTGTTAATGTTTTTATGCAAAGTTTCAATTAATACATTTTTCTCAGCAATATCATTGCTAAGTTTATGTATAGATTGATTTTTCTCATTAATGACACCTCTCTCACGCTTAAGTTTAGACTCTAATTCTTGGAGCTTAGACATCATAGCATGCATTTGATTCAGAAAATCAGATTCAGATAAGTCACATACCTCTTCATTATCTCCTTCATCAGAATCAGCTTCAACTTCCATATGACCCATCAAGCACAAGTGTGTTGTCTTATCCTTCTCTTCTTCCTCACTTTCAGAATGATCAAGCCAGAACTCATCCTCGGCCATTAATGCTTTACCTGTCTCTTGTTTCTTGGCCAACAACAGTTTATTCTTGTAATACTCAGAGTTTCTGACTTTGGGCTTGCTGCAGTTCTTAGCAAAATGACCAAATTTTCCGCAGTTGTAGCACTTTGTTGGATCTTCCTGCTTGTGCTCTTCGGCTCTATACTTCTTCTTCTCTTCTGGTCTCTTTTCTTCAACTTTCTCCTTGTGTTTGTAGTTATTTGGACCAGACGAGTACCTCTGACTGTTGGAGCTAGGCTTTTTATAGAACTTCTTTTGGAAGGCCTTGGTTAACATTAGCATAGCTTACTTCAGATTTTCACAATCGTCAGAGTCAGAATTCACCTCGCTATCAACTTCTTCTGATTCAGATGCTACCATCTTCTTCTTCTTAGACTTCTTCTTGACCACAAGTGCAACTGGATCAGCAACTGCTTTGTCAGCCTTTTTTATCTCAGCCTTGATCTCATCCACCTCTTCCTCATTCTGTCTGAGGATTTCATAGACTTCATGAAGTGGAATGTCGTTCAGATCTTTCATTTGCCTCATCTGTCTGGTGAATCTCTTCCACTCAGGCTGGAGGTTGCTGAGAAATTTCACATTCAGCTCAACTTGAGATTTGTTGATCTTGTTCTTGCTTAGCTCGTTCAACAATGTCACAAATCTGTCATAGATGGCTTCTAGTGATTCTCCAACTTTAGCTTTGAATTCTTCATAGTTGTTCAGGCAGTTGGATACTTTGAGTTGGTTGCCGACTTTAGATCCGATCATCATCTTCTCCAATTGATCCCACATTTGCTTGTCGGTAGCGTTGTAGCTATCAATCTTGACATAAATTTCATTCGGTATGCCTTGGAGAATGAATGATTTTGCCAATTTGTCACCCTTGTGTCTTCTCTTCTGCTCATCAGAGTATTCATCAAGCGGTAATGGATACTCTCTCTGTTCTTCTTGTCCGTTCTCTCCAGCTACAGTGAGTACTTTGGTAGAAGGTGTCATGATTCCTTCTTTTAGAGATTTTCTAATGTAATCTCCCAAATCATTTCTATCGATGAAATCCAAGAATCGGTCCTTCCATTGCTCGTACTCCCCCTTGAAGAGTACTGATGGCTTTACATCGGTGCCGATTGCGAGAGCTTCTCTTGATGTCATCCTGATTTGATTGATATGTAATAAGAAACTTAAAATGATCGTTAGTCCAGATAAAATCAAATAAACACAGATTAATAATAAAAATTAGAAACAAAGGACAGTGGCGTAAAAGAAGTTTCACGCTAATAGGTTCTCGCGCAAAAAGTGAGTTTTGCGCTAACACCAGGTGGCGCAAACCAAAACTTTGCGCGAAGAGTAGTTGGCGTAAAACTTGTTCGCGCTAGAAGAAGCTGCGCGAAGTGATGATCCTTTGCGCGAGTAATGGATGGCGCAAGCCGCGTTTTGCGCGAGGTGAAGGTCGCGCGAGAAGAACTTTGCGCGATGAACTGATGGCGAGAAACTTGTGAAATTTTGCGCGAGAGTCCTGTGGCGCAAACTAAGTTTTGCGCGAGCTAAAGGTCACGCAAAAGAACCTTTGCGCTAGGATGCAATGGCGCAAAACCAACTTTGCGCTATGGGGAGCTGGTGCAAAAGAAACTTTGCGCGAGAAGTGGGTCGCGCGAAATGGAGGTTTGCGCGAAGAGCAGCTGGCGCAAATGTTATTTTGCGCGAGGAACTGATAGCGCAAAAGACGAGAACCCCAGGTATGCACTAGAAGGCAGTGGCGCAAAACAAACTTTGCGCTAGATGAGGCTGGCGTAAAAGTTGACTTTGCGCTAATCACTTGGTGACCTTTGAATCTGGCGAAACCTCGCTATGAACTGGCGCAAACCGAGGAGATACTCCGAAATCGATCTGATCTGATCAAAAACCTGTTTAGACTACGATTTACAACTGAAACTTTGTCAATTTGATCGCCTAATCATCTAGAACAGATTACAATAGATTAATTTCAAAAACACACCCTCTAAGCGAGATTCAATCGATGAACCAGTGTACTGACTCGTGAAAAGCAAAAACACAAAAATCATCAAATTGATGATCGATTACAGTGCAATACTCAACAAAAACAATACAAACTCACTTTTATACTGATTTCTAACAAAACCCAGAAGATTTCTAAACAAAAAACGCACTAAAATTCGAAAATCGATTCTGGACTTCGAAGAACAGTGCCGAACCAAAGTTTTTCTGGAAAAACTTGATTTTAATCTGGAATCTGCTCTAATACCAATTGATTGTCCCTGTAGATCAGTTTCTTATCACATAAACAATGTAATCACAAACAAATATTAAGCAAACCTGATTTGATTCAGCAAAACGATTCAAATGGTTACAAGGTTTGTCTCTCAATGAACTCTCTCTCTCTACCGCCGTCTCTCTCTATTTTCAATAATATGTGCGGCTGCTGAAAACTCTAAGAGAAACACAACACACACCTCACAAAACCTAAAAACCTAATTAAACCAAAAACCTATTTTTAAGGAAAAGGACTAAAAACGAAAATACAAAAATAAACTTTGACTATTTATTACAAAGGACCTAGACTATTTGAGAGTTACTTTGTAACGTTGACTTCTTGAATCTTTCTTCTTCAACCTTGATGATCTTGAATCCAATAAATATGTGATCTAACAATATGAGTTCTTTTAGCTTATTAAAACGCCATTTTTGGTTTGATAAACTTGTGATAATGTTTTTGTATGAGTTTAGCTTATGATTTGGTTTTTGTGAAAATGTTTTGGTATGATTTGGTTTGATAAACTTGTGATAAATGGAAACATTTGGTATGATTTAGGATTTGATTATAGTTGATTTTATTTATTTATTTTAGTTGGGTTGCCAATTGTTGGGCAAACATTAGGTTGATATACGGAAATATTCATTTTATAGCCGTTATGCCGCCGAAATTTTAAAAAACCTACGGTTTTGACTTTCCAATAGTCAAACCATTACACTTAGAGTTTTAGAGTCATCCAAAACTCCTCTACACCTATGGTTTGACTTTCAAGAAGGCAAACCATTACATGTAGTGTTCAATAGACTTCTAACTTCGTTGACACCTACGGTTTGACTTTTAAATAGTCAAACCATTACACGTAGGGTTTTAAACTTTCCAAAACACCTTTCTTTGATTGTAACCTACGGTTTTGACTTTCCAATAGTCAAACTGTAACACCCTAAAAATTGGGGAAATTTAAAACTTGAAATTTCGGTAATATGACAGCTGTAAATAGAACAAAACCTGATTAAGCATAAACCTATCGAAATGATTCTAAGGTATCGTCCCAATTGGGGAATATAGCATAGCCTTTACAATTTCAATGAATGGAGAATAATATACGACAACCTATTAATCTAAACTATTCCAATAGATTACGGTCGGGTGTCGCTATTCTCCCAAAATGGTTAACCACCAAAAGCATAAGCCGATCTCTAGACCTCCAAAAATGACCGCTCTCGATCACGTGATCGACCACTCAATCCCGTCGATCCCCGCCACTAGGATGCCCTGTCCTCCAAGACAACCAAATAAACCAGTGTTAGACTTAAGTCTAGTGAGAAGCAATATTCGTAAAGTATTTAGCAAAATAAAGTTATACTACACGGAATTGTCCACATTGATTTGGTGTCAACACCAAGTTACGTCACCTGCCATCAAAGATTAATTTTCAATATAATTTCATCATCAATGATCATAAGTCCAACAAGCCATCTACTTGATAGCATCAACCCAAACGAGATCTTTAGCTATTAGAGACATCAACTCAAACCGAGTCTTTAGTCTATTGGGGACATCAACTCAAACCGAGTCTTTAGTCTATTTGGGACGTCAACTCAAACCGAGTCTTTAGTCTAACACACGACATCAACTCAAACCGAGTCTTTAGTCTATTAGGGACATCAACTCAAACCGAGTCTTTAGTCTATTTGGGACGTCAACTCAAACCGAGTCTTTAGTCTGTTAGGGACATCAACTCAAACCGAGTCTTTAGTCTATTTGGGACGTCAACTCAAACCGAGTCTTTAGTCTAACACACGACATCAACTCAAACCGAGTCTTTAGTCTAACATACGACATCAACTCAAACCGAGTCTTTAGTCTAACATACGACATCAACTCAAACCGAGTCTTTAGTCTAATTAATATAAAGCCACCGACAAGCTATTAATGAGACTAATACATGTTATGGTAGTTCACATAACCCATATTACTTACTACAATCAACTCTCTCTTCAAATACTCTTCTTTAAGACATTACCCAAAAATAGGATTTTTAGGTTAACTTTACTTGAATTAACTCCAAGGACAAGAAAGGTTGAAATAGTCATTAGTACATAAATGAACATGTAAATAAGTAGTAAGGTCAAGAAGCACCCTCACCTTAGAGATTTCCTACAAGAAATCAAACCTTAGAAGTGGTAGATGGAGAGTTGATGACTTGAGATGTTGACATAAGAAAGCTTCCCCAAATGATCACCCTAACCAAGCATTAAACCTCCATAAATGCTTGGGATACACCAATAAATGAAGAGAGACGAGGGAAGGCTTACCAAGGGTTCCAAAATCGTTCTCCTTAGCTCCACAATTGAGACCAATGAGGAAAAGGGGAAAGAAACCCGTATTTGGGAGTCCAGGGGTGTTCCGCGGGTTATGCCGCGACCTGACATAAGTCGCCCGTGTTTTTGAGAAGTTAGACCAACAGTGAGCTACGCGGCTAGTGTCGCGACTTCAAGTCGCGATGAAGTCGCGAAATCCACTGTTTCCCTTATCCAAAATTTCAAGCCTTGACACACGACTAGGCTACGAACACGCGGTACTCACTAATATGATAGCGTTCAAAAACCAAGATTAAAATACGTAAGACCAGGAGTCTGAACGATAGAATTATTACAACGAAAATTCTGGGATGTTACACAAACCATTACACTTAGAGTTTTAGAGTCATCCAAAACTCCTCTACACCTATGGTTTGACTTTCAAGAAGGCAAACCATTACATGTAGTGTTCAATAGACTTCTAACTTCGTTGACACCTACGGTTTGACTTTTAAATAGTCAAACCATTATACGTAGTGTTTTAAACTTTCCAAAACACCTTTCTTTGATTGTAACCTACGGTTTTGACTTTCCAATAGTCAAACCATTACACTTAGAGTTTTAGAGTCATTCAAAACTCCTCTACACCTATGGTTTGACTTTCAAGAAGACAAACCATTATATGTAGTGTTCAATAGACTTCTAACTTTGTTGACACCTACGGTTTGACTTTTAAATAGTCAAACCATTACACGTAGGGTTTTAAAGTCATCCAAAGCTCATCTAAACCTACGGTGTGACTTTTCAATAGTCAAACCATTACACCACCTCTATCTTGATTATGTCGATTAACTACTTCTTTTTTTGTTGTAGTGGTTGAATATGCCGACAGATAGATGATGGATGCATAGAAAGAACGACAGTCGGGGGTTTCTTAGCGTCGACTATATTGTTGCAATGGACAGTTTTTTAGACTATGCCTATGCCGATGAAGGGACTGTTGAAAGGAAACCTACACGTGATGGGATAGTTCTTCGTATTAGATTTCCTTGTAAGAAGTGTCAAAACTTACGCTATAAAGAAAGGATTGACGTGAGGCTGCATTTGATGATGCACGATTTCATGCTTGATATGCTTGGTCGCATAAGGGATATTTTGTCAATGGTTACAAGTTTCATACGGTAACACATGCTGCTGGGCATGTCACACATAATAGTGGCGTATGTGTGAGAGGATCTTGTTATGACGACTCCAAGTTTGACTATTACGGATTGTTGGACGACGTGTTGGAGGTGGAGTATTATGGTGTGGGCTATTGTGTTGTAGTTTTGTTCAAGTGTACATGGTTTGATAGTCCAGAGGGAAGAGTCGACCCTAAACATGGGTTGGTTGATATCAAATACAAGTCTAGACTCAGAGGTGAGGAATATTACGTCATAGCATCACAAGCGGAACAAGTGTATTACACACCCTATCATTCAGGAATTAAGGATTTAAAGGACTGGTGGGCAGTTGTGAAGACCAAAGCCTGTGGAATATATGAAGTTGCAGAAAGGGCTATCGATGTGTTGGATGATGATAACGTGGATGTTGAACCGTTCTTTCAAATCAACGAACGGGTAACTCATAATACAAACAATTGGGTAAATGAGGACCTCGATTCCATCCCTCTTATCACTGGGGAGCTCAATGTAGTTGCCACAAATGATGAAGCTAGCGAGGAAGATGCATCAGATCATGAAGCTAGCGATGAGGAAGAAGAATTTGAAGACGTGGACGATGATGAAGATAACGAAGACGAACTTATGTTATCTGATCACTCGTCTGAGAACTAGTGTGCCTTTCTTATGTAGACATTTTGTGTTAACCATTCTCTATTTTGTGTTAACCATTCTCTATGATTTATGTACACTTATATCATTTATGTAGACATTTTCGTGTTAATCATTCTCTATTTTGCCTTTCTTATGTAGACATTTTTGGGTCTTATGATTTATGTACACTTATATCATTTTGTGTTAACCATTCTCTATTTTTAGATGTCCGGATGCCCTTCTAGGGGTAGTAGGGGTAATAAAGGTAGGGGCAGTAGCAGCTCCGCCAGGTGTGGTGACCCCCACACCGATGAGTTCACCGAGGACGGACTAGATCAGATCCAGTCTGATGAAGGACTAGCAGCGGGCTCGAGGGTTAAAGGCCCGAATGTTGAATCACAGACGCCCCATTCGAGTTAGCGACCGCCACTTTTGTTGTCTGAAGCGGGCGGGTAAGTAGATGTGATATATTATTTATTCTAGTATATAATAAATCGATCCTATTGTTTTTTATGTTTTATATTTTGCAATTGTGAAGGTTTAGTGACAAGTCGGCAGTCCGGAGGGACGTTGCCGTCTTTAAGTCCATGTTCGATGGTCCGTGGGCTCAGTTTAGGGATGTCCCTGATGAGCACTATCTACGGATGCTGGATCGATTACGGGTAGATATTTTACTCTATTTAACTAATTGAGTGGATTTATTTTTACTTAATCCAAACAATGTGTTTGCAGTTATATTATAGTTGGCCTCCTGAGATGGACGCTGACGTAGTAGCTGCATTCCGGCGTATCCTAAATAATAGGTACGTGGACATGAAGAGAGATTCCCATCTATTCGCCCAGGGCAAGGCTTTAGCCATTGATGGTGTCCAGTTCGACGGACATGACTACATGATTCTTGCCGCACACCCTCTAGAGTGGATCCGGAGTGAGTTTTGGGTCCAGATGATTGAGCAGGTTTGTTTTGTTTTGAATACTTGTATCTGGTTGTACTAGGATTTATATTGATTTATGTCTTCTTTTTAACAGGTATGGAACACCGATGCGTTCCGGCGTGTATCTGCTGCCAATACGACCAATCGGGCCACCGTGTATGAGGGGATGACATCCAGACACTGTACCGGATCTATTAGTACCGTTATGCATCGGGACCTCATGGTAATTTATCATCCACTAGACTAAATGTATATAATTGATGAATATATATATATATACATGATTTTATTACCTACTAACAATTTAAGTCATCTATTGTAGAGAGATGCATGGGGTCGTGAGCCTACTAGTGACGAGGTTTGGGAGGCTACACACTGCACTAACAGGAAGCTTGTTCCGGGTGTGACTGGTCCGCCCACGGATCCTCCGATCTACGTTTACCCAAAGGTGGCTCATATGGCGGTAAGTTCAATTATGCATGGCTAGATTTTTGTTTGTTTTATAAGATAGATAGAAATTATAGCAAACTTAGTTTGGGCTGCCATTGTTGGGTAGACGATAGGATTGTTTTGATAAAAGCATGTCATGGATATATATGTTCAAATTACAGTTGAAATGCTGTCGAAATTTCTATAGGTTAGTTTACTTGACAATGTCTAATTTGGTAAACTGTAGGATAACTACCATCAGATTAGGGAGGATGAGTACCTGGACTTACCCACCGGCACTGTACCTCCCAATGACGACGAGTTGTGGGAGCGAAGTGTCGGAGGACGGCGTAAGGGTCGTATTTTTGGACGGGGAACCAGTCAGGATCCCTATTATGCTATGGTGATTCAGGTGTCAGTTTGAGCGGGAGCACGCGCGACCGTCGCGATGAGGAGGTATGCTTTTCAAATGCTATTTAACATTGTCAATCATATGTTTGTTAAATGTTATCTAACATTGTTCTATATATGTTTGTCAAATGTTGAATTTCAGTTGAATGAGCTGAGACAGAAGGTAGAGAGAGAGAGAGAGAGGAAGCAGAGAGGATCCAGATGCACGAGCGACTTCATAGAGAGGAAGCAGAGAGGATCCGGATGCAGGAGCGAATAGAGAGAGATGAAGCAGAGAGGAGGCAAATGCATGAGCGAATAGAGCAGTTTGAGGCGTTCATGAAGAAGTTTCAAGATCACCCGTTTCCCCCTCCGTAGGATTACGTTTTTGTACTACGTTTATGTATTTTTAGATATTAAATTAAGATTTTGTACAGTTTAAAACTTAGTATTAATTAAAAATTGACAGGTTTTGTACAGGTTAAAAACTGGAATTTTTTAATTTTTCATTATTTAAAAAAAAAATTACCGACGGATAATCTGTCGGTAAATGATTTTTTAATTTAATTTTTATTTATTAAATATCCGTAGCAATTCCATCGCTAAATCCGTCGGACATGATCCGTCGGTGAAAATCCGTCGGAAAATAGAGACCGTCGGTGATCCGTCGGAAAAATAAGTCGCCGGTAAAATCCGTCGGTGATCCGTCGGTAATCTGAACGCCGACCACTGCTATACCGACGACCATTTACCGATGGATTTCACTTTTACCGACGGATCACCGACGGATTTGTCCGTCGGTGATAAGCATCTGTTTTGTAGTGTTTCCAACATGACTTACACACGATTTATTTTCACATCTTTGCATTATGACTTCTGAATCAATGTAAAAATGATACTGAACACTCCTAGAACATTATGTTACTAACCCATCACAAAAATAACATGTTCGGATTAGAATTATACCTAAAAAGTGAAATCTCCTTTTGCAACTCATTTCCTCTATAACTCTTCATGGTGTTTCATGAACACCAAGAACAAACAAAGACACACACACACAATTAAATCTTTTCTCTCCTTTTCCTCTATTTTCGAACATAATGAAGAATGTGAGATGAGTTTTTCTTTTATATCACTACCAAATATTTTCTTTCCAATTAATTCAAATTATTCAAATTTTGAATTTAATAAATCCTAAGAAATTATTTCTTTAAAACATTTTCCAGCCTTTTGTCTATTGACAATAATGGACTCTAGGTTATCTTGGAGCACTCGACTAATCTACTCCATCCTCATAATTATTATTAGAACTTGCCCCTATTTTAGTGTATTACATTAATGAACATATGGAGTAAGAAGAAGAGGTTGGGGTTCATCTATCATTGATATATTATGATGCGACTCAAAATTCAGGAGAGGGGAAGGGTTAGGGAAGTGAGGAAAAGCGGAGTCAGTGGTGGGTATCATCTATGTAGTGTTAAATTTTGAGTTAACCGATTTTCTTTGATTGGGGTTTTCATCAAATCATGACTGGTGCTAGGGATGAAGGTGATGGGTTTTAGAGACGATGTCACGATAAGGCCTCTAAAAAATAACTTATTTTATCGTCTCTATTCAAATGTTGGCGGTAAAGAAGCAACGGTAGCTCCCATTTGAGTTTACACAACCATCTTCACCCTATTCTCATCCTCACCATGTTGCTTTACCACTTCAATAAGATCTTGATTCTTATGATGGAGGTTGGCGGGGGATAGTGTTTGCTATGTGGTGTTCATATATCATAATAGAAAATGAAAGAAAAATGTATAAAGTCCAAAATGGCCCGCAATTAACATATTTTCTAATGGAATTTGGATAGGAACCAAATCCATTATAAAATAAAAAACATTGCTCAAATCTGTAATTATTTTATTTTTAGGGACCTAATCTATAATTTCATATAAACCACAAAGACCAAATACATAACTCAGTCTTAAAGTTACTATAGTTTGAAAGAGGGGGACTAACAAGGATAAAGGAGAAATCATGTGTTTTCTTTGTATATAAAAGTTAGTTAAAAATGTGTCTTGTTTAACTATATATTTTGTTTCATTAAAAAATATTTTAAAATACAAGTTAAATAATAATAATAATAATAATAATACAAAATTTGATCATAAAAATAGATGTATAAACTAATAATTCAATTATTGAAATATATATCAAAGTAAGAATTGTAAATAGTAAAAAAATTAGAATTTAGCCGGTTATGTCAATAAATTTAGAAGAATCATCAACTCGTAAGGTAGACTTGATTGAACCCACAACCACTAACCACCACTCACTGATCATCATCAACACCAATGATCCATCAACATCATCATTTATTCATCTATCGATAAACATCATCTTAAACAAAACATCCATGCTATAAAATGTAACATAAAATATCGTCACCATCTCTCATCTATGAACCCTAGAATATGAAAATATAAAATATCAACATCATCTGCTATATGCATGAACCATCTAATTAAAACTGAAACAAAATTATGAAATACAAAACTAGAGTTGATTCAATAAAAAAAACCCTTATAAAGTCTAAAAGCTTTAATTTAAAATCTAACCATAAGATAATCCATGGGTGCATAGTGAAGATGATCGACGTTGGATGTTCATTGAATAAAGTTATTGCATTTAAGATAGACTTATCGATGATTCCATTTAATTAACAACTTATATTTCATCAATTATATTTTTTTTATCATCACTAGCATGAAAAATATGAATACAACATTTTCCGGTGCATCTCTAACAATAAAATTAGTGTAACACCCGGATTTCTGAATCTAGTTGGTCTTTCGTATTCCTTAATTTTTTTAAAAGCTCAAAATAACTTTAATTATGTCATCTTATTTGTTAGAAACTTATTAGTAAGTGAGGCCATGCAATAGGGTCAAGAACAAAGTTTTTAGTGAGCCAATCCAGTGGATAAAACGGGCACCGGGCGGGTTTAGCTGTGCCAAACACGCTTTAGGGACTGTGGTGTTGAACCCTGAGGCATGCAGGCAACTTTGAGGCGGGCCAAGTTGCAAAACTAGCGTTAGGGACTGTGTGGGTGTGGTGTCAGATAGGCACGACTTTAGATCGAGTTTAGCCGCGCCAAACTCGCATTCGTGATGCAGGTCGCCTTTTAGGTTGACAATGGTTTGATTTTGAGCATTTACTTCTCCCCATTTCATCATTCTTCATTTTTTTCGGATTGGTAGGCATAGAGTTGATCTTTAGACATTGAAAGGGAGCATCACATCGATTCAAGATCTCCTCACTTTTCTCATCTTTGGTGCTTGGTTTAGGGTTTTCTTCAAAACCCAACAAGTGAGTTCATCCTACCTTTTTGTAAAAGCATATACATGTTAAAATGATGTATTTTATGCCTCTAAGTTCCATTTTCATCGATTTCACGTTTGGTTGATTTTGGACCATTTTAGGTCAAAGTTAGAAATCTTGAGGATTCCATATCTTTTGATATTTCAAGTGTGGGAATAGTCTTTAAATATATGAAAGGTGTTTACTTCAAACTCATTTTGTTCATATATTGGGTTTGATGTAAAATGGGCATTTTACCTATTAAATGGTTAATTATGAATAAATGTATTTATGCTTGGAAAAGTTGGATATATCTAGGTATATATATATTTATGGCTAAAATAATGGATCCATTGACATAGAAGTCGATTTTATTATATTGTATGGGATGAGAATCCCAAGTTGTAATTTGTAAATAAGCATTGGTTGTATAATTTCTAAATCAATGTTTATTCTGGATGATGAGATCCCAAGGTAAAGACTTGGATAAGGTTGAACGTGGTGACTCCTTGAGTGAAAGACTTTGATAGAGTTGAACTCGATATCACATTGAACTAAAGACTTCGATAGGGTTGATGTCAATAAATGTTCATCCTTGAGAAATGCTTATGTAACATTGGTTGGTAACTTATTTTTGTGTTATGTCACAAAGAATGGTAAATCGGGTCTCCCCCATCATCTTTTGATGTTGATACCCTTCCAAGGGTTGAATTGATCTACTCTTACTAAATTCGTTGATTAAACCTATGTTATCCATTTTATTTTTTTGTAGCTTTATCATAAAACTGTTTGTTCTCACTAAGCCTCAAGTCTAAATTTTTTTTCTTAAAAATACATGTATATCTGGTTCTCGTAGTGGTGGGGCTCCAAAGGTTTGAGCGGAGAGATTGATTGCTAATAGAGGCATTTTTGGGAAGAATAATTTTGATGATTGGTGTTACATTGATAGGATTCTTTTGGAGATAATAGTGACACTCATCCATAATTTGAAATTAGATCACTTTAGATTAGTAGGTTGTTAGTTATCATTTATTCATTTGGGTTGTAAACACTTTACAATTTTCCCTTTTCGGGTGATTTAATTCAATGGATGTTTGTGCTCCGTCAATTTACTTCTATGTTAGGGGTGTTACAATTACTTATTTTCATTTTTGTTAGAAAAACAATCATTTAATATTGAATATATAACACTACTACACAAATGGGCAATTCCGGCGGAAGTCAAACAATTCAAACCCTGTTGATTTTCGCCCGAAATCCGCCGGAAATTTTTATTTTTTTAAATCTTATTTTTTTCGGGTGGATTTCCGATGGAACTTAATTTTTCATTATTTCACATTAGAGAAAATTAATTAAAAGTTTATGGCGGATTATAATTAATTAGAATTCGCCGGAAATCCGCCGGAAAATTTTAATTAATTTTTTTCTTTTTCTCTGTAAAGAATTAAAATTAAAAAAAAAAGAATCTATCAGAAATCTGCCAAAAAATGTTAAGAATTTCCGGCAGATTTCTGGCGGATATTTTATTATTTAAAAAAATCAAAAAAATATAAAATCCGCCGGAAAATTTTAATTATTTCTTTTTCTTTTTCTCTAAAAAGAATTAAAAATTTAAAAAAAAAAAAAAAGAATCTGCCGGAAATGTTAAGAATTTCCGGTGGATTTCCGGCGGATATTTTATTATTTAAAAAATAAAAATAATAAAAAAAAGTTTTTTAAAAAAATAAAGAAATAAAAATTTTAAAATTTTAAAAAAAATCCACAATTACAAGGAGTAAAATAACAGCGGAATGTATTTGAGATAGTGATGAGTTTAGAAGAAACAAGAGGCTTGCATTGCCGCTTTACGTGAAGAAATTGATGGTTTAATTAAGTATTACAAGGCGTATAATAATAGTGGGAATGTACTTGAGATAGTGATGAGTTTAGAAGAACGAGAGGCTCACATTGACGGTTTACGTGAAGAAATTGACTGTTTAATGAAGTATTACAAGGAGTATAATAACAGTGGGAATGTACTTGAGATAGTGATGAGTTCAGAAGAAAGAGAGGCTCGCATTGACGTTTTACATGAAGAAATTGACGGTTTAATCAAGTATTACAATGAGTATAATAACAGTGGGAATGTACTTGAGATAGTGATCAGTTTAGAAGAAAAAGAGACTCGCATTGACGATTTACGTGAAGAAATTGACGGTTTAATCAAGTATTACAAGGACTGTAATAATAGTGGGAATGTACATGAGATAATCATGACTTTAGAAGAACGAGAGGCTCTCATTGACGCTTTACGTTAGTGGTGTTCATCGGTTGACATCCAATGGATGTGAGGGGAACCGAACTGATCCAATCATCAATTGGATGTTGGATTTTCCCAACCGAACCGATCCAATCATCCATTGGATGTTGGATATTTCCAATCCAATGGATGATTGGATCGGTTCGGTTCCATCCATTGGATGTTTCTTATTAGATATCCATTGGATCAGATTGGATCCATCCGATATCCAATGGATGATCAGATCGAATCCATCCAACGTGATAATTTAATGCAATTTTCTAATTAATTACTTTTAGTTTGTGTTAAAACCAACATAAGTGAGACTAAGAATTCAAAAACCAACACAAAACAAATTTAGATTTAAGCAAATTGCAAAAAATTTAATTGGATGATAGTTGGATGGAAGACTGGATGGTAATCGAATGGTTAATTGGATGGATAATTGGATGATGGTCGGTTCGGTTCGATCGGTTTTGGTCGGTTCTGGACTGCCATCCAAGAACCGACCGATCCAAATTGGATGTTGAGATTTACAATCCGATCCGATCCAATTACAATTGGATATCCAATTATGGTCGGTCGGTTCTAATTGTATCGGTCGGTTCCTATTGGATCGGTTGAACTTCTGCACACCCCTACTTTACGTGAAAAATTGACGGCTTAATCAAGTATTACAAGAAGTATAATAACAATGGGAATGTACTTGAGATAGTGATGAGTTTAGAAGAACGAGAGGCTGGGATTGACGCTTTATGTGAAGAAATCAACGATTTTATCAAGTATTACAAGGCGTATAATAACAATGGGAATGTACTTGAGATAGTGATGAGTTTAGAAGAAAGAGAGGCCCACATTGACGCTTTACGTGAAGAAATTGACGGTTTAATCAAGTATTACATGGAGTATCATAATAGTGGGAATGTACTTAAGATAATGATGAGTTTAGAAGAAAGAGAGGCTCACATTGACGCTTTACGTGAAGAAATTGATGGTTTACTCATGTATTACATGGAGTATAATAATAGTGGGAATGTACTTGAGATAGTGATGAGTTTAGAAGAAATAGAAGCTTGCATTGACGCTTTACGTGAAGAAATTGACGATTTAATCAAGTATTACATGGAGTATAATAATAGTGGGAATGTACTTGAGATAATTATGAGTTTAGAAGAAAGAGAGGCTCGCATTAACGCTTTACGTGAAGAAAATTGACGGTTTAATCAGGTATTACAAGGAGTATAATAACAGTGGGAATGTACTTGAGATAGTGATGAGTTTAGAAAAAAAGAGTGGCTCGCATTGCCGCTTTAGGCTTTAATGGATCTACTTGGGCTTTAATGGACCCATTTGGGCTTTAATGGATCCATTTGGGCTTTAATGGATCCATTTGGGCTTTAATGATTCCACTTGCGTTGTAATGGAGCCAGTTGGGGTTTAATGGACCCTTTTGGGGTTTAATGGACCCACATGGGCTTTAATGGATCCAATTGGACTTTTATGGACCCAGTTGGGCTTTAATGGATCTGGTTGGGCTTTAATGGATCCATTTGGGCTTAATTGGATCCACTTGGGCTTTAATAGATTCATTTGGGCTTTAATAGATCAACTTGAGCTTTAATGGACCCATTTGGGCTTTAATGGATTCATTTGGGCTTTAATGGTTCCACTTGCGCTGTAATGGATCTAGTTGCGATTTAATGGACCCACATGGGGTTTAATGGATCTAGTTGGTCTTTAATGGACCCATCTGGGCTTTAATGGATCCATTTGGGCTTTAATGGTTCCATTTGGGCTTTAATGGTTCCACTTCGGCTTTAATTGATCGAGTTGGGCTTTAATGGACCTAATTAGGCTTTAATGGACCTAATTGGGCTTTAATGGATCCACTTGGGCTTTAATGGATCCAGTTGGGCTTTAATGGATCCAGTTGGGCTTTAATAGATCCAGTTGGGCTTTAATGGATCCACATGGGTGTTTATGGATCGGTTAGGCTTTAATGGATCCATTTGGCTTCAATGGATCCAGTTGGGCGTTAATGGATACACATGGGTGTTAATGGATCGGTTGGGTTTTAATGGACCCATTTTGGCTTTAATGGATGTAATTGGGCTTTAATGGATCCATTTGAGCCTTAAGGGATCCACATGGGTGTTAATGGATCAGTTGGGCTTTAATGGACCCATTTGGGCTTTAATGGATCAATTTGGGCTTTAAGGGATCAATTTGGGTTATGTTCGACTTTAATGGACTGCTTTGGGCTTTAATGGGCATGTTCGAGTTTAATGGACCTTATTAGGCTTTAATGAACCGTTTTGGACTTTAATGGACCGGGTCGTGTTTTAAATGACCATAATGGGATTTAATGGATAATATAAAAATATAATAATAATAAAAAAATAAAAAATAAGAAAAAATACCAACGGATTTCCGGTGGATAGACATTACCAGTGGAGTTCCGGTGGATCTATCCGTCGAAAATTCAAAACTTTTCAAATGTTTTTAAAAAAAATGGCGGAGTTTTTTAAAAAATTAATTAAATAAATTTCCGGCGGATATATCCGTCGGAAATCCTCTGAAACCTGCCTTAATAACCCTCCCAATCGGGGAAACATAAAATACTCCCCCATTCTCAATTCTCTCTTCCCAATCGTTAACTCCTACAACTCCAAACGCACACTGCTCGACCGACCACCGTCACCTGCCTCCGTCGGCCGACCGACCGACCACCGCCACCAACCAACTCCTCCCTCCACCGGCGCCTCACCTCACCTTTGGCGACCCACCACAACCACCAACGTCTCCTTTTCATCTCTTCACCTTTTCATCTGTTTTTTGGTAAAACTCTCTTTTCCCTCTATGTTTTACATATATATGTATATATATAATGTATGTATGTAGATAATGTATATATGTATATCCAAATGTGGAAATATGTATGTATAAATATGATGTATGTATGTGTAATTTTGGGTAAATTGATGTATTATGTGTTATTGTGTATGTAGATAATGTATCTATTTATGTATGTAGGTGTAAATTTTTGGTAAAATTAATCAATGTCTCTATGTATGTATGTGTAAATGTGTATTTATATGTAAATATGTATGTAGATAATTGTATGTAGATAATGTATGTATGTTTGTATCTGTAAAAAACATATGTGTATAATGTATCATATATATGTATGCATTTGTAAGTCTAAACCTCAAATTGTTTAGAATTTGCAAATTGTTGGTTACATATTCACAAATTGTTATGTGAATTGTTGGGTAAATTATTTTAGACAAATTGTTGGGTAAATTGTTTTAGAAGTTATACTGAATCTTTTGGAAATCCTTATATATATATATATATATACACACACACACACACACATGTGTACAAGTTATAAAAATGGCAAAACATGTATTTATGAATGGGTCATACTGAATTTTTCCTATAATTTTTAGTTAAACAGGTGCACTTAGGGGTTTCAAGCGCACAAACCCAACCTTATATATTATATATGCATGGTTAGGCTTTCAAATAGCCTAATAGGTGCACTTAGAGTTTTCAAGCGCACAAACCCAACACGGGTTTCTTCTAAATGCATGGCTTGACTTCCAAATAGTTAAACGAGTGCACTTAGAGCTTTCAAGCGCACAAACCCAACCCAGGTTTATTCTATATGCATGGTTTGACTTCCAAATAGTAAAACGGGTGCATTTAGAGCTTTCGAGCGCACAAATCCAACCCGGGTTTCTTCTATATGCATGGTTTGACTTTCAAACAGTTAAACGCTGAATTCCTACCTAACTACAATTTATATTTGATTTGTAGCTAGGTCGACTAACACCGATAGAGGATGGATGTATAAACGAGTAAATAAGGGTGGTGAAATAAATCCTGTTTTCAGTGTTGAAGTTGAAAGATTTTTAGATTTTGCTTTAACCAATGAGCAATCTATGCTACCGAGTGGCATAGACGATGGGGTTGCATTATTTATAAGATGTCCTTGTAAGAGATGTCAACTTCTTAAGTAAAAAAGTCGAGAGGCGGTTCATTTAGATTTGTTAAGAAAGGATTCAAGTTTTCTTATACTCACTGGTATGCACACGGAGAAATAGCACCATCTGTTTAACCACCACAACAGACAATGGTAGACGATGATTATAATGAGTTTGATGGCATTCAACAAATGGTGATGGACCAAAATATTCTCGGTACTTCAAGTACGTGGGAGGAGCAAGAACCGAATCTACATGCACGCCATTTCTATGAGATGTTACAGGCTGCAGACCAGCCGTTGTGGGAGGGACGCTAGAGATTTTCGAAGTTAGAGGCAGCGTCAAGGTTTCTGAATTGGAAGGCAGATTGCAATGTACCAGAGACAACCTACAATCGTAACATTTCTATGGTGAAATAAATGCTACTCGACAGTGAACAATTGGTTGGTAGTTTTTACGAGACAAAGAAGATTTTGAAGCAACTCAATCTTCCGAAAGAGAAGATCCATGCTTGCAGAAAACATTACATGTTCTTCTATAAGGAATATGCCGATGATGACAATTGCCGAGTGTGTGGGGATCCTCGATATAAGACAACTGGCCTAAATAATAAGGGCCTCAGTCGGTGTTGACGTATTTGCCGGTTACACAAAGATTACAACAATTGTATATGTGTAATAAAACAACAAATGAGATAACTTGGCACCATGAACATCAAACTCAGTCGGGAAAGATGGTACATCCGAGTGATGGGGAGGCTTGGAAACATTTCGACAGGCTACATCCCGATTTTGCTCAAGAGATCTGGAATGTTCGTATGGGCTTATGTACAGATGGTTTCAACCCCAATAACTCGAACTCAAATCCGTATTCACTATCGCACGTCTTTCTTACAAACTACAATCTACCGCCTTGGATGTGCATTAAGGAGTCTTATGTCCACCTCGCTTTGCTAATTACGGGTAAGAAGAGTCCCGAATAGAACTTAGATGTATTTCTTCGGCCCTTGATCGATGAGTTGAAGACGTTATTCTTCAAGGGTGTCCACACCTATGATGCTTTTCGTAGGATGAATTTTACAATGAGGGCAGTACTGTTGTGGACGGTTAGCGACTTCCCTACTTATGCTATGCTTTCTGGTTGGAACACGCATGGAAAGTTAGCTTGTCCATATTGTATGGGTAATGCATGTGTGTTCCAGTTACGAAGCAGAGGGAATTCGTGTTGGTTTGACTGTCACCGCAAATTTCTACCACAGTGACACACGTTCAGGCGTGACAGAAAGCAATTTCGTAAGGGACATACCGAAAAAGTTGATCCACCCTTGGTGCCAATCAGGAAATAAATATGGAATCAAGTGTGTGGCCTTCCTACAGTTTATGATGGTGTCCCACACGGGTCAAGACACTATAGAAAGTCTGTGGGTTTTGGGGTAACACACAATTGGGTAAAGCGGAACATTTTCTGGAAGTTGTCGTATTGGCACACTTTATTGATACGACACAACCTAGATGTAATGCATATTGATAAGAATGTGTTTGATAATATGTTTCATACGATTATGGACACACCAAAATCAAAGGACAACATCAAA
This sequence comes from Arctium minus, assembly GCA_954870635.1. Classification (NCBI taxonomy): domain Eukaryota; kingdom Viridiplantae; phylum Streptophyta; class Magnoliopsida; order Asterales; family Asteraceae; genus Arctium; species Arctium minus. The sequence goes on from OX941082.1 coordinate 41,044,865, forward strand.
GCAAGGAAAGACATAGAAGAATACTGCAATCGACCCGAGTTGCATATGAGAGTGGAACGAAATAAAATCTTTAAACCGAAAGCTTCATACACTTTGAACAATGATCAAGTAGGAAAGGTGGGTGAATGGTTGAAGAGTCATGATTGTCATGAAAGCTTCATACACTTCCAACATAGGGTCATTAGTAAACCTTGAGGATGGTAGTTTCTAGGGCTTCAAGAGTCATGATTGTCACGTGTTCATGCAAAGGTTGCTCCTTATTGCTATTCAAGGGATTGTACCAACCCAGATATGGGATGCTATCACTGAATTGTGCACATTCTTTCGTGCAATATGCTCCAAGGTGTTACACGTTGAGGACTTGATTCAATTGAAGACAAGTATAGTTGAAACAATCTGCAAGCTGGAAAGATTCTTTCCACCGGGGTTCTTTGATTCCATGGAACACCTTATGGTACATATGGCACAAGAGGCACTAATTGGGGGGTCCGGTTCATTACAGATAGATGTATCTTTATGAGAGACGTCTAGGGTCCTTGAAAAGGACAGTGAGAAATAGAGCAAGGGTAGAAGGGTCGATTGTGGAGTCATATTTGGTGAACGAACTATCAATCTATTATGCGTTGTATTTTGAACCAACGGAAGAGACGCGGCTAAACCGTGAGCCTCAAAATTTTTCCCCCGAATGTGAGTCTTCCGACCAACGCTTAAGCATATTTAAAACCTCGTGTCGTCCATTATACGATAAGGTCGGAAGACATTGTCAGCTAGAAGGTGTAGATATGCACAAAGCTCACACATACATCTTGCTTAATTGTCAAGAAGTCTTTCCTTTCATAAACATTTTCAATGATTGGATTAGACGTTCGGAGCCGTATATTTATGAAGAGGGGCTCGACAAACGTAGACGTGACCACTTTGCTGATTGGTTTGAGAACTACGTAAGTATACATATTAACTTTTATTCATCATCATTTATATATACTTAATATAATATTACAAATGAAATAATATTTTATAATATAGGTTATGACTCGGCCCGACCCCTCAATCGACCATTTGAAAGTTTGGCACAAAGACCGCTACGTTGGGCTTGGAAACACCCGGGTTTTTTTGTAAATGGTTACAAGTTCCACCCTCAAACTCGCGGTAGGAACCGCACCACACATAATAGTGGAGTATGCGTGAGAGGCTCTTGTTACTTAGAGTATGATGCAAACTACTATGGATTGTTGGATGAAGTGCTAGAGAGAGAATACTGTTAGAGTTAAATGTTTTATTCAAGATTTAAGGGGTTGTTTGTATAATTCTTGTATAGTTGTGTTGTAAAGTCAACTTTGTTGACTTTGTATAAAATAGTCTTGTTCCTTTGTAATCTTGTAGCTAGCAATATTGAGAGACTAGCCGTATGATAATTGTTCAAGTGTGACTTGTGTCTAGAAAGAGAAAGTCAAGAGCTTTTAGAGAGAGAAACACATTGTATACATCATTCAAGATCAATAACAATGACTTGTGATTAAATATATGTGTTTGATTTTATTGGACTTGATTCTAGAACAACAATTGGTATCATAGCATACAAATATTTCAGATAAAATGATCAACTTTTGAGAATTTGAAGAAGTTGCAAGAGTTCGTTAAAGATGTTACTGTGTTGGATTCGAATTTGATGAATTTTGAGTTGTTTGAGTGCAAATTTGATTGCTTTGTATTCGTATGATGGATTAGAACAAGTTTTGTTTAGATCATTCAACCAAATTCACAACAGATTAGATCAATTTTGAAATTTTGTTATTTTTTCATCGAAAAAGTTGGTAAACTGTGATCAGATTGAAGTTGGATCTCTCATGGTTTATGGTTGAGAAAGTGGTTTATGGTTGAGAAAGTCTCCAACAAATATGATCAGAATCAGATTCTGAACATATCCTTAAAATTTCATAGCATTTGAGCAAGAATTGAAAGAGTTATGGCCGATTTAGTGAGTTAAAATCGACTTGTCGCAAGATTCAAACTTGTCGCAAGTTCATCTTACTTGTCTCAAGATTCAACGAACTTGACGCAAGACTCATATGAGCTTTAAGTGATTTGTGGAATTTTACTAAGTGTGGAACTTACATACAGTAGCTTATGAGAAGTGAGAAACTCGCAAGAAGTGGTATACGAGAAGTGAGAAACTCACAACCCTCGGTGTACGAGAAGCATACTTGACGCAAGTTACAGTTACTATTCACTGTGGTTGTTGCAAGCAATGTAGTACGACAAGTTTGAAACTTGCAAGTTTCTTGTTACATCAAGTGAAGAATTTGCAAGATGCACCACACGACAAGTACAGTACTTGGATCTCTTGGTTTGCGATAAGCGAATAATTTTATCCTTTGGCATACGACAAGTTGGTTCTCGGTTCTAATAGGCTGCGACAAGTGATTTTCACAGGTTTATGACAAGTGGTTCTTTGGTCTGCGACTTCCAGACTTGGAAAATTTTTGGAGAAAATTTTTGTTGACCAAGTTTGAATTTTTGCTAACGATCATATCAAGTTCATACTTTCCGGTGGATTTCCGACGAAAGTCAACGAGGTTTGACTTCCGTCGGAAAATTTCCAGCGGATAATCAGCTAGAATTGCCCCTTTGTCTAAGTAATGAATATGAAACTCTCGTTTTTTTTTATGTAATTTGTTTGATTAAAATATTAGTAATTTTTAAGATAAATTATTTTAAACTTTAAGGGGGTAAAAGTTTTAATTAAAAAATAAAAAGTGAAATAAAGCAGACGAGTAATTGAAATTAACTTCCTTTTTTACCTCTAACCATCTTAAAAAATAATTTTAGTTAAAAACTATATTTAATGTGAGTTGTTGGATCAATTGATGTTAGAGCATAAATCTGTTGGATACAAGATCAAGAAGACTGAAGGTCAAAGTGTAAGAAGTCAAAGCTGAGAAAGTCAACACTCATCAAAGTCAAAGTCTATTTGTTAATAAAAGTCAAAGTCAACATTTGTATTTGTTTTTAATTTCTGTGTATTTTAGATGTAGGTATAAATACCTTGTATTTCTGTTTTTAGTTGTACGAAGAAGTCATTGAGAGAGAGAAAGTTCGTTTGAGAGAGATCTGTAGAGAGAGAGAGAGAGTTCTAGAGAGAGAAAGATTGTAATCTTGAATTTGAAAGTGAAATCAAACAGGTAATTGATTCTTGTTTGTGTTTTGTTTGATTAATCATGTTTAAGAACTAGAATCTGGGAATAACAATTGGTATCAGAGCAAATCCAAATCGAAATCAGATCAAGAAATTGAGATACTGTTCATCGTCACTGTGTTCTTCATTGTTCAGATCAAGTCTGAGTTTTAGTGCAAATTAGATGTTGAATTTGGTCAGGTTATGATAGCAGAGTGTATTTGATCGAGTCTGTATAGTCAAATTTGTCATTTGCACTGTAATTGATAGATAATTTCAAATTTTTGTTGAAATTTTTGTTCACGAGTTCATACGCACTGTATCATCAATCATTTTGTATTGTGAATGTTTGTTTTTTAAATTCTTGTGTTGTAATCAGTTCTAATATTGTAATCGAGCATCCATTCAAAGTTTCAAGTCAATTGGACAAGGTTTGGATCGAAATCTGTGAGAAAAGTTCGTATTTGGCCGACTTTCTGAAGAACGCGCTAGATCTGAAGAACGCGCAAGTTCTTCGTTAGAACGCGCAAGTGGAAGATTTTGGTCAAAACGCGCAAGTAACGTTTAGCGAGTTCTACAAACGCGCTAATTGAAGTCTGCGATTTATTGAAAATTAAGAAAATTTTCTAAGGATCAGAACGCGCACGTAGTGGTTAGCGAGTTCTACAAACGCGCTAATCGAAGGGTGCGAGTTTGAGAAGGAACAGTGTTCTGCGTGTTCTTTCATCGTGCGAGTTTGGAATTTCAAGAAAAGGTTCTAAGTGTTGGAACGCGCAAGCTTGGTTAGCGAGTTTGTTCAAACGCGCAAGTATTGACTAGCGAGTTTTGGAAACACGCACGTCTCATTTAGCGCGTTTCATTGTGAATAGTGGTCTGCGTGTTTAGACGTTAGCGAGTTCAAAAGGAATAGTCACTTGCGAGTTTCAGCGTCAAGCGAGTTTTAGCTATCTGCAAGTTTATCAGAACAAGCAAGCTTTAGCGTGCGAGTTTCACAAACGCGCAAGCCTTAGTCTGCGAGTTTTTCAGATATAGTGATTTGTGAGTTCTATAGTGACTTGCGAGTTTTGTCACTTAGTCAAAATTTTCAAAACTGTATTATGCGGAGGGGGACCCCCGTGCTAAGTCTGCGGAGGGGGACAAAATTCTGATTGTGATCAAAATTCCTGAATTTATATTTCAAGATTTCTTGTATTTTTGTGATTTCATATTTTGGACTAACGATCAGTTCTAGTTTCTTATTGCATATATTTTTTAAACAGGTTTAAACAAGATGACTTCCAAAGATGCTCTTTCTATTGTCACTGATGTCAAGCCTCCAGTTCTTTTTAAAGGAGAGTACGAACAATGGAAGGATCGATTCCTTGATTTTGTGGACCGGCACACAAATGGAGAAAATATTCTTTTATCCATCATGGAGGTTCCTATGGTACCAATCACAGTTCAAATACCTGATGATGACTCATCTGATAGTGAAGATGGTACTGAGGAAAGAGAACAGAAAATGAAAACAGTTCCAGTAGAGTATGGTCAATATTTAGAGGAACAGAAAAGCCGATATAAAGCAGATAAGCAAGCAAGATCCCTTCTTCTTCAAAGTATCCCGAATGACATCTACGTCAAAATAGACAGCTACAAGGCAAATGCTAAGAAGATGTGGGATCAATTGCAGAAAATGATGATGGGTTCCAAGGTCGGGAATCAGATGAAAGTGGCTAACTGCATCAATAGCTATGAAGAATTCAAAGCCAAAGAGAATGAAAGCTTGGAAGACACCTATGAACGGTTTGTCTTGCTTCTGAATGAGTTGTCCAAGAATAAGGTGAAAAAGAAGCAACTTGAGAACAATGTCAAATTCCTGAGCATCCTACAACCAGAGTGGAAAAAGAATACTCGTAGGATGAAACAAATGAAGGATCTCAATGATATTCCGTTACATGAGGTTTATGAGACTCTGAGGCAAAATGAAGAGGAAGTGGAAGAGAAAAGAGCTAAGAAAAAGAAGGCAGAGACAGTTCCTGAACCTATTGCACTGTTTGTTGGAGAGAAGAAGAAAGAAAAGAAAGAGAAGAAGAAAAAGAAGAAAGTGCTTACCAGTTCTGAATCAGAATCAGAATCAGATGGAGATAATGGAGAAAGTCTTAAGCAAGCCATGCTATTACTGACTCGGGCGTTTCAAAAGAAGTTTTACAAGAAGCCGGGATCCAATTCTCAAAGGTACTCTTCATCCAGTTCTAAGAATCATGAGCACCGAGAAAGAGTGGAAGGAAAGCGATATGAAGAGAATCGGTATTTGGAAAGGAAGCCAGAAGAAAAGAAGAAGTTCGTGAATGATTACAATGGTGCTGAAAAGCCAACAAATGATCCAATTAAATGCTACAACTGTGGCAAGATTGGACATTTTGCTAAAGATTGTAGAAAGCCAAAGGTTCGTAATTCTCAGTACTATCAGAACAAACTGCTATTGGACAAACAGCAAGAAGCGGGCATAACATTAATGGCTGAGGACGAATTTTGGTTGGATCATTCTGATCAAGAGTATGAAGAAGAGAAAGAAGAAACTGCTCATCTCTGCTTAATGGGAAAAGAGGTCAAGTATGATGAGTCAGATGACGAGACGGATGATGAGGTAATGCACTTAACTGAAAAAAAGATTTCATAACCAAAATGGAAGCTATGATGGTTGAGCTTAATGATCTTCAAATAAAATTGAAGAAAGAAAAAGACAGAGTTGCTAAAAGAAACAACAAGATCTTTGAGCTTTAATAAGTCTGTTATTGGGAACAAAGATCTAATTGATTCTTTACGCAAGTCTGCTTCTGATTCTAAACTTCAAGTAGATTATTTTGAAAAGAAGATTTTTGATTTTGAAGTTAAAATTTCTAAGTATGAGTTTGAGAAGAAAGAATCTGCACTAACTGTTCATAAACTGCAGGTTGAGAACAAGCTTTTGAATAAGAAGGTAAATGGTCTGGAAGTCAAACTCTATGCAAGAGGCCAAACAGATCAAACCATTTTTCTTAATGCACCTAACGAAGAGGCTGATGTTAAGGAAAAATGGGGAATTGGTTTTCAAAACCCCCATTACTTAAAGAAAGCCATCAGAAAACAACCAACACTTTATAATTTTGATTTTCTTGCTTGTGCTGGTAAACATACTCATTTAAAACCCAAATTTGTTACCCAATTACCAGAAGAAGTTGAGGCCAAAGAAACTGAAAATAGAAAGAATGTAAAGAAAATGCAACTACCATTTAACTATATAAAGTTAAATGATAGTTATCTTTCAGAAACACCAAAAGTTCTTTCAAACGATTATTTTGCTAGTTATTCTGTTTCTGAGATGAAGGCAAAACCTGTAACTGCAAAGGTTTATGTTCCTCCACTCATTCTTGAAAGCAAAATAGTTGAGCTTGAAAATGTTGTTTCTGATGAAAGAATTTTGGTAGATATTGAACAAAGTGTGTTTTCTACAGTCTTAAAGAACACTATTTTTCAAACTACATCTACAAAGTGTTCTAACGTTTCTAAGGCACCTCAAACTTCAACTGATAACTTTGATGACTTATTTGAGTCTGCAAATGACTTTCTTAATTCTGATGAAGGGTGCATAGAAGAAATTGATATGTTTGACTTTAATGCTCCTCTTCCTGGTAATTCTACTTGTCTTTTAAATGAAAAAGTGTTACCAAGTGGTTTTAATATTGGTGAATCATCAGCTAAGGTTGGTGAATCATCAGCTAAGGTTGGTGAATCAGTTTCTGTAAATGCTGATTACTATGCTCAAGGTAAGAAACATAAGAAACAGCGATTACAGAAACAGAAATACACTGGTACACAAAAGAAAACAAAATCTCAGAAATCTAATTTTCCTAATAAATCTAAATCTTTTATTTCAGATATAAGGAAGAAAAGGTTGAAAGCTCGAACCGAATGGCGACCAAAAAGGAAGGATGATGAGATAACTGAATCAGTTTCTGATAATTCTTGTACTAGATCAGATAGTAGTGATTCTGATGTAGTTGGTCAATATGCTTCTCATAAACAAAACCTTGTAACTTCTTACAAGCGTTATTCAATAAAGCAATTGATTAAATTATCTCCTATTACTACTAAATCTTATCATTATCGGAGAAATGATTTTGCTTATTCTCATAATTCTTCTGATTGGTTAGGATCTTATCATGTTTATTCTTCAAGATCAAATGTTTTTAAAAGTTTTCAAAGAAAAGGAGGGTCCATATTTAAATGGATACCAAAATCATGTGCTAATCTGTTAGGACCCGTTTTTAAATGGGTACCTAAATCTATTGTTTCCTGATTTCTCTTGCAGACCCGGCATATGTGGTACTTGGACAGTGGATGTTCCAAGCATATGACTGGGCAAAAAGCTTTATTGTCTAATTATACATAGAAATTCAGTGGAAATGTCAGATTTGGAAACGATCAGCTTTCACCAATCTTAAGATATGGTGACATCATTCAAGATAACATAACGATTAAGAAGGTGAGTTATGTCGAAGGTTTAGGGCACAACTTGTTTAGCATCGATAAATTCTGCGACAAAGGGTTAGAGGTCAACTTCAAAGCTAAGAGATGTTCGGTTCGTTCTGAAGACGGCACAAAACTCTTAGTTGGCTAGCGAAAGACAAATCTCTACACCATCAATATTTTAAAGGTTCAAAATGACAGTCACGTTTGCTTATTGTCAAAAGCTTCGATGCAGCAAAGTTGGCTCTGGCACCGAAGACTATCACATCTGAATTTTCGTTATATCAACAAGCTGGTTAGTGGAAAGTTGGTAAAAGGACTTCCTGAGCTCAAATACGAGAAAGAACACTTGTGTGCTGCATGCGAAAAGGGTAAGATGAAGAGAGCCGCACATAAACCGAAGCCTGAAACAAGCACTAGTTCTCCACTAGAGTTGTTACATATGGATCTCTGCGGTCCGATGAGAACACAAAGCTTAGGAGGAAAAAAATACGTGTTGGTTATTGTGGACGATTACTCATGATACACGTGGGTCAAATTTCTTCGATCAAAAGATGAGACGCCCGAAGTTCTCATTACTTTCTTAAAGACGACCCAGGTGAATATGCAGAGACAAGTCAAGTTTCTTCGAACTGACAACGACACAAAGTTCAAAAACAACACTGTTGAAGAATATCTCGAATCGGTTGGGATATCACATCAAAACTCTGCTGCTCGTACGCCTGAACAAAATGGAGTAGTCGAAAGGCGAAATCGGACGCTAGTCGAGGCCGCTCGGACTATGCTGAGCCAGTTTGACTTACCTCTATTCTTGTGGGCAGAAGCTATGTCAACTGCATGTCATACTCAAAATCAATCCATGATACACCGCCGTTTTCAAAAGACTCCATATGAGCTTATCAACAACAGAACACCGACAATCAAGTATTTTCACATCTTTGGGTGTAAGTGTTTCGTGCTTAACAACAGAGAGAGTCTGAATAAATTCAGTGCTAAGGTGGACGAAGGCATCTTCATTGGTTGTTCTTCAACATCTGCAACATATCGTGTTTATCTAAAGAAATCAAAGACAGTTGTCGAGAGCGTTAATGTTACATTTGATGAAGAAATGGCTTCTAAACAACTAAGTTCAGAACCCGTGATAACTGGCGTATTAGCTTCTGGACAGATCAGTCCAGAACCTGCTTCTACAACGAATAATTCAAATAACGCTTCTACTTCTATTTCACATTTATCTGATTTAGATTTGTTATTTGAATTCTTTTATGATGAGTTTCTCGGATCTAATGTACCTAAATCTGCTGTGACAGACATGTCTGAAGATACAAGTTGCAATCATCCAGTCACTTCAAAAGTTATAACTGAACTTGTATCCCCCGTTCAGTCAGAAACTCACATTCCAACATCTACTCCTACAGTTGAAGATACTCAAGTAACTGATGAGCCATAAGTAACTATATCAGGTGGGTGTGATACATTGTCTATTCAACAGCCAGAGTCTGCTGTTCCAACTGATGCTTCTGCACCTGAAACTTCAACTGCAAACCTTCCTCCTATTATTCAAACTGAAGAGTCTGATAGTGGATTTTTAGATGATGATCATGATCAATCTTCATCTACTCCACTCCCTCATGAGCATCGCTGGACCAAAGAGCATCCTTTACATCAAGTAATTGGAGATCTTAACAAGCCTGTACAAACTAGGTCAGCGACTCTGAATCAATGTATGCATGACTCATTCCTCAGCAAGATAGAGCCCACGTGAGTATCAGAGGCTTTAGCTGATTCGGATTGGGTATCTGCTATGCAAGAAGAATTAAATCAGTTTGAAGCCCTGAAGGTCTGGAGATTAGTTCCAAAACCGGAAGGAAAATCCGTAATTGGCACTAAATGGGTATTCAAGAATAAAAAGGATGAAGATGGTATTGTCATAAGGAACAAAGCTAGACTTGTTGCCAAAGGTTACCGGCAAGAGGAAGGCATAGACTACGATGAGACATATGCTCCAGTAGCGCGTATAGAGGCAATTCGCATGTTTCTAGCCTACGCAGCTCACAAGAATTTCACAGTCCATCAGATGGACGTGAAAACGGCCTTTCTGAATGGCATTCTTAAGGAGGAAGTCTACGTGTCTCAACCAGAAGGGTTCGTGAATCCAGATAAGCCAGATCATGTCTACATCTTGGACAAAGCCCTGTATGGTTTGAAACAAGCCATTCGAGCATGGTATGATGTTCTATCTAAATTCTTGGTCAAGTCAGGTTTTTCCAAAGGTAAAGTTGATACCACTTTGTTAATCAAAAAGGAAAAAGCCGATATCATCCTTATTCAAATATATGTTGATGATATAATATTTGGTTCTACTAATCCTAAATATTGCAAAAACTTTTCTAACCTCATGGTGTCACGTTTTCAAATGAGTATGATGGGAGAGATGAATTTCTTTCTCAGATTACAAGTTAAACAGTTTTCAACGGGGATTTTCATTAACCAATCTAAGTACATTTTGGATATTCTTCGGAAGTACAAAATGGAAAATTTCAAACCTATTGGAACCCCGATGGCACCAGGTACTAAAATTAGCACTGATCCTTCGGGTAAAAGTTTTGGTGTTAGAACTTATAGAGGTATGATAGGATCGTTAATGTATCTTACATCTAGTAGACCAGATATTATGTTTTCAACATACTTATGTTCTAGATATCAGGCTGCTCCTAAAGAATCCCATTTGGCTGCTGTCAAACGGATTTTTAGGTATCTTAAGGGGACTGCAGATCTTGGTCTGTGGTATCCTAAGGATACTGGGTTTCAACTGACTGCTTATTCAGATGCAGATCATGCAGGTTGCATGTTGGACAGAAAGAGTACTTCAGGTCACATTCAATTCCTTGGAGACAAGCTCGTTAGCTGGGCATCAAAGAAACAATTATGCGTTTCCACATCAACTGCTGAAGCAGAGTACGTAGCTGCTGCCAGTTGTTGCTCTCAAGTCTTGTGGATGCGAACACAGCTACGAGACTATGGATTCAAGTTTGATAAAATTCCAATATATTATGACTCGAAGAGTGCAATCGCGATATCTGCTAATCCTGTCCAGCATACGAAAACCAAACACATTGATGTCAGGTATCATTTTATCAAAGATAATGTAGAAAAAGGAACAATTGAACTTTATTTTGTAAAAATAGATTATCAGCTTGCAGATTTATTTACCAAACCCTTAGATGAAAAGAGATTTAATTTTCTTGTCTCTAAGCTTGGTATGTTAAATCTTAAGACATAATCAGTTGTTACCTCATAAAGTTACGTATTGTTATTTTTCATCATTTTTTTTATCATTATGTTTGAAGGATATCTGCACTTTAATTGTTTGCTCATGATCTCAGGGGGAGTAAGAGAAGATTTTAGATGATCTACATTATTTTGAGGGGGAGCATAACTAATTTCTGCATTTTACTTAAATGACAAAATTTTTGTAATGCATGATTTTAGGGGGAGTTTATATGTCATACTAAAAGGAGTAAGACTATGATTTCTGATTATTTCAAATCAGAACTTGTACTTTAATCGTTTTACTGCTTTATGTCTTTTACTTTAGAATAAATTTGTGAATCAAGTTGCTTTGACTAGAATTTGAGATTTTTGCAGAATGAGAGGAAGCTATCAAGATCATATCTTTATGACTTCAGCTGACTTCATGTGATCTAAGATTGCACAGAAAGGTTAAAATTCTTATCTTAATCTCATATATGGTTGAAAGAAGGACAACTTTCAATCATAGAAAACATGTTCTTAAAATTCAAACCACTTCTCGATTCTTAAACAGATTTTATGAATTGGAAGTGTGATTTTAAATGTTTTCATTTTTATTTTTGAGCTTCAATGTTTAACAAATCGTGTGTTTCCAAAGATAAATACTTGCGTATTGTCTTTTCTACATACTTTCAAGTATTCACACACATTGGTTTAATTTTTGATCAAATTGTTCTTACCATGTCTCTAAATTGAAACAATTTTTCGATGGTAAGACACCCCGCTTGTACTTTAAAGAATTTTTTAGCGATATTTCATTTCGAAACGTCATTTCAAGAATGTCTATATTTTTGTTTCATATAGACTATATCCGTTATTCTTGACCATAAGCCTAAATTAATATATCATTTCATTTCTGATCATTTTCATACAATGTCAGATTTTCAAAAAAGTATTTTGCATTCATATCTATTCTATCAATATACTTGTTTGAAAATACTTCAATGTTTAAAAATGCTCATATCTTCATGATTATATCATCTGAGCATTCACTTTATCTGACATTTGTATATGAGTTTTAACTGATATAGTTAAACCATTTGAGCAACACATGCTTTCTAGGATTATATGGGTTCTTTGTGCTAGGACTTAATTAAACTTCTATGGAATCATGTTAACCAGTGATTTCTACCCAAGAAGTTAAACCTTTAGTGATTGAGTATGAAGTGTCTAAAAGAATTGAGTGTGGGATGTGCGTTGAGGTAAAATGGAAATGAGAGTTTGGTTAGATGTGAGCTTAATGATTAAAAAGAAAGAGGGTGTGAGATCAGAGTAAAAGAATATCAAACTCTGCACCAACTACTTTCTGAGCCGGGCAACCACATTACTAATGTTTCACAATCTTTGGTGAACGTTATTGAAATAGGCAACTAGCCCATGCCAACTCTTGACTAAACCCCACAAGCTACTCATTTTCTTCTCAAAAAGAAAATGTTTCACATTTTGAAGGGGACGCAACATATAATCTATCTGGTTTTCATTTGGAAAATCTGGATATTGAAAAAGAATGAATGTTAAGTCTAAATATTGTATTCAAGATTTATTAGGAAAGTCAATGTTAGAAGTCAACAATGTCAAAGTCATAAGAAATGTCAAAGTTGTCTTGTTTTCTTAGTCTTTAAGTCTTGTAATAGTATAGGTAGTATATATAGGGTTTTGTCTTTGTAATCCTGTAACAACGATTAGTAAGCTCTTTATTGTAATATTGAGACTGGTGGCTATTCAAGATTTACTTTCTCTCTCTAGACTCTCTCTCTAGTTCTTCATAATATTGAGTAATTGCTTGATATGTTTGGGATTTTATGATTAACAATTGGTATCTGCCCCACCTTCGCACTTCAATAATGCACATTGAGTCTGTGTTTATCTACTGTTGTCTCAGTGGTTTACACAATGTTGAGTCTTATAAAAGCAATCATTCGTGCTTAATTCTTTCTACACTTGCACGAACACACAAAGTATTTGTTTCTTTGTCATAACATTCATAGAAATTGCCTTTGTGGTGTTTCGATGATTGGATGGAAGCCCTGGGGGAGTGAACATCAAAAAGCTCTTTTGTATTGTGTATCCGTTACACACAGTGACTTCGTGTTACTGACAGGCATTTTAACTGATTCATTTGTTGATTCAGGAGTTACATGTTCTTATTTTGTCTGGATTTGCAAAGATCTAGATGAATACATGGTTATGGATCACAGAATCAGAGGCTCAGTTTGACAGATCAAAATGGTTAAAGACATTTCTTGGAAGAAAAGTTTTGATGATGTAGATGCTCAAATCATCAAAAAGGGGGAAATGGTATCAAGAAATGATAAAGTTTTGAGTGATGATTTTCAGAAATGTCCAAGTCAGAAAAGTTCAAAGTAAAGATTTGAAGATTTGAAGAAGATCAAAGAATTTCTGAAGATTTGAGGAATTTTCTTTGAAGATTAATTGCTAAAGCAATCCGCGCTGATTCTGAAGATAATTTCTTTCCAAAGTCTGAAAGCATTATATGAAAGTTTTGGGGAAATTGTTAATCGTTTGAAGACAATTTTGGAAAGAATGTCATTAAAGAAAAATGGGAGATTGTACTGACAGAGCTTAAAGTGAAGATTGAATTGCTAGATTTTTCAACAATGATCTTGAATCCAAAGGGGGAGATTGTTAGAGCATAAATCTGTTGAATACAAGATCAAGAAGACTGAAGGTCAAAGTGTAAGAAGTCAAAGCTGATAAAGTCAACACTCATCAAAGTCAAAGTCTATTTGTTAATAAAAGTCAAAGTCAACATTTGTATTTGTTTTTAATTTCTTTGTATTTTAGATATAGGTATACATATCTTGTATATATGTTTTTAGTTGTACGAAGAAGTCATTGAGAGAGAGAAAGTTCGTTTGAGAGAGATCTGTAGAGAGAGAGAGAGAGTTCTAGAGAGAGAAAGTTTGTAATCTTGAATTTGAAAGTGAAATCAAACAGGTAATTGATTCTTGTTTGTGTTTTGTTTGATTAATCATGTTTAAGAACTAGAATTTGGGAATAACAATAGAGATGGAGGGCCGAGATCAATCCTCATATTCACAATGAAAATAGAGTTTGCAATGAAAATAGAGTTTGCGGTGATAATCAAATGAGAGCCGAAAAAAGGTTAAGGACCGTAAGGACCAATCTCAATCATCTAAGGTTTTAATCTAAGGCTATAAAAAATGGTGGCATTTTTGTAATATCTCTGAAGTTGTATCTAATCTTGTGTCTAATCTAGAAGTTCCAGGGCAAAATCGTAATATGAGGTTTTCCATATAATAACGCCACGAGAAAACCAATTCCAAGAAACCCAATTCCAAGAAACCTTGCTTATAATAAAGCCTAATTCCTATAATTCTTTTTGTTAAAAATACAACCAGGAACACAACATCCCAAATCTTACGGCTACCGTCGTGGCTACCGGAAACAATCAACGATCCATCATAGTTGAAATGGACAAAGGTCAATGATGCTTCGATCTTCTCCGTGAAGACTCCTTCACTGGGTTCTGGCACCACCCACTCGTCGGGAAAACCCAGAAACTTGATCTCTATATCTTCTTTGTCATCGTCGTCTCAATCGATTCACGCAGTAAAAGAAGAAACTTCGTCAACAATTTATATTCCTCATTCGAAATTAATGACTCGTTCCGTAGAAAAACCAGTCTCCGGCGCCGGAGATTCGAAGAATTTCGTCACTGTACCTTTCTTCTTTAGGTATGCAGTACAACATCAGCAAAAATAAATGGCGAATTCAAAAGAAGAAAACCAAAATGTGAGTCCAAACACCCATTTGACTCTTTTGCTTAAATCTCAGAGTTTGTAAGTTGAATATGAAGAATTAGAAACAAGAAAATCTTGAAGACGATTTGAAGGAAACAGGGTGTGTAGAGGAGATAAAGGTTCACTAAAGAGGAGTACGACGATGACCATTGGGAAAGTATGCGGTTGAGATCCGAGATCCAAGCGTTATGGGTTTGGTTGGGAATGTTTGATACATCTATTGGAGAACAAAGTGATTCTCAATTACCCTCTAGAGATTGAGAATTCAACCAGAAGTGAAACGGTTAGCATTTCCATGGCTGTCGGAAAAGAACGAGAGATGAGTTTGATTTCATGAGGTGAGATAAAATATAGATGGAAATTTAGTTTGATTTCATGTGATGAAATAGATTATAGATTAAAATTGTGCTTGATTTCATATGGTGAAATATATGTGTTTGATTTCATATGGTAAAATTGTGTTTGATTTCATGTGGTGAAATAAATTATATATTTAATATATATATATATATATATATATATGTGTGTGTGTGTGTGTGTTAAAAATATATTTTTTTAGTTATCTTATCATAATAAGACACAAATTAGGCAAAATGACTAAAATGGTCCCTGATTTAATGGAGTTAACGGATGCGTTAGTCAGAGGGACCATGACCAAGATAAATTGAATACTACAGGGACCAAATCCACAATAAACATACTATAGGGACCGTAGTCAAAGAAAGTAACAAAGCACGAGGACCAAATCCACAATTCACTCTATTTATGAAAATTATTTTTTTTTATTTCATGAGGTGAAATAGTTTGTGTTTCATCTACGATTATACCCTTTTCATGTGGTGAAACAACTTTTAATTAAAACCATAGGATCAAAACCAAATTATGGCTTAGATCGGTTCTCACACTTCTCAACATTTTTCTGGTTCTCACATGATTTAACCCACACATATATATATATATATATATATATATATATATATATATATTAGCTGTCTACCCGCGCGATGCAACGCGGGTGAATCACAATTCTGAAGCCAATTGCTTATCTGACACTCATGTTTTTTGTTCGTATTATTCTCCTTTTATCGCCATTTTTGTATAGGTTAGTATGATTTAATTGCAAAATAGTTACTATAATAAAATATGTTTAATGACAAGATATCTAGAAAAATAATCCTAAAAGTACCGATTTTCGAAACCCATATATTCACAACTCGTTAAAAAAACTGAAATTAATGACTAAACAAAACAGACATTACAATCATATTTAAAAATACATATCTGTAGATTCATAATATGACCAGACATGTGAAACGTCAATTTGTAAACATGTTCTCCAAAAAAAAACTTAATTATTTTAAATAGAAACATATTGTACCAAATGTGTAATAGAAATAAGTTGAATGTACATTATTCATCACGTAAATTTCTTTAGTCTGATTCATATTTTGGGGAACCAACTTTCAAAATTATCATTTTAGGATTTAAATCAAACTTTAGATATATTAACGGTGTTATCGACCTAATGACCTTACAACTATAATATGACCCAAGTAATTGACAACTAAGATTTTATATCATATTTAACATTGAAAAATAATTTTTTAATAATGACATAACATCAATAACGCTGATCACATGTCACCTGCTATATTTGATACTAAAATTCCATGCATATTATATAAATTAAAATAACTATTTAATCACTTATCTTTTTGCTAATATTTTT
Organism: Arctium minus; assembly: GCA_954870635.1. NCBI lineage: Eukaryota > Viridiplantae > Streptophyta > Magnoliopsida > Asterales > Asteraceae > Arctium > Arctium minus. The sequence goes on from OX941082.1 coordinate 41,061,354, forward strand.
AATTAAAAATTAAAAAACAAAAACTAACACACTAAAACTAAACAAATGAAAAAATAATAAAGAATCCTAGAATCTAAATAAGGCAATTAGCGGCCCCACAAAATGAAAATCGCCTTACCTCCGTCGTCCACTTATTATTATTTTTTTTCACTATGGCTTCCATTTTCTTAAAACCATTTTGGTGAATTCTTGTAGATTTTAATCTTTCTTGTGATTTTTATAAACTTTTTTCTTGTTAATTGATGCAAACATGAAGTGATATGTGGTCGGAAAAGTTGAAAACGGGAAGTGACCCCAACACCTACCACCAAACACCACCAACCACAATTTGTATTGCTTCTGTTGGGAGGAAAAGGTTCTCTAAACACCAAATCAGATCCATATACATATATATATATACATACATATATATACATACATATATATACATATATAGGGGTTGTTTAATTTGCAACCCTTAAAAAGATTGCAAACCTTGCAACCCACATCTTAACCGTCGGATTCATGATCGGCGGTTACAATAGATATGGGGCCTTATATTTTTAATTAAAAAAAAAGAAAAATAAAAATAAAATAACCGTCGATCATGGATCCAACGGTTAAGATGTGGGTTGCAAAGGTTGCAACCTTTTTAAGGGTTGCAAAATATCCTTCCACTACATATATATATATATACACATATATATATATATATATATATATATATATATATACAGTGTTTGGTTCATTTGAGAAATGGTAAATATATGAGAAATAGAGAAATAATCCTAGCCATTCATATGGTCAAGATCGGATTTGACTAGTCAAATATTGCGGCTTTGACCGGTCAAAAGTTGCGGCTTTGAGTGGTCAAAAGTTGCGGCTATCCCAAAAATAGAAGAACAATTTTGTAAATTTTACAAAACACACGGACTGTGTTCATATATGAACATGTATAATTCACATATGAACTATATGTTCATATATGAACCAGTGCAATTCACAACTGAACTCTTTTAACTGATTCATATATGAACCTTTGTGATTCATATATGAATCAGTTGAACTAACTAACAGATTCATATATGAACCTTTGTGATTCATATATGAACCTTTGTGATTCATATATGAATCTGTATGAATCACAAAGATTCATATATGAACCTTTATGAATCACAAAGATTCATATATGAATCTGTATGAATCAGTTGAACTAATTAACAGATTCATATATGAATCTTTGTGATTCATACAGATTCATATATGAACTCATCCCGTGTATTTTACGAAATTACCCCTCTACCTTCTATAGACCACACAAGGAATTATCCGATGCTTCGCGGTCAAAGCCGCAAATGTTGACCAGATGAATGACTAAGATTACTTCTCTATTTCTCATATATTTACCATTTCTCAAATGAACCTCTCCCTATATATATATATATATATATATATATATGTATATATGTTTGGTGAGTCCATTTTGCATTTTAGATCTAGATTACATTTTAGACCTAGGTTCGATAAAATGCTTTGCTTTTGATCTGACCCTCTCTCTTACTCAAGCAGGTTTCTATAATTTGCGTTACATAACAAGTTAACAACGATACTATGATTCTTCAAACGAAAGTTAAAGGTCAAGTAATGCAAATTTATCGATCATGAAGGATTAAAACCGACAATATACAAAATGTGAAGGTTCTCTGCTATCGACTATCGTTTATTTATGGTATATATTTAAAGTCTTACCACTTTGTCCACATCAATAACTAATAAAACCTGATCAATCATGCATTAACAACTTGTACATTGTGCATTACCGCTTGTACATTTCATTTTGAATTCAGTTTTCGAATTTATTTCTGATTATTCTACACACTCCTTTCATAAAGTGAATCTTGGAGCTTGCATTCTGACATTGTCATCTATTTCAAACTTTATCATCTTCATGCCTGGTAAATTCTAAATTTCAATCTTATTGTTTACAGATTTTTCTTTCTATAATCTCAAGATTTTTACTGTTTTTTTTTTCGTTTTCGTTTATCGCCATTTTTGGATTTTTACATATTTTTGTTTATATAATCTCAAGATTTGTACCGAGTTTTTTTCGTTTTCGTTTATCGCCATTTTTGGATTTTTACAAATTTTTGTTTCTATTGGGTTTTTACTGGGTTTTTTTACTGATTTTCGTTTTCGTTTATCACCAATTTCATGGTCGAAGTTGGTGTTTTTAAGATCAAATCTTTGGCGGGTTTTCTTAAAATGGCCCTCAGATTTATGTAATTTTAGAAGTTGGTGTTTCTACATCGTCGTTCCATGACAGCTTCTAGGTTTGAGTTTCTCCCTCTTCCCTCTGTTCGTCCATCCTAGGGTTTTGATTTTAGTTTTAGGGTTTGATTTTGGGTTTAGAGTTTGATATTTGGGTAACAATTTGGTCATTTTTTCATATTGACCGTGGCCATATAATTTTAGCAAACTCCGACTCTCTCTTGATTTGCTTCTTTCAACCATGGATACGACTCACTGATAAAAAAAAGCTCTTTCCAATTAAGGATGCAGAATTGGATGAGATTCAAACGAAAGAGGTAATCTGATAGTTTTGTTTGAATACATAGAGCCAAAACCATCTATCTCAAGATCACAATGGTGTAGACTCTGATGTTGGTTCTTCTGAATCAAGCAGTGATTTGATGTCAGTAACCAAGCACTATTTATTTTCCTTTTCTACTCTTGAGTTCAAACATTTGATGGCATCGAGTTCACATTTTCTTTCCAAATATAATCATATAATCTACTGTTGTTTTAAATCATTATCAGGGAACAAGCTTGTTGGGGGGAAAAACAACCAAGAAAATGGTAACCGACTTTCCTTGGTTTTCGTTCTTGTAGTTCTGGTAACTTTCTTTGTTTAGAAATCTGATATAATCATGCTTTTCTTTTCTGTTCTAGAAAAATGGTCGGCTCTAACCAAATATGTTTTTGTGCATTCTGTAGATCCCAGAACAGTGCGATCTATCAGCAATAATCAATGTAGAACAATGAATAAACCACAACTGCTAGTCATATGATTAGATTCAACAATAAAGATTTAGGTTTACAAAAAAATTTATGATCAGAGAATGTAAACCTTACGACTAGCTTTTTAACAATAATTTCTTCTAACCTAATTATTAACTAAATAAATCAATATATATGAGGCGTATTAGGCCTAATAGGCTTGAGGCCCATTTACAAAGCAACTTTCTAATAAATACAATTCGAACCCTATAAATGCGTTATACAACTTTCAACGTACTAGGACTTTCAGTCCTAACAATCTCCCCAAAAGTTGAATAAGGCATTTATCTTCTTGAAATCTTTATGCCTTGATCTTCTTTCCCTCTTAAATCTTTGAAGAACTTTGGTGTTGCATGTCTTCATGTCTTTCCAAACTCCCCCTTGAATAAAGCTCTTGGTCTTCATAGTTTCAACTTTGTAACCAGATTCAATGTACAATAGCCTTGACTGGATGCACTATCAAGCAACTTTCAACTGTAGGAACTCAACACAAGAAAGATAATGTGCGAGTTACGTGACATTCCACAGTGCATCTTCAGTTTAAAACAAAGAATCTGTCTTTGAACTGCGAGTTGAATATGCTTTCAGCTTAAGAACTTGTTTCAATCAGCTCGTAGGAGGAACAAACTTGTAGCAGACACCACATGATAAAGGATAGAAGAACCAATAAAATCTTTTCTGCTCAGCTGCAATCTTTGAATCCAAAGGCTTTTCAACCTCAGATAATAAAATTTTGTTACTCCCCCTCATATTTTTATAACTCCCCCTCAACACGATAATTTGTGTCTTTGAATTGATTCAGTAACCAAGGGTAACAACTAACACAGAAACACAATAGTAACTGTTATCACAACAGTTTAGATAATTGTGTGGCCTATTTTCAGAGTTGGCATCAATGTGTCTCTGATAGGATTTTCAGTTATTACTGACGTAAAATATTAAAAAAATACTTCACAAACTATTTCGACAATATCACAAAGATTCGTACGTGTGTGAAAGAAGTATAACTCAAATCGATTAGGCTCAAAGATTGATTCAACCTGGGACGTAGGTTAGAAATCAATAGACTCGGTGAGATGAATATGAAGTTCGGAGACTGGAGCTGATGTCTTCCTTTTTCAATATCTAAGACCTCCGAGTGAGGAATAGATAGATTATGTGCTAAATCTCCGTGCATATATGAAACAAGTATCTTTTGTAAGACACTTGAGTGGCTAGGTGGGGTGACACGAGTTATCGACATTGGGTCTATGTCTGTTTCAATATCCATCTCCAAAGAACGAGAATGAATAGATTATCTGGTAACCCGAATAACTGACTCAGTTTGGTAAGGACCAATAATTCTTTTAAGTCCTGTCACATCCTCACCTTTTTTTTAAACCACTCTGAACTCATTTATCAATCTAGACCCTTTACTGATATCTATGAATTAGATGTGTTTCTTGGGTAGGTCCTTCCGGTTCTGGATTGACCATAGAAACATTAAAAGCCCTAACACTCTTAGAATATTGAAGTACAAGTCAAAACATTGAAGTACGAGTTCTGAACTGATTTGTTCAGAAGTCAATATGAAAATTTAAACAAACATGGTAATCCCCCTCAAAAGTGGCATAACCTTTGATTGTAGTCATGTGACATGAATAATCTGAATTAAATCGCACATCACATTCCTGCAAAACAGATTAAGAAGATTTTGGTTTTGGTATCCATGCTATGATGAATCCTTGTTGGTTAGTTGCCTTAGCTTTTAAGCTATTAAACAGAGGATTGGGGATGCTATAAGTACCATACCAATTGTTAACATACCTTGAATCCATAAAGTCACTATTTCCACAGTGAGTGCAACAGATCTTTGCTCGGTTTAGACTGATTAACTTTCCTGTAGAATAAACATAAGTATGTGAATCAGTCTTATAGAAATAAATGACTTTGTATCAACTACAGGCGAATCATGAGACTTGTTTCCTTCACTGTCTTCTGTAGTTGGTTTCTTTCTCCAAATCATTTTTAGTTTTCTGGAGAAATGATTATCTGAGGAATCATTAAGCTCGCAATCAGAAGAACTGGAGTAGTAAGTATGTCTTTTGTTAGAGGTGTCGATCTTTCTTTGTTTCTGTGAACGTCTTTTAGATTTTTGCTTTGAAGACTTGTTCATAGAAACCTTTGGAGAGGCAGATGTTGAACATTCGCATTTATAAAATTTGACCGGTGGCTCACCAGTTGAATCCAAAAAGTCAACATGACTTGGAAGTTTTGGATCGAAATCAAACTGGTCTAGCTGACTATCTTGACACACCTCAGAATTCAGAAAGGCTGAGAATTCCATTTCCTCATCAGAAGAAACCTTATCACTTGAAGGATTTAGGAAACTGGAAGGATTTGTTCCTTTAAGTAGATCATTAGCGGAAGCATTTTGAAAATCAGAATGATGATCTGTTTTGAAAGATTGAGGCTCTTTTCCTTTGTTTGACGAATTTGGTGACGAGTCACCCAAAAAGGCTTTACAGGAAGCAGTGTCTGAGGGTGGGTAGGACTTTTCTGACAGATTAATCTTCTCAACTTGGAGAATTTCAGGCTTAACTTAAAGCCCAACTTTGTGAAGTCGCTCTTTCATCAGATCTGCTGCCAAAGCAGCCAGTTGTGAATTAAGTTTATTTATCTCTGTCTAAAGATATTCCTTTTCCTCCCTCGACCCAGTTTCCTTTTTATCGGAATTGAGACACTCAAGTTTGGATAATAACTCTTGTTTTTCCTATTGAAAAATGATCATCTCCATGCAAATGACTCTTCTAGCTGAACAATTTTCTTTTCTAAAATTAGAGGTGAAACATAGATTTTATGGTCCATTGGTTCCTCCTCAGTTTTAATGGTTTTTGAATCAAGTTCAGCTTGAGAATAGCTTCGAAAATAGTCATTTGACAGAAAACAGGGTTTTTCGATGTTGTGTGACGCATTTAATGAGTCATAAACAAAAGGAAGTTGCATCGTGGTAGTGTTTTTCCTTCTCAAAGTTTCCTGTTCCGGATCCTCATCAACAAGTGGTTTGGTTCAATTTTGTACTCTAGGTAGGTTTTGTCTATTCCAAAAAATTCGAATTCATATAACGTGGGAACTTTGGTCAAGGCCTTTTTCAGATAATGTGGGTTATCGTAACCGAGACCCGTCTCTGAATATTTGAATTCTTTGGGTGCATTCAGATGCATCGTTTGACATATTTTGTAAAGTTTCAGTTCGAGATCCTTTAACTGGGTAGATATCCTTTGATTTTCCTTTTTATACGCCACACTTTTAGTCACAATATCAATTTTCTCATTTTCTGACATACGAAAAACTCTTTTGAATCTTTTGAAAAACTCTCACACTCTTCCTTTAGATTTGAAATTATGCACATGTTGCCAGCAATTTCTATGCTTTGCTTTTCAAGACTTTCAGATTGTGAAGACACACGATTTTTCAGAGAGAAGATGAGTTGCTCATTTTATTTCATGGTTTGCTTGTAGGAGTCTAATTTGTGCACAGTGATTTGCATCTGATCAAATAAGGCTTTTTGGTAAGGAGCACATACTTGACATGATGAATCACGATCATCATTGTCAATATCGGACTGTGTTGAGTGCTTGCCCATGAAACACAAGTGTGCTTCTGCATCATCTTTTTCTTCATCAGATACATTCAGCCAGTGGTCATCTTCTGCCATGAGGGCCTTACCTACTTCCTTTTCTTTGGCCAACAACATCTTGGCCTTGTAGTATTCTGAGTTGCGCACAACAGGCTTTCGACATTCTTTGGCAAAGTGACCCAACCGACCACAGTTATAACATTTGATCGGCTCCTCTTTCGCTTTCTCATCATGCCTTTTCTCAGTCTTCTTTCCTTCATCAACGCGTCTCTTCTCTTCATACTTCTCCTTATGATCATGTCGATTGAGAGGAGTAGTGGAGTATCTTTGTTTGTTTGATGAAGACTTGTTGAAGAACTTCTTTTTCTGAAACGCTTGAGATAAGAACATCACGACTTCTTTAATCTGAGTGTATTCTGGATCCGAGTCACTGTCACGGTCTTCGGGTTCAAAATCACTCTTTACTGGTTCCTTTTCTGGCGTGCGACTGACAGATCGTCCTCTTTAATCTGAGACAAGCGCTAACGGGTCAACCACACGCTTTTCATCTTCCTTTTGATTTCTCATCAACTCAAGAACTTCCTCTTTATCCTGGAGAAGCATTTCATATAGTTCGTGTAGAGGAATTTTCTCTAGGTTTGAGTATGTCGGATATGAGAGACGAACGTCCTCCACTCTGGCTGAAGGTTGTTCATGAACTTGATGTTGTTCTCGGTGTTGGTCTTCATGATGTGGCTTTTATGCAGATCGTTCAGGAGTAGGTTGAACCGTTCATATGTTTCCGTGAGCGTCTCGCCTTTTCTTGCTTTGAAGCCGTCATATCGGGAAATGTAGTTGGTGATCTTCAGCTGAGTGCTTATTCGGCTGCCAATCATCATCTTCTCAATCTGGTCCCACATTCCTTTCGCAGTAGCCTTGTAGCTGTCGATGTAGGCATATATGTCGTTGGGTAGGCTTTGTAGAATATAGGTCTTCGCATGCTTTACGGCGTCATGCCGACTCCTTTCTTGTGGGGTAAACTCACTGAGAGATTTTTTGAACAGGACGGTCTTGTCGACCTTGGGTTTGGTCTCCAGGCAGGACATTCATCGGCTAGGTTTGTGGCCCCTCTTCCAAACACAACATTATTTCATCATAGTCGGGTTTTGCTTCGATAAAATTCATGAATCGATCGTACCATTGTGGGTATTCTCCCTGATAGAGCACCAGAGGTTTTTGATATGAACCAATGGCTAGAGTGTCCCTCGAATTCATCTTTAATCTTTAATGCACTGTAGCTATCGTGAGACAAACTTTTTGATCCAAAAGAGATATTAGATAACTTTAACAAGGACCCGGTCGAGGACAAGGACCCGATCGAGGACAAGGACCCGGTCGGCAAGGACCCGGTCGGACCCGGTCGAAGGGACACCCCGGTCAACAAGAGTCCGGGAGATGGTACATCGGGCGACTAGAACCCAGTCGACTTGAACCTGGTCGACAACAACCCGGTCGAGATAACCCCGGGCAAGACTGGATCCGGTCGATAAACTTCGATAAAGGAGATATCGATAAACAGATAATCAGATGATTTTAAACAAATTAAACAAACCAAATTGATTCCTAGATCTCACAGATTTGAAGAAATTTAATTTCAGAACTCAATTTGATGATTTCAGAAGAATGCAGATAATTGATTAACTTAAAGACTTAACCCAGAAAATCGACCGAACCAAAAACTTCTTAACCCAGAATTCGATTATGCAGAAAATCCATATACCAGAGACCAACTCACAACTTGATGAACCCAGAAATCGATTATGCAGAAAATCAATATACCAGAGACCAACTCACAACTTGATGAACCCATAAATCGATTATGCAGAAAATCAATATACCAGAGACCAACTCACAACTTGATGAACCCAGAAATCGATATAGCAGATTAATCAATAAGCAGAACAAATCGATAAGCAGATATGAACATATATCAACCCAAAAAAACTCGCCCAATCGACCGAACTCCAATTGACCCAGATCAATAAGACAGTCGAAAAAAGAAGAAAAAATTCAAGGAACACGAATCAACTATTAATCATAGAATGCATACGAGAGATATCGATTTAGCCAAAACAAGCGATTAAAGGGTTTTAGACAAACCTTTTTGGATCAAAATTTGTGTCTCTTTGCTCTGATACCAATTGTAGATCCCAGAACAGTGCGATTTATCAGAATAATAATCAATATAGAACAATGAATAAACCACAACTGCTAGTCATATGATTAGATTCAACAATGAAGATTTAGGTTTACAGAGAGAATTTATGATAAGAGAATGTAAACCTTACGACTAGCTTTTTAACAATAATTTTTCTAACCTAATTATCAACTAAATAAATCAATATATATGAGGCGTATTAGGCCTAATGGGCTTGAGTCCCATTTACAAAGCAACTTTCTAATAAATACAATTTGAACCCTATAAATGCGTTATACAACTTTCAACGCACTAGGACTTTCAGTCCTAACAAATTCTTTTATACTTTGGATCATTTTCTGAAGGGTCTGTAAGATATAGGTTTATGTTATTTGCACAATTGTGGGGAGTTATCTGCACAGTAACTTGATACATAGAAGAAAAGGAGAAGAGGAAGTTATAAACTTGTCTCTAGTTCTGAAACATACAACCAAGAAAGAATGTATCAAGATTAGATTTTTCTAGCTTTTCCTTACCCAACTGGTTTTGACTCATGTTCTAGTTTTTTAATGTCAGCCATAAGCTGCATATTCTTTGTGCTCGAGTCATATGCATGTTTTTTGGTTTTAACTGCTTATTTGTTCTGATTTCAGTTAGAATCTTTAAAAATAGAGGTTTTGGAGACTTTTAGATAAAACTGGCTCAACAGAGTTAACAAAATCAGTTTTCCAAGCCTTCTTAGAATATTTAACTGATCTTTCCAATCCTTAAATGTAACTGATAAAATATGGAGCAGAAATACAAATCAAAATCTCAAAATTGAGTAGGTTTTGTACCTTACTTTGCAGAGCTAAATCGGTGTGGAGCAAGATGGAGTATAGCAGAGCAGTTTCAATGGTGAGGTATGTTTCTTTGGTGCAGTAGAAGAATCCATTAGTTTACATATAACATAAAATGTGGTGCAGAAATACAAATCAAAATTAAAATTAAGCTTTGTACCTTAATATGCGCATCAGGTTCAATACAAATCGATTATCACTAATGTTTTGGGGGCTTGGGACTTTGGAGCTTTGGCGCTGAAATCTGATGTTGAAGTTTTGGAGCTGAAATATAATGTTGGAGTTTTGGAGCCACTTATTACAGTTGTCTATACAAAAAGTTGGGCATGGAGAAAAGTTTGTTCTTTAAAAGGATCCTCTGAAGTTCCCAAAGTTACTGCTCTGTTGTAAAAAAGCCAATCTTGGTGTTGTCATTTTTCAGGTTAGAGCTTGAAAAGAGGCGAAGAAAAGTCTTAACAAATGAAAACGATTCTGAACCTTCTAATTTGGTGGTGGTGTGTGAGTTAAAAGTATTATATTTCAATATATGCTTTAAGAACATGTACATCAAGCATTTAAACATGTAATTCATAGTTTTTCAAAAATCAAGCTTAAAAAGGTTGTACCTCTTGCTTTAATAGTTGTAATTAAGAGTTTTTCATATATGCATTATAAGGTAGTAATATATATGCATTATATATATATATATATATATATATATATATATGTAGGGGTAGTTTCATTTGCAAACCACCCTAATTTTGCAAATCGTCGATTTCATTGGTCAAGTTAATGAAATTGTTTCATGAAATTGTTTAATTTGATGAAATTGTTTCATATAATTCTTTTATTGATGAAATTGTTTCATATATTTGTGTTTTCTATGTAAAATGAAAAAGTTTCATCAGAATGAGAAAATAAATGAAACAATTTCATCAGAATAAGAAAATACATGAAATAATTCATTTTTACATAAAAAAAACACAAAATACGAAACAATTTCAGCAAGAAAAATATTATATGAAATAATTTCATCAAACTAAACAATTTCTTGAACCAATTTTATTAACTTAACCAATGAAATCGATAGTTTGCCCGGTTTGCAGAATTAATGTGGTTTGCATTTGATCTCTCTCTCTCTCTCTTTATATATATATATATATATATATATATATATATATATATATATATATATATGGAGAGGTTTGAGAACACTCTTATTTTATGAAAATGTGCGAACATTTCTAAGACTCCAAATTATTTAAAACCCATCATTATAAAAAGAAAAAAGTAAATAATTAAGAACAATAATGTGATTTCGTATTTATCTATAAAATTAGTGAATTTATTATCCCTAAATTCACGTATAGATAATATATTCATTGATCACAATGCATCACAACATTATCACATAATAAACTGACAGAACGATGATTATGGACATTATCTTCATTGGTTTTCGAATATCACAATATTATAACATCATTATCATAACAAAACCACAAAAAAAAATCATATCAATATCATAGAAAAATCACATCCTATGAAGCCTTTGATTTATCAAAACATTATCACATTATATCACACGAAAATCAGATCATTATCACATCATAAGACGTCTTTAATTTATCAAAGCATTATCACATTATTTTCGCAGAAAAATCAAATCATTATCACAATATTATCAAATCATTATTGACAACAGACGCAATGACATAAAAAATCTTTGATGATAATAACAATATTTAAGGGGTAAATAGACAAATTTAAGATAACATAAAATTGTAGATAAATACTAATTTATTGTTGTTATAAATAACAAAGATTACCACTAGATTAGTAATAGATCAAGAGATTTAGAGAGAAAGAAAGGAAGAAACTTGGAGATAATGAAATACTTATACAAGTATATTGAAGTGTATTTTTACATTTACATAAAGGATTATTTATACTACATAATCTCCAATTCATCTACATGGTTTATATGGGTAATTATTGAACAACTTGATTGTGGATTGGAGATGAGAGTTGAAATTTCCATCCACAAGTTAAGCCCCATATTTCATAATATATATAATATTTACAATACTCTTCATAGATGACAATTTCAAATCGGAGTTCAACCTTGATGTACTTCCTCATTAAAACCTTGCTAAAGAAAACTTAATGGCAAAAAACTTTAGCTAAGGGAAAAAGAATGTAGTTGGTAGTTGAATCCCCCTGATGTTGACATCCACGAATCATCACATGTTATGTGTGTGTCGCATACCTGTGAACGTGTTTTCTGAAAGTTGCAGTAGGTAGTGCCTTTGTGAAAAGATCTGCAATGTTATTGCTCGATTAAATGTATTTCATTTCAATCTGATTATCTTTTATAAGATCTTGAGTGTATGAGAAGAACCTTGGAGGTATATGTTTTGTCTTGTCACTTTTGATATATCATTCATTCATTTGTGTGACACATGCGGCGTTATCTTCATAGATCAAAGTTGGATATTTGTCCTTCTCTATTCCACACGAAGTCAAAATGAGTTGTGTCATCGATCTCAACCAAACACACTCTCTACTAGCTTCATGAAGTGCAATAACTTCAGCATGATTTGAAGATGTGGCAACAAGTGTTTGTTTCTGAGAGCGCCAGGAAATAACAGTGCCTCCGTTAATGAACACATATTCAGTTTGATTGAGATAGGCGGCGGCTTTCTTGTGGTAGTCATTGCGAAAATCTCTTCTCTTAGCGTGCACAGTTTGCATCGAGCTTTATGAGGATCAGACAAATAACCTACATCTACATAACCAATCAAACATTCTTTTGAATTGTTAGAATAGGATAGACCTAAATCAATAGTTCCTGGAAGGTATCGGAATATGTGTTTGATTCCGTTCTGATGTCTCTTTATGGGAGATGAACCGAATCTTTATAACAAATTCAATGCAAAAGAAATGTCAGGTCTAGTACAATTAGTAAGATACATAAGAGATCCAATTACACTAAGGTATGGTAATTCTGGACTAAGAACCTCTTCATTTTCTTCGCAAGGACGAAATGGATCATTGTCGATATTGAGTGATCTAACAACCATTGGAGTGTTTAAAGGATTTGCTTTGTTCATATTGAAACATTTTAAGACCTTTTCAACAAAATTTGATTGATGCACAAGTATTCCATTGTAATCTGTAAACCAAGACAATATTTGGTTTTTTGAAGATCTTTCATTTCAAGTTCTTCCTTCAAAAGCACAAACACTTCATAGATCTCTTTATTTATCCCAATGATATTCAGATCATCAACATAGACAACTATTATTACATATCCAGATGTTGTTTTCTTAATAAACACAAATGGGCAAATAAAATTATTTGTATAATCTTTACTTATCAACTAATTGCTTAAACGATTATACCACATGCGTCTAGATTGGTTTAACCCATATAAAGATCTTGTAACTTAATCGAATACATTTATTTGGGTTTTGTACTTAATGTTTCAGACATTTTAAATCCTTCAGGAATTTTCATATAGATATCACTATCAAGTGATCCATACAAGTATGTTGTAACAACATCTATAAGACACATCTCTAAATTATCAGAGAATGTAAGCCTGATTAAATATCTAAAAGCAATTGCATCCATAACAGGAGAATATGTTTCTTCATAATCTATTCCTGGTCGTTGAGAAAAACCTTGGGCCAAAATTTTGGCTTTGTATCTCATAATTTCATTTTTCTCATTTCTTTTCCGTACGAAAACTCATCTGTTTCCGACAGGTTTCACGGCTTCTGGCGTGAGAATTATTGGTCCAAAAACCTTTCTTTTGTTAAGGGAATTCAATTCAACCTGAATAACATCTTTCTGTTTAACCCTGTCCTATCTATTTTGACATTCAATGACAAACATTGGTTCAGGGTCATCATTTCCAAAAATATCACATGCAACAACATAAGAAAATATATCATCGATATTTCTCATTTCATTTTTGTTCCATAAGTTTTTCGTATACCCATAATTGACTGCAACCTTTTTATTAATATCATTCATTTCCTCTTTTGGGGAAATTTTGATATTTTGTATCTATTCGGGAACACTTTCTACGTTACCAATTGCAATTTTTTTTTCCTTTTCTTTTTCAGGGATTTTTATCTTTAAAGCCCAATGGTCTTCCATGCTTCATGCGTGCTTTAGACTCTTCCGTGACTTTATCATTTGTTTGTCCAATTGGGACTTCAATTCGAGTTGGAGCATTCACAACTGATATATAAGATTTGGTCACTCTTTTTGTATCAGTAAATGCATCAGGTAATCAATTTGCAATTCCTTGTAAATGCATTATCTTTTGCACTTTTGTTTCACATTGTTTCGTATGAGGATCAAGATACAACAATGATGGTTCACACCATGAAACATCCTTTTTTCTAGATTTTCTTTTCTCCCCCTAATGTTGGGAACATCGTCTTGTTAAAATGGCAATCGGCAAAACGTGTTATAAAAAAACATCAAAAACATCACCCGTTAGTGGTTCAAGATATCTTTTGATAGAAGAAGTCTCATACCCAACAAATATTCCTAACCTTCTTTGAGGACCCATTTTTGTGAGTTGTGGTGGTGCAATAAGGACATATACTGCACATTTAAAAATTCTAAGGTGGGAAATATTTGGCTCTTGACTAAAATCAAGTTATATACAAGTGTATTTATGAGCACTTGCTCTCATGCTATAACACCCCGATTTTATGAAGGTATGATTTCAAATTAGTACATAAATCGGTTATTTGAAAGAAATATAATAAATAGGAGTTTGGTCTTGAATCCTATATTTTATAGTCTTGTTGGATGAATGATTCAAATACGAGTCCAACGGTTCTTTTCGGAGCAAAATCGGAGCTAAAACGAAGAAGTTATGGCCAAAACAGTGATCGGGCATGAAAAACGAAGAAATCGAGCAAGCAATGTCTAATGCAACTTCGATGCGACTTTCTGAGAAACCCGGGCGACTTTCGTGTGACTTTACCTGCTTGAAACCCGCTTTAGCGCCTGTCAGCTTTAAAAGTCCGATTTTTCTTGGATCACCTTCATTTCCTCATAACTTCTTCATCTCAACTCCGATTTCATTGATTCTTTTTGCTATGAACTCGTTTTTAAGAGATTTTCAAGATTAGAACAAGATAATGGAAGTCTATTGGAAGATCCAAGATTATTTTGTGGTGGTAAGCTCCCCATCCCTCTTGATTTTAAGTTAGGGTTTGATGTATTCTAGATTTTCTCTCATCTTCTTTCCATTTTATCATAGATTTTGGGTCTTTGGAGGTGAATGAAACACTTTTCAAGTATGGGATCTAAAATTTAGGAGGTATTGCTTGTGGATTCAAGTTTTTACCAAGAAAACTCAAGTTTGGGGTAAAAACCTAGATTTAACCTAAATCTAGCAATGTGAGTTTAAGTTGCTTTGTGAAAACTATGTACATGCCAAAATGTGTATTTTGAAATACTAATGTGTTTACTTGGTATTTATCAATATGTTGAGTGTTTGACAAAGTTTTTATATTTGATAAATTTGGGTTGATAAATCTTATGAAATGGCTATATTTGGATTTTTGGATATTCTGACGAGTAAATCTCATGAATGTGTTCTTTTGGTGATTTATTGTACAAATGGAGTCTATTTGACGATATATGAATTTTTGGTGTATTTGTTTTTATAAACCATTTGGAAAATGCACGTTATCATGTTATGAGGATTTTTGGAAATTTAATGGTATGAGGTTATTTGAAAAGTGGTTTGCCTCAATAAATGATGAGTTTTTTTGCGTTAATCATATCTTTGAGGGATGTATTTGCATAAACGCCTGTTAAATGCGTTTTATTGGTGAGGACCTTTATTAAATGGTCAATTGAGTTTTGAGCATTTTGGCTCGGTATCGACCTAAATGAGTCTTGGGGAAATTTATACGATTTAATAGCTCAATGTAGAGATTTGATTATGATTTGTATTTATTGCATCTTATTTGGGAGTTACATATTTTGAGTGCGTTAGTCATGCATTGGAGTCATGTATTTTAGAATGTAATGCATTGGATCCATAAGGATAGGAGTCAGTTTGTTGGTTTGAAAATAGGATTATCCCTATTTTATATCTTGACGTTCATACGAGCAATAGATCTAGAGTGGTTGAGCTTGACGCCTATATGAGCTATAGACCTGGAGTGGTTGAGATTGGTTGTGCCGGTATTGCGGAGAGGAACCTTCTGGGTTGGACTCCGGACCGGGGTCGGTATTTCGAAGATGAACTCTTATGAGTTGGGCTCCGGGACCGTGGGTATTACGGAGGTGATCTCTTGTTGAGTCGGACTCCGCAACCCTTGTTTTGAGGCTTCGGGGTATTGAGGAGATGAACTCGTATGGGTCAGGCTCCGAGACCGTAGCTGTTGCGGTGTAAACTTAAGAGGAGTTAGACACCTGGACCGTGATCTTAGGGTGTTGCTTGATAACGTTGAATCGTGGCTTACTTTGTGTTTCGCCGTAGTCAATGGAAGCAAGTCTCCCCCGTCACTGAAAAGTGTTGTTTTCGGTATTGAGTTTTATCCATGTTTCCAGTGACGTTTTAAGTATGGCTTGACAACCATGATATGTGGTTTTGTATTATTGAATTTTATACATGTTTTTAAGTGATTTGGATAATAGATTTTTATCTATGTTTTCAGGATTTGAATATTTAACTTCATTGTGTGTTGGAGTGAGTGTTGGGTTTTGAATCTATGTGAAATGGGTGTTTTCATTTTGTATTTTTCATTACGAAAATAGTGGGTTTGGAAAGATGTTGCTTTTACGATTAATGCATTTCATAATGAGAAGTTATGTTTTAAATAAGTCGTCTTTTAGTTTGCTATTTTATATTCATGATGAAAACTGTTTGAACTCACTAGGCGTTAAGCATAACCCTTTTTTTTTCAGAATGTGCATCAGGTCCTTGATGGGGGTATGGAACTAGCGATACCATGAAGAGTTTAGTACCAATTTCAGGCACGAGAATGATATAGCTATTGAGTGACGTCTTCCGCACTTTGGAGATGGCGACTTTTAATAGGTTTTAGTAACATCCGACCTTGATCTAGTCTTGATATAAGGCTTAGTTTACCTATTGTTGTTGTTATACCCAGTTTTGTTAATCGAGTTAATATAAGTATTGATTTAGAGAAAGGGATATCCATTATGTGATGTATTAGGGAAAAATTTAAATTAATACATCTTTCCAAATTTGAGGGTGTTACAAGTTGGTATCAGAGCTTAGGTTTGAGAGAATTAGGTACTAATTTTTGGATACCTAGATTCAAACTAGCGTTCTTTTAAGTGAATGAAAGTGAAATTGCACCATTAGGCACTTTAAGATAGGATATTTTGAGGTTGATGGAGTCACTAAGAACGGGAATCGCGTTGAGGGTGGCATGGACGATCATGTACCGTACATTCATAATTGCACCTGGCTAGTGTTATAGGGAACCTAAAAGTTACATTTGTATACTTGGACTACTTTGATATGACGACCGTTGGGGTAGTGAAGAAGTTTCTAAGTGGGTATCCGTTAGAAGAGGTTGATGATTTTAAAATTAATCACTTGGAGTGATAGTTACGCATAATCATTGCATTAAGTGGACCATTTTGGGTCGGAATTATTGGTTGGATTAGAATCATAGACTTATGGAATCGACATTATTTGAAGAGAAATTATAAGGTGAACCAATGTAATTTTCAATTATTGCCTTAAGATGTTTGAGCATCTGCATGACGATAGTGTGATTAGGAATTTGAGAAGCATGGTTTCGAGACGTTTAGTGCCGATCAAATTCATGCACGAAATTTATTTCTAAAATAAATTTGCATCAATTATTTCTCTTGTTTCGCTAATCATCATGTGGATTATATTACGAAATCTTGGGAAAATGTTTAGCACACACAAGATTTTAAATCATGATTTTAAACATGCATAAAATTATTTTATTGCATGTGGTTACAAACTTTGATGAGACTTTCTTTATTCTCTGCGTTGTCCAACATTATTTTCGGATATTGTGGCATCCGTATTTTGATGTTGTTTAGGGTCTTGGACAAGTAACTGAGACTTATGACTTTACATTGGATCTCCTCCACATATGTTAAGGTTTTGGACGAAGAGTTATTTCCATGTTTTGTTGTTTGAGTTTTCTTGGAAATTTTAATCCGTGCGGGTTTTGTTGAGTTTTATGAAGTGTTATTTTACGACGTTTTACAACGCATGAGTGAACTTTGAAATGCGTATGCTTTAATCATGGTGCATGTTAATTTATGAGTTTTATTGAGTGTCATATCTCATGCGAGTTTTGCACATGTCTTTTCACAACCAGAAGAGGCGTATTGAGAGTCTTAACATCGCATAATTGCACTTTTAAGTTTCATACAAGTATATTTTGTTGTACACTACTTGGTATTTGAATTGATATATACTTTGGTGTGACTTAGCATATGAAGGGCCTATGATGGTTCATGTTGAACTTTTGCTTTGTACATTCTATGGTTGTTGACACCACTTTTAACAGTTCACACGAACACGTTACATTGGTTTATTGGTATACATGGCATTGTAGCGACTATTTTGGGACAAAGAGCATTTTATTCGTGCGGCTTAAAGTTTGAAGTCGATCTAAATTATTTTACATTTGACCAAATCGCATTCACCTATCATTTTACTAAGTTTTGGGAAATAAACTGATGTGTGAGAGTCTCGTTGGGAAATTTTATTCCATGTCATTATATGGTTAAATGAGAAATTTTGGAACTTGATTACGTGAAGTTCATCTTTTGAAGGGTTGTACAAACGTTTTGTTACACACTGTTTTAGTACATAAATTTATTTTTCGTACATGGTATAAACCGATGCATGTTGGGACCATAGTGGTTCCTTTGCAAAGTTTGTTGAACACCTTTTTTTTGTTGTCATTATTAGCATGAGTAATGATCAAGTAACTTTCAACGATAATTTTATATGTATGTCAAACATGGCTATCTTAATGTGTGATTGCCTATTAATGTGGTAGTAAATTTTATGCATGTGTGTGATTGTTAAAAACGTTTTCGTGCTCGACAAATCTTATAAAAATTGTAAATTGGCATATTTGTTAAGGCTTTATACGTGAAAACTTTGAACTCGTTAGACCTATAGATTCAAACCCTTCTGCGAAAGGAGTTGTATTTAAGGACAAGAAGAGTCATCGGGAATTGAAGGGTCGGATGATCCGACTTGGGGTCGGTTCTGAATGTTGGAATTTCAACTTGAAAAGCCGACTCTCGTTTGATTAATCAAGGTAGTAGATTTACGTATTATCCCAGTTATTTAAGTGGTGATATTTCCGTTTTCGTAAATCCTTGGATTCAATCTTTGTGTAATTGCTTACATATGGTTGGATTTGAATTGATGGATTAGTTGGGTGGCATCATGTGGAGTGTTAGTGGTGTACCATCTTGATGGGTCTTTACTAATGAAAAATGTTTTGTAGTAAGGTCATTTGCGACCTTAGGAGTCGACTTTTGAACTTGAGGATAATAATCATTGGGGTATTTGGGATACTTTAGTTTGTTGGGAATTCAAAATTATACAAGTATGGTTAATGCTGCTAGCACTAAATGGTTACTACTTCTGAAGTTACTACTGCTGAGAAAGATTAATGCTGCTAGTCAAGATTAATACTGCTTAATGAAGTTACTACTGCTAAGCAATTTTAGTACTGCTAGTAGTTAGTACTGCTGAACTTAATACTGCTCAAAGTATTAATGCTGCTGAAGACTTAATACTGCTTATGAGATGAAGACTTCATATGGCAAGGATGACAGCTGTACTGAATGGAGATATTCATGGAAAGCTTGGAGATAACTTTGGAAGATTATACTGAAGATCTTTTATTCTTTGTAATTATCTTTTATCTTCAGTATATGTATAGAATAGTTTGTATCTTCATATTATACTGAGTTTTTTAGTTTTCTTAGAGAGAATCAACCTCAAGGTTTATAATCCTAGTTCTAGAGAAGTAGAATTCGTATTGGTGAGCCTGTTCATCAATATTGAGGTTGTGTATGAAATCTTGTAGCTTTATAACCATTCAATAAAGTTTACAAGTTGTTATTATGATTCACAGTTTCATTGATCTTTGAATATTAAAGTGTTATTCCGCAAACTTCTTTAATATTGTTTCTGAGTGTTTATTCTTGTTAAGAATTCAGATCCTGGCAAGTGGTATCAGAGCTAGTATTCTCAGAAATCTTATTCATCATGGAAAACACAGTTGAATCAAACAGTACTCTTGTCTCAAAGGTTCCAATGCTCAGATCCAATGAATTTGACATGTGGAAGATTAGAATCAAGCAATACATTCTCCTCACAGATTACTCCATGTGGGACATCATTGAGAATGGCCCATGTGATGCAGGAAAGATTGGTGCAGATGGAAAAAGGACCCCACCAAAGACAGATGCAGAAAGGAAGACAAGACAGACAGAGATGAAAGCCTTGAGCACACTGCTCTTGGCTATTCCCAATGAATATCAACACCAATTCAGCAATTGCACTGATGCACAGATGCTCTGGAATGCTCTAGAAAAGAGATTCTCTGGTACCAAAAGTACCAAGAGAAATCAGAAGGCAATATTGAAGCAACAGTATGAAAACTTTATGTCAACTAAGAATGAGTCCATGACTCAAACTTTTGACAGGTTTAACAAGCTGATTGGTGAACTAGCTACTATGGGAGTACAGATTGATCAAGATGATGTAAACAGAAAGTTCTTGAGGTCCCTTGGAGATGAATGGACCATGTACACTGTTTCGTTCAGACAGAATGAACAATTGGAAGAAAAAGAACTTGATGATCTGTACAATGACCTTAGAGTATTTGAAGCTGAGGTGGAGGCAAAGAAGAAACCTTCTGGATATATTCATAATGCTGCACTTCAATCAGCATCAATTGATTCTAATGCTAACCCTGAATCAGTTAATACTGCTAATGGAGAAAATCAAGAAAAAGGCACTGAATCTGTGTTTGAAGCCTTTCTTTCCAGCCATGGAAATTTCTCTTTAATTAATGATGATTTGGAACAACTTCATCCTGATGATCTTGAAGAGATGGATATTAAATGGCAGATGGCCATGCTTTTCATGAGGGTGAAGAAGTTCATAAAGAGGACTGGGAGGAACAACTTCTCCCAAATAAGAGAAGATGGAGCAGGCTTTGATAAATCAAAGGTGGAGTGCTATAAATGTCATTTGAAGGGACACTTTGCCAGGGAATGCAGAAGTGGAGTGTCTCACAACAACAACCAACCAACAAGCTCAGTCTGGAAGCTTCAATCACAACAGAAACTCTGCTCAAGCCCTTGTTTCTCAACAAGGAATGGGATTTGACTTGAGTGATCAAGCAGAAGAGGCTATCCAAAATCAAGCTCTTATGGCAGAAGTATCTGATCTCCCAACTGAGGTAAGTTCTACTCTCTGTTCTAAAACTTGCATAGACACTGTTAAAAGGTACAGAGATCACAATCAGAACATGAGTGATGACCTTAAGAGGTTAGCAAAAGATATAAAAGACTATGTGAGAATTGTTGAGAGGTTTGAGGAACAGATTAAAGGTTTTCAAGCCAATGAACTCCAACACTCATATGATACCTATTACTGGAAGTGGGAGAAAAAGGATCTAGAACTCCAACTGACCAAATCTAAAGAGGAGAGTGAAAAGTTGAGAGAGGAGCTAACCAAGGTTAAGCTTGATGTGGAAAAGTTTTCTAACGCTTCTAAAGCAATGGACTCTTTACTACAAACTCAGATTCATGACAAATTGAGAAGAGGAATTGGGTACAATACCACACCACCACCATACAACAACAACTACATTCCTCCTACGTCAGATTTGCTAGAAACCAAAGATAGGAAGGACTTGCCTGAGGGAGCCACTGAGATAGATCCCTTAGATGAGGTAGTTGTTGAGGATAAGACTGAGAAAGAGGTTGCTAAGAGTAAGGAGAACAATGTGAGTGGTGAGATTCCCCTAGAGAATCACATCATTACCAATGAGGGGCGTGGAAAGATTTGGGTCAAATCAAAGGACATAGAGAAGACAGAGGAAAAGTCTGGTAAGGTCCATTACAAACATACCACAGTTGTGAATCCGGTTCCTTACAAACAGTGTGCATGCAAGAAATCTAAGCCCCTAAAACATGATAAAAAGAGGGGAAATCAAAGAAACTGGAATAATCAGTGGGCAGAAAAACAAGGGGTTGATCTGAGTAAAATCAATAGACCAAAACCTTGTTTTATCTGTGGCAAATTGAATCATCTTGCCAAATACTGTTATTTCAATCCTATAAACCAAAGGATGAATTTTCAAAGATCTATGCAAAAACCCTTGGGTTATAGGAAGAAGGAAAGGAACCATGTGGCTAAGAAATCTGTTAAATCTAAAAGCCACATGAAGAAAAAGACTGTTAAAGAAAGTGTCAATATGTGGGTTCCTAAATGCACTAAAACGGTTAGTACTGCTACCCCAAATAGTACTGCTGACAATGATAGTGCTGCTAGAAGCAATACTACTGCTACCAATGTTAGTGCTGCCAAGAGTATTAGTACTGCTAAAACTAACATGGGTAGTACTTCTTCAAATGTTAATACTGCTAACTCTGTTAGTGCTTCTAACAAGGTTAGTACTGCTAAACCTGTTAGTGCTGCTAACTCTGTTAGTACTTCTAAAGTTAGTACTGCTCCTAGTGTTTGTTAGTACTTCTAAAGTTAGTACTGCTCCTAGTGTTTGTGCTGCTAGACCAATCATATGGACAAAGTACTCCAATAAAGAGTGCTCTGTGTTTAAAAATCTCATCAAAAAGGAATGTAAGTACTTTGATGAGAAAGGGAGACCCAAGACCACTTTGGCTTGGGTTCCCAATCAATACTAACTGTTTAATCTTATGTGCAGGGCAACCAGCAGCTCAAGGGGACGAGCATCTGGCATGTTGATAGTGGTTGCTCTAGGCACATGACAGGGAACATGTCATGCCTCAAGAATTTCAAGAAAATTGATGGTGGGCATGTTGCCTTTGGTAATACTCCAGATGGAGGTAAGATCAGTGGTAAGGGGGATGTAACCAAAGGTAAAATGACCTTTGAAGATGTATTCTATGTTGAGCAGTTAAGGTACAACCTGTTAAGTGTATCACAGGTTTGTGACAAACATCATAGTATATTATTTACTGATTCTGAATGCATTATCCTTGCTCCTGGATTAAAGGTAGTTGATGAAAAGATGATACTACTAAGAACTCCAAGAAAGGATAATGTATATTGCTTAGATATGGAAAGTGTTTCAACTGATTCATCCCTAAACTGTCTTGTTTCAAAAGCATCTTTGGATGAATCATCACTTTGGCACAGAAGGATGTGTCACATGAACTTTAAAACAATGAATAAACTTGTTAAAAACAACCTTGTAAGAGGTTTACCTTCCAAAGTCTTTTCATGTGATGATCATTGTGTTGCCTGTCTCAAAGGCAAACAACACAAAACTTCTCATAAGTCCAAAGAGTTGAACACAATCTCTAGTTCTCTTCAGTTGTTGCATATGGATCTGTTTGGTCCTACAAATGTTATGAGTATAGGTAAGAAATCATACTGCCTAGTTATTGTTGATGATTACTCTAGATTTACTTGGGTATATTTTCTAAGGACTAAGGATGAGACAAGTGGACTGATCAAATCCTTTATCCTAAGAATTGAAAACCAAACAAATCAAAAGGTAAAAGTCATTAGGTCAGACAATGGTACTGAATTTAAAAATCATGACCTAAACACCTTTTGTGAGGAAAAAGGAATTGAGAGGCAATACAGTGCTCCTAGGACTCCACAACAAAATGGTGTTGCTGAGAGAAGAAATAGGACACTGATTGAAGCTGCTAGATCTCTGTTAGCTGATTCCAAACTTCCAATTACTTTCTGGGCTGAAGCAGTTAATACTGCTTGCTATGTCCAAAACAGAGTTCTAGTAGTCAAGCCTAAAAACAAGACACCATATGAGTTTTTAAATAACAGAAAACCATTTATTGGATTTTTCAAACCTTTTGGGTGTCCTTGTACCATTCTCAATACCAAAACTCACTTAGGAAAGTTTGATAGCAAGGTAGATGATGGTTTTCTTGTTGGTTACTCATCTCAGAGTAAGGCTTACAGAGTTTTTAATTCTTCTTCTAGAAAAATTGAGGAAAGTGACAATGTCAAATGCAATGAGAACACACCAAATCCTATTGGGTCTGGTCCTCAGTGGTTATTTGACATTGATTCACTAACTAACTCTTTGGGTTTCAGTAGTGATTATCATGCAGGTTCAGGAAGTGAAGGATCAGGGGATGAACAAGTACAAGTACAAGACATTATTCCTCAGTCTGTGATCTTTCCCATACCTCCAATAGAGCCTGTTGATGTCTGTGAAAAGGAGAATGCTACTGAACAAATTCAGAGTGAAGAAGAAAGAAGAGATGAGGAGAATCCAGTGCATGAAGAGCCAAAAGCAGCTGATGAGATCCCCTCAGCTGACTTAAATGATTCCAATCTAGATGTGGGAATCAATGAAGAACCTAGTCATCAGACTAGAACTCAAAAGAACCATCCTCCAGAGCTGGTCATAGGAAACATCTCTTCTCCTATGATAACAAGGAATCAAAGCAGACTTCAAGAGCTGCAGGGTCAGCAACACACAATACTCTCTTGCTTTCTATCTCGGATTGAGCCTAAGAAGGTTTATGATGCAATGAAAGATTCCAGTTGGATAGAAGCTATGCAAGAAGAGTTACTGCAGTTCAAATTGCAAGAAGTTTGGGACTTGGTGGACCTTCCAAAAGGTCATAGAGCTATTGGCACCAAGTGGATTTTCAGAAATAAAAAGAATGAGAGAGGAATTGTGATCAGGAACAAAGCAAGGCTTGTGGCACAAGGGTACACTCAAGAAGAAGGCATAGACTATGAAGAAGTGTTTGCTCCAGTGGCAAGGGTAGAGGCAATTAGGTTATTTCTAGCCTATGCCTCATACATGAAGTTCAAGGTATACCAAATGGATGTGAAGAGTGCCTTTCTTTATGGTACAATTGATGAAGAAGTATATGTCTATCAGCCCCCTGGATTTGAAAATCCATCATATCCAGACAGAGTATACAAACTGAAGAAAGCACTTTATGGTCTTCATCAAGCACCAAGAGCATGGTATGATACATTGTCTACCTATCTCTTGGAGAATGGGTTTGAAAGAGGAATAATTGCCAAGACCCTCTTCATTAAAAGAAGTAAAAAGGACATCTTACTTGTTCAGATCTATGTGGATGATATCATCTTTGGATCCATAAAAGATCAGATGTGTAGAGACTTTGAAAAGTTGATGCACAAGAGCTTTAAAATGAGTTCAATGGGTGAACTTACCTTCTTCCTTGGGCTTCAAGTGAAACAGAAGAAAGATGGGATCTTCATAAGTCAATCAAAATATGTGAAAGACATCCTGGATAAGTATGGTTTAACAGACTCAAAGCCAGCAAGCACACCTATGGAGACTCATAAACAGATCACTGCTGATCTTGAGGGGGAGGATGTTGATGTCCATCTATATAGATCAATGATTGGATCTCTCATGTATCTCACAACCTCAAGACCAGACATCATGTTTCCAGTGTGTTTGTGTGCCAGATTCCAAGTCAAGCCAAAGCAATCACATCTTCAAGTTGTTAAAAGGATTTTCAGATACTTAAGAGGGCAACCTAGATTAGGTCTTTGGTATCCTTATGAATCCAACTTTGACTTGATTGCATACTCAGACAGTGACTTGGGTGGTGCTAATATGGATAGAAAGTCTACTTCAGGTGGATGTCAACTTTTGGGTGCAAGACTAGTATCTTGGCAGTGTAAGAAACAAACCACAGTGTCCTTATCAACAACAGAAGCTGAGTATATTGCTGCTGCAACTTGCTGCTCTCAGGTTCTATGGATTCAGAATCAAATGCTGGACTATGGGGTAACCTTTCTTCACACTCCAATCTTCATTGACAATAGTAGTGCTATAAGTATTGTTAACAATCCAGTCAAGCACTCCAAAACAAAGCACATTGAGATCAGGTATCACTTTATTAGAGATTGTAATGAAAAGAAGCTAATTCAAGTTGCTAAAGTTCATACTGACAACCAGTTTGTTGATCTATTCACTAAAGCTTTTGATGTGGGTAGATTCACTTTCTTGGTCACAAATGTGGGCATGATCAACTCTGAATGAACTCATGTTTTTAAAAAGTGTTTACATACCTGGTATTGGTTTATTCTTTGGTGCTACTAACTTCTTTCTCAGGAAGTTATTACCTTGCTCAGAGTACCTCAAGCTTCAAAAAGTGTAAGTATAGTTAATGCTGCCAGTGCAGTTTTAATACTGCCAGTGCAAAGTTAATACTGCTAGTGGTTAATACTGCTCTCAGTTAATACTGCTAGTTAGTTAATACTGCTAGTGGTTAATACTGCTCTCAGTTAATACTGCTAGTTAGTTAATACTGCTAGTGGTTAATACTGCTAGTTAGTTAATACTGCTAGTGGTTAATACTGCTAGTTAGTTAATACTGCTAGTGGTTAATACTGCTCTCAGTTAATACTGCTAGTTAGTTAATACTGCTAGTTAGTTAATACTGCTTATGTCCCGAATCATATAAATACCCTTTTTGCCCGCCTAAAAGTTCATAACGACTCTTTGATTTCTATTCATCTGCTCTCTAACCCTTTTCTCTCAAGCACCAAGTGTTTCAGTCCAGAATACTCAAGCTCGATGGCAGCTATGGCGTTCATTGATGAACATAATGAGATTGCAATGCTACAGAAGCCTAAACAAGCTGTTGGATTCCATCAAATTGTGGATTTTCTCAAGTCCAGCCACATTGCCCATGCTCTTACAGTGTCGCCAACAATCTACATAGAGCATCAAAGACAATTTTGGGCAAATGCCACTGTAGTCACAGAAAATGGTGTGCAGATAATCAAGACAAGGGTGTGTGACAAACCCTTGTCAGTTTCTGAAGAGGTGATTCGCATTTGTCTACGCCTAGACGATGCTGTAGGTATTACTTCTATTCCTAATGAGGACTTGTTCTCAAATCTTTCAAGAATGGGGTATGGAGGCCAATTGGGTGGTTTCAAATTCTCAAAAGCTAAATTTTATACCCAATGGCGTTTTCTTGTTCATACCCTTATGCATTGCATTTCTAAAAAACCTACTGGATGGAGTGAGTTCAGCAGTACCATTGCTTATGCTTTGGTCTGCTTGGCCACTGCCAGAAAGTACAATTTTTCAAGAATGATTTTCAATGACCTTGTGTCAAACTTGGGAAACAAAAAGAGTTTTTATATATACCCAAGATTTGTCCAGGTAGTTATAACCAATGAATTGACGGATATGCCTCACTTTGATGAGGTATATGTACCAAAAATCCCCAAAGGTAAGGTCTTTTCAAATATGAAGAGATCTCCATTGGACTCGGAAGGAGTTGACACCCCATTGTTCTCTACAATGATGGTGGTGTCCCACAATGAAGAAGATATGGCTTCAGGGTTAAGGCCCTCATTAGACCATCCCACTGAAAGCCAATCCCAACCTTCAATCACCATATCAATGCCAATCCCAACCTTCAATCACCATATCAATCCCAAAGTCCCTTATTCAAAAACCCACTTCTCCAATCACCAATACCTACATAAGGAAAATGGTAAAGAAGGCTCCTTCCCTTCTTGTACCTTCACCCACAGAGCCTTTAAGCCCTCTAATGGAGAATTCTCCATTAGAGAATATCTATAGGGAAACCACAGGGGTGTCTCCCAACCCCAAGGAGGTGCTCACTGAGGAGATGAATGAGCATATGGGTGCAAAGGCTGCCACTACTCCTGCTAGCACAGAGGAGGTCAGTGGTAACATCAATAAGACCTTCCCCATGGCAACTTTGGTGAGCAATCATCCAAAGGTCCCAGGTGCCAAGAAACCATGGGGGTAGCAGGTGTTTCTGCTAGGCAGAAGACCTCTACTACAAAAAGATCCCATGATCCTTCAAAAGGGGGTCACACTCCTGGAGAAGGTGAGGACAGATATGACTATCTTGAATTGATGGAAACAAGGGGCAACATCAATATGGATGTAATCAAGCAGGGAAAAGACATAGAAGAGCTGAAACTGATAATTCTGTCTCAACAAGTACAGATTACCAACCTGAAGAAAATGGTGAAGAGATTGGTCCAGAAAAAGAAAAAGAAACAGTTTGTGCTCAGAAGAAGGAACCAGTGACTGATGCTCCCAAAAAGGGGGAGTCAGAAGCTGATGCCAACATGGAAGATGCTAAAGTTGAGGGGGAGTTTGATGGGGTTAGTGGAGATAAAGTACAAGCAGCAGAAACAGAAAGCATAGCAGCAGTAAAAGAGAAAGCAGTAGAAACAGAAAGTGTGTTTGAACAAGCAGCAGAAACTGTTAATACTGCTGAATTGAATGAAGAAGCAGAAATGGTGCAAGAAGTATTAACAGACCTTGAGATAGCAGAAACTTTAATCAAGGCTATGCATGATACTCCCAAGGTCACTTCAAAGGCCAAAGGAGTTATCATCAAAGAAAAAGGTGAAGTGATCAAAAAAGCAAGTATTGAGAAGGTAGTAAGCAAAGACAAAGGCAAAGCAAAGTTAGTGGAATCTGATCAACCAATTAAAAAGCAAAAGTTGGTTGAGTCAGATGAAGCTCTGGCCAAAAAGATTCAGGCTGAACTTGAGCAAGAAGAAAAGGCTCAAGTGGACAAAGATAGAGAGATGTCTAAGGCTCTAACTGCAGAGCTAAATGAAGCTTATCAACAAAGTTTGGCAACTGAAATAGCACAGAAGAAAGCTGCAACCCTAAAGAAGTCTGTGTTGGTCAAAATGGATGCAAAGAAGAGACAACCTTCAAAGACCTACCTTGGTACTCAAGAGAGAAAGAAGATGATTACTTTTCTCAAGAGAGAAAGAAGATGATTACTTTTCTCAAAGGTTCTATGGGAGTCAGAAAGGAGATGTTCTCAAAGATGACTTTTGAACAGATCAAAGGGTTGTATGATTCAGAGATGACAAAGCTTCTAGGGAATGAAACAGCCAGAGTTGAAATGGAAAAGAGGATGAAAGAAAGTAATGCTTTTCTGATAGAAAAACCTTTCCCTGATGAGCAAGAAACACCAAAGAAAGAAGCAACTCTAGGTGAAAGTCCGAGGACTTTAAAAAGAACTAAAATGATGGCAAGAAGAAAATCAACCAAGAAGCCTAGAGTGGATAAAGAAGAAGCTGAGAAGGTTGCTGAAGAAGAAGGGGCACCTAAGTCAGTTGAACAGAAAGAACCATCAAGTACTGATGATGTGAATATGTACATGGTAGTGATGGACAAAGTTCCTGAACCTATAACAGCTGAACCTGTTGGTGTTAAGCCTCCTGAGGTCATTCTCTGGGATACAATGAAGGTTGATGGAAAAGAGTATATCAGGCTCAAAAGAAAAGATGAAAAGTATGAAGTGTATAATACTTGGGCCAAGATTGTCAGAACATGTTCCAGGTCTGATCTAGAGGAGATGTTTAAAATAGGAATGAAGTTGTATGTTGATCAATTAAAAGCTCCAGAGATTTCAATCACAAAACTTGTGATGGAGTATCTATGTATGATGTTCAAACCAGAAGAAGTGGAGGAAGTTATTAGAAATGTGTTTCAAACAGTTAACAACTGGACTCTATATGAAACTAGTGGAGTGTATGCACTGACTATGGACATAAATCACATAGAATACTTCCTGGTGGATAGAGTTTACAACCACAGCAGATTGAAGTTGCATGCCATGTTGAAGAAAAAGCTTGGTTGTGCACCAGATTCAGAAATGGCAAAGTATTTGATCCAAAGAACAATTAATTTGGGGTTGGATGCTAATACAGGGATATGAAGAATGGTGTTTTTGGAGCATCTGAAGAACTTGACTTCTCTTCATAAAAGTCAAGTTAGGGGGAGATTGTTGGGAATTCAAAATTATACAAGTATGGTTAATGCTGCTAGCACTAAATGGTTACTACTTCTGAGAAAGATTAATGCTGCCAGTCAAGATTAATACTGCTTAATGAAGTTACTACTGCTAAGCAATTTTAGTACTGCTAGTAGTTAGTACTGCTGAACTTAATACTGCTCAAAGTATTAATGCTGCTGAAGACTTAATACTGCTTATGAGATGAAGACTTCATATGGCAAGGATGACAGCTGTACTGAATGGAGATATTCATGGAAAGCTTGGAGATAACTTTGGAAGATTATACTGAAGATCTTTTATTCTTTGTAATTATCTTTTATCTTCAGTATATGTATATAATAGTTTGTATCTTTTGGATAGAGAATTATTCTGAGTTTTTTAGTTTTCTTAGAGAGAATCAACCTCAAGGTTTATAATCCTAGTTCTAGAGAAGTAGAATTCGTATTGGTGAGCCTGTTCATCAATATTGAGGTTGTGTGTGAAATCTTGTAGCTTTATAACCATTCAATAAAGTTTACAAGTTGTTATTATGATTCACAGTTTCATTGATCTTTGAATATTAAAGTGTTATTCCGCAAACTCCTTTAATATTGTTTCTGAGTGTTTATTCTTGTTAAGAATTCAGATCCTGGCATAGTTGGATTCAAAGAAGCATCCGTGAAACAGGTGGTGATTATGAGGATATTAGATTTTGGTAATTACTGATTGATGGTTGCGGCCATTCTGTCTTGTCAAGAATTATAATTAAGGAGTCAATGTTGGAATGCATTCTAAGAGTTGTGTAACTGGAGAGTTTGGGATAACCGACTATCTATGGACAATATTGGTAAGTTCTTAGAGAGAACATTGGACCCATGATGGAAATAGTTTGACTCGGGAAGCATGGTAACCGTTGGGTTAGTACACTTTGTAATGATTTGGGAGTATGAGTCAAAGTTGTATTGGACCAAGCCCAACTAACGACTAGGAAATTCCTCATGAAAAGAACGATAAATCTTTACGGTAATAAACTAGAGGAATTTAGCAAGAATGTCTTATGCAAACCTCAAGTGAAAATCGTTTTATTGAGGAGACTTTATTTGGTCCTGGTTCAAGTTATCAACGTAGTAGTGGCAACATATGATCTATTTAGAGATATTTATTCATGTTCCTTTATGCCCAGGTAAAGTCAACATAATAATGGATGCCATATTTTAAAAAAAGTATGATTGTTTATGGCCGGATCAACCTTTACACATATTATCGAAATTTTAGATGTAAGGGAGAAACATATCGCAGTTTGGTAGAGGGTGTTAGAGAATTCGAGTAAATTCATTTATGGGCAATATTTGTGAAGACGAGAAGTTGAGGTCATAAGCTACCCTTGAGAAAGTATGAGTCTCTTAAGCTTATGAGACAATCGAAATCATATTGTTGGAAATTACTCCAACAATGTTCAGTGCTCACCCTGAGAGTGATGTAACGCATCGAGTTTAATATTGAATGTGGGAATCAGCGTGTAAATCGTGATGGCATCCTTGGCAAGAAATTATCGGGTGCTAATTTGAGTTTGAAGTAGAATAGAGAAACTCTCTTGGAAAGGAATCAGTTGCTTTGCGAAAGTACGGTTAATTAAATGTTTGATCGGTACTAGATTTCGAGGACAAAATCTTTTCTAAGGTTGGGAGGATTGTAGCACCCCGATTTTAAGAAGGTATGATTTCAAGTTAGTACAGAAATCGGTATTTTAAGAGAAATAGAAGAAATACAATTTTGGGCTTGAATCCTATATTTTATAGTCTTGTTGCATGAAGGATTCAAATATGAGTCCAACGTTTCTTTCCGGAGCAAAATCGGAGCCAAAACGAAGAAGTTATGGCCAAAACAGTGACCGGGCATGAAAAACGAAGAAATTGAGCGAGCAGTATCTAATGCTACTTTGGTGTGACTTTCTGAGAAATCCGGGCGACTTTCGTGCGACTTTACCAGCTTGAAACCCGCTTTAGCGCCTGCCAGCTCTAAAAGTCCGATTTTTCTTGGATTACCTTCATTACCTCATAACTTCTTCATCTAAACTCCGATTTCAGTGATTTTTTTGCTATGAACTGGTTTGTAAGAGATTTTCAAGATTAGAACAAGATAATGGAAGTCTATTGGAAGATCCAAGATTATTTTGTGGTGGTAAGCTCCCCATCCCTCTTGATTTTAAGCTAGGGTTTGATGTGTTCTTCATTTTCTCTTCTCTTTTTTCCATTTTGACTTAGGTTTTGGATCTTTGGAGGTGAATGAAACACTTTTCAAGTGTTGGATCTAAAAGTTAGTAGGTGTTGTTTGTGGATTCAAGTTTTCACCAAGAAAACTCAAGTTTGGGGTAAAACCCTAGATTTAGCCTAAATCTCAGCAAGGTGTTGTTTTAGGTATTGAATTTTATCCATGTTTTCGGTGACGTTTTGAGTATGGATTGACAACAATGATCTGTGGTTTTTTATTATTGAGTTTTATACATGTTTTTGAGTGATTTGGATAATAGAGTTTTATCTATGTTTTCAGGATTTGGATATTTAACTTCATTGTGTCTTGGAGTGAGTGTTGAGTTCTGAATCCGTGTTAAATGGGTGTTTTGATTTAGTGTTTTTCATTGCGAAAATAGTGGGTTTGGAAATATGTTGCTTTTACGATTAATGCATTTCATAATGAGAAGTTATGTTTTAAATAAGTCGTCTTTCAGCTTGCTATTTTATATTCATGATGAAATCTGCTTGAACTCATATGGCATTAAGCTTAACCCTTTTTATTTGTCGGCATGTGCATCAGTTCTTTGATGGGGTTATGGAACTAGCGACACCGTGAAGAGTCGAGTACCAATTAGAGGCACGATAATGATATAACTATTGAGTGACGTTTTCCGCACTTTGGAGATGGCGACTGTAATAGGTTTTAGTAACATCTGACCTCGATCTAGTCTTGATATAAGGCTTAGTTTACCTATTGTTGATGTTATACCTAGTTTTGATAATCAAGTTAATATAAGTATTGATTTAGAGAAATGGATATATCCATTATGTGATGTATTATAGAAAATTTTAAATTAGTCGCTATTTCCAAATTTGAGGGTGTTACACGTGCGAACTAATGATGCAACATGTAAAATTGCATGTCCCCATATAGAAATTGGAAGTTTTTTTTCTCATTATTAATGGTCTAGCTATTAGTTGGAGACACTTAATTAATGATTCAACTAAACCATTTTGTGAGTGAACATAGGCTACTAGACATTCAACAACAATTCCTAC
This sequence comes from Arctium minus, assembly GCA_954870635.1. Lineage (NCBI taxonomy): Eukaryota > Viridiplantae > Streptophyta > Magnoliopsida > Asterales > Asteraceae > Arctium > Arctium minus. The sequence goes on from OX941082.1 coordinate 41,094,363, forward strand.
ATACATGAATAGTCATTAAAGGCTTGAGATGTAAATTCACCGGCATTCTCAAATCTCACTTTTTTAATAGAATAATCTGGAAAATGTGCTCTTAATTTAATAATTTGAGCAAGAAACTTTGCAAATGCCACATTACGAGTTGAGAAGAGGCCAACATGCGAACATCTACTTAATGCATCTATTAAGACCATGAAGTATCTAAATGGTCCACATGGTGGATGAATTGGTCCACATATATCACCTTGAATTCTTTCAAGAAACATAGGTGATTCCTTTTCAATTTTTGATGGGGAAGGTCTCACAATTAATTTTCCAAGTGAACAAGATCTACATGGAGTAACCTTACGTGTTTGAGGGAGATTATGGTCCTTCAACCATGTGTACTTGTACTTCCAATTATCCTGCGCATCATTGTCGATCCTGGATGGCCTAACCTGTCATGCCAGAAACTAAATATTGCAGGATCACCATATTTTTCTTTAACTAACATATTTGTTTCAACCACATTTATATATGTATAATGTAAACCAGAATGAAGTATTAGTAGTTTCTCTAATACATGGTTCTTATCAGTAATATACATATATTTCTCATTTCCTAAGGTCACCGTTCGAGTATCATATCCATTAAGATATACGTCATTGAAACTTAATATATTTCTTTTCGATTTTGGAGAAAACAAAGCATTATTTATAAGGAACTTTGTACCATTCGGTAATTGGAAATGAGTTATTCCTATTCCTTCTATCATGTCTGCAGGACCTGATATAGTATGTATGATTCCTTTTGTTGGTTTTAATTTAGAAAAATATTACTTAGCTTTCAGGATGGTGTGTGTGATACCACTATCCGGTATACACAGATCTCCAACATTTGCTTGATGTTGTGCTCCAATGGAATTCATATCAAACTTCAAATATGAAACAATCTGTAAGTTTATAATAATAAAAATAAGAATCGAAATAATAGGACTATGTTATTATAGAAATATTTTATATGAAAAAGGGAATAGACAGTTATGAAAAATGGAATACATAATTATTAGAATAATAAGACCATCAAATTCATATAACATAAAAGGGAATACATAGTTATGAAAATGGAAATACATATTTATTCTAATAAAAAGACCAACAACATTCATATAACTTAAAGGTAGATATCGTTAAGGAAATCAGAAACATTTAGCTCAGTGTTTGACAACTCCAGATTATCCATAAGGTTTACTTCCTTCTCCTTTCCTTTATTCTTTATAGAGCTGATAGAGATGTGGAGGTATCCGACATGTCCTTGACCAGTGGTCTGTGCTACCACATCTATAACAAGAACCTTCATGATTTTGAGAATGACTTGTTCCTGCATCATGTTTTGTCATTTTGAGCTTATTTTGTGGTTGGGTCTTATAGCCTTGTGGAACATGATGATTATTTGCTCTTTTCCCACGATCACGATTAAAACTACGACCACGATCGTAAGGGTGGCCTCAACCAAAATTATAGTTTCGACCATACAAATGATTTTGACCAAAATGACCACGACCTCATCCACGACCACGTCCATGTCCATGTCCCCGTCAACGAAAATTATTTCTCGGACTATTATTATTTATAGCAGTTGTTTCAGAAATGCTTTTGAACCTGTCTGACGTGATTGATATTTTCATCAAGAGCTCATTATTTTGTTCTGCAACAAGTAAACATGAATTAAGCTCAGAATATCTTGTGAATTTCTGCATTCGACATTGTTGTTGCAAAGAAATGTTTGATGCATGGAAAGTAGAGTAGGTTTTCTCCAACATATCCGCATCAGTAACAATTTGTCCACAAAACCTAAGTTGTGAACATACTATAAAGAATGCAGAGCTATAGTCATTCATTTTTTTAAAAATCTTGAAACCTCAAGGTTCTCCACTTATCTCTGGCAACCGAAAGTAAAACTTCCTTTTGGTGATCAAACCTATCTTTAAGGTCTTTCCACTGTATGCTTGGATCACTGGTATTGAGATATTCAAATTTTAACATGTCGTCAACATGTTTCCGAATAAAAATGTTTGCCTTTGCTTTGTCTTGCGACGAGCAATGATTGTTTTCATCTAAAGTGTCTAAAATGCTTATAGACTCAAGGTGCATTTTGACATCCATAATCCAAGACAAGTATGTCAGGATCGAATTCTCAACAAGAATTATGAATACTCAGAAACAATATCAAAGAAGTTGCGGAATAACACTTTGATATTCAATGTAACAGTAAACAAACAGTGAGTATGATTAACAACTTGTAAACTTGTATTGAATGATTAAAATCACAAGATTACACACTCAACCTCAATCTTGAAGAACAGACTCTTTCAAGACGAATTCTACTTCTCTAGAATTAGGAACTATGCCTTGAGGTTGATTTTCTCTCTAGAATAAAACTTGGAATGAATAATAATTATTTTTAAACTATTCTATCAATTCTATACATATACTGAAGATAACAGATAATTACAATTAATAAAATATCTTCAGAATATCTTCCATGAATATCTTCAGAATATCCAGCTGTCACTCTTGTAATTCTGATCTCCATCTCATAAGCAGCATTAATCATCTTGGAAGTATTAACTCAGTCTTGGCAGCATTAACCACTAAGCATCACTAACCTCTAGCAGTACTAACTAGCTAAGCAGTACTAACTTTGATCAAGCAGCACTAACTTTGACTAGCAGTATTAATTCTACTAGAAGTAGTAATACCTAGCAGTATTAACTTTTGAAGTCCTCTAGCAGTAGTAATTCTGAACTAGCAGCATTAACCATACTTAAGCTTTTCTTCAGTTCCCAACAATCTCCCCCTAACTTGACTTTTAGGAAGAGAAGTCAAGTTCTTCAGATCTTCTTCAAGATGCTCCCAAAACTCCATCATGGCCTAAATTCCAGTATTTGCATCCAACCCCAAACTCTGATTTATTGTTCTTTGGATCAAATATTTAGCCATTTCTGAATCTGGAATACATCCTAGCTTCTTCTTCAGCATGGCATGAAGCTTTAATCTGCTATGGTTATACACTCTATCCACTAGAAAGTATTCAGTGTGATTCAAATCCAAAGTCACTGCATATACTCCACTAGTTTCATATAGAGTCCAATTGTTGACTGATTTGAACACATTCCTTATGATCTCCTCCACTGCATCAGGCTTGAACATCATACACATATACTCAATTATCAGCTTTGTAATTGAAATCACTGGAGCTTTCAGTTCATCTGCATATAACTTCATCCCTATCTCAAACATTTCTTCAATATCAGATCTTGAGCAGGTTCTGACAATCTTGTTCCAAGTGTTGTACACTTCATACTTCTCATCCTTTCTCTTTAATCTGATATATTCCTTTCCATCCACTTCCAATACATCCCAGTGAATGACTTCAGGAGGTTTAACCCCTACAGGTTCTGCTGAAATTGGTTCAGGCACTTTGTCCATCACTACCATGTACATTTTAACATCCTCAGTACTTGCAGGTTCATGTATTGTAGATGACTCAGGTGCCTCTTCTTCTTCAACAACCTTTTCAGCCTCTTCTTCCATTAATCTAGGCTTCTTTGTAGGCTTTCTCCTGGCAATCATCTTAGTTCTTTTCAAAGTCCTTAGACTTTCACCAATTGTTGCTTCCTTTTCTGGAGTTTCTTGCTCATCAGGGAATGGTTTTTGTAAGAAATCATTGCTCTCTTTCATTCTTTTCTCCATTTTGTTGGGAACTGAAGAATTCATTAAGTATGGTTAATGCTGCTGGTTCAAAGTTACTACTGCTAGAAGACTTAAAGGTTAATACTGCTGAGTGTTACTACTGCTAGTACTATTAATATTGCTAGTCATAGTTAGTGCTGCTTGAACAAAGTTAGTACTGCTTAGCTAGTTAGTACTGCTAGTAGTTAGTGCTGCTTAGTAGTTAATGCTGCTAGAAGAAGTTAATTCTGCTGATCATGGTTAGTGCTGCTAAAGAGATTCGGATGGAAAGAATGACAGCTGGATAATCTGAAGATTATGAAAGCTTAGAGATATACATGGAAGATATACTGAAGATATTTTATTTATTGTAATTATCTTTGTATTCAATATATATATTGTATAGTTTAGAATAATAAAAAAAAAAAAAAAACTTTTTGTTTTCATTCTTTTAGAGAGAAAATCAACCTCAAGGCATAGATCCTAATTCTAGAGAAGTAGAATTCGTATTGGTGAGCCTGTTCATCAATATTGAGGTTGAGTGAGTAATCTTGTAACTTCAAAGCATTCAATACAAGTTTACAGTTTGTTAATTATATTCTGTTTTGGTTTTCTGTTTCATTAAATATCAAAGTGTTATTCCGCAAACTTCTTTGATATTGTTTCTGAGAATTAATTCTTGTTGAAAATTTGATCCTGACAAGTGGTATCAGAGCCTAACTCTCTCAGAAACAGTTACTCATCATGGAAAATCTTACAGAATCAAGCAGTACTTTGGTTTCTAAGGTTCCAATGCTCAAACCAAGTGAGTTTGACATGTGGAAGATCAGAATCAGACAATATATTCTTCTCACTGACTACTCAATGTGGGATATCATTGAGAATGGTCCTTCTGAAGCCGGAAGGATAGGACCAGATGGCAAAAGACCTCCACCAAAGACAGATGGTGAGAGGAAGATCAGACAGACAGAGATGAAGGCCTTGAGCACTCTGCTCTTGGCCATTCCCAATGAATATCAGCATCAATTTTGCAACTGCACTGATGCTCAGATTCTATGGAATGCTCTAGAGAAAAGATTTGCTGGAACTAAGAGCATCAAAAGAAATCAGAGAGATGTTCTAAAGCAGCAGTATGAGAACTTCACTTCCACAAAGAATGAGTCTATGACTCAAACTTTTGACAGGTTCAATAAACTCATAGGTGAACTGGCTACTGTAGGGGTGAAGATGAAACAAGATGATATCAACAGAAAGTTCCTCAGATCTCTTGGGGATGAATGGACTATGTACACTGTCTCATATAGACAGAGTGACAATCTGGAAGAGAAAGAACTTGATGATCTATACAATGATCTAAGAGTTTTTGAAACTGAGGTAGAAACCAAGAAGAAGCCCTCTGGTTATATTCACAATGCTGCACTTCTTTCAGCATCCACTGATACTACTGTCAACCCTGAAGCAGTTAGTACTGCCAGTGGAGTAAGTTCAGAAAAAGGCACTGAAACTATCTTTGAAGCCTTTTTGTCCAGTCATAGCAGCAATTCTCTGATTAATGATGATCTTGATCAAATTCACCCTGATGATCTGGAGGAGATGGATATTAAATGGCAGATGGCCATGTTATCCATGAGGGTGAAAAAGTTCATTAAAAGAACTGGAAGAAATAACTTCTCTCAAAGAAGAGAAGATGGAGCTGGTTTTGACAAAACCAAGGTGGAATGTTATAAGTGTCACAAGAAAGGACACTTTGCTAGAGAATGCAGGAGTGCTGTTCCAAACAATAACCACCAACAAGCTCAGAATGGAGGATACAATCAGAACAAGAATCCTGCTCAAGCCCTTGTTTCTCAACAAGGAATGGGATTTGACTGGAGTGATCAAGCTGAGGAAGCCATTCAGAACCAAGCTCTTATGGCAGAAGTGTCTGATCTCCCTACTGAGGTAAGTTCTAATCTTTGCACTAAATCTTGCATTGACACTGTTACAAGATACAGGGATCACAATCAAAGAATGTGTGATGACCTCAAAAGATTAGAAAAAGACAGAAGAGATTATGTGTTAATAGTAGAGAGATTTGAAGAGCAAATCAAAGGCTTTCAAGCTAATGAACTTCAACACTCTTATGACACAAACTATTGGAAGTGGGAAAAGAATGAGTTAGAAACCAAACTGTCTAAGTCCTTAGAAGAGAATGATAGACTGAAAGAGGAACTGTCAAAAGTTAAGCTTGACATAGACAAGTTTTCCTATGCTTCAAAAGCAATGGACTCTATTCTAAAGGCTCAGATACATGATAAGATGAAGCCTGGTATTGGATACAACAATACACCCCCTCCTTACAATAACAACTATATTTCTCCTACATCAGACTTGTTAGAAACTAAGGAGAAAAAGGACTTGTCTGAAGAAGCTTTTAAGATAGATCCTTTGGATGAGGTAGTAGTTAAGGATTTGACTGAGAAAGGAGCCAGTGAGAACAGGGATAATAATGTGAGTAAAAAGATACCATTAGAAAACAATATTATCACCAATGAGGGATGTGGGAAAATCTGGGTCAAGTCCAAAGAGATAGAGAAGACTAAAGGAAATGATAACAAGGTCCATTACAAACAAACCACAGTTGTGAATCCTGGATCTTGTAAACAGTGTGATTGCAATAAAGCCAAGAGCCTAAATTCTGGTTTAAAAAGAGGAAATCAAAGAAACTGGAATAATCAATGGGCCCAGAAACAAGGAGTTGATCTGAATAAAATAAATAGATCAAAACCTTGTTTTATATGTGGCAAGTTGAATCATTTGGCTAAGTATTGTTACTTTAACCCTATTAACCAACAGATGAACTTTCAAAGATTTGTGCAAAAATCTGTGGGTTATAGAAAGGCTGGAAAGGTACATGTGATAAAGAAATCTATTGAAAGTAAAGGCACTTTAAAGAAAAAGATTTTAAAAGAAAGTGTCAAAATGTGGGTGCCTAGAAGTACTAACAGTGTTAGTACTGCTAACAATATTAGTACTGCTAACACAGTTACTACTGCTAACAGTGTTAGTACTGCTGAAAATATTAATACTGCTAACACAGTTACTACTGCTAACAAGGTTAGTACTGCTAAGCATGCAAGTGCTGCCAAGGCAGTTAGTACTTCTAAAACCAGTACTGATTCTAGCAAAAACATTTCCAAGCCTATTATTGTAACAAAGTACTCCAAGAATGAGGAATTAAAGTTCAAAAATCTTGTCAAGAAAGAATGCAAGTATTTTGATGAGAAAGGGGTACCCAAGACCACTTTGGCTTGGGTTCCTAATTCATACTAATTGATTTATCTAATGTGCAGGGCAACCAACAGCTCAAGGGAAAGAGCATTTGGCATGTTGATAGTGGTTGCTCTAGGCACATGACAGGCAACATGTCATGCCTTCAGGATTTCAAGCATATCAATGGAGGACATGTTGCATTTGGAGACAATCTTACTGGTGGTAAGATAAGTGGAAAAGGTAATGTCACCAAAGGTAAGATGACATTTGAGGATGTCTACTATGTTGATCAATTAAAGTACAACCTGTTAAGTGTATCACAGGTTTGTGACAAACAACATAGTATATTATTTACTAATACTGAGTGTATGATTCTTGCTCCAGGGTTCAAGGTAGTTGATGAAAGCATGATACTACTTAGAACTCCAAGAAAGGACAATGTTTACTGTCTTGATATGGACAATGTTGATAGTGATTCATCTCTGAATTGTCTTGTTTCAAAAGCTTCTGTAGATGAATCCTCTCTCTGGCACAGAAGGATGTGTCACATGAATTTCAAGACTATGAACAATCTTGTTAAAAATAACCTTGTAAGAGGTTTACCTTCAAAAGTCTTTTCATGTGATGATCATTGTGTTGCTTGTCTTAAAGGCAAACAACACAAAACTTCTCATAAGACCAAAGAGTTAAATTCTGTTTCTTCTTGTCTCCAGTTACTGCATTTGGATCGGTTTGGTCCTACAAATGTTATGAGTATAGGCAAGAAATCTTACTGTTTGGTTATTGTTGATGATTACTCCAGATTTACTTAGGTATATTTTCTAAGGACTAAGGATGAAACAAGTGGTCTTATCAAATCCTTTATTCTAAGAATTGAAAACCAAACTAATCAAAGAGTAAAAGTCATTAGATCAGATAATGGAACTGAGTTTAAAAATCATGATCTAAACACCTTTTGTGAAGAAAAAGGTATTGAGAGGCAATATAGTGCTCCTAGGACTCCTCAACAGAATGGTGTTGCTGAAAGGAGAAATAGAACACTAATAGAGGCTGCTAGATCTCTGTTGGCTGATTCAAAATTGCCAATTACCTTCTGGGCTGAAGCAGTTAATACTGCTTGTTATGTCCAAAACAGAGTTCTAGTGGTCAAGCAAAAGAACAAGACCCCATATGAGCTTTTAAATAAAAGAAAACCTTTCATTGGTTTCTTCAAACCTTTTGGGTGTCCTTGTACAATTCTAAATACTAAATCTCACTTAGGTAAGTTTGATAGCAAAGCAGATGATGGATTTCTTGTTGGATATTCATCTCAGAGTAAGGCCTACAGAGTTTTTAACTCTTCTTCTAGAATAATTGAAGAAAGTGACAATGTCAAATGCAATGAGAACACACCAAATCCAGTTGGGTCTGGACCTCAGTGGCTATTTGACATTGATTCACTAACTAACTCTTTTGGTTTCAGTAATGAGTATACAGGAACAGGAAGTGGAGGATCAGGGATCACACAAGTTCAAGAAAGTATATCTAAATCTGTGATTTTTCCCATACCCACAGTAAATTCTGTTGAAGACTGTGAAAAGGAATCATTTACTGGACCAAGTCAGAGTGAAGAAGACACTAGAGATGAGGAGACTCAAGAAAATAATGAAGTGGCATCTGAAAACATTTAAGTTAAGTTGCATGAATCTAATCTTGAGGCTGGACTGAATGAAGAACCTAGTCATAACACCAGAGTTCAAAAGAATCATCCTCCACAGCTGGTAATAGGAGATATCTCTTCTCCTATGATGACTAGACATCAAAGCAGGCTTCAGGAAATGCAAGATCAACAGCATACAGTGCTTTCTTGTTTTCTATCACAGCTTGAGCCTAAAAAGGCACATGATGCTATGAAAGAATCTAGCTGGATAGAAGCAATGCAAGAGGAACTGTTACAGTTCAAGCTACAAGATGTATGGGATCTGGTAGACCTTCCTAAAGGTCACAGAGCAATTGGCACAAAGTGGATTTTCAGAAACAAGAGAGATGAAAGAGGTATTGTCATAAGGAACAAAGTAAGGCTGGTGGCTCAGGGATATACTCAAGAAGAGGGTATAGATTATGAAGAAGTGTTTGCACCTGTGGCTAGAATAGAAGCAATCAGACTATTCCTAGCCTATGCTTCTTACATGAACTTCAAAGTCTATCAAATGGATGTAAAAAGTGTCTTTCTCTATGGGTCAATTGAAGAAGAAGTATATGTCTGTCAACCACCAGGGTTTGAAAACCCAAGCTATCCAGACAGGGTATACAAATTAAAGAAAGCACTTTATGGACTACATCAAGCCCCAAGAGCATGGTATGACACTCTGTCATCCTATCTCTTGGAAAATGACTTTGAAAGAGGAGTCATTGATAAGACTCTATTTATTAAAAGAAAGAAGAAGGATATTTTGCTGGTCCAAATCTATGTTGATGACATTATCTTTGGATCTACAAGAAACAACATGTGCAAGGAGTTTGAGGATTTAATGCATCAAAGGTTCAAAATGAGTTCCATGGGGGAACTTACTTTCTTCCTTGGACTCCAAGTTCAACAGAAGTCAGATGGCATTTTCATATGTCAATCCAAGTATGTGCAGGATATTCTAACCAAGTTTGGTTTCTCAGAATCAAAACCTGCCAGCACACCTATGGAAACACACAAGCAGATCACAGCAGATCTTGAGGGGGAGGATATGGATGTGCATCATTATAGATCCATGATTGGCTCTCTCATGTATCTCACAGCATCAAGGCCAGATATAATGTTTCCAGTCTGTGTATGTGCAAGATTTCAAGTTAGGCCAAAGCAATCTCACTTTCAAGCTGTTAAGAGGATATTCAGATATCTCAAAGGGCAACCCAGATTGGGACTTTGGTATCCTCATAACTCACCTTTTGACCTAATAGCATACTCAGACAGTGATCTAGGTGGGGCAAACTTGGACAGAAAATCTACTTCTAGAGGATGTCAGTTTTTGGGTGCTAGACTAGTCTCATGGCAGTGCAAGAAACAAACCACAGTATCCACATCTACAACAGAGGCAGAGTACATAGCAGCTGCAAGTTGCTGTTCTCAAGTCTTATGGATTCAGAATCAAATGTTGGATTATGGGGTAACCTTTCTACACACTCCAATCTTTATTGACAACAGCAGTGCTATTAGCATTGTGAATAATCCAGTCAAGCACTCAAAAACAAAGCACATTGAGATCAGGTATCACTTTATAAGAGATTGTAATGAAAAGAAACTTATTCAAGTTGTCAAAGTTCACACTGATAATCAGTTTGCTGATTTATTCACTAAAGCTTTTGATGTGGGTAGATTCACTTTCTTGGTAACAAGTGTGGGAATGATCAACTCTGAATAATCCCCTTCTCAAAAAGTGGTTTTATATCTGTATATTATTCTTGGAGTTACTAATCTTCTGTTTCAGGATATGCATAGCAGTACTCAGTGTTTAGCAGGTTTAAAAGGAGTATTTCAGTTAATACTGCTAGTAGTTAATACTGCTTTCAGTTAATACTGCTAGCTAGTTAATACTGCTTTCAGTGGTTAATACTGCTAGTGGTTAATACTGCTTTCGGTTAATACTGCTAGTGGTTAATACTGCTTTCAGTTAATACTGCTAGTAGTTAATACTGCTTTCAGTTAATACTGCTAGTAGTTAATACTACTTTCAGTTAATACTGCTAGTTAGTTAATACTGCTTGCAGTTAATACTGCTAGTAGTTACTACTGCTTTCAGTTAATACTGCTAGTTAGTTAATACTGCCCGTAGTTAATACTGCTAGTTAGTAGTTAATACTGCTCTAGGTTAATACTGCTTATGTTCCGAATACTATAAATACTCTTTGCCCGCCTAAAAGTTCATAACGACTCTTTGCATACTGTTCTCTTGCGCTCAAAACTTTTTCTCTCTCAAGTTCGAAGTTTTCAGGCAAGCTTTTCACTAAGATCAATGGCATCCATGACTTTTATCGACGAGCTGTCAGGATCGAATTCTCAACAAGAATTAATTCTCATAAACAATATCAAAGAAGTTTGCGGAATAACACTTTGATATTTAATCAAACAGAAAATAAAAACAGAATATAATCAACAAACTGTAAACTTGTATTTAATGTTTTTAAGTTACAAGATTACTCACTCAACCTCAATATTGATGAACAGGCTCACCAATACGAATTCTACTTCTCTAGAATTAGGATCTATGCCTTGAGGTTGATTATCTCTCTAAAAGAATGAAAACTGAAAGTTAAATTATTATTCTAGCCTATACAATATATACTGAATACAAAGATAATTACAATAAATAAAATATCTTCAGTATATCTTCCATGTATATCTCTAAGCTTCCATGTATATCCTTTCATACGAATCTTCATCATATAAGCAGTATTAATCTTCAGCAGCATTAACTTCCTTCTAGCAGCATTAACTACTAAGCAGTACTAACCACTAGCAGTACTAACTAGCTAAGCAGTACTAACTTTGTTCAAGCAGCACTAACTATGACTAGCAGTAATAATTAATACTAGCAGTAGTAACACTCAGCAGTATTAACCTTTAAATCTTCTAGCAGTAGTAATTTTGAACCAGCAGCATTAACCATACTTGATGAATTCTTCAGTTCCCAACAATCTCCCCCTAACTTGACTTTTAGGAAAAGAAGTCAAGTTCTTCAGATCTTCTTCAAGATGCTCCCAAAACTCCATCATGACCTAAATTCCAGTATTTGCATCCAATCCCAAACTTTGATTAATTGTTCTTTGGATCAAATATTTAGCCATTTCTGAATTTTCACCACATCCAAGCTTCTTCTTCAACATTAAATGAAGTTTCAATCTGCTATGGTTGTATACTTTATCCACTAGGAAGTATTCAATGTGATTTCTATCCAAAGTCACAGAATATACGCCGCTAGTTTCATACAAAGTCCAATTGGTAACTGCTTGAAAAACACTCCTTATGATCTCCTTCACTTCATCAGGTTTGAACATCATACACAGATACTCCATCACCAGTTTTGTAATTGAAATCCCTGGAGCTTTCAACTGATCTTCATACAACTTCATCCCTATATCAAACATTTCTTCAATATCAGACCTTGAGCATGTTCTGACAATTTTAGCCCAAGTACTGTAGACTTCATACTTTTCATCTTTTCTCTTCAGTCTGATATACTTCTTGCCATCTACTTCCAAAACATCCCAGTGAATGACTTCAGGAGGTTTAACTCCTACAGGTTCTGCTGCAATTGGTTCAGGCACTTTGTCCATCACAACCATGTACATCTTGACATCCTCAGTACTTGCAGGTTCTTTCATTGTAGATGACTCAGGTGCCTCTTCTTCTTCAGCAACCTTTTCAGCCTCTTCTTCCACTAATCTAGGCTTCTTTGTAAGCTTTCTCCTGGCAATCATCTTTGTTCTTTTTAAAGTCCTTAGACTTTCACCAATTGTTGTTTCCTTGTCTGGAGTTTCTTGCTCATCAGGGAATGGTTTTTGTAAGAAATCATTGCTTTCTTTCATTCTTTTCTCCATTTCAACCCTTGCAAGATCATCCCCTTGAAGCTTTATCATCTCAGCATCATACATCTTCTTGAGCTTCTCAAAAGACATCTTTGAAAACATCTCTACCTTGACACTTACTGCACCCTTGAGGAAAGTAATCATTTTCTTTCTCTCTTGAGCACCCAGGTATGTCTTTGAAGGTTGTCTTTTTCTTGCAGCCATTTTGATCTTAGCAGGCTTTCTCAAAGATGTGGCTTTCTTCTTGGCTTGTTCTGTTGCTAAGCTTTGTTGATAGGCTTTGTTTAACTCTGCAACCATTGCTTTAGCTATCTCTCTATCCTTTTGCACTTGCATGGTTTCTGCTTCTTCAAGTTCAGCCTGTATCTTCCTAGCTAGAGCTTCATCTGATTCAATCAGCTTCTGATTTTTCATTGGTTTATCGGATTCAACTAGCTTTGCCTTACCTTTCTCTTTACCCATCACCTTCTCAATGCTAGAGTTCTTTGCTGCATCACCTCTTTCTTTTATGACAACTCCTTTGGCCTTTGAGGTGACCTTGGGAGTATCATGTTTGGCTTTGATGAGTGTTTCTGCAATCTCAAGCTCTGTAAGGACCTCTTTTACTGTTTCTGCTGCTTCTTTCAGCTCAGCAGTATTAACCATTTATGCTGCTTTACTTGAACTGGCAGTATTAATGGTTTCTGCTGCTGGCTCTGTTTCTGCTGCTTGCTCATTCTCCCCCTCAACATCATGTTTTTCCTCTTGCTCCCCCTTAGCTTTGGCATCAGCTTCTGACTCCCCCTTTTTGGGAGCATCAGTCACTGGTTTCCTCCTTCTGAGCACAAATTGTTTCTTCTTCCTTTGCAGAATCAGTTTCCTTACCATTTGCTTCAATTTGATGATTTGTTCTTGTTGTGACAGAACTATGAGTTTAAGCTCTTCTATATCTTTGCCCTGTTTGAGTACATCCATGTTGATGTTGCCCATGGTTTCCATCAATTCATAATAGTTATATATGTCCTCACCTTCTCCAGAAGTGTTACCCTCTTTTGAAGGATCATTGGATCTTTTTGTAGTGGAAGTCTTCTGCCTAGCAGAAGCACTATCCATCCCCTTGGGTTCTTGGCACCTGGGACCTTTGGATGATTGCTCACCCAAAGTTGCCATGGGAGAGGTCTTATTGATGTTACCACTTTCCTCCTCTGTACTAGCAGGAGTAGTGGCAGCCTCATCACCCATATGCTCTACCTCCTCCTCAGAGAGCACCTCCTTTGGGTTGGGAGACACCCTTGTGGTTTCCTTTTGGATATTCTCTAGGGGAGAATTCTCCCTTAGAGGGCTTATAGGCTTAGTGGGTAATGGTACAAGAAGGGAAGGAGCCTTCTTTACCTGTTTTCTCTTGTAAGTTTGGGTGATGGGAGAGGTTGGTTTTTCAAGAAGGGACTGGGGAATTGATTTTGAGAGGGAAGGTTGGGCTTGGCTAGCAGTGGGTTGGTCTAATGGGGGCCTTGACCCTGCTGCCATACCTTCATTGGTTTGGGACACCACCATCATTGTAGAGAACAATGGGGTGTCAACTCCTTCAGAGTCCCCAGCAGATCTTCTCATATTTGAGAAAACCTTGCCTTTGGGGGGTTTAGGTACATATACCCCAACAGGTTGAGGTATATCCGTCAATTGATTAGTAATAACTTCTTGAACAAACCTGGGATACATAAAGAAGCTCTTTTTGTTGCCCATGTTTGAGGCAAGATCATTGAAAATCATTTCAGAAAAATTGTACTTTCTGGCAGTGGCCAAGCACACCAAAGCATAAGCAATAGTGCTGCTGAACTCACTCCATCCAGTAGTCTTTTTGGATATACAATGCATAAGAGTATGGACAAAGAAACGCCATTGGGGTGAGAATTTTGCTTTAGAAAATTTGAAAACACCCAATGGGCCTCCATACCCCATTCTTGTGAGAGTTGTAAACAGATCATCATTTGGGATAGAAGTTATACCAGAGGCATCGTCTAGACGTAGACTGATGCGAATAACCTCTTCAGTAACTGTTAGTGATTGATCACAGATTCTTGTCTTGATCATTTGCACACCATTTTCCACAACAATGGTTGCATTAGCCCAGAACTGCCTTTGATGCTCAATGTAGATTGTAGGTGATACAATAAGAGCATGAGCAATGTGGCTTGTCTTGAGGAAATCCACAATCTGATGAAATCCTGAAGCTTGCTTTGGCTTTTGTAGCATCGCAATCTCGTTGTGCTCGTCGATGAAAGTCATGGATGCCATTGATCTTAGTGGAAAGCTTTCCTGAAAACTTCGAACTTGAGAGAGAAAAGGTTTTGAGCGCAAGAGAACAGTATGCAAAGAGTCGTTATGAACTTTTAGGCGGGCAAAAAGTATTTATAGTATTCGGAATATTAGCAGTATTAACCTAGAGCAGTATTAACTACTAGCAGTATTAACTGAAAGCAGTGTTAACCACTAGCAGTATTAACTGAAAGCAGTATTAACCACTAGCAGTATTAACTGAAAGCAGTATTAACCACTAGCAGTATTAACTGAAAGCAGTATTAACCACTAGCAGTATTAACTGAAAGCAGTATTAACCACTAGCAGTATTAACTATACTTACTCCTTTTAAACTTGCTAAACACTGAGTACTGCTATGCATATCCTGAAAAAGAAGATTAGTAACACCAAGAAAAAATATACAGGTATAAAACCACTTTTTGAGAAGAAGATTATTCAGAGTTTATCATTCCCACACTTGTTACCAAGAAAGTGAATCTACCCACATCAAAAGCTTTAGTGAATAGATCAGCAAACTGATTATCAGTGTGAACTTTGACAACTTGAATAAGTTTCTTTTCATTACAATCTCTTATAAAGTGATACCTGATTTCAATGTGCTTTGTCTTTGAGTGCTTGACTGGATTATTTACAATGCTAATAGCACTGCTGTTGTCAATAAAGATTTGAGTGTGTAGAAAGGTTACCCCATAATCCAACATTTGATTCTGAATCCATAAGACTTGAGAACAGCAACTTGCAGCTGCTATGTACTCTGCCTCTGTTGTAGATGTGGATACTGTGGTTTGTTTCTTGCACTGCCATGAGACTAGTCTAGCACCCAAAAACTGACATCCTCCAGAAGTAGATTTTCTGTCCAAGTTTGTCCCACCTAGATCACTGTCTGAGTATGCTATTAGGTCAAAAGGTGAGTTATGAGGATACCAAAGTCCCAATCTGGGTTGCCCTTTGAGATATCTGAATATCCTCTTAACAGCTTGAAAGTGAGATTGCTTTGGCCTAACTTGAAATCTTGCACATACACAGACTGGAAACATTATATCTGGCCTTGATGCTGTGAGATACATGAGAGAGCCAATCATGGATCTATAATGATGCACATCCATATCCTCCCCCTCAAGATCTGCTGTGATCTGCTTGTGTGTTTCCATAGGTGTGCTGGCAGGTTTTGATTCTGAGAAACCAAACTTGGTTAGAATATCCTGCACATACTTGGATTGACATATAAAAATGCCATCTGACTTCTGTTGAACTTGGAGTCCAAGGAAGATAGTAAGTTCCCCCATGGAACTCATTTTGAACCTTTGATACATTAAATCCTCAAACTCCTTGCACATGTTGTTTCTTGTAGATCCAAAGATAATGTCATCAACATAGATTTGGACCACCAAGATATCCTTCTTCTTTCTTTTGATAAATAAAGTCTTATCAATGACTCCTCTTTCAAAGTCATTTTCCAAGAGATAGGATGACAGAGTGTCATACCATGCTCTTGGGGCTTGATGTAGTCCATAAAGTGCTTTCTTTAATTTGTATACTCTGTCTGGATAGCTTGGGTTTTCAAACCCTGGTGGTTGACAGACATATACTTCTTCTTCAATTGATCCATAGAGAAAAGCACTTTTTACATCCATTTGATAGACTTTGAAGTTCATGTAAGAAGCATAGGCTAGGAATAGTCTGATTGCTTCTATCCTAGCCACAGGTGCAAAAACTTCTTCATAATCTATACCCTCTTCTTGAGTATAGCCTTGAGCCACCAGCCTTGCTTTGTTCCTTATGACAATACCTCTTTCATCTCTCTTGTTTCTGAAGATCCATTTTGTGCCAATTGCTCTGTGACCTTTAGGAAGGTCTACTAGATCCCACACATCTTGTAGCTTGAACTGTAACAGTTCCTCTTGCATTGCTTCTATCCAGCTGGATTCTTTCATAGCATCATGTGCCTTTTTAGGCTCAAGCTGTGATAGAAAACAAGAAAGCACTGTATGCTGTTGATCTTGCATTTCCTGAAGTCTGCTTTGATGTCTAGTCATCATAGGAGAAGAGATATATCCTATTATCAACTGTGGAGGATGATTCTTTTGAACTCTGGTGTTGTAACTAGGTTCTTCATTTAATCCAGCCTCAAGATTAGATTCATGCAACTCAACTGAAGTGTTTTCAGATGCCACTTCATTGTTTTCTTGAGTCTCCGCATCTCTAGAGTCTTCTTCACTCTGACTTGGTTCAGTAAATGATTCCTTTTCACAGTCTTCAACTGAATTTACTGTGGGTATGGGAAAAATCACAGATTTAGATATACTTTCTTGAACTTGTGTGATCTCTGATTCTCCACTACCTGTTCCTGTATACTCATTACTGAAACCAAAAGAGTTAGTTAGTGAATCAATGTCAAATAGCCACTGAGGTCCAGACCCAACAGGATTTGGTGTGTTCTCATTGCTTTTGACATTGTCACTTTCTTCAATTATTCTAGAAGAAGAGTTAAATACTCTGTAGGCCTTACTCTGAGATGAATATCCAACAAGAAATCCATCATCTGCTTTGCTATCAAACTTACCTAAGTGAGATTTGGTATTTAGAATTGTACAAGGACACCCAAAAGGTTTAAAGAAACCAATAAAAGGTTTTCTTTTATTTAAAAGCTCATATGGGGTCTTGTTCTTTTGCTTGACCATTAGAACTCTGTTTTGGACATAACAAGCAGTATTAACTGCTTCAGCCCAGAAGGTAATTGGCAATTTTGAATCAGCCAACAGAGATCTAGCAGCCTCTATTAGTGTCCTATTTCTCCTTTCAGCAACACCATTATGTTGAGGAGTCCTAGGAGCACTATATTGTCTCTCAATGCCTTTTTCTTCACAAAAGGTGTTTAGATCATGATTTTTAAACTCAGTTCCATTATCTGATCTAATGACTTTTACTCTTTGATTAGTTTGGTTTTCAATTCTTAGAATAAAGGATTTGATAAGACCACTTGTTTCATCCTTAGTCCTTAGAAAATATACCCAAGTAAATCTGGAGTAATCATCAACAATAACCAAGCAGTAAGATTTCTTGCCTATACTCATAACATTTGTAGGACCAAACAGATCCATATGCAATAACTGGAGACAAGTAGAAACAGAATTTAACTCTTTGGTCTTATGAGAAGTTTTGTGTTGTTTGCCTTTAAGACAAGCAACACAATGATCATCACATGAAAAGACTTTTGAAGGTAAACCTCTTACAAGGTTATTTTTAACAAGATTGTTCATAGTCTTGAAATTCAAGTGACACATCCTTCTGTGCCAAAGGGAGGATTCATCTACAGAAGCTTTTGAAACAAGACAATTTAGAGATGAATCACTATCAACATTGTCCAAATCAAGACAGTAAACATTGTCCTGTCTTGGAGTTCTAAGTAGTATCATGCTTTCATCAACTACCTTGAACCCTGGAGCAAGAATCATACACTCAGTATTAGTAAATAATATACTATGTTGTTTGTCACAAACCTGTGATACACTTAACAGGTTGTACTTTAATTGATCAACATAGTAGACATCCTCAAATGTCATCTTACCTTTGGTGACATAACCTTTTCCACTTATCTTACCACCAGTAAGATTGTCTCCAAATGCAACATGTCCTCCATTAATATGCTTGAAATCCTGAAGGCATGACATGTTGCCAGTCATGTGCCTAGAGCAACCACTATCAACATGCCATATGCTCTTTCCCTTGAGCTGTTGGTTGCCCTGCACATTAAATAAATCAATTAGTATGATTGGGGACCCAAGCAAAAGTGGTCTTGGGTCTCCCTTTCTCATCAAAGTATTTACATTCCTTTTTAATGAGGTTTTTAAACTCAGAGCACTCTTTATTAGAGTACTTTGTCAATATGATTGGCTTAGCAGAACCAACACTAGAAGCAGTACTAACCTTAGAAGTACTAACAGAGTTAGCAGTACTAACAGATTTAGCAGTACTAACCTTGTTAGCAGCATTAACATTGTTAGCAGTAGTATTACTTCTAGCAGCACTATCATTGTCAGCAACACTATTTGTGGTAGCAGTACTAACAGTTTTAGTGCTTTTAGGAATCCACATATTGACACTTTCTTTAACAGACTTTTTCTTCATGTGGCTTTTAGTTTTAACAGTTTTCTTAGCCACATGGTTCTTTTCAATTTTCTTATAACCAAAGGGTTTTTGCATGGATCTTTGGAAATTCATCCTTTGTTTCATAGGATTGAAATAACAGAATTTTGCAAGATGATTCAATTTGCCACATATAAAACAAGGTTTTGGTCTATTGATTTTACCCAGATCAACCCCTTGTTTTTGTGCCCACTGATTATTCCAGTTTCTTTGATTTCCCCTCTTTTTGTCCTGTTTTTGGGGATCATTCTTCTTACATGCACACTGTTGGCAAGGACCTGGATTCACAACTGTGGTCTGTTTGTAATGGACCTTACCAGACTTTCCCTCTGTCTTCTCTATGTCCTTGGATTTGATCCAAGCCCTTCCATAATCATCATTGGTGATAATGTTATTCTCTAGAGGAATCTTATCACTCACCTTGTTCTCCTTACTCTTGCCAACCTCTTTCTCAGTCTTATCCTCAACAACTACCTCATCTAAGGGATCTATTTCAGTGGCTCCCTCAGGCAAGTCCTTCCTATCTTTGGTGTCTAACAGGTCTGAAGTAGGAGGAATGTAATTGTTGTTATATGGTGGAGGTGTTGCATTGTACCCAATTCCTCTTCTCAGCTTATCATGAATCTGATTTTGTAGTAAAGAGTCCATTGCTTTAGAAGCATTGGAAAACTTTTCTACATCAAGCTTAACCTTGGTTAGCTCCTCTTTCAGTTTTTCACTCTCCTCTTTAGATTTGGTCAGTTTAAGTTCTAAATCCTTTTTCTCCCACTGCCAGTAATTGGTGTCATATGAGTGTTGTAGTTCATTGGCTTGAAAACCTTTGATCTGATCTTCAAATCTCTCTACAATCCTTACATAGTCTTTTATATCTTTTTCTAATCTCTTAAGGTCATCACTCATCTTCTGATTGTGATCCCTGTACCTTTTAACAGTGTCTATGCAAGTTTTAGAACAGAGATTAGAACTTACCTCAGATGGGAGATCAGATACTTTAGCCATAAGAGCTTGATTCTGAATAGTTTCTTCTGCTTGATCACTCCAATCAAACCCCATTCCTTGTTGAGAAACAAGGGCTTGAGCAGAGTTTCTGTTGTTATTGAAGCTTCCAGATTGAGCTTGTTGATGGTTGTTGTTGTGAGGCATTCTACTTCTGCATTCTCTAGCAAAATGTCCCTTCAGATGGCATTTGTAGCATTCTACCTTTGATTTATCAAACCCTGCTCCATCTTCTCTTCTTTGGGAGAAGTTGTTTCTTCCAGTCCTCTTTATAAACTTCTTAACCCTCATGGAGAGCATGGCCATCTGCCATTTAATATCCATCTCTTCCAGATCATCGGGATGGAGTTGTTCTAAGTCATCATTAATCAAAGAGGAATTTCCATGATTAGAAAGAAAAGCTTCAAACACAGAATCAGTGCCTTTATCTTGATTTGTTCCATTAGCAGCATTAACTGATTCAGGGTTAGCAGTAGAATCAATTGATGCTGATAGGAGTGCAGCATTATGAATATATCCAGAAGGCTTCTTCTTTGCCTCCACCTCAGCTTCAAATACTCTAAGATCATTGTACAGATCATCAAGTTCTTTTTCTTCCAACTGATCATTCTGTCTGAATGACACAGTGTACATGGTCCATTCATCTCCAAGGGATCTTAAGAACTTTCTGTTCACATCATCTTGATCAATCTGTACTCCCATAGTAGCTAGTTCACCAATTAGTTTATTAAACCTGTCAAAAGTTTGAGTCATGGACTCATTCTTAGTTGAGATGAAGTTTTCATACTGTTGCTTTAAAATTGCCTTTTGATTTCTCTTGGTACTTTTGGTACCTGAGAATCTCTTCTCTAGAGCATTCCAGAGCATCTGTGCATCAGTGCAATTGCAGAATTGGTGTTGATACTCATTTGGAATGGCCAAGAGCAGTGTGCTCAAGGCTTTCATCTCTGTCTGCCTTGTCTTCCTGTCTGCATCTGTCTTTGGAGGGGTTCTTTTGCCATCTTCACCAATCTTTCCTTCATCAGATGGGCCATTCTCAATGATGTCCCACATAGAGTAATCTGTGAGGAGAATATATTGCTTGATTCTGATCTTCCACATGTCAAATTCATTGGATCTAAGCATTGGAACTTTTGAAACCAAAGTACTGCTTGATTCTGTAAGATTTTCCATGATGAATAACTGTTTCTGAGAGAGTTTAGCTCTGATACCACTTGTCAGGATCGAATTCTCAACAAGAATTAATTCTCATAAACAATATCAAAGAAGTTTGCGGAATAACACTTTGATATTTAATCAAACAGAAAATAAAAACAGAATATAATCAACAAACTGTAAACTTGTATTTAATGCTTTTAAGTTACAAGATTACTCACTCAACCTCAATATTGATGAACAGGCTCACCAATACGAATTCTACTTCTCTAGAATTAGGATCTATGCCTTGAGGTTGATTATCTCTCTAAAAGAATGAAAACTGAAAGTTAAATTATTATTCTAGCCTATACAATATATACTGAATACAAAGATAATTACAATAAATAAAATATCTTCAGTATATCTTCCATGTATATCTCTAAGCTTCCATGTATATCCTTTCATACGAATCTTCATCATATAAGCAGTATTAATCTTCAGCAGCATTAACTTCCTTCTAGCAGCATTAACTACTAAGCAGTACTAACCACTAGCAGTACTAACTAGCTAAGCAGTACTAACTTTGTTCAAGCAGCACTAACTATGACTAGCAGTATTAATTAATACTAGCAGTAGTAACACTCAGCAGTATTAACCTTTAAATCTTCTAGCAGTAGTAATTTTGAACCAGCAGCATTAACCATACTTGATGAATTCTTCAGTTCCCAACACGAGCACAACGAGATTGCAATGCTACAAAAGCCAAAGCAAGCTGCAGGATTTCATCAGATTGTGGATTTCCTCAAGTCAAGCCACATTGCTCATGCTCTTATTATATCCCCTACAATCTATATTGAGCATCAAAGGCAGTTCTGGGCTAATGCAACTATTGTTGTTGAGAATGGTGTGCAGATGATCAAGACAAGAATCTGTGATCAATCACTAACGGTTACTGAAGAGGTTATTCGCATCAGTCTACGTCTAGACGATGTCTCTGGTATAACCTCTATCCCAAACGATGAACTGTTTTCAAATCTTACAAGAATGGGGTATGGAGGCCCATTGGGAGTTTTCAAATTCTCTAAAGCAAAATTTTCACCCCAATGGCGTTTCTTTGTCCATACTCTTATGCATTGTATCTCCAAAAAGACTACTGGATGGAGTGAGTTCAGCAGCACTATTGCTTATGCTTTGGTGTGCTTGGCCACTGCCAGAAAGTATAATTTTTCTAAAATGATTTTCAGTGATCTTGTCTCAAACATGGGAAACAAAAAGAGCTTCTTTATGTATCCCAGGTTTGTTCAAGAAGTTATTACTCATGAATTGACGAATATACCTCAACATGTTGGGATATATGTACCTAAACCCCCCAAAGGCAAGGTTTTCTCAAATATGAGAAGATCTGCTGGGGACTCTGAAGGAGTTGACACCCCATTGTTCTCTACAATGCTGGTGGTGTCCCAAATCAATGAAGGTATGGCAGCAGGGTCAAGGCCCCCATTAGACCAACCCACTGCTAGCCAAGCCCAACCTTCCCTCTCAAAATCAATTCCCCAGTTCCTTCTTGAAAAACCAACCTCTCCAATCACCCAAACTTACAAGAGGAAACAGGTAAAGAAGGCTCCTTCCCTTCTTGTACCATTACCCACTAAGCCTATAAGCCCTCTAAGGGAGAATTCTCCCCTAGAGAATATCCAAAGGGAAACCACAAGGGTGTCTCCCAACCCAAAGGAGGTGCTCTCTAAGGAGGAGGTAGAGCATATGGGTGATGAGGCTGCCACTACTCCTGCTAGTACAGAGGAGAAAAGTGGTAACATCAATAAGACCTCCCCCATGGCAACTTTGAATGAGCAATCATTTGAAGGTCCCTGGTGCCAAGAAACCACAGGGGTGGATAGTGCTTCTGCAAGGCAGAAGACTTCCACTAATAAAAGATCCAATGATCCTTCAAAGGAGGGTAACACTTCTGGAGAGGGTGAGGACAGATATACGTACTATGAATTGATGGAAACAATGGGGAACATCAATCAAGATGTTCTCAAACAAGGCAAAGAAATTGAAGAAATGAAGCTAGTCATTCTGTCACAACAAGTACAGATTGCTAAGCTGAAGAGGATGGTGGTTAGTCTGGTACAAAGGAAGAAGAGAAAGCAATTCCAACTAAGGAGAAGGAAGTCTGAAAATGATGCTCCCAAAAAGGGGGAGATCAACATGGAAGAAGTCACAAGAAAGGGGAGATTGATAGAGAAAAACTTGATGTTGAGGGGGAGCAGGAAGCAGAAACACAAACAGAATCAGTGCCAAAAGATTCAAAAGAAGCAGCAGAAACAGTTACTACTGCTGACATTAATAAAGCAGCAGAAACTGTGAAAGAAATTTTAACAGATCTTGAGATTGCAGAAACCTTACTAAAAGCCAAGAATGATACTCCCAAGGTCACTTCAAAGACCAAAGGGGTAATCATAAAAGAACAAGGTGAAGTGATCAAGAAAGATAACAGTAAAAAGGCAATGAGCAAAGATAAAGGAAAAGCAAAGATGGTAGAATCTGATCAACCAATCAAAAAGCAAAGGTTGGTTGAATCAGATGAAGCCCTAGCTAAAAAGATGCAGGAGGATTTTGAAAAAGAAGAAAGAGTTCAGATGGAAAAGGACAGGGAAATGGCAAAAGCCCTAGCTGCTGAACTGAATGAAGCTTATCAACAGAGTATGGCAACTGAAATTGCACAGAAGAAAGCTGCAAGTATGAAGAAATCAGTGGTGAAAACAGTTGCAAAGAAGAGAAAACCCTCAAAGACATTCCTAGGTACCCAAGAGAGAAACAAGATGATTATATTTCTTAAAGGTGCTGTAGGAGTCAAAAAGGAGATGTTCTCCAAAATGTATTTTGAGAAGATCAAAGAGCTCTATGATTCAGAGATGTTAAAGCTTCAGGGAAATGAAACTGCTAGGGTGGAGATGGAGAAGAGGATAAAAGAAAGTAATGACTTTGATTGTCAAAAGCCATTTCCAGATGAGCAAGAAACACCTCCTAAGAAAGAGTCCACTCTGGGAGAAAGTCTAAGAACTTTAAAGAGAACAAAAATGATGGCAAGGAGAAAGCCAATCAAGAAGCCTAAAGTATCTGAAGAAGAGGCTAAGAAGGTTGCTGAAGAAGAAGGGGCACCTGAGTCATCTAAACAGACAGAGCCAGCTAACACTGATGATGTAAATTTGTATATGGTAGTGATGGACAAAGTGCCTGAACCAATTTCAGCAGAACCTGTAGGAGTTAAGCCTCCTGAGGTCATTCTCTGGGATACATTGACAGTGGATGGAAAGGAATACATAAGACTGAAAAGAAAGGATGAAAAGTATGAAGTGTTCAACACATGGGTAAAAATTGTCAGAACATGCTCTAGATCAGATCTTGAAGAAATGTTTGAGATAGGAATGAAGTTGTATGCAGATATTCTAAAGGCTCCAGGAATTTCAATTACAAAACTGGTAATGGAGTATCTGTGTATGATGTTCAAACCTGAAGAAGTAAAGCATATGATCAAGGATGTATTCAAGTCGGTCAACAGTTGGACTCTATATGAAATTAGTGGAGTATATACAGTGACTTTGGATTTAAATCACACTGAATACTTCCTAGTGGATAAAGTGTATAATCATAGCAGATTAAAGCTACATGCCATGCTGAAGAAAAAGTTAAGGTGTGTTCCAGATTCAGAAATGGCTAAATACTTGATTCAAAGAACCATCAATCAGAGTTTGGGATTGGATGAAAACACTGGAATTTAGGCCATGATAGAGTTTTGGGAGCATCTTGAAGATTAATTCTGAAGAACTTGACTTCTCTTCCTAAAAGTCAAGTTAGGGGGAGATTGTTGGGAACTGAAGAATTCATTAAGTATGGTTAATGCTGCTGGTTCAAAGTTACTACTGCTAGAAGACTTAAAGGTTAATACTGCTGAGTGTTACTACTGCTAGTACTATTAATACTGCTAGTCATAGTTAGTGCTGCTTGAACAAAGTTAGTACTGCTTAGCTAGTTAGTGCTGCTTAGTAGTTAATGCTGCTAGAAGAAGTTAATGCTGCTGATCATGGTTAGTGCTGCTAAAGAGATTCGGATGGAAAGAATGACAGCTGGATAATCTGAAGATTATGGAAGCTTAGAGATATACATGGAAGATATACTGAAGATATTTTATTTATTGTAATTATCTTTGTATTCAGTATATATATTGTATAGTTTAGAATAATAAAAAAAAAAAAAAACTTTTTGTTTTCATTCTTTTAGAGAGAAAATCAACCTCAAGGCATAGATCCTAATTCTAGAGAAGTAGAATTCGTATTGGTGAGCCTGTTCATCAATATTGAGGTTGAGTGAGTAATCTTGTAACTTCAAAGCATTCAATACAAGTTTACAGTTTGTTAATTATATTCTGTTTTGGTTTTCTGTTTCATTAAATATCAAAGTGTTATTCCGCAAACTTCTTTGATATTGTTTCTGAGAATTAATTCTTGTTGAGAATTCGATCCTGACACATTTCAACCCTTGCAATATCATCTCCTTGAAGCTTTGTCATCTCAGCATCATACATTTTCTTGAGTTTATCAAAAGACATTTTTGAAAACATTTCTACCTTGACACCTACTGCACCTTTGAGGAAAGTAATCATTTTCTTTCTCTCTTGAGCACCCAGGTATGTCTTTGATGGTTGTCTTTTCCTTGCAGCCATTTTGATCTTGGTAGGCTTCTTAACAAATGTGGCTTTCTGCTTGGCCTGCTCAGTTGCTAAGCTCTGTTGATAGACTTTGTTTAACTCTGCAGCCATTGCTTTAGCTATTTCTCTATCCTTTGCCACTTGCACAGTTTCTGCTTCTTCAAGTTCAGCCTGTATTTTCCTAGCCAGAGCCTCATCTGCTTCAATCAACTTCTGCTTTTTCTTTGGTTGACCAGATTCAACTAGCTTTGCCTTACCCTTTTCTTTGCTTATCACCTTCTCTTCTACATTTGTTTTCTTGATCAATTCCCCTTGTTCTTTGATGACTACTCCTTTGGTCTTTGAGGTGGCCTTGGGAGTATCATGCTTGGCTTTAAGCAAGGTTTCTGCAATCTCCAGCTCTGTTAGAACTTCTTTCACTATTTCTGCTGCTTTGCTTATTTCAGCAGTACTAACCATTTCTGCTGTTTTACTTGAACTAGCAGCATTAATGGTTTCTGTTGCTTTGCTTATTAATGGTTTTCTGTTGCTTGCTCTGTTCTTTCCATTTACATCAAGAGCCGCAAACTCAATCTTTGCAAGATTCGAAATATTGTAACTTGATTAGAACTCTCGTGATAACCAAGATTAACACTAGATTAGTAATAGATTAAGAGATTTAGAGAGAAAGAAAGGAAGAAACTTCGAGAGAATGAATACTTATGCAAGTATATTGAAATGTATTTTTACATTTACATAAGGGGGTTATTTATACTACACAATCTCCTATTCATCTACATACTTTATATGAGTAATTATTGAACAACTTGATTGTGGATTGGACATTAGAGTTGAAATTTGCATCCACAAGTTAAGCCTCATACTTCACAATATATATATATATATATATATATAATATTTGCAATAATTGTTCATTTATTTTAATTTTTTATGGTATTAAATAATTTAGAGTCCTAGAAGTGTTCTCGCATTTTCGTAAAACATGGGTGTTCTCATTTGAATCATTGTATATATATATATATATAGGGTCAGGTTCACGTGAGACCAAGCTGTTTCCGTGAGACCGTGTGAGACCAAGCCTTAAAACACGAAACTTCACACTGAAACACTGTGAAGGTAAAAAACATTCGAACCTTCATAATGTAATCACACTATGAAGGTAAAAAAACCTAAACCAAGTTAAAAAAAATCAAACCTTCACAAATAAAAGACTGTGAAGGTATATCCGAACCTTCACAGTGAAGACGCTGTGAAGGTAAAAAAAAAACGAACATTCACAGCGAAAAACACCGTGAACGTAACATTTACAGTGTTTTCCCTATGAAAAGTTCGATATTTTTTACATTCACAGTTTTTTGGTGTGAAGTTTCATACTTTAATGCTTGGTCTCACCGGTCTCACGGAAACTGTTTGGTCTCACGCGAACTTAAGTCTGTATATATATATATATATATATATATATATATATATATATATATATATATATAGGACGATAATCAAATGAGAACCAAAAATATGTTACAAACCCGTGAGAACCGATATAAAAATATTTTTTTACATGATTTTTTTTATCAAAAGCTATGATTTAGGATATTGTTTCATGCAATGTTATTTGTTCACCTTGTGAAAAGATTACACGTGAATAATAAAAATTGATTCACGTAGTGAAATGAAAAATACACGTAAAAAATATTCATGTGGTGAAACAAATACATGTAAAATTATCATATTATGAAACAAATATATGTGAAGCAATATATTAAATCTAAGCATTTGGTGAAAATATATTATGTGAAAAAAATATTTTTATCGGTTCTGACATGTTTGTAACATATTTGTAACATATTTGTGGTTCTCATTTGATTTAGCCCTTATATATATATATATATATATATAGAGAGAGAGAGAGAGAGAGAGGGAGGATCAAATGAGAATGATACCTATTTAAAAGAACACGAGAACGGAAAATCACATACAAAATCATAAGTGATTTTACATGTGATTCCCGCGACCTTAAGTCGCGGCAAAAGTCCCCCGCGTACGGTGATTTTGCATGACTTCCCCGCTAATGTAAAATCACTTATGATTTTGTATGTGATTTGTCGTTCTCGTGTTCTTTTAAATATGTATCGTTCTCGTTTGAACCCGACTCTCTCTCTCTCTCTCTCTCTCTCTATATATATATATATATATATATATATATATAGGGGTTAAATCATGTGAGAACTAGAAAAAGGTTGAGAACTATGAAAATCGATGTAACCCCTAATTTGGTTTTGATCCTATGGTTTTCTTGAAAGTTGTTTCACCACATTAAAATGGCATAATCGTCATTTTGGTAACAAAAATTCACCAAATGAAACACATATTCACCATGCTATTTCACCTGATGAAATAAAACACAATTTTCATAAACATGCTATTAACATCATGAAATCCAACATAATTTCACATATATGTTATTTCACCACATGAAATCAAACACAATTTTCATCTATAATCTATTTCAGCCTATGAAATCAAACACAATTTCCGTCTATATGTTATTTCACCTCGTATTTTCATCTATATGTTATTTCACTTCATGAATTCAAAATAAATTTTGGGAAACAAAAAACCCCAAATCTGTGAACAAATGTTTAACCTCCTGATTTAACCTCGCGATCTCCACCACCATATCAACTTCGTCGTCTTCACCCCCCCCCCCTTGAATTTGTTTATTCCTCCCTATATTATTCAATAAATGTGTCTGTTGTCTCAAAAATCACTCATTTGCAAACTCCCATCGCTTGGGATCCACTTTTCTCAAACCCTAAAATTGATTCAATTCGAAATTCGAATCCAAAACTAAATCAAGCAACAATACTTGAAACACACTCAAAAGAAAAACAAAACACGGATTATAAGAAGTTAAAGGGATATGCTTACGTAAGTGTTTAATTGACGAACAAAACTGTAGAAATTATTGTGTTTAAAGGAAGCAGGTAATGTAGTCTTTTTGCAAATCTCTCTCTCCTTTGTCTTTTTACAAGACTTTGACTTTTTACAATTGTCTTGACTTTGACTTTTACAATTGACTCACAATAAATCTTGAATACAATTTTATGTCCTAACAAAATTACTAGTACACCACTTATTAATTAAATATGTAAAATTTAGTATCAATAATTGATTGGCTGAGACTGGATGTCACAGTTATCACAAACTACTGAGTTATCATTTGATTAGGCCCTTATATATAATATATATATATAAATATAAATAAATATATATAAGAGATCGGTAGAGAACCCAGAAAAAGAAAGAACCGAAGAACTCATCCAAACCGTTGGATTGAGATGATCCAATGGATGTGATTAAAAAATGTTTATAACCACTTTATTTAAAAAATTAAAAATATTTCCTCTTAAAGTTTAAATTGAAAAACAACGAAATCGAAAAAAAAAAGAAACAAGAGAAATTAGGCCAAAAATGATTACTTTATTATCTTTAATTCGACATTCATTTTGATATATTTTTCATCTATTTTTTCATGTTTCTCCGGTTCTTTTTTTACAAGGTTCCTTCTGGATCTTTTCCATATATATATAGGGAGGTTAAAACATGAATAATAACAAAGTAAGAGAATAAGATAATAGTCAAATCACGTGCAAAATCACAAGTGATTTTACACTAACATTCAACACAAGGGTGTGCGGTGATGTGGCCCGTGACCTTAAGTCACGGCTAAAGTCACGTGAATCATATGTGATTTTACATGTGACATTAGTGCAAAATCACATGTGATTCAACCGTTTTCGTATTCACTTATTTTGTTACTATTCTCGTATGAACCTAACTCTCTATGTATATGTTGGTTCTGGAATGTAATGACTTACACATAATGTTTTTGTAGAAGAGGGGGTTGAATATAAACACAACAAATTTTTACTTTTTATTCTGTTTGTCTTATTAATACATAAAGACTTGCAAATTTATTGCGGAAGCTAGGAAGGTAAGACGTGATCCTAAACAATTTGACCGGTCACAAATTTGCTAACACTGAAAGAGTGAAGAAAGAAAGTACTCTTTCAAATCTAAAGTACTAAGATAGTTATCCAGATGGTGACGTCGATTTTGCCAAATAAACTATCACTTAGAACTTTTTTCAAACTGGGTGAGTAGCAACAAATGATAAGGGTGACTTTTTATAGCCACCATTGCATTAAATCCTACTATCCAACTTTAACACGTGTATTTATCCGATTTGTTGATCGATGCATGTTTGTACTTGTAACACCTTAAAGTTTAGAGTAAAATTTAAAATTTGAAAATTCGGCAATATGACGTTTGTAATTGGAGTAAACCACCCAAATGGGTAAATGTATTAAAGCGTTTACAAAACCTGTGAATGAATATGAAAATCAACAACAAACTAATATAAATAAATTCTATCTAGATTACATGGTTGTCAACCCATATTCTCAAAATAATAAATTCATTTAAACGCCAAGACTCCAAATATCAATCATCTCAAAAATGCCTCAAGCGCCCACGCTCATCACTCAAACCTTCAGCAACCCACCGCTAAGGGAACCTGTTATATACGTCATTTGAGAAAAAGTGTTAGGATTAAAGCCTAGTGATAACATACAGTTTATATAACGATTTGGGAATTAATTTAATTGCAACAATAAGTAATCATTTCCAAATAGTGAGTTTACCATCGAAACAATAACCACATAGTGACCTTACGGTCCAAAATACATCTTGCGATGACGGGAGAGACCCGATTTTCCAAGGATTGTGGAGGAACACAAAAGTAGGCCACATTCCAAGTTATTGAGCTCACAATACTAAGATCAAGGCCACGAGCTCGCCGGCTCGTACTCAGATGTGGGGGAGGGCACCCAATGATCCTAATCATGCTTATTCGCTATAATTTACATTTACGACCCACGGCTAGTATCCGATCCCACATAACGTACTAAGTTGCCACCATACGGCCCAATATCTCAACTAGCTACAAGCGGGGTTTAACCCCAAAAATTAAGCCGACTCTATACCTATGGATCTACTATTAATAGTCTAAAGCTTATCACCATTTCATCGGTGACTCAAACCATAATCACACATGTGATATATATTATGTCTTCTATAAAATATTTGCTTATCTTTACCCAAATAAGTGTATCATTGGACAAGGTCTTGCCAACAAACATTATTAAAACCAAAATCGAACCATACCATCCATTTTCCCCAAAATACCATTATTAAGCATCTCTCATCATGTGATAAATCAAAATATAGCTATGATGCATTTATTCTCATAATTAACCACAATTTTTTCAAGATAAAACACATTTCCATAGTTCAAAATGTATAATACTTCATCATCTCACGAAATGGTGTGAAACCCTAAAAATCTCCAAAATGTCAAGTTAGGTCAAAATCATTTTAAAACATAAATAATCAAACAAGGAGATGGTTAAGGGTCTAAAATCTTAGTTTTGACATGTATAAAGTTTTAAAGTTGAGAATGTACTCACAATGTGGGTTTTGTCAAAACCCTAGAAAACCCTAGGTGAAGAAGATGGAGATCTTGAGATGGAAGGATGCTTGAGATCTTCTCACTTAAAGTTTAAATAACCCTAGTAAGAACAATAAAGATCCACATTAGAGGTAGCTATAGGGGAAGTTAATGAAGAGGGAGGAATGGAGGATGGAAACCTACCAAAAACTGGGAGAAAAACGTATTGTATGCAGCCCCAAAATCAGAAAAATGAATTAGAAATCGGAGTTGCTCCATTTATACCCCAGTCCCCCGCTCGCGACCTTGACACGACGATAGTGAAATTGTCACTATCGTGGGGCATTGTCTCCCAAATGGTACAGCGGCTCCTTTCTATGGTGCGAGAGTGACATGGCGATAGTGTTGTTGTCACAATCGTGGGGCACACCCGCTCAACTTGTACTGTAGACCCCCCTTCTTCGGCGATAATGACTCCAGCGACAATGCCCTTGGCAAGGTCTCCGGGCACTGTCACTTGGCTCCTTTGGCACATCAAAAATGCGATATTTTCCTCGATTAAAGGTTCTCGTTAGTTGAACGATCCGATAGGAACATAATGAGACAATTTCCAACATAAGAGGGATAGAAAGAGTTTGAGGGGATTTTCATTGAATTGAAATTTCAAGGTGTTACAGTACTCTTCATTTCAGCCTCTAAAAATGATGTAGACACTTGTTAACCCATACCATCCTTTTGTATGAAAAGGGAACAATAAAGAAAGTATGACACTAGTAAACTCCAATTTTGGTCCTCGAGGTTTAGTAAAAAGTTTAAAAGTGAGATATGAACTTTAATAAGTCTATAAGTCATCCTTGTGATATGGTCCCTGGTTATAACTCTGTAAAACATTATCTGTTAAGTGAAGGTTATTTTTGTTTTTTTTAACCCTTTTACTAATTTTCGCTTAAGCTTTAGTGTGTATATACACACATATTTCGTGCATAACAGGTGTTCGCCCCAAATCTTTATGCCGGTGAAACTCCACACCCACCACCGCCTTCATCCTCCCTCTTTTGTGTTCCCTCTAGCCTTCAACCGTACTTGGTCAGTGACCTTGTTAATTGGTTGGAGAAACTCTCCCTTTGTTAATCGGTGTCCTAAGTTGGTCGATTAGATTGCATAATCGATTGAATGGGTTGGAGAAACTCAGACACCATCATCTTCCTCTGTTTGGGGTTTTGTACCATGATTTAATTTTAGGATTTTGTTATGCTTATTCTTCTCCAGAGTTTGAAACCTTTAGGGCTGGGTTTGATTTGTTTCAAGGACTCAAGTGAAAAGATGGGTATGTGCATAGATTGTCTTATGACTTTGCTAATAAGAAAAGGAAGCAGTCTCATGTTAGCAAATAAGGAAAGAAGGGAGAAAGGTATCCACATTTATGCAATTGATTATAGTGGCACTCTTGCAAAAGTGCATTGGTTCAGGGTGATATTAGATGAAGCACAAACAATAAAAAGAATAACAATGCCCAGGTATCTAATTGTGTTGTGGCCTTTGGGCAAAAAAGTGGTGGTGCTTATCTGGAACACTCTCTTAAGATATTTCAGATTTATGAAATGTGAACCATATGCAAAGTACAAATCTTTTTGCAATCAAATAAAGATCCCATATACAAAACTCAATGCAAGGTAATATGAAACTTCAAGTGTGCTAATGCTTCACCGAACAAAAGGTCTAGGTTTATTAGAGTCTGAACAGAGGGATAAAATTTGAACTCTTCTCTGGCTCTCTCTCCTTTCCCTCTTCGATTTTGTTTATGGGTTCCTTCGATTTCAGAGCACATGGATAAAACCCCTCATTTGTTTATGGTTTTGAGGAATATGGAGGGGTGGGATGGGGTGTTTCTGGTTCCGTGTATCGCCGATTATGGAAGGGGAGGGGTGACAGAAAGACGATCAGGGAGCACACTCACTTCGAGGAAGGTCTACATCTTCAGACCTTCCACTTGGGTGGTAGTTTCCTGGTTTTAGGTTTGGTTGGGGATGGTGAGGTCCCTGTGTGTGGTAATGTATATTCTATAGGTATATTTTTAAATAATATAAGTTAAGAAATATATAATATATACTTATTATATAATATAATTTTTAAAAGTTTCAGAAGAAAATAAAAGAAATAGGTAAAAGGACCAAAATGTCCCTCATTCTAACTGAAAAAATAAACGAAGTTAGTTACCAAGGACCGCTTTCAGATTGAAATGAAAACCTCAAGGATGGTTTATAGACTTATCATAGTTCAAGTCCCACTTTCAAACGTTTCATTAAACCTCAAGGACCAAAATTAGAGTTTACTCTAAAATTGCGTTTTGGAACTTACTTTGGCTGACATGTTGGGTATGTTTCCATACTAAGATGAGAGTTGGTGAGCCAAACCTTGTTGGACAAGTTTTCACTCTAAAATTCTACTTGTTAGTAGTAGTATTTGTCAGACTACTATTTGACTTTATCTTGTATTGATCTTCTTTCGACTTTATAACATACCAATCCACTTTGGTGACGATCTTGACCTTACTTCAACTAGTCTTCGATTTTGTTGAAGGTTTTTCAATTCATTCTTGGATCAATACAGATAGTTATAGAACTTTTACATAGTAAAATCCTATTTTCTCTATTTTGAAATATAAGTTGTAGATTATATTCCAGGTATAGACATAATTATAAAGTAAGAAAATCAGCTGTTAAGAATTACTTAGAATAATTTGTGGGTTTTTGAGAATGAAGACTAAGGTGCCGTTTGTTTTTTAAGAGGCCTGAAATCTTATTTTAGTTATGATTAATAAGAGGTGGTGTGTAAAAAAGTCTGAACGATTCAAACTTAAGAGTCATTAAGAGTTTTTTTTTTAAAAACAAACTACCCTTAAATGATGAGTTTAATTAACTCAAAGATTTAAGAAAAGTGGGAAAAAGTTTGTGGCGGATTCTCGATGGAAATATCTGCCAGAAAATGACAAATTCGTAGGAAATTATGTTTTCTGACACCGATTACCGGTGGCCGGCAAATCCAAGATTTGATTCCAACAAACTATCCAAGTAATAAAATCTGATCGTGAACAAGATTTGAATCCTTGAACCAATAA
This sequence comes from Arctium minus, assembly GCA_954870635.1. Classification (NCBI taxonomy): domain Eukaryota; kingdom Viridiplantae; phylum Streptophyta; class Magnoliopsida; order Asterales; family Asteraceae; genus Arctium; species Arctium minus. Next base: position 41,128,796 of record OX941082.1, read on the forward strand.
ATTTTTTTTGATGTGCAAGGTTCAGATGGTAATACACTTTGTGTCAAGTCCGATAAATGTTGTATATCAGATATGAATATTACGAGGCAAGTATAAATAATTTTATTCTAAGTGTTGAATCAGATGCTATTTGTATTATTTATATGCCTGATGGTTGAGACCATCTCTATATATATATATATATATATATATATATATATATATATATAATTACAATCATAAATATATAAAACACCCGAGACTTGACAGTTTAAGTTAACAAAGTTAGGGTAATGGACTTAATCCATAACAAAAGTGAAACCATGATGATCATAGTTGTGATTATTTCGTTTGGAGGACCCAATCCATAATTTTCATATAACCACAAAGACCAAAATTTTAATTTATTCTTTAATACATTACTGGTCGTAATCTAATAAATACATACATATATCCATTACACACATGCATACTACATATATACGTCCTACTCTACATACATCCACTATAGATATATCACATACATGCCTCGTAAATGGCGTGTAGCTCAGTTGGTTAAGGGGCGAGGAGATGTTTGCTCCAATAGGCCGTTGGTCTCGGGTTCGATCCCAGGCCCCCTCGCAATCGCCTTGCCGCTGAGTGAGTCCGGTATGCCCCTCACATTGGGAATTGGCAGTCTGTGTGGGCCGGTTTACGTGTCCGGGAAATACACGTTTGCTCCAACATACATGTATATATACACCGGTGAGCCTTTTTCTGATTGCTTGTTTCCGTTGTCAATTCGTGACTGATGGCTGTTACAGCACATGTGTCCGTCCGTAAAAGCATGTTGTTTATTGTTTTTTTCACATAAAAGTTTCTCAAAACTTGATTGAAAACATTTGAAGACAACATTATTTGGATTTTAAAAAGACCTAAAAATTTAATATTTTTGGGTTGTAAGATTAGATTATATTACCAACGACCATTGACACAACAATACCCGGTAACCGTATCTTCCTATGTTCCAGGAGGTTGTATGTAAGTTTAATTTGTTGTATATAAATATTGTATATAATTAAAAAAAGCTTAGATTAAATTGAGAAAGTTCTAATTATGCTTAATAATTAATGAAGGCAACGAAAGAATTACGAAACAAAAACCAGAAGATTGTATGATTGCATTAATTCATCATCTACACGAATGACGTCCCATGAACTTCAATCAGCATTGCAACATTTTCAATTTTGAATTATACATTTGCATAGACGATCGAACAAACCTAATGCGGATGCGTTTATTGGATAGAAGCTAATTACGCAAAACTTATTTTCATCGTGAATGGTCAGTGATACTTGTTGATGTCGTTGGTTGCTCACCTTGCCATGTCCAAATTATGTCTTTTAAAGAAGGCTTCAGTTCTTGATCAAAAAAATTCTCATATTCAATGGTGTCACCAGCCACCTTCTTCATCTCCACCATGTGAAACGATGGAGTCACCTCGAATATTTCTGCATTTATGGCCAACTGCCCCTTTCTCCCCTCTTTGCACCCTTGCATCCTCACTGTCCCATCTAGAGTTTTCACAAGCTGAAACTGCTCCGTTGAAGCTAATTCTTCCAGTTTCGACATGATTGTTGATGCTGATTCTTTGGTCGTGAAACGGGCCTCTCGTTTCTTACTTGGAACATTGTTCTCAAATAAACCAGAAAGATCAAACCCTGGAGAAAGTGATATGATATCAAATGCGTTCATGCTAGTAGGCTTCAAAGTACTCAAATTAGAAGAATTTTTAGCAGTTGCTCTCTCTTCGAGTGCTTTAAGATCAGTACTACTACCCTTAGGACTATCTGTATATTTGAACACATTTTCATCATCAAGAATACTTCGTGGCACATAGTAGGTCTCAATCTTCTTGAATCCCTTTTGAAACCAAGGATTTTCCATGATTTTAGCTAATGTCATCCTTGTTTCTGGATTGGGATCAAGAATTTTCGAAAGCAATTTCTTGACCTCGGGAGGGAACCAACATGGGCATTTGAAGTCCGCTTTACTTATTTTTCTATACATTCTCATCAAATTTGGATCACTGAATGGAAGATAACCTGCAAGCAAAACAAACAAAATCACCCCACATGACCAAATATCCGCCTTTTCGCCATCATAACCTTTATGGTGAATAACCTCAGGCGCAACATAAGCGGGTGTTCCACATGTTGTGTGCAAAAGACCATCTTGCCTTTTAGAATCAGCCAAAGCACTTAAACCAAAATCCGTAACTTTAAGGTTTCCTGATTCGTCAAGGAGGAGGTTCTCTGGCTTGAGATCCCGATGGTAGACACCACGGCTATGGCAAAAATCGACGGCTGCGACCAATTGTTGGAAATATTTTCTAGCGGCATTTTCTTTCAACCTCCCTTTCGCAACCTTATCAAAAAGCTCGCCGCCTTTAACATACTCCATGGCAAAATAAATCTTAGTCTTGCTAGCCATAACCTCATAAAGTTGAACCACATTCGGATGCTTAACCAGCCTCATCACAGAGATTTCTCGTTTGATTTGGTCAATCAAACCATTCTGCGTCACCTTCTCTTTGTTAATCACCTTCACGGCAACACTTTTATTTGTTTTAAGGTTTCGGGCATGATAGACCTTTGCAAATGTGCCCTGGCCGAGCAATTTTCCTAGCTCGTATCGTTGCATCAAAACTCTCCCCTGGTTTTCCATATCTAGAACTTAATTTCGTCCCTTTCAGATTTGTCAAAATCCAAAACCATAGAAACAAAGCAGATATATCAAGATTTACAAGAAATTCATGGGTAGATAGATAGATCATCAACCATGAACGGAAGGGGATCAAGGGGTTACAAGCAATTAGGACCTTACCTACATTGGAAGAGGTGCTAAGGAAAATATTTCCCCTTGAGAGAGAAGCACAAGGAAAGAAGTTAATGCAATCTAAGGAAAATATAAAACACAAAACATCATCTCTAATTAATCAATATTCAAGAGCAATTCTGTGGCTAAAGTAGAAACGGTTGGTTGAGATTGGGGCCATTAAAAGTGATTATGGAATTAGGGTTACTATTTATAGTAAATATTATTTTTCTAGTTGTTTTTTGGAAGGTGAGTGATTATGGAGAACCAAACAACTCTTAATTTTAAAAACATTAGTGGAGTGTGGAGAAACGAGGAATACGTGGTTGTGAAAAAGAAACTTTCTAATAATTTTTCAAACATATATGAATTTCGTTAATTTGATTAAAATATCTATTTATCTTCTTAACTATTTCAATCAAATGTTGATCTTAAATCATGTTGATCTATTATATTTTTTTATATGAATCCGATTTTTTCGAACTACCATCAATTATTTCATATTCTTCATTCAAATTTCCTACTATTGTTTTTGTATGTATTTATATGTATGAAAATTGTGTGAAAAAATTAATAATGTTATTTAATTAAACTAGGCATATACCCGCGCGCGATGTGGCGCGAAAAATCGTGAAATCGAAGGAACAATTGACAAAGGTATGTATCCGCTCGCGAAACATATCGAAATCAAAATGACAACAACGTTTCATTTTAAGTTTGTATTTCTTCGTCCTTATCGATATTTTAGTCTATGATTCACATATAAGTGCACCAAACGAAGAACGAGATGAAAACTAATGTATTTAGTCTATGATTCATAAACTAAAGTATCGATAAGAACGAAGAATACAAACTTAAAATGAAAACGTTGTTGTCATTTTGATTTCGAGATGTTTTGCGAGCGGATACATACATTTGCCAATTGTTCCTTCGATTGCACGATTTTTCACGTCGCATCGTGTGCAGGTATATGTCTATATAATAGTATAGATAAAAATTCTAAAACGGTTATTGTACAGTCTTTTGTACAATAACATTTACCACCCTTACAATGTTACATTTACCATCTTACACTTACTTATTTAATTTACTTTATATCCCTTGTTTTTTCATTTTTCATTTTACACCATTATCATATTAACACAAATAATCGTATATGAATAAAAATGCAATGAAAAAAAAATAAGTTCATTTTTCTACAAATTATACCATAATAATCGTCTCGTCAATACCTTCAAAACGAGCCCAATATTGAATGTTTTTTTTAATTTAACCGTACTATTAAATATCATGAATATCTACGAATTAATTTGTTTTCTATCCATACGTTTTATTTTTTTTTCCACCATTATCACATTAAAAATACATAATCGTAAAATACCTTTCATTCTTATTATAAATTATATCATTATAATTTTTTTCGTCAATAATTGTAATATAAACTAATTATTGAATATCTTTATGGGTTTAGGGTTTAGTGTTTCATTAGTTGTGATTTTTAGGTCATGTTTATTATTGATGACATGTCTATAAGGAAGTAGCATTAATTGTTCGTTATTTACTCACATTCCGCTGCATCGTGCGGGTATATGCCTAGTATATATATAATGTTACATATTTATGCTACCAATAAAAATATTCAATAATTAGTTTATATTAAAATTATTGACCAAAAAATTATAATATTATAATATTAGAATACTAATGAAACATACTTTTAATATATTTTAGTTGATCTACAATTATGTATTTTTAATACATTAACGGTGAAAAAAATAAAACGTATGGATAGAAAACAAACTAATTCACAGATATTCATAGTTTTTAATAGTACGGTTAAATTAAAAAATATTCAATATTTGGCTCGTTTTGAAGGTATTGACGAGACGATTATAATGGTATAATTTGTAAAAAAAGAAACGTATTTTTTCATTGCATTTTTTTCTATATACGATTATTTATGTTAACATGATAAGAGTGTAAAATGAAAAATGAAAAAACAAGGGATATAAAGTAAATTAAATAATTAATTATAAGGGTCGTAAATGTAACATTTAATTTTAATGGATTTCCAATTCCGTCTCACATTACATCTTATTTTATTTTTAATTCATAGTTACAATTTTTGTCCCTGAACTTTTTTGATAAATTTATTTTATACCTTTTAGTTTTACATTTTACATTTTCATTATATTAACACATATAAGCATATATTAACTAAAATACGTTAAAAATAACTTTTAATTTTAACAAGTTACACCATTATAATCGTCTCGTCGATACCTTCGAAATGAGCCCAATATTGAATATTTTTTGATTTAATTATATTATTATATGTCATATATTATACCTTGTTTAATCGATTTTAAAAAAAAAAAGAAAATGCATTACATCGAACGTAAGTTTTAACATCAAGATAATAAACAAAATAAATATATTGCGTATTTTTTTATTCCAACAGATTCCAACTTTGATAATTTATTTAAATCAACATATTCACGAGTACGAGTACGCTCTATATATTATTTATTCACATCTAATCTACGTTTGTATGGGATAATCCACGACATTGCATCTAGAAGTGCATGACGTGTCCAATGGTGTATGAGTGTAGGCATTGGGTAATCTCCTTTTAATACCCAGTTAGTTCACCCATTAACTCCGTACGGATAGTGTCTCATGCATCTTCATGACCACCGAAACAAGTAGATATGACTTGAAATTCACAATTTCCATCGCCTAATAAACTCGGGATTTGATCAAGATATGGAGTTGGGGGGTGTCGTTGGAAGTAGGAGCTATGCCTCGCTGATTTTTTTTTTTTGGAAAGGGTATCCTAGGCCTATGACCCAGACTAATCCCTGGCAATTAGGGCCTATGGCCCAGTTGCTAAAGCATGCAGCCCTGAGATTATCCTCAGTGGCCACAAGTGTTGCTAGTGGGGCTCGAACCCGGGTTGAGCGCTATGAACTCCCCAAGCCTTTACCACCACGCCACAGCCCTTGTGGTTCTCGCTGATTCTTTATTACCAAAATCTTTGGAGTTGATAAATGTTGGCGCGTTAGAATAACTGCGTCTACGAGGGTCTTCAATAATATTTTTATTTATTTCAAATCAATAACTTTACTTTATTTCAAATAATATATTATATATATGTCGAATGATTCTGTTTTCATTGATCGACATGTGATATCCCAAAATAATCGAAATTTGTGATATCCACAATTAATCACATGTGATATCCACAATTAATCACATGTGATATCCACAAAATACAACGTAATTATATATGTTAATGTGATATGTTAAAACGTATTTTTTAACATATTTTTAACATATAATAAAATAATTAAATCAAAAAATATTCAATATTGGACTCATTTCGAAGGTATCCAAGAGACGACTATAATGGTGTAACTTGTTAAAATTAATTATTATTTTTTTTAACGTATTTTAGTTAATATATGCTTATATGTGTTAATATAATGAAAATGTAAAATGTAAAACTAAAAGGTATAAAGTAAATCTATCAAAAGAGTTAAGGGACCAAAACTGTAACTATATATATCAAGAACTACTTTCAAGAACTACTTTCAACAACCGCTTTTTCAAAAACCGTTTAAGCCCTTTAATATAATAGTATAGATTATTTAAGAATATTTTTTATTTGTGTTATTTATAACTATTATATGACATATAAAATTATCAAACAACTTTTAGGGAAACTTGTCCAGTCCTGTCCTATCCAGTCCTAGTCGTACCAAACACAAGACAACCATTTGTCTTCTCCAGTCCAGTCCAGTCTTGTCCTAGCCTCTTGTCCTGTCCAGTTATGTCCTGTCCAGTCCCGTCCAATCTTGTCTGCGTACCAAACGCTACCTTATAGTCGGTTTTAAAACAAATATTCGTTAAATTGGATAAATGTAACCATTGTTTGCATAAATGACAAATGATTTATATTATGTTTTTAATTTATGACAAAACTTTCAAAATACCCATTTATGTTATTACTAGATAACTCCAGGGGTGGAACCTATGAAGGCCTCAACGGCCGGAGTCCTGTAACTGGTTTTCGTAAGTAGAACTTTTTTGGAGTATGAAATGTGTACACACTAAATTTTGAGTGGAACACTATACTCCCAGATATTAAGAAAATACAAAGGATGTCAACCACAAAATAAATTTTTTTATCGAAATCTGTTGGAAGATGATGATGATTGAAAGAGACGATGAATATGCTGAAGACTTGAGACTTCGATATATTGATTGAGAGAATAAACGTACAATATGAAAAATAATAATGAGAAAGTTAACCTAGACTAGAAGATACAAGAGATTTATATACAGAGACTATATGGGCCCATGGGCATGGGCCTTATACACATATATATACACTAACATCCCCCCTCAAACTCAATCGGGAGAAGAATGAGCCAGATGGAGTTTGGAAACTAGATCACGAAACCGTCCTGGTAGATGAGCTTTAGTGAAAATGTCGGCCGGTTGATCAATAGTTGAAATAGGAAGAAAGTTGGATAGTCTGACGAGTCACGTGTTGACGAACAAAGTGACAGTAAATTTCAATATGCTTCGTTCGCTCGTGAAAGACATCATTGTGAGCGATCTGAATCGCACTGTTGTTGTCGCATCACAATGGAGTTGGAGAATGTTGAGGAGCCCCCATGTCAGAGAGTAGCCAGCGTAACCACACAAGTTCTTGAGCAGTGTCAGCTAGTGCTCGATACTCAACTTCAGTACTGGATCGAGCTGTGAGAGATTGTTTCTTGCTTCTCCAAGATATGAGTGAGTCTTCAAGAAAGAAACAGTAGCCGGTAGTGGAGCGACGATCAATCATGTCACTGTCCCAATCAGCATCAGAAAATCCTCGCAAAGTCAATGATGACGTGGATGTAAAATGAAGACCGTGAAACATGGTCCCTTTTAAATATCGAAGGATGCGCAGGACAGCAACATAGTGATCAGAACAGGGTGCAGACATGAACTGACTGACGATATGAACAGCATAGGCAATGTCAGGGCGAGTCATTGTCAGGTAAACAAGTGACCTCACTAACTGTCGATACAAAGTAGGATCACACAGAGGAGGTCCAGCATTCGGAGCTAAATGAAGGTTGTGCTCAAGAGGAGTGGATGCAGTTTTGTTGTCAGTAATCCCAGCTTTTGACAAAAGATCGGAGGTGTATTTGGCTTGACAAAGATAAATGCCCGATGGATCTAAGAGCACTTCAAGACCAAGAAAATAGTGTAAAGAGACAAGGTCCTTCATCTCAAAACAGGAGCTGAGAGATGTCTTGAGATGAGTTATGCCTGTAGAGTCACTGCCAGTAATAATCATAATCATCCACATACAAAAGAAGTAAGATTGTGCCAGCCTCAGTGGTCCAAGTAAACAGTCCGGAATCGTAGTGGCTGGGTGAGAAACCCAGAGAGGTGAATGTGGAACTGAACTTCTCAAACCAAGCTCGCGGAGCTTGCTTGAGTCCATAAAGAGCCTTCCGAAGACGACAAACATGACCTTGTGGAAGTCGAACGCTTGGAGGAGGTGTCATGTAGACTTCCTCAGATAAGTCACCGTTCAAGAAGGCATTCTTAACATCCATCTGAAAGAGAGGCCATTGTTTGGTAGTTGCGATGGCTAAGAGACTGCGAACAGAAGTGACTCGAGCAACAGGTGCAAATGTCTCCTCATAATCAATGTCGTACTCTTGATTGAAGCCCTTGGCTACAAGGCGATCTTTGTACCGATCAATAGAGCCATCAAATTTTGTCTTGATTTTGATAACCCATTTGTAACCAATAGGTGACTTGCCCGGTGGAAGAGGGACAGATTCCCATGTCTGAGCTTTGTCAAGAACCTGAAGTTCCTCAGCCATAGCTTTTTGCCAATCAGGACTAGATGAGGCTTCCTTGTAGAAAGTAGGTTCGTGATTGGACAACAGAGTAGCATAAACATTATAATCATGAAAATGAGAGGGAACTTGTATTATTAGATATGATCGTCTAACATTCTGAGATTGAGATGGTCCAGGAGCCAAAGACTCAGCAGGCAGCTCAGATGTTGGTTGTGAGGATGGAGCAGATGATTGATGTTGATCAGGAAAACTAGGAGAGGTAGGTTGTGTAATCTCAGGAGACTCTGAAGGAGAGGCGAATTCAGAAGGTGTTTGAACAATAGGCGGAGATGAAGTGATGTTAGATTGGAGTGAGTCCAATGAGACGGAAGCATCATTAAAGAACGGAGCGGTGAAGGTAGGGGACTCACGAAACTTGGATATAGAAGAAAAAGGAACATGTTCCCAGAAGGTAACGTGACGAGATATACGAAGACGCTGGGAGATAGGATCCCAGCAGCGATAACCCTTGTGCTCAATACCATATCCAAGGAAGCAGCAAAGTCTGGAGCGAGGTTCAAGTTTGGTATGTTCATGAGGTTGTAACTGAACAAAACAAGCACTACCCCAAACTTTTAGAAGTTCATAGGCAGGGGTGATCTCATGAAGATCCTCATAAGGAGACTTATTATTAAGGATGGGAGTAGGATGACGATTGATAGTATAAACTGCAGTGAAAGCAGCTTCACCCCAAAAACGTTCTGGACAATTTGCAGAGATGAGAAGAGTGTGAACCGTATCAACAATATGACGGTGTTTGCGTTCGGTACGACCATTTTGAGGAGATGTGTCGGGACAGGAGTACTGAGAGAGAGTCCCCTGAGATTGAAGAAAGGAGAGAAGAGAGGACTCTTTGTATTCCATAGCATTGTCATCCCTAAAAATCTTTATAGATTTTGAGAATTTGGTGTGAATCATCCGAGCAAACATAATATAAATTTTAGGTAGCTCCGAACGATGTTTCATGAGATATATCCATGTGAAACATGTATGATCATTAATAAAAATAACATAATATCGAGCACCCCCCATGGATAGATGTGGTGTTGGTCCCCATACATCAGAATGAATAAGATCAAAAGGAGAAGTAGAATTAAACTCATTTGTTTCAAAAGATAAAGCATGATGTTTGCCAAGTTTGCATGATAAACAAGAAATATTGTCAGTTGACATAAAATTTCCTAACACCCCTAAATTAGCTAACGATTTTATTCTGGCTAGAGATAAGTGACCTAGCCGTGCATGCCACAAGTCAAAGGAAGAAGTGTTGGAAACTGAAGCAACAAGACTTGAAGAGGGTAATGGAAGACGAAGGTAGACTACTTCAATCATCCGTCCAACTTTACGGCCGAGTCCAAGGATCTGCTTGGTCTTTGGATCCTGTACAACACAACCAAAAGAATGAAATAAAATGATCAGATTAGATTCTAGAATTTGCGCAATCGAAACTAAGCTCAAAGATAGTTTCGGAACATTTAGAACATCCGGTAATTGTATATGAGGAGTGGAGACATTTCCACTAAAAGATACCGGTAGGCAAGTGTTGTCAGCAGTTCGTACTGACGTAAAATGCTGGGGTGGTTTCTTAGAAACAAAACCATCAGTGCAGGGAGTCATATAATTGCAACATCCAGAGTCAAAAAGCCATAAGTTACCTGATGCAGTTGAGTGTTGACAATTCATACCCATAGCACCAGAATCAGGAGAGGAGACTGGAGAAACCTCGTTATCAGCGAGAGTAGACCCAGCAACAGCATGAGTCCGGTTATGAGGGCCAGTGTGCTTTGAGTTCTTAGGGCAGTCAGACTCATAATGGCGCGGATGAGTGATGCCACACCGACGGCACTTGCGAATAGGACAATGAAGGAGAAGATGAGCAGTAGAATGGCAAAAGGCACACTCAGATGTGTTCGTCTTTCCCACAGATTTGGAATGGTTGTTGTTGGTCCATTTACCTTTGGACTTGGGATGAGACGTGTAGAGAACGCCATCAGTAGTGGGCATCGGTGAGCGCATGTGAAGACGGGTTTCTTCACTTAACAATTCGGATATGGATTCTTCAAGTGTAGGTAGTGGCTGCCTATGAAGAAGAGAAGCACGAACATTCTCAAATTTATCAGTAAGACCCATCAGAATGGTGATCAAATGTAGCTGGTTGAAGTAGGCTGTGAATTGTTGAGCTGTTTCATCAAAAATTTGTGGTGCTCCAAGACTTATATGATCTCTGAGAGACTGCATTTCAGAGATATAAGAATTTACGGATTGATCAGGAAGCTGACGTTTGTTCTGAAAGGTGGTCCACAGTTGATACTGATGAGATAGGCTCGATGACACGTACCGCTTGGCGAGAAAATCCCAGAGACTTTTGGCGGTGACATAGCCAAGAAACTGTTGGTTGATCTCAGGAGTAGTGGAGGCATTAATGAAACCCAGAATACGATCATTATTGATGTCACACTCATTCATGCGTTTTGCAAAATCAACAGCATTCTCAATTGCTGCCTGAACTGGAAGTTTGAATGCACCAGTAACATAGGTGTAAAGCCCATGGGATTTTAGCAGAATTGTCATATGGTGATGCCACAGGATGTAGTTGCTACCATTGAAAACAACCGAGATGGGATTTGAGTGACTGAGATTGGAAGCCATGGATGAGACTAGAAACAGTTCACTGAGAGTGACCGGTATCGACCGGTAGGATGTTGCAACCGATATGGACCGGTAGGATGTTGCAACCGGTATGGACCGGTAGGATGTTGCGACCGGTATGGATCGGTGGTATTGACCGGTAGGATGTTACGACCAATATGGACCGGTGGTATCGACCGGTAGGGAGTTTTGCGACCGGAGTTCTTCCGGGGTGTGGACGAAAGTGTTGTGCAACCGGTGTCTCTGACCGGTGTTTCGACCGGGACCGGACTGCAAAGATGAGAGACAGAGAGGGCGGCGACGGCAATGAGAGACAGAGAGGACGTACCCGGGAGTGCGGCGACGGCGATGAGAGACAGAGAGGGCGGCGACGGCTAGGGTTTATCGGTTGTCAGCAGCGACGGCGAGAAAAGGATGGTGACGATGAGAGTGAGGAAGAAAGCAAACCTACAGCTCTGATACCATGTTAGAAGATGATGATGATTGAAAGAGACGATGAATATGCTGAAGGCTTGAGACTTCGATATATTGATTGAGAGAATAAACGTACAATATGAAAAACAATAATGAGAAATTTAACCTAGACTAGAAGATACAAGAGATTTATATACAGATACTATATGGTCCCATGGGCCTGGGCCTTATACACATATATATACACTAACAAAATCAATAAAAAAACTTAAAAAATCCTTCGAAATGGTGGAATTCCACTAAAAAGACATATTATAATTTTGCGGACCTTTAATCCACCTTAGAGGTGCAGATTTTTGACACTAAGGTAAGTAGGTAGTATATAAAAATATTGTTCAAACACTAGGTTATATATTATCTTAAGCAAATCTCGATAACTTAGTGAAAAATCTTTATTGGTACACACTTAATAATTTAAAAAATACAGACGTCAAATTTTTAGAATATTTTAAATGAGTTTCAACTAATTGAATTTCATGGTTGTATCGATATGTGGTTATTAAATCAAAGTTATGTCTTGAGCAAGTAACATTGAAAGGGATACGAAGATCATCAAGAACCAAAAGAGACAAGTGTAATGTTTATGGTGAAACATCAATTCCAAGGTTATATCTATAAAGAAACATGAGGTTGTGTTAATCTATATACATCTATATAAAGCAGAATCATTTGGAGCTGACGTGGAATTCCCTACGTACAGTGTTCCTATCTTCCTCCTTTTTTTTGGATGTACGCCTTTCTTTTGTTTTTACAAATTAAAATTTACATTTAACTCCAAAACCCTTCCTTTTCTCTTCGTACGTTATTTCTTCATCTTGGCACTACAAGAAAAATGACCTTCAGAGAAGGTTTTCTTTTGTATTTAAAAGTTTAAAAAACTTCTCTAAAGGTTTTAGAAAGCATTTCACTTCCGTCAATAATCTTCCCTATATAACGGTACCTAAAGGTTTTAGAGAGGGTTTTTGGAGGGTACATTTATGTTGGGCTTTAGAGAAATTTTTTTGGGCTTTAGATACGCATTCAAAGCTTATCTAATCTAAAGGTTCGCCGATTTTTATAGAAAAGCTTCTCTAATAGTATGTTTTTAGTGACATTTTTTGAGCATCAATGACGGTTTTTAAACATCACTAAAAGGTACCTTTAGAGAAGGTTTTTGGAAAAGCTTCTCTAAAGGTATTGTTATTTTTAGATACACTTAATCAAAACATTCTCTAAAATTATTTGTTTTAGTTACAATTTCTTCTAAAGCTTCTCTAAAGGACATCATTTATTGTTGGATCAATAATTGTATTCAAGATTAAATTGTAAATGGGGTCTAGTTTGTAAATAATGTTTAATACCTTAGGGGGTATTTTAGCTAATAGTTAATAATGATTAGGTCATGTTGACCTACGTATAAATAGTTTTAGTTTCTAGAATTAGGTGAACAACAATAGAGTGAATCGCATAAGGTGTAATCAAGGTAGCCGTATAGTTCAAGTTTACACACACAAGAGGTATTCTATACATCAAGAACACACACACACATATTTATTTGATTAATCAAGAGATCATTGATATATTGTTTGATTTATTCATCTCTTGTTCTTTATTGTGTTGTGTGATTATTTATCAACTATTAATTTGGGCTTAACAAGTGGTATCAAAGCTAAAGAATCAAGGATTTTGAATTAAACAGTGTTTTCGAAGACTACAACTGTGTAAAAATCGATTTCAAAGGTTTGTGTGTTTTTGAAGTTAAAAATCATTGGAATAGGTGCATATACTGATATAGAACATTATTAGATTGCCCTATTGCACTTAAAAACACAAATCGTTTGTCTTTTTGATGATTTCTTGAAGTTTTTGTTCTTAAATAAGCCGAGTATTATTCCATCAATTTTCAAGCACAAAGGTTGTTTTTAGTCATTGATTTTGGTTGGGGTTCGTTCGTAGTGTGTTTGTGGTTGATTTGCATGAATTTTACACTGTGCTTTAACCTTTGGATGAGTTTCTGGACTGTAAATCGAGTGCAGGGACGTGCTGAGTGAAGAACTCGCTAGTTCTTCAAGAACACGCCAGATATACGTTTTGCGCCAACATGATCAGAAAGTGTTTAGCGCAAAGTAGAATTTTGCGCCATCTACTCTTAGCGCAAAGTTTCTTTTGCGCGAAATATAGTTTTTGCCATCCACTCTTCATGCAAAGTTGTCTTTTGCGCCACACACGACACCGGTCCACACCGGTCTACACCGGTCGGACAGACTCCGGTCGGGGACACCGGTCGAGCAACACACCGATCGAAGCAAGACACCGGTCGCGACACTTACTTTCTTTGTGCCATCAGTCCTTCGCGCAAACCTATCTTTCCGCCACCTTCTCTTCGCGCAAAGTCCTACTTCGCGCGACCCACTTCTTGCGCAAAACTCCAAAACTCGCAAGCTTCAGTTTGCGCGAATCTCAAAACGCACAAGTTTTAGTTAGCGCGAATCTCAAAAGCGCAAATCTTCTTTTTGCGCCAGCTTCACTTAGCGCAAAGTGTATTTTGTGCCAGCCTCTATCTTGCGAATTTTTTTGTGTTTTATACTGTTTGCGAATTCTGCATTTGATTATTTTTGGAAATTTATTTTTCTGAAAATTTTTAAGTGTAGTTTTTATCTGATTCTTGATTCTAAGATCTTATAAGTTGATTTAAGTTGTACAGATATCATCATGCCTTACACAGACGAGAAGGGAAATACAGTGCTGACCAAGAGAGATTGTGCTTTAATGTACATGCCAGAGATTCCAGCATTGGAAGCTGAGAATAAAGATCTGAAGATTTAGAACTCATCTCTTCTTAAACAAATTAATAAGTTGAAAGATGATAAATGTTTAAAGAAAGACTTTGTTTGCTCAGAATGTATCTCTAACTCAGATTAATTTTGCAGGAATAATTGAGTCTAAAGAAAAAGAGATCTTAAATCTTCAAGCAAAGCTGAAGAAGTCTGAAAGTTTTAATTCTAGCTCAAGCTGGTCAAAGAAGGAATCAATGCAAAGAGAGCCAGATGAACTTAGAAGAAGAGCAAATATCTCAAGTGAGACATATGAAGGGCTGAGAAAGTCAAATTCTCGAATTTTTGCTGAAAGAGACTCTTTGAAAGATAAAGTTTTCAGACTTGAGGTTGAGATTAATATGCTAAAAGAAAAGGCAACCCAAGACAGAAACAACACAAAAGCTCAAGATGAGATGATGAAGATGGAGAAAGAAAGAAAAGAATTTGGTAAGAAATTCTCTGATTTCTCACGAAAAGCCTTTGAAGAGAAGAAATCATTAGAATTAAATGTGTTAAGCTTTCTCAACAAGTTTCAGACTTTGAGAAAGTTATCATTCTGGAGAGAGACAAGGTTGAGAATGAGAAGAAGAAAGCTGAGCAGAAGGATGTAAATAAAGACTTTTCTAAAGAAAAGAAAGTTCTAGAGACTGAGATAGCTAAACTGACAAGAAAGTTATCTGAGTTGTCAACAAACATCTTGAAGGAAAAGAATGCAAAATCTGAGTTGCATAAGAAGTTTGATCTGATTGCAAAGGAAAGAAACAGTTTGTCGTCAAAGATAAAGGAACTTGAAGAGATCGTATTTAAAGTGAAGTTGACTGAGCACAAGATGCCAGACTCAATAGCTCAATCATCGAGAGATGATCTAACTGCATTCGAATGCTCATTCAATTCAGCAGCAAGTTCAATTTTTACTAATGTTTCTAATAATCCTTTGTTTGATGTAATTGATGATCATAATTCTGAACATAAAGATCAGATTCGTCCTTCTAACCTTTTCTTTGACAAAAATGTTGACGGTTCAAGTAATTTCAAAAAGAACAAGTCTCGGAAGAAAAGGTTCTGGAGAAGGGAAGATGAAGAAAAAGATAGAGAAAATTGGATCTGGAGAGTTAAAGGATCTTCTGAGGAGAAAAAGACCGATAAATCATTTGTGCATACATCAAATGCTAAAAGGAACAATGCTCCGAAAGGTAAAACTTTTGGCAAACCTGATCTGGTTTACACTATCAATCAATTGATCAGGTTAGCACAAAAGAAAATTAGTTGTTCCTACTGTGGCTCAAATGATTTTGTAAACAAAGATTATGTGAATAACTGGTATGGTTCTTATTTTATCTCTCCTACTAGAACTGCAACTAACCCATTAGGACCCTACTACCAGTGGGTACCAAAAGCTAAATCTGTGTTGCAGGCACCCAAGGTTTAAGGGGGAGAAAGAACTATGACTTCTGATTACTACAGATCAGCTTCTCTTGCCTCATTGTCAAAATAATGACTTCTAGACAATACAGTCTAGAACTCGGACTTCAATGTTAATAAGTTTGACTTCTGAATTTACTTTAATCCTAGTAATTCAGAACTCGGTTTCATGATTAAGGATTATGCACATATTAAGGGGGAGCTTATATGCTTTATATATTTTTACTGATGTGTTTTCTGATGTTTCAGGAAAAGATTAAATACTATTCTCACCGGAGAATATGTATAATGACTCTTGAATAACATAGTTCAAGACCCAATCTTCATTGGTAAAAATGAATGATACTATTCTCACCGGATAATAAGTAATAATGGCTTTTGAATACTTAAGTTCAAAACCCATACTCAAATGTTTTCTTCTGATAGGATGCTTAAATGATAACATCTTTTATAGAAGTTTTTTATTTAAGGGGGATCTAACTGTTATATCTCTTAGGGGGAGAAGATAAATATGATTTTTACTATCATTATCATATTTTTCTGATGAATTGTTGTTTTACAGATATAAAGAGGGAGAACACTTAAATGAAAATATTCATTTCAGGGGGAGTTAAGGATTCTGATTTACAGGTATATCTTTCTAATCCTTACACTCTATCACTTGTTGAAAGATGAACAACTTTCACTTGTGAAAAATGGTTTCTTAAATGTTCAAACCACTTCCTATTCTTCAAAGATTTTCATGAATTGTGAAATGTGATTTTAAATGATTTTTGGGAGCTTAATTGTCAACGAGCTTAATTGCCAACCACTTTTAGTTTAAAGGGGAGAATTGTATTGTCAAACACTTTATGTTGTTGACTTCTCCAAATTTTTATTCTTCATGTTTATTTGTATTCCTTTGTGCTTACATGTACAAAAGGTTGTTGAACAGCACATTCTGTTAGGAAAATACATGGGATTCAGTGTAAGAGCTTAACAGAACTTCCATGGATTCATGATAACCAGTGTTTCCTACCCAGGAAGTATTCCCTGAGTGATTGAGGGGAGAGGGGTCAAAAGATATGAGTATTGGTGTATAGATATGAGTATTGGTGCATGAAGAGGTAAAAATGGAAAAGAGAGATTGGTTAGAAGTGAGATTTAAAAGATTAAAAGAAAAAGGGTGAGAGAACAGAGTAAAAGAATATCAGACTCTGCACCAAATTCTTTCTGAGCCGGGCAGCCACATTATCTGTTGTTTCAGATTTCTTCGTGAACGACATTGAAAAAGGCACCTAGCCCATGCCATCTCTTGCATACAACCCCACCAGCTACTCATTCTTTTCTCAAAAAGAGAATGTTTCACATTTTCTGGGGAAGCAACACATACGCTATTGGTTCTTCATTTGGAAGATACTAATATTGAAAAAGAAGGAACGTTGCCCCACCTTCGACCTTTTCTCATGCACATTGAGTCTTTGTATAATTTATTGTTGTCTCAACAAGTTTACATACTTTGAGCCTACATTGAAAAGCAATCATCGGTGCTTAATTCTTTCATACACATGCACGAGCACACAGAAATTTGTTTTCTGTCAGAACGTTCATAGATAACCATGTGTTCTTCGATGATTGAATGGAAGTCCTGGGGAGCCAACATCAAAACCAACTCCTTATATAGTAACTTTGTGTTACTCAGTGACTGTGTGTTACTGACAGGCATTCCAAACTGAGTCATTTGTTGATTCAGGGTTACCACTTTTTACTTATTTGAATCTGCAAAGATTGAAATAATCACTCTCTCTATCTAGGGAGACTGCTCTTATTTCCACACAGGGATCTATACATGAAGACTTGGTTTAATTGATGATTTGGGGGAGAAAATTTCTACTTTATTTTGCTATATTTTGATGATGTTGATTCTCAACACTCATCAAAAAGGGGAAGAATACACAACAAAGGAGGAGAATACACAAAGAAGACTGCTGAAGAATTCAAAGATATCAAAGTGTCTGAGCTTAATTGATCGTCAGAAGGACACTTCATTTAAAGAAAGAGGAAGATGAAGACTGTGTAAAGCTACAAGCTTTGAAGCTATTAACGTCATATCAGATACAGTTTTCAAGAGAAGAGAAGACCCGAAGATAATTGGAAATTTTTTTTAATCTTGAATCCAAATGGGGAGATTGTTGGATCAATAATTGTATTCAAGATTAAATTATAAATGGGGTCTAGTTTGTAATAGTGTTTAATACCTTAGGGGGTATTTTAGCTAATAGTTAATAATGATTAGGTCATGTTGAGCTAAGTATAAATAGTTTTAGTTTCTAGAATTAGGTGAACAACAATAGAGTGAATCGCAGAAGGTGTAATCAAGGTAGCCGTATACTTCAAGTTTACACACACAAGAGGTATTCTGTACACCAAGAACACACACACATATTTATTTGATTAATCAAGAGATCATTGATATATTGTTTGATTTATTCATCTCTTGTTCTTTATTGTGTTGTGTGATTATTTATCAACTATTAATCTGGGCTTAACATTTAGTTACACTTATGAAAAGATAATTCCTTCTCTAAAGGGTATAATATATATATATAGAGAGAGAGAGAGAGAGACTCATTCATTTGCTAACCACGACATTGTTGCTAACCGTGCTAACCAATCTCAACCGTAGATTGATGAGATCAATGGTCCACAATTAATTGATTTTTTATTAATTATATTAAAATATTAAAAATAGTTGTAAAAAATACAATGCAAGTAAGCACAGGGGTATTTCAGTCAAAATACAATTCCTTTTAACTTGGGGAACATGCGCCTACCAAATTAAAAACCCAAATAATTAGGGATTTGATCCCCCAAAATCGTTTTATCCAACTCCAACACGCACGAACACCCTGAATGCGATGGACGAAGATCTGGCGGAGGAGGAGGACTCGGAGGCAGAGGGAAAGCGGTGGTTATGGCCGTCAACCGGAGAGGTGTTCTGGCAAGGGATCTACGAGAAAGAAAGGATTCAATGGCGAAAAGAGAGAGAAACGAAGAAGCAAAAAACACGAGCCAAGATTCAGAGGATCAAGAACCGGACTCCACCAAAGAGTGATCGGAAAGTACGTGAAACCACCGCCGGAGAATGAGACGATGGTGGCGGCGACAAGGCATTTCCGGTGACTCTTGATAGCTCTCCTTCAAATATGGAAATACATTAAATATTAAATATTAAATAGTATATTTAATATTTAGATAACTACCATATTTAAATAGTATTAGTTGTAGTTTTTGATTAGTTCAATTTTTTTTTGAAAAATTCACTTGTTTTTGGTGGATAAAAGATGAGATGCATAGAGAGGGTTTTTGTATGTAAATGACATCTTTTTGATGATTGATGATATTGCTGATAATGCTAATTTCACCATAGTTTTTTATGATTCAAGAAATTTGTTGTTTTCGATCTGAAGAAATCGATTTCAAGAAATTGTTCTACTCACCTAATGATTTCTTTGATAGTGCATATGTGCACACTTGCATACAGTGCATATACGCATATGTTTGCTGAAATATTATATGCATATGTGCACACTGGTATCTAATATGCATATGTGGATATTGAGTATATGCTTATGTGCACATTGAGCATATGCATATCTGCACACTGGTATCTAATATGCATATGTGCACAATGAGTATTTTGAATATGTACATGTTCTATATGTGCATATCAGCTAATCTATTCTGCATTGGTTGAGATACACACTGACATCTAGACATGTATATATGTACACTCGAAATATGGAAATACATTAAATATTAAATATTATATTAAATATTTTGATAACTACCATATTAATAACTCTTTCAAATATGGAAATACATTAAATATTAAATAATATATTTAATATTTAGATAACTACCATATTAATAACTCATTGAAATATGGAAATATATTAAATGGGCTTGAATTATGAAATGTCCATACTACCCTTTGAAGACATAAACTCTAAGATGATTCTGATTGGTTGAAAATTGGTTAGCACGGTTAGCACAAATGTCATGGTTAGCAAATGAAGGTGACCCTATATATATCATTCGTATTTTAACTATATATATATATTACAATAAAATAAATAACAATATCAATCAAGAATAACATCATAATACTAAAACAATATAATTCTATATATTTGTCATAAAAGACAATAATTTTTCAAACAAACTATAACGTTTCACCGAATCCTCACATTTGTACAAATTTATAAACAAAAAAGCATCTAAAATCATATTACAACAAACCAATATCTTCAATGTGTTAATTTTCCTCTTTTAGCTGCAACAAGTAAATAAGACATCAAAGCAGCTTCATTTAATTTCTTTAACTGATCATCAAACACATGTATATGCATTGTAATGCAACTACAATGCCTCCTAGTTGGACCTGATAAATCAAAAAAGAATGTTCTAAGCTTAGTGACCCAAAATTTGCATTAAAATGCATAAAAGAAGCACACCGTAAAAGATAATGCATAAAAGAAGCAAACCATAAATGAAAGATACATAAAACAACAATTAGACATTTAGGCATAAAGATTTAGCAAGTGCATTAGGTCATTTCAACAAAAAAAGCAACAAAATACATAAAAAAATTAAGCAGCAAAAGGAAGCAATAAAGAATGACACATCATTCATGCAACTTGAAGCATGCTCATGTAGTCATGTTGACACCCACATTATTTGATCTAGAGCAATCTAAAGGTTCATGATTTTTTAACCATGGGCACTTAAATACAACAAGAAAAATGCAGGACTTTTTGCTAACAAAAAAGTCATCTTGTCATAAATATCCCCTTAACATCCCCTATGACATAACCTCTTAATGTCCATAACCAGATCTGTAACATAATGTCATAATGTAAGTGCACATGGAACAAACAAAATTAAGTAGTATCATATGCACAACTAATCAAACAAAATCTTAATCATAAGAAAGAATCTTACTAGCAAATTCTGAGGTTCAATTCATTCAATCAGATTTGAAAGAATTTTGAAAACCAGAATAAGGGTTGAATTCATTGAATCACCTCCTAAACACAGTAAACAACGAGTAGAAACAAAAATAAACGAGTTCAAATGACAATAAAAGATTACAAATGACAATAAATGACATGAAGATGATTGTTGTGATTTTAGTCGCAAAGATTACCTTTGTGTTGATTGTGATTTTGTCAGGTAATAGATTACCTTCTATAATTTGTTCATGGCGAGAGGGTACCAGAAGCTACTACAAAAGTGACTGGTAGAAATTAGATACTAACCTCTAAGCATCTTCTAAGTGCAAAATCCAAACCCCATCCATGCACTAAATTATTCTACATGTACATGAGAAAGTAAAAACCGAAAAGAACACAAGTGCAGGATGTATATTGCACTAGCCACCAGACAACCCTTTTGAAACTGTACATAATCTACATGTGTATCATTTAGGTATTTTTACAATCCAGTCTTGATTCTTGACAGATATTTTTACCTGGATCATATACCACACACATCGCCAAGCATTCCAAGAGAACACAGGAGCCATAATCGCCATAAATCTGGATAAGTGCCACAACAACGAGTACCAAACCCAAGTTAGATTCATTGTAATAAAAGATTCTTCAAGATTAGCTCCACATGGAATGCATTATATCACTTTGAAATATGTATTTTTGATAACCATCCTATTATAGAAGTAGCTACAAGGGTCACTACATAAGCCTACATTCACACACATGAAATCTATATTTCTAAACGAGAAGCAGCTAATAAACTAGAGAAGTTAATAGGCAGACGGGTAATTGGAAGTGGTCAAACATTTGTTAAATCCCTAATACACATACCCTATATTAAGTATATGTGTGTACATACACAAATGCATACGCATATACATATGGTTTCCAACGAAAGGAAATCGTCTTCGGTTTTTCAATGCTTTAACCTTGATCTTTCAATTATCCTAAATGGAGAAAAATTCACCAAGTATTCATATCCTTTAACAAAAAAGCCAAATTGTCTTCAAATCCAGTTTCAACAAGAAGAAAGCAACACTCACCCGATCCTGCCATTTTCTCAGTTCCTCAACCATCGCTACCATGGCTATACCTAACACAGTTGGACCTGAAAAGTTTCACCCTTTTCAAGGTGCTGGGTATATTGACCAAGAAAGTGTTGAACCTAAAAGAACAAAAAAAATATGACCATCAGCTCAAGTATGCATCCGTGGAAACTTTTTCTGGTCACTTCATACTAATCATACACGTCAGTATGAAGTTCCCCTCCCAGTTCTCACATACAACGTTAATTAAATACACCTATGATTCCTCATTTTTCATGTTTATTTATCCTTGAATAAATGGTACATCTTAGCTAGC
Organism: Arctium minus; assembly: GCA_954870635.1. NCBI lineage: Eukaryota > Viridiplantae > Streptophyta > Magnoliopsida > Asterales > Asteraceae > Arctium > Arctium minus. The sequence goes on from OX941082.1 coordinate 41,151,278, forward strand.
CACTTCACGTAGTACGTAAAATAAATTGTGTTTGATGCCCAAAACCACCAGGCAACTAACAATCATTTTAAAAAAATTGGTGTGGAAAGCAATCCATTATTTGATGCATAACATCCTCTCGCACTCCCCGCCTACAACTATTTCTTAAATATCTTGAATAGGTACAGATGCAACACAACTACGATAATTTTCATAAGGGAAAAGAAACTACTAAAGGTTACAGGTAGGTCAACATCAAAAGAATTTATGATGTCTTGACTACAGAGAAGGTTCTTACCTGTGATCACAACATCTTTGAGATTCTAACCATGAATTAAACTTCCATACCGTGTCCAAGATGCTCTCTACCATAACCATAAGATGGCAAAAGAGGCATTAGAGGCCAATACTTTTAATCCTGTCAACAAAATAAAGATAGGTGAACACAAACATAATAAAAAGTCACGAAAACTTACCAAAGATGGGAATATTAAGCTTTAGATGACATAATCATGTACCAATGTATGTAGTCCCGATTATAAAATGAAATACAGTCGATGCAACTTTAAATCAGAATGTTCTGTTGTGGACTGGGTCTCTAATTCATCTACAATCTTCATAGTAGTTTCATCGTTTACACAAGTGATTGCAATAAGCTTGAAACATAAAATATGGCAACTATTTACCTGATTATAGAGATTTATTAATTCTTCCATCCATAAGAAGTCGCAAAAATCAAATTTAACATGATCATTCATGATCACTTTCATAAGAGACATACAAAATTGAAACCTGTGTTTTCTTGAAAACCGAATTCATTTGTAGGATATTAGAAAATGACAAATCAATGTTAAAGTTTAAGTGGATCATCCCAAAGACAATAAATCAATTAACTAAATGGTACATTAACAAATAATTCAGATTTGCTAACTATGTATGGAAGAAGGAAGAGAAGTATTAACAAATAATTCAGATTTAACTCGATGTGATTTATTTCTGGGTCCCAATGGTTCAACATTAAACCCTAAATACAGATGTGTCATAACAATGGAGACTAGAGTAATAACACACTCCATCACATGAAAATTGCAACTACAATTGTTTGAATGTTAGTCTACTATCTAAAATAACCTTGTATCATAATAGCACACTCGTGAGATATATGTTTGACTTTTAACTTTCAGTTCCAAATTGAGTAAAAACGAGATTCAACATCAAATAATCATAAATATATCTATAACAAGGACTTGGGTGCATACATGCAAGTTCAGCTTAAAATTTCTCAAAGCATTATAGCGTTTCAATCAGTATCGGACATTCAAATAGATATTATCGTAGAAAAATTTCCCAATCTTCGATGGTAGTTTATAGTGCTTTCGTTCTCCCAATCTAATTATACTTGAAACAGTGAAATTGGAAAAATCTGTATAAATCTCTTCACAAACATCGTCGTTCTAAATTTCTAATCAGTAAAATTGAACACTCTTGGTAGTTAATCAATATGAATTTAGGAATCAAACAAGTTCATATAGTTGAATAATGATCGACTACGAATCGATAATAACATTCAAAACACCGATAGCAATCCATACATTAATTGATCTAACTTACTTCAAATGAACATCAGCTAGGTGACTTTGGTCTTGCAAACAAACCTAATTTTTTATTGCAACAAATCAGCAGCAGATTATAATGCAACAGAGCCACTGAATCACAAATCGGTCAATCATGTAACGAAATCAAACATAATTTTAAAGTATAACCATAACTTCCTAATTGATTTCAATGAATCATCAAAACGAAGATATGAAGACAAACTCGAAGTCGCCTACCTTGTCGATGAATCCTCAAGCCATAAATCGAGAAATCGAACATAAATCGAATAGAAATTGAAGAGAAATCGTTGAACTCGTAGAAATCGTAGATCGATTGATTCCAGGGATAGATTGTTCCGATTGCTAAGAAAATGGAAGAGAAATCGTATAAGTCGTACGACTATAAACTCTAGACTCTCCTATTAGCCTCTGTCCCTTTCTGATTATATTTTTATTATATAAAAATGATTTATTGAAAATAAAAAAAAACATTTAGATACGCTTTTGAGAATTATAAAAGTGTAACTAAAACCCTTTATTTAATTTAAAAACAAAAATAAAAATAATCTATTCTTTAGGGAGATTGTTGGATCAATAATTGTATTCAAGATTAAATTATAAATGGGGTCTAATTTGTAATAGTGTTTAATACCTTAGGGGTATTTTAGCTAATAGTTAATAATGATTAGGTCATGTTGAGCTAAGTATAAATAGTTTTAGTTTCTAGAATTAGGTGAACAACAATAGAGTGAATCGCAGAAGGTGTAATCAAGGTAGCCGTATACTTCAAGTTTACACACACAAGAGGTATTCTATACAACAAGAACACACACATATTTATTTGATTAATCAAGAGATCATTGATATATTGTTTGATTTATTCATCTCTTGTTCTTTATTGTGTTGTGTAATTATTTATCAACTATTAATCTGGGCTTAACATATAGTTACACTTATGAAAAGATAATTCCTTCTCTAAAGGGTATAATATATATATATATATATATATATATATATAGAGAGAGAGAGAGAGAGAGAGAGACTCATTCATTTACTAACCACGACATTGGTGCTAACCGTGCTAATCAATCTCAACCGTAGATTGATGAGATCAATGGTCCACAATTAATTGATTTTTTATTAATTAAATTAAAATATTAAAAATTGTTGTAAAAAATACAATGCATGTATGCACAGGGGTATTTCTGTCAAAATACAATTACTTTTAATTTGGGGAACATGCGCCTACCAAATTAAAAACCCAAATAATTAGGGATTTGATCCCCCAAAATCATTTTATCCAACCCCAACACGCACGAACACCCTGAATGCGATGGACGAAGATCTGGCGGAGGAGGAGGACTCGGAGGTAGAGGGAAAGCGGTGGTTATGGCCGTCAACCGGAGAGGTGTTCTGGCAAGGGATCTACGAGAAAGAAAGGATTCAATGGAGAAAAGAGAGAGAAACGAAGAAGCAAAAAACACGAGCCAAGATTCAGAGGATCAAGAACCGGACTCCACCAAAGAGTGATCGGAAAGTACGTGAAACCACCGCCGGAGAATGAGACGATGGTGGCGGCGACAAGGCATTTCCAGTGACTCTTGATAGATCTCCTTCAAATATGGAAATACATTAAATATTAAATATTAAATAGTATATTTAATATTTAGATAACTATCATATTTAAATAGTATTAGTTGTAGTTTTTGATTAGTTCAATTTTTTTTTGAAAAATTCACTTGTTTTTGGTGGATAAAAGATGAGATGCATAGAGAGGGTTTTTGTATGTAAATGACATCTTTTTGATGATTGATGATATTGCTGATAATGCTAATTTCACCATAGTTTTTGATGATTCAAGAAATCTGTTGTTTTCGATCTGAATAAATCGATTTCAAGAAATTGTTCTACTCACCTAATGATTTCTTTGATAGTGCATATGTGCACACTTGCATACAGTGCATATATGCATATGTTTTCTGAAATATTATATGCATATGTGCACACTGGTATCTAATATGCATATGTGGATATTTAGTATATGCTTATGTGCACATTGAGCATATGCATATCTGCACACTGGTATCTAATATGCATATGTGCACAGTGAGTATTTTGAATATGTACATGTTGTATATGTGCATATCAGCAGATCTATTCTGCATTGGTTGAGATACACACTGACATCTAGACATGCATATATGTACACTCGAAATATGGAAATACATTAAATATTAAATATTATATTAAATATTTATAACTACCATATTAATAACTCCTTCAAATATGGAAATACATTAAATATTAAATAGTATATTTAATATTTAGATAACTACCATATTAATAACTCATTGAAATATGGAAATATATTAAATAGGCGTGAATTATGAAATGTCCATACTACCCTTTGAAGACATAAACTCTCAGATGATTCTGATTGGTTGAAAATTGGTTAGCACGGTTAGCACAAATGTCATGGTTAGCAAATGAAGGTGACCCTATATATATCATTCGTATTTTAACTATATATATATATATAAATATATATATATTACAATAAAATAAATAACAATATCAATCAAGAATAACATCATAATACTAAAACAATATAATTCTATATATTTGTCATAAAAGACAATAATTTTTCAAACAAACTATAACGTTTCACCGAATCCTCACATCTGTACAAATTTATAAACAAAAAAGCATCTAAAATCATATTACAACAAACCAATATCTTCAATGTGTTAATTTTCCTCTTTTAGCTGCTACAAGTAAATAAGACATCAAAGCAGCTTCATTTTATTTCTTTAACTGATCATCAAACACATGTATATGCATTGTAATGCAACTACAATGTCGCCTAGTTGGGACCTGATAAATCAAAAAAGAATGTTCTAAGCTTAATGACCCAAAATTTGCATTAAAATGCATAAAAGAAGCAAACCATAAATGAAACATACATAAAACAACAATTAGACATTTAGGCATAAAGATTTAGCAAGTGCATTAGGTCATTTCAACAAAAAAAAAAAAAGCAACAAAAGGAAGCAAAAAATTAAGCAGCAAAAGGAAGCAAAAAAGAATGACACATCATTCATGCAACTTGAAGCATGCTCATGTAGTCATGTTGACACCCACATTATTTGATCTAGAGCAATCTAAAGGTTCATGATTTTTTAACCATGGGCACTTAAATACAGCAAGAAAAATGCAGGACTTTTTGCTGACAAAAAAGTCATCTTGTCATAAATAGCCCCTTAACATCCCCTATGACATAACCTCTTAATGTCCACAACCAGATCTGTAACATAATGTCATAATGTAAGTGCACATGGAACAAACAAAATTAAGGAGTATCATATGCACAACTATTCAAACAAAATCTTAATCATAAGAAAGAATCTTACTAGCAAATTCTAAGGTTCAATTCATTCAATCAGATTTGAAAGAATTTTGAAAACCAGAATAACGGTTGAATTCATTGAATCACCTCCTAAACACAGTAAACAACGAGTAGAAACAAAAATAAATGAGTTCAAATGACAATAAAAGAGTACAAAAGACAATAAATGACAGCAAGATGGTTGTTGTGATTTTAGTCGCAAATTGTGATTTTGTCAGGTAATAGATTACCTTCTATAATCTGTTCATGGAGAGAGGGTACCACAAGCTACAAAAGTGACTGGTAGAAATTAGATACTAACCTCTAACCATCTTCTAAGTGCAAAATCCAAACCCCATCCATGCACTAAATTATTCTACATGTACATGAGAAAGTAAAAACCAAAAAGAACACAAGTGCAGGATGTATATTGCACTAGCCACCAGACAACCCTTTTGAAACTGTACATAATCTACATGTGTATCATTTAGGTATTTTTACAATCCAGTCTTGATTCTTGACAGATATTTTTACCTGGATCATATACCACACACATCGCCAAGCATTCCAAGAGAACACAGGAGCCATAATCGCCATAAATCTGGATAAGTGCCACAACAACGAGTACCAAACCCAAGTTAGATTCATTGTAATAAAAGATTCTTCAATATTAGCTCCACATGGAATGCATTATATCACTTTGAAATATGTATTTTTGATAACCATCCTATTATAGAAGTAGCTACAAGGGTCACTACATAAGCCTACATTCACACACATGAAATCTATATTTCTAAACGAGAAGCAACCAATAAACTGAGAAGTTAATTGGCAGACGTGTAATTGGAAGTGGTCAAACATTTGTTAAATCCCTGATACACATACTCTATATTAAGTATATGTGTGTACATACACAAATGCATACGCATATACATATGGTTTCCAACGAAAGGAAATCGTCTTCGGTTTTTCAATGCTTTAACCTTGATCTTTCACTTATCCTAAATGGAGAAAAATTCACCAAGTATTCATATCCTTTATCAAAAAAGCCAAATTGTCTTCAAATTCAGTTTCAACAAGAAGAAAGCAACACTCACCCGATCCTGCCATTTTCTCAGTTCCTCAACCATCGCTACCATGGCTATACCTAACACAGGTGGACCTGAAAAGTTTCACCCTTTTCAAGGTGTTGGGCATATTGACCAAGAAAGTGTTGAACCTAAAAGAACAAAAAAAATATGACCATCAGCTCAAGTATGCATCCGTGGAAACTTTTTCTGGTCACTTCATACTAATCATACACGTCAGTATGAAGTTCCCCTCCCAGTTCTCACATACAACGTTAATTAAATACACCTATGATTCCTCATTTTTCATGTTTATTTATCCTTGAATAAATGGTACATCTTAGCTAGCAACTTCATGTAGAACGTAAAATAAATTGTGTTTGATGCCCAAAATCACCAGGCAACTAACAATCATTTTAAAAAAATTGGTGTGGAAAGCAATCCATTATTTGATGCATAACATCCTCTCGCACTCCCCGCCTACAACTATTTCTTAAATCTCTTGAATGGGTACAGATGCAATACAACTACGATAACTTTCATAAGGGAAAAGAAACTACTAAAGGTTACAGGTAGGTCAACATCAAAAGAATTTATGATGTCTTGACTGCAGAGAAGGTTCTTACGTGTGATCACAACATCTTTGAGATTCTAACCATGAATTAAACTTCCATACCGTGTCCAGGATGCTCTCTACCATAACCATAAGATGGCAAAAGAGGCATTAGAGGCCAATACTTTTCATCCTGTTAACAAAATAAAGATAGGTGAACACAAACATAATAAAAAGTCACGACAACTTACCAAAGATGGGAATATTAAGCTTTAGATGACATAATCATGTACCAATGTATGTAGTCCCGATTATAAAATGAAATACAGTCGATGCAACTTTAAATCGGAATGTTCTGTTGTGGACTGGGTCTCTAATTCATCTACAATCTTCATAGTAGTTTCATCCTTTACACAAGTGATTGCAATAAGCTTGAAACATAAAATATGGCAACTATTTACCTGATTATAGAGATTTATTAATTCTTCCATCCATAAGAAGTCGCAAAAATCAAATTTAACATGATCATTCATGATCACTTTCATAAGAGACATACAAAATTGAAACCTGTGTTTTCTTGAAAACCGAAATCATTTGTAGGATATTAGAAAATGACAAATCAATGTTAAAGTTTAAGTGGATCATCCCAAAGACAATAAATCAATTAACTAAATGGTACATTAACAAATAATTCAGATTTGCTAACTATGTATGGAACAAGGAAGAGAAGTATTAACAAATAATTCAGATTTAACTCGATGTGATTTATTTCTGGGTCCCAATGGTTCAACATTAAACCCTAAATACAGATGCGTCATAACAATGGAGACTAGAGTAATAACACACTCCATCACATGAAAATTGCAACTACAATTGTTTGAATGTTAGTCTACTATCTAAAATAACCTTGTATCATAATAGCACACTCGTGAGATATATGTTTGACTTTTAACTTTCAGTTCCAAATTGAGTAAAAACCAGATTCAACATCAAATAATCATAAATATATCTATCACAAGGACTTGGGTGCATACATGCAAGTTCAACTTAAAATTTCTCAAAGCATTATTAGCATTTCAATCAGTATCGGACATTCAAATAGATATTATCGTAGAAAAATTTCCCAATCTTCGATGGTAGTTTATAGTGTTTTCGTTCTCCCAATCTAATTATACTTGAAACGGTGAAATTGGAAAAATCTGTATAAATCTCTTCACAAACATCGTCGTTCTAAATTTCTAATCAGTAAAATTGAACACTCTTGGTAGTTAATCAATACGAATTTAGGAATCAAACAAGTTCATATAGATGAATAATGATCGACTACGAATCGATAATAACATTCAAAACACCGATAGCATTCCATACAGTAATTGATCTAACTTACTTCAAATGAACATCAGCTAGGTGACTTTGGTCTTGCAAACAAACCTAACTTTTTATTGCAACAAATCAGCAGCAGATTATAATGCAACAGAGCCACTGAATCACATATCGGTCAATCATGTAACCAAATCAAACATAATTTTAAAGTATAACCATAACTTCCTAATTGATTTCAATGAATCATCAAAACGAAGATATGAAGACAAACTCGAAGTCGCCTACCTTGTCGATGAATCCTCAAGGCATAAATCGAGAAATCGAACATAAATCGAATAGAAATTGAAGAGAAATCGTTGAACTCGTAGAAATCGTAGATCGATTGATTCCAGGGATAGATTGTTCCGATTGCTAAGAAAATGGAAGAGAAATCGTATAACTCGTACGACTATAAACTCTAGACTCTCCTATTAGCCTCTGTCCCTTTCTGTTTATATTTTTATTATATAAAAATGATTTATTGAAAATAAAAACAAACTTTTAGATACGCTTTTGAGAATTATATAAAAGTGTAAATAAAACCCTTTATTTAATTTAAAAACAAAAATAAAAATAATCTATTCTTTAGGGAGATTGTTGGAGATTGTTGGATCAATAATTGTATTCAAGATTAAATTATAAATGGGGTCTAGTTTGTAATAGTGTTTAATACCTTAGGGGGTATTTTAGCTAATAGTTAATAATGATTAGGTCATGTTGAGATAAGTATAAATAGTTTTAGTTTCTAGAATTAGGTGAACAACAATAGAGTGAATCGCAGAAGGTGTAACCAAGGTAGCCGTATACTTCAAGTTTACACACACAAGAGGTATTTTGTACACCAAGAACACACACACATATTTATTTGATTAATCAAGAGATCATTGATATATTGTTTGATTTATTCATCTCATGTTCTTTATTGTGTTGTGTGATTATTTATCAACTATTAATCTGGGCTTAACATTTAGTTACACTTATGAAAAGATAATTCCTTCTCTCTAAAGGGTATAATATATATATATATATATATATATATATATATATATAGAGAGAGAGAGAGAGAGAGACTCATTCATTTGCTAACCACGACATTGGTGCTAACCGTGCTAACCAATCTCAACCGTAGATTGATGAGATCAATGGTCCACAATTAATTGATTTTTTATTAATGAAATTAAAATATTAAAAATAGTTGTAAAAAATACAATGCATGTATGCACAGGGGTATTTCGGTCAAAATACAATTCCTTTTAATTTGGGGAACATGCGCCTACCAAATTAAAAACCCAAATAATTAGGGATTTGATCCCCCAAAATCGTTTTATCCAACTCCAACACGCACGAACACCCTAAATGCGATGGACGAAGATCTGGCGGAGGAGGAGGACTCGGAGGCGGAGGGAAAGCGATGGTTATGGTCGTCAACCGGAGAGGTGTTCTGGCAAGGGATCTACGAGAAAGAAAGGATTCAATGGCGAAAAAAGAGAGAAACGAAGAAGCAAAAAACACGAGCCATGATTCAGAGGATCAAGAACCGGACTCCACCAAAGAGTGATCGAAAAGTACGTGAAACCACCGCCGGAGAATGAGACAACGGTGGCGGCGACAAGGCATTTCCGGTGACTCTTGATAGCTCTCCTTCAAATATGGAAATACATTAAATATTAAATATTAAATAGTATATTTAATATTTAGATAACTACCATATTTAAATAGTATTAGTTGTAGTTTTTGATTAGTTCAATTTTTTTTTGAAAAATTCACTTGTTTTTGGTGGATAAAAGATGAGATGCATAGAGAGGGTTTTTGTATGTAAATGACATCTTTTTGATGATTGATGATATTGCTGATAATGCTAATTTCACCATAGTTTTTGATGATTCAAGAAATATGTTGTTTTCGATCTGAATAAATCGATTTCAAGAAATTGTTCTATTCACCTAATGATTTCTTTGATAGTGCATATGTGCACACTTGCATAAAGTGCATATATGCATATGTTTGCTGAAATATTATATGCATATGTATATGCATATGTTTGATGAAATATTATATGCATATGTGCACACTGGTATCTAATATGCATATGTGGATATTGAGTATATGCTTTTGTGCACATTGTTCATATGTGCACAATGAGTATTTTGAATATGTACATGTTGTATATGTGCATATCAGTTAATCTATTCTGCATTGGTTGAGATACACACTGACATCTAGACATGCATATATGTACACTCGAAATATAGAAATACATTAAATATTAAATATTATATTAAATATTTAGATAACTACCATATTAATAACTCCTTTAAATATGGAAATACATTAAATATTAAATAGTATATTTAATATTTAGATAACTACCATATTAATAACTCATTGAAATATGGAAATATATTAAATAGGCGTGAATTATGAAATGTCCATACTACCCTTTGAAGACATAAACTATAAGATGATTCTGATTGGTTGAAAATTGGTTAGCACGGTTAGCACAAATATCGTGGTTATCAAATGAAGGTGACCCTATATATATCATTCGTATTTTAACTATATATATATATTACAATAAAATAAATAACAATATCAATCAAGAATAACATCATAATACTAAAACAATATAATTCTATATATTTGTCATAAAAGACAATAATTTTTCAAACAAACTATAACGTTTCACCGAATCCTCACATCTGTACAAATTTATAAACAAAAAAGCATCTAAAATCATATTACAACAAACCAATATCTTCAATGTGTTAATTTTCCTCTTTTAGCTGCAACAAGTAAATAAGACATCAAAGCAGCTTCATTTTATTTCTTTAACTGATCATCAAACACATGCATATGCATTGTAATGCAACTACAATGCCTCCTAGTTGGGACCTGATAAATCAAAAAAGATTGTTCTAAGCTTAATGACCCAAAATTTGCATTAAAATGCATAAAAGAAGCAAACCGTAAAAGATAATGCATAAAAGAAGCAAACCATAAATGAAAGATACATAAAACAACAATTAGACATTTAGGCATAAAGATTTAGCAAGTGCATTAGGTAATTTCAACCAAAAAAAAAAGCAACAAAATACAAAAAAAAATAAGGAAGCAATAAAGAATGACACATCATTCATGCAACTTGAAGCATGCTCATGTAGTCATGTTGACACCCACATTATTTGATCTAGAGCAATCTAAAGGTTCATGATTTTTTAACCATGGGCACTTAAATACAGCAAGAAAAATGCAGGACTTTTTGCTGACAAAAAAGTCATCTTGTCATAAATAGCCCCTTAACATCCCCTATGACATAACCTCTTAATGTCCACAACCAGATCTGTAACATAATGTCATAATGTAAGTGCACATGGAACAAACAAAATTAAGGAGTATCATATGCACAACTAATCAAACAAAATCTTAATCATAAGAAAGAATCTTACTAGCAAATTCTAAGGTTCAATTCATTCAATCAGATTTGAAAGAATTTTGAAAACCAGAATAACGGTTGAATTCATTGAATCACCTCCTAAACACAGTAAACAACGAGTAGAAACAAAAATAAACGAGTTCAAATGACAATAAAAGAGTACAAACGACAATAAATGACAGGAAGATGATTGTTGTGATTTTAGTCGCAAAGATTACCTTTGTGCTCATTGTGATTTTGTCAGGTAATAGATTACCTTCTATAATATGTTCATGGCGAGGGGGTACCACAAGCTACAAAAGTGACTGGTAGAAATTAGATACTAACCTCTAAGCATCTTATAAGTGCAAAATCCAAACCCCATCCATGCACTAAATTATTCTACATGTACATGAGAAAGTAAAAACCGAAAAGAACACAAGTGCCAGATGTATATTGCACTAGCCACCTGACAACCCTTTTGAAACTGTACATAATCTACATGTGTATCATTTAGGTATTTTTACAATCCAGTCTTGATTCTTGACAGATATTTTTACCTGGATCATATACCACACACATCGCCAAGCATTCCAAGAGAACACAGGAGCCATAATCGCCATAAATCTGGATAAGTGCCACAGCAACGAGTACCAAACCCAAGTTAGATTCATTGTAATAAAAGATTCTTCAAGATTAGCTCCACATGGAATGCATTATATCACTTTGAAATATGTATTTTTGATAACCATCCTATTATAGAAGTAGCTACAAGGGTCACTACATAAGCCTACATTCACACACATGAAATCTATATTTCTAAACGAGAAGCAACCAATAAACTAGAGAAGTTAATTGGCAGACGGGTAATTGGAAGTTGTCAAACATTTTTTAAATCCCTGATACACATACTCTATATTAAGTATATGTGTGTACATACACAAATGCATACGCATATACATATGGTTTCCAACGAAAGGAAATCGTCTTCGGTTTTTCAATGTTTTAACCTTGATCTTTCACTTATCCTAAATGGAGAAAAATTCACCAAGTATTCATATCCTTTAACAAAAAAGCCAAATTGTCTTCAAATCCAGTTTCAATAAGAAGAAAGCAACACTCACCCGATCCTGCCATTTTCTCAGTTCCTCAACCACCGCTACCTTGGCTATACCTAACACAGTTGGACCTGAAAAGTTTCACCCATTTCAAGGTGTTTGGGCATATTGACCAAGAAAGTGTTGAACCTAAAAGAACAAAAAAAAATATGACCATTAGCTCAAGTATGCATCCATGGAAACTTTTTCTGGTCACTTCATACTAATCATACACGTCAGTATGAAGTTCCCCTCCCAGTTCTCACATACAACGTTAATTAAATACACCTATGATTCCTCATTTTTCATGTTTATTTATCCTTGAATAAATGGTACATCTTAGCTAGCAACTTCACGTAGTACGTAAAATAAATTGTGTTTGATGCCCAAAATCACCAGGCAACTAACAATCATTTTAAAAAATTTGGTGTGGAAAGCAATCCATTATTTGATGCATAACATCCTCTCGCACTCCCCGCCTACAACTATTTCTTAAATCTCTTGAATGGGTACATATGCAACACAACTACGATAACTTTCATAAGGGAAAAGAAACTACTAAAGGTTACAGGTAGGTCAACATCAAAAGAATTTATGATGTCTTGACTACAGAGAAGGTTCTTACCTGTGATCACAACATCTTTGAGATTCTAACAATGAATTAAACTTCCATACCGTGTCCAGGATGCTCTCTACCATAACCATAAGATGGCAAAAGAGGCATTAGAGGCCAATACTTTTCATCCTGTCAACAAAATAAAGATAGGTGACCACAAACATAATAAAAAGTCACGACAACTTACCAAAGATGGGAATATTAAGCTTTAGATGACATAATCATGTACCAATGTATGTAGTCCCGATTATAAAATGAAATACAGTCGATGCAACTTTAAATCGGAATGTTCTGTTGTGGACTGGGTCTCTAATTCATCTACAATCTTCATAGTAGTTTCATCCTTTACACAAGTGATTGCAATAAGCTTGAAACATAAAATATGGCAACTATTTACCTGATTATAGAGATTTATTAATTCTTCCATCCATAAGAAGTCGCAAAAATCAAATTTAACATGATCATTCATGATCACTTTCATAAGAGACATACAAAATTGAAACCTGTGTTTTCTTGAAAACCGAAATCATTTGTAGGATATTAGAAAATGACAAATCAATGTTAAAGTTTAAGTGGATCATCCCAAAGACAATAAATCAATTAACTAAATGGTACATTAACAAATAATTCAGATTTGCTAACTATGTATGGAACAAGGAAGAGAAGTATTAACAAATAATTCAGATTTAACTCGATGTGATTTATTTCTGGGTCCAATGGTTCAACATTAAACCCTAAATACAGATGCGTCATAACAATGGAGACTAGAGTAATGACACACTCCATCACATGAAAATTGCAACTACAATTGTTTGAATGTTAGTCTACTATCTAAAATAACCTTGTATCATAATAGCACACTCGTGAGATATATGTTTGACTTTTAACTTTCAGTTCCAAATTGAGTAAAAACCAGATTCAACATCAAATAATCATAAATATATCTATAACAAGGACTTGGGTGCATACATGCAAGTTCAACTTAAAATTTCTCAAAGCATTATTAGCGTTTCAATCAGTATCGGACATTCAAATAGATATTATCGTAGAAAAATTTCCCAATCTTCGATGGTAGTTTATAGTGTTTTCGTTCTCCCAATCTAATTATACTTGAAACCGTGAAATTGGAAAAATCTGTATAAATCTCTTCACAAACATCGTCGTTCTAAATTTCTAATCAGTAAAATTGAACACTCTTGGTAGTTAATCAATACGAATTTAGGAATCAAACAAGTTCATATAGATGAATAATGATCGACTACGAATCGATAATAACATTAAAAACACTTATAGCATTCCATACAGTAATTGATCTATTGTCATGTAATTCCTTCCCTATAGGTTATTTTTAGATACATTTTCAAATCCTTCTCTAAAACTTCCTTCTCTAAAACCTCTTTCCCTAGTAGTGTGGTTTTCCCACTTCTACGGTATCATTCTCCATCTCCATGTGTAGGTTTGTAGACTACTGGTACGTTCTGTTCTCGATCTCTTGCCTTAGGTTTCTTTGCTTTAAGGTTCTCCATCTTTTTCTCAAATTATGTATTTTCCTTCCTTTGTTTAAAGCATCTCCCCCTATTGGAATGCCTTCTCACTTCCTCTCCATTCCTAAGTTTTTTCATTTACTTCTCTATTCTTGATCAGGATCTACTATTTGGCTATGAGAAGATTTATATCCATTTTGCATATGAAAGAACTTGACTTTCACACAAAAGAATCAAAATGCAGATCTTGGTTTAGACCAAAGGGATGGTTCAAAAGCAGGGCACATTATGAGTTGAGGGCAAAAAGGTATTTTCAATTCAAACTTGATATAGATTATGTAAGCTTTTAAAAATCGAATATGTTTTCTAAAATCTATTATGGTGGAACCAATGAGTGGTGATGTAGATCACGGTAGATCTTAGGAGGATTCTGTTATCCGACGACAGTGACCGAGGTAGTGGCGGCTTAACTTCAACGGGTTTCAGCTGTCATCGGAACATAAAGAGACACCCCCTCGAGGTCTCTATGACTTCCTTGGGGTATTAGGTAAGGTTTAGTTATTTATCCCCTTTATATGTTGATTCTGACAGTCTATACAAATAATACGATTTGGAGTTGCTAACATTAGAAAAATGTTGTTAGGTGCTGAGGAGACCTCTTTTGTTTTTTAGTTTTAATTGTTTGCTTTGCATGTCATACCGCTGATTTATTTGCTCAAGTTTCTTATTAGTAAAATTTATTTAATAAATGCTCTTATATTTGAGATGTTTAATAGATGTTAGGATAGTCGAGTCTATAAGTAATTGCCTATGAGTTTTATAAGTAATTGCCTATGAGTTTGGATGAACACAAAGTCTACTATTTTTATACTTATTGCTTGAAGTAGTATTGGCTTCTTATAGATATTCAAAAGCGATTACTAATGGAGTTGCATTTTTAATTGTTATGATTGTTAATCTGTTCTTCTGAGCGCAAGGGATAAGACTTCAAAATATAACTTATGAAGTGTCAGATGCAAACAAACTGATGCACCATTTTTCTTTCTTGACAGATTAAGAGCATAAAATGAAATAATAAGAATAGGTCCTATTACTTATTTACGAATTCTCACTTTCAAGGAGGTGATGGAGTAAAAAGCAAAATAATTCATATAAGAACGAGATATAGTACTTTTGAAAACCCTGTTAAAATAGGAAAGTTTGCAATTCTTTTTTTTCTAATAAAACATCTTATTAGGAACAAATAACAAGGTTAACTCATGGAAATAGTTTCTATGCGAAGGATATGTTGCATAGAAAGACTTCCATCCTTAACCCTCAAATATAGCCGAGATAATTTTTAGTGTTGCACGGTGCCTACTAAATTTTATAAGATACACTACAATAGAGGAACATAGGAATTTTTTTTCAATAAAAAAGAGATTAATTATTATTTATTTGGTAGTTTTGGCATTCCTGAGATGTTGTAACCTTGGTCTACATTTTTAACATAAACAAAGAACATAGTTTTACTATGTCCTGTCATATAAAAACTTAGGGTCTGTTTGGTTTGTAGAAATGAAATAGAATGGATTGGATTTCATATAGAGATTTGGATTTGAGAGGATTTGGAATCCTTCTATGTGTTTGGTTTGTAGAATTAGAATGGATTTGAATTCCATTATTTATTAAAAAAAATAATTATAAAATTATAAAAAGTATAAAAATAATTAAATTACCTTTTATTTAACTAATTATTATAAAACAAGTGTTTTTAACATATTTTTAAACATTATTATATAAAAATCCTACGAAATCCCTTGAAATCCTAGTCATCTCCTTGGTATTTCAAAATCCTATGTTGGAGGGATTTCAAAGAAATCTTACGATTTCAAATCCGGACAATTTTGCAGACCAAACACGGGATTGGAATGGATTTGTAATCCAAATCCCTCCAATTCCAATCCATTCCGGCAAACCAAACGCACCCTTATTATATGTATTTTCTTGTGATTATTGGAGATTTCACAACCTCCACGATTATGAACAACTTTGTTGGAGAGTCGGGAGCGGCAAAAAAGATAGTGATGGGCAGTTGTGGCGGCATGGTCATTGTAAAAATCGTTTAGAAAAAAAATAACATGTGTACAGGTAGTTTCTGTTTTTTGACAATAAAGCCACCGTTTTCCTATGCATATTGGTAGTACCCTAAGCACTGTATGTGTTTGGTCTATAGTATTATGAACAAATCTCTTGCCTTAGTTTCAAAGGAGCATTTAATACCTTGTTTTATATGGACTAATATCACAAACTATGTATTATAAACAAATCGTGTGCCTCAGTTTAAAAGGAATGATACACATTTACCATGCCTTAGATTGATAATTGAGTGAATTTAGTTAGTCCTTAAAGGTGCAAACTATGTTATTGGTAACATCTATACTGGTCCTTGCGTGTTTTTCATTTTTATTATATTAAAAACAAACCTTGCTTTTTCATATTATAAAGGAGTTTCACTTACGGCAGGTTGTTAATGGAAGGAGAATCATCTTGGCACCAATAGATTTCTTCTCAAACGTGAGTTTCTGTATTTTTTAGATATAAATAGTGAGGTTAAAGAGTAGGCAACCACTCCATTTAAAAAAAAATAAGTGTATGTTCTAACCAGTTTACAACTTCATTGTATCATTAGTAAATACCATATGGTTTCATGGTATAAATTTTTTTATTTTATAAATGAAAGCTGATATTTTTGTACATAAACAATATCAATATAAATACAGAAAAACAAGAACTGAAAAAGTTTAAAATACCCGTAAAAAATCGGGTCGTTATGACAAGCATTATGGGTGCTTCCTAATGCACTTCTTGTGCTTTATGCAAAACTTCCCTTTCGAGATACCATTATGGGTAAAAAAAACTGAGATTTTGACCGGTTATGTTTTTTGTGATTATCGGACAATCATAATTACTTCTCTTCAAGCTTTTCAATAAACTTCACTCTTCACGATTTTGTCAATTTATAGCTATCTTTTTGAGCTTGTAAATGGTTATTTGAGCATAATTGTTTTTGAACATATGCACCCACATGTTTGCTATTAGGACAAGCATTTTGGGTTTCTGCTATGGATATGATTTGTTTAAGTTAAAAAAGTGAATAAGCAGTATGGGTCATGATGTAGAAATTGGTTCAATGTTCACAGTCGGTCGGACTATTATTTGATTATATATATCTATTCAATTAAGCTTAAAGGGTACTTTGAGATTCTTTTAATTTATTGCGTTGTGATTGTGTTACATGAGTTGGTGAAAGATCGTTTGAATGTTGAAATAATTGAGCCTGAATTTTTACTTCTGCCTTCTCCATCTCAATCTGCAGGTTATGGATTATAGGTCCTCTTTTCTTCTCCACCTCTTTTCTCAATTTATGCTAATCATCTCCCTTTAATGAAACGCCTTCTCTTTTCCTCTCCATCTTTAGGTTTTTTTTAACATCTTTAATCTCAGATCTCCTCCTACTCTCTATCCTACGTACAGAACAAGGATTCACAAGAAATTTGGGTGTTATGTGTGTTGACAGCAACCGTGTTGATACATCATAGGGCTATTGGATTCTTGGGTTTCATAGCAACCTGACTGTTGGATTCTTGGGTTTTACAGCAACACATAGTAATCAAGTGAGTTTTTGTTCCTTCTAAAACCTTGCAAAACTTGTTTTCCAAAATACCATCTAAATTTGTAGGTAAAAAAGAAAAGATTTTGATCTGATATGTTTCGTGATTATCGGACAGTCAATTGCTTCTTAGAGCTATCTTTTAATTAATTAAGTTTGTAAATGGTTATTGTAGCATTTTTTTAATGAATCCAGATATTTGTTGTTAGGACAAGCATTTTGGGTGCTTAACGATGCACTTTTTGTGTTTTATAGCAATTTTTTTTTCCTATACTAACACCCCCCCCCCCCCCCCCCTTTTCTCTCTCTTTAACTTTGTGTATTACTTTGATCCAAATAAAACTTAAATATAAATATTTTCGAGACTATAATCCAAGATAGTATTACATCATCCTTCTTTAAATGAATATTTTCATTTACATTATTTGTTGTAACCTCCAATGAGAGTTTCTAATAGACTTAGATGAGTGATTTTCCAATTGCTTTGTAACCATAACTATGATTAATGATGTTTCTTAATCTTCATCATTAGACTTGATAAAGGATTTTTCAACCTTTTTATAACCGCAACTAAAATTTATGGTGACGATCATCAATAGTACTTGATGAGGGGTTTTCCAACTTTTTTTTAACTACAACTAAAATTAATGTTTTTAAACATAGTATTCGATATAAATAATAGTTTATAAACTTTCTTAGATTAATGGAGATCACATATCTCAAAAATGATAACAATGATTTGATAATAAGAATTAGGATTTGTGTAGGATGTGGGAATATTTTAACAACAAAAAAAGAGGAGAATTAATTGGTCTTTATATGATTTTCAACCATGTCACAGTTTTATTAGGTTGTTCATGATGAAAGGTAATATTCGGTTCATCGACTCAATAATATACCAAATCGACATATGTTATTTATACATTATATTTTTATTTTTCACAAACAATATATTGTACTCCTCTTTATTTTTATTTTTGTTAGAGATAAATGTTGCAGAAAGATAGCACATCCCAACCAACATTCAAATTCAAAAGAGTTTTCAAAATTTAAATTGTATTATCCTTTTATTTTTCTATCTTATCTTTAGATGATTTTTAGTCAAGTTTGTTGTATTATATCTCCAATATATATCTTCTCTTCTATTGTAATCAAATAAAGTTGAATAAAAATCAATTATTGAATTTTCACAATTTTTTTATTAATTTTTTTTACAAATATTATTTAATTATATGTCATACAACATATACTTCAATTATATATGTTGGTTACTAATAATTTCCATCACATTATACAACATATTTCATAACTCTATTAATTAAGCTCCATTAATTAAACATACTTAGGATTATGTTTGTGTACCCCTCTTTATTTTTATTTTTTATATTTAATTATATGTCATACAACATATACTTGGATTATGTTTGTTACTAATAATTTACATCACATAATGCAAACATATTTCATAACTCTATTAATTAAATATGTTCGAAATCCATCTATATAAAAATATTTCTTTTGCCTCAGCCCAATTTTCTCATAATAAATATTGAAAATAATCATTGAATTTTTTACAAATCTTCTAAACATGAATTTTGATCACCGTACACAACGTGCGGTTTTGACTATTTAGATTGAAGATTTAACCAACCTATAATGTAATATGAATTGGATCATATGATCCACATATTGGATTTTAAGTCTGAATCGAAGTGATGGATTTGATTTTCTCATCCGTTGCCTTTGAAGGTGATGCTAAAATCACGAAGTATGAAATATAACTTCTAGGATTTTGCAATCGTTGTCACTATTTGCTTGTTTATAAACCTGGTGTCAACAACTAGTTATTTTTCCGCTCAAAATATTTTTTGGATTTCTTTTATGAGCCAAACCCACCTTAAAGAAATATTAGATGACAACAATAAACATAAAAACACAAATAGACTTAATTGAATTCATGGCCGATGAATTTGTAAAAAACAAACAAATTAAATAGGCATTATCATACGTTTTAGAAAACTCACAAACATAAATCATCTTTCGTTCACAGAATACTTGCAAAATAATATGATATTCTTACCTCACAAAACTTGCATCAATTTTAAATCTTGCAAGTCAAATTGCAAGAACATGCAAATAAACCAGGGGTCCACCCAATTTAATAAAATTTTGTATTTTTTTAATTTGTTTTAGTTTATTAAATTATTAAATTGTTGAGTAAATTACATGATTGGTCCCTGTGGTTTACATAAAATTGCACTGTGCGTCCTTAAATCAAAATAATTATGGGAAATGTTCCTGTGGGTTATATTTTCATACGCCCTTGGTTTGTATGCCCTAACACCGTTAAAAAGTTAAGTGAGTTAATTAAAAGGACAATTTAGTCATTTCATATTTTTCTTTTTTGTTTTCTATTAAGATGGATGTTGTTATCCCTACCCTCCACACTCACATACCCCCTATAGGAGGGGGTATGGATATAATTCACCTTTAATAATATATACATACATACATTATATATATACACACACAAGGGAATATATGTACCCATATATACACAACATTCACATATACATACATACATGGCATAGTGTATATATATATATAAAGAGAGAGAGGGGGGGGGTGGTTTCATTTGAAAACCACTATTATTTTACAAACTTTGAAACCCACTTTTAAACCGTGGATGAAAAGACTCGATGGCCATGATTGATTTAGTGTATTTATGGTATTAATGAAATTATTTTGATTTTTTATATTAAAAAGAAAATGATGAAAGGGCAATCTCGTATTTTTGCATCGCAACATAATTTAGGAAATAGGATCAAATCCCGATTTCACACAACCAGTTTCATATTCACCATCCACCATCTGCCGCCCCTCCAAGAAAGTCCACCGTCGACCTCCCTTTTCTCCGGCGATGAACGGAGATAAACGAATATGAAATCGCCGATGAACAGAGATGAAATCGGCCATGAATGGAGATGAAATCTGCGATGAATGAAGAAGAAATCGGCAATGAACAGAATACCCATAAAACCAACGACCTCCCTTTTCTCCGGCGATGAACAGAGATATAAATCGACGATGAACGGATATATAAAACATGGTGATAAACCCAGAAAACATGGTGAATAACCCATAAAACCGAGAAAACGTGATGACGAACATAGAAAACCCAGAAAACCCACCTGCAAATCATGGATGCCACCTTACAAATCATCGATGGCACCTTCATCTCCTCGTCACTCACCTTACTTGGATTCCCATATAATGAAATTTTATTTAGACATTAAAAGAGGAAAAAAGTAAGATAAATATTAATTTCCTTAATTAGATGGTTAAAATATAGTATAAATTCAAAAAAAATTCAAAATGGATAAATACCTAAAATAAAAACGTCTAAAGAGAATGACAATTATGTCCCTGACAATACAAAAAACAGAAAAAAAAAAAAAAAAATTCACTGATTGGTTGGTTTCAGTTTATAAAGTTTTCGTTTTATGAGTGGTTTTCAAATTATCGCTCCTCTCTCCCTATATATATATATATATATATTCACACAGGAGCATATATATATATACCCTTTTCAAACACCATCTTCGTCTTCCTCCTTAGGCTAACCATCTCCATCTCCCCTTCTCTTCTTCGTCTTCTCCAGTGATGCCTCCGGCAACTATATATCCCCGGCCTCCCCCACCGCATTGGCATCCATCTCAAAACCCATCTCCTGTCTTTGGAAGCATCAAAACCCATCTCAATATTCACCGAGACCCATCTCCAAGCCAAGAAGAAGAGTAACTCTCTGGTGATACCTCCGGTAACTATCTCATGCTTATTGTTGTATTTTCTGCATTATTTGTAGTACCATAAGCACCATCTCCATAATTCTCATGGGCTATATAAAACACATCTTGGCTTCATCTTTTCCAAACACCGTTTTGATGATTTTGGTGGGTTGCATGTCCTAAAACTTTGTTTTCATCTTTCTTATACCACCTCGTTCCTTCTGTGTTGTTAGGTCCACCTTCGTTGTGAGCAACACACCTGCAATCCAGACCACATCTTTGTTGTGGATTTTAGTTTATTAAGTGAGATTTGATCTCCGTTAGGGTTTTATTTTTGTAAGTGGGTTTTATTTTTGTTAGTTCTTGTGTGTTTTACAAAGTGTAACAACAACTGAAAGGGACCCCACTGATATATATGATTGGAAAAATATATACTCTGCATATATATATATACAATATGAAGTGGTGGACCCAGGATGTTAGGTGAGTGGGTGTACAAACGAAAAGTTTAAGAAAATTGTTGTCGATGTGTTTTTAGTCGAATTCCCCTGTTGAGGGACTTTTTATGTTTTTGGTTGATTTCGAGTGATTTTTTAAGCTTCTGTGTTGATTCGATGGGCTTTTTTGGTTTTTTTTGTGTTGATTCGAGAGATTTTTTTGGGTTTTTTTGATTGATTTCAAGAGATTTTTTCAATTTTTTGGTTGATTTCAAAAGTAAATTTTGGTTTTTTTGGGAATTGAGCACCTTTCATCCCTCAAAAACGTATATATCACGAAGCACCCCCTATAATTGAGTGGGTGCACCTTGTGTACCGAACAAAATTTCGCCCTTACGAAACAAACTTAAGCAGGTACACGAGACCCCCCTTGGAAAGGTAGGTCTGCCCGTGACTATATGTGTATGTGTATATATGTATATATATATATATGTGTGTGTGTGTATAATATTGTGTATATGATATTGAAAAGAGAGAAGGGAGAGAGAAAAATTATATATGTGTGAGTGTGTGTGTTTGTGATATGTGTGGGACCATTTTTTGAAAAGAGATGAGAGAGAGGGGGAGGTGGTCATCGTGAGGTGGGGAGGGTGGTTGTAGTGAAAGAGAGGGTGGGCATGTTGTATTAATGGGTGAATTACATTTTTTGTCCCTATGACTTTTTAATAGAAAATAAAGAAATTATGAAATGACTAAAGTATCCTCGTAAGAAACCTACCCAATAGGGATATGTTAACGTAGTTAGGACATAGGGACCAAAGACGTGTGAAAATGTAAACCATATGGACGTTTTTCAGGCAAATGTTGCAGACTTTTACAAACAAATCTTGCAGCTTTTTTCAGGCAAATCTTGCAAACTTTTTCAGAAGAGTCTTGACCAGTTTTACCTCTGCAATATTGATCAATTTGACCTCCACAATTTAAAAAATAAACCCTTTCCACGTTTTTCAGATATTTCGTTGCGGATGTGCCTCCAAGTTTTGCCTATAAATACCCCATGCTAGAGAGGTTGATAATCAACAACGTAAGTTACTAGGCTATATTTCTCTTCTTACCTACCAAAGATAAACAAATGGCTGGAAACACATCATCTTCAAACCCCCCTCTTCCCAAGTCATGCCTTCAATAATTGAAAAGGCAATTCAAAAAGTTGAAGCGAAGGCACTTGACATAGAAAATAAGTAGACAAACGCTCTTGCAGCAAGGGATGAGGTTCTTGAAAGGATAAAAGAAAAACACAAGGTCATAGAGAAGTTGTACAAGGAGATCGAAAAATATGACCACCGTGCCAAATAGATGAGCAAAAAAATTCCAAACTATATAGTGCAGCTCCAAGAGAAATGGACATTGCTCGAGCAGTTGAAATCACTCTATCCTTAGAGTGAACGTTGTTGTTTTGTTGCTTCGTTGAACTTGTTTATGTTGTACTGTTTGTTTCTGTTGTACTGTTTATCATTTTATCCTTCAGTTGAACTGGTTGTTTTTGAACTCTATCTTTTTCCAAGTTTGTTTCGTTAAATTAAAGCTTATCATTTTGCTTACTATCTTGAGACAAGAACAATCTAAGAATGAGAAAATAATATTCATTCCAATAGGTTAATTACATACATGGTTTACTCGTTCAAATCAACATTTAAATCAAAAGTCTCATGTCTATAACTTCCATAATAATCCTAATAGGTACTGGTTGAGTAGGGTGGCTACTAGATACTCTTTGACTTCCCCGATTCATTGGTGCAGGCGCCTGACAGTTTGCCCGAGTATGTCCACTTTGTCCATATCGAGTACATCTTCTTGATGTGGGATCCTCACCATGAGATGGGATGTGATCGTGGTTACTCAGTCTACCAGCGCGTCTCTTGTAGACCGGTGGTTTAACGATCATAAATGGGGTGTCTGGAACAACCCATGTATCAGGATGGCCAGGCAGATGTATGAGCTCTTATGTTGCTCGAAAATTATTCGATGTGAAGTAACCACCCGACAGGTGGGTGACATCTGTACACCGTTTATATCTAGCAACAATGATTGGATGACTGCAAAATAAACCGGAGATCTGCCATTTCCTACAAGAGCAACTATAATTATTGTAATCGACTTTCGTGTAACACCCTAGAATTTGGTAAGATCAACTAATTAAAATTTCGGTATAATATCAATTATAAGGAACCAAAATTCCTCATACAATTCAAAACTCAGAATACCTCAAGTTAATTCTATAACTAACCTCAAATAAAACATAAACTCCAATAATATACAAGTACTAAACCGAAGTCGGGTGTTACTTAACCCCAAATCTCAAGTTGCTCTTCCCAAAACAAATGCGGAAGACTTCAACAAGATGATCACTCTCCGAGCACGCAACTAGCACTCCTCTCTTCACAGTGTCACTAAAACTATTCCCAACGAAGCCTTTTCACATGCCGACAAATAAAAAGGTTAGGCTAATACCTAGTAAGTTCAAGAGTTTTCAACATGAACGAATATATTTGTTAAAAGCAAAGAATACAACTTAACTCATTATCTTTCAAAATGATTTACTTTAAATGTAACACCCGAAAAATTATAAAGGTAAGTAATTGTTTCCCTTATTTCATTAATTATAATTATTTGAGAATATGAGCCTTTTTATCTGCGCATGATCATTATCATAATGTTGTAATGTTATATGAACTGCTTAATCATCTTAATTGTTTAAACCTCGTGCTCGTAATCGTTTTAGACTGAGTTTTGGGCTGTTGAGAGAGTGGCGCGAGAGTGCCACACGATAGTGACACTATCACTATCGCAGGTCACTCTCGCGGGGGTTGTACCGAGAGTTTG
Source organism: Arctium minus (assembly GCA_954870635.1). Taxonomy (NCBI): domain Eukaryota; kingdom Viridiplantae; phylum Streptophyta; class Magnoliopsida; order Asterales; family Asteraceae; genus Arctium; species Arctium minus. The sequence goes on from OX941082.1 coordinate 41,176,588, forward strand.
GTGGTCTGGTGCGATTGTGACCACGTGATAGTGACACTGTCACTATCGAAGGTCACTCTTGCGGAGAGTGTACCGTGAGTTGGGGGAGTCGCGTGATTGTGACACGCGATAGTGCCCATGGCACTATCGCCGGGCACTATCGCCGACGGGAATTTTCACTTAAATGAGTCCTCATCTGATTTTAACCTCATTTTTCCCATTCCTCTCTTCTCTTTGGCGATTTTGGAGCTCCCAAATCTGATTCTCTCTCTCACAAAACCCTAACCCTCATAAATACAAACCCTTTTTGGTGGTTGAATCTTGATTACTTGCAATAACTCTCCTCAAGAAATATTTTCTAGGGTTTCTCAAAGTGCAACCTTCTCATCTCCAAGTCTCATCTCTTCAAGCTAGGGTTTCATATTTCCTAGGTTTTAATCAAAAACCTAGATTGTGAGTTTACTAAACCCTTGTTAAAACTAGATACACATCATAATCTCCTACTTGTATTAATGTATATTTACTGAAAATGTTCAGTTTTATATGTTCAAGTATTTGGGGTTTCCTTATGGAAATATGTTGGAAATATGTTTATGTGTAACATGCCACGATTTATTGAATGTATACCTTGGTATTATGATGATTTCTACTTGAGATACCTTTTTGGTGATATAGTATCTTTATGGTGAAAATGGTTACCTTATGGGTCTTATGTTGGATCTTATTTTAAGTAGGATGGTAATATTGTACCCTTGGTTGGTATTGAAATATGTTTGGTTAAAATATATCTCAATACCTCCTATAATTATGTTGGACGAACCAAGTCAGTAGACACTAGGAGGATATAGTCTTGGGCGCCACCGTGATGGTATGTGCCTAGACCTCCGCCATTCGTGGAATTTCCATAGTTGTAGTCCCCGGATGTGTCGGGCCTTTCGGGTGCCTCTTGTTAGTTGGCATCAAGGCATATCGACTCTTTGGGTGAAACTTGATTGGTGCTATGGGTCTCCCCTGTTGACTCCACATTTATTGAACATTGGTTAACTGCTGATAAGAATTGTAATTGATCTTATATGCTATTTCTTGTTCAACTCACTAGGCTTTTTGGCCTAACACTTGTTTGGTGTCGATGTGTATCTCAGGTTCTAGCGGTGTCGGTTCTAAGCAGGCATAGTTGCTTTAGGTGAGAGCTTGGGGATTTGCACTTGGATTATAAATATTTTTGGAGAAGATGTTGGGTCTATAGATGATACCCCTTTTGTAATCTCTTTTCTAGTTATAGAAATTAGATTAGTTGGTTGTTGTTTATTGTCCGTTAAATTACAACTGTAATTAAACAGGTTTGTATATTTCCCCATTTTTGGGAGGCTCTTGCTATGACAATTTTATATACCACATGTCCGTTTTCCGGATTTTTTTATCCCTATTTTTAGGGTGTTACAAGTTGGTATCAGAGCTTTAGTTTAAGTGAACTAGGTATTGTTTTAGCATATCTAGACTTAAGCTTTAGACGTTATTGATTCACTGCCTACTTGGGGTAGGAATCCTAGGTGGGGAGAGCGTTAGAATTTACGGAATTACACTAATTGAGATTTGTGATGATGGTGGCAAGAATTCTTGTGTATGATTCGTTCATGATTTCACTTAGTTACTACTATTATGAATGTGTTGTTACGTAAGTGTACTTGATTTTCTATTATTATGATAATTGATGAAGGTATTAGTACGTACAATGAGTTCAACTCGCTTAGTCTTTTCTCAATCCCTTTTCTCGTGCATGAATGGCAGTTATCAATGGTAAACACTCGGAGCAGGTTACCGAATATGCCAGAGGGCCACTTGGAAGTGGAATCTACAGCTGACCGACCTCCTTTGGTCCAAACCTCCATGGGACCTCCCATACCCAATATCTTTGGAGGAGGACCCATACAGATTCCGCGCATGAACCTTACGGCTAACAATGCCATCTTGGAAGAGGTGACTATGGAGACCAGGATTAGAGACAGTATGATGTTGGCCATGAACTCGGCCATGGCCCAACAACAAGAGTTTTTCATGAAGCTTCTGGAAGATCGAGACGCCAGTCACCGACAACCGGAGACGATGGCGGAGAACATCGTTATGGGGTCGGGTGGTAGACCGGCTGTTGTGTCTATTGAAGACCCAGCGGATAACGGGATCAAGGTAAAGGCCAAGGAGTGCACCTACAAGGCTTTTCTGGGGTGCAACCCGAAACAGTTTGCAGGTTCCGACAACCCGATTGCTTGCATGTGTTGGCTCAAAGAAGTGGAGATGGCTTTCGAGTCTAGTGACTATGACATCTCTCAACGGGTCAAGTTCGCTTCTCAAATACTTCGAGGAGAGGCTTTGATTTGGTGGAATCTCACTCGATCCGCTCTCACTCCCGAGGTTTTTCCCAAGTTAACTTGGCCGGTTTTCAAGGAAAAGATTATGGATAAATACTGCAGTGAAAGGTCGTTGGACAAACTGGAACGGGAGTTCAGGGATTTGAAGAAGGGTACTCTGTCCACTGCCGGCTACTCCAAGCTCTTTCTGGAGAAATTGAATTTGGTGGGACATTTGGTCTCCGATGAGAAGTCAAAGATTAAAGCTTATCAGCAAGGGTTACCGGCTGAGATGAGGACGGCGGTGAGAAATGCTAGAGGATCAACATTACAAGAGGTCATCGAAGAGTCCTTGCTTATAGAGGACAACATGCTTGCGGAGAAAGAAGAGAGAAGGCATCTTGGGGAGAAGCGAAAGTGGGAAGTGTCATCTGGGCCAGTTCGTCAATCGAAGTCGTTTGTAAGCGGGAGAGCGGGTGACAATCGTCGAGACGATCGATGGTGCCACAAGTGCAAGACCAAGCACTCGAGCCCATGTATCACCAGAACCTACTCGGGTACGGTCGGATGTGCCAAGTGTGGCAAGAAAGGTCACGCGACTCAAGAGTGCCCTATCCGGGGGCCAGTGTGTTTTGAGTGCCGAGAACCGGAGCACATGAGAAAGTATTGCCCGAAGTTAGTAGGAGGCAATAGTGGAAATTCTATGGGTTCGACGGCAAGAGTGGAGCAACCGCCGAGGATGCCAAGCTGAGCTTTCCGGATGACTACCGAGGAGGCAAAGGAGACCGTCGATGTTGTTTCGGGTACGTTCCTAGTAAACTCCTTGCCCGCTCGTGTTTTGTTTGATTCGGGTGCTACGTGTTCCTTTGTATCGGATGTTTTCTGTAAACAATTCGTCACTCCTATTAGTGTCCTTCACGGTGCGCTAGTAGTAGAAGTAGCTAATGGAGATCAAGTGATCATCCGAGACCGTTTTTGTGATTGCACTATAGAGATTGATGGGAATCCTTTTGGAGTAGACTTGCTACCTATGTCTATAGGGGGGGTTCGACGTGGTCATAGGCATGGATTGGTTGGCAAGGCATAAGGCCGACATCTTTTGCTCCAAAAAGATGATCCAAGTGCCTTTGCCGGAAAATGGTGTGGTCACCATCTACGGGGAGAAAGGGAAGAGGAGTAATCCTATCATCTCCTCTCTTAAAGCTCGTAAATTTATAGCGAAGGGTTACCCTTCGTATCTGGATTATGTGGTGGACGCAAAGAAAGAGAAGAAGTCGGTGGAAGATGTGAAGGTCGTGCAAGACTATCCGGATGTCTTTCTGGAAGACTTACCCGAGTTACCGCCGGAACGACAAGTGGAGTTTCAAATCGACCTTACTCCGGGAGCGGCTCCGATAGCCCGTGCTCCCTATCGATTGGCCCCGACGGAAATGAAAGAAATGATGACGCAACTTCAAAAGTTGTTGGTTAAGGGTTTCATCAGACCGAGTTCATCACCTTGGGGAGCACCAGTTTTGTCCGTAAAGAAGAAGGATGGATCCATGCGGATGTGCATCGACAACCGAGAGCTGAACAAAGTCACGGTAAAGAACAAGTATCATCTACCTCGCATCGACGATCTTTTTTATCAACTCCAAGGTGCGGGATGCTTCTCAAAGATTGATCTTCAGTCCGTATACCATTAAGTGAGAGTGAAGAAGGAGGACATTCCGAAGACGACTTTCCAAACGCGATACGACCATTATGAGTTCTTGGTAATTCCTTTCAGCTTGACCAACGCTCCGGCCGTATTCATGGATTTGATGAACCGTGTGTGTCGCCCGTCCTTGGACAAATCTGTGATCGTCTCCATCGACGATATTCTAATTTATTCAAAGGACGAGTCCGAGCATGGGAATCATTTACGGGAAGTGTTAGAGGTCCTAAGAAGGGAAAAACTGTTTGCAAAGTTCTCGAAGTGCGAATTCTGGCTCCAAGAGGTGCAATTCTTGGGGCATGTGGTGTCTAAAGACGGAGTGAAGGTAGACCCGGCAAAGATCGAGGCGATGATGAGTTGGGAGCCGCCAACGAGTCCGACGGAGATTCGAAGTTTCTTGGGTTTGGCGGGCTATTATAGGTGTTTCATTCAAGATTTCTCCAAGATAGCTACACCACTCACCTCACTCACAAGAAAAAACGTCAAGTTTCTTTGGACCAATGTGCAAGATCGAGCCTTCCAAACGTTCAAGAAAAGATTGTGCGAAGCTCCAATCTTATCCTTACCGAAGGGATCGAAAGACTTCGTAGTGTATAGTGACACTTCCAAGATGGGACTTGGATGCGTACTAATGCAACAGGGGAAGGTAATAGCGTATGCGTCGCGGCAACTAAAGGATCATGAGAAGAACTATCCGACTCATGACATAGATACTTAATTACCAACATCTAACTTCCTTTAAGTTCCACCACCATGAGGCTAACATTTCTCATGATCCAATGGGAATACTTCCAAACATTCCAACGATCGATGACCTTAAAAGAACAAGTCGGCTTGTACTGAGTCGATCCCCACAAAGATTTAAAGTTGACACCTAATATGGAATTAAAACCCCAAATTGTACAAATTTACGAACAAACCATCACATCATCATTATTCACGAATACCCATTAGGATGGTACACCTTCAAGACACAGCATGTTGTCGAACAATAATCTATCAATTCAAATTTGGCCATAAGCAAACAACTACACAAGGCTTAAACCCAAAGATTTAACGAAACAGAAAGATCACCCCTTAATTTAACTGGGAGAAGGCGTAAATCTAATACTTCAATTATTCATGCGTGCACCGATTCAAAACTGAAACCCGTAATTTAAGACTAACCACCGTCAGATCATCTATCGCTTCGATTCCCAAGGACTCCTTTAGTCCCAAATCACAATTCTTTTTATAAGAGGGTTTAAATCTATAGCTCTAATGAGTTCAAGGTTTTCCAACTATAGGACTCAACAAATATGCCAATTGAAAATTTCGTAAGATTTTCAAACGCAAAATCTTTATACAATTAATCGTACATGTAGAAATCCGCTACCGCTTACTCGACAGTTGTGCAAAGTGGTCACAAACGCCATACATATAAAACCATTTCGAAAGTCATTTGATTATTACTCAAGTTAATAACGGCAATAATAAAATATGCGCAACAATCTTTTCAAATGGACCGCTATAGTCCGAATATGCATCACTTCATGCCATGTACGTAAAATAATTTCCCACACCAAAGCGGTGTGTAACAAATGTTTGTATAAACTCCAAAAGGAGAAATTTACGTTATCAAGTTCCAAAAAAATTCCTCACTTAACCATAAAGTGATATGGAATAAAATTTCCAACAAGACCCACATATAGCAGTTTATTTTCCAAACTTAGTAAAACGATAAGTGTATGTGACTCATTTGATACGTAAAATAATTTAAATCGACTTCAAACTTCTAAGCCGCGTAAATAGAATGCTCTTCGTCCCAAATAGTGGTTACAATGACATGCGTACCGGTAAACCAATATAATGCATTGCGTGAAACTATAATAGTAAAACCAACAACCGAAGCAGGTATAAAGCAAAAGTTCAGCTCGAACCATCATAGGTCGTTCATATGCTTACTCACACAAAAGTGTAACTCACTTCAGTTATTAAGTAGTGTGCAACGAAATACACTTGTGTAAAACTCAAAAGTACAATAAAGCGATATCAAGACTTTCAAGGCGTCTCTTATGGTCGCGAAAAGACGTGTGCAGAACCCGCGTGAGACATGACGCTCAATGAAACTCATAAATTTACATGCATCAAATTAAAGCCTACGCATTTCGAGCTACCACCAACATTGCTTCTGCCGCACATTGACATATACGTAAAGTGTTGGCGGATCTCTTACAGCGACAACACACTGCAGGAAACACGAAAGATCGTCAGTGTCTCGTAAATCATAGAGTTGGCCATAATGTTTGTACGCCATTCTAGTCATACCAACAGTAGAGTCCATACCACATTTGTCCCGAACATAACTAACCAACCTAGAATGCTTGATGTTTGATGGCACCATGACCTGGACAATCGGTTGATCAGTAGAATACTCCCACTCTTGATCATTCTGTTGCCAATAACCTCCACCCAAAATACGTAACTTAATTTTCTCAGATACATAACTCATTTTGAAGGAAAAACAGTTCGAATGAAGGAAAAACAGATAAATCCGAATCAAATTGCTAAATTGTTTCTCTTCCCTTTTCATCGTTGCTATTCTTATAGGAAAAAATTCACCTAATCAAATTGTACAAAAACATTCAATTAATTTTCGTACTCGATTCAGTCGATTGTACAATTGACAATTATTCATGAAAAAACTAGTGCAAAACCGCAAGAAAAACGTACGTGAAAAACGTGAAAACACCAAAAAACACTTGAAAATTGCGGACCCAGGGTCCAGGGCAGGGACGGACTTGTGGTGTTGAATACGGTGGCACGTGTTACCGTATTATTTATCCGACGAGGGGTAAAAAATTTTAGGTTCGTGAAAGGTGCAACCGTATCGTTTTGGAAGGTGTTATTGTATTATTTTGGAAACTTCAAGAAGGTGCAACCGTACCTCATAATCAACCAAAAAAAAAAAAAACTATCGAAATCACTAAAAAATCGAAAAAATCTCTCGAAATCGATAAAAAAACTTAAAAATCCCTCAAAATCAAGCAAACAACTTCAAAAATCCCTCGAAAGTGTGAAATTAGGCTAAAAACACATCGGAAAATATTGAATGTCGGTAAAAAGATGAAAACACGTCGATAAAAACCTGCTTTTTGTAATTATTTTTTCTATATTATATGGTGCCACCGTATAAAAAAATTTCTGGGTCCGTCCCTGGTTCAGGGTCGCAACTTACGGACCCGAAGTGCGAGTGCGGACCTACCATGGCAGAGGGTGTTCTTGACGTGTGGCATTAATATACCCTAAATATGTCAAACATTATGAAAAAAAAGTGTTAACCATAAAAGGAAAAAAATCTTAGAGTAAATTACAGATTTCGTCCATGTGGTTATATGTAAATTTTGATTGGGTCCCTCAAATGAAATAATTTCAGGTATGGTCACTGTGGTTTTGATTTTTGTTATGGATTAGGTCCCTACCTCTAAGTTCATTAACTTGGCTCAGTTAAATCAAGGGTCAATTGGTTAATTTACATTTCCTTTTAATTTTATACATATTATATTTATTAATGTAATATATTCCATCTCCGGTCTCTAGCCATTCTTTCCTCGATCTCTCCCTCAATATCTGTTCGCGACTTTTCGTGTTTACACCTTTTTAAAATGCAAGAAAATAGATCTCGACGCAAGTATACATCTTAATCTACTGCCGTCTGTTAACAAGTAATAATGGTACAAAGTACCGAATATCGATCCCACAGGGAAGCGTGGAAAAGTTCTCCTCAAAAGTCGGGTCTGTAAAAGCGAGTTTCAGATGGCGAATTCGAAAACAATATTTTTGATTGGGGGTTTTGATTAACACTAATGAACAATTAATTAAAAAGAAACATCGGTACAATGCTTTGTTGGAATAAGATTAATAATTGGATAAAATGATGAGATCGCATTCCTTCGTTATCTTAAAGTCGATATTTCATGAAACTCAAATGAGTTGTCGTACAATAAACCAGTTGTCAATTGATTAATTGCAGTCCACCATAAAATATAACTTTAATTTAAATAACTTCGGACAATCATGCGATACGATACACCGTTTTAACTTTTGATCAGTCTATGTCCCAACTTAACTTCGTACAGATTATAAATATAACAAAAACAGAAATGTAAATTTAACTAAGGTTGGAGACGGTTGGTATTTTCAAACATTCAACGATGGAAATCGTAGGAATGTTGTGCCAACAGCGTGTCCTTAGACAGGATATGTAATTACTTGAAATATAAGACTGAAAATAAATGACGTGAATTAAACTGCAGAATTAAATTAACAGAAAGTAATAGACTGAAATGAAAGTGCAGAAAATAAAATTGCAGAAACTAAATTGCGAGAATTAAAGTGCGTTAAAATAAATAACGTAAAGGAAAACTAACCAATACACACTTGATTTTTATAAAATTGGAAACATAAAACGGATTTAATAAACTACAACAAACCGTGAACCAACAAGAGTTGGGAATCCGAAATTATTTTCCGGACTTCCGGTTTGTAATAGAACTAAAGCCGCAATGAGACCAAAATAAAAACCAAGAGTTATCTAACTACGGGAAACGTAATACGAGAATAGTAAGTGACGATGACGAGATACCGGAATTCAAATCGAAAAGAAACATATATTACTAAAACCCGGTTAGATTCGTGAACCAACGCTTTCAACTGTTAGCTATTGGCTCAATTCCTTAAACCGGTTACAAAGACGATGGATCAAGGGAGGTTCCTAATGATGATTAAGAGACATGTCTAGATTCATTGAATCTAGACTTTAAAAAGAAAAAGAAAAAGAGAGAGAGAAAAAGAAAGAGAGAGAGACGTGAGAGAGAAGAGAGGAAGAGAGAAAGATGTACAAAAAAAAATAAAAAAAATGTGTTGTGTTGTTTTCTTTACACAACCATGCTATTTATAGCCAAAAACACCCTTGGGGCCCAAGTTTACAACAATGGAGGCCCAAGGGATTTGTAGGTAAATGAGCCCAAAAAATTCCTTTCAAAAGGTTCCACACTTTCGGCCCAACATGCAGTCTAAAAGAGATTCGGTCAATCGACGTGTCTTGTAATACGACCCAAAAAGGAGAAGTCATAGTGTCGGTTTCGAACCATCTCGATATGTTGACTTCTCACCGCCCTTTCTCCGATCCTGAAATTAGAACATATAAAAATGTAAGATCTTTTCGAAGCTTTCTTACAATTAACCACAAAAAACGACTAAATACGCTAATCATTTATTTATTAGAGAAAAACTTGAAAATACATAGAAATGACTCAATGGGAAAACGAAAATTAGCTCAAAATTATAAAAAGAGGGCTAAAAATAGGGTAAATAAAATGACCCCATCACATCCCCAAATTCGAACTGTTGCTCGTCCCCGAGCAACTTTTATTAGAAAAAATAATTTTGAGCTAAAAAATTATTAAAAAGAGACTCATCCCCATACAAACCATCATATGCACAATCACGGTTTATCTCAATCAGTTCAAAACAAAAAATGATAGCCCTTCATAAACTTGTTTCTCTCAACGTGATTTAAAAAAAATACCAACCATAAGCTAGCCAAACAACTCTATGATAAATTGGGATCGATAACGCAACAAAAAGACATATGTATTTGGCCTTTTCCTCTTTTCTTACTTTCTCTATTTTTTTTTTTCATATGGCACAATTTTTCTGCCATTTTTCACTTTAACGGGTAGATTTGAACACCCAATTTCTTTGGTGTCTATGACACTTTCTTTGGAATGTCATGAAAACAATAGTGAAGCTTTGCTTCTTCTTTTTTGTATGTATGGTTTTCATGTTTGTGTTTTTTTTTGTGGCGTGTGCCTTTCTGGAGATGTGTATGAACAATAAATGACATGGTTCTGAATGAGATTGAGTGACCATGTCATCCCCTCCCCAAAACTTGGAAGGGTTCGATGTCCTTATTGAACGAGAAGATCCCTAAATTCGAAAGTGAAGAAAGGTGTTGTATGTGCTTTGAGGTGCATGAATCCCAACAAAAAAATGGTTGAACCAAAGAGTTGCAAGCCTACTTTTAGTGATAAATAAAAAAATCAATGCGAGAAATCCAAGATTACTATGGCTATTACCCATGTGAACCAATATCAATGAACCGTAAACCATGTAAATTACCGTGTATGGAGGGACAAGATGCTTCCATCATCAACAGAAAATCCCAGACTCATGCACAAAACTTAAAACTACGAAAGCAAGTAAAAGGGTGATAGAAGGTGGAACCTGGCCTACTCGTGGTGAGTAGGGCGTCGCTCCGCGTTTTGCCATAGCAAATGGATTGGAAAAAGTGGTAAACTCCTACTTATTGATGGCGGTTCATTTGGATTTTCATGATTATTTGGATGCCCATTTAGATTTACCTCGGGACTTACCTCCTCATCCGTCATACATTCAGGTTCAGACATCTCAGAAGAATTTTAAACTAAATTAGCCTTTTGGATTCTTCTTCGTTGTCTAAATGTTCGTTCAATATCGGGATCAAATTGGAAAAAATCTCCGTGAGGCAATCTTGGCATGCACTTTTTCGAAATATTTTTTTTTTCTTCTTTTTTTTCTTCTTTTCAAATAGATGGTAGAAAAACTTGCTTTTATAAACCTTACTTAAAAAGAAAAACTTTTAGCGTGCTTCCCCGGCAACGGCGCCAAAAACTTGTTCGCGACTTTTCGTGTTTACACCTTTTTAAAATGCAAGAAAATAGATCTCGACGCAAGTATACATCTTAATCTACTGCCGTCTGTTAACAAGTAATAATGGTACAAAGTACCGAATATCGATCCCACAGGGAAGCGTGGAAAAGTTCTCCTCAAAAGTCGGGTCTGTAAAAGCGAGTTTCAGATGGCGAATTCGAAAACAATATTTTTGATTGGGGGTTTTGATTAACACTAATGAACAATTAATTAAAAAGAAACATCGGTACAATGCTTTGTTGGAATAAGATTAATAATTGGATAAAATGATGAGATCGCATTCCTTCGTTATCTTAAAGTCGATATTTCATGAAACTCAAATGAGTTGTCGTACAATAAACCAGTTGTCAATTGATTAATTGCAGTCCACCATAAAATATAACTTTAATTTAAATAACTTCGGACAATCATGCGATACGATACACCGTTTTAACTTTTGATCAGTCTATGTCCCAACTTAACTTCGTACAGATTATAAATATAACAAAAACAGAAATGTAAATTTAACTAAGGTTGGAGACGGTTGGTATTTTCAAACATTCAACGATGGAAATCGTAGGAATGTTGTGCCAACAGCGTGTCCTTAGACAGGATATGTAATTACTTGAAATATAAGACTGAAAATAAATGACGTGAATTAAACTGCAGAATTAAATTAACAGAAAGTAATAGACTGAAATGAAAGTGCAGAAAATAAAATTGCAGAAACTAAATTGCGAGAATTAAAGTGCGTTAAAATAAATAACGTAAAGGAAAACTAACCAATACACACTTGATTTTTATAAAATTGGAAACATAAAACGGATTTAATAAACTACAACAAACCGTGAACCAACAAGAGTTGGGAATCCGAAATTATTTTCCGGACTTCCGGTTTGTAATAGAACTAAAGCCGCAATGAGACCAAAATAAAAACCAAGAGTTATCTAACTACGGGAAACGTAATACGAGAATAGTAAGTGACGATGACGAGATACCGGAATTCAAATCGAAAAGAAACATATATTACTAAAACCCGGTTAGATTCGTGAACCAACGCTTTCAACTGTTAGCTATTGGCTCAATTCCTTAAACCGGTTACAAAGACGATGGATCAAGGGAGGTTCCTAATGATGATTAAGAGACATGTCTAGATTCATTGAATCTAGACTTTAAAAAGAAAAAGAAAAAGAGAGAGAGAAAAAGAAAGAGAGAGAGACGTGAGAGAGAAGAGAGGAAGAGAGAAAGATGTACAAAAAAAAATAAAAAAAATGTGTTGTGTTGTTTTCTTTACACAACCATGCTATTTATAGCCAAAAACACCCTTGGGGCCCAAGTTTACAACAATGGAGGCCCAAGGGATTTGTAGGTAAATGAGCCCAAAAAATTCCTTTCAAAAGGTTCCACACTTTCGGCCCAACATGCAGTCTAAAAGAGATTCGGTCAATCGACGTGTCTTGTAATACGACCCAAAAAGGAGAAGTCATAGTGTCGGTTTCGCACCATCTCGATATGTTGACTTCTCACCGCCCTTTCTCCGATCCTGAAATTAGAACATATAAAAATGTAAGATCTTTTCGAAGCTTTCTTACAATTAACCACAAAAAACGACTAAATACGCTAATCATTTATTTATTAGAGAAAAACTTGAAAATACATAGAAATGACTCAATGGGAAAACGAAAATTAGCTCAAAATTATAAAAAGAGGGCTAAAAATAGGGTAAATAAAATGACCCCATCACATCCCCAAATTCGAACTGTTGCTCGTCCCCGAGCAACTTTTATTAGAAAAAATAATTTTGAGCTAAAAAATTATTAAAAAGAGACTCATCCCCATACAAACCATCATATGCACAATCACGGTTTATCTCAATCAGTTCAAAACAAAAAATGATAGCCCTTCATAAACTTGTTTCTCTCAACGTGATTTAAAAAAAATACCAACCATAAGCTAGCCAAACAACTCTATGATAAATTGGGATCGATAACGCAACAAAAAGACATATGTATTTGGCCTTTTCCTCTTTTCTTACTTTCTCTATTTTTTTTTTCATATGGCACAATTTTTCTGCCATTTTTCACTTTAACGGGTAGATTTGAACACCCAATTTCTTTGGTGTCTATGACACTTTCTTTGGAATGTCATGAAAACAATAGTGAAGCTTTGCTTCTTCTTTTTTGTATGTATGGTTTTCATGTTTGTGTTTTTTTTTGTGGCGTGTGCCTTTCTGGAGATGTGTATGAACAATAAATGACATGGTTCTGAATGAGATTGAGTGACCATGTCATCCCCTCCCCAAAACTTGGAAGGGTTCGATGTCCTTATTGAACGAGAAGATCCCTAAATTCGAAAGTGAAGAAAGGTGTTGTATGTGCTTTGAGGTGCATGAATCCCAACAAAAAAATGGTTGAACCAAAGAGTTGCAAGCCTACTTTTAGTGATAAATAAAAAAATCAATGCGAGAAATCCAAGATTACTATGGCTATTACCCATGTGAACCAATATCAATGAACCGTAAACCATGTAAATTACCGTGTATGGAGGGACAAGATGCTTCCATCATCAACAGAAAATCCCAGACTCATGCACAAAACTTAAAACTACGAAAGCAAGTAAAAGGGTGATAGAAGGTGGAACCTGGCCTACTCGTGGTGAGTAGGGCGTCGCTCCGCGTTTTGCCATAGCAAATGGATTGGAAAAAGTGGTAAACTCCTACTTATTGATGGCGGTTCATTTGGATTTTCATGATTATTTGGATGCCCATTTAGATTTACCTCGGGACTTACCTCCTCATCCGTCATACATTCAGGTTCAGACATCTCAGAAGAATTTTAAACTAAATTAGCCTTTTGGATTCTTCTTCGTTGTCTAAATGTTCGTTCAATATCGGGATCAAATTGGAAAAAATCTCCGTGAGGCAATCTTGGCATGCACTTTTTCGAAATATTTTTTTTTTCTTCTTTTTTTTCTTCTTTTCAAATAGATGGTAGAAAAACTTGCTTTTATAAACCTTACTTAAAAAGAAAAACTTTTAGCGTGCTTCCCCGGCAACGGCGCCAAAAACTTGTTCGCGACTTTTCGTGTTTACACCTTTTTAAAATGCAAGAAAATAGATCTCGACGCAAGTATACATCTTAATCTACTGCCGTCTGTTAACAAGTAATAATGGTACAAAGTACCGAATATCGATCCCACAGGGAAGCGTGGAAAAGTTCTCCTCAAAAGTCGGGTCTGTAAAAGCGAGTTTCAGATGGCGAATTCGAAAACAATATTTTTGATTGGGGGTTTTGATTAACACTAATGAACAATTAATTAAAAAGAAACATCGGTACAATGCTTTGTTGGAATAAGATTAATAATTGGATAAAATGATGAGATCGCATTCCTTCGTTATCTTAAAGTCGATATTTCATGAAACTCAAATGAGTTGTCGTACAATAAACCAGTTGTCAATTGATTAATTGCAGTCCACCATAAAATATAACTTTAATTTAAATAACTTCGGACAATCATGCGATACGATACACCGTTTTAACTTTTGATCAGTCTATGTCCCAACTTAACTTCGTACAGATTATAAATATAACAAAAACAGAAATGTAAATTTAACTAAGGTTGGAGACGGTTGGTATTTTCAAACATTCAACGATGGAAATCGTAGGAATGTTGTGCCAACAGCGTGTCCTTAGACAGGATATGTAATTACTTGAAATATAAGACTGAAAATAAATGACGTGAATTAAACTGCAGAATTAAATTAACAGAAAGTAATAGACTGAAATGAAAGTGCAGAAAATAAAATTGCAGAAACTAAATTGCGAGAATTAAAGTGCGTTAAAATAAATAACGTAAAGGAAAACTAACCAATACACACTTGATTTTTATAAAATTGGAAACATAAAACGGATTTAATAAACTACAACAAACCGTGAACCAACAAGAGTTGGGAATCCGAAATTATTTTCCGGACTTCCGGTTTGTAATAGAACTAAAGCCGCAATGAGACCAAAATAAAAACCAAGAGTTATCTAACTACGGGAAACGTAATACGAGAATAGTAAGTGACGATGACGAGATACCGGAATTCAAATCGAAAAGAAACATATATTACTAAAACCCGGTTAGATTCGTGAACCAACGCTTTCAACTGTTAGCTATTGGCTCAATTCCTTAAACCGGTTACAAAGACGATGGATCAAGGGAGGTTCCTAATGATGATTAAGAGACATGTCTAGATTCATTGAATCTAGACTTTAAAAAGAAAAAGAAAAAGAGAGAGAGAAAAAGAAAGAGAGAGAGACGTGAGAGAGAAGAGAGGAAGAGAGAAAGATGTACAAAAAAAAATAAAAAAAATGTGTTGTGTTGTTTTCTTTACACAACCATGCTATTTATAGCCAAAAACACCCTTGGGGCCCAAGTTTACAACAATGGGGGCCCAAGGGATTTGTAGGTAAATGAGCCCAAAAAATTCCTTTCAAAAGGTTCCACACTTTCGGCCCAACATGCAGTCTAAAAGAGATTCGGTCAATCGACGTGTCTTGTAATACGACCCAAAAAGGAGAAGTCATAGTGTCGGTTTCGCACCATCTCGATATGTTGACTTCTCACCGCCCTTTCTCCGATCCTGAAATTAGAACATATAAAAATGTAAGATCTTTTCGAAGCTTTCTTACAATTAACCACAAAAAACGACTAAATACGCTAATCATTTATTTATTAGAGAAAAACTTGAAAATACATAGAAATGACTCAATGGGAAAACGAAAATTAGCTCAAAATTATAAAAAGAGGGCTAAAAATAGGGTAAATAAAATGACCCCATCACATCCCCAAATTCGAACTGTTGCTCGTCCCCGAGCAACTTTTATTAGAAAAAATAATTTTGAGCTAAAAAATTATTAAAAAGAGACTCATCCCCATACAAACCATCATATGCACAATCACGGTTTATCTCAATCAGTTCAAAACAAAAAATGATAGCCCTTCATAAACTTGTTTCTCTCAACGTGATTTAAAAAAAATACCAACCATAAGCTAGCCAAACAACTCTATGATAAATTGGGATCGATAACGCAACAAAAAGACATATGTATTTGGCCTTTTCCTCTTTTCTTACTTTCTCTATTTTTTTTTTTCATATGGCACAATTTTTCTGCCATTTTTCACTTTAACGGGTAGATTTGAACACCCAATTTCTTTGGTGTCTATGACACTTTCTTTGGAATGTCATGAAAACAATAGTGAAGCTTTGCTTCTTCTTTTTTGTATGTATGGTTTTCATGTTTGTGTTTTTTTTTGTGGCGTGTGCCTTTCTGGAGATGTGTATGAACAATAAATGACATGGTTCTGAATGAGATTGAGTGACCATGTCATCCCCTCCCCAAAACTTGGAAGGGTTCGATGTCCTTATTGAACGAGAAGATCCCTAAATTCGAAAGTGAAGAAAGGTGTTGTATGTGCTTTGAGGTGCATGAATCCCAACAAAAAAATGGTTGAACCAAAGAGTTGCAAGCCTACTTTTAGTGATAAATAAAAAAATCAATGCGAGAAATCCAAGATTACTATGGCTATTACCCATGTGAACCAATATCAATGAACCGTAAACCATGTAAATTACCGTGTATGGAGGGACAAGATGCTTCCATCATCAACAGAAAATCCCAGACTCATGCACAAAACTTAAAACTACGAAAGCAAGTAAAAGGGTGATAGAAGGTGGAACCTGGCCTACTCGTGGTGAGTAGGGCGTCGCTCCGCGTTTTGCCATAGCAAATGGATTGGAAAAAGTGGTAAACTCCTACTTATTGATGGCGGTTCATTTGGATTTTCATGATTATTTGGATGCCCATTTAGATTTACCTCGGGACTTACCTCCTCATCCGTCATACATTCAGGTTCAGACATCTCAGAAGAATTTTAAACTAAATTAGCCTTTTGGATTCTTCTTCGTTGTCTAAATGTTCGTTCAATATCGGGATCAAATTGGAAAAAATCTCCGTGAGGCAATCTTGGCATGCACTTTTTCGAAATATTTTTTTTTTCTTCTTTTTTTTCTTCTTTTCAAATAGATGGTAGAAAAACTTGCTTTTATAAACCTTACTTAAAAAGAAAAACTTTTAGCGTGCTTCCCCGGCAACGGCGCCAAAAACTTGTTCGCGACTTTTCGTGTTTACACCTTTTTAAAATGCAAGAAAATAGATCTCGACGCAAGTATACATCTTAATCTACTGCCGTCTGTTAACAAGTAATAATGGTACAAAGTACCGAATATCGATCCCACAGGGAAGCGTGGAAAAGTTCTCCTCAAAAGTCGGGTCTGTAAAAGCGAGTTTCAGATGGCGAATTCGAAAACAATATTTTTGATTGGGGGTTTTGATTAACACTAATGAACAATTAATTAAAAAGAAACATCGGTACAATGCTTTGTTGGAATAAGATTAATAATTGGATAAAATGATGAGATCGCATTCCTTCGTTATCTTAAAGTCGATATTTCATGAAACTCAAATGAGTTGTCGTACAATAAACCAGTTGTCAATTGATTAATTGCAGTCCACCATAAAATATAACTTTAATTTAAATAACTTCGGACAATCATGCGATACGATACACCGTTTTAACTTTTGATCAGTCTATGTCCCAACTTAACTTCGTACAGATTATAAATATAACAAAAACAGAAATGTAAATTTAACTAAGGTTGGAGACGGTTGGTATTTTCAAACATTCAACGATGGAAATCGTAGGAATGTTGTGCCAACAGCGTGTCCTTAGACAGGATATGTAATTACTTGAAATATAAGACTGAAAATAAATGACGTGAATTAAACTGCAGAATTAAATTAACAGAAAGTAATAGACTGAAATGAAAGTGCAGAAAATAAAATTGCAGAAACTAAATTGCGAGAATTAAAGTGCGTTAAAATAAATAACGTAAAGGAAAACTAACCAATACACACTTGATTTTTATAAAATTGGAAACATAAAACGGATTTAATAAACTACAACAAACCGTGAACCAACAAGAGTTGAGAATCCGAAATTATTTTCCGGACTTCCGGTTTGTAATAGAACTAAAGCCGCAATGAGACCAAAATAAAAACCAAGAGTTATCTAACTACGGGAAACGTAATACGAGAATAGTAAGTGACGATGACGAGATACCGGAATTCAAATCGAAAAGAAACATATATTACTAAAACCCGGTTAGATTCGTGAACCAACGCTTTCAACTGTTAGCTATTGGCTCAATTCCTTAAACCGGTTACAAAGACGATGGATCAAGGGAGGTTCCTAATGATGATTAAGAGACATGTCTAGATTCATTGAATCTAGACTTTAAAAAGAAAAAGAAAAAGAGAGAGAGAAAAAGAAGGAGAGAGAGACGTGAGAGAGAAGAGAGGAAGAGAGAAAGATGTACAAAAAAAAATAAAAAAAATGTGTTGTGTTGTTTTCCTTACACAACCATGCTATTTATAGCCAAAAACACCCTTGGGGCCCAAGTTTACAACAATGGGGGCCCAAGGGATTTGTAGGTAAATGAGCCCAAAAAATTCCTTTCAAAAGGTTCCACACTTTCGGCCCAACATGCAGTCTAAAAGAGATTCGGTCAATCGACGTGTCTTGTAATACGACCCAAAAAGGAGAAGTCATAGTGTCGGTTTCGCGCCATCTCGATATGTTGACTTCTCACCGCCCTTTCTCCGATCCTGAAATTAGAACATATAAAAATGTAAGATCTTTTCGAAGCTTTCTTACAATTAACCACAAAAAACGACTAAATACGCTAATCATTTATTTATTAGAGAAAAACTTGAAAATACATAGAAATGACTCAATGGGAAAACGAAAATTAGCTCAAAATTATAAAAAGAGGGCTAAAAATAGGGTAAATAAAATGACCCCATCAATATCCATCTAGACCCCTTCTTCCCCCTCCATAGCTTCCATCGCCATTCCAAAACGAAGAGTACATTTTCATCTTCAACGAAAAACAACAAAAACCAGCTTAATCATCATCTTCTTTATTAGTGTGGGTGTAATTGAATCAGATGTGCATAATCAAAATAAAAGACCCATCAGAATCAAACTCAAGCTTGTAATTTAATCTACATATATAGAGTAATAGGGGAGATTCATAACAAATCTGTAATTTACAGATCGTTTTCGTTCACAAATTTGATTTCATCCCGGATTGGTTTTCATTCACGTATCTGTAACCACAGAGACGAAATCCGATGGTGATGTGAGAGTGAAGTGGGGGGCGGAGAAGATGATAGACGGTGAGGCACAAATCCAAACTCTAATAAGCAAAACTCAACTTAATCCACCCAAATGCAAACCCAATCACCAAAATGAAAGACAAATCACGAAAAAACCTAACAAATCTTCAAACTTGATAACGAAAACATGGATATGAAATTGAAAATGAGTTGCTGGAAATAGTTATCAAATACAAATGGAAACCCAAGTTCTGTTCATCATAGATAAAAGAGGAAACAAAATCTTTCAAATGCAAATGGAAACCGCAAACTAAAACCTAATCTAGCCACTTTTACAACAAACCTTAGACCGTTCGTTGTTGGTTCGGTGAGAAACCCATAAATTAAAAGACGATATTTTCATATCTGGACTTGGGTTGTCATCGTTTCCCCAGAAATCAAAAGACGAGATCTTCAAATTGTGAAATCATACTGTTGTTTCCATCGTTTCCCCACAAATCAAAAGACGAGATCTTCAAACTGTGAAATCATACTGTTGTTTCCGTCGTTTCCCACGAGTTTTTAGAATAAGAAGATGAAACATTGTTGCAATCGAAGTTGGTTTCCTTCATTCTCTAACGTTCGCTGAAAAATGTGGTGAGGCTGTAGTCCGGTAGGGTCTCCTACTGGTCTGTTTTTCTTCCTCTTTTTGGGGCCCTATTTGGATATTGTTTGAGTGTATGGTGTGGTATGTTGTTTCTTTGGCTTAAAAAAAAAGGAAAAAGAACGGGGGAGAAGGGGGTCATTCAACAGCTTTGTTTGGGATAATGGGAAGGATTGGGATTGGATTTACAAAGTATATATTAATAATAATTAGTAATATATATATATATAATACTAAATATAATATATAAATTGAAAAGAAAATTATAAAATGACCCAGATACCCCAGATTTAACAGAGTTAAATTTAACTGAGGTAGGGACCCAATCCATAACAAAATCAAAACCACAATGACTATACCTGAAATTATTTCATTTGAAGGACCCAATCCAAATTTTTATATAACCACAGGGACGAAATCTGAAATTTACTCAAAATCTTATTTTGTATCCGACCGAGAGAGCAAAAATCATACCAACGCCACCAACCCAGCTGATGGAAGAAAGTTTTGCAATAAAAAAGAAAACATAAGGACAGAAGAAAAGGTTAAACTTGTTGTTTGTTTGCCGTTCGTGGGGGTTGGTTGTGACCCTGGTGGTGGTGTTGGGGGGCAAAGAGAAATATCCTACAAGTTTTAGACAGAGAAACAACAAACGGAGAGAGAGCAAGAATCTTTCCCCCTTCTTTCAGATGATCGAAAAGAGGGTACTCTTCCTCTGAGATCATCCGGAAAAGGGAGGTCAAGAATTATTCATATTTCTCGATTCTTTCCATTTTCAAGAATTTATTCAATTCCAATTTATGTTACCATTTTCCGATTTCAATCTTGTGAAGGTTTATTCCTTGCCCAATCCCGTCATCATTGACACAATCATCATCTTGTTCTTCTTCTTTACATTTTCTTTTCACCAACATTTCGTCTAAAAAGATTGTTTAGAATATATTTCATACACAAGATATAGAAATCAATAGAAAGGACTGACAACTGATATAATTCTGACTTCCCATTGTGCCCTCATTTCTGGTAAGTTTTACCATCTGTTGATTATTTTTCATCAATATTTGATCCACATTTGCTTTATATATAATTGATTGCTTGGTGCCAGGCTATTCTTCTGCCATTGCTTTCTGATTGTTTTTGGTTTCTTTTGGCATTTGGCATTTGGCATGTGAAGTAGACACATTTTCTTTAAGTGTTCTGCTATATTTGAGATTTCCCATTTGTGCTTCCAAGTGGACCTTTTAAAAGATATAATCTTTCCTAGGTTGTGTTGGGTAATTGAATTTTAACAAAAAGATTGGATCATTGGAAAACCCATTAAAAGATGAGGAAGCCCCACTTAATACCTAACTTGAACAGGGCTCCTGGTGATTTCATAGGAGCATATATATATAATTTGTTTGTTTGATCTATAAGTTGTCAACTTGTCATTGAATTCCTAATAAGATAATTGTGTAAAGATCAATTATAGTTGTTGTATTGAGTGACCACTCATAGTCTGAGTAATTGATTACTGATCAGAAGAAGGTTTGTTGCGATATAAAGCTGGCGCCTTCTGATAGCCTCTGGTACTGGGGCGGGGTGTTGGCAGGAACAACTGCTGCCTCCACCGTCACAACGTATAAGTGCAATGGGGGGTAGATGGACAACATGTGGAATCCACTGTTCTTGTTTCCCGCTTTTGATTCTTGTTCTAGCTCATGGGTGTTTTTCCCTGAATCTCGAGGGTAAGTTCATCCTTACTTTCCTGAATGAAATGTTGTTTTGTGATCAATTTAAACAACCATTAGTTATTTTAGCTGGTGAAGTAGTTAACTATATGAAAGTATGTGCTTTAATTGTTCTATTACATTTATCAACCAAAATGCAGGATTGGCATTGTTGGATTTTCAAGCACGAGTTTCTCATGATCCATATGGAGCCTTTGCAAGTTGGGATGCCGAGGACCATAAGCCGTGCTCATGGTCTCATGTTCACTGTGTCTTTGGTCATGTGCAAGCACTGTAAGTCTACCAAAGTTTATCTATTAAACATTCGATTATATGTGATTATTCTATATAGGACTATCTTTTTATGTAGATCATACGCTCCCTTCATCCAAGATCATTGCAACAATTTGGATTTTGAAATATTCCATAATAATTGCAACATGTCTTCATTTGTCAAGTTACAAGCTATCTTTTCATCAATGGTGATCATCACCAGTCATTTGATTGTATCAATTTGACCCACAAGATTTTCTTTATTGTGTGTTTATAAAAAGGGTAGTTATAGACACTAGACCAACAGATGGAACGATATTCATTGAACTATATCCTCAGTAATAAAGCGATGTAGTTATTTTGTGACAAAGGGAGTAAAACACAAGCAACTCAAATCTTGAATGACATGTTTTGATATATTGATATGCCTTTTTCTTGAAGTGATCTCAAAGGGCTATCTTTGGAAGGAGTCCTCGCACCTGAGTTAGGGAATCTCACTCACTTGAGACGTCTGTAAGTGTTAGTCTTCTGTTTTAGTTTTTCATTTTTGTTTTGCTTAAAGGGGTTACGACAATGCCATTAGTTCCATCTCCGTGGGATTCATCGCAGTATTACTATGTATTTTTGTTTGTGCGAGTATACCATGTAGTTACCAACCCAAGTCATCATGAAGTCTTCATAATATCAATGTAGTTCTCGAAAATTTTTAATGAAGGGAGAGTTAATTTGATGAATTTGAAAGATGTTCTAACCTTGTGTTTTATCAGCGTCCTCTCAGGCAACCATTTTTTTGGAGTTCTTCCCAAGGAGCTTGGTGAGCTCAAAAGATTGGAGGTACTGGACTTGAGGGATAATAACTTGATTGGAAATATTCCACCAGAGATAGGAAGGATGCAGTCACTAACATTTTTGTAAGTGATGCAACTTATTTATTGTTCCTCCATCTGTTCTTTGATAGTTGCTATATTAAATTTTTGGATGGAAAATTAAACTGAAAGCTACATCTAAAAGTACAACAAGTACTATGAATAGAAGATTTGGAGTAGAAAGTTTAAAAAAGCATACAATGATCGCTAAATAGGGAAAATACAAGTTTGAGATTTGAAATCAAAAGATCACAATTATTGGATAATGGAAATCGAGCTTTTCTTCTTTGTTTCTAAAGTGCTTGATCTTCCTTTCGTTTCATCCAAGTCTACTGTGTAGTCGGGTAAATTGATGGGTCAAGTTTGTAATGGCTTATGAGTTTTGTTGGATCCTTCAAGAGTACAAAATTCACTTCCAATTTTCCAGGAAAAAGGTAAAAAATTTACTTTTGAGGTCAAAGCTAATACTTTCAAGACTCAAAGTTGGCATGGATTTCAACAAATTTAGCAACAAGTTTTATTTCTATTTGCTATATTTTTCAATTTGGTTATCAAATGTTTCTTGAAAATGTATACATTCATAATAAAATTGAAGCTGAAAACGTGTTTCATATGACTCAATTGTCGAATTTCTGGTTTAAAAACAATGTTGATTTATATCAATGTAGACAATACTATTGACGACACACAAGAAGAAGTTAAATTTGGTTACCTTGATGCTTTCACAGGTTGGTTTATAACAACAATCTTGAAGGAACCATTCCCCCGGAACTCGAGAGCCTCAATTTGCTCTACAAGTTGCAATTTGATGATAACTTCACATTCGGTGTAACAGATGCAATTGGAAATATAAACAGGAAACTTGGGCGCTGGTAAGAGGTTTCAAGTTTGTTTAGACAATTGTAATTATTTGCTAAGTTTGCAACTTCATCTGAAATTTGATTAAGATATGTATGTTACATATGTTGGCATATTATGACAGCATCTGGCACGGTGGTTTTAACCATCCTAGGAATGCAGATTCCCTTCTATCCCCATTTAAAGAAACTGTTATTAATTACCTCAAGCTGTTTCAACTGTAAGAAAGAAACATACTTTTAAGCTCGTCTCTTTCTGATGGAATGAATATTATATCATCATATTTCTTCTGTTTTTCTCGAGTTTCAGGTTCAGCAAGGGCATTTTAGACAATTCCTGTGTTAATGAAGAAAGTAAGTTTGCACAAGTTAATCAGTTATAGAGCATTAATATTGCATTATGCCTGCACGTACCTAGGTACCTTCAGAATTGATTATATGAACTATTGAACTTCAGCCTTTCATAAAAAATGCAGACTCAAACCTTTCTGTACAATTATATTGAGTTTGTGATGACATATGGAAAGATAGTTGTAGAAAAATAATATGAAAACGACAAAAACACCAGAACGAGCTCTCTCTTTGGCAAACATTGACTGTCAAATATAAAAAGGACGGGGATCATTAACCATATTGACAATGACACAAAATGCATTCATGGGATTATCAAACAACCCTTTATATAGTTTCTGTTATGGTCATATTTGTGGGAATCTGAAAGGGAACTAAGAATTACTTGAATCTTGAAACTCAACAAAAAAAATAGCAATCTTCCAAATTATTAGGTGCATATAGCACATGGTATTTGTACATAGGATGCATTTTGATCATCTCTTTCTTTTGTTCTGAAATTCTGAATTATCAACAAATATTGTTCAATATTTTAAAAACACACAGAATATAAGTCACAGCTGAGTCATGGAGGTGTTTAAACCAAAATTTATCCCTTTCACGACCACTTGCTGTTCATTGTGTGAAAAAGTAAGAGGTTCTTTTCTGCCTGAAACAGTCCAAAATGTACACATTGATGGAAGAGTTACAAGGCGTAAGCTAGCCGAAGAGCCTGCAAATCTAGTATCTGCATCTTCTTCTCATGATAAGTCTGCAAGAGATGACATCATAGCTCTTCCCAGTAGCAGAAGCAGTGGATCTTTCCCTGCGTTCCGAAGGGAAAAGATTAAAATCTCTGACAGCCCATCTGGAACTCCCACGTCAGATTCAGAAACTGAAAGTAATTTAGATTTGTTGAAGATCATGATTGGAGTATCTTGTGGAGCTTTCCTTCTAATCATTGGCATAGCTCTATTTCTCTTCCGTCGATTTCCAGCTGTGAAGACCATGGCTCCATGGAGGCCTGGGCTTAGTAAACAACTGCAGAAAGCATTTGTTACTGGTAATTTATAACCTTAATAATTATTAATAAGATGAAAAGCTTTACGATCAGTAAGTAGTCACTGGAATGACTATTTTTTGAATGTTATATTCATTCAAATTGCTAAATTTTCCACCTAATGCAAATGATTAAATGTCATTTTGGAGAGAATTTGGCGATTTCACTTTATATTTTAAGGGTTAATCTTTGTCAGGTACGAGCTCTGGTTGTAGTCCTCAATATGCAAACCTCTGCCTCTCCCTGTGGATGTATGCTATCACACTGATAGTGGAACCGTGTTAAATCACTGTTGTCATTTATTTGCTTTACATTGCATTTGTGATATTGTGATAGTGTTAATATTATCTTCGTTTGAGTTTTGAACACACGGGGATTCTATTTGTATTCCGTTGTTGGTTGTTGTGGGTTTATAGCATCATTTTATAGATGGGACTTTGGTGAATCTTGTGATAAACACGAATTTTCGTCCCAAAAGTCATAAATGAGCATGGTTTGGGCAGTAAGTAGTAACTTGGGTTCCTTAAAAGCGCAGGCATTCCTAAACTAGATCGGGCAGAGCTACAAACAGCTTGTGAGGATTTCAGCAACATCATCGAGACAATGAAAGGTTGTACGCTATATAAAGGGACATTATCAAATGGAGTTGAGATTTGCGTTGCTTCAACGAGCATCACTGCACTCAAGAATTGGTCAAAGCATGCAGAGAAAGAGTTCCACAAGAAGGTTCGCTTGTTTTGAGTTCTTTCAAACTTATTTATACAATGAACTAGTAAATAACTCAACTTCGTTGAATTCTTTTAGATTGACACGTTATCGCGCGTGAACCACAAAAACTTTGTTAATCTTATTGGTTATTGTGAGGAGGACGAACCGTTTGCTAGAATGATGGTGTTTGAGTACGCGCCAAGTGGCTCACTCTCGGAGCATCTACATGGTAATCATCTTTGTGGTTTTGACATTGCACATATAGTGGATGCAGTCATTATTTACACATAAAACTCGGTTTTTTATTTACAGTTCAAATGCTTGAACAACTTGACTGGAGTTCAAGGATGAGAATTATTATGGGGGTGGCATATTGTCTCCGGTGCTTACATGAGTTGAGTCCTCCAGTGGTCGACATGCATCTGAATTCAAAAATGATCTATTTAACCGATGATAATGCTGCCAAAGTAAGCTTCTAAGTGTGATCGACCTTCTTGAGCCATTCTACTTGGCGTTTTCACATAAACAAATCATGATTCTTGTCGAATATGAAAAGAAAAACACTGCACTTCGGGAGCATGAGCAAATTTAGACAAAAGCTGGGTTTTTTGCCTTTAAATCACACAATTTGTCAAAAACAGCTCACTCTTGTAAACTGTAGTACGTTTTTTGTCATTTTCACAAAAATGTTCGTTAGTTTGCAAGAACTACAAAAACCGAATGGAAAAACCGGAAAATCTTTAAAAGAAACTTCTGGTTCACATCTGCATTGATTTCCCAGGTTGCAGATATGAGTTTCTGGAGAGAGTTTGACCCGAAAGCAAAGAGATCGGGGGGAAATGAGCCTATGCTGCCACCGCCTGCTGATAAGGAGACAAACATATTCAGTTTCGGTGTTTTTTTGCTTGAAATCATATCTGGGAAGCATCCTTATTCGGACAAACAAGAGCCTCTTGTAACTTGGGTAAGCCGATAAAACCGTCTTGCACCACAAAAACTGGCTTTATAGGACGTTAAATATGTCTAATTAGGAATAGATTGTTTTATAGGATTAAACAATTACGTTCTATATAAAAATGTTACAATAGGATGTTATGACGTATTTGGGCGTTCTAACATGTTTTTCTGGACACTTCCGAAATAAAATGTCATATTAGTTTTTTTTATAAGACACTTTTGAGAAGTGTCTTACGAATACATTTTTTTATAGGACACTTGCTTTTTATAACACTTTTGATAAATAATATCGTATAAAAAGACTAATAGGGCGCTTTATTTTGAACTTGTCCTAAAAAGTTGTTAGGACGCCCAAAATAGTCATAAAATCTATTAGACATTTAAACATATTTGACTTCCTATAAAGCCGATTTTGTGGTAATGTTGCTTATAAAAATCATCTCTGGCAAAAGAATAAACAACGGCTGTTGTTTTCGCAGGCCGAAGATTTTCTGAACGACAAGCAAAACATCAGCCATATAATTGATCCGAGCTTAAAGTCGTTCAAGCAGAATGAACTCAAGGCTGTGTGCAAAATCATTCAAGATTGCATTCAAAAGGATGCTAGCAAGAGACCAACGATAGACGAAATAGTTACAAAACTTAGGGAAGTGCTCGGGATTTCACCCGAGCAAGCAACCCCTAGACTATCTCCCCTCTGGTGGGCCGAACTCGAGCTCCTATCAGGAGAATCATCATAAAAGACGTTGTAACAATATACATGAAGGAAAAAAAACGTATATTTCCTGTTGTTATCCTGTAAATGTGATATGATAATCAAACTTTCTTTGAACTCTTTGTTTTCTCTGGTGTTTATAAGTATAAATATATAGGACAAATAAACTCATACACACTCCATGATGTCTTGATTTGTCTATAAACTTTATTTGAAACAGCAAAAAATTTATTATTGGTTTATTGATTTGTTCTTCATAATTATTATATAACATTAAAATTTAAGAATTTAAATAAGTATAAATGGAGAAGTTGAAATGCAAAAGACTAGCCATCTAAAATGAAATCTTTACAATAAAGAGCAAAAAGATTCTCGACCCCAAATTGGTTTCATCAATGTTTTAAAACTCTAGACTGATCCAAAAAGGAAAATCAATGTTATTGATTGAATAGTTCATTCAAATTTAAATATGACTTTTATATAGACCTAATTATATATATACTGTTTTTATCGTTTTTACAAAAACAGTGTATAAAGGACGGATTTGGACCTTTTTTACACGGTCAAAGTTGAAGCGTTGCTAAAAATAAGGTTTTATACACGGTTCTGAACTAAAAACCATGTAGAAAGGGTACTCGACAATTACAAACAATTGCATCAATGAAACCGCATACAAATATTACCTTTATACGCGGTTGTGTATAAAGAACCATGTAAAAAAGTGTTACCTTTATACGCGGTTCTTGCTATAAAACCGTGTGTAAAAAGGTACATTTATTTACGGTTTTGTAGCAAGAAACCACGTATAAAAGTAACCCCTTTATAAACGGTTTTTTACACACAACCGCGTATAAAACTTACTCCTTTATAAACGGGTTTTTACATACAACCGCGTATAAAAAACCGTACCTTGGGTATCCCTATAAATACAAAAGGAAGATGTTTTTTCTACCTTCTCGAAAACAACACTTCTTTTTGACCTTTTTTGGAGTTTTTTAATGGTTTTTGGCATTATTCTTTACAGAAAGTAAGGTATGATCATCATCAATCTTAAACAAATAGTTCATCAATTACTACTTTTATATGCATTAACATCATGTTATTAAGTAATATTATGTATGTATATATATCCAAATCGCACGTACATATATAATACCAATTCATATAAGTGTACCAATTGGATTGGACTGATCAATTACTAAACATACTGAGAGAGAAAAGAGAAAAAATTCGACTGCACTTTTCGGGCAAGCGTAGCCGCGCCGTTTTGTCTATTCCTGGCGTTTGAATCGTCGTGTTTTTTGTACAGTAACTTCAAGACATAGTTATATAATTTTGAACGATGGAGATCTGTTTTGGAGGTGTGGAAGTCGTCCTTTTTCTGTTCGACAGTCTGCAGTATTTCTAGTACGTTTTCTGATTGTATTGGATTCAGTTTTTCTTCAATCATGGTGGATCAACCGTGGAAGACAATGAGGAGGAACAAGGGTTTTGGTAGGCCGGCTGTGTTTGATCAGATAAGACCTAGGGGTGATCGTATCCAAAAGTCAAACGAAACACATGTCCAAGAGATCGCTCACAATGTGTATGTATCGAATTTTCCATCACACTTCTCATCTAGGGATGACAATGTAACACCCTAAAAATAGGGATAACAAAATCCAAAAAAAACGGACATGTGGTATATAAAGATTGCCATAGCAAGAGCCTCCCAAGAATGGGGAAATATTTAAATCTGTTTAATTACAGTTGTAATTTAACGAAAATAGACAACAACTAGCTAATCTAATTCCTATAATAGAAAAGAGATTACAAAACGGGTGTTGTCTATAAATCCAACCAATGCCTTCACAAAAAGTGCGCCCCAAGCACCTTCCCCAAGCTCTCACCAAGGACCGACTAAGCCTGCTTAGAAGCGGCGCCACTAGCACCTGAGATATACATCGACACCAAACACGTGGTAGGCCAAAAGAGCCTAGTGAGTTTGTACAAGAAATATCATATTAATCAAGCACAATTCTTATCAGCAGTTAACCAAAATTCATTAAATGTGGAGTCAACGGGGGAGAACCATAGCACCAATCAAGTTCCACCCAAAGAGTCGATATACCTTGATGCCAACTACCATGAGTGACATCCAGAAGGCCCGACACATCCGAGGACTACAACCATGGCATTATCCCAAATGGCGGAGGTCTAGGCACATACCATTACGGTGGCACCCAAGACTATATCCTCCTAGTGTCTACCGACTTGGTTCGTCCACATTGATATTAGTAGGTCTCAAGGCTCATAAAGCACAAGAATTAACACAATACCAACCATGGGTATGCAATTAGACCATACCAATTATATGTTGTATATAGACCAATACAAGGCTATTATGAATGAGTTGTATCAATGAAATTATGTTTCCACCTCTTGATGGCACAAGTAACATCTCATCTTATTTTCCATAGAATACACTATGTCATGTAATAAAATCAACATATTATCATGTAAACATCAAATAACCCATCTTCCCAAAATTAGGTCAAATCACTCAAGTTAAACCCTTAACCAAGATTATTCCTTACAAGTATCCCTGCCATTTCTTTAATGTCAAAGAGCCCCAAAACCATCTTAGGGAAATTTCACCCATGTATTAATGAGGATTTCGACTTACCCACAATGGAAACCATAAAAACCTAAGTAATATGAATGAGTAGTTCAAATAAAGATGCATGACAAGAATAGATAGGGAGACATGATGTGTATCTAGTTTTAACAAAGTTTAGGAACTCACCAACTAGGTTTGTAAAGAAAACCTAGGAAGTAGAAACCCTAGAGGCAGATGGAAATGGAGACTTGAAGTCTTGAGATTCTTGGTAGGAACTTGAGTTAAATGATCTTAATCAACCCCTTAAACTCAATAAATGCCCTAGATGAAGGAGGAGGCTTGCATTAATGATGGAAGAGGTTATAGTGAAGAAAATTGCCTTAGATCAACTCCTAAATCGTCAGAGAAGAAGTGGAAATGAAATCCCTAGCTAAAATCCCATTTAAATAAATTTTCGGACTGAGAAGGACCGTGTGCGACAATGCCAGGCGACTTTGCCCTGGTCATTGTCGCTTGGGGCAATGTCGCTGTAACACCCTGAATTTTTATCCTAATTGGAGAAGAGTGTTGAATTGGGTGAATCGGTAAAGGAAGAAACACATATGGTTGTCTCGGCCATAGTGCCATGTGGTTGTGACATTGTCACAATAGCACCAATGGTACTAAGAGTATGGTTGTCTCGGCTATAGTGCCATGCAGTTGTGACATATGTCACAATAGCAACGGATATTACCAAGTGGTTGGTCGTCCCAACGAATGTGCCATGTAATTATGTCAATGGTGTAACACCCGTAATTTTTGGGTAAGTACTATTTCGAGTTAGTATAAGAATCGATCTTTTGAGAGAAATAAAGGAAATGGTATTTTGGGATTAAATTCTAGATTTTATAGTCTTGATATATGAGGAATTCAGTTACGAGAACAACGGTTCTTTCCGGAGTAAAAACAGAGCTAAAACGAAGAAGTTATGACCAAAACAGCGGTCGGTACAAGTTCGGCTAAAGGGCCTAGTGAAAGTGACATGTGTCATTTTAGCTTGGCACTATCGCTGAGAGTATAAAACTCTCGGTACATATGGTGAGAGAGTGACTTTTGAAAGTGACATATGTCACTTTAGCCAAGCACTATCGCTGAGCGGGTCTGGAGGTTAAAAATCCGATTTTTTGGGGTTTTCTTCATTTTCTCATATCTCCTTCATCATAATTCCGTTTTGGGTGATTCAAAATTCTATGGTTTCGTTTTGGAGAGATTTTCAATGTTAGATTGTTAGTTTTGGGAAGATCCAAGAGTATTTGGTGGTGGAGTGGAAGCAATGATCAAGAGTTCATCATCATCACCTCCATCTTCAATAAATTTGGGGTTTTCTAGGTTTTCACCAAAATCTAAGTGGTAAGTGTATCTTCCCCATTTCTAAACCTTGTTATAAGATATAAATGTCCTCTTGATGATTTCCTAGTGTTTGGTTTATCAAATTTCGAATTTGATGATTTTGGAGAAAATAGTTCAAAATTAGGGTTTGGCCAAGTTGGGGTTTTTGATGTAATATGTTTGGGGGACTATTCTAAATGGTTGAATAAGTATGTTAATGGTTGGAAAATTGTTATGATAGGTTTTTTGGAAGGTTTTGCTTGTTGATTCAGATTTCTTCAAGGAAGCTCAAGTTGGGTAAAATCTAGATTTAGCCTAAATCTAGCGAGGTGAGTTCAAGTTGATTTGTGAAAACGGTGTAAATGCCAAAATGTTTATTTTAAAGTGTTTGTGTTTTACATTAAATTGTTAACTGTTGATAAGTTTTGATTATTTGGATATATTTAACTTTATAAACTTATGTAACACATATCTTTGTGATTTTTGGGCATTTTGATATATTTCTTCGATGATGTAATATATAAATGGAGGTCATTTTATATAATTGTCCATTTGGTGCATACGATTTTATAAACCGTTGGAAAATGCATATCATTGAACTATGAGTCATTTTGGCAACATGAAGATAAAGAGTTCATTTGGAAAACATTTTGTTTCAACCAATGAGAAGTTTTGGGTTAATTACCTTTTTGGTCATGGTGTTTGCATAATTGTTGGTCAAACGTATTTCGATGTCTCTACTGGCTTTCATTGGGTATTTACGTAAAATGTTGGGTCGTTGGCTCGATTTTGACTAAATGGAGTCTTGAGGACATTTGTCCGGTTTAAAAACAGTTGTGGAATTTTGGAGTATGATGGCGATTATTTCATGCCATTTGGGAGTTACATGTTTTGGGAGCTTTGGTCTTTCAATTGGAGTCATGTAACGTTAGACAGTGTTGTAATGGATCCATAGGCACGTAAGTCTGTCTGTTTTGTAAGGCCTGAGATTTTGGTTACATTTATTGACCACTTGGGTTCGCTAGCGAGTAGGCAATAGGTGGCTCGAACCGCTGAGTTGAAACTCGTCTAGATTGGATATGCATCCATGTCCGTAAGACCTTGGGGTGGAACTCGACGGGGTATGGCAAGAGGCAACAAACGGTCTGAGGATTGTGATGTCTCGTATGGCATGGGAACTAGGACCGGGATATGTGGTGAAATCCAATAACATCACGGGTGGCCCCATTCACGTGTTTTTGCCACCCAAGATGGAAACGTTTAGATGACATGTGAGGAAGTTGTATGGGCGACCTACATGCATGTTCCTCTATTCTCAATGTATACGGGTCTCTCCGTCGTAGATCCATGGTATTTTAAATGTTAATGTCGTATTTTACCAACTTTGGTTTGTGTGGTTGACGATAAATGATGGTCTTAATATTGGGTTTTTCCCACGTATATTAAGGTTTGAATGGAATGCGTCATTTCCACGTTTCGCTATTTGTTTTCGTCCATTTTATGGCCATGTGAGTTTTGGGTATAATGTCCGTGTTCACGACAATATTTATTTATATAGATTTTCATCTATGGTTTATGAGTTGTGTATCATGTTCCACCCGTGTTGGGTATTTCGAGGTATAACATTTTTACCCACGTTTTATAAAATTAGGAGTCATCTCTCTATTCTCATTTTGAGCAAGTTTTGGGTTAAATCTAAGTTTACGAAATAACGTTTTATATTGGGATCTTAGTCTGTAAAACAGTTTGGTTTGGTTAACGATTAACTCGGTGTCTCTTTCGTTTAAAAGGCATATTTATTGGTAAACGAGTCGTTTTCATAAGCGAAACATATCATTTTGAAAGATTATGATTTTAATTGCATTCTTTTTTTTAAACGATTTATTTATATATGTTGAAAGCTCTTGAGCTCACTAGACATTAAGCCTAACATTTTTATTTGTCGGCATGTGCATTAGGTTCCAGTTGGGGGTTTGGATTCTAGCAGTTCTATGAAGAGTTGAGGCTTAGCTTTGCTCAAGGGTAAGTAGTTGGTGAAGTCTTCCGCAATTGGAGGTAGCGACAGTTATTGGGTTTTTAGTAGCACCCGTCCTTATTATTGACCGTATGTATAGAATGAAATGTGTGTATTGAGCATAAAATCTTAATTCGTGATTGTAGATGAATCGATTTTCGATGTATTTAGAAAATTTTAATTTAGTTGCTATTTCCAGATTTGAGGGTGTTACAGTCGTCGAAGGACATCAGTTCACCAGCGACTATGCCCAGCGACTTTGCTCTTGGGCATTGTCGCTGAGGCAATGTCGCCCCCACACCCGCAGGTTCTGACTTTCAAACGAAACTTGACCAGATTCATGCGTGACCATTAGTTGTGATATGGGGAGGGTTCAATAGGGTCACACAAGGGTAATATACACACAATTAACTATCAAGGTGAGATAAATTACCTTATTTAGAGGAGAGTTTTCCGGGTGTTACAATCCTCCGCAACTTATTTGGATTTCGTCCCCGAAATCCCAATCTAGGGGAATAATCGAAGATATCACTTCTTCATATCTTCTTCGGACTCCAAGTGATGTTAGCACCCCGATGGTGCTTCCATTGAACTTTGACCATGACCACATCCTTTTGTCTCAACTTCTTCACTTTTGACTCCAAAATTGCCTCCGGTTCTTCCACGCAACGATTCCCGTTATCCACACGTATTTCCACCAAAGGAATCACACTCTCTTCTTCGGCTAGACACTTCCGAAGATAACACATGTGGAAGGTGGGGTGTATTCCATCCATTTCCGGCGGTAGATCCAACCCGTAGGCTTGCAATCCAATCTTCTCTAAGATGACGAAGGGTCCTAGGAAACGAGGGCTAAGCTTTCCACGTTTTCCAAACCGGATAATCCATTTCCATAGAGATACCTTTAGCATAACGCGATCGCCCACTTGAAACTCGACCGACCTCCTTTTCTTGTCCGCGTAACTCTTCTATCGATCTTGAGCCGCCTTCATCCTTTCTCGAATCTCTTTCACTTTATCTGCCGTCTCTTGAACTATTTTCGGCCCGGCGAATTGCTTCTCGCCCACTTCAAGCCAACGAACCGGAGTTCTACACTTCCGTCCATACAACGCCTCGAACGGTGCCACTCCGATACTAGAATGGTAGCTGTTATTATAAGCAAACTCCACCAAAGGTAGGTGTGAGTCCCAACTACCTCCAAAGTCGATAACACATGACCTCAACATGTCCTCGAGCGTCTGTATTGTCCTCTCGCTTTGACCATCCGTTTGAGGATGGTAAGCCGTGCTCAAGTTTAGTTTCGTGTCCAACTCCTTCTGTAGACTTGCCCAAAAATTTGATGTGAATCGACTGTCCCTATCAGACACAATCGATTGCGGGACTCCATTTCTCGACACCACTTCATCAATATAAAGCTTGACCAATTTCTCCATTGGCAAGGTCTCCCGTATTGCAACTTGGTTAGGCGGTCTACGACCACCCATATAGTATCATGACCTCGCAAGGTCTTC
Source organism: Arctium minus (assembly GCA_954870635.1). Lineage (NCBI taxonomy): Eukaryota > Viridiplantae > Streptophyta > Magnoliopsida > Asterales > Asteraceae > Arctium > Arctium minus. Next base: position 41,211,154 of record OX941082.1, read on the forward strand.
GGTAGCTTCGTTATGAAGTCCATGGTGATGTTGTCCCACTTCCACTCGGGAATGGACAACGGTTGCAAACTTCCGTACGGTCTTTGGTGTTCTACATTGACTTGAAGACACGTGACACACCTCTCCACATAGTTAGCCACATCAAGTTTAATCATCGACCATCAATAGTTTAACTTTAAATCTCTATACATCTTGGTGCTACCAGGATGTGTAGAATATTTCGACTTATGCGCTTCTTCAAGAAGTAGATCCCGATTTCCACTAACCTTTGGCACCCATATTCGTCCTTGCAAGAGTTCAATCCCACGGCTATCTTCCGTCAGTAATCCGCTTTGCTTTACCATGACCTCGGATTTGAGATTTTCTTCCTTTAGCGATTCCGCTTGACACGTCTTGATGCTTTCCAGCAAACTCGATAGCACGTCGATCCTAGTGAGGGATAACTTAACACCACCTTCATAACTCCTCCGACTCAACGCATCCGCCACCACGTTGGCCTTACCGGGATGGTAGAGCAATTCACGATCATAGTCTTTTAGTAACTCAAGCCACCTTCTTTGCCGCATGTTGAGCTTTTTTTGATCGAAAATGTACTTAAGACTTTTGTGATCGGTAAAAAGGGTACATTTCGTCCTGTACAAATAGTGCCGCCATAACTTCAAAGCAAAGACCACCCCGCCAACTCCAAGTCGTGAGTCGGGTAGTTCTTCTTATGGTCCTTTAGTTGACAAGACGCATAAGCTATCACCTTTCCCCGCTGCATTAACACACACCCTAGCCCCATCTTGGAAGTATCGCTATACACCACGAAATCATTCGATCCCTCGGGTAGGGATAGAATAGGAGCTTCACACAACTTCTTCTTGAGTGTTTGTAAGGCTTGATCTTGTGCATCAGTCCAAAGAAACTTGACATTCTTTCTTGTGAGGGAGGTGAGTGGCGAAGCTATTTTGCAGAAGTCTTGAATGAATCGTTTGTAGTATCCTGCCAATCCCAAGAAACTTCAGATCTCCGTCGGACTCGTTGGCGGTTCCCAACTCATCATCGCCTCGATCTTTGCCGGGTCTACCTTCACTCCGTCTTTAGATACCACGTGGCCCAAGAATTGCACTTCTTGGAGCCAAAACTCGCACTTCGAGAACTTTACGAACAATCTTTCTTTTCGTAGAACTTCTAACACTTCGCGCAAATGTTTCCCATGCTCGGACTCTTCCTTTGAGTATATCAAAATGTCGTTGATGAAGACAATTATCGATTTGTCCAAGAAAGGGCGACACACGCGGTTCATCAAATCCATGAATACGGTCGGAGCGTTGGTCAGACCGAAAGGCATCACCAAAAACTCGTAGTGACCGTATCGCATTCGGAAAGCCGTCTTTGGAACATCCTCCTTCTTCACTTTCACCTGATGGTATCCGGACCGAAGGTCAATCTTTGAAAAGTATCCCGCGCCTTGAAGTTGATCGAAGAGGTCGTCAATGCGAGGTAAAGGGTACTTGTTCTTCACCATAACCTTATTCAATTCTCGGTAGTCGATGCACATTCGTATAGATCCGTCCTTCTTCTTCATAAATAACACCGGGGCTCCCCATGGTGACGAGCTTGGTCGGATGAATCCTTTCTATAAGAGCTCTTGAAGTTACGTCATCGTCTCTTGTATTTCCGTTGGATCCAAACGGTAGGGAGCACGAGCTATCGGGGCTGCTCCCGGAGCAAGGTCGATTTGAAACTCCACCTGGCGTTCCGGTGGTAACCCGAGTAAATCCTTCGGGAAGACGTCCGGGTAATCTCGCACAATTTTCACGTCCCCCACTGATTTCTTCTCTTTTTTTGCGTCCACCACATAAGCCAGATACGAAGAGTAACCTTTTGCTAAGAGCTTGCGAGCCTTAAGAGAGGAGATGATGGGATTGCATCTCTTCCCCTTCTCACCATTGATGGTGACTACGCCATTTCCCGACAAAGGTACTTGGATCATCTTCTTGGAACAAAAGATGTCGGTCTTATGTCTCGACAACCAATCCATGCCTATGACTACATCAAATCCATCTATAGCCATAGGTAACAGATCTACCCCAAAGGAAATTCCGTCAATCTCTAGGGTACAATCGTTAAAACATTCTCGAATGATTACTTGATCCCCATTAGACACTTCTACTACTAAGGCGTCGGGAAGAACACTTCTAGGAATGACGAATTTATCACAGAAAGCATTCGACACAAAAGAATAAGTAGCACCCGAATCAAACAACACACGAGCGGGCAAGGAGTTTACTAAGAACGTACCCGAAACGACATCCGCCGCCTCCTTTTCCTCTTCGGTGGTCATTCGGAATGCTCGTCTTGGCGCTCTCGGCGGTTGCTCGACCCTTGTCGTAGAACCAAAAGAACCCCCACGGTCTCCACCCACAAGCTTCGGGAAATCCTTCTTCATGTGACCTGGTTCCCAACATTCGAAGCTTACCGGCCCCCGGATAGGGAAATCTCGGATGGTATGTCCTTTCTTCCCACAATTGACACACTCGGGGGGACCCGAGTGAGGTCTTGGATTGCATGGGCCAAAGTGTTTGGTCTTTCACTTGTGGCACCATCGTGCTTCACGACGATTGTCTCCGAATCTTCCACCTATAGACGGTTTAGTTTGGCGAACGGGCCCAGATGGCCCTTCCCACTTCCGTTTCTCCCCAACTTGATCTTTCTCTTCCTCCGCAACCAAATCGTCTTCCACAAACAAGGACTCTTCGATTACATCATGAAGGGTCAACCCTCTAGCGTTCCTCACTGCCGTCCTCATCGCAACCGGCAACCCATGCTGGTAAGCCTTGATCTTTGATCTTTCATCAGGACCAGATGTCCCACCAAGTTTAACTTCTCCAAAAAGAGCTTGGAGTAGTCGGTGACAGACAAAGCCCCTTTCTTCAAGCCTCTGAACTCTTCCTCCAGTTTGTCCAACGATCTCTCGCTGCAATATTTGTCCATGATTTTCTTCTTGAAAACCGGCCAAGTTAACTTACCCAAAACTTCGGGAGTGAGGTCAGATTGGGTGAGATTCCACCAAATCAAGGTCTCGCTTCGAAGCAGTTGGGAAGCGAACTTAACCCATTACGAGTCATAACACTCACTAGATTCGAAGGCCATTTCCACCTCCTTGAGCCAATACATGCAAACGACTGTATTGGCGGAGCCCGAAAACTCTTTTGGGTTTCACCCTATAAAAGCTTTGTAGGTGCATCCCTTGACCTTTCCCTTGCTCCCGGACACTCTCTATTCTTCAGTTACTACAACGTTCGGTCCACCACCCGACCCATTCACGATATTCTCCGCCATCGTCTCAGGTTGTCGGTGACTAGCATATCGATCCTCCAGTAGCTTCATAAAGAACTCTTGTTGTTGTGCCATGGCTGAATTCATGGCTTGCATCATGCTATCTCTTATCCTTGTTTCCATAGTTACTTCCTCCATGATTTGATTAGCAGGTTCAAGATTGCGTTGCGATACATGTTCGGGTCCCCCGCCCAGGAAATTGTCCGTGGGTGGCCCTTCAGTAGCCACGACCAAAGCAAGTTGGTCGGCTGTAGATTCGTCTTCAACAAGACCATCCGGCAGGTTCTGTAGTCTGTTTCATGTGTTTACCATGGTTATCTGTTACACACGTACAAGAAAGGAGGTTGAGAAAAGACTAAGTGAGTTGACTCACGACACGTACTAATACATTTAGCAATTATCATAACAATAGTAATTCAAACATGCTCACGTAAAGCACATTCATAATAGCATTAGCTACATGATATTATGATTGCGTTATACACAAGGATCCATCGTCGCTGTCATCACAATTCTTAATTAAAGTAATTCCGTAGATCCTAACGCTCTCCCCACCTAAGACTTTTACCCCAATGTGAACAACTTAACGCTACGCTTAAAGCTTAAGTTTAGGTATACTAAAGTCAATACCTAGTTCACTTAAACTAAAGCTCTGATACCAACTTGTAACACCCTAAAAATTGGGATAACAAAATCTGAAAAAAAAGAACATGTGGTATATAAAGATTGCCATAGCAAGAGCCTCCCAAGAATGGGGAAATATTTAAACCTGTTTAATTACAGTTGTAATTTAACGGAAATAGACAACGCTAATCTAATTCCTATAATAGAAAAGAGATTACAAAAAGGGTGTTGTCTATAAATCCAACCAATGCCTTCACAAAGAGTGCGCCCCCAAGCACCTTCCCCAAGCTCTCACCAAGGACCGACTAAGCCTGCTTATAAGCGGCGCCACTAGCACCTGAGATACACATCGACACCAAACAAGTGTTAGGCCAAAAGAGCCTAGTGAGTTTGTACAAGAAATATCATATTAATCAAGCACAATTCTTATCAGTAGTTAACCAAAATTCATTAAATGTGGAGTCAACGGGGGAGACCCATAGCACCAATCAAGTACCACCCAAAGAGTAGATATACCTTGATGCCAACTATCACGAGTGACATCCAAAAGGCCCGACACATCCGAGGACTACAACCATGGCATTACCCCAAATGACGGAGGTCTAGGCACATACCATTACGATGTCACCCAAGACTATATGCTCCTAGTGTCTACCGACTTGCTTCGTCCATATTCATATTAGTAGGTCTCAAAGATCATAAAGAACAGGAATTAACACAATACCAACCATGGGTATGAAATTAGACCATACCAATTATATGTTGTATATAGACCAATACAAGGCCATTATGAATGAGTTGTATCAATGAAATTATGTTTCCACCTCTTGATGGCACAAGTACATCTCATCTTGTTTCCATAGAATACACTATGTCATGTAATAAAATCAACATATTAACATGTAAACATCAAATAACCCATCTTCCCAAAATTAGGTCAAATCACCCAAGTTAAACCCTTAACCAAGATTATTCCTTCCAAGTATCCCTGCCATTTCTTTAATGTCAAAGAGCCCTAAAACCATCTTAGGGAAATTTCACCCATGTATTAATGAGGACTTAGACTTACCCACAATGGAAACCACAAAAACCCAAGTAATATGAATGAGTAGTTCAAATAATAATGAATGACAAGAATAGATAGGGAGATATGATGTGTATCTAGTTTTAACAAAGTTTAGGAACTCACCAACTAGGTTTGTAAAGAAAACCGAGGAAGTAGAAACCCTAGAGGTAGATGGAAATGGAGACTTGAAGTCTTGAGATTCTTGGTAGGAACTTGAGTTAAATGATCTTGATCAACCTCTTGAACTAAAAAAATGCCCTAGATGAAGGAGGAGGCTTGCATTAATGAGGGAAGAGGTTATAGTGAAGAAAATCGCCTTGGATCAGCTTCTAAATCGTCAGAGAAGAAGTGGAAATGAGAGACCTAGCTAAAATCCCGTTTAAATAAATTTTTGGACTGAGAAGGGTCGTGTGCGACAATGCCATGCGACTTTGCCCTGGTCATTGTCGCTTGGGGCAACGCCGCCGAAGGACATCAGTCCACTGGACTGTTCTAGCGACTATGCCCAGCGACTATGCCCTTGGGCAATGTCGCCCCCATGTTCTGACTTTCGAATGAAACTTGACCAGATTCATGCGTGACCATTAGTTGTGATACGGGGAAGGTTCAAGAGGGTCACACAAGGGTAATATACGCACAATTAACTATCAAGGTGAGATAAATTACCTTATTTTATTGGAGAGTTTTCCGGGTGTTACAGACAAGCATAAAGACAACCAAAAGATCAAAGACCTAACTGGCACGTAAGTAATGTATTACTTTAGTATACTATTGATGTTTATTTATATAGTTAATCGACTATTAAAACAAATGTTTTGTTATTTATCATTTAGGGTTATTACAAAATACAATCATGACATAGGGTCTTCTCAAGCCAACACTCCGGTTATATTGAGATGAAACAATGTATAATTTATATATCATATCCCAACGATTTATTTCGTATTTTAATTTGTGTAGTCACTACTACTGTTTTTTTACACTTTAGTGTAATCAACAACAAGATAGTTGGAAGTGTGGTTACTATATAGCGAAACAATTCTTCCAATTTGCAATGCATGAACAATATGCTTCCTCTCTCAAGGTTGTGTTTATTAAATTACTATCATTTAATTATATGTCTTGTACAAAACACTTTATTTTATTTATAATAACACATAGTTTAAATTTACATATAGGACACACAGACGACCACGACTCCTTTCACAATTACACAAGTAGAGGAGATGGTTTGCAATATCGCGAGATCGTTTATTTTGAAACGCATGAAAGATGGTAAAATGTGGTAATGAATTGAGGGATTATTTTAAGAATTATTAGACTTGATTATACGTTAAAAAGTATTAAAATGTTTGGTTACTTTGAGATGTTACATTTACGTTGATGATCTTTAAAGTTTAATGGTTAATGGTTACTTTGAGATGCTACATTTACGTGTCTAACTGATTTTTGTATTTGGAATTGTGTTTGAAATGATCCAGTATTCCATTGGAATTATATTTGGAAATGTAGCTTATCTGATATAATGCAGTTTCACCGACATTTGTAATAATGGATGGTAACAAAATTCAGGAAAATATTAAGTCATTATACACGGTTCTAGTAAATAAACCGTGTACAAATGTCTGCAATTTTTTTTTATAAATTGCAATTGTAAAAATTATTACAATTGTAAACGGTTTTAGCAAAACACCATGTAAGATAGACACTTTTATAAACGGTTAGTAAGATTTTTTTAAATGGTTTTATCTAAAAACCGTGTAATTCAGACACTTTTATAAACGGTTTCATGTAAAAACCATGTTACGATGGTGACTTTTATACAGGGTTGATATTAATTTTTTAAACGGTTTTGGAACTGTTTATAAAAGTCTGAAACTTTCATAAACACCGGACTTTTACGCGGTTCCAAAACCGTGTATAAAGCCTAAAACAACCGTTTTAACTAGTTAATAAGGTATATGAAAATATAAAATGGCCAAAAAGGACATCTTGAAAAATTAGTCAATTACAATAATTCATAATATAATTAGAACAAATCACTAATAATATAATATGTTATTTAATACAAACAAAATAGTAAGAAAAAATTAAATAATATAATATGTTAATTAAAATAATTTTAAATTAAATATATATATATATACTAGCAGTGTACCAGTGTACCCGTTGCAATGCAACGGGAGTGTAAATCTTATTGTAAACCAACAATGCAACAGAGTGTAAATCTTTTTGTTTTCGGATTTATCATATTTTTATGGTGTTAAACACAAAGCTTTATCAGATTTTTGTTTTCGGCTTCAAATTTTCTATAACGTTAATTAAAACCAAACCGATATTGGTCATCCCTAAAACTCGATTATATAAATCCCTATTAGAAACCCAATTTCATACATTCATTTTTATAATATAAACGAATCACATGGAACCTAAGTTATGATAGCATGTCATGACGTACATTTAAGAAATATAATTACCAAAAAAGATCACATTGAAACACGTTTAATAAGTTCCCTATGTAGCAAATCAACCACAATATCTCCAAAAAAGGCAAAAACAACATAAGCAAAACATGTTTGAGTACATTTTAAAAAAAGACCTAATGCTACATCCTATTATAAAAATAAGAATCTATCCAAAATATGTTTGAGTACACTTTTATAGAAGACCTAATGCTACATCCTATTACATTTAAAAAAAATACCAACATGACAACAACCTTAATAAACCAACAACCCTTGTTGGACCCAACATCCATTTTCAAAGCATAAAATCAGAAAAGCACAAGTCTTCAAGCATCATGAACGCGTCGTCAATCCCAAATGAAGGTTCAGCCCTTGGAAAAGTTGATCACTACAACTACTATAACAAGATGAAAAGTAGTACGATTGTTAGTATATGATGACCCTTTTTACAAGTCGTGATGCCATCACATGAGAAAGAAGTGAATGTCAAGAAATGTATTTCCACAAGAGAATTGGAAAATATTGATGACAATATCCAGCCAGAGACAACTTTGGTTGTCATAAAATAGCCATGACATTAATATATTGAATCTACCATGGCATGTGTGCTAATAAACAAGAAATAAAAAGCATACAAAGACTCACCCAACAAATATTCAAAATATGGATGGATAATGTCTAATAATTCGTAGAATCAATGTTGATAATGTCCTACCACCATAAGTTTGATGTCGCACCTGGCAACCAAGATCGCCTAGCCCCAATATACGCTCACAATCAGTTACAACGATCACTTGGATGTTTCTTTTAGGCCAATTGTTCAAGAATTCAAGAACGTCCCCTCTGATTATATACAGTTACACAGTTCTGCATGATTAAATGGTAGAATCTTAATGGGGGAATCTTCCCTCCCTGAAAGAAAAAAGGAACACGAAAAACGGCAAGAAAATGAGAATGAAGTGATCATTTGCACAGAAAAAACAAAAATAGAAACTTGTTTTTAAAAACCGGTGTCTAAAAGAATAATGATTGTAAATTTAGAAAATGATAACAACATTAAGAATAAATAAGTACTAATCCTTGTAGTAGGGTCTTTTATATGTAAACGAGGATTCTAGAGAGCTAAGGTCAAAAAGAGTAGACCATCCACCTTAAGTTGTTTGACAAAAAGAATAGATGATAACTACCCCAAAGATTGGAAATCTTACCCGTTAAGAGCGATGACAAGGACCGAGAATCTTACCCGGTAAATGAGAGTCACGACTCTTACCCGGATACAATATCGTTTTAATAGATTACAAATCTTACCCGGTAAGTTAAGTGAAAGTGTTGACTATTGCCGGCAAGTGCTTACCGGTTAAGCGTCGCATAAACGACCCTAAAAAATTATAAACTTGATAAAAGGGGGAACTCGCATCAAGTTGTTTCTGAATGGCCCTTGGTCACTTCTTTCTAGCTTGATAGGTTGTATGAGCACCAAAATCTAGTTGGTGTCGATGATGTTTGTTGGATGTATTCAATCTATTTGAAAAAATAAGCGTTCCATGAGCTAAAAATTCTGATAAAAAAAAAAGAAAAAGAGTGATTCCAGTCACACTTGGCATTTCATTGCAAACTAATGGTTTATTCTTGCAAAAATGCCAAAAAGAAACACTACACTTTGCAAGAGTGAATGATTTTGAAAAAATTGTGGGAAACACCAAAAAGAACAATCGTACTCAATAGTTTTTTGTTGAAATCCGTCATTATGCAAAGTGTAATTTTTTTCATTTTGATGGCTTGTTCACTACAAGAAAACCAAAGGTTCAACCAGTAGTCGAATTTCTGAACCATAGGACTTGGTTTTTCGCTACAAACTAACCACATTCTTGAAAATATTCCATAAAACGATATAGTTTGCAAGATAAATGCAAAAGGAACCATCGTACTGGCACTTTTTGTCCAAAACCGTTCATCCTTGAAGCTCCAGTTGCTGCAGTCTCTTCGTCAGAGATAATATTTACACCATTTGTGCCTAATGACGTGAAAAGAGAAACTGAATGGATGTTGCGTAATGTATTAAGTAACTGGATAAAATAAGAACCAAAAACATTAGCCCTGCACGAGGCCCCTACCCTTTCAATTATTTTTAAATCAAATCACTTTTTGAATGCATAATAACATAAACAAAATCCTTGACTCAGTCGTAACCAATTTCAAAGAATGAATAATTATATCTTATTTCCAATTGGATTTACAACCATGGTTCCTATTTTTTATTTACGTTGTTTAAGTACCAAAGTACATTGTTCTAATATTACTTATTAGCAACACATAAAGGGAATGAATAACTGAATGTTACCTAACTCGACAAGGCAGTCATGGAGACCTCGAGGAGGTTTCTCTTTATGTTTCGACAACAACTGAAACTCGTCGAAGTTAACCTGCCAAGACCCGTCACAACCACCATCATAGTTACATCCGTCAACTGAGATTCCTCCTTAGAGCCACCATGATCTGCATCACAAAGAAAATACAAATGATTTTTTATCAATAATTTAATTTTTATTGTTTTCCATTACAAAGAAAATTGCTAACCTTTACCAAACAAAATTCCAACAAAGGTAAAAAAAACCCAAGGGGAATGATTTATGGAGTTGAACGGGAAGGACAAATGATATTGAGATGAATTTAGAGCAAGGAAGATAGTTTGATCACAAATGACTTACCCAACTAAAGAATGTCATCCGGTTTCAAACTTGATATATATTCCAATTAAATCGATTATCGAAGACAAAAACTCGAAATGAGATAGAGAAACCTGTGTAATCAAGAAATAGATAATCAAAAGAACAAAAAAGTATTGAGTACCAATATCAATTTTGAACACAAAAACCACAGTTGAAGCAAGCGAATCAAAACTTACATATTTGAAGCATTACAACCTGGAAACAAAAATCTGCAGCAACAAAAATCAAAATGGCAGAGTAGAAATCAAAATCAAGAACAAAATTTAAATCAAGCATAGTAGGTAAGCAAAATTTAGGGTATTGGATAGAAACATACCTCGTTCAAGAACAGATGGAAACATACCTCGTTTGGGAGATAGGAGATGGAAATCTAGGGGTTTTGAGAGATAATCGGGAGCGGGAGATTAAGATGGAGAAATTCAAATCATCCTTTGTACAGAGTTACAATCGGTATTCTTTTGTGCGTGTTTGAAAATTTCTTGGCAAGTCATGTTTTAGGGGAAGAGAAAGACACAAAGTCATGAACATAAAAATGGAAGGTTACAAGGGAAAGTCAAAATTTATGAAATGAAAAGTCTGCACTAACCCAATTAGGTGTTGTTGGTGGCTAGCTTGTACATTATGCATATGGAGTTGCAATTCATAGTTTTTTGACTTTTATGCATAAAATGGTTGTACCATATGCATTGTGACTTGTATTTAAGTGTTTTGTGTATATGTATTATAAGTTAGTATATATATATATATATATAGGTTGAGTTCTGGTGAGAAGGGAAGTTATGCTAAGAAGCGTAAGAAGGGATCTCCACCCTTCGATGCACATTAGTATGAGATGTACCGAGATGAGATGCATCGCAATGCACCAAATCAATTCACATATCAAGCACGATTCATGGGTGGATTTGAGATTAAAAGTGATCACGGGTCTAGATCCCTGCTTATGCTTCTATATATAGGGAAAGTTTAAGGGAAACCCTCAAAAAAAGGGAAAACTGAGGAACACTCTGGTAGACCTTCATCTGGACAATATGCAATTGTGCATAAAAGTCATTTGTAACATGCACACGTGCATAAAAAACCAAAAAACACCTTAATTTACTTGTATGTAGAAGTGCATACTGTTCGGATGAAGGGCTACAAAGGTGTTTCTTAGTTTTCCATTTTTCTGAGGTTTATTAGTATTAGATGTACCGAGATGAGATGCATCGCAATGCACCGAATCAATTCACATATCAAGCGCGATTCATTGGTGGATTTGAGATTAAAAGTGATCACGGGTCTATATCCCTTCTTACGCTTCTCACCTTAACTCTTCTTCTCATACGATCTTTCGCATATTTATATATATATATATATGTGTGTGTGTGTGTGTGTGTGTGTGTGTGGAGGTTCAGGGGAAAACCTCAAAAAAAAAATGGAAAACTAAGAAACACCTTTGTAGACCTTCATCGAGACGGTATGCACTTCTGCATACAAGTAAATTAAGTTGTTTTTTGGTTTTTTATGAACGTGTGCATTATGCATTTATGCATGTTACAAATGACTCTTATGCACAATCGCATATTGTCCGGCTGAAGGGCTACAAGAGTGTTCATCAGTTTTCCCTTTTTTTGAGGTTTTCATTAAACTTTCCCTATATATATAGGAGCAGTTTACTTTGCAAACCATGCTATTTGTACAAACGATATTCAAACTGTCCATTTTAGTGATAGATTAAGATTAAAAGACACTATTTATGTAAACAAAAAAAATGTATTTTCATTAATTAATCAAACACGTAAGGGTAAAAACGGAATAAATAATTTCACTCCATCTTGATGTAATCAATGAAATCCCACAAATTAGCAACGTGATCATATCCCATTTTAACTAGTGTTATACCCGTCCGTTGGTCAGGTATACAACATGACTTTAATCTAGATTCAGTTATTTGATTGGTCAGTCTTTTCATCGTTGTCGAATGCTTTTTTTTCAATCGAGCAAGAAGCTTAGTCAAACTATAACCGACTTTCCGTGCCTTAACTCTCGGTTAGGTACCCTTCGGCAAATAAGCGATCGAAATTGGATTACCCCTTCTCGATTTCAAGATTTTCGTGATCTCAAACTCGAGTTTTTCAAGCAAACCGTGTGAAAACGCAGCTTGATCATTGAGTTCGTTCGAGTTAAAATCTGATATCGATTGTGCATGAAATAACTTATAATTATTGTCATGTTTACAATTCCCTTTAATGAAATAATGGCCAATATTTGATGGTATTCCATCTCTTCTTCCTCTTAATCCAAAATTCTCATCTGGAGTATAACAAACTTCAGAAAAACTTGTGATTTCTCGATTAAAAAGTTCGAATTGAGATTTTAATCCTATAAAGAAATCTTGATTTTGGTACCTACAATCATCGGAAACAAAAAGGGTTGATTCAGATGCAAAATCGGTCGAAATTGAAGCAATGGCGATATTGGAGGCGAAGGAACTGGTTTCGTGACTAAATTGAGCTCGATGTTGGCCTTTTGTATCAGGTTTTGGATCAAATTATAGGGCCGAAAGCTAATCGAATCATTTCGTGATCGGCATGGTCTAGCAAGTATATGTAACCAATTATTTTTTGAGTTATGGTTTTTGTTTCTAAAATTCTATTTTAAACAACTTTCGCAACTTTAAAAGCTTCCATGCAGACTCAGTTTATCCTATTTGCTTAGTCCTCTACTTTTAGTTAAAGGCTCATTTTGATGCAGAGGTTGTCTTTCCTGCTGAATTTTGAGTAGATCATTATGACTACCATTCTTCAATTGTTCTATGTCAGAATAGGGGGGGGGGGGGGTACTTTACCCAAATCAATCATCACCATTAAAATTGTTTGTATGGTTTGTGTTTTTATTATGTATAGAATAGGAAAAAACAACAAAGTTAGGAGGAACCAAGTGGCCTCACATGTTTGATCTCTTGAAACTAAGAACTTTTAATTTTTGTTCAAAGGCACTGAAGCTTCATGGATAGCATTTTATAGGTGTGGGTGAGATTTAGTTCTAACACCAGATTTTCTAAACATACATGCTATTTAGGAAACTTACTGCAAGAACGTGTAGCTATAAAAAGTTCCTATTTCATTCACGAAAGTTTACTTTAATTTAAAAGAAATTTCAAATCTAAAGCCAAAAACAGTCACAAAACGACAAAAGAATCGAGGAGCACAAAGTCTAACAAAATTGTACGAAGTGCTGAAACATTTTTCGAGAAGTATGAAGTTAAATTTCAAACTTGTGAGAAAGCAAAAAGAACACAAAAGTATGAAGTTAAACTTCGAGAAGTATGAAGTTATAAACAAAATTAACAGAAACAATTGTGTGAAGAAAAGGGGGACGAAGTAAGAAAAAGCACTCAACGGAGATGATTGAACCGCATAAAGTAGCCGAGAGTGTGTGAGTGTCCTTATCCCCTCCTCTTCCGCTGCATTTCCAATGAAGATGATTGAACCTGCTTTGAACAAAAATCGATTCTAAGTGTACAGAAACAGACAAATTGCTCACTGTCACCACATCTAACATTTAAACGGATGGTTATGCAACAAAGGAATTATCAGTTTTCTGTCATTGATCATGAGCAACATATCATAGTGCCAGGTTCAATACATCTAAATTCATATACAACCCAAATCCAATTCAGTAAGGTACATCTGCTTTTCCCATTCAAAGAAACCCGTCTACAAAAAAAATTCAAAAAAAAATTGAATAGTTTCCTATCATTGTTCTCACCAGACAAAGCTTGAAAAAAAGGTTTGAATTCCAACTGAAAATGAAAAAGGAAACTTATTGCAAGAGGATAGGTAATTAACAAAATCGCATTCTTTTTCTGGTGTAAATGAACAACTACAGTATCGAGTTGAATAATACTTATTTGGAACACTCAAAGATCAAAAACCCTCATTTTTAACAGAACAATACATTGGTACTTGTATGGGGGATTAATCATGCATAAAAAGATTTAAAAAAAAGCAAGTGCAAACCCATCCATAACTTCAACTTGTTTGCATGTGTGGACCATTGTAGTTACTACAAAACAAACAAGTCTGACGGAAAAATCCGTCAGAAATCTATCGAAAAATTGTATTTCCGGCGGATTTGGCCGGTCAAAAATCAGGGTGCCACAAACTCAATTTTCCGGCGGACTTTTCGGCGAACTAAACTTTTCTGGCGACCAAAATCCGCCGGAATTTTTTTTTCAAAAAAAATAGAATTTCTGAATTTAATAGTTAACTTAATTTCCGGCGGATATTTTCGCCGGAAAATTAAATAAATTTCCAAAAAATATTTTCTGAAAATGAAATTAATAAATTATTTCCGGTGGATATTTCCGGCAGATCTCCGGCGGATATTTCCGCCGGAAAATTAGATAAATTTCCAAAAAAATATTTTCTAAAAATAAAATTAATAAATTAAATAAAGTTTGAAATTCACCGGCTTTATTATTTCTAGAATTTTTTACAATTGGTTTTCATCAATAAATCATCACTAAAAATTGGTTTCATAAAAAAATAGTCCAAAAATTCACATAATCAATTTTTGAAATATACATAATCAACTTTTTCGATACAAATACACATTTTTTTATTAATAATACATATTGAATAACAATAAATATTTTTTTACAATTACATTCAAACCAATAATAATGTACATTAACAAGATTTGCATATCTACATATTTTTACAAATAATAATATACATCTTCAAGGTTTGTAGATCCAGCTTTCTCACACAGATACCTAAACTGCAATAAAAATAACATGATGAAAATTAAATATTCAAAAACATGTAAATATTACTCAAAACTATTTTGTACAAACATATCTAATTTTTTTTATAAACAGAAAACCAGATTTAGAATATTTTTTTAAAAATAAATCAATAAATTTTTTTATAAAAAATATATTTGAAATATGTTTTTCATTAGATTTGGAAATTTCTTAAAAAATGCAAACCAAATATTTTTGAGGATTTCGCATAAAATCTGGATTTTGATGTAAACCGTATGATGCGAAATCTGTTTCCACATTTCCACATTCCCACATCTGGGTTTTTGATGCAAACTGTATGAAAACGAAATTTGGAAAACCAAATATTTCGCATCAAGTCTGTTTCCACATTTTGATGCAAACCAAAATCATACGGATTTTTGGAAAACCAAAAATTTATAAAAAAAATGCAAACCAAATATGTTTCTATGCAAACAAATATGTGATAAATTTTGTTATAAAAAACAGATCAATAAATTAAAATAAGAACATATCTGAAATAGTTTTTAAAAAATAGATCTTAAATATTTTTCAAAATAGATCTACAATATGTTTAAAAACGAAAGTTGAGTTTCTTTTAAGAACAAGTCTAAAGGAGATGAAAAGCCAAGATAATGAACAAACTCGTTTAAAAACCTAATAGAAATGTAAAAAAATAGGCCAAAAAGGAGAAAAACTGATATAATAGGTACTCGTTTTTGAAATCAGAGATGAAAAACTCGTTTTTTAGATGAAGAAACTCACTTTCTCGATATAAAAAATGAAACCCTAAAATCGATATAAAAAAGGAAAAAAAGAGGATGAAGAAACTCGTTTTTCACGATAACCTAGTGATGAAGAAACTTAAACATGTGTTACCTCTCAAACTCGTTTTTTGATGAATAAACTCATTTTTTCGATATAAAAAATGAAACCCTAAAATCGATATAAAAAGCCAAAAAAGAGGATGAAGAAATCCGTTTTTTTCGAGTTCCTGTTGATGAAGAAGCTCAAACATGTGTTACCTTGGTGATGATGGTGAGAACCGAAGAGGGATAGTGAGCATCAGCATCTTGATGATGGGCATCTTGAGATAAAAAAAAGGAGAGGGGGGAGACAGCTGATTTAGGGTTTTATTTTAAGGGGGTGTTTGGGATTGCTTATTTGAAGGGCTTTTTAGCTTATTGCGATTTGGCACCGCAGATAAGCTATTTTGAGTGTTTGGATGAAACAAAAAGAAAACAGCTTATAGCGGTGCCAAACCGCTGAAAAGCCATTTTTGATAAGTCATTTTGTTGTAACTTATGACTTATTTCAAAAGTGCTTATGACTTTTTTGGTTCTTTTATATATATAAGCAATCCCAAACACCTTTAAATAACAACTTATTAGCTTATTTCGTTTTGGTACCACAATAAGCTAATCCAAACACTTTTTAAAAAACTCCGATTTGACACCACATAAGCTGATAAGCACTTTTCCAAATAAGCATTTTTCCAAATAAATAAGCAATCCCAAACACCCCCTAAGAGATTTAGAAAGGGGAGGGGGGAAATAAAGGGGGGAAGTGAAAAGGGTTTAATTTCATTGAAATTTTAAATTTTGGTGAAAATTCAAAATTCAAAAATCATTTATCTATCTATCTATATCTCTTTTTTTTTAAAGTATATTTAACTATATCTATTTATATATGAATAAATTATATTTAATTGTTTTAACAATATATTATACTTAATAATAAAAATATATTATACTTACCTATCTATGTCAATGTTTTAAAACCCTGGTGATCGGGTCACGGTTCAACCGGGTGGTTGACCCGGTTTCAAGAATTTCTATATATAAGACCAAGAATTTGATGTCCACAAGTTCAAACATTAAAAATGTACATACCAACAAGTTTTACATCAATCCAAAAATATTAAAAAAACACGTAACAAGTTTTACATCAATCCAAATTCATCAAAACGAAACATAATGTTCAAAGTACATAATCTATAAGTGAATCGAAATCCAATAATGGAAGATAAATAATCGAAATCCAATAATGGACTGCTACAATTCCAAATAATTTTTGCAAATAAAAAAGTTTAGATCAACTTCCATGATTTTGTTGTATAGACAATATAGTATTTCTTGAAATTCTGTTAGATCTGTAACACAAACAACTATTATGTCTAAGAAATATGCAGGGTATTGTAACACAAACAACTATGATGATACGAATCAACACAAATACAATCGAACGACATTGCAAACAGAGTTGAAGATTTCAATAACCAGATCGAGAAGAACATCAAAAATCCCCAAATTACCATCAAGTCTAACCGATTTCCGAAGAAATCGCTCCATCACTATCAAAATTTCAAACAAAAACAGAGAAAAACGTACCTTAATGATTTCAGAACCGACTTCTTGTTAAATTTCTTCTTCACAAGGTAGGTAGCGGAAAACGGCGATATAACAACTTTGATACGTCGAATCTACACCGCCATTGACGGAGAATGCGTCTGTGAATGATTTCAGAACCGACTTCCTGTCCGATTGAGGTCGATTGAAGAGCTGTGGATTGAGTCGATGAAGGCTATGATGAAGGCGTTGTGTTGGAATCGAGGGGCGAGTTCGTATACCAGTTCAACCCTAGCCGCTAAAGTAAATGAAATGAAAATCAATTTATTTTTTTCAACCGGGTTAAACCGGGTCAAGCATACCGATTGAACCAGTTTTTTGTGAAAAACCCGGCGGTTCAATCCGGTCCTTAAATCCCCAAAAACCCGGTCCCTCGACTAGTCCCGGTTGAACCGGCCGGGTCGACCCGGGTTTTAAAACATTGATCTATGTTCTAATTATTATTATACTAGGCATATACCCGCGCATGATGTGGGCAAAAAATCGTGAAATCGAAGGAACAATTGACAAAGGTATGTATCTGCTCGCAAAACATCTCGAAATCAAAATGACAACAACGTTTCATTTTAAGTTTGTATTTCTTCGTTCTTATCGATATTTTAGTCTATGATTCACATATAAGTGCATCAAACGAAGAACGAAATGAAAACTAATGTATTTAGTCTATGATTCATAGACTAAAGTATCGATAAGAACGAAGAATACAAACATAAAATGAAAACGTTGTTGTCATTTTGATTTCGAGATGTTTTGCGAGCGGATACATACCTTTGCCAATTGTTCCTTCGATTGCCCGATTTTTCACACCGCATCGTGTGCGGGTATATGTCTATATAATAGTATAGATAAAAATTCTAAAATGGTTATTGTACAATCTTTTGTACAATAACATTTACCACCTTACACTTACTTATTTTATTTACTTTATATCCCTTGTTTTTTCATTTTACACCATTATCATATTAACACAAATAATCGTATATGAACAAAAATGCAATGAAAAAAAAAATACGTTCATTTTTCTACAAATTATACCATAATAATCGTCTCGTCAATACCTTCAAAACGAGCCCAATATTGAATGTTTTTTAATTTAACCGTACTATTAAATATCATGAATATCTACGAATTATTTGTTTTCTATCCATACGTTTTATTTTATTTTTCCACCGTTAGCACATTAAAAATACATAATCGTAAAAATACCTTTCATTCTTATTATAAATTATATCATTATAATTTTTTTCGTCAATAATTGTAATATAAACTAATTATTGAATATATTTATGGGTTTAGGGTTTAGTATTTCATAAGTTATGATTTTAGGTCATGGTTTATTGTTGATGACATTTCTATAAGGAAGTAGCATTAATTGTTCGTTATTTACTCACATTTCGCTGCATCACGCGGGTATATGCCTAGTATATATATAATGTTACATATTTATGCTACCAATAAAAATATTCAATAATTAGTTTATATTAAAATTATTGACCAAAAAATTATAATATTAGAATTTATAATACTAATGAAACATACTTTTAATATATTTTAGTTGATCTACAATTATGTATTTTTAATATATTAACGGTGAAAAAAAATAAAACGTATGGATAGAAAACAAACTAATTCACATATATTAATAGTTTTTAATAGTACGGGTAAATTAAAAAATATTCAATATTGGGCTCATTTTGAAGGTATTGACGAGACGATTATAATGGTATAATTTGTAAAAAAAGAAACGTATTTTTTCATTGCATTTTTTTCTATATACAATTATTTGTGTTAACATGATAAGAGTGTAAAATGAAAAATGAAAAAACAAGAGATATAACGTAAATTAAATAATTAATTATAAGGGTGGTAAATGTAACATTTAATTTTAATGGATTGTCTCACATCACATCTTATTTTATTTTTAATTCATAGTTACAATTTTTGTCCCTGAACTTTTTTGATAGATTTACTTTATACCTTTTAGTTTTACATTTTACATTTTACATTTTCATTATATTAACACATATAAGCATATATTAACTAAAATACGTTAAAAAAAGAATTTTTAATTTTAACAAGTTACACCATTATAATCGTCTCGTCGATACATTCAAAATGAGCCCAATATTGAATATTTTTTGATTTAATTATATTATTATATGTCATATATTATACCTTGGTTAATCGATTTAAAAAAAGAAAAGAAAATGCATTACATCGAACGTAAGTTTTAACATCAAGATAATAAACATAATAAATATATTGCGTATTTTTTTATTCTAACATATTCCAACTTTGATAATTCATTTAAATCAACATATTCACGAGTACAAGTACGCTCTATATATTCTTCATTCACATCTAATCTACGTTTGTATGGGATAATCCACGACATTGCATCTGGAAGTGCATGACGTGTCCAATGGTGTTTGAGTGTAGGCATTGGGTAATCTCCTTTTAATACCCAATTAGTTCACCCATTAACTCTGTACGGATAGTGTCCCATGCATCTTCATGACCATCGAAACAAGTAGATATGACTTGAAATTCACAATTTCCATCGCCTAATACATTTTGTACTTATGTGATGTATGGATGAAATAAACTCGGGATTTGATCAAGATATGGAGTTGGGGGGGGGGGGGGTGTCGTTGGAAGTAGGAGCTATGCATCGCTGATTCTTTATGACCAAAATCTTTGGAGTTGATAAATGTTGGTGCGTTAGAATAACTGCGTCTACGAGGATCTTTAATAATATTTTTATTTATTTCAAATCAATTACTTTACTTTATTTCAAATAATATATTATATATATGTCGAATGATTCTGTTTTCATTGATCGACATGTGATATCCCAAAATAATTGAAATTTGTGATATCCACAATTAATCACATGTGATATCCACAAAATACAACGTAATTATATATGTTAATGTGATATGTTAAAACGTATTTTTTAACATATTTTTAACATATAATAAAATAATTAAATCAAAAAATATTCAATATTGGACTCATTTCGAAGGTATCGAAGAGACGACTATAATGGTGTAACTTGTTAAAATTAAATATTATTTTTTTAACGTATTTTAGTTAATATATGCTTATATGTGTTAATATAATGAAAATGTAAAATATAAAATGTAAAACTAAAAGGTGTAAAGTAAATCTATCAAAAGAGTTAAGGGACTAAAACTGTAACTATATATATCAATAACTACTTTTCAAGAACTACTTTCAATAACCGCTTTTTCAAGAACGTTTAAGTCCTTTAATATATAGTAGAGATTTTACCAATATAACAATTAAAACCCAACTAAAAACTATAAAAACCAATAAAAAAATATTTCTCATGTGATATGTTTTAGGTTATTAGCTAATAATTGAATTTTTAGTTTATAAAAAATATATTGATTTTCATTGTGCTCGTTAAAGCCCAACCGGATCAATTAAAGACCAACTGGGTACGTTAAATTCCAACTGGGTATGTTATAGCCCATCTAGACCGGTTAAAGCCCAATTGGATACGTTAAAACTCAACTGGATACATTAAAGGCCAACCGTATCCATTAAACCCCAACCGGGTACGTTAAAGCCCAACTGTGTGGTTAAAGCCTAACTAAATCCCTTAAAGCTCAACTGTATCTATTAAAGCCCCACTGGGTACGTTTAAGCCCATCTAGATCCGTTAAAGCCCAACTGAATACATTAAAGCCCAACTAGATCCATTAAAGCCCAACCGTGTACGTTAAAGCCCAACCGGGTACGTTAAAGCCCATCTAGATTCGTTAAAGCCCAACTGGATACGTTAAAGCCCAACCGGATGCATTAAAGCCCAACCAGATCCATTAAAGCCCAACTGTGTAGTTAAAGCCCAACTAAATCTGTTAAAGCTAAACTGTATCCATAAAGCCCCACTGGGTACGTTATAGCCCATCTAGATCCGTTAAAGCCCAATAGGATCCATTAAAGCCCAACTGGATCCTCTAAAGACCAACTAGGTACGTTAAAGCCCAACTGGGTACGTTAAAGCCCAACTAGGTACGTTAAAGCCCAACTGGATACGTTAAAGTCATATTGGATCCGTTAAAGCCATACTGGATCCATTAAACCCAACCGGATCCATTAAAGGCCATCCAGATCCATTAAAGTCCAACTGTATCCATTAAAATCCAACTGCATCCATTAAAGTCCAACCGCATCCATTAAAGCCCAACTGGGTACATTAAAGTCCATCTAGATCCGTTAAAGCCCAACTGGATACGTTAAAGCCCAACTGGATCCATTAAAGCCCAACTGGATCCATTAAAGGCCAACAAAATCCCTTAAAGCCCCACTGGGTACGTTATAGACTATTTAGATCCGTTAAAGCCCAATAGGATCTATTAAAGCCCAACCGGATCCATTAAAGACCAACTAGGTACGTTAAAGCCTAACTGGGTACGTTAAAGCCCAACTGGATACGTTAAAGCCATACTGGATCCGTTAAAGCCATACTGGATCCATTAAACCCAACCGGATCCATTAAAGGCCAACCGGATCCATTAAAGTCCAACTGCATCCATTAAAGCCAACCGGATCCGTTAAAGCCCAACAGTATACGTTAAAGCCTAACCGAGTAGGTTAAAGCCCATCTAGATACATTAAAGCCCAACTGGATCCATTAATGCCCAACCGGATCCATTAAAGCCCAACCGGGTACGTTGAAGCCCAACTGTGTAGTTAAAGCCCAACTAAATCCGTTAGAGCTCAACTGTATCCATTAAAGCCCCACTGGGTACGTTATAGCCCATCTAGATCCGTTAAAGCCCAATAGGAACCATTAAAGCCCAACCGGATCCATTAAAGACCAACTAGGTACGTTAAAGCCCAACCGGGTACGTTAAAGCCCAACTGGATACGTTAAAGCCATACTGGATCTGTTAAAGCCATATTGGATCCATTAAACCCAACCGGATCCATTAAAGGCCAATCGGATCCATTAAAGTCCAACTGCATCCATTAAAGCCAACCGGATCCGTTAAATCCCAACCGTGTACGTTTAAGCCCAACTGGATACGTTAAAGCCATACTAGATCCGTTAAAGCCCAACTGCATCCGTTAAAGCCAACCAGATCCATTAAAGCCCAACTGGGTACGTTAAAGCCCAACTGGGTACGTTAAAGCCCTACCAGATTCATTAAAGCCCAACGGGATCCATTAAAGCCTAACTAAGTACGTTAAAGCCAACTGGATCCATTTTTTTTAATATTTTTAATTTGTTTCATAATAATATTTATTTAATAATAAAATTTATTTTTAATTATTTAATTATTCTTAATGTTTTTTAAAAATTCCTTTAAGAAAAAGCTGCCATTTATTTATTTATTTATTTTTAAATTCTTTTAAGAAACTAAATCTTTAATTTTTTTTGTATTTTCGACGGCCATTTATTTTTTTTATTTTTATTTTTAAAATTCTTTTAAGAAAACTAAATCTTTAATTATTTTTTATGTTTTCGGCGGATTTTCGGCGGCCTTTCGGCGGCCTTTAAGTTTTTTTTTTATTTTTAAAATTCTTTTAAGAAAACTAAGTATTAATTATTTTTTGTGTTTTCGGCGGATTTTCGGCGGCCTTTAAATTTTTTTTATTTTTATTTTAAAAATATTTTTAAGAAAACTAAATATTAATTATTTTTTGTGTTTTCGGTGGATTTTCGGCGGCCTTTAATTTTTAATTTATTTATATTTTTTAAATTATTTAAAAAAAACTAAATATTAATTACTTTTTGTGTTTTCGACGGCCTTTAATTTTAATTTTAATTTTTTTAAGAAAAATAATTAATTAATAATTTCCGGCGGATTTCCGGCGAAAAATAATTAATTAAATTAATTAATTAAAATCCGTCGGAAATCTGCCGGAAATTATTAATTAATTATAATTTATATGAAAAAATTAAAAAAAAATACCGTTGGAAATCCGCCGAAAAGTTTTGTTTTTTAAAAAAAAATAAAAATTAAAAAATATTTCGGCGGATTTCCGGCAAAAGTCAACGGGGTTTGACCAAATTGACTTTCGCTGGAAATCCGTAGGAATTCTGCCGAAAACGGCCGCCGGAAAAAGCTGTTTGTTTAGTAGTGAGTTGGTAAACCAACAAAGTTCATTACTCCATATGGAAGAAGAGTAACTCAAGCTATGAGTGAGTATGCTAAAATCAAACTCATAGATTATTGAACTATATATCACACAACTTTATAAGATTCTAATGCCATAAATCTTGTTTTGGCAGTGACTTAGAATGTTACATTTACATATTCACAGCTTAATTACAAGGATTACTGGCAAGTGAAGGTCACCATAACAAATTTCAACTTTCGGATGAATTACTCATAGTGGTATTTGGTAGTTCAACATCCAAACTTCGACAACCTCACTCAAATTTTCAGCTTTAACTACAAACCATTGACTCCTTATTCTTCTATAAGTAAGTCCATTTTTACATACCCATCAATTCTTGATCCGTTTCGTCTATAATATGATGTTCTAACGATGATTTGGTGCTTTTCTTTCTCTAAATATTTATAGATGACACTGCTATGCTATCCGGTGTTAGATTCTACAACGATTTTCTGAACCAACCTGTTTCAGGGAATCGAATAGCAGGATAATTCAGCCACTTCGAAGCCCTCTCCTAGCCGATCAACTGGCTCTCCCCTCCGGTCCCCTCAGAAATCGGCAGGGTGTTTGCCCCACCGATCAGACAGTCGCTCAAATGCCTCCTCCAACAGCTCCTCCTTGCATGGTTCGGATGATGGCTCCTCTCTAAGTCCGCCTCCAAGTTCCAACGATGCTAATGCCAGTCACCGCTCTGTGACATCTGATGCCCCATCTCAGATCCTTCCGCATCATCCGTCGACACCGACTCATATACAGGTCTTGGTTCCCCATACTCGAGACTCCGCTTCCTATGATCTGGCCCCCGCCTTTCCTGTCGATTTGCTTAAAGATATTCGGGATGCCAATCATCAACATCGTCTTGTCGGTTCCCAATTTGAGGCCCTCAAAGGGCCTTAGTCTTTTGATTTGCTTAAAGATATTCGGGATGCCAATCGTCAGCATACATTGTCGGTTCCTAATTTAAGTCCCTCTAGGACTCCAATACCAACCTCACTCTATCAGTTGCTGCCCTTAAAGCAACATCTGATGCTCGTGATGACGAAGTACATCGAATTCAGGCCTCTTCTCAAACACAACATGATGTTAACTCCCAGCTCCTTCGGTCCCTTCAGTCTCTCCATCTAAAGATAGACACTTTGAAGGTTGCTTCCCCGCCAGCCGCTGAGGGGGAGAAACAACCTATACAACCTTCATTAGCTAGCGGTCGACAGGGCCCAACCTCTTTCTCTATCGTCGATAAAAACCCTGCCGATCGGCACGCCCTGCCGATCTTGCTGCGTCTGGTGTAGTTGCCGATGTGAAGAAATCGGCCATGGTCGATCAAAACACATCGGCCATGGTTGATGTTGCTCATTTTGAGGGGGAGAAAAAGGAGGGAACCGACGGTCTGGATAAGGGGGAGCTACCCGGACTGGCCGGAGGGAACAAAGCTCCAAAAGACAAAGGAAAAAGAAAACTCTCTGCCGAAGAAGAGGCAAAGCTTTTCAAGGAAGAAAAGGCTGCAAGACTTAAATCCTTTGTCTCTCAAGCTGACTCGGCTCAAACTCCAACCACCTCCCAAGTTCAATCATGACCTTGGCCTTTCTAAAGATGAATTAAAAATGGCAGTGGAGTTACACAAAAAGTTTGAAGAAGATAAGGCTCTCTCTTTTAATGTTGCAAAAGAAGAATCCCCTCCAAAGTCTGACCCCATCAAAGCCAAAATGTCTGAACTAAAGAACCTTGAAGAATATGTAAAAGAAGCCGCCCAAAAGAAGACCTCTGATATCATGTGGTACAAGAAAGCCTTAATGGAAAGAAGAAACAAATCAAAAAATGTTGATGTAAAATTCAACACATCTAATCTTTCTAGAACCGATGTTCGGATGATAATTTCTCGGGCTCACAAGTCCCTTCAACATGTCAGGTTCCTTAACCTGGATCACTTTGAGCCCTCTGAATGGTATGAAATCTCTAATCTTATATCTAACTCTCTAAGCCGACACAAGGGTGAGGCCAACAAATATATTAATGGGCCTCTTGACCGAATGAAAGTTATTTTAAAGAAGTATAAAATCGTTCACACTCCGGAAGAAGAAGCTCAAATTCGAAGCCTCAGAAAAGTTTACCTCACCAAACCCACCTCTCCATCTTCGGCTACTTCAGTCAAGGAAACCATCTTCAAGGACTTAGATGCCAAGGGAATTGTACCTGATGTGAAGAACTTGAATCTGAAAGTTCCTCACACTCAACTTTACTCTCCATCTACTGTGGTATTCCGGCTGACCAAAGGAATTTACTTCCTTAATGCAAAAGGAATTCTCAGTTTCTTTAGGCATGAGCAAATCATGAAATCCGACACCATTTTCCTTGAATCCATTGTCTCTTTTGTCCCAATGAAGCCTGAAGCTATCTTCTTTTGTCAAGACATCCTTGATGAGCTCCAAAGAAGAAAGAAGAAGTGATCTTTTGCTTTAGCTTTATTTTTCTAACTTAATGTACTTGTAATTTATCTTTTTCTACCTCTATCGTATTTAATACAAGTGGATCTTTTGTTTACTTATTTTGTACAACTATACTCAATTTTTTCATTCATTTGTAAATGTTAGATTTACTTAAAAAATCCAAAAGAACAAAAATAACGGACTATGTGAAAAGAACCTAAAAAGAGTAATTATGGGTCAAAATGAAATCTTCAGTATATACTCTTCTTTTCATTCTTAAGTATAGATGTTATGCTCAAATAGGGGGAGATTGGTGGGTCATATACAGATTTGAAGATGACCACCCGAGCTTCCATTTTCTATCATCCTACTTAGAATATTTGAGGTTTTTTCTAGCAGCATAGTTACAATTGAAATGTTCGGTGAAGTCGAAGATCAACCAAAAAGTTAAAGAAGAAGTATATCTGTCAAAGCGGATTGAAGATGGACTTCTATTGTGGAACAACAACATCTGCCAGGATCTCATCGACAGTGATGAGATCGGCCAACATGGTGCCAATCACACATCTTCACCCTAAAAATATGTGTGCTGACTTGTCATATGTGCCAACTTGTCTCTCCTCTCACCAAACTTGTCTTTGATAAGTTTTGGTGGGAAAATGTCACTGGTACAAACACATTGTACTTTTCTGATAAAGTATATTTGTGATATCTTTCATTGATGTGAACTTCATCTGAAGATCAGAAAAAATGTGTTTTGTCTCTTACACTCTTTTAAGGAAAGGTCTACAACATCTTCTGCAGGTCAACACTTCAAGCCAAACACTCCAAGACAAAAAATATATTTTGTACCTTGCAAAAGACCTGATGTTCTACCTTTGCATGACAAATTCCCCATGCATTAAATGCATGAGGCACTATATATAGAGGATGCTTCACCATGCAAAGTTCACCAATTCCATAAGCCTTCAAGTTCTCTAAGTGCTGACACTTTTCTCTCTACGAAGTTCATTATTTTCTAAGTCTTTTTCAATTGTTCTGTAAGATTATTTGAACAGAGTCCATCTGTTCTCTTCCGCAACAATCAAAGTTTTTTGTGTGTAATCTTGATTTTATATCAATAAGAATTAAATTAAGTGAAAATTTGTATGTATTGTATTCAACCCCTTTTTTACAATACTTGTTGTGTTCACTTCTGGTTAACTGGAACCAACAAACACTTTTTATGTGA
The DNA here is from genome assembly GCA_954870635.1 of Arctium minus. NCBI lineage: Eukaryota > Viridiplantae > Streptophyta > Magnoliopsida > Asterales > Asteraceae > Arctium > Arctium minus. Next base: position 41,238,348 of record OX941082.1, read on the forward strand.
GTCATTGTGGTCTTTGACCAACAGATCCCCACATGTAAAAAGTAATGACGAGTCTACATTTTAGGATAATTATGATGTATGTAGGTTTATTAAAAACCATCTTGGAATTTGGGAATTAAACTTATAAAAATACTTGTTAAGTTGTTGCACGAATGCAACATTAAAAAACTATAAAATTTAGTGGCATTGGAAAAAACATTTGACATATAAATTTTAGGACTTTATGAAATTGAATAGAAAGACATTCAACCAAGCATATAAAATCATCCTACAAAAGGAATTAAAAAAATATATGATACCAAACGAGTAACGAAAAATAAACTCCCGTCCAAACTCATAAAATAATACCCCCTACCATCACTTTACTTCCAAGAACCCTTAGCTGGACAATTACGACAATCATGCCTAGCAATCTAGTCACAAGATTTGCACAATCTCTTCAGTTTCTTTGACTTCAATGCTACCCGCTCTAACGCACCAACAAGACATTTCCCAGTTCCACAACCTTTATTACATATCCCAGTTGGAGGTAATATATCAACTGATTCAAGTTGTGAAACCCCAATGAACTCTCGAATATTATTTTTTCATTGCGAACTTGACATCAATGAACGTCGACTGATATTTTCTCATTTCACTCCTTTAATTGCTCTACAAACTTTGTCAGTGTACTTTTATCATTGCGTACACGACCAATAATACCATCAAACAAGGAAACAACTTTGTTCATCATTTCTTATTTTCTCAACATCCATTTTACCGTACCTTGCACGAGTCGGTAACAACTCACAAGAACTAATTCACGACTCCAATGGTGCAAAATATATTTCTCGGGTATAGATTGAACCTCATCATTGAACATTACCTTAAACGTGTGACGACTTAGAATACCATTACGAACAAAATGATTGCAGCTACATTCAAAAGACTCTTCTTCGATATCATGAATAACCTTCCACTTCATGCAACCATTAAAAAATATATAAAATATTAATACATAAACAAATGAACTCAGAATGACTAGCATTTAATTAAAGTTGGAATAACAAAACAAAAATTATTATCGTATATGTAGTTTTAACCTCAAACTTTCTATTCTTATGCGTAATATTGTAAATCTTCTTATCACCTAAGTCTTGCATGTTGTCCACCCCACAGAACCACACGACCTTATTCAATTCTTTTTATATATCAAAGAAAATAGTGCACGATAACAACTGAGGTATAGTAGTCCTAGTAGCAATCTCAAGTGAACAATGTTCTTTTCGTTGATTTTCAATGGCCTCATTAAATATATTAAGAAAATAAACAAGATCATTACAAAACTTAGCATAGACATTAAAAAAGACGTTAATACTCTCAGACCTGGAAGTAGTCTTCACCGACCTAGACATAGGAGAGCCTTTGTAATACTCAAGAATCCAGGATTTACTGATGACATTCATTTCATCAAACCATCCATCACCATCCCGTAACCCATGCTCATCCATTATCTCATCTATACTATCTTATAAACCATATTTATTAAAAGTCTTAAAAAACAACCCACAAAGCTTAAGGTACCACCTTTTTAAGCATCATTTTTTGAGAAGTCTTAAAAGTCTTAAAAACAACCAACATAGCTTAAGGTACAACTCTTTTAAACATAAATTTTTAAAAAGTCTTAAATTACTATCGTTTCCGGTACCCATCACCAACACCATATTTCGTACCTTCAGCCTTCCCTTTTCACAGACCATCCCATTCCTTCTTTCCTTTTCTATTCTTACCGAATTCAAAATTCAAATTAGGGCACACACATGAGGTTTGATTATTTGTTCCCAGAAAGGAACGATGTTTGGATTTTAGTAATGCAAGGAACCCGTCCTTCCTTGTAGATGCTCGAGCATTAGAGATCCTTATCAAGCCTAATCTAGAAAAGGGGCGATCACAATTATGTAAGATAATTTAATTTTCTTGAAACTCCTTTGTTATAATGGAAGAGGTTTATGAACTTCATTCCATGGTTTTGAGTTTATACACTTCACCTGGCGTTTATTTTTTAAGACAAATAGAGTTAGGTCTTAGGGGGTGTTTGGGATTGCTTATTTGAGGTGCTTTTTAGCTTATTGCGGTGTGACACCGGAGATAAGCACTTTCTAGTGTTTGGATGGAGAAAAAATCAAAGTGCTTATAGCAGTGTCAAACCGAAGATAAACACTTTTTCATAAGTCATTTTGTTTTAACTTATCAACTTATTTGAAAAGTGCTTATGACTTTTTTGGTTATTTTATATGTATAAGCAATCCCAAACACCTTTAAATAACAACTTAGTAGCTTATTACGTTTTAGTACCACAATAAGCTAATTCAAACACTTTTTAGAAAACTCCAGTTTGGCACCGCATAAGTTGATAAACACTTTTCAAAATAAGCATAAGTTGTTTTAAATAAGCAATCCCAAACATCCCCCCTTAAACTATTTACACATTCTATGTACTGCACTGAGCAGTGAGTTTCATCATAGCAGTGAGCCTTTATTTATGATATGTATTTGTCATTCTTATATCTTCACCTGGGTGTTTATTGGATGAAAATTTTGAAGACAGGACGAGTTTGGTCTTCTGACCATTTAGCCATTATATATATGCAAGTGAGTTCCATTCTAACTCACTCTGTCGCATTGATATTTAGACATTATTTGATCATTTTGATTCATTTTTTGGTATAAATCTCCAAAACACCATCGATCTTCTCTTTGTAACATGTTGTCTCCGTGAATCGAGTTCTCCGTTATTCTTCGCTCCTGTTGGATCGATCTCCCCCTAGTTTTTCGCCCCTGGAGGTTCGATTTCTCCCTATTTTGCTTATTTCTCGGTTTTTTCTTTTAAATGATAGATCCAGATTGTTTATTATTGATCCATATTTTTTGATTCGATATTTTCCTGCGGCTTAGTTTTCAGTTTAATCTATATACTTTCTTGGTTGATATTTGTTGTTAACGCGATAATGACTAATTTATTTTGGGTATTTCGAAATTTAGATGTTGAACTTCCATTTTGTCTTTCAAAAATTTGAAATCTTCCGAGAAGTAAAAGGAATTCATTCTGAGATCTTGATGTCCATAAAGATTACATATCACAGAGATACATGACCATTGTTATTGATAATCCCAAAATCTCTAAATCTTAGAGAGAGAAAGTAGAGAGAGAAAGTAAGAGCGCCAAAAGTAATATGATATTCAATATATGTTCCAAAGTTACAAAACAAAGACACCAAGGGGACTTAAATACCCCAAGGTCTAAACATAACAGACAAGCTCACTAAACACATCTTAGACCACAGATAATAAATACATTGATTGCTATTCAAAATAGACCTAACAATCTCCCCCTTAGTAATCAATGACGCTCTTCTCTTTGACGAAGTCTATTCAGTCCAAGCAATACTTCTAGGTGTCTTAGAGTTGAGCGGAAAATCAACTTCTCACCAATAATATTCAATGTCTTCTTGAGAAGTCGAATTTCATCATTATCAAGCTGGAATGCATTTCTTCTTGTCTCCAAAAATCTTCTTTCAGCAGCTTTTAAACGTTGCTCCAACTGCAGCTTGACCACCTTCAAGGTTCCATCAGAGTAATGACTCATCTCTTCAAATCTGAGGAAACAGTTTTGACTTGAACCATTCCTGTAGATAACTCCAAATGGATCTTGAAGAATGGTGAATAGAGGATAAGAGTCCAAGTTCTGCAAGCTACGATTGGGCCTTAGAAGATTAACCACCGGCTGAAAGCTTTCAGCAGCCATTTGAAAATCAAACACTCTATAAAATCTGATTTGGCGCCGAATACTGATTAAAATCGGTAAACAACTTAAAATTTTGAAAATGTCGAAAGCCCAAAGATGAACAGTCACAAAATACACAAACCTAAAATCAAAGCAACAAACAACAAATCAAAGAGTAAGAAAACATACATGGGGTTCGAAATCAAAATCTAAAGCAAACCCAGTAATCGATTTTAACAAAGAATCACTCAATCTGATGAAAGAGATGATGAACAGTGATTATAATCGCACAGTAAGAAATTTGAAAATCAAAAACTGAAAGTCCAAGAATCTCTAAATCCTAGAGAGAGAAAGTAGAGAGAGAAAGTATACGCTCAAAATGTAAATTGATATTCAAAGAAGGTTCCAAAATTTTACAAACACAAAGTACCTAAGGGACTTAAATACCCCAAGTCTTAACCAATACATATAAGTATTCTAAGAACAGTAAAGACAGCTGAGAATAAATACAATGATTACTACAAAATTAGTCTTAACAATCTCCCCCTTAGTAATCATTGGCGCATTGGTCTTCAAAAAATCAATCTTCTAAACCAGCATTGACCATCTAAGAGACTTTGATGAATCATTGACTCTCTTCTCTTTGACGAAGTCTATTCAGTCCAATTAACACTTCCAAACGTCCCAGAGTGGAGCGGAAATTCAATTTCTCTTGAATAGAATCCAAAGTCTTCTTGAGGAGACGAATTTCATCATTATCAACCAGAAATGCATTACTTGTTGTTTCCAAAAATCTTCTTTTAGCCTCTTTCAGACATTGCTCCAACTGAAGCTTGATCACCTTTAAGGTTCCATCAGAGTAATGAGCAATTTTTTCAAATCTGAAAAAGCAATTTTCATTTGAGCCATTTTTGTAGACAACTCCATAAGGATCTTGAACAATGGTGAGTAGAGGATAAGACTCTAAGTTTGGCAAGCTTCGATTAGGCATTTGAAGATTTACAACCGGCTGAAAGCTTTCAACGGCCATCTGGAAATCAAAAACTCTGAAGAATCGGATTTGCCGTCGAATGAATCTTTTTATAACGAACAATGCCTGAGAAACATCCTGATTTCTATGATAGAGATTCCTGAAATGATCATATAAGAACTCAATATCATCAATGGAAAGATCAGTAAAATCTGCCTCTGAGAAGTTATACCGCTTGCAATCTCTTCTTTCAACTTCAAAATCAGGATACCAGATATTCACAAACTTGTTGATCGTGACACTGATGACTCGAACAATCAAGTGTGGAGAAGAAACAGTATTATTCCTTTTGCGCTGGCACTTAATGAACATTAAGTATTCATACTGATAGGCATCTGACTCTTTCTCAACTCCAAGAATTGCATAAATGTTGATCGGTCTTTTTCTAGAGACAAAGATGTTACTCTGAGTATCTTCTAGAAAAGCTGATCTTTGCCTGGAAGCTAAATATCTACATTTCAAACTTCTTTGTCTCTGTTGTCTGGTCAAAACTGGTCCTTCTTCCAGGATAGTTGGTCGAATCACGGGTTCAGAGAGAGGAACATCAGCTTGTGCTCTAGAAGACTGACCTTCTTCATATGTACCTGAAGGAGCAGAGGTAGTCGGAGCAGTAGCAGCAACAGGAGTAGAAATATCAGGAGTAGCTTCATGAACAGTAGTATCTTCAGGAACCTCTTCTTGAGAAGGAAGATCTCTGTACAACATATCTGTAATTTCTTCGTCCTTTGCATCCAAAAACACAGAATCATCTTCTGTATCAGAAATGACGATTAAGTCATCACACTCCTCTTCTTTGACTTGGCAAATTTTCTCAAATCTGACATCTTCATCATCGTCTGAATTTATTTCTATGAAATTCGCAAAAAATGATCTCATATCATTAGCTGCCTCTGAATCTTCAATCTCTTGAGCCCTTGTTGAAACATCTGGATCTACATACACAACAATCTGCATATTATTTTCAATATTGTGCTCAGAAATATTCAGTACATTAGTCATAGAAAACAAGTCAGCATTTTCTATCATAACATTCACAAGATCTTGAATGCTACAGTCTTGAACGTTATCAGTACTCTTATCTTTATGAACTGCATCTTCTTGTGACTGATCCTCTCTAGCAGACAAACCCTCCACCCGCTGTCTCTTATTCATCTCCCCCTCATGACCTTAAGGATCGGGATCATCCTGGTCATGCCGGCATTTAAGAGACGGGCCAGCCTCAGTTCTGCAGCTCTGTTCAAGATGATCAACCTTGTTTGAAAGTTCTGAAAAAGCTAGAGTAATAAAAGACCTAAGATCAGCAAAGTTGGATTGAACTTCTGATCGGAAAGACTTTAATTCTTCAGACAAAGCAGTAATCTGGTCAGAATCAGATGAAGGAACTGGAGGTGGCGTAGGCTGGAAATTCCTTAGAAGAGAAATCAGATCTTGATCTTGATGTTGTGGTGGGGACATAGACAATAAAAGGGCGTAGAGTAGATCAATTAACTCAGAAATCGGAAGATCATGAAGAGAAGATCGTGAAGATGTACCCGTAGGAGCTGATGTAGAAATACCCGGAGACTGCGTGAACAACGGAGGTAGAGGAATAGACATAATAGCAGGAGTAGATGATTGAACTGCAGAAGATGGTTCTCTAATCACAACCCCAGATGGGCGTCTGAACGGAATCACTTCAGGGATAGAGGATGTATCAATTTTTGGCATTTTTCCCTTGAAGAAAGCACGCAATTTTTGAATTTCCTCTTGCTTGTGCTCTTCAAACTGCTCACTCATCTTTTGAATTAACTCATTCAAAGTAGAGAATTTAGCCGTTGTATCTCGTACCTCGACTGAAGAAGTCTCGACACTGGAAATAAGAGATACTGATGTATCTTGAACTTGATGAGAAGATGAAGCATTGATAAATGCTAAGTCAAGTTCATCAACATGTATATTTGCAACTGCAACGTTAATTGGAACAGACTCTTCTTCAGACTCAACCTCTTCTTGAACAACCATTTCTGGTTCCCTGAATTTTCTTTCATAAACCTGAAGACTCGGTTGATCAGAATCATCACCATCTGAATCATCATCATCTCCATTTTTATCTTCATCAGCGATATCATCATTATCAACAGCAGTATCAACATTATCATCATCATCCTCAAAGTCAATAGCATCAGCAGTACTAGCTTTAGGATCAAGATCAGCAAGAACATCATCAACTTGTTGAGTTGCAATTGCTTCTTGTTCTGCAGATACTTCAGCTTCTTGCCCAACAGCTGTTTCAATTTCAATCTCTTTATCAGCAACAACTTCTTCAACTTCAACCTCTTGTTCAGCATGTGACGGATCAACTTGATCATCTTCCAGAAAGGTATCATTATCCAGACAATATTCAATGATACTTGGATCAGATGGATCCGCATACGTCGTAATAAGATTGGAAGGAATAGGCAAGGAATAGTTGAAAGTCCGCTTCAGCTTCTGAATGTACGTCATCTCTGTATCTTGAACCTGCTGCCAAGATAATCTGGGTGGAATAGCTGAATTGCTTCGGAGTACACTTCGAACGATCAGCTTCAAGAATCTGATAAATGGAATGAACTTGCGCTTCTTATTTGTAAGCTTGTCTTGTACCCTCTCCGAGAGTTCAGTCCAGAATATATAAGTATAGTCGACATGCAAGTCATAGATGACTGCATGGAACAATCGAAGATACAGAATACTAGAATTGTCCGTTCCAGAATGCTTTGCCGTAAGACATCTGATGAGAACAGAGAAGAGAGCATACCAAACTGGAGGAAGATGTGACTTGTCAAAATCACTAACTCTGTTCAATCTGCCAGTATATCCAAGTTTTCTAATTCCTTCAAGAACATCGTTTTCAGAAGGAAAGTTGTCATATGTAGTTCGTCCTGGTCTGCAGTTGGGCTCAGGAAGCTCCAGTATCAGTCGTAGACGCTTGTATGAAAGAAAGGAATCATACTGATCAATTTGTAGATCAAAGCGGTGTGGGCGTGCAAGCTCATTCTTGGTAATTGTATGCCAGGCTTGCTGAATGTATACCTCTGGAACGTCAGCACATGAAGTAAGAGCCTGTGCAAGTGGATGACCTCTGAGAATCGCTTGAATCACCAGATGTATCTTGATTCTGTCAAAATCCACAAAGTAATTGTTCGGCTTGTATGGCAGAATGTATAGCATAATCGGAAAGACATCATTCGGCGTTCGGCGATATACAGATAGATTGGCCCCTACTGAAGGAACAGACGACATCGGCGTCTCATGAGAAGCTTGATCAGACGGATCATCGATAAGAACATTCTCATCTTGTATCATTGGATCAGTTTGGATATGAGAAGACATTGATTAGACCTGGAAAACAAAAACGAAGAAAAATTAAACAAAGTAAGAAAACTGAAAAATTGAAAATTTTCTAAGTCTGGTTTGCACAACATGTTAGAAACGCAAAGAGAGGTTTGCGCAATGAACGTGATACGCAAAGGACAGTTTGCGGAACAAGCATGATACGCAAAATGAAGTTTGCGTATTCAGTTCATTACGCAAACTAAGGTTTGCATGATGAACTTGGTACGAAAACAGGACCTGAAAAAATTTTCAACACAAAACACAAAGTTTGCGGGATACGAAGGTTACGCAAAGTAGACTTTGCGTGACCAACAGGTTACGCAAAGTAGACTTTGCGTATCCTAAGTGTTACGCAAACTAAACAAAACAACAAACAAGCACAAGACAAGGTTTGCATATCAAAGAGATTACGCAAAATAGACTTTGCGTGACCAACATGTTACGCAAAGTAGACTTTGCGTATCCTTAAAGATACACAAACTAAACTTAAACAAACAATCACGAAAACATCGAGGTTTGCGTGTCAAGCGTGATACGCAAAGGACACTTTGCGTGACCAACGGGATACGCAAACTGAACTTTGCGTGTCCTGTTGGTTGCGCAAAGTGAGCTTTGCGGGACATCATACTTGATACGAAAACCCTAGTTTTCGTGAGTTCAGAACCGAAAAACATAAAAATAAGAAATTAAAGCACTTAAAGATCAAATTAAAGGGTAAAAAGACATACCTGGAGTTCAAAAATACGAACTAAATGAAACCCAATATCCAATTTTGAGTAAAAATACTCGAATCTGATGAACACGATGAACAGTAAAAGAACGATAATCGCACAGTAAGAAAACGAGAAAGAAAATCAAAATCAAAATCAAATATAAACAAAAGTAAACTAATCTTAACTACAAAACAACAACAAAACTAAAAGGAAATATAAACCTTAAATCAAAACACAATACTGAGAACACAATAGGAAATCGGCGCATAGAGAGAGAGAGAAGAAGATGAATAGTTGAAAGTTCAAAAGAGAAAGAGAGCGAGAAAAGATAAAATGAACAGGATAAATGCTATTTATACTAAAAACACTTAATACTAAAAGAATAACATTCCTAAAAAAAACAGTAAACTTACCTGTCAAGTTCTTTTTACTCCCCCTACACAAATGCACATAATTTATCAAATCAGATCAGCATTTGCATAGAAATTTCAGAAAATACTTACCTGATGAATTTCTGATCAGCACGAGAAGTATTTAATCAGCTAAATTCACTCCCCCTCAAGAACAGAATAGTTCAGATATTCTTTTCAGATTGGCTCTCCCCCTCGAAATATGCACAAACCATTTAACAAAAATATGGATACACAACCATATAAACATCAGTGTAAAAAGAAAAATAATACTGAATATAAATTTTGAAACAACTGAACATATAAAATTTTAAACACTAAACAAATTAAAGTCTACTCAGTAAAATTTCACAGATTTATCAATCAGTTGAAATCAAACATATGTTGTTGGATACAAGAACAAGTTTCATTGCATATCAAGTTAAGACATGTTCAGTTTCAAAAACTTCCAGCTATCTATTCAGTGTGCTCGCATACGAACTTCGATTAGCTTCAAGAAAAATGCAATTGTAAAAATATTATAGAGAACTTTGCATTTACTAACACTAAGCCATCAAAAATTAAGACTTTCACAAATTTACAGGTTTATCACAACTCAAACATATCACCAAGTATCATGAGATGTGTGCTCATTGGCATCTTTTTAGCAGTGTGCACATTGGTATCTTAACATGAGTGTGCTCTTTGGCATCTTTTAAGCGTTGTGCACTTAGGCATCTTTTAATCAAAAAGTTCGGTAAGTAAAGAACATGCCGTAAACGTAACTTTCTATCTGACCCTATTGCAGGATTTGGGTCAGCCGCTCCCAGACCAGATGGCCTTAGGGGACTAGGTGTTAAGCACCCCTTGGAACTTACTTTCCCGGATCAGAAAGGATACATCAACACATCCTAAACCCATTCATACCATTAGAACATGACTTTCGATCTGGTTCTATAGAAGGATTTGGGTTCGATCACTCCCAGACCAAATGACCTTAGGGGACCAAATGACATGCATCCCACGGAACTTACTTTCCCAAACCAGAAAGGTCACAGGTACAAACTTTTAAACTCAGAGATTTCTGTATTTTATGAAATTATAAAACATCTCAATCACTGAGGTCAACATCTAAGTGCTTAACCCATATTTTCATTCCGATCTATAATTCTAATTATTTAGGTAGTCTAAGCAAAGTAAACTATAAAAATTCCGACTCACATATCTTTAAAGCAGTATGAAAAGCTACAAACATGTTGCTGACTTTTCGACTTTTGTAAGACTTGAAAGTTGAACATATAAAACTTTAATATAAACAAAGAACTTGTAAAAGATCCTAGACACAGATTTTATTCAAAAGAAAGAAAGTCTGTAAAATTCTACTTTATAGAATAAAATTTGTAAAGATTTAAACTTTTAAATTCAACATGCCAAGTTTTGAAAGCGGAAAATTAAAACGTTTTTCATCTAAGGCTTTTGTAAAGATATCAGCAAGTTGATATTCAGTTGGTACAAAATATAATTCAATAGTACCTTCTTCAACATGATGCTTTATGAAATGGTACCGCATAACTATGTGTTTGGTCTTGGTGTGCTGGACCGGATTGACTGATATCGCGATCGCGAATTTGCTATCACAATATATTGGCACCGTTTTGTACAGCATCCCGTAATCACGAAGTTTCGTTTTCATCCAAAGCACTTGAGCACAACAACTAGCTGCAGCGACGTATTCAACTTCGGCTGTTGATATAAACACACAATTTTGCTTTTTCGACGCCCAACTTATCAGTCTGTCACCCAAAAATTGAAGGTGACCTGAAGTACTCTTCCGGTCCAATTGATTACCACCAAAATCTGCATCAGAATAAACAATCAACTTATAGTCAGAACTCTTAGGATACCATAAACCTAAATAAGGAGTTCCTTTAATATATCTAAAAATGCGCTTGACTGCTAATAGATGAGATTCTTTAGGCTTGGCATGGAATCTGGCACACAAGCATGTAGAGAACATTATGTCCGGGCGACTTGCATTTAGATACATCAGCGATCCGATCATCCCTCTATATGTCTTTTGATCCACAGCTTTTCCATCTGGATCAAGTCCGATTTTGGCTCCATGTGCCATAGGCGTACCAATTGAAGACGACTTGTCCATCTTGAATTTCTTCAATATGTCAAACACGTACTTCGACTAGTTGATAAAAATGCCATCTGGAAGCTGCTTCACTTGTAAGCCGAGGAAGAAATTGATTTCTCCCATCATGCTCATCTGAAATCTAGAAGTCATAAGATCAGAAAACCAATTACATAAAGATTTGTTAGTCGCACCAAAGATAATATCATCTACATATATTTGAACTAAGCAGATATCCAAGTTTGATCTATAAATGAAAAGAGGGGTATCGATGGATCCTTTGGTGAATCCGGATTTAATCAAGAAGGCTGACAACTCATCATACCACACCCTCGGTGCTTGTTTCAGGCCATACAATGTTTTATCAAGAAAATATACGTGATCAGAACGGTCTTTGTCAACAAAGGCTGTAGACTTCTTCTTTCTATTTCCCGTTGAGGAAGGCTGTCTTCACGTCCATCTGATACACGGTAAAGTTGCGATAAGCAGCAAAAGCAAGAAACACACGAATAGCTTCAAGTCGAGCGACCGGTGTGAATGTTTCGTCGTAGTCAATTCCTTCTTCTTGTCGATATCCCTTGGTTACCAATCTTGCTTTGTTCCGAATAACGATACCATCTTTGTATTTCCTATTCTTGAATATCCACTTTGTTCCAATTATGCTCTTTCCTTTCAACCGTGGTACAAGTCTCCAAACTTTCAGCGCGTCAAATTGATTGAGCTCCTCTTGCATAGCTATAATTCAATATGGATCCTCCAATGCTTCAGAGACTTTTGTTGGTTCAATCTTGCTTAGGAATAAAGTGAAGAGACATTCATTGGAAGTAGTCGTCCTGGAACGTGTAGACACACTGGCTTGAGGATCTCCAATAATTTGATGAATTGGATGAGATCTTGCCCATTTTGTGGTATGAGGGAGAGGATCAATTAATTCTTGAACCACTTCTAATTGTTGAGAGGGAGGTTCAGAATCTTCTATTTCAGATGAAGATATGGATACTGTCTCAAAAGGAGGAGGAGGAAGTTCAACAACTTCAGAATCAGACTCTGGAAGTATTGATTGTACATTCACAGTTTGTTCTTCATCCTGAACTTGTTTTTCCTGAACAGATTGATCTTGAGCAGATTTTTCTTGAATATGTTCAGTGTTCACATGTTCCGGTTCTGATTGCTCATTTTCTGATTGTACTTGATCAGAAGCAGAAATACTTGTTTGAATGATAGGAGGGACTGGAACAGCATCAGTGTCAGAGATAGTTGCAGCGGAATTAGATGTAGATGTGCTCGCAGTATCCTGATTCAAAACATTTGAAACATTATCAGAATTAGATTTGGGAAGATCATCATAAAAATTCTCAAATAGAAAATCAAGATCAGAAAGATTAAGTAAGGAAGAAGAAGGATCCTGATTTGTCGGTTGAAGTGCAGGTTCTGAACTGATTTGTTCAGAAGCTGAATTCCCAGTAAGTATGGGTTCTGAGCCTGGTTGACCAGAAACCAAATCGTCAGCTTCGTCAAATTTGACATTTACGCTCTCTATCACTTTTCTTGCGGAGATCAGAAAGACTCTGTAAGCAGCAGAATTAGAAGAATAACCCAGAAAGATACCCTCATCTGCCTTCGGACTAAACTTGTTCAGATTGTCCCTGTCATTCAGAACGTAACACTTACACCCAAAAGACTTGAAATATTTGACATTCGGTTTGATACCGTTCATCAGCTCATATGGTGTTTTGTTGAATCGGCGATGTAGAATCGATCGGTTCTGAGTATGACATGCAGTTGAAACAGCTTCAGCTCAATGAGATAAAGGAAGACCAGAATAAGCAAGCATAAATCTCAGCAAAAAACTGTTGTTGAATTCCTTGATCCTCATAAAAAGCTTGAAGAGTACTGTTCTTGAATTCAGTACCATTGTCTGATCTGACAACCTTGACTTTCTTTTGCTTGTTGGTTTGAATTGTTTTGATGAGGTTGATGAGAATATCTGGAGTTTCATCTTTGGATTTGAGAAACTTTACCCATGTATATCTTGAATAATCATCAACAACCACCAATACATATCTTTTCTTACCAATACTCTTTGTCTTCATTGGTCCGCATAAATCAACATGCAGTAAATCAAGTATATCTGAAGTGCAGGGTTCAGGCTTTGGCTTGTGAGGAGCTTTCTTCATCTTTCCTTTCTCACAATCCTGACAGAGGTGGTCTTTCTGAAAACGAAGTACTGGAAGACCTCTCACTGAATCATTCTTGACCAAGCGATCCATATACTTAAAGTTGAGATGAGCTAGTCGACGATGCCAAATCCAACTTTCATGAACAGAGGCTTTAGATAGCAAACAAATGTCAGATGGAATTTTAACCTTGGAAAGATCAATTGTATACAAATTGGATCTTCTCTTTCCAACTAATAAGTCCCTGCCACTGTCATTCTTCACAGCAACTCTTTTAGATTTGAAGCTAACTTCAAGATCTTTATCAAGAACTGTCCGATGCTGAATAAGTTGTGGCTTAGACCTTCGACATAGATGACTCTCTTAACTGTTATATTACCTTGAACTAGATCACCATAACCGAGAATTGGAGCTGTCTCACAGTTTCCAAACTTAACACGACCGCAACATTTTTCTTTAAAATTTGAAAGAAGTGATTTGTTGCCCGTCATGCTTATGGGTCCCTTCTTGTTAGATTTGTGTCTTTTATTTTTCACAGAATTATTATTTAAACAAACATGAAAGCAATCATCAATAGAGGAAAAAACACAATCATCAGAATCAGAACTAGAAGAAGCATATGAGACATTCTTTGCTATGTGAATCATTTTCTGAATTGAATATTTTGAGGTTTTATTACAAGAAGCAAATGTATCAGTATCACAAAGATTTTCTACACATTTTTCTTCTAACACGTCAGATTCTGGTGATTGCTGCTTAACCCTCCATATCAGCTTTTGTGATCTCTTCACAGTCCGATCTGAAACAGAAAAATCAGAAGAATTAGAATTTTCAGACAAGACACTATCATGTTTCCTTGACTTCTTTGACCTTTGTCTTTTACGCTTCTTTTTATAATATTGAACATTTAGCGTTAAAGAATCATCAATAATTGAATCAGAAGAAGAAACTTTATCTAAGAAATCAGCCTGAGCATTTGACATAGAAGAACTAGCCTTGGAGTGAGAATTTTTGAAAAATGCACAAGTCAGGAAGAGGTTTGCGCATGCCATTGGTTGCGCAAACTGAACTTTGCGCGATCAACGGCTTGCGCAAAGTGTCAGTTTGCGTAACCAACTGGTTGCGCAAATGCACATTATTTTTAAGAACTTGAGTATTTTCCTTAGAATCTTTAGAAAATCCAGAAGAAATTTTGTCTTCAAAACTTGTTTTCATTATAAAAAGAAATAAATCGTTTTCTAAATCAGTTTGAAGACTTTGTTCTTCCAATTTATCTTCAAGATCAACTATCTTACCTTCTAACACTAATGGGGGAATGTATCTCTTAGTATCATAAGAAACCGGAGATACATTCTCCTTAGTAGTATTAGCATATATATCAACAAAATCAGTTGGAAATGAAAATTTATTGGAAGACTTGACATTTAAAACATTTTTGGAATTTCTGGACTTCTTCGTTTTTTCAGGAAAATACTTGGCATTTTCAGACGTATAAACAAATGGCATTTCCATTTTCTTGTTATGCATCCTCTTTTGATTTTCAATTTCTAAAACTTGCTTTTCATTCAACTAGTCAATTTTAAATTGAGGAGCATAATTCGCAAGAGTTAGATAATCAAAATTATATAAGGTTGGGGTTTTTGAAATAACATTGTTTAGACAATGAGGATTTTCAAAACCAATTCCCCACCTTTCTTTTATAGCCTCGTCACTCCTAGGCTTATTCATATATATAGTCTGCTCAGTTTGGTTTCTCTTATACAATTTTTCTTCTAACACAATTATTTTATCAGATAAACTTTTGTTCAATTCAGTCAATGAATCACGATAAGTCTGATTTGATAATTCTAAGTCATTCAAATTCTTTTGAAATTTCTCTTTTGTGTCATTTAAAATGATCTTTTCATCTTTCAGAGAAATCTTCAGTTTTTCAATCAAAACAGACTTTTCTTGATTTTCAAGCTTTTCAGATATGAACTTGGAACAAAAATCATGTAAAGCATTAACAATAACGTTCAATTGAGAAGAAACAAAGTTAACATGAAACTCAGAAATTACCTCAGAATCATCAGTGGAGGTATCATCTTCTTCATCATCGCTCTTGTCATCACCAATGAAACACATGGCTGCAGTCTCTTCATTCTCAGCCTCGTTATCTGAATGATCCAACCAGTACTCTTCCTCATCCAGCAAAATAGTTCTGTTTTCTCTCTTCTCAGCCAGTTCCATCTTCTTTCTATAGAAAGCTGAATCCTTTACCACCTTCATTCTACATTCCTTAGCTAGGTGCCCGGGCTTTCCACAGTTGTAGCAGTTCATAACCTTCTTTTCATCCTTTTTCGGTTCTACTACTTTTGCAGGCTCAAATTTTGGAATATATGCCTTTGATGGTGCACCAGGTTCAACCTTTTTAGAGCCGGAAGTGAAACGGAGATTGTTGGATCCAGTTCTACGCTGAAACTTTTTCTGATAGTGTTGCGAGAGAAGTAACATTGCTTTCTCCAAAGCTTCACCATCATCTTCTGTGGAACCATCATAAGCATCTTCTGTCAAAGCTTGTTCGGCTAATTGACTAGCTAAGAGGGCAATTGGATCAACAGTCTTAGGCTTATTCTTCTTATCAAGCTTAGCCTTCTTTTCCAACACCATGGTCTCATCAGTCATAAGAATTTCATACACTTCCTGAATGGGCATAGTAGATATCCTGACATCATTTCTCATCCTATGACAGGACTTGCTCCATTCAGGCTGGAGTGCATTTAGAAACTTCAGATTGGCCTCCAATTCAGTCTTGGTAACTTTGATCTTATACAGATCATTGATGACAGCCCAAAATCTATCAAATACGCTCTTCAGACTTTCTCCATCCTTAGCTTTGAACTCCATAAAATTATTCATGTATCTGGTCTGACGCAGTTGAGTTGACACAGCTGTACCAAGCATGATCTTTTCCAATTGAGTCCACATAAGCATAGGATTCTGTTTGAAGCAATCAATTATGTTGTAGATCGAATTTGGTAGAGCAAGAATCAGATTGGACTTTGCCTGACTGTCAGGTTGATATCTCAACAATTCATCAGCATCATATTCTCTCAGAGACTTCTCAACAGTTGAAGCCAGAGTAGTAGCAGTAGCTGGAATAACTTTCATCAGCCTCTCCATAGGACCCTCAGTCAGAGATTTCATCATGTTATCCCCATTCGGTTGTCTTTCTATGAAGTTAATGAATCGGTCCTGCCACTGTTCAAATTCATTCTCGTTGATCAGTACAGGAGGACGTGTGTCAGACCCCAATGACATCATCAGGTCATTCTTGTACACTTGAGCTTGCAAAGACATATTTGAGAAAATCAGAAAGTCAAAAAAAAATTCTAAGTCTGGAACACACGCAAACAGAAGGTTTGCGTAAGCAGTGAGATCCGCAAACTAGACTTTGCGTAAGCTGAGAGATGCGAGAACCGAGCTTTCCGGAACAAGAAGATTGCGCAAACTGAACTTTGCGGAACACGAAGGATACGCAAATTGAGCTTTGCGTAAGTAGAAGGATACGCAAACTAAGCTTTGCGTAAGACGAACGATACGCAAACAAAAGTTCTCTCAAGCAGAAGGATACGCAAATGATACTTTGCGCAATAAGCTTGAAACGCGAACTAGACTTCTCGAACTGAGATACGAAGACTGAGCTTTTCGGAAGCTTGAAGATACGAGAACCTTAATTCTTGGATAGCACTTGATACGTATAATGAACTTTGCGTATATAGCTTGATGCGAAAACCCTGAAATACAGCTAACACAAGGATTAGTACTATATGAACTTGCGCAAAGTATTAAGAACTTGCGCAAACCTATATGAATCTTACGCAAATCTACAAGAACTTGCGCAAAACGAAGAATACAAGAAAAAATTCGCAAGAACGCTTAAAACTTTGAAATTAAACCAAGAAAATCACACATTGATGATCGAAAACATTCTTTTAACAACTTTCAAGCACCAAATTCGATTAAAAACTACTAAAAATACATATTTGATGATGAAACAGTACGAAAACGAGTTTTTCCAGAAACTATTTAAAACTCAAAATCAACGATCAAAACTTGGTTTTCATGCAAAATTATGTGAAGCAAATATGATCAATTAACATATGAATCTAATGAAACAAATTACACACAAATTCGTCCAGAAACCTATCCAAATTTGATGAACAAGCAAAAAACGAGATTTTCTTGAAAAATCAAGAAAATCAATCAAATTTTCCGCTTACTCTACAAATTCGGTATAGAAAAACGATTTCTCTCAATCCTCTCAAGATCTAGAATCGCTTTGATACCAATTGAAAGTCCAAGAATCTCTAAATCCTAGAGAGAGAAAGTAGAGAGAGAAAGTAGAGAGAGAAATGTAAACTGATATTCAAAGAAGGTTCCAAAATTTTACAAACACAAAATACCTAAGGGACTTAAATACCCCAGGTCTTAACCAATACAGATAAGCATTCTAAGAACAGTAAAAACAACTGAGAATAAATACAATGATTACTACAAAATTAGTCTTAACAAAAACATATAAGAACAATGAAATACAAAAATAACTACAAATCAACAATAAAAGGAAATAGAAAAACAAACCTGATCGAAGAACAACTCTGAAATCAACAAGTAAGAAATCGCACAGAGAGAGGGAAAAATTGAAGAGGCAGAGTTCAAAATGATAAAAGGAAGCGAGAAAAAAAAACATGAACAAGACAAGTACTATATATACTAAAAACAATTCATACTAAAAAAATACTCTAAAAAAAATAACATTCTAAAAAAAATGCAACTAATAACATACAAAAAAAAAAGTTACCTGAAAAACCCTTTTACTCCCCCCTACACATATGCACTCAATTAAAATAGATTAGATTAGCATTTGTATAGAAGAAAATCAAAAATACTTACCTGATGAACTTCTGATTAGCACATGAAGTATTTTATCATCAAAGTATCTGACAACTTTATTTACTCCCCCTCAAAATCAGAATATATCAAATTCTCATGCAGATAGTCTCTCCCCCTTGAAAAATGCACATACCAATGTACAAATATACGGATACACAAACATATAGACATCAGTGTAAAAAGAAAATTATACTGAATATAAATTTTGAAACAACTGTGTTGGATCATAAATTGTATTCAAGATTAAAGTTAAAGTTAAGGGTTTAAACTGTAATTGTGTTAAAGTAAATTAGAGGGTCTATTTAATATTTAGTTAATAGTTATTTTGTAATTGGGCCCAAGCCCATTAGGAAGCCCATTAAGCTTAAAGCCCATATGGCCTAAGTATTTAATGTTTTGTTTAATTAGGTTTTAAGAAAATCTCTCAATTATACAATAATCATATTAGAGAGAGGTAGTCGTATTTTCTCTGTAATCCTACATTCAAGGTATCAAAAACACACAAGGTTTTCATTGATTATTCAAGGGATTGGTATGTTATTCTAATCTTTATATCTCTTGATCTATATTGTGTTTGTGTGTTAATTATCAACTAGATTAAACTGGGATAACAAGTGGTATCAGAGCCTAAAGAATCAAGTTTATCGATTACACTGTGTTTATCGAGTTTACTGTTCATCAACAACTTACTGTGCGATATCTGATTTCATGAGTCTATGTGCTTTTATGCTTAAAATCCATCTGATTAGGTGTGTTTTGCGTTGTTGAATAGCATCTGATTGGTTAATTGCGTTTAAATTCACCAATTGATTGATTTTTTGATGATTTCTGATTTCTAGGTTAATGAACTGTCGACTACTGTGTTCTTCGAATTGAGGCATGAAAGTTGAAATTAATCTTTGATTTTGATTGAATCGTAAAAGATATATGTTTCTGGGTACAAAAGGTTGATTTTTGCATTCAATTTTTGAGTTCTTGAGAGTTTCTGGGTTGATCTTCGTCGTTCTGGGTTGACCTGTAAGAACATATCGGTCGAACCTTCAAGATAATACCGGTCGTTCTTTGATTGCACTTTACCGGTCGACTCTCCGCGGTAAACAACTTACTGGTCGAGGACATCCCTGTTAATAGACCAGTCTGGTTCCGGTCGTTGTAATAGTCCGGTCGCCTGATCAACACATAGACCATATCGGTTGACATGTTACCGGTTCATACATCATACCGGTCCACATTCCATACCGGTCTCAAGGAATACCGGTCGAATACCCTTTATCGGTCCACACCTTATCGGTCACATACATTGTACCGGTTACACCTTACCGGTCCTCTCACAAGACCTTAACCGGTCGAATACCCACTACCGGTCCATATCGATTCCGGTCTCAGTCGCTTACCGGTCGAATTGCCTTAGTCTATATCGGTCGAAGGAAGCATATCGATCGACACCTTATCCGGTCGACATTTTACCGGTCAAATCACTTTACCGGTCGATCCTACCGGTCGTGCAACTTACCGGTCGGACAAGTTCCCGGTCAAGCAAGGTACCGGTCCAAGCAAGACCCCGGTCGACCAACTTTGCGCCAGTGCCTTCTCGCGAAAACCACACTTTGCGCCACTCAAGGATCGCGCAAACTTCACTTTGCGCGACCCACATCTCACGCAAACCTCTGTTTGCGCCACCCGTGGCTCGCGCGAATTCCTACTTTGCGCCACCCGTGTCTAGCGCAAACCTCACTTTGCGCGACCTATCTTTTGCGCGAACTGTCCTTGGCATATATCTGATTTTTGCGATAGCTTTTCTGTGATTATTTTTTTTCTTTCTCTCTGTGCTTTATACTGTGTGCGAGGACTACATTTAATTATTTTTGGAAATTTATTTTTCTGAAAATTTTTTAGTGTAGTTTTTATCTTATACTTGATTCTAACGATCTCATCTAGTTGATTGTTTTGGTACAGATAAGTTTGATTTCTAACCATACAGCTAAAGATGACTGAAGGTTACAGTCTTGATTTTGACAAGATGACTCTTTCTGAAGCAAAAGCAAATGTTAAACCTTTTGCTGGACAGTTGTCAAGATATACAAGCATGGTCTTTGATTGTGAAAAAGAGATTAAAAAGCTCAAATCCGAGATGTTACCTCTTAAAGCTGAGAACAAGGATTTAAAGATTCAGAACTCATCTCTTCTTACTCAGATCAATTCAAAAGATTCAAAGAAAGATTTCATCTGTTCAGTATGCATTACTGATTCTAAAATTGATTTTGCAGGAATTATTGAGTCGAAAGAGAAAGAGATCTTAAATCTTCAAGCTGAAGTAAAAAGTCTTAACTCAAGCTCTACATGGTCAAAAAAGGATGCAATGCAAAGAGAGTTTGAGGAGCTGAGAAGAAGAGAAAGCATTGCTTGTGAGACATCTGAAGAGCTTAGAAAGTCAAAGTCTCGAATTTTTGTTGAAAGGGATTCTTTAAAAGATAAAGTTCTCAGTCTTGAGGTTGAGATTAAAATGATGAAAGAGAAGGCAACCCAAGACAGAGACAATGCAATAGCTCAAGATGAAATGATGAAGATTGAGAAAGAAAGAAAAGAATTTGCTAAGAAATTCTCTGATTTCTCCAGAAAAGCCTTTGAAGAGAAGAAATCATTAGAGCTTAGATGTGTTAAGCTTTCTCAACAAGTTTCAGACTTTGAGAAGGTTATCATTATTGAAAGAGAAAAGGTTGAGAAAGAGAAGAAGCAAGCTGAGTTGAAGGATGTAAATAAAGACTTTTCTAAAGAAAAGAAAGATCTAGAGATTGAGATAGCTAAGCTCACAGGAAAGCTATCTGAGCTATCAACAAACATCTTCAAGGAGAAGAATGCAAAATCTGAGTTGCATAAGAAGTTTGATCTGATTACAAAGGAAAGAAACAGTTTGTCTTCAAAGATAAAGGAACTTGAAGAGATCGTATTCAAGGTGAAGCTGACTGAGCACAAGACGCCAGAGTCAATAGCTCAATCACCGAGAGATGATCAAACTGATTTAGATTGCTCACTCAAAAAGGCTTCTAATTCACATGTTTCAAATGTTTTCTATAATCCTTTCTGTGATTCAGATGATAGTCTTACTTCTAAATCTACTGATCAGATTCGTCCTTCTAACCTTTTCTATGACAAAAATGTTGATGGTTCAGATAACTTAAAGAAGAACAAGTCTCAAAAGAAAAGGATCTGGATAAAAGAAGATGAAAATAGAGGAAATTGGATCTGGAGAGTTAAAGGATCTCCAGAGGAAAAGAAGAAAGAAGAATCATTTGTGCATACATCAAATGCTAAAAGGAACAATACTCTGAAAGGTAAAACTTTTGGCAAACCTGATCTGGTTTACACTATCAATCAACTGATCATGTTAGCACAAAAGAAAATTAGTTGTTCCTACTGTGGCTCAAATGATTTTGTAAGAAAAGATTATGTAAATAACTGTTATGGTTCTTATTTCATATCTCCCATTAGAACTGCAACTAACCCATTAGGACCCAAATACCAGTGGGTACCAAAAGCTAAATCTTTGTTGCAGGCACCCAAGGTTTAAGGGGGAGAAAGAACAAAGGCTTCTAAGTAAATCAACTTAGAACCCGTACTTCAACGAAGATTGACTTCTAGACAATACAGTCTAGGACTTCTGGACATAACAGTTCAGAACTCGGTCGTAAGGACAAAGCTTCTATTCAATCCAGAATAGAACCAGCTTCTAAAGGATCCACTTCTTCTAACTCTAACTCTACCTCATCTGAGTTAGATTTATTGTTTATTGATGCCTTTGATGATATTTGTGCAGATTTTGATAAAGGCATATCTACATCAACAACAAGCTCGGAGGTCCCTACAATTTCTAAAGACATGTCTGGACCTTCCGAAGAAGTCACTGAAACTTCATCTCCATCAGGTACAACTAAACCGTTAGTTTCTGATTCTCGTAATGCTGAATCTATCTCTGCAGATAGTTCTTCTGGAAATGAAGTCACGAGTACTTCCACTGCTACTCCCGAAGTCTCAGTATAAGAAACTCCTGTACAAGATGTCCCGAGTACATCTATGGAGCTACCTGCTGTGCACGACGAAAACGATGCGTCCAATACGCAACAAACAGTTTAATCCTTACCAAGCACACATCGTTGGACTAAGGATCATCCCCTGAACAACGTGATAGGTGACGTACAATCTGGTGTCACAACACGGTCAGCATCAGCCAACTTCTGCCTGTTTTCAAGCTTCCTCAGTTCCTTAGAGCCAAAGAAAGCGTCTGAAGCTCTACGTGATCCCTTCTAGATTTCTGCTATGCAAGACGAGCTTTTACAATTCGAAAGGAACAAGGTATGGCGCTTGATCCCACTACCTAAAGGTAAATCTGTTATTGGAACAAAGTGGGTTTTCAGAAACAAGAAAGACGAACCCGGAGTAGTTGTGAGAAACAAAGCTCGTTTGGTCGCAAAAGGGTACTGTCAACAAGAGGGCATTGACTATGACGAAACATTCTCCCCGGTTGCGAGGATCGAAGCCATCAGAATCTTCCTAGCCTATGCAGCGCACAAAAACTTTACAGTCTACCAAATGGATGTAAAGTCAGCTTTCCTAAACGGCGTTCTGCATGAGGAGGTCTACGTGGCACAACCTGAAGGTTTTGTTGATCCTCATCACCCTGATCATGTCTATGTGTTAGACAAAGCGCTTTATGGTCTTAAACAAGCACCACGAGCCTGGTATGAAACTCTCACTAAATTTTTCTTAGCTTCTGGTTTCAAGAAAGGTACAGTTGATACTACCTTATTTCTTAAAAGGCAAGGTGAGGACTTGATTCTCATTCAGATTTATGTTGACGACATAATATTTGGGTCGACAAATCAGAAATTTTGCAAGAACTTTTCAAAGATAATGGAAACAAAGTTTGAAATGTCGATGATGGGTGAATTGAATTTCTTTCTTGATTTACAATTAAAGCAATTACCCGAAGGCATATTTATTAATCAAGCTAAATACATAAAAGATATTTTGATAAAGTTCAATATGTCAGATAGTTCAGTCATTAAAACACCAATGGCTACTGGTACACTCCTAGACGCAGATCCCTCCGGGAAACCTGTTGATCAAAAGGTGTATCGTAGCATGATTGGTTCTTTACTTTATCTGATTGCAAGTCGTCCAGATATAATGTTTGCCACATGTTTTTATGCGAGATATCAGTCTAATCCTAAAGAGTCGCACTATACTGCTGTTAAGCGAATCCTTAGATATCTCAAAGGTTCTCCAAATCTAGGCCTTTGGTATCCAAAGGATTCTCGTTTTGATCTAACCGCCTTTACAGATGCTGATCATGCAGGATGTAAGCTAGACCGGAAAAGCACCTCTGGATCATGTCAATTTATAGGTGACAAACTTGTGAGTTGGACCTCAAAGAAACAAAACTGTGTTTCAACATCTACTGCCGAGGCTGAATATCTAGCTGCTGCTAGCTGTTGTTCTCAAGTCCTCTGGATGAAGACACAGTTAAGGGACTTTAGATACAACTACAAGCGTGTTCCTATTTATTGTGATTCCAAGAGCGCAATCGCCATAACTGCTAACCCGGTTCAGCATTCGAAGATCAAGCATATCGATGTGCGCTATCATTTCATCAAGGATCATGTAGAAAAAGGTGACATTGAAATACACTTCCAGTTAGCTGATATTTTCACCAAGCCGTTGGATGAAAAGCGATTCCAATTTCTAATCAGCAAACTTGGTATGTTGAACATGTCTTAGACCTTACTCATGATTCAAGGGGGAGTATTCTAAGTCTTGATCTTGTGTTTTATTCTTCAACTGTTACTAACAAGAGAGGAATCATTTTCATAAATGATTACCATTATTTCTCTTATTTATGCAGGTTTGTTCAAGTGACTATGGCTTCTAATCACATCTGATTCGAACCCGCACTTCAGTGATCTATTTTTCTGCTTTATGTGTTTAAAAAAAAAAATCTTCAGTTGAGGGGGAGTTTTAATGTTAAAGAGCTTAATTGAAAATCTCCTTTAGAGCTTAACTTAGAGCTTAATTGTCAAACCATTTTTAGTTTGAGGGGGAGAATTGCATCGTCAAACACAACTGTTTTGACTTCTCCATATTTTATTCTTCATGTAATTGTATTCCTTTGTGCTTTCATGTACAAATGGTTGTTGAACAACATGTTCTTTTAGGAAAATACATGGGTTTCAGTGTGTGAGCTTAACAGAACTTCCATGGATTCACGATAACCAGTGTTTCCTACCCAGGAAATATTCCCTGAGTGATTGAGGGGAGAGGGGTCAAAAGAATTGAGTGATGGTGTGTGAAGAGGTAAAATGGATAAGATAGATTGGTTAAAAGTGAGCATTAAAAGAAAAAGGGTGAGAGAACAGAGTAAAAGAATATTAAACTCTGCACCAAACTTCTTTCTGAGTCGGGCAACCACATAATCTGATTGGTTCACATTCTTTGGTGACCATCATTGAAATAGGCAACTAGCCCATGCCATCTCTTGCATACAACCTCACCAGCTACTCATTCTTTTCTCAAAAAGAGAATGTTTCACATTTTCTGGGGATGCAGCACATATGCTATTGGTTCTTCATTTGGAAGATACTGATATTGAAAAAGAAGGAAAGTTGCCCCACCTTCAAACCCTTTCTCATGCACATTGAGTCTTTGTATAATTTGTTGATGTCTCAACAAGTTTACATACTTTGAGCCTAATTTGAAAAGCAATCATCTATGCTTAATTTTTTCATACACATGCACTAGCACACATAAATTTGTTTTCTGTCAGATCGTTCATAGATAACTATGTGTTATTCGATGATTGAATGGAAGTCCTGGGGAGCCAACATCAAAACCAGCTCCTTATATAGTAACTTTGTGTTACTAGTGACTTTGTGTTATTGACAGACATTCTAACTGAGTCATTTGTTGATTCAGGGTTACACCTATTAAACTGTTTGAATTTGAAAAGATTCGAATGGTTACTACTTTTTATTGCAATCTACATAGATTGAAATAATCACTTTCTCCATTTGGAGAGACTGCTCTTATTTCACACAGGGCTCGTTACATGAAGACAGTGCTAAATTGATGACCATATTCAAAGGGGGAGATTGTTTTGCAAAGTTTTGATGATGATGATTCTCACTATTCATCAAAAAGGGGGAGAAGATACAAAAAGGGAGAATAATCAAAGAAGAAGAATACAAGGAGAATATAATCTGAAGACTGTCTGAACTTATTTGATCTATTAAAAGCCTGACTGAAGATGACCATCAGAAGGACACTTCATTGAAAGAAAGAGGAAGATGAAGACTGAAAGCTACAAGTTTTGAAGCTGTCAAAGTTATATCAGATACAATGTTCAAATGTCATATCTGAAGATATCTGAAGTTTTCAAGAGAAGTGAAGACCCGAAGATAATTGCAAATTTTTTTTTTAACCTTGAATCTAAAGGGGGAGATTGTTGGATCATAAATTGTATTCAAGATTAAAGTTAAAGTTAAGGGTTTAAACTGTAATTGTGTTAAAGTAAATTAGAGGGTCTATTTAGTATGTAGTTAATAGTTATTTTGTAATTGGGCCCAAGCCCATTAGGAAGCCCATTAAGCTTAAAGCCCATATGGCCTAAGTATTTAATGTTTTGTTTAATTAGGTTTTAAGAAAATCTCTCAATTATACAATAATTATATTAGAGAGAGGTAGTCGTATTTTCTCTGTAATCCTACATTCAAGGTATCAAGAACACACAAGGTTTTCATTGATTATTCAAGGGATTGGTATGTTATTCTAATCTTTATATCTCTTGATCTATATTGTGTTTGTGTGTTAATTATCAACTAGATTAAACTGGGATAACAAACTGAATATATACAGTTTTAAACACTAAACAAATAAAATTGTACTCAGTAAAATATCACAGATTTATCAATCAGTTGAAATCAAGTGTGTGTTGTTGTATACAAAGACAAGTTTTATTGCATATCAAGTTAAGACATGTTCAGTTTCAAAAACTTCCAGTTATCTATTCAGTGTGCTTGCATGCGAACTTTGATTAGCTTCAATAAAATGCAATTCTAAAAATATAATAGAGAACTTTGCATGTACTCACACTAAGTCATCAAAAATTAAGACTTTCACAAATTTACAGGTTTATCGCAACTCAAACATATCACCAAGTATCAAGAGATGTGTGCTTATTGGCATCTTTTAGCAGTGTGCACATTGGCATCTTCACATGAGTGTGCTCTTTGGCATCTTTTAATCAAAAAGTTTTGTAAGTAAAGAACATGTCGTAAACGTAACTTTCTATCTAATCCTATTGCAGGATTTGGGTCAGCCACTCCCAGACCAGTTGGCCTTAGGGGACTAGGTGTCAAGCACCCCTTGGAACTTACTTTCCCATATCAGAAAGGCTACATCGACAAATCCTAAACCCATTTATACCAGTAGAACATGACTTTCGATCTAATTATATAGAAGGATTTGGGTTCGATCACTCCCAGACCAATTGACCTTAGGGGGACCAGATGACAAGCATCCCACGGAACTTACTTTCCCAAACCAGAAAGGCCACAGGTACAAACTTTTAAACTTAGAGATTTATGTATTTTATATATAGAATATTCATCTCAATCACTCAGTTCTACATTTAAGTGCTTAGCCCATATTTTCATTACGATCAATAATTCTGACTTTTTAGGTTTTCTAAGCATTGTAAACTATAAATATTCCGAATCACATATCTTTAAAGCATTTTCAAAAGCTTCAAACACGTTGCTGACCTTTCAATATTGTAATACTTGAAATTTGACCATATAAAACTTTAATATAACAAAGCAACTTGAAAATTTATCCTAGACACACATTTTATTCAAAAGAAAGAAAACCTGTAAATCTTTTACTTTATAGAATAAAATTTGTAAAGATTTAAACTTTTAAGTTCAACATGCCGAGTTTTGAAAGCAGAAAATTAAAACGTTTTTTATCTAAAGCTTTTGTAAATATATCAGCAAGTTGATATTCAGTTGGTACAAAATATAATTCAATAGTACCTTATTCCACATGATGCTTTATGAAATGGTACCTCATATCTATGTGTTTGGTCTTTGTGTGCTGGACCGGATTGACTGATATTGCTATTTCAGAATTGCTATCACAACACAATATCACTGAGGATAAACTCAGGGTTGCACACTTTAGCAGCTGGGCCAAAGGCCCTAATTGCCAGGGATTAGTCTGGGCCATAGGCCCAGAATACCCTTTTCCAAAAAAAAAACAGTTCTGTACAGCATCCCGTAATCCCAAAGTTGTGTCTTCATCCATAGAACTTGAGCGCAACAACTAGCTGCGGCGACGTACTCTGCCTCTGCAGTGTAGATAGAAACACATTTCTGCTTTTTCGACGCCCAGCTTATCAGTCTATCACCCAAAAATTGAAGGTGACCTGAAGTGCTTTTCCGGTCCAATTGATTTCCACCAAAATCTGTATCAGAGTAAGCAGTTAGTTTATAATCACAACTCTTAGGATACCACAAACCTAAATATGGAGTTCCTTTGATGTATTGAAATATGCGCTTGACTGCCAACAGATGCGATTCCTTTGGTTTGGCTTGAAATCTGGCACATAAGCAAGTAGAAAACATTATATCTGGGCGACTTGCTGTTAAGTACATCAGTGATCCGATCATTCCTCGATAAGTCTTGACGTCCACAGCTTTTCCATCTGGATCTAATCCAATTTTAGCACCATGAGCCATCGGCGTGCCAATTGAATAAGATTTGTCCATCTTGAATTTCTTCAATATGTCAAACACATACTTCAATTGGTTGATAAAAATACCATCTGGAAGATGCTTCACTTGTAAGCCGAGGAAGAAATTATTTTCTCCCATCATGCTCATCTGAAACCTGGAGGCCATAAGATCAGAAAACCAAGTACATAATGATTGATTAGTCGCACCAAATATAATATCATCTACATAAATTTGAACTAAGCAGATATCCAAGTTAGAATGATAGATAAAAAGAGTGGTATCTATAGATCCTTTGGTAAACCCGTATTTGATCAC
Organism: Arctium minus; assembly: GCA_954870635.1. Lineage (NCBI taxonomy): Eukaryota > Viridiplantae > Streptophyta > Magnoliopsida > Asterales > Asteraceae > Arctium > Arctium minus. Next base: position 41,266,949 of record OX941082.1, read on the forward strand.
GAAGGCCGACAACTCATCATACCACGCCCTCGGTGCTTGTTTCAAGCCATATAGTGCTTTATCGAGAAAGTAGACATGATCAGGATGTTCTTTGTCAACAAACCCCTCTAGTTGAGAAACATAAACTTCTTCTTTCAGTTTACCGTTGAGGAATGTTGTCTTGACATCCATTTGATACACAGTGAAATTGCGATAAGCAGCAAAAGCGAGAAACATTCGAATAGCTTCTAGTCTTGCAACCGGCGCGAAAGTTTCATCGTAGTCGATTCCTTCTTCTTGTCTATAACCCTTAGCAACCATTCTAGCTTTGTTACGAACGACGATACCATCTTTGTCTTTCTTGTTCTTGAATATCCACTTTGTGCCAATTATGCTTTTTCCTTTCGGTCGTTGAACAAGTCTCCAAACTTTTAGCGCATCAAATTGATTGAGCTCCTCTTGCATCGCTATTATCCAATCCGGATCCTCCAACGCTTCAGATACTTTAGTTGGTTCAATCTTGCTTAGAAAACAAGTGAAGAGACATTCGGTAGGAGTAGCCGTCTTGGAACGTGTAGACACACTTGCTTGAGGATCACCAATAATTTGATGAATAGGACGAGATCTTGTCCATTTGGTGGTGTGAGGAAGAGGATCAATACTTTCTTGTACAACTCCTAAATGTTGAGAAGGAGGTTCAGAAGCTTCTATGTCAGATGAAGAAACATCAACAGTTTCAACTGGAGGAGGAGGTATTTCAACAACTTCAGAATCATACTCTGGAAGTGTTGGTAGAATATCAGCATCTTGTTCTGCTTCTTGAACTGGTTCTGCTTGTACAGATGTTTCTTGAACAGATGCTTCTTGCACAGATTCAGTATTCACATGCTCAGATTCTGATTGATCTTGAGGGACTTCAGAAATAATTTGAACAACATCAGTGTCAGAGATAGATGCAACGGAATTAGGATTAGATGCGTTCACAGTTTCCTGATTCACAGAAGACGCATTTTCAGAATTAGATTTAGGTACATCATCATAAAAATTCTCAAAAAGAAAATCAAGATCAGATAGATTAAGCAAGGAATAAGAAGGATCCTGATTTGACGGTTGTATTGCAGGTTCTGAACTGACTTGTTCATAAGCTAAATTCCCTGTACGTGCGGGTTCTGAGCCTGATTGACCAGAAACCAAATCGGCAGCTTCGTCAAATTTGACATTGACACTCTCTAGCACTTTTCTTGCGGAAGTAAGAAAGACTCTGTAAGCCGCAGAAGTAGAAGAATACCCAAGAAAAATACCCTCATCTGCCTTTGGACTAAACTTGTTAAGATTGTCTCTGTCATTCAGAACATAACATTTACACCCAAATGACTTGAAATATTTGACATTCGGTTTGATACCGTTCATAATCTCATATGGTGTTTTGTTGAATCGGCGATGCAGAATTGATCTGTTCTAAGTGTGACATGCAGTTGAGACAGCTTCAGCCCAATGAGACAAAGGAAGACCAGAATAAACAAGCATCGATCTGGAAGCCTCGACAAGCGTTCTATTTCTTCTTTCAACAACCCCATTCTGTTGCGGTGTTCGGGCAGCAGAAAACTGTTGTTGAATTCCTTGATCCTCGTAGAAAGCTTGAAGAGTGTTGTTCTTAAACTCAGTACCATTGTCTAATCTAACAACTTTAACTGCTTTTTGCTTGTTGGTCTGAATTGTTTTGATGAGGTTGATGAGAATGTCAGGAGTTTCATCTTTAGACTTGAGAAACTTAACCCATGTATACCGTGAGTAATCATTAACAACCACCAAGACATATCTTTTCTTCCCGATACTCTTTGTCTTCATCGGTCCGCATAAATCAACATATAGTAAATCAAGAATGTCCAAAGTGCAGGGTTCAGGCTTTGGCTTATGAGGAGCTTTCTTCATCTTTCCTTTCTCACAATCTTGACAGAGGTGGTGTTTCTGAAAACGGAGTGTTGGGAGACCTCTCACTGAATCAATCTTGACAAGGCGATCCATGTATTTAAAATTGAGATGAGCTAGTCGTCGGTGCCATATCTAACTTTCATGAATAGAGTCTTTAGAAAGCAAGCAGATATCTGATGGGATTTTAACCTTTGAAAGATCAATGGTATATAAATTGGATCTTCTTTTTCCAACCAGTAAATCCCTGCCACTGTCATTCTTCACAGCAACGTGTTTAGATTTGAAGCTGACTTCAAGATCTTTATCACAAAATTGCCCGATGCTGAATAAGTTGTGACTAAGGCCTTTGACGTAGCTGACTCTCTTGATAGTTATATTACCTTGAACAAGATCACCATAACCTAGAATAGGAGCAGTCTCGCAGTTTCCAAACTTAACACGACCACAACATTTTTCTTTAAAATTTGAAAGCAGAGATTTGTTGCCCGTCATGTATTTGGAACACCCCGAATCCAGATACCATAAATGACTAAGCTGCACATACATAAACTACACAGATTTAGGTACCCATATGCTTATGGGTCCCTTTTTGTTAGATTTGTGTCTTTTATTTTTCGAACATTTATTTTTAGAAAACACATGAATTCAATCATCAATAGAGGAAGAAACATAATCATCATAATCAGAACTAGAAGAAGAATATGAGACATTCTTTGCAATGTGAATCATTTGCTGAATTGAATATTTTGTATTTTTATTACAAAAGGCAAATGTATCAGTATGACAAAGATTCTCTACACATTTATCCTCTAATAGTTCAGATTCTATTGATTTCTGCTTAACCCTCCATATCAGCTTAGTTGACCTCTTCACAGTCCGATCTGAAACAGAAAATTCAGAAGAATTAGAATTTTCAGACAAGACATTATCTTGTTTCCTTGACTTCTTTGATCTTCTTCTTTTACGCTTTGATTTATAATACTGATCATATAGCATAAAAGAATCATCAACAATTGAATTAGAAGAAGAAATTTTATCTAAGAAATCAGACTGAGCATTCAACACGTTAGAACTTGCCTTGGAGTGAGAACTTTCAGAAAAACACCAGTTTGGAAGAGGTTTGCGCGACCCTTTGGTGGCGCAAACTGAACTTTGCGCTACTAACGGCTGGCGCAAGGTATAAGTTTGCGCGACCAACGGTTGGCGCAAATGCTCACTATTTTGTACTTTGTGAGTATTTTCCTTAGAATCGACACAAAATCCAGAAGTAATTTTGTCTTCAAAACTTGATTTCATTATAAAAAGAAATAAACTATTTTCTAAATCAATTTGAAGACTTTGTTCTTCCAATTTATCTTCAAGATCAACTATTTTACTTTCTAACACTAATGGGGGAATATATCTCCTAGAATCATAAGAAATCGGAGATACATTTTCCTTATTAGTGTTATTGGTATATATATCAACAAAATCAGTTGATAATGAAGATTTATTGGAAGAATTGACATTTAAAATATTTTTGGATTTTCTGGACTTCTTTGATTGCTCAGGAAAATACTTAGCATTTTCACTAGTATAAACAAATGGCATTTCCATTTTCTTGTTGTTCATTCTTTTCTGATTTTCAATTTCTAATTCTTGCTTTGCATTCATCCACTCAATTTTAAATCGAGGAGCATAATGTGCAAGACTTAGATAATCAAAAATATACAAAGTGGGGGGTTTTGTGATAACATTGTTTAAACAATGTGGATTTTCAAAACCGAGTCCCCATCTTTCTTTGATTGCCTCATCACTCCTTGGTTTATTCATATATATGGTCTGTTCAGTTTGTTTTCTCTTATATAATTTTCCTTCTAAAACAATTATTTTATCAGAAAGATTTTGATTTAAAGTAGTCAATTCAGTCAAAGAATCACGATAAGTCTGATTTGAATTTTCTAACTCATCCAATTTCTTTTGAAATTTCTCTTTTGTGTCAGTTAAAATAATCTTTTCATCTTTCAGAGAAATTCGCAGTTTTTCAATCAAAACAGACTTTTCTGGATTATCATGCTTTTCAGATGTGAACTTTGAACGTAAATCATGTAAAGCATTGATAATAACGTTCATTTGAGATGATATAAAGTTGTAATCAAACTCATAAAGTACCTCAGATTCATCAGTGGAGGTGTCGTCTTCTTCATCATCACTCTTGTCATCCCCAATAAAGCACATTGCATCCGTTTCCTCATTCTCGGCTTCATTATCTGAATGGTCAAGCCAGTATTCCTCCTCAGCAAGCAGAATTGTTCCATTATCTCTCTTTTCTGCCAGTTCCAATTTCTTCCTGTAGAAAGCAGAATCTTTGATAACCTTCACTCGACACTCTTTTGCAATGTGCCCGGGTTTCCCACAATTGAAGCAGTTCATAATCTTCTTCTCTTCCTTTTTCGGTTCGACTATTTTAGCAGGCTCATATTTTGGAACATATGGCTTTGAGGAAGTACCAGGTTCCACCTTCTTTGAACCAGAAGTGAAATGAAGATTGTTTGATCCTGATCTGTTCTGGAACTTTTTCTGATAATGTTGAGAGAGAAGGATCATGGCTTTTTCTAGAGCCTCGCCATCATCTTCAGTTGAACCATCATATGCACTCTTAGATAAAGCTTGTTCAGCGAGTTGGCTAGCAAGAAGAGCAATCGGATCAACAGTCTTTGGCTTATTCTTCTTATCCCTCTTTGCTTTCTTTTCCTAAACCATGTTGTCATCAGTCATTAAGATTTCGTAAAGTTCTTGAATTGGCATTGTGGAAATTCTGACATCATTCCTCATTCTATGACATGATTTGCTCCACTCTGGTTGAAGAGCATTCAAGAATTTCAGATTGGCTTCCAATTCAGTCTTTGTCACCTTTATCTTGTACAGATCATTTATTACCGCCCAAAATCTATGAAATACACCTTTCAGACTCTTTCCATCTTTTGCTTTAAACTCCTCAAAGTTGTTCATGTATCGAGTCTGACGGAGTTGAGTAGCCACAGTTGATCCAAGCATTATCTTTTCTAGTTGAGTCCACATTAGCAGAATCCGATGCTAACGTAGTTCAAGCAGAATCCGATGAAATACACTTTTCAGACTCTCTCCATCTTTTCTACTTGCTGCTCAAAGGCGCAAATGTAACTTTGCGCGATCCGTATAAGGCGCAAACTATGAGTTGCGCGAGGTAAAGATGATGCAACTGGACTGAACTTCTCGTGAGCTGAGGAATACACAAAGTTTACTTTGCGTGATATAGAGGAAACGCAATTTGATCTTTGCATGATACAGGGATGACGCAAATTGCACTTTGCGTGATTAACCCAAGGCGAAAAGCTGAACTTCTCGAGACGAAAACCTGAAGACGCACAAGGCACTGGATGGACTCGCACAAATCCAGATGAACTCGCGCAAACCTGTGATGAACTAGCGCAAAGTTCAGATCTAGCGCAAATCGCTGAAAAAACCAGAAAACTTCTAAAATCGATTACAAAACAAAATTGATGCAGTTTTCTTATACAAACAAGTTCGAAAACAACTTTTTAACATTTTTCAAACAAACATTTCGATTAAAAACCACAAAATCAAGAAATCGTGAATAGCACAATACGTAAACCGAACTTTTCCAGAAAATGAAAAAATCTCAAAATCGAACTTCAAATCATGAATTTCTTGCAAAATGATGTGAATTAAAAGTGTTTTACTAACAAAACCGAATTCAACGAATCAAATTACAACAAAATTCGACCAAAAAGCAGATTGAATTTGATGAAAAATCAAAATATGAGATTTTCTTGAAAATTTTCAAGAAAATCGATCAAATACTCTGATTCAAACACAAATTCATAAACAAAAACTTGATTCTCTCAATCCTCTCAGATTCAGAATAGCTCTGATACCAATTGATAATCCCAAAATCTCTAAATCTTAGAGAGAGAAAGTAGAGAGAGAAAGTAGAGAGAGAAAGTAAGAGCGCCAAAAGTAATCTGATATTCAATATGTGTTCCTAAGTTACAAAACAAAGACACCAAGGGGACTTAAATACCCCAAGGTCTAAACATAACAGATAAGCTCACTAAAAACAGTTTAGACCACAAATAATAAATACATTGATTACTATTCAAAATAGACCTAACAATTATTCAAATGAAGTCCTTACTATATGGCACTTGAAGTCAGTATAATTTTTTGTCCAATTTCAATCTCTTCTCTTCTATCCAATTTCAATCTCTTTTCTTAAAATAAACCCTAAACAGTGTGAGACGGAGGAAGAGATCGACCACCGCTGATCAGAGTTCCAGAAGCTAGGGTAAGATTTTACGCCATTAATATTCACCTTTGATGCTACGTTGTTTGATCTTAGTTCCTTGCATTTTTATTCTCTTCATGTTTCTACCTCGAATTCATGGCACCTCCTACAATTAGGGTTTAATTTATTTGGTATTTGATCTTGTCCACCAACTGCTTGACAAAATGTTTCAATGGTGTTAGATTTCTCTTTTTGTGAGGGTGCATTTTAACGGGTCAATCAACTAGACCAAGGTATGCTCATATTCATCTAATTCTCTATGCATTACCGGTAAGTTTATCAAATGTTGATAAATTATTATCGATATGTTATCCGCTGAAAAAGAATTTCTACAAAAAAATTGAACAGAAACTGCAAGATTCAGCTGGTATAAGAAACGCTTTGGACACTATACTTTTGAAAAAGACAGAGTTACTCTTACGTATCCCGCGTTTGACACCTTAACTCACGTGAGCTTTCAAATGTAAGTTTGTTGTACGACAAATCACTGTAGTAAACTTCACAACATCAATCACTATTTAATAGATGGTATTTAATGTGTCTGAACCGAAAACAACCTCCCTTTATGAATGCTAGATAAAGTAATGTTCAATAGATGGAGATATTGACTTAATTATAGTCTGCACCGTGAAGTATATTTGCCTCAACTAGAAGTTGCTCAAATAAGTTCAACCTTTTCGGTTGCAAGGCTGACACATGGTTGGTAGCAGAATAGCCAATACGGGGGAACAAATAATATAATATAGATGATACCAATCTTATATACGTTCCAGACATGATAGACACAATTTACATTATTGAATTTCACCTGATGGAAAATTGAGGGAAAATAAAAAGATAATAGTCAAATGTTCTGTGTAATACATATATACACATGGCACAATCGTCTCGAAGTCACTTTTTCTATTTTTGTAACAAGACTCCTTTCTCCGAGTAGGAGAAAGAATGATAAGGTTATACAAGAGAATATTTTTTAGTAAATTTGATAGTGAAGTTTTATAAGCTGTTATTTCCTCAAAAACATAAAGTTCATAGAAGCCTATTGTTGCCTCAACTGAGAATAGTATTCACAGGTTCTGTACCTATTCTTTTCAAGCATTTTTCTCCTACTTAAAGACCAAACAAGATTATAATGTATAAATGAAAGTTGTTCTACGACCTCTTATGGTTCTACTCGAATTGCAGTCACCCCATTTGAATCATCCATCAATTTTATACAAATTTTACAAAAACACAGGGACTGATCCCGAGTACACTGTGATCAGTCCCAAAAACACAGAGTTTTGAGCCACATAGAGTCTCAACTGGGTTTGAGCCCCTTCATAAAAGTTGTAGTATAGGTCGTTCTACTTGTAAAATTTGAGCTCATTCAGACTTACGGTTTGAGAGTTATGCACTGTTAAAGAAGTTGATCTGCACTCAAAACAAACTATTGTTTCACGGTTCCTTTTCGAGCTTCCATGTAATTACTCCTTCCATCCTATCATCTAAAGGACTAAAACCTTTATAAAAAGGTTGATATATGGTAATATCTCAGTACAAGGGATGATGCTAAAGATATGTATTTATGTTTAGACTTCAAAAATGTCAATTTCCCCACTAATGTTGACTCCATAACCACACTATAATGTTGTTCTTTTCGATGTTTGTTGTTTATATTATTTTACATTTGCTTAAAATTGTTCTTGTTTTTTCTTAAATAGTGTATGAATTGTTGCAAATACAACAAGGATTGAAGCCCTGAAGTTACCAATGGCAGATGGTAAAAGCATATATCAGCACATAATAGTTGAAAGTTAATCTTTTCGGTTTGCATTTTACTTTAGAAGTTGTAATCATGACTTTTATGTTATGCTTGGATTATGAAATAATATGTGTTTGTTTAGAAATATGTTATGAAATCCTGATTTATCTACATCTACATCTACATCGACATCGACATCGACATCGACATCGACATCGACATCGACATCGACATCGACATCGACATCTACATCTACATCTACATCTACATCTACATCTACATCTACATCTACATCTACATCTACATCTACATCTACATCTACATCTACATCTACATCTACATCTACATCTGGTGTTGTTGTTTGTTGATATAGTTCATCATGACAATTAATTGTGTTTGGCACAACTTTTTTATCCTTAGCGGTATCAAATTTTATTCCATTGATTGGGGTTGCAATTGTACTTGTCAAGTATATCTCTTAGCTACGTGTAACATAACTTAAAACTTTTGTTTTATTGGTTTAACTTCTTAATTGTGGTTATGGCAAGTACCATGAAAAACATTTCATGTAACATAACTTAAAACTTTTGTTTTATTGGTTTAACATCTTAATTGTGGTTATGGAAAGTACCATGAAAAACATAGTTTTCGAAATTGTCTTGAAATAGTCTTACTAGACATCAATTGCCATGAAAATAGTAGGTGTTTGTTTATGGCTTGCGACATTGCTATTCCGAGAGTCATCTTTTCTCAATGATTTGGTTTAAACTTTTCATTCATTTTGAAGAAATGGTGTGGTTTACTGGTTTTAGCAACTTTGTTTATTTGCTAAAAGTAAAAACTACTTCCTTTTTTTCTATCGGGTAAGAATCATCTCCCTCACCTACTAGTTAAGACTTTTTATCCTTATAATCGCTATAACTGTTAAGATTCTCAACTTTTGCCATTTATATTCATCGTATAAGGTAAATGACTCGACAAGCATTTAATGGGTAAACATTTAGTAAACGACCCCTAAGACATTGGAAAGTTAATGTGCGTGTTTATGCAAAAGAGATCCAGAAAGAACCCATTCTCATTTGCTTATGGGTTTGCTAACAACAAAAGACATGGAATACGATGTGTTTGAAACTTATGACTGGCACCTACAATCGAATACATGGTGTCATTGTGAAATTTGATTTATCTTGATAGAACCATTGCATCCCACCGCATTGCACGGGTACATAACTAGTTCCATTTTAACTAAAACACTTCGGGTCTTAGATGAATGTTCCAGACAAGCTTGTTGAATTCACTTTTGAAATGAGTGTTATGCATTATATAATCACTTATCTACAAAACAAATAAAAGGTACAAACAAGAACTTGAAACAAACGAAACTCTACATCTACTTTAAACTTATAAAAAAAAACTAAAATTAATCAAAGCACATACCTTGTCCTTTACTTTCTTTGTAATATGCCACATGCAAAAATGATGTTTAGCATCAGGAAAAACTATAGGGATTGCTTTTTCATCGATGCACATTAATCAGTTATTACAAACTGCAATTTCCTATCGTGCGCCTTCATAAAGGCTTTCAATATCCATGTATAATTTACAACAGATTTACTCCGAATTAATGAAGCACCAGCTACAACCCATTTTATGGTTATCAATAGCAATAAACGGAATAAAAATCATTGCATGCCTGTTACAAAACTACATAATGCAACTACAAATCAAAACTAATGAAATCGATCAAAAATCTAAATAAACAAAAATAGGTTAAACGCTTACTTGTTTGTCCGAAAGGTAGAATCAAACGATATTGTATCTCTAAACTCTTTGTAGTTAAATATTTCCGATCCATTGGGCCAAAAAATGCAATCAACTCCTAGTCATCACACTTATACACTACACCAAATGTCACTTAGGCAACAAATGAAAAATGTTGCCTAAGAGGGGTTTATGTGTTGCCTAAGGCTTAGGCAACATGCCTATGTTGCCTAAGTAATGTTTCCTTCTCAATGTTGCATAAGAACTTAGGCAAACATCGTATGTTGCCTAAGCGGACTCCTTAAGCAACACACAACAGGTTATGTTGCTTATGAAAAAAACATATGTTGCACCAAAGAAACACTAAGGCAACATTAGATTTATGCATGTGTTGCCTAAGATATCAACTTAGACAACATACTCTATTTACGTATGTTGCCTTTGAACTGTGATTAAAATAATATAATATTTCACTTAGGCAACACTTATAGATAAGTTGCCTATGATGTTTTATATATAAAAAAAATATTATTGTTCATTTTGTGCACCATGATGCAGTTTTATACTTGCATGTTTTCTACAAACCCTCATAAACAAACAAACTCGTGTGAATCGGCAAACAACTCCAATTACCAAACAAAACTAATAAATTCAATAATTGAAATATAACGTTTTTTCTAAATAAGTACAAAAATAAGAAACAAGTTCGAAAACATGAAATAAAAATCAACCTAAAGCATTGTTCATCGTGGTTGTGTTGGAGTTTGCATCACTAGCACCACCGCACATACCCATCAAAGATTCTATCATCTTTCTTTGCTCAACGGCTTCCTTTTTTGCCTCATCTTGTGTCTCTTTTAGTAAGCGAATCTCCTCGTCGCGCTCGGCAAGTTGTCACCGCAAATCATCCTTGTTAACCGTACACACCGACATAGAGGTTCCCATCGCCAGACCTCTCATCCTCGGAGCTCGAACCACCAAGCTACCCATACCTCGAACAACCGTCCCTACCGACAGACCAACAATTTGCTCAATTATTGATATTTCTTTCTCGATTGGGCAACGCATTGGAGTCACGATAGAATCTGAAGTGTTGTCGGAATCATTCTTTATCTTCTCAATTGCTTCCTCAACAATTCTCTATAAATACGATTCAAACAATTATTAACATATATTACGTTTAAAACATCATTAGATATTAGATAACGAACACCCAATCTATAACTAGAACCTCATGTAAAGAAGTCAAGAACTCCATCTATCAAACACAGGATTATGTATTCTAACAAGATATCATAAGTGAACCGAAGACATACATGTTCCAGCATATCTGTTAAATATAAAAACCCATTTGAAGATGATCAACAAGAGACGAATAGTTTGTAAGAAGGTTCAAAGACTTGAAATTTTAATAGAGAGAGGGAAGTATGCAATGTAAATTAATACATCTTAAACTTCACATATGAAGTCACTGGTGCTCATTTTTCAATTCAAGTAATCAAGTAATGTAAGAGAGAGAGTGAGTGAGTGAGAGAGAGGGAGAGAGAGAGACCAGGAACAATTAGACAACATGACATGGGTTTCAACAAAAAGATGGCCATCTTCAAAATACACTTTACGAACTGCTTATATGTTTTGGGTAGAGAGTTGAGAACCATATCGATTTCCAACTCTTGACCCTGTGGAAAACCAAGACGGATTAGTTGGTCAAAGTATCCTTTCATTTTCAAAATGTGGGTACTAATTGAAGAACGCTCAATCATTTTACAGGCACTCAATGCTTCAACTGTATCAAATCTCTCCCGCTTTATTTGTAACCGAAACATTGACATTAGTGAAGATATCATATCCCAAGCAGTCATGTTTTCATGATCCCATAATAATTTGGGAGTCATGGTGGCTAACATTAGGCAACCAACGATTAGGGAGTCATTTTAGTACTTATCATAAGCAGTTTTGACTTTAGTTGGAGCATTTCTGGCAGGAGCATTTGGAGGGGGGTTTTCAAGGACATAGAACTTCTTTTCATGCCTAAGTACTACCCTTAGGAAGCGAAACTATTCAATGAAGTTCGTTCCGTCCAATTTTTCCTTATCTAGGATTGACTGTATTGTGAATTGGGATAAGTTTTTTGAGTTTGAATTTGAGGTAGACATCTATAAAAACATGATTTAATTTTAGTAACTTTAATATCTCAAATAAGTGGATTAACCTTTCAAAAATCATTTGTTTTGAGCTAAGATCCACATTTCACCTACTTCCATAAATGGCCAAGCAACTGTCTATGAAATTAGGCTATTTAGGTAGACATCATCCAATTATGTTCAACATAACTCTTAGATGTCGTGGGATCCTATTCAATATATCATATATTGAAATTGGCACGTTTAATCCCACTTCAACGCCTTGAAAATACTCATAAATGGCCAAGAAACTGTCTATGATATTCTCAAGTAAACAAACCATACTAAGGTATCGTGGTCCCATCTAAATACTAGACTTAGGGATTATTGGGATCAATCGTCTAAAATAAGACTATTTAAGTGAATGGCCAAGCAACTGTCCACTTAAATCTCGTAAATTTGGCTCCTTATCTTACACTACATTCAACCGGCATGATTGACTGAGCACTGACCATACCGGGATTCTGTATGCTTGACAAGTACCTTAAATGGGTGGCGTTAAGTTTACGTTTTGTAAAAGGTTTAATTTTAGAAAACATTATAATTCTTTTAAAACGTTTGACTAAAACGTTTGACTTTATCTCTAAAAATCTTGTTTTAAAAGTTTATCTTATTAAATCGGTTTGATTTTGATAAACATATCAATTATAAAATATCATATTTTATTTACCGATTTAAAATTTTGTTTTGTGTTTGATTTTATTTTTAAATCGTTTACGATTATCATAACAATAATAAAGCAATAAATAAAAGCAAACACAAAATAAACAATCACAACAACAATAATATATGGATTTGCCCCTAATGTGATGTTGTGAGTCAACTTAACAACCACAGTCAAATATAAGGACGTCTTCAAGCTCCCATTGGCTTCACCATCTTGCTGAACTCTAGGGACTCCGTCTTGACATCTTGGAACTTCGTCTTCATTTGATTTACAATTTAGAAATAGAAAGATAACATATTCTAATCTATTTTACAATTGTACCTATCTAGAAAATTTTAAAATTAAAAATTACATCTCATGCAATTAATACATTTTAATTTTCCAACATAAAAGTAAATCAACCACGGGTCTTTTGGGGCAAACCATATATTATCAATTATCATTTTAAGCATAAAATAAAGCATTCGGCCGAAATAATTAACATAATTAAAAAGACCGATTAATGGAACAAATTTTCATATGGCAAAATTGAAATTATTGACCTATTTAATTGTAGGTTAACAAACCATGACCCGAACCCTTTTGGACCTAAGCCCAAAGCAAAAATCTAGGGTAACAACCCAAGAACAAACTATTTAGGGAAACATCCCAAAGTAATATTTGGGCCTACTAGCCCGGGCCGAACTCCAAAATAGGACATCGACCCAATATGTAACGACAACAACCAGAACATGAAAATACGGTCCAAACTTACCGGCTCAAAACCATAGCCCCACTACAGAATATCGAAGCTAGCCGGAAAGAAAAATAAAATAAAGTAAAACAACCGACCATCTATGTGGAACATCACCGGTTCAGTCCTAGTCCAGCCGTGGCATGAACATTGGCGAATACCAAATTTAGAATTCTGAAATACGACCTTTTGTTTTCTTTTATGGTGAGTGATTATGGCGATTATCAGAACATCATCCAACCGAGTACATATAAACACACAAAGAGAAAAGCACAACCACAAAACCCATAGGTTAGCGATGGCGTTGAACACAAGACGCAACCCAAACCGCTATCGCACCCAAAACAGATTTGTCGTTTGCTCGGCAACGATAAAAGCAGATCCAACACCAACCGCTAGGGCGATGGTTTGCAGATCTGAAAACATCAACTCAATGTTGACAGCATAAGACAGTGGTACCAGATGTGATATTCACGACGACGAAAGCAACTAAACAGCCTCAAAAGATGGTGACTTGAACAAATTGTTGATCCACAGTCCAGTGATAGCCTACCACCAGTTCGAAATAACTTTGCCAAAGAAAAAGAGCAACCCATCCGAGAGGGTCGATCGGTGATGGCCGACATGGAGGAACAACGAAGGTCGTCGACAAGACGAGCTCCACAATGTAAGGCTATAAGGTCAGACAAAAGAGTCACCAACAGTTAGAAGCTGCCGGCGACAGCAGTCGCAGAATACCGACAACGACCGACGAATGGCCGACGACGTTAAAGAAAAAAAAATTATGCGGCTTTTGGTAAGTAAGAGTGGTGCGACGGGAAGGCTACCTGCGACAGCCGACGATCGGTGGGTATAGGGCAACAATGACGAAGAAAAACATACAGCGACAAGAGCCGCATACCACAATGGTGGTCAGAGAGGAAGAAGGTCGCAAGAATTTGGAGACGTTCGGCGACGGCCGGTGATGGTCGTGAGCGACCTTTTTCACATAGGGAGAGGGAGTCGATGGATACCAGGTTTTAAAAAAAGCTTTTCAAACTTTCTACTGACTTGAAGAACCTCTAGTCCATTCACGGCCCAATTAAAAAATTAGACCAACTTAGATTTTAGACTAAAATAGATTTAGGGTCCAATTAAAGTTAGGGTTTAATCTATTTTGCCATAAAGAATTTGTGTCCCTTTTAACTAAATGACATCAAAGAGGCTCTGATACCACTGTAGGGTTTTAAAACAATTTGTAACCGTTATACGCAGCGGAAATTAAAAGAAATTTTGGTCACAAAATATTAAAGAAAACTTTTCTAAATAAACTTAAAACCCAATCGGATCCAATAATGCATTTAATTAAAATAAACCACACCATAGGGTGTTTAGAATATATATATATCTTTTGAAGATCAGTCGAGGTTACGATTGAAGCACCCATAAACCAAAACAGGATTCCTCTATCGGTAGTCCACACACGAACACGTTTCCCGTCTCCACCGGGTGCTAGCCCAAGAACCCTAGATCTATATGTGTTTTACAGAAAAGAAAAAGTTTCTTTTTTGTATTTAACTGAAAGGCTAATTCTAATTTCAATTCCTTAAGAAAAAGGTTTAGCCCAACGGCCTATTTATACCAGAAGAATTATAGTTAGACTATCATTCAAATAAGCTTTAAATAAGGTTTAGTATTTATCTGTAATATTCAAATTCAAATTCAAATATATATATATATATATATATATATATATATATTTTAAACTTTAAATATAATTATATATATATATACTACATTAATAAGCATTTAGACAAAAAGTCTTAAAGACAAATCTTAAAGCACAATGTACCACCAATTTAAGCATTAAATTCAAAAAACTCTTAAAGACAACTTTTAAAGCATTATGTACAAGTCTTTAAATGCATCCTATTTACTTGATCACCTTTATCAGATTCAAATGGGCTTTTCACTGTTGATGCCATGCTTGATTGCTTTTTTATCGACCTCCATGGATCCATTCCTTGTGCTGCCTCCTTCTACCTCTCAGATAAGACCATACCGAGAGTACTGCAACCATACGTTTTCTTCTTCTACCTCTTCACGCCTCATCCCATACCGATAATACGTTGTAGCCATACGCTTTCTTCCTTATAATGGAAGATTTCTTCTCCTACCTCTTCATGTCTCAGTCCATACCGAGAGTACTGCAGCAATCAATCATAAATCAGGAATAAGAACCAGTTGGCTGCATTCCTTCTTGTTGTTAGTATCCTCTCTGGTTATCACATCCCTTCTTGCTACTCTCGACGAAGACACAAATCGATTTTAGGGTTTCTTTGATTCTGCTATGTTTGATTTCTGTTTGCTCCTCGCAATCGATTTTGAGTTCTATTTTCTTCTCTCAATCGATTTTGATTTCAGTTTGCTCCCATGAAACGATTTTCATGTTTGCTACTTTCTTGAATCGTCTTGATTGAACCCTATTGATTTCCATCTCAATTTTGATTTTGATTTCCAATTCGATTTTGCAGCTACATATTTGAGAAGTGATTTTGATTTATTTAACGATCTCTCCATTGGTTTCGCACGTGATCTTGATTTCTATTTCGAGGTATGTTGATGAGTTTTTCCTTCCTTTCTCTTCTATTTGGTTTAATCGATTTATTTAAAATTTCATGTTTTATGTTATTGAATCGTGTTATTAGTTGCACCTTAGGGTTCTTAGATATGATCGTGATGTGTTTTTTACACCTGTATGTATTCTTTCATATATGAGGAGCTCATTTGTTACCAGAAGAGAAATACTAAACGAGTCAGTGGATTTTAGAGATTTTATGATCTTTGGATTTCTATTGCATCCCTCATCTTTACTATATTTTTGTTCCATCATGTATATAAACCATGTCTTTTTCCTCTGTTAGCTTGTTTTAAGGACTACACATCCACTGGAATGAAATACATTTAGTATAGAAACCATGTTTTCCCCTCTGTGAATTTCGAACATTTTTGGATGTGTATAAAGCTAAGCTCGAAGATGCGTGTATAAAAGTCTCTCTCTACAGACTCTACCATCAAAGAATTCCATGTTATTTTCAATCCCTTTGTATTTTTTGTTTATTTCAGCACTGTCTCCTCTATTTTATGGTTGGAGCATGATTATGTTATTTTACTGGCAATCTGAAGATCATAAACAGGCTCAAGTGCAAATTTTTGATATTTGAAAGCTGATGGAGGTAGTTTCAATGCCATGTATGTTGCATTCCATTTTTTTGATTTCTTCTTTCTTGATTTCTTTGTATTACACTGGTTGAACCTCCAAGGAACCATTAAGCAAAAAGGAACCAAGGAACCAGGAAGCAAAAAGGCCTGGATGATAGTATGCAATATGTTTTCGGACATAAATACTAACATCATGAAGTTTTCGTTTATAAAGTTTTCGAATTATAAAGTTGTTTGGTTTACTACAAATTGTATTGAATCTGTTTTTGGTTCTGATATGCAAGCAGGGAATCAATTAAATTCTTTGTTTCCTCAAGCTGAGTGCTTGTAATAATTGGATTTGTTTTACCTTTTTATAAGGTAAACCTGCAAATTCTATTCCAAGAGTACGGAGACCATGGATGATACTTGCATGCTCATCAATTGGTTCTTTCTCATCCAATCACAGATGAGGTATGTCTATAAATACCGAAATATGCACTAATTGTTATATCATCTTTTCCATGACTTGAATTTCATTTTTCAAGATTAAAATTCAAAATGTAGATGAGTTTTTCAATCAGTGATTAGCATTTTGAACCATTATATTTGACACTTCATTTTTAAACAACCAACATACTTTCATTTTGACCCATCTCTTGCTTGATTTATCCATCACACTCTCTTTCTCTGTGCACACCTCAAGGTACTCATGGGGCATTCTAAGTATCATATCTCCACTTCAGGCATGACTAAGATTTTATTTTCATAATCTAACTTTAGTTACTAAGTTAGGCTTTCGCAAATTTTCTCAGATTATCTGTATGTTGAATCAGATGCAACAACTAGCAAGAGCAGGCAACCTCAACACAAAAGTTGCACAACAAAATAGCAACAAACCAACTTCAGTGTTGTTGTGACCACAAGCTGTTTTATCAAGTCCAGGTGCTAACATCCAATCCAACTTCACTCTCTTTTCTTCATAATTTTCATCTCCTATGAGACTAATTGTTTATAACTTTTGGCAGAGAATGATGCAATAATTGGAACCAAAAACAAAATAAAAACAGACCATTCAGGTATGAAGAATCATAATTCACGTCAAAACATGTCTTGTGAACTTGAGAAGAAGATCAGAAGCAGCTCATGGGAACAATGATTTTCATGTGAGGAACAAGATTGTTGATTGTTAAAGGTTATCGAGAATCAACAAATTAATGATATGTACAATTAGAAAGTAGAAACTAGATGATATATGTTTTGATTTTGCTTTTCTGCGATTTTTGGAGCATGATGGTACAATAGGGAAATTTGTTCCCAACTATGTGAGTATTTGAAGATGTAACAATAGCTACGTGTTCACATTAATCATGCTCAAATTTTAGTTTATCGACGTATTTTTTTATAATTGTTGGATGGATCAACTCCATTTGTTGATGGTTTAATCTAATGGTTTGTTCTTTAGACTTTCACAACAATGAGCATTCACCTCCATTTCATGTATGGTGTTTATATTTTAGTTATTTTGTAGGTTTATGCTTTATGTTCTTGAAGGTTAACAATGTTAGAAGCTTTTGTTGAAACTATATATCATTCAGAAAGTCTCCACTGGTTTGGCTAGCTCCTAGAGCATGTGCTATTTGTTAACCTAAATACCTACTTCACCATGTGCAAGTGGAGTACATGCTTTTTCCCCTTACGAAGGGTCATAGTGAATTTTTGAAATTCCATTTTCCACTGTAATTTCAACTTATGTAAAATTGGAACTCCATAGAGGCATTTTTTTTGCATTGTACTGAACCACCTGCTACTTTTGTACATGGTCTATCATGTTGTAGTACTTAAGCTGATGGTTATGCTGCAGGTTTTGGATAAGGATTTTCCAATCTTTGGGTTCTAAATCACATTGATAAGGATCACTCAGAGGTTTTCTTAGATGCAAATAACTTTGACGCCGTCCTTGAACCCATTGTAGGATTGATCAGGTAAGTTTATAAAATGACATTTATTTCTCCCTTCTATGGTTTCTCTCAACAATTATGCATTGGATATGGATTTGATCATCTTTTCTTCATAGCAAGTAGGTATCTTATTGGTGGCAATGTCTTCATTATTCTCAGCTTTCATAAAAAGTTATTTTCAATTGTATGTAGAGGTTAGCGAATTTGAAAATATCTGATAGATATAATTTATATATAGTTTATTTGAAACTGACTAATTTATTATAGGTAGTTTGTGGGGAACTGGAGTCGCTTCTATTTTATCCAAGTGTTGATAATTTGAAGCACTTACATTGTAATAGAAAACAAGGTCGTGCAAACGAGGAAGCTATTTTTCTTTGCTTTATAGTAGTTTTATCAAATACAAACAAAATTTTGTTTTAATGTTTGTTCCCACTTACAGTGTCTCATATTTACGGCGAAAATGTTAGTATTCTTATTTCACTGTTAAATTCTTATTTCAGTACTGTCTTCTGCTGGTAAGAGTCACATTGATACTCTTAACTTTGTTCCTCTCTCATTTGTTTGCTCTTAAGCCTTGGTTCTATGTGATATATGCAATTTGGCACTCTGCCATTGCTTATATCAATTTATTTTCAGTACTGTATTATTGGATATGGAGGGATAAGGAATTCTGGAATGTAAAGGGGAAGAAGGATATTTTTTGGCATATATGGTTCTGGTTCTATATGAACAGTTGGAAACAGGCCTTGGTTATGTATTGTATACTGCAAAGGCTTTTGGTTTTTAGTTCACTGTCTTGCTCATAAATTGCAGGCTTTTCGCTCCAATATGGTTGTTAATTTTCACTCAATATTTGCTCCTATTTCTCTTTTTTGGTCTATGCTTTATGTTGGAAACTACACTGGTTTTTCAACAGTTGCCCTCTATTATTTTCATTGGTCTTATCAGTCAAACAGATCTATACTTAGTTCCTATTGCAAAAGCCATTGGCCAATTTGCAACTATTGTTTGGAATGTATACATATTGTTCATCCTTTTCTCTAAGTGCATCTGTGGCCCAATGTATACTGCTTTTGCATATATCAGTATCCTTGTTAGCTGGATTTTGTTCAGGGGCTTAATTAATGAGGGAAGTAGATGGAGGAGTAGAAGAATGGTAACAAAATGCAAAATGGGTAAAGTCAGAATATATACACCTTGGAAGTCTGATCCTTGGTGTGATTTTATCCAAATCTTGAAAGTAATCCCTATTGTTGCAAAGCATCTCAAAAGCATGTTGTTGTTGAGAAGTTTTAAAGGAGATAAGGTTGATGTTGGGTTTTGTTTGGTGTTGGATTTAATTTGGAAATGGGTTAATCCTTGGTGTGATCTCAACCTGAAGTTGATGATGATTGGTTCCCTTCAAATCTAATTGGATTTTCGATCTTGGTGTTGGTTTTGGATCAAAGCAAGTGTATGCTCTATTTATGTCCATTTATGGAAGCTGTGTAAAATCGATGAGGATAAGAATGGATTAGGTCTTATGGATAATATTAGCTGGATGGAAGTAAAAGTATTATCCATAAGGAAGTTGGGCTTTAATTCGTGGTAGATGAGATTGAAGTATGGGCCAGCTATTATTTCTTTATGGACGGATTGGTATTCGGGCCACTTTTCAAAGACTTGGCCTATATTCTTTTTAATGAGTAAAGGGATTGAGTATTGGGTTTCTATCATGGGCTGTCATGTTAATGACTATTGGACAGATTTATGATTATGGGATTCATTTATGGTGGGCTGAAGGTGAAGATAAGATTGGGATCCAATCTTTTTTTAAAGTGGGTCGTGAGAATTGTTTGGGTATGGCAAAATATGGGTCTTCATTTTATTAATCCATGGGCCTATGTAAATATGGATTGTGATGTGGGCTTTTTGTCTCTCCCACAAAATGGGTCATTACTTCTTGGTGGACCTCATCAAAGTTTTTTTACAAAATGGGCCTTGGTATGGTGGATTATTTTTGTAGGAATAAGGTGGATTTTTGGACTTCTATTCCTTTGTTGGATTTTAGAGTTTTGGAACGATTATGGTTTTTACCTAAACATTTTTTAGGGCTTCATTTTGTAATCCTTGGGGTATGCCCCTCGTAATTTGTCTTCTTATTGTTTTTTGAATAAAATTTCTCCAGGGGTTCGTCCCCTTTTCCCAAAAAACAATCTCCTTACATGGGAGCACCCAGACTTTCTAATCAAGTTATACGAAAATTTAAGCACTTGCTATTTTAAACCAAAGGACCCGAAATTTCAACATGAAACCAAAAGGCAGAACAATTGTATATTGAAATGAGATGAGGCAACAGAATATTGGTGGCACCCCAACCATTGAAACATTATTAAACATTTAAAAACAACCAAACGAAATTGGATAATCTCAATGAAGTATGGTCTTTCCAAATCTCAATGTTAATCAATTATACAAAACCATATAATTATAATTTAGATGGTCGGTAAATAGAACAAATCAAGAAGCATGGTTGATGACTGATTTATTGACTTCAGAATTGCGAGTTACCCGCGCTGCATCTCGCGGGTACACAACTAGTATATATATATATATATATACATATATATATTTATAGATAACACCACGTAATTAACATATTACGTTTTCACCCTGTAATTATCATAATTCATAATTACAGTTTAACACATATTTTCATAATTATTCTTCAAGAATAATTATTTCCTTAATCAACTTGATTTAATCCGGGTTTCTACAAATGGAAACAAATGTATTCTTTGTGTGCGACTCTATAGGTTTACATACTCCTCAGCAGTATCTCTGTCTGACACGTGTCGTGGGCATATAATAACTTACATTCTCTCACTTGCACACGATACACAGTAACACAGACGATGGTAATCGTCTAGCAACACGTCGCCGCCCCCAAGGCTATGTAAATGTGCTTTTACCTTTGAGCAATTTGATTGATCCAATCAATCATATAGTATAATCATTCATTATCCTTTTGCTTCACGATATTTTGTTTTTAACTTAAGGCATAGATCTATCTCATACTTTAAAGTTCAAAGAATATGTTTCTCGATCCCAACATATTTGATTATACAAGTGTCATTAGTCCAACTAATCCACTTGTTCATGCATGTTAATCAAACTATATAATCGAGGGGCCCAGAAATATCTCTTTCATCTTGAAAGGAGCAAATCCCATATTGCATGTACACGACTAACTATACAATTCATGTTATACCCAACATAGCCCTTACGATTACCCGGTTAAGGGTAACGTTAGACTATATCAAAGCATAACACTTCTTGTGCATTAGATCCCAATGCACATCTTAGGTATGAGGATAAAGGGCGTTTACTATTTCAGGACTCACCTTATGACGCCGATCTATGACGTGATCTTGACCGTGGGTCTTGTCCAACACCTTGTACACCGACAAGCGCATGTGACTCTGGTTGCACCTAGTGCACTTCCAACTTGGACTATGACCAGACTTCACAATGATCTTGATTTATTACTAGTCCCCTAGTAATAAGCGATCAAGGACAATTCTAAATAATATGATCATCATATTTATTTAAGGATACTTAAGCATGTTAATAAAGAACAAATAAATGTTTAATGTATATACTCATACCTAGTATGCCATATCAGATAAAAACATAATTGTTTTAATGTTCCAAAAAGTTTAAAGTTTACTAAAATTATTATTCAAAAAACAAAATCCTCAAGCCTATAACATGAACAACATGTTTTTTTTTAGACATAGGCTTGACAAGTAGATGTAAGCTCTTACAGCTCATAGTACCTCCGTTCAATACATATATCCCTATTACAATTTAAGTCATTACAGTCGGTTTGGAAACTAGCATCTGTGTACAGTAAGAACATATCGTTAGTTATCCTTAGATACTTCAGAATGTTCTATACAGTGAGCATCACTTGGTTTGACTAATATCTGCTCGTCATACTCAGGGCATGCGAGACGTCCGATCTTAGTACATCAACGTGGCGTACATGATTGGACAGTTGGCTGAAAACACATGGAACACCCTTCATATGGTTCATGTCCTCTTTAGTGTTAGGACTCTGAGTTTCACTCAGATGTACACTATGTTCTATTGGCAAGTTTCTTTTCTTGGAACCCTTCATCTTGAAGTGTTTCAAGATCTTGTCAATGTATGTACTTTTGCTTAATCTAATTAAGCACTTTGATCTACCACGATAGATCTTTATACCAAGGACTTTGTCTCTTCTAAATCCTTCATCGCGAAGTATTGTCTTAATCCATGATTTTACACCTTCAAGCATTGGGATATCGTATAGGATCTAGAATACTGTTATGCTCCCACTGACCTTCTTGTATATACAAGATTTCAATTACGAGATGATTGTTCTAGTCCATAAATGGCCTTTTGCAACTTGCACTTTTAGGTTTGATGTTTTAAAGCCTTGTATACGTCCTCGCTCAAAATTCCGTTTAGGGAATGTGCTTTTGACATCAATCTTCATGGCATCTTGCCATTTATCAGTAATCTAATCTTCATATTATTTTGTATCTCATTTATTATCTTTAACAGCTTGTTGAAGCTCAACATCTTGTTGAATGTCAGTGTCAACCATCGTCCCATCTTTGTGGTTCTTGAATTTCTTCAAGATCTACTGTGTCCCCATTTGTCATTCTTGACAGAAAATCTTTTCTTAAGAACTCACCAGGGTGCGTTAACAAAAATTTTGTTCTCGCTAGACCTGTAGATACAACATTCAATTGAATATCACTTAAATGTGTACTTTTTAGACCTTTGAATCATGCTTTCCAAAAGTTTTATGTTTAGCTTAAGCATTATAACCCCATATTCTCAAATATGATAACTTTGGGATCTTCCCAGTTCATTTAAGAGAGTGAGTTTTATTGGTCCTTGTTGGTTGCTACATGCTCTAGTATTTGGGCAACTGTTTCTAGGGCATAACCCCATAAACATTTAGGCAGAGTGGTGAGATTCATCATTGAGTGAACCATATTCAACAGGATTCTATTTCTCTTCTTGGATACACCGTTGTGATGCGGTGTCCCGTGAGGAGTCAACTGGGATACAATCCCAAAAATCTCTAGGATGATCTATTGGCTTAGATATTCATGACCTCGATCTAACCGAAGCATCTTTATCCTTTGCCAAGTATACTCACTACTTCTTTCTAAACCTCTTTGAAAATTTCAAAGCTTCTATATTTGTTCTATTAGGTAAACATACCTATGTCTACTGAAATCATCAGTAGGATGTAATGAAGTAGTGATGATCGTATCTTGTGACACAACTATAAGTCTCACATACATCAGTATGGTTAACCCCTAATAGTTCTTGTGGCCCTAAAGGATTACCCTTTGAAGGCTCTTTTGTCATCTTGACTAACAAGATACACATGTATCAAATGAATCATCATATGATTCCAACTCTCCATCCGTCTGGAGTTTGGCTATGTGTTTCTTGTTTAAGTGTCACAAATAGATCAGTTTTAAGCCCCGCTTAATTCGTTATAATGATTTATAATTACAACTATTAATTTCATAGAACATTTATTAAGATAAAACGAAAATTTATTTCTAAAAACATAAATTCGGTTAGTTGTAATTGAGAAAATGAAACAAAATTCCTAGTAGTACTAGGTACATGTAGACACCTGCTAAGTGTTAATGTAAGACCATCTGGAAAGTTCATATCATATGTCCCTTTAAGCAACAACAGCTAGCTTAGCTCCATTTGGTCTGGTTTCATCTTCTCTTCACTTCTTATTTCCTGAAAAGTAGTACTAATATGAGTATCATACTCAATATGTAACACTTAGTCATAAGTGAATTAAATCAAATGGTAAACATACCTGAAGGTCCGACTCTTGTAGCCTTCTGCCTTTCTGCCAATCGGGCTGGACAAGTTCTCATTTGGTGCCCATGGTGAAAACAATTATACCATACTGCAACCTAAGGAATTTCTCCTTTGCCCTTATCTATGCTGGATCTTCCAACATGTGTTTTACCCAAGGTTATCTCCCCCTTTTTCTTGATTATCCCACTGTCAGGTTTGATCATCAAAGCCTGTTTTTGTTTGGTTGGTTTGGTTGAATCCAACATGGATTTCATATCCCTCTTAGTAGTTTTAAGTATGTTGTGAAGCCCTGTGAGAGTTTTATTCAAACCTTTCATATTATAGTCCTTTACGAACTGCTTATATGTTTTGGGTAGAGAGTTGAGAACCATATCGATTTCCAACTCTTGACCCAGTGGGACACCAATACGGATTAGTTGGTCAAAGTATCCTTTCATTTTCAAAATGTGGGTACTAATTGAAGAACACTCAGTCATTTTACAGGCACTCAATGCTTTAACTGTATCAAATCTCTCCCGCTTTATTTGTAACCGAAACATCGACATTAGTGAAGATATCATATCCCAAGCAGTCATGTTTTCATGATCCCGTAATAATTTGGGAGTCATGGTGACTAACATTAGGCAACCAACGATTAGGGAGTCATTTTGGTACTTATCATAAGCAGTTTTGAATTCAGTTGGAGCATTTTTGGTAGGAGCATTTGGAGGGGGGGGGGTCAAGGACATATAACTTCTTTTCATGCCTAAGGACTGCCCTTAGGAAGCGAAACCATTCGATGAAGTTCGTTCCGTCTAATTTTTCCTTATCTAGGATTAACTGTAGTGTGAATTGGGGTAAGTTGTTTGAGTTTGAATTCGAGGTAGACATCTACAAAAACATGATTTAATTTTAGTAACTTTAATATCTCAAATAAGTGGATTAACCTTTCAAAAATCATTTGGTTTGAGCTAAGATCCATATTTCACCTACTTCCATAAATGGCCAAGCAACTGTCTATGAAATTAGGCTATTTAGGTAGGCATAATCCAATTATCTTCAACATAACTCTTAGATGTCGTGGGATCCTATTCAATATATCATATACTGAAATTGGCACGTTTAATCCCACTTCAACGCCTTGAAAATACTCATAAATGGCCATCAGCTCAATGTTGACAGCATAAGACAGTGGCACCAGATGTGATATTCACGATGACGAAAGCAACTAAACAGCCTCAAAAGGTGGTGACTTGAACGAATTATTGATCTACAGTCCAGTGATAGCCTACCACCAGTTCGAAAGAACTTTGCCAAAGAAAAAGAGCAACCCATCCGAGGGGGTCGATCGGTGATGGCCGACGTGGAGGAACAACGAAGGTCGTCGACAAGACGAGCTCCACAATGTAAGGCTATAAGGTCAGGTAAAAGAGTCACCAACAGTTAGCAGTTGCCGGCGGCAGCAGTCGCAGAATACCGACAACGACCGACGAATGGTCGGTGACGTTAAAGAAAAAAAAATTATGCGACTTTTGGTAAATGAGAGTGGTGCGACGGGAAGGCCAGCCAGCGACGACATCTGCAGATGGCCAGCGGCGGCCGAAGATCGGTGGGTATAGGGCAACATTGACGAAGAAAAACATACAGCGACAAGAGCCGCATACCACAACGGTGGTCAGAGAGGAAGAAGGTCTGAAGAATCTGGAGACGTCCGACGACGTCCGGTGATGGTCGTGAGCGACCTTTTCACATAGAGAGAGGGAGTCGATGGATACCAGGTTTTTTTTTTAAACTTTCAAACTTTCTACTTACTTGAAGAACCTCTAGTCCATTCACGGCCCAATTAAAAAATTGGACCAACTTAGATTTTAGACTAAAATAGATTTAGGGTGCAATTAAAGTTAGGGTTTAATCTATTTTGCCATGTAGAATTTGTGTCCCTTTTAACTAAATGACATCAAAGCGGCTCTGATACCACTGTAGGGTTTTAAAACAATTTGTAACCCTTATACGCAGCGGAAATTAAAAGAAATTTTGGTTACAAAATATTAAAGAAAAATTTTCTAAATAAACTTAAAACCCAATCGGATCCAATGATGCATTTAATTAAAATAAACCACACCATAGGGTGTTTAGAATATGTACCTTTTGAAGATTAGTCGGGGTTACGATTGAAGCACCCAGAAACCAAAACAGGATTCCTCTATCGGTAGTCCACACACGAACACGTTTCCCGTCTCCACCGGGTGCTAGCCAAAGAACTCTAGATCTATATGTGTTTTACAGAAGAAAAAAATGTTTCTTTTCTGTATTTAACTAAAAGGCTAATTCTAATTTCAAATCCTTAAAAAAAAGGTTTAGCCAAACACCTTATTTATACCAGAAGAATTATAGTTAGACTATAATTCAAATAAGGTTTATATTTATCTGTAATATTCAAATTCAAATTCAAATATATATATATATATATATATAATTATCTTTTAAACTTTAAATATAATTATATATATATATATATATATATTTACAGATAACACCACGTAATTAACATAATTACGTTTTCACCCTGTAATTATCATTACAGTTTAACACATATTTTCATAATTATTCTTCAAAAATAATTATTTTCTTAATCAACTTGATTTAATCCGGGTTTCTACAAATGGAAACAAATGTATTCTTTGTGTGCGACTCTATAGGTTTACATACTCCTCAGCAATATCTCTGTGTGACACGTGTCGTGGGCATATAATAACTTACACTTTGATTTATTCTACAACATAAGAAACACTTATTTTACAATCTAAACTCAACAATAATTTGTATATTTAATTATTTACTCATTAAATACCTTCTATGCATCTGTTTCAAAAAATCATGCACAAAAAGTCCCATTGACCTGGCCGATGTACAAAGTTCTTCAGAATAGGGAAACGATCTTGACGCATATATAACGCATGACAATCAGTTCTCCACCTATTGTATGCATGATGTGCAGTTACGTGGATCCACTCAAATAGGGTGTCACCCTCAAGTCCATCCCAATCAATCTAAAAAAAATCTACAAAGCCAATACAAATCAAAGTGAAATAAAAAGGATAACTAACGATGTGTGAATAAAATACCTCCCAATATGTCGTTAGCTTTGTGATTTAAATTATTTTACCGCATGCATGATAAATTATGATGCTTTGTGAAATTCATTATTGATATTATTCATGCATGAAAACCGTGTATTCACTGGGCCTTAGGCTCACCCCAAACTCTTTTAAAATTGTTGCAACCCAGACATTTATTAGACTGGAAAGAAAAGTGGAATGAAGAGAAGATCGAATGACCGATATTTGAAGAAGATATGTGAAGATCAAGGCACTTATACATAGAGCAAAAGTATGTTCGTAAAAAATGTAAAGTTAGAGATTTTATTTCCGCTGCAATGTACGTGATGATCTTGGGATACTATTTTCAATATATTGAGGTATTCGAAAATTTTGGGATGTTACAAGTGGTATCAGAGCAAAGTTTAAGCGAACTAGGGTACTGTAAACCTAGACTTAAACTAAGAATGGTTTAAAGTAATTTGGGGTTTGTGAATCTAGTCTTGAACTAGATCAGTTGTTATATGGCTTAATGTCAACGGATATAATGACATTGATAGAGATTGACTATAATTGACGAAAAGTGCATGCAATATGAGATAAAAATAAAAAGGTAGAGATAAAAGAAGTTTTGAGGGATAAAGTTAGGTGATAAACTCCCACTAGTTTTCTTGAATGAGAAGAAAATATGTTAAGCTTTAAGAATAAAGGAACTCATAGTATTGATGATATAATTAGATGATTCAACCCATATTTGAGCGAGATGAGGAAACATTTCTTATATCAATTGGAGAGAAGAATATTCAGATATAAGAATAGCAACGAGGTCATTAGTATCATCATTAATGGCAACAAATTTATGGTAAGAACTGATGATTGGATGCACGACTAGTTGAAAGATTTTACAATCAAGAGTTGGGTAGTCGAAATCATATGTAAATGTTATGAGAAGATCTAAGGGTTTTCTCAAAATTAGTTTCATAAAATAAAGACACCAGGTCGATGTGCGAGATGGTCTTAGAATGTAGGATACTATGGTTTAGTATTCTAGTTGGAAAATTGGGGTTCTATTATCCTCCATGTATGTATGGTGTGGTGTGGTTAGAGAGATGGTATTAACTTCTTTGATTTGATGAAATCAACTACTGTTAGTAAGCATGTGTTGCTTTGAGCAAGCTATGAAAGCGAGAAGGTGATAAGAAAAAAAAAAGGTGTTATGATTGTAATTATGTATCACGTGTAGTTCGGAAGAAATATTTTGTGGTAAAATAATAAGGTTTATCCAAGTGTATGACTTCTAAGCCATAAATAGGGGGCAATAGAATTGTTCCCATGGTTATAAAGGCATCGTGCTAGGATAGTACAAACATACATGAGATGTTCTTCATTTAGGGAAAGATAAGTAAGATGCGATACAAGTTAAGAGTATGAAATAAATAAAGTGGTGCACTTAGAATGATCAATGATATGAATGACTCATAATATCCCAAATATCAATGAGGATGAATGGTCAATATCAAGAACCTTGTTTGAGGATGTGTAGTTGATGATAAGTATATGAATTGGTTCAGGAGAACCAAATGGTGGCATGTGTGGTGTAAAAAGCAGAGTTAACTAATTAGTTAGTAGGACAAGTAGTGAAGCCGGTTAATGGTACATATTTGTCGTCAAAGAAGAGTTGTGACTAGACTCTAGAATGAATGTAATGCATGATATAAAGATTTTCCTTTTTGGAAGATAAGTTAAGTTAAAATTTATGGTCGCTTACAGGATGAATTCGAGTATGAATTTGACAAAATATTAAAATAACTCAAGGGCTTGTACTCGACCAGTGACTTGGTCAAGTCAAATGATGAACATTGTGATGTTTAAGCATATCACACACATGTGAAGTCATAAAGGTAAATGAAGTATGCCATGAAGACCAAGAAGTGATCCTAAAGAGTCTCTGCTAGGTTAGACAAAGGATTTTTTTTGCATACAATAATGCTCAAATGTTGGCACTACGATGTATATTGGTCAAAAGGGGAAATGTTATAGTATGTGTGTCATGGTAATTGAAAATGGATGACTTGAAATTAGTAGCAGTAGTAGTGAATCTAAAAACAAATTGAAGGATTATCTACAGAAAGGATTGTGTAGTCTATACTCGATAGCTAAAGTCATCTTGTTTGAAAAGATAAGTACATATATGCATAAGTGCATGAATATAAAAAGGTTTGATGTTGGATGCATACTTAAGTTGTGAAAGAATTTGCAACAAATAAGATGAATGTTGGCTTGCATGTTGCCATATTTTGTAGATAAGAAAGACAAAGTGGTACTTATCTGGGATAACCTTTAATGACAACTGGAATAACCACTTAGTGTTGAAAGCATTCACCTAAGTTAATGATTATCAAGGGGTATTTAGACAGAGCCACTCGAAGAGTACATTATATGATAAATTCTAGACGGTTTGTCGAATTACCATTAAAAAGAGACAGATAGACGAATCGGTAGTATACCTTCATTTGTTAGAAAATATTGATCAAGTTAGAAATAGATTGAAGATTTCCAGGATAAGCAAATGAGTTATTTACAAAAATGGAAAGGAATCTTAAAGCTCCAAGCAATAAAAGAGTTGGTACAGTGGAAATTATGACATAATCTAAGGAAGTGTCTGGGGGATGAAAGTGGCGAGGTAACTCTTAAGGATGAAGAGGTGGACAAAATTTTGAGCAATATTGAAGAATCGAAAGCTATCATTGATTGAAAAGTAAGGAATTGAGAAACAAAGAGGTTGCTCTCGTGAAAGTTCAATGCATGGAGATATCAGAAGGAGATGAGATTGAAGTACCCTCATTTATTTGCATAGGACAAATTTCGAGGACGAAATTTTGTTAAGGGGGGAAGTTTGTAATAAATCTAGTTTAAAAAAAAGAGAAAAAAAAATATTTATGGCATGCATTTGAAAGGCCTCAAACGGCCGGATTGTGAAAGGTCGTCATCAATCGGCCATTTATGTTGCGTCCGTTGATATGCTTCGAAACCGACGGTAGGTTAATATAAAAGGGACGATGCATGAAAGGTAACCATATGTAAAAACCGATTGAGAAGGAGAGTAATAGAAGCCAAGAAAGAAGACAAAGATTCGCTACGAACATGACTACTTTGACGTCAATTGGGAGACGCTAGCCATTGTGAAGATTGGTTTGGGCTACAACGAGTACTGTGAGTTATACGTGACTTTTTATAAATGGTTGCATGTTTTATTAAAAAGCTTATTGATATTTTTAAATATCGTTATGCATGAAATGTGAAATATTTCCGTGATATATGTTTTAAAATCTGTGTGGCAATGGGGGTGTATTACGGTGTAGATCGTAAGGCGAGCATGTTGTGTGAGCTTTGCTAAGCCGTAAGTGCGAACATGTTGTGTGAGTTCGCCAGGTAAACCTGTGTGAATAAAATACCTCCCAATATGCCGTTAGCTTTGTGATTTAAATTATTTTACCACATGCATGATAAATTATGATGCTTTGTGAAATTCATTATTGATATTATTCATGCATGAAAACCGTGTATTCACTGGGCCTTAGGCTCACCCAAACTCTTTTAAAATTGTTGCAACCCATACATTTATTAGACTGGAAAGAAAAGTGGAATGAAGAGAAGATCAAAGGACCGATATTTGAAGAAGATATGTGCAGATCAAGGTACTTATACATAGAGCAAAAGTATGTTCGTCAAAAATGTAAAGTTAGAGATTTTATTTCAGCTGCAATGTAAGTGATGATCTTGGGATACTATTTTCAATATATTGAGGTATTCGAAAATTTTGGGATGTTACAATAGGCAATTAGCATTTGTTGTCTAAGACAACATTTGGTGTAGTGATAAGAGCTCCGAACAATGTTCACATATCTTGCTCAATATGTTTATTAACATCTGTGCATCTTTGTTATCGACAAAGTGCACAATGTCTCTTTTGAAGTTAATATGATCCCTAGCTGTATCACCAGATAAATCTAAACCACCTTTAATGTTTGATTGCATTCTATGTGATTGCATGATACCAACTTTCGAACTAGAAGCGTGAAAAACATTCTTACGTTCTGTGTAATCAAGTTTTCGTTTAGAAGGAGAAAACATCATTTCCTCAGGCCGATAAATAATATGATTATGACTGGCATAAAACTTGTAAACCTTATAACGGACAGTCTCTTTCACATAATGCACCTTCAAACAAGCTTTACAACCCCTCCTCTTGATATTAGAATTAAGCCGTTTTCTATCACTAGAATATACATCTAATGAATTAAATTCCCTTTATAACGGGTTCTCTTGTTTGCTACAAATAAAATATTGAGTATGCACTCCACCCAATTTGTTTTATTTGTTTGACAATTGTATATCAAAACCAACTATATATGCATATATACTTCCTATACATAATTTCAGCAGACTCAACATACACAAAAAATCACCAATCTTCGGTGAACAATTGACATCCACATTAGGGAACCATACCTTGGATCCACCTGATGACTCTCCCATTTCTTGTGATAACACATCTATCATAAAAAAAACAAAAAAAATATTCCTTTTTATTAAAATTAATGAACAATAACACGTCATGCTTAAACCAAGACAAATTAAGAAAGTAAATAATTAAATATACATACACAAAATCTAATGACACCGGTTACATGGAACTGTGTCCTTGGAAGATGGAAATTTAAATTCCTTAGAAAAATAAAATTGAAGCTCAAACGAAAACAAAAAAAGTAAATAATTAAAAAAAAAATTAACTAGGCGAAGTCTCATGACACCAATTACATTAAATTTACCTCACATCTTATCATACAATGATAAATTATAAAAGCATGATAATACCCAGGTGCATGCATTATCATCTCACCTTCATCATGACATGCGATTGAATAACATCTATAGAAGAAAAGAAAAAACTTTACCATTGGGCTCATCTGCGTCTGGTCGAACAAAACCGGAATTATTGAACAATTCACTAGAACGAACACCTTCAACTTCTGTATCAGATTTCTTTGAACGGATAACACCTGACGACAAACAAGATGGTAAACTTCTTCATCACTAACAAAAACATCACGGACAAATGTTTCATTTAACGAAACACTATCAGTATCACCGATGTTTGTTCCTCTCAAATCCTCCATTGATGAAGACATCGATAACTTTTCCAGAAAATACGAACTAATTTAAACATTTGCTCAATATTTCTCTTCTATTTAGACGAATAACATGGTAAGAAGATCAGTGAATTCCTTAACTTCACGTATGAACGATGACAAAATAATGAAAATATTAGAAAAAATAATCATAAATTAAAAAAAACGATTGTTAAAATTATCAAAAAAAAAAATATATTCCTTAGAAAACGGTTACTCACGAGTCACGATATGCCTCCAAATATAATCTGATTTAAATAATTACCATAATTATAGGATATGTAGCATAAAGACAATAATGCTTTTATAAATAAAAAAAAAGAAAAATA
Source organism: Arctium minus (assembly GCA_954870635.1). NCBI lineage: Eukaryota > Viridiplantae > Streptophyta > Magnoliopsida > Asterales > Asteraceae > Arctium > Arctium minus. The sequence goes on from OX941082.1 coordinate 41,299,909, forward strand.
AAACAGATTGTTGTAGGATAAATGTGTCATCGTCTAAAGGATATGACGTCTAAAGGATATGACGATAGAGATAAAGATAGAGATAAATATACAGAGTTAGATTAGAACTAAAATATATCCTAACTATCTACTTGTAACTCATATCTATTTAAAGGGCTTATGATTAATGAGAATTATAGACTTCTTCTCTCTGTCTTATTGTTATTCTCTCCATATTGTTGTTTCATATGTTTTTCCCTTTAACACGTTATCAGCACATAAGCTCAATCGGTTAGTTCGACAATCAACATTTAATTTTGTTATTTGTTTAATTTGCATTTGAACCTAAAGTTTGTCATTATCTATCGGATCATTATTATTTTAATTGTTTTATATATTATTCTATTTTATCCTATTGTTATTGATAATGTACATTGAAGTGGACAACTTAATTTGTATTTATTTATCTAAATCAATTGTTTTAATTTGGTATTAAAATGTTTAGTAATTCTTTTATAGATTTTTATGTCTTATCCACATAATATTCAAATGTTTATCTTGTTTATGAGTTCCTACTCATTAATCTCAATCTTATAAATTATATTTGGAATTTACACTTTCAACCCCCATAATTTTTGTTATTTTGCTAAAAGCTCCAAAAATAACATTAAAATGTTAAAAAAAAATATATCCAAATACTTATCTTGATTATGGGTTTCTACTCATTATTTTTAAACTATATAATTAATCTTTGGAAGTTACACTTCCAACCCCATATATTTTGGTTTTACCAAAAGCTCCAAAAATACTATTAAGGTATTAAAATATTAAAATTGGCTTCTATGCCAAACTCATAGTCATTTTGGCATCTTTCAAAATGCTCTATAATAAATGTTATATTTAAATTAATTAAATCACAAGATATCGACTGTATTTTGTCAAACGGGTGTAAACAGCCCTAATGTTTGTAGGGACTTAAGAAATTCATGTGATTCCCCTACTACCTGGAAATCCAATAGATTAAGTGGTTTCTTTTTCGCAAATTGAAATATTGATGAAGTATTATCAATAAAATTAAAGCATACAAAAATCCAATATTGTTATGATAATGAAATTTCATAACCATAATCCATTTTCTTACAAAACAGAAAATCATATATTATCCTTTATATATGTAAATGGTTGAAATAACTCACCTCAAAGTCAACGGCGTAAACTCAAAAGAATCTGAGTATCATAAATGAGTATATAAACCTCATTTTGAAAAGGTACAAGAAAATACCTAAAGTCCATCAAACTCCCCATTGACTCTAAAACCAACCTCTTGAAAAGGTACAAACGAATACCCTCATGTTTTGAGACGACATATAAATCCTAAGTTTCATAGGATACCTTTACTAGAAACCCCCAAAGAAATGTGGGATGTTCCGAAAGGGATATTCGGGAGTACTTATGAATATGTACTTCCCGAACTAATCGTACAGTGGAATGAAACCCACTCACTCGATTACAAAAAGGTAACTGATTTCAACAAATAAATGTTATATCCAAAACGCGTCTCAATCTCTGTGGCAAGCAACTCACAGGCAAGCAACTCACAGAAGATGACATGATTCCTAATATTATTTCCACCTTTCATATATAAGTAAATATTAATGAACCAATATAAGTTGGAATGTAATCTTTAGACAAACTCATCAACCTACTGCAAGTGGTTGAGAGACATAACAAGGTTCTTTCAAATAACACCACATATGTCGGGATAAAGAAAATTCCCGATATCAATAATGAAAGTGTTAAAGGTGGAAACAACTCCAAAGGATTGTGAGTTAAAAACAATTTCACACATGTGACATTTATGCACCATGTGGACGAGACCCTAGAAAGGGTCAGGGTTTTGGTAAGAGTCATGAATGATTTTTCAACATCTGGAGTAGAGATATAACTATTGTCCTAGGTGATAATGGACAGTCAAAATACACTAAAGAGTGTTTCTTTCGAAAAGGAAACAAATTGAAAATGAAATATATTATATCTAAGATTAGTTGAATATAATTACATTTGAATGTGTTTTAATTATCAAATTAATTGATTCTGCAAAATATACACTCGAGTTTATAACCATTATACATGTAAAGAAATACATCAAAAACAAAACAAAACTCTCAATGTTCTTCGTTCCGTGTAGGAATGTATCGAGGAGAACTTGATTTTTTTTATGACATCTCATACAAGAAATAGATTATTATTCATTGAATTAATAAATTTCCTCCAACCAAATACTTAGACGATGGACTGTCACTTTCTTGGTGGAACAAGTTTAATAGGAACCTTGTAAAGATATTTGTATCAAATGGAAATGAAAATGAGCATATATACATAAATTCCAATGAATATGAAAGGAAACATATATCATGGAAACTAATGTGTCAAACTAGTAAATTATTGGGTCATCGGAACATATTTTGTCACCAATAAAGAAATTTTGGGGGCAATAACACATATATGTTTCGACATGACCATGTTGGAAACCATGGTTATGACATAGTGATCCGTGTATTGCAAAATACACCTAGACACATTCTCTTTTGAGTGAAAGGCAAAATGAGGCAAATTGCAACTGTTGACTTCTGAAGCATAAGAAACAACATTGCTATCATAATATGCCCTCTCAAATACATAAAACTTTTGTATATACCCTAATCCTTAGCCAATACAGGAATGAGATCACCCTAAAGCTAAGGACATTATACAAAAATATTCCATTGTTACAACGAATACAAGGTGATATTTATGGACATAAACATCTAAAATGCAGGCCATTAAAGTACTTTATGGTTCTGGTTTCAACACGATGAACGCATGTCGTATTATTGTCCACATGAAATGCTGCACTCCTAGCACCAACTATACGTTTAAGGTCTCACCACCCTTATTATTTCATCAAGTTTGTATGACTTGGAATGCTGGAGAATTTACATCATAAGGATTTGATGTTAATTGCATATGTATTAGGATCAATGTAGAGTTTCCTATACCCCATGTGTATATATAAAATGGTCTCATAGAAGTTGTTATCAAAAGAATATGATGACATCTAGGGTATTAATAATGTGCATCAATTTACCCACATATACCTGGGGTTATGCAATTATTATATGCAGTTTCTTTTTGTCGTTTTTAGACCCACTACTTGCTAACCAACCTCATGCGTACCAGTTGGTAACTGATATAAGTCTGATAGTTTACATTTACGCATATTTGGTTCTATAGTATATGTGCCAATTGCGCCCTCACAACGCATCGAAATGGGTCCTTAAAGACGATTTGGTAAATGTTGGATATGAACCCCCAACAATTATCCTCTAATTAGAATATTTGACTAGTGATCTCTTTACCGCTAGATTTGCGGGTTGTCACTTTCATGAGACAGTCTTCCCGTCGTTAAGGGGAGATAGGAAAAAGGATTTTTCATGGGAACGACAGGAAGTGTCATTGAATATTCTCACTCTGTCTCATTTAGATCCCCAAAACTTCACAACGTAATGTTGAAGTCAAACGAATCAGACTCGATACCTGATACGTTTAATGTTATTCCGAAAGTGACAATATCACATATACGAGCTGCAAATATACTCGCAAGGTTATAAAGTCCCCAACAGGGGCACAAGGCCATTGGAAAGTGCGTTGCAATCACATATAGTGGATGTGTGGTTGAGGTCGTAGCTACCAAATGGATGTGGTGGAAGCTACTTGGTTCGATGGATACTATTCTAAAGGAAGAGAATAGTTAGGCACATCCATTTATCATCAACACACAAAACTCTCATGAGATTGTCTCTAATTATAATTATGTCCATGAATCATCACTGGAGGACGCTCCGAAGTTAATATTGATTCTAGAGATGAATATTAATCTCAAATGACCTATGAGAGTATATATGAGTTGATGGACAGATCATATATAATCATTGATGATTTATTCGCATATACGATGGCTCATAAGATGATCGAGCACGACGACATCGAACCATGCTCAGTTGAATAATATCAACAAAGATCATATTGGCGTAAATGCAAAGAAACAATCCAGAAAGAATTATATTCTTTGACAAAGGATCGGGTATTTAGTCAGGTAGTGCTAACCTACCAAGTGTAAAGCCCGTAGGACATAATTGAGTCTTTGTTAGAAAGCGTAACGAGAATAATGAAGTCCTAATGTATGAGGTTCTCCTTTGGCGCAAGGTTTCTCACAACGCCCTGGATTGACCATGAGAAGACTTACTCTCTCGTGATGGACGTTATAACGTTCTGCTAATTAATTAACCTAATAGTTTCCGAAGGACTGGAAATGTAGCTCATGTATGTGGTTACCACATATCTCTACGGGGATCTAGATTTAGAGATATATAAAAGTACATGATGATATTACATTACCAAAATTAAGTAACTCTAAACCACGAAATGCGTTTGCAATAAAATTGAAACGCCCACTTTATAGATTAAAGCAATCTAAGCGGATGTGGTATACCCGCCTAATGGAATACTTAATTGGGAAAGGATATATAAGAACGATGAACTGTTTTCTTGCGTATTTATTATGGAAAACAAGTTCCATATTTTCAAAGTAGCTCTATATGTCAATGTTATGAACATAATAGGCACTCTTGATGAAATGAGAGGAACCACAAGCTACTTGAAATCTGATTTTGAGAGGAAAGATCTTGGGAAGACTTGGTTTTGTCTAGATATTTGAGCTAGGACACCGAGTTTGTGAAATATTAATTCACCGATCGCATATGTCCAGAAAATAATCAGGCAATTTAATATGGACAAAGCGAATCCGGTTAGCACTCCCATGATCGGTCGAAGTGTCGGATATAAGGAAAGATTCATTTCGTCTAAAGGATGATGACGAAAAATGTTGGGAGTTAGAATTCCTTATCTAAGTACAATATGCGCATTATCGTACTTAACATAATACACTTGACCATATATTGTATTTCTCAGTGAACTTGTTAGCTAGATTTAGCTCAACGCCAACGCAAAGTCATTTGAATGATATCAAATTAATCTTTTGGAACCATTGACATGGGTATATACTTTCCCTATAGAAAGAAAAATGGGATTGATAATTGAACTTCAATACCTACTTAGAATGTAAGCAGCAAAAGTACTAGCTCTTATAGAAAAACACCAATCAATGTCTTGGTATGTGTTTGCTGATATTAGGTATCTGTCTGGCCCATACAGAGGTTGTTCCCAAACTGGATAAAGAATTACCACAAGGAACACGTCTATTGCTTGGAAGTCAACTAAGCAATCCTTTGTAACTACCTCCTTGAACTAATCTAAGAATATTACTCTCCATGAGATTAAAATAATGTATATGATTAAGGACTATCATTACATATATTAGAGGAGTTAGTAATTTTGGGTTCAACCAATATCTTACTTGCATATATGGAAATAATGCATCATGTATCGAAGAAATGAACATAAGATACCTCAGAGGTAATAACACAAAGCATATTCTGCTTAAGTTTCTATACAATCAACAATAAAAGACTCTCCTTTAGATTCAAGTGACATATTTTACCAAGTCATTACCTAAAACCATATATTGGGAAACGTGTAGAAAGTAAATGAAAATGCTTTCCAAACTCTCTTGATTAATGCACGAATCAGGGGGAGTAGTAGACAAAAGGGGGAGTCTACTATATATTTGATATTGGTATGTTGTACTCTTTCCTTCAACCAAGGTTTTATTTTTCCCATTGGGTTTTGTTCTTTGGTGTAAGGTTTTAGTGAGGCAACTGTTTATATACCATCATGCTTTCCTAAATCTCAAGATTAAAGTATGAATCTAAGAGAAAACTAGACTGAAGGATAAGTCTATGTATTGCAAAGAAGCTGGTGCGTTGTACTATTTCCTTCGTCATATTTTTATTTTTTCCCACTGGGTTTTATTTTGGCGTAAGGTTTTAATGAGGCAACAACTGTGCACCATCACTCCTTTAACTTGGCACAAGGGGGAGTGTTGTAGGATAAATGTGCCTCATCTAAAGGATATGACGATAGAGATAGAGATAGAGATAAATATACAGAGTTTGATTAGAACTGAAATATATCCTAACTATCTACTTGTAACTCCTCCCTATTTAAAGGACTTATGATTAATGAGAATTATAGACTTCTTCTCTCTGTATTATTGTTATTCTCTCCATATTGTTGTTTTATATGTTTTTCCCTTTAACACAGATTAATTTGATTGGTTGGTTTAAGTTTTCACGGTTAGTACAATGCTCCCTATTATATATTTATCCCTCAATCCCAAAACAAATGTTTACATTACTATTTTTGTTTTCCCAAAATAAGTGTTTACCTTCAAAAGTAAGAAAATTTCTCTCACCATAAATAAAGGTAAAATTGTACTTTGTTTAATTAAAAAGTATAATAATTACAAACTCCTAAAAAAATGTGTCTTTTTCATTGTGGACAAATGGACATATATTTTAGGATGGAGGGAGTATAAATTTTGGATTTGATAAAACAAATTTAAGGAAAAAATCTACAACAATTTATAATTTTGAATAATCATTACATATAAAAAGAATAAAAAGAATAAAAAGGTAAATTTGGTCAACCTTATATATCCTAATTAATCAATAATTTTTCAGAAACTATAATTAATAATTAAATTAAATATTTTTTAAAATCATTTATCACAATTTTATTATATATTAAACAAAATAAATATAACTTTAATTTTTGTATAACTTATATAAATATTTTTAGAATTTTTTTTATATTGAGTAATAATTGAAAAACTAATAAATATAAAAATTATTGATGTGATTAATAATAATACTAAATAAATAATAATTAATATTAATGTGTAAATGTATAATTAAAATCAATTAATAATTTTCAATTACTATTAGTTACTATTTATTAATATTAGTAATATTTAATTTTTATTAACGTTCTAATAATTATCTTTAATTAATAACAATTAGTATTAAGAGTAAATTACAAATTTGATCTATGGTGTTATTGGTTCCTTATTTTAAAATATTTATGGATTACATCTTTGTAGTTTGTATTTTTTAACGCATTGGGTCCCTGTCATTAACTATGCCCAAAATATTTTGTTAGCTCAGTTACCTTGGATGGATATTTTAGTCACTTAATTTGTTTTTTTATTTTCCATTAAAAATTTATTTTTTGTTTAAAAACTACAGGGACCACCACCACCCCCCATCAAATTTTATAAACAACATTTTTAACAATCATTATAAACATTTTTTGTGTAAGTTGAAACACCGAACAATCACTATAAACAACAACTTGTATTTAAATTAATTTGAAAAAGCGTATTACATAATCACCATAAACAATTACTATAAATTTTTTTAGTAAATTACATCAACAAACTATAAACAACAATTTTTATATAATATCATTTAAGAAAGTTTAATACAAACCCTAAAATCACAACCTAAATCAAGCCCTATAATCAAAAATCTAAATCAAACTATAAACAACAATTTTTATATAATATAAAAAATCCAAATAAACCTTAAATCATAACCCTAAAATCAAAAAAGTTATAGAACAAGACCTGGGCTAGATTCGGAGGTTTTGCACCTATCGAGCCGTTGAATCCATGTTTCTCCATCTCTCTGCTTCGAAGTCCACATACAGAAGAAAGACAGGAGTAAAACGAGAGAAATGGGAGGGTTTTTACCAGAAAATACAAAAAAGGGAGGGTTTTCTTCAGAAAACAGGACAGTCTCTTTCACCGGAAAACGGGGAGTGGGAGGGGTTGGCCTTTCCTAGGCTTGCAGTTTTGGATGTGGGAAGGGGAAAGGGGATCACCAAGAGGAGGGAGAAGAAGAAGTGGGGGAATTGAATATGTTTCCGTCTTCGTTGCTGGATCTTGGTTAGAAGATCAGTTGCTGGTGAATGGACATTCCCATGTGCTCGCCGGAGAAGGGAATGGTCCCTGTGTTCGCCGGTGATGACAAGCAGGGGAATGGTTCTGTGTCCCTATGTTCACGAGATAGATATATATACCTACCCGGGTAGTTTAATTTACAACCCATGAAAATCTTACAACCCATGCAACCCACATCTTAACCGTTGGATTAATGATCGACGGTTACAATACACGTGGGTCCAATATTTTTAATAAAAAAATAAAAACAAAATAACCGTTTATCATGAATCCAACGATTAAGATGTGGGTTGCATGGATTGTAAGGTTTACATGGGTTGTAAATTATTTTGACCTATATGTATATATATATATATATATATTATAAATATGATATAGAGAGTAAATTACATGTTTGGTGTTGTTTCTAATAGAAAATAATAATAAGAGTAAACTACAAATTTGGTCCCTGAAGTTTACCAAAAAATACGAAAGTGGTTCCTGAATTTCAATAAGTGCAGATTTCATCCCTGAGGTTTTGATTTTGCTATGAAAGTAGTCCCTCTGGCGTTAGCTCCGTTAAAATCGTCCGTTAGAGGCCCATGTGCACCGCACGTGATGGGCAATTTGGTCTTTTCACCATTTTTTATATTAATATATATATATATATAATGTGTTTGAGTATATATATATATAATGTGTGTGAGTGTATATATATATACAGACTATTCCAAAGCCGACGACTGTCTCCGGCACACCCTCCACCACGGGATACTGTCACCAAACTTTCCATCATTATCTCTCTTCTCCATTGAAGCACCCAAAACAACATAGAGAGGATGTGTTATTATTCTGAATCGGTTTTGAAGTTTAGGGAAGATTTCAATGGAGATTTAAAGTTTAGGGATGATTAATACAATTGATTTAATGTCGATTTCAAACAATGGTTTTGATGGGTGTTCATCGTCATCGTCATCGCCAAGATTATCAAAGATCGATTTCCTTCTCGATTTGAGATGCAACATACACAGTAGCAAGCAACTTCAACTAAAAATGCCACATATAAATCATCGAATTTGAGATGCAACATTCTTCAACTAAAAATTAAGCGGCCGCATCTCGATTTCCTTCTGTAGGTCTGCCTGCTCACAAACAGCAACATACACAGTAGCAGTGCACTGTAATTTCAGGACAAATCTTCGATTCAAAACAAGATCCGATGATTCTCCGATACAAGTCAGAGATTGAGTCAACGAAATCAACAGGGTTTCGATGCTAAACCGGAGATGGAGGCACAATAATTCACGAGAGTGGGGGGAGGGACGATGGAGGTGTTTCAATTCAGACGAAGAAAAGGGAGTGGGTAGGTGGGTGGATGCAGATGGCTCGATGGGGAGAACGAGGGCTGAAATGATGGAGCTAGCTCATGGTCGCCGCTGGAGATTGCTTTTGGTCGTCGCCGGAGAGGGCTCCGGTCGCCGTCGGGGAAGGCTCTAGGTAGCCGGAGATATCCTCAGAGGTGTCTCTATGTATATGCATATATATATATATATATATGTGTGTATATTAAAAAGAAAGTAAATTAGCATAATTTATAACTTAGTCCCTCTAGTTTAAATTAGAGTAAATTACAGTTTGGTCCCTGTAGCTTAATCAAAATTGTGTGACTAGTCCTTTTAAGGGTGAAAAGACCAAAATTCCCATCACGTGCGGTGCACATGGGCCTCTAACGGATGATTTTAACGGAGCTAACGCAGAGGGACTACGTTCATAGCAAAATCGAAACCTCAGGGATGAAATCTGCACTTATTGAAGTTTAGGGACCACTTTCATATTTTTTGGTAAACCTCAGGGACCAAATTTGTAGTTTACTCTAATAATAATAATAATAAAAGTAATAGAATGACTAAAATACCCCATGTACTTAATCTATTTAATAGAAATTTTTTAACTGAGTTTAAAATAGGGACCCAATGCGTTATAAAATGCAAACCACATTGATGTAATCCATAGATATTTCAAAATAGGGATCCAAAGTATTAGAATTTAAAACACATAAATCATAGGGACCAAATTTGTAATTTACTCTAATATTAATCAAGGATATACCTGAAAAGGTGCCAAAAAGCTCCTAAAACCTACTCCAAGAAACGTTTCAATAAACTAGCTTATAAACTTCTTTTTGTTTAATCAAACGGAGATTTTAAAATAAGTTCAAATAATAAGTTACCTTATAAGCTATCTTATGTATACCAAATATAGTCTAAATGATGGAATTGTTATTAGCTGGTCTTGTATGAACATATCTCTTAAAGTTGACTCAAATAAAACCCTTTACCAAACCAAGAATTTATCAATTTTGTTAGCGAGTGTGAACGACTTTTTAAACATCCAATTTAACTAGACATTCACTAATCATTTTTGAAAGAGTAAACTACAATTTTGTTTTTTGTTGTTTACACAAAATTACGAATATTGTCTCTAAACTTCTATTAGTACACAAATATGTTGGATACAAGATCATTGGATTGAAAGTCAATGTTCAAGTCAAAGCCTCTTTGCAAAGTCAAAGTTTTTTAAATAAGAAAGTCAAAGTGTTTAGTTAGTTGTTTTTGTCTTTGTTTCTAGTAGGTATAAATAGTTTTCTGTTCGTAGAATCATATGACACGATTGATATAATATACTTTAGAGAGAGAAATATTGAGAAAGAAAGTCTTGTAATCTGTCACTACTACAGAAATAGCTTTATTACACTCCTATTTTTACACGGTTTGGTTTTATTTTAAAACCGTGTAAAAATATACCCGTATCTTTTAAACTATTTTTTACACGTTTTTTTTGTAACAGAACCGTGTAAAAATGTTTGAATACATTTTTTTACGGTTGTTTCCAAAACCGCGCGTGTAAAAAAGTGTAATTATCTTACACGGTTATTTGAGAAAAAAACGTTTAAAAAGGTCTCGAAACATTTTTACACGTTTTCTTAAAATAACCGTATAAAAATGTATAATCATTCTTACACGGTTATTTGAGAAAAAACGTTTAAAAAGGTCTCGAAACATTTTTACACGGTTTTTTAAAATAACCGTGTAAAAATGTGTAATCATTCTTATACAGTTATTTGAGAAAAAACGTTTAAAAAGGCCTCGAAATTTTTTTACACGATTTTTTAAAATAACCATGTAAAAACATATAAATTATTACACGGTTTTGGAAAAAGATTCGTGTGGAAAGACCAAAAGTTCTTTTACACAGTTATTTTTTCAAAAACAGTGTAAAAACACTATTTTAACGTTTTTTTACACAATTTTAAACATTTTAACACGGTTTTAAATCTATTTATACGGTTGTCCTTTCAAATCGTGTAAAAAACATATAGTTTTTATTTATTTGTATATGATATTTTAATTTAGTGGGTTAAAAATGTTTAATAACTATTTCTATAAATTAGATAATAGGTAGGTATATCTTTTTTTTAAAGAATATATATAATTATCTTTTTAAATATATATGATTATTTAAAAGATGAAAAAAATGTAAATATATTGATATATATATATATATGGTACCAATTTTATGCCCTAAAAAGATAATATCCCATTTTTCAAATATATTAATATATATGGTATGAAATATATTAATATCATTTTTTAGAGAATATATATATATATATATATATATATATATATATATATATATATATATATATATATATATATATATATATATATAGGGGAACGATCAAATGGAAACCAATCTAATTTTGAAAACCGTGGAAACCCTCGATTTTATTGGTTAAGTTAATGAAAGTGTTTCATTAAATTGTTTCATATAATATTTTTATTGATGAAATCGTTGTATATATTTGTGTTTTTTATGTAAAAATGAAAAAGTTTCATCAGAATGAGAAAATAGATGAAAGTACATAAAAAACACAAATATATGAAACAATTTCATTAACAAAAGAATTACATGAAACAACTTGATCATATTAAACAACTTTATGAACCAATTTCATTAATTTAACCAATGAAATCGACGGTTTCTAAAGTTTCCAATCTAATATGGTTTCCAACTGAAAGCACCTCTATATCTATACTAAAACTGAAAAAGTTGGATCATCTTTGGATCAATGTTTTGAAAACAAGCCACTAGTAAAAACAAAACTACAACATCGATAAGAAAAGAGGGACGATACGGTGTGAAAACTTGCAGCAACAACGAGTAAAAGGGAAGAGAGACGAATTGAAGTTTTAAATTAAGAGAGGAAAATGAATTAGGGTTTCCTCTATGTAGCCACATGTAAATATAGGATGTTAAAAGAGGGAACCAAAAATTTTAAAGGAAAATTAAGTTGGGAATGAAATTTTAAAGTTTTAAAATATTATAATAATTTTTTCAAAAAATCGTGATGTGGCCATGGAAATCATTACCTTAATGGTTAATAAAAAAGTTAATATTTAATTTATAAAAAATCCATTAGGCTCCATACCATATTTATTGTATTTATTTTAAAATTATTATTAAGATAATTATATATATATATATACTAGTTGTGTACCCACGCGATGCAGCGCGGATGAATTACAATTTTGAATCAATAACTTACCTCTCAATTATGTTTCTTTGTCCCTTTCGATTTTGTTTCATGAGTTTGCGTGGTTTATTTGCAAGTCAACTAATAAATAAAATTGAAGGTTAATATAATGTATTAGCAAGATATTTTGGAAAAATAATTACATGAGTATTGACAAGAGCGATGATAAGTATGAAGAGTCGTACTCAGTAAGTGAGGGTGTTAACTCTTGCTCGATGGATACTGCTTTGATGGGCTACAACCTTACCCGATGAAGTAAATTGAAGTGTTCATCCGTACCAGTAAACGCTTACGAGGAAACGCCCGTAGGTTACAATTTGGCTTAAGGGATGCAACTTTGTTTAGGAAGTAAAGTTAACATAAATTCAAAAAACTTTGTCAACCCAAATATAATCATTAAATTTCTCGGCCCAATAACCAATCCTTTTAATCTTTAAAAGAATTGTTGTCCATATTTTTAAAAAATAGCCCAAGCACCAATCCAACCATATAGGATTAAAATATGGTCCACAACCAATACTCATCCCATTAAAGCCCAAATCCATAGAAATTTCACCTTTATACAAATAAAACCCACCATCTACCATATCTCCACCAATCTTTATTACTTACCAAAAATAGATATGTACAGATGACATACCTGCTTTCTTCAACCCTCCCCAACTCAAGCTCATGTCTGTTGATTTTTCCATACTGATAAAGCTTCTCAAGGAATAGGGGAAAACACACCAAGGATCAGACTTCCAAGGTGCATTAAACAAATTTTGTTCACAAATCCTTCCTCTACTCTTTCTACCATAGTCCAACCACAACCAAATCTTGATAAGCAGTATTTCCATTACGCATACCACCATAAACTTTTTATACTTCTTTTTGTATTTCCCATACAAACATAAATCCTTCTTATTTCTCCTCAAAAGAAACAACAAGCTCCACACACAACATTTGATCGGAATCTGAAAGATGGTCCAAGCATAAATCCAGCTGAAACCAATTAAATCTTTTCTTCTAGCCTTTCCTCTCCAACAGATTTCAAGCCATACAACTGCACATCTAAAATTGTCAATCCATAGATAAATTCCAGATATAGCTTTAACCATGTTATAAGTATCAACATTGATACTCCTTCCAGCACCAGACCCCTTCTGACCAAAAATCCTTATCAACAGAGTCAACCATATATGCAATTTGGCCACAGGCCATTGCAAACATCTTTAATCCATACATTAACAGTCTCCAAATTCTGGAATTCCCAACAATAGGGAAGGAACTCATATTATTGCAAGGCAGAAGCATTATAATACTCAACAACAGATCACCATGCTTGAACCAATCCCATATGAAATTTCTAATCTTTGAGCATATTGTAATGGTCAAAGACCAAATTACACAGATAAGACCAAGGAATAGAGAAAGAAACAATTGTTGGGAAGCCATTTTGGATCCCAACATAGAACATATAGGGTATAACAGACCAATAAAAGAGCTAAGAATCAAAAGATTGATGATCAATAAGACCATCAAGGTTAAGAACAAATGCAGAACCCAATATATGCCAATTTGGCCATGGACCATTGGCATAACACAATCAGCTTTATCCCTCATCATAAACCATCTGCTTTGACCATGAGATATTCCCCAACAGTGTAACTTGAGAACAATACTTTTAATTCTCATTTTAATCACATACAACCAATCTGTCCAGCCAATCAAAAACCACAGTGTAATGGCCATAGGCCAGATTACACACAGAGTTGCTAGTAACTGCAAGGGGAACCACTGCTTAGCCAAAATATGAATTAAGCCATAAAGCAAACTTCTAAATAACAAACTTCCTTATTTCTCCAAGACCAGTGAAAACACCCATAACATTATGAATTAATCCAAACACCAAACACCCATAAAGCGAACATTATGAGTTAAACAAACTTCCAAATAACAAACTTCCTTATTTCTCCAAGACCAGTGAAAACAATCTAATAACCACAAACTAAACCCAATAACAAGAATAAAAATCCACAAGGAACCAAAAAAAATGTTCCAAAATGGAACTGGAAAAAACAAGTAAACCCAAAAACCCTCCTCCCAAAAAATATAGAGAAAAAAGGCATCAACCAACATCCCCTGTTCACCAAATGAAATAAACTCACCCAAACCTCCCAATAGACCTCCTTATCACTCCAAATCAAGTTCAAAAATCTAAACTCCTCTACCCTACATCCCCTTATACCTTCATCCCTTTGACCCTTCCCTAGAGCTGAGCATGAATTTGAGATAAAGGAGTACCTGGGTTTTGTGAAGCAACGAAAAGGAAATTGATTTGTAAAACCCTGTGGTCTCACTCTTTCTCTATCTCACATTGTTTATATGCAGGTAGGAGCTTACTCTCGGTATGGATGGACGTGAAGAGGTACTCTCGGTATGGCTGGAAGTGAAAAGGTAGAAGGGGAAGTCAGACTTGTAGTAGGTATAGTAGAAGGAAGCCATACCTGGTTCTCCATTTCAGTAGGAAAGCTGGAAACGTTGTTTCTAGTTCTCCATTTCAGGAAGAAAGGTTGGATGTATGGGTTAAGCATGTACTATCTTTATCCACCTGTTTTAAATTTGTTTGCATCAAAGACTTGTATACTATGCTTTAAAAGTTGTCTTTTAAGAGATTTTTAAATTTCATGCTTAAATTGGTAGTACATTGTGCTTAAAGACTTGTCTTTAAGACATTTGGTGTAAATGCATATTAAGGTAGTATAGATATATATATATATATATATATATATATATATATATATATAGGGGAACGATCAAATGGAAACCAATCTAATTTTGAAAACCGTGGAAACCCTCGATTTTATTGGTTAAGTTAATGAAAGTGTTTCATTAAATTGTTTCATATAATATTTTTATTGATGAAATCGTTGTATATATTTGTGTTTTTTATGTAAAAATGAAAAAGTTTCATCAGAATGAGAAAATAGATGAAAGTACATAAAAAACACAAATATATGAAACAATTTCATTAACAAAAGAATTACATGAAACAACTTGATCATATTAAACAACTTTATGAACCAATTTCATTAATTTAACCAATGAAATCGACGGTTTCTAAAGTTTCCAATCTAATATGGTTTCCAACTGAAAGCACCTCTATATCTATACTAAAACTGAAAAAGTTGGATCATCTTTGGATCAATGTTTTGAAAACAAGCCACTAGTAAAAACAAAACTACAACATCGATAAGAAAAGAGGGACGATACGGTGTGAAAACTTGCAGCAACAACGAGTAAAAGGGAAGAGAGACGAATTGAAGTTTTAAATTAAGAGAGGAAAATGAATTAGGGTTTCCTCTATGTAGCCACATGTAAATATAGGATGTTAAAAGAGGGAACCAAAAATTTTAAAGGAAAATTAAGTTGGGAATGAAATTTTAAAGTTTTAAAATATTATAATAATTTTTTCAAAAAATCGTGATGTGGCCATGGAAATCATTACCTTAATGGTTAATAAAAAAGTTAATATTTAATTTATAAAAAATCCATTAGGCTCCATACCATATTTATTGTATTTATTTTAAAATTATTATTAAGATAATTATATATATATATATACTAGTTGTGTACCCACGCGATGCAGCGCGGATGAATTACAATTTTGAATCAATAACTTACCTCTCAATTATGTTTCTTTGTCCCTTTCGATTTTGTTTCATGAGTTTGCGTGGTTTATTTGCAAGTCAACTAATAAATAAAATTGAAGGTTAATATAATGTATTAGCAAGATATTTTGGAAAAATAATTACATGAGTATTGACAAGAGCGATGATAAGTATGAAGAGTCGTACTCAGTAAGTGAGGGTGTTAACTCTTGCTCGATGGATACTGCTTTGATGGGCTACAACCTTACCCGATGAAGTAAATTGAAGTGTTCATCCGTACCAGTAAACGCTTACGAGGAAACGCCCGTAGGTTACAATTTGGCTTAAGGGATGCAACTTTGTTTAGGAAGTAAAGTTAACATAAATTCAAAAAACTTTGTCAACCCAAATATAATCATTAAATTTCTCGGCCCAATAACCAATCCTTTTAATCTTTAAAAGAATTGTTGTCCATATTTTTAAAAAATAGCCCAAGCACCAATCCAACCATATAGGATTAAAATATGGTCCACAACCAATACTCATCCCATTAAAGCCCAAATCCATAGAAATTTCACCTTTATACAAATAAAACCCACCATCTACCATATCTCCACCAATCTTTATTACTTACCAAAAATAGATATGTACAGATGACATACCTGCTTTCTTCAACCCTCCCCAACTCAAGCTCATGTCTGTTGATTTTTCCATACTGATAAAGCTTCTCAAGGAATAGGGGAAAACACACCAAGGATCAGACTTCCAAGGTGCATTAAACAAATTTTGTTCACAAATCCTTCCTCTACTCTTTCTACCATAGTCCAACCACAACCAAATCTTGATAAGCAGTATTTCCATTACGCATACCACCATAAACTTTTTATACTTCTTTTTGTATTTCCCATACAAACATAAATCCTTCTTATTTCTCCTCAAAAGAAACAACAAGCTCCACACACAACATTTGATCGGAATCTGAAAGATGGTCCAAGCATAAATCCAGCTGAAACCAATTAAATCTTTTCTTCTAGCCTTTCCTCTCCAACAGATTTCAAGCCATACAACTGCACATCTAAAATTGTCAATCCATAGATAAATTCCAGATATAGCTTTAACCATGTTATAAGTATCAACATTGATACTCCTTCCAGCACCAGACCCCTTCTGACCAAAAATCCTTATCAACAGAGTCAACCATATATGCAATTTGGCCACAGGCCATTGCAAACATCTTTAATCCATACATTAACAGTCTCCAAATTCTGGAATTCCCAACAATAGGGAAGGAACTCATATTATTGCAAGGCAGAAGCATTATAATACTCAACAACAGATCACCATGCTTGAACCAATCCCATATGAAATTTCTAATCTTTGAGCATATTGTAATGGTCAAAGACCAAATTACACAGATAAGACCAAGGAATAGAGAAAGAAACAATTGTTGGGAAGCCATTTTGGATCCCAACATAGAACATATAGGGTATAACAGACCAATAAAAGAGCTAAGAATCAAAAGATTGATGATCAATAAGACCATCAAGGTTAAGAACAAATGCAGAACCCAATATATGCCAATTTGGCCATGGACCATTGGCATAACACAATCAGCTTTATCCCTCATCATAAACCATCTGCTTTGACCATGAGATATTCCCCAACAGTGTAACTTGAGAACAATACTTTTAATTCTCATTTTAATCACATACAACCAATCTGTCCAGCCAATCAAAAACCACAGTGTAATGGCCATAGGCCAGATTACACACAGAGTTGCTAGTAACTGCAAGGGGAACCACTGCTTAGCCAAAATATGAATTAAGCCATAAAGCAAACTTCTAAATAACAAACTTCCTTATTTCTCCAAGACCAGTGAAAACACCCATAACATTATGAATTAATCCAAACACCAAACACCCATAAAGCGAACATTATGAGTTAAACAAACTTCCAAATAACAAACTTCCTTATTTCTCCAAGACCAGTGAAAACAATCTAATAACCACAAACTAAACCCAATAACAAGAATAAAAATCCACAAGGAACCAAAAAAAATGTTCCAAAATGGAACTGGAAAAAACAAGTAAACCCAAAAACCCTCCTCCCAAAAAATATAGAGAAAAAAGGCATCAACCAACATCCCCTGTTCACCAAATGAAATAAACTCACCCAAACCTCCCAATAGACCTCCTTATCACTCCAAATCAAGTTCAAAAATCTAAACTCCTCTACCCTACATCCCCTTATACCTTCATCCCTTTGACCCTTCCCTAGAGCTGAGCATGAATTTGAGATAAAGGAGTACCTGGGTTTTGTGAAGCAACGAAAAGGAAATTGATTTGTAAAACCCTGTGGTCTCACTCTTTCTCTATCTCACATTGTTTATATGCAGGTAGGAGCTTACTCTCGGTATGGATGGACGTGAAGAGGTACTCTCGGTATGGCTGGAAGTGAAAAGGTAGAAGGGGAAGTCAGACTTGTAGTAGGTATAGTAGAAGGAAGCCATACCTGGTTCTCCATTTCAGTAGGAAAGCTGGAAACGTTGTTTCTAGTTCTCCATTTCAGGAAGAAAGGTTGGATGTATGGGTTAAGCATGTACTATCTTTATCCACCTGTTTTAAATTTGTTTGCATCAAAGACTTGTATACTATGCTTTAAAAGTTGTCTTTTAAGAGATTTTTAAATTTCATGCTTAAATTGGTAGTACATTGTGCTTAAAGACTTGTCTTTAAGACATTTGGTGTAAATGACACTTTCATTAACTTAACCAATAAAATCCGTGATTAACTAATTTTGAAAACCGTGGAAACCCTCGATTTTATTGGTTAAGTTAATGAAAGTGTCATTTACACCAAATGTCTTAAAGACAAGTCTTTAAGCACAATGTACTACCAATTTAAGCATGAAATTTAAAAATCTCTTAAAAGACAACTTTTAAAGCATAGTATACAAGTCTTTGATGCAAACAAATTTAAAACAGGTGGATAAAGATAGTACATGCTTAACCCATACATCCAACCTTTCTTCCTGAAATGGAGAACTAGAAACAACGTTTCCAGCTTTCCTACTGAAATGGAGAACCAGGTATGGCTTCCTTCTACTATACCTACTACAAGTCTGACTTCCCCTTCTACCTTTTCACTTCCAGCCATACCGAGAGTACCTCTTCACGTCCATCCATACCGAGAGTAAGCTCCTACCTGCATATAAACAATGTGAGATAGAGAAAGAGTGAGACCACAGGGTTTTACAAATCAATTTCCTTTTCGTTGCTTCACAAAACCCAGGTACTCCTTTATCTCAAATTCATGCTCAGCTCTAGGGAAGGGTCAAAGGGATGAAGGTATAAGGGGATGTAGGGTAGAGGAGTTTAGATTTTTGAACTTGATTTGGAGTGATAAGGAGGTCTATTGGGAGGTTTGGGTGAGTTTATTTCATTTGGTGAACCGGGGATGTTGGTTGATGCCTTTTTTCTCTATATTTTTTGGGAGGAGGGTTTTTGGGTTTACTTGTTTTTTCCAGTTCCATTTTGGAACATTTTTTTTGGTTCCTTGTGGATTTTTATTCTTGTTATTGGGTTTAGTTTGTGGTTATTAGATTGTTTTCACTGGTCTTGGAGAAATAAGGAAGTTTGTTATTTGGAAGTTTGTTTAACTCATAATGTTCGCTTTATGGGTGTTTGGTGTTTGGATTAATTCATAATGTTATGGGTGTTTTCACTGGTCTTGGAGAAATAAGGAAGTTTGTTATTTAGAAGTTTGCTTTATGGCTTAATTCATATTTTGGCTAAGCAGTGGTTCCCCTTGCAGTTACTAGCAACTCTGTGTGTAATCTGGCCTATGGCCATTACACTGTGGTTTTTGATTGGCTGGACAGATTGGTTGTATGTGATTAAAATGAGAATTAAAAGTATTGTTCTCAAGTTACACTGTTGGGGAATATCTCATGGTCAAAGCAGATGGTTTATGATGAGGGATAAAGCTGATTGTGTTATGCCAATGGTCCATGGCCAAATTGGCATATATTGGGTTCTGCATTTGTTCTTAACCTTGATGGTCTTATTGATCATCAATCTTTTGATTCTTAGCTCTTTTATTGGTCTGTTATACCCTATATGTTCTATGTTGGGATCCAAAATGGCTTCCCAACAATTGTTTCTTTCTCTATTCCTTGGTCTTATCTGTGTAATTTGGTCTTTGACCATTACAATATGCTCAAAGATTAGAAATTTCATATGGGATTGGTTCAAGCATGGTGATCTGTTGTTGAGTATTATAATGCTTCTGCCTTGCAATAATATGAGTTCCTTCCCTATTGTTGGGAATTCCAGAATTTGGAGACTGTTAATGTATGGATTAAAGATGTTTGCAATGGCCTGTGGCCAAATTGCATATATGGTTGACTCTGTTGATAAGGATTTTTGGTCAGAAGGGGTCTGGTGCTGGAAGGAGTATCAATGTTGATACTTATAACATGGTTAAAGCTATATCTGGAATTTATCTATGGATTGACAATTTTAGATGTGCAGTTGTATGGCTTGAAATCTGTTGGAGAGGAAAGGCTAGAAGAAAAGATTTAATTGGTTTCAGCTGGATTTATGCTTGGACCATCTTTCAGATTCCGATCAAATGTTGTGTGTGGAGCTTGTTGTTTCTTTTGAGGAGAAATAAGAAGGATTTATGTTTGTATGGGAAATACAAAAAGAAGTATAAAAAGTTTATGGTGGTATGCGTAATGGAAATACTGCTTATCAAGATTTGGTTGTGGTTGGACTATGGTAGAAAGAGTAGAGGAAGGATTTGTGAACAAAATTTGTTTAATGCACCTTGGAAGTCTGATCCTTGGTGTGTTTTCCCCTATTCCTTGAGAAGCTTTATCAGTATGGAAAAATCAACAGACATGAGCTTGAGTTGGGGAGGGTTGAAGAAAGCAGGTATGTCATCTGTACATATCTATTTTTGGTAAGTAATAAAGATTGGTGGAGATATGGTAGATGGTGGGTTTTATTTGTATAAAGGTGAAATTTCTATGGATTTGGGCTTTAATGGGATGAGTATTGGTTGTGGACCATATTTTAATCCTATATGGTTGGATTGGTGCTTGGGCTATTTTTTAAAAATATGGACAACAATTCTTTTAAAGATTAAAAGGATTGGTTATTGGGCCGAGAAATTTAATGATTATATTTGGGTTGACAAAGTTTTTTGAATTTATGTTAACTTTACTTCCTAAACAAAGTTGCATCCCTTAAGCCAAATTGTAACCTACGGGCGTTTCCTCGTAAGCGTTTACTGGTACGGATGAACACTTCAATTTACTTCATCGGGTAAGGTTGTAGCCCATCAAAGCAGTATCCATCGAGCAAGAGTTAACACCCTCACTTACTGAGTACGACTCTTCATACTTATCATCGCTCTTGTCAATACTCATGTAATTATTTTTCCAAAATATCTTGCTAATACATTATATTAACCTTCAATTTTATTTATTAGTTGACTTGCAAATAAACCACGCAAACTCATGAAACAAAATCGAAAGGGACAAAGAAACATAATTGAGAGGTAAGTTATTGATTCAAAATTGTAATTCATCCGCGCTGCATCGCGTGGGTACACAACTAGTATATATATATATAATTATCTTAATAATAATTTTAAAATAAATACAATAAATATGGTATGGAGCCTAATGGATTTTTTATAAATTAAATATTAACTTTTTTATTAACCATTAAGGTAATGATTTCCATGGCCACATCACGATTTTTTGAAAAAATTATTATAATATTTTAAAACTTTAAAATTTCATTCCCAACTTAATTTTCCTTTAAAATTTTTGGTTCCCTCTTTTAACATCCTATATTTACATGTGGCTACATAGAGGAAACCCTAATTCATTTTCCTCTCTTAATTTAAAACTTCAATTCGTCTCTCTTCCCTTTTACTCGTTGTTGCTGCAAGTTTTCACACCGTATCGTCCCTCTTTTCTTATCGATGTTGTAGTTTTGTTTTTACTAGTGGCTTGTTTTCAAAACATTGATCCAAAGATGATCCAACTTTTTCAGTTTTATTGGTTCTTAGATCTATGCTAATTTTTCTTGTCATTCACTATTTATCAAGCATATATATTTGCTCATAATGTTTCTAAGTTATATTTATTCTTAAGAAAATTTAATGTATAGTGTTTCTTTGTAGGGATGAAATGATTGCAGATGTTGGTTACGATAACTCTCAGTTTGTTCAAGATATAATGATCAACATTTGATGAAAAGTACTTATTGGATGTTGTGGAATGCAAAAGGGAGTTGTGGACTCATTGGGTGTTGATGTACATGGAATGGATGCTTTCACAATGAACATTCAAGTGGAAATTAGTGTTTGCAGTGTATCTAAAGACCGCTGGATTTTATTTTGGCCAAGTCTATTGATTAGAATTTTGGTTTCACTTTTGTTTCTGCCTTCATTGTAATTATTTGAGACAGCATAATTGATTTCTCATCATGTTTAATAAAGTAAAATTAATATGAATCTAATTTTTACTTCTATACCTTGTCTTTTATATTGTCTTTGATTGCATCGTGTCGCATTGTATGGGTATGCAACTATTATAAATAATATGCTTTATACAAATAGAAGAAAATGAATTATTATTTTTCTAAAAGAATTTTTTTTTATCGACGGATAATCGTATAGGTCCACAAAGTGGCCACTATGTTGCCACAGTGGCGGTGCAAGTGCCAGTGGCGGATCCAGGAAATTTATAGAGTGGGGGCACTTAAAAAATTAAACTAAGAAGTACTAATATTAATATAACATATCATTATACTTAAATAATAAGTGATTACATAAGTTGATTTCTACGAGTTTTCATCATCTGAAAACGGGTCATTACATCTTGATTTGTAACCTTAGCAAGTACTTCTTTTTCTACGGCACAAATTACACACGCATTCAAAAAATCATCACAAATTCGATTGCGCAAAGTTGACTTTACAAGCTTCATTGCGGAAAAGCATCTCTCAACTGTCGCGGTTGCAACAGGCAAAACCAATGAAAACTTAAAACTAAAGACAAAGCTACTGTCAGTGAATACAAAATTCTCACTATGCAATAATGCAAACTTGCAAAGCTACTGTCAAAGTCAAAAGGAAACCACATCCCCAAATATTCTATAATTCTATTAATCTATTTATTATATCAATTGCCCCACCACTTTAAATAATAAAGAATGAAGATAAATTTACCCATTTGGCCATTTCTACTTACTGCTAGTGCTATGTATGTGTCTCAATTTGCAAAAGTGAGATATTGAATCATTGAAAAGTGGAAGCCAAACTCCAAAAGCTACTGTGTGCGATGTGGTCTGTGGAAAAACTCCAAAAGTTGCGTTGCACATAAGGAAGGAGAAGAAATAAGAAAGATTAGAAGTTCTAATTTAGAACTCAGTCTAAGCAGAGAAAGGTAAGCAAATTCGATTGAGCAGAAAGAGAAGAGAATCAAGAAATTTCGGAGGTAAGAAAAACCTGGAGGTTGGACTGGACTTTGGAGTCTTGGAGGAGTTGGAGCCCTAAATCGATTGAGAATAATCTGTGAATCTAAGTCGTGAAGGAGCCCTAAATCGATTGAAGATGGAGAGTCTGTATATCGCAACCCTCTGTGTGTGCGAGTGCGATTGTGTTGTGAAGATGGAGAGTCGGCAAATCGATTGCAGGTCGGTTGCTGCTGCCGCCTGCCGCTAAAACCACGGGAATAGCTCAATCGCCGGAAGGATGGGGGGGTCCCCTCTTTTTTTGACTGGGGGGACGTAAGGGTAAACTGAGTTTTTTTTTTTAAACCTAGGTAAATTTTTTTTTGACTTTTTGACTGGGTCCCTTCCCCCTCCTTTTTTATACTGAGTCCGCCCCTGGCAAGTGCACACCAAACACTATGATCGCTATTAAGTAATTAAGTGGTAGAGTACCGAGATCGTTTCCACAAGGACTAGTCAACTAAGAATCAGAGAAATTTTCATGAACTCTAGTGTTTGTTTGAGTTTTGAGAACAATATCAATATTTGTGAGTTTTTAAGTAAGCTAATCAACGATTAAAATAATTAACAAGTTAAAGGAGATGATGTGGGTATAAGCATTAATTAAGGCAGATGTAGTAACAATATGGTCAGAAACAAGTGAGACAAAATATCTACAAAAACCCCTTTCTCTCGAAAGTGAGTTTCCACAGAAAATGGCCACGTTGCACCCACGAAGTTACCACTATTGCCGACTCAAGACTTGCCGATTTAACTAAGTAAACCTTTAAGGATTTTAGTTCCACTAGTATGGATAAAGAAGACCAAATCTCTTTATGATACCTATATCGACCGACATTTTGAACCTTAGTTAAAATCATGCAAAAACCCGTATCTCTACGTGGATATAAAAGACTTTCTCAAATCTTCTTTGCATCACTCAAGCCGTATTTTCGGATCCGCCCCTCTCGAGGTCTAAGATCTAATATTAACACTAAAAAGTGATCGGCTTGTTCGCGTTGAGTTGAAGTCTCGACTCGAGTGACCAAGTTTAAGAGTTAGCAACGATGGCAACACCCAAGTGTTGCCTACTAGTCTTAGCCTTGGCTCATACCCATACCCAAAGGGGTGTTTAGTTCATAATAAAAGTAAAAGACATGAGAGAATAAGAAGAATACATAAACAAAACTTGCATAAATAAAAGTAGAAGGTTGTCACCACTTTGTCGCCACAGTGGTGAGAGCTGTTACACGAAATGGAAAATTACAAGGAAATTGAATGCAATTACACTAAAGACTTAAATGAGAGAATGAAAATTAAATGCAAAGCTCCAGATTTTAGAAACTCTCTGGAATGGGATGATCTCCAATGGTGCCCAAGGCCTCTTTTTATAGTGCCTTTGAAGATAAAGTTGAGATTTCACAAAACCCAAAAAGCTACTTTTTGGAAGAGTGTTGAAGCTTCCTTTGACCTCCATATTTTGTCATTTCTCTTGATTATTCTTGTGAAAGCTCAGTATCCTCTTTCTTTTACTTTAAAAAGCAACTTTCCAAAAATGTCCAAGGCTTATCCACAAACTTCCAGCCCACGTCGCCACTGTGGTGACAAAGTGACCACTTTTCTGCATAAAAAGTTCGTAAAACCGAATTTTGCACTCTTGAAACTTCATCACCATGTTTGAATACATTAGACTAAATGAAGGAGGGAGAAGGAAAAAAGGGCAAGAAAGTCGTGAAAATAAGTAAGAAAAGCAAGGAAATAACTCTCAAGATTTGAGAGTTATCACACCCCCAAACTTGAATAATTACTTATCCTCAAGTAAAAAGAAATAAAAAAAAATAGAAGAAAAGGAACTATATGGGTTGACGAATTCAATTTTTGTTTGAATGGAAAAACTTTACATCGAACATTTTCATGACTCTTGATTTTCAATGACGCGCTTTCGTTCGAACAAAGTACCACCTCCTTTCATGCAATCCATAATTTTGACTTTAATCAATAGGGCTTGTTTTGGGCTTGTGTATTTGTGTTTTCCATTTAAGTACCCGATATGACCCCCAAACTTGGCTTTTTGCACGACTCAATTATTTTTGGTTTTTGACGAATTATTCTTCGCTTCGTCAATACCATTCGATCTTTGACCGACCCCATTTTGGATTTTTTGTTTTTGCTCTTGCTGCCACAGTGGTGAGGAAGTGGCCACTTTTGGCTTTGGGTGATTGCAAACACTCCCACCCCTCAAATAGAAACCTTCAATGTCCTCATTGGAAAAATGCAAGACAATTTGGATTTGAGCATTTGTTAGGCTTGGTTTCAAGTGGAAAAGTGTTTGGGAAAAATTGATGAAAAAAGTCCTAAATCACTTTAAAATCAAAAATCACGAACACAATCCAGTTAGTGTACCTGCAAGACGGATGTGAATAGGAATGAGTAATAGGTACAACAATCATGAAAACATCATAAGTCATCCACACTAAGGTAATACGTCACCAAGTTCAACAACCCACAACGATACGATTTAGACAAAACGGAAACAAATACCATAAAAGCCCAAAAAAACAGTGAACTAAAAGTTCATAACATAGGTGATGATGAACCAAAGATTCTCACGGTTCACTAACGACGGATCAGCTTGGGACACCGAGGTGGCGGGTGGTTAGGAAGTAGTAGCATCACGCGGGGTCTTGCAGTTTTTGGGGGCGATCACAACACGAATATGAGGAGTACAAAGGCCCGGTGGGAACTGTGGGAGCGTAGCGGCCCGGATTGGATCGTTTTTTAAGTAGAACCCTTTAATTACCCGATTCCAATCACGGTGAAACTCCCAAAAACCCTCGTTCTTCATCTCCATATCTTTGATACGGTCATTCTGCTCTTTGTACAAATCCTGAATCTCTTTCAACACAAAAGTTTGCTCCTCGCACTGTTCGGCCAAGACTTGCAACCAAGTAGCGGAACCGTACCCTGTACTGGTGCTCTCGGGCTACTGTGAACTTTCTCCGACAGAGGGCTTCACAATCGGTGGTGGCCTAGATGATCCAGAGGTTGGAGAAGTGAGTGGGGTCTCACCTGTAAAATGAACCGAACGCATAATGAGTTGAACAGTAGCCTGATCAATGTGAGACGATTATGGCAAATCTCATCACTCTTCAAAGATGGAACACGGGCTGCACTCATCATTTTGGTTAGAAAAATAGGGAAAATAATCCATGAACCGGTCCTTAAGGCAGCGAGGCGAAGAGCATTGAGTGGGATTGGTCTGAAATCAAAGGGCAACTCTTTCAAAATACAATAAAAAGGATACATTTATCCTTCAAAAGAGTAGCATCATGGGCAGTGGACAACATATTGTGCCGAAGAAATGGTAACCACAAACTGGCTTCCATATTTAGAGTGCCCGACTGAATACTCAACTTGGCCAGGTCAAAACTTGGCAAAAACTGAGGTGTCATCAGTGTGGTGGCAATCTCCATGTTGGTGTCGAAATTGACAGTTTCCAAGAGTTTAGTAAAATGACACGTGGTTGGGATTGCCATACCAAAGGCTTTAGACAAAGCCTTGGCCTCAAAATTTATCGTCTTCCCCCGAACAGAGACTGAGGTACCACCCGTCTCGGTTATCGCATCGTATAACTCGCGAAACCAAGAGGCATTCGTTGTTCCAGGGTGGGGGATAGCTTTTTCCCATTTGAAAGCCTCAAGATGGTGCTTTATGTGGGGAATCGATTTGATCAACTAGGGATCAAAATCTCGTTCCATCAATAATTTCGAAGCATGGAGCAGATTATACCTGTCATCGGGTGGAGGCTGGATGGCCGATCGTGTACGTGACTTCTTGGCAGTAGATGTCGATCCAAGCGTTGGTTGACGCTTAGGCTTAGTAGATGAAACAGTCCGCGCACGCTTACGCTTTAGAGTGGCCTCGGACTCCGGGCTATAGTCTCGATCAGAAGCCGATGAGGTGACTGGTTTTTTTCCAAGATCTTTCGAAGCGTCAACAGGGGAGGGTGTGGCCTCTAAAGATTTAGATGAAGTACCTTCGATGGACGAAGAACCAGAGGATGAACTGGAAATGGCCACCTTGTCACCACTGTGGCTAGGGCTTTTTTCAACCCTTTGGTCATTGGGTGAAGATGGGTTGTTAATTGGTGTGCCCATTTCCTCCCCAAGTTGATTGAGATCAAACTCATGTATAGACTCGATTGGACCAAAAATGGGGTTGAGGAAGTCGCCAACATCATTGACTCGGGGTTGAGGGTTAAAGAGGGTTGTGGTGGAACAGGTGACACGAACTTTGGCTAGGTTAGGGGGAATGGTGAAAACCGGTGGTTGAGTGGTGGTTTCTCGACAGTGGTGGTAGTGATGGTGGCATTGGTGGTGGTTTCGGTCGGAATAGGGGCGGTTAGGGTTAGGGTATTGCGTATAGTGGTGATGAGAGGTTTAGAGGTGAGATTTAGTGTAAAAGGAGGGCTTACCGGCGATAATGGTGGAGGTAATACGCCGATGACGACTGGAGGAGGCCGAGGAGTGACCACCGCGTGAGATTCCTCATAGTGCACAACCAAGTTAGCGGAGGCAGCGACCTCGACCTCCGCCGTAGTCGATGGCTCAACGGCGGTAGCGGGTGGTTCGGCTGTAGCGGTGGTTGAACCTTCGACGATGGTCAACCGACGACTTCTTTGACTATTGGGAAACGAACTCCTTACTTGTTGTTTAAGTCGAGCCATGGGATAAAAGAGTTAATCGACGGTGGGTTGGATGGTTGCCGGCGATAATGAGGGAGATGAGAGGTTTGGAGAGGTTATGATGGCAAAAGGGTGATTGGACACAAAGGTGGTTACCTTTTGTTTTGAAAAAATATCTTCTTTTTGGAAAACCAATTTGTTTTAAAAGAGACCCCTTTTAACCGCCGAATCTTCTAACAATTTCTGGAAAAATAAAACCAACTGGACAAGAAATATAAAAAAAATAATAAAGGACCAATATAATAACTAAGAACAAAGGACAAAGAGGTACCTGGACAAAGCTGTAAATTTTGAGAGTTGCATGGAATGACTAGTGGACAAAATGGAGTTTTTCCATCTATGCATAAAAATTTTGAAAACAGATCTGGAAATTAAATTTCATAGATTCCTTTTAACAACTCAGTCCCAAAGTGGCAACATAGTGGCCACTTTGGTCCAAAATAAAATAACAACTTATGTACACTATTTACAGAGTTACTTTCGTCATTCTTTCAAGGGGACATTTCAGAGGGTTTGGCACTTCTTCAGGAAGATAGTGCTTGACCTAATGTCCGTTCACTTTGAAGGTACTACCATCTTGCGAATTCAACAACTCTACTGTCCTGTACTGACTCACTTTGACAATAGTGAATGGGCCGAACCATCTTGATTTGAGTTTTTCGGGAAATAATTTTAGCCTTGAGTTGAAGAGTAAGACTTGTTGACCTACGTCGAAATTCCTTTGTTTTATCCTACGATCGTGCCATATTTTGATTTTAACTTTGTATAATTTGGCATTTTCGTATGCGTGAAATCTTAACTCTTCTAACTTGGCTAATTGAAGCTTTCTTTTATTTCCTGTGGAATCCTCATTTAAGTTCAATTATTTTGTGGCCAAAAAAGCTTTATATTCCAATTCTAACGGCAAGTGGCATGCTTTTCCGAAAACAAGTCGATAAGGAGATATTCCCAAAGGGGTTTTAAAAGTCGTACGATACACCCATAATGCATCATCCAACTTGAGATACCAATCTTTCCTATTAGGTTTAACAACTTTTTCCAAAATATTTTTAATTTCCCTATTAGAAAGTTCGGCAAGACCATTCGTTTCCTATTGGAGGTTGTATTTATTAAGAACGACGCTCAACATTTTATTCACAAAATGAGTCCCTTCATCGCTTATCAATGCTCGAGGTGTTCCAAAACGAACAAAAATGTTTTTGTGCAAAAATCCGATCACTGTTTTTGCATCATTCCTTGGGCATGCCTTTGCTTCAACCCACTTTGAAACGTAATCGACTACGACCAAAATGTATTGATTGTTGAACGACATGGGAAATGGTCCCATGAAATCGATGCCCCAAACATCAAAGAGTTCGACTTCTAAAATATTGTTCAAGGGCATTTCATTGCGTTGGGACAAATTTCCCATTCGTTGACATTGATCGCACTTTTTCACAAATTCAAAAGCATCTTTAAAAAGAGTTGGCCAAAAGAAACCACTTTGTAGAATTTTGGCCGTCGTACATTGGCTACCAAAGTGTCCACCATATGGCGAGGCATGACATTCTTTTAGAACTCCCAATATCTCGGAATTTGGAATACATCTTCTCAAAACTTGGTCCGCACCCATTTTAAAGAGAAATGGGTCATCCCAAAAATATTGTTTACAATCATGAAGAAATTTTTTGCATTGTTGTCCTTGAAGGTTATACGGCTTTAGCCCATTAGTAAGATAGTTGGCTATATCCGCATACCACAGGTGTTTTTCTTCTTGATGATGTATTGCCAAAACATGCTCATCCGGAAAGACGTCTTTAATTTCATGATCACCTCCACTAGATACCATTCCTTCTATTCGAGAAAGATGATCGGCCACTTGGTTATCGGTGCCTTTTCTATCGACAATTTCGACATCAAATTATTGCAAAAGAAGGACCCATCTAATAAGCCTAGGTTTAGCATCGGCTTTATTAAATAAGTATTTGATGGCGAAATGATCGGTATGAATGATAACCTTGGTGTCGATCAAATATGAACGAAAGTAATCGAAAGCAAATACTACCGCAAGCAATTCTTTTTCGGTTGTTGTGTAATTAATTTGGGCCTCAACAAGAGTTTTGCTTGCGTAGTATATTGGGTGAAAAATTTTGTTTTGTTTTTGACCAAGAACCGCACCCACGGCCCAATCGCTTGCGTCACATATTACTTCAAATGGTAAATTCCAATCGGGGGCAATCACAATGGGTGCCGAGACGAGAGCATTTTTGATGGTTTCAAAAGCCTTTGTACAATATTCGGAGGTAAACTCAAAAGGTTGGTCAATGTGCAATAAATTACAAAGAGGTTTTGCGATTTTTGAAAAATCTTTAATAAACCTTCTATAAAAACCGACATGACCCAAAAAACTTCTAATGCTCTTAACCGAGGTTGGATCGGGTAATTGTATTATCACCTCAAGTTTGGCTTTATCAACTTCCAATACTTTTTTTTGAAATTATGTGACCCAAGACAATCCCTTCTTGTACCATAAAATGACATTTTTCCCAATTTAAAATCAAGTCATAGGCTTCACATCTTTGCAAACTTTTTTCTAAATTTAACAAACAATTTTCAAACGATGTTCCAATGATTGAAAAATCATCCATGAATACTTCCATGGTGTCTTCAATCATATCCAAAAATATTGACATCATGGATCGTTGAAAAGTTGCGGGAGCATTACACAGCCCAAATTAAATGGCATACGCTGAAAAGAAAAAGTTCCGAAAGGATAAGTGAAAGTGGTTTTCTCTTGATCCTCGGGTGCTATGTGGATTTGGTAGTATCCCGAATATCCGTCCAAGAAACAATAAAATTCCTTCTCGAATAATCTATCAAGCATTTGTTCTATGAACGGTAGAGGGAAATGGTCTTTCTTTGTGGCGAGATTCAATTGCCTATAATCCATACAAATCCTCCATCCCGTCACGGTTCTAGTTGGTATGAGCTCGTTTTTTTCATTTATGATCACCGTGGTGCCACCTTTCTTTGGTACGCATTGTACCGGGCTCACCCAACTACTACTTGATATGGGATAAATAATCCCCGCATCCAACCATTTCAACACTTCTTTTTTTACGACCTCTTTCATAATGGGAGTAACTCTCCTTTGTGGTTGCACTTTTCCAACGCTATTATCTTCCAAGATTATCTTATATTGACAAACCGCCGGACTTATTCCCTTAATGTCAGCTATGGTCCATCCTAAGGTCTTCTTGTATTTCCTCAACAACTCAATCAAACTTAATTCTTGCTCTTGGGTCAACTTAGAAGAAATAATGACGTGTAATTTTTCTTCCTCGATGAGATAAACATACTTAAAATGATCGGGAAATGGCTTTAAGTCTAACTTAGGAGGCTCAATGATGGATGGTTGCTGGAGTGTCCTATCCTTGAAGTCTAACTGTTCAAAGGCTGCTATGGTCTCCTCAATGTCTTCCTCACACACAAAGTCTAGTTCTTCCAATTGGTCTTTACTGGAGTGGCCACTGTGGTGACAAAAGTGGCCACTTCCATCAGCATCGATGCCTAGGTCATTTTCTAAGGAGTTTAAAGTCGAACAATCCTCTACCTCCCCATGAAACTTTAGTGATTTGAAAACATTAAAAGTCACTTTCTAGTCATTCACTCTCATTGTGAGTTCGCCTTTGTGGACATCAATTAATGTTCTACCCGTTGATAAAAAGGGTCGCCCTAAAATGATTGGGACGTTCCTATTGGCTTCATAGTCCAAAACTAGAAAGTAGGCCGGGAAGATGGATTTGTCAACTTGAACCAAAATGTCCTCGATCTTTCCTTTAGGATAAGCAACGATCGATCCGCTAATTGTAGAGTAACGGTCGTGGGTCGAACTTCTCCAATTCCTAATTTTTTAAAAACCGAAAGTGGCATGAGATTTATGCTTGCCCCAAGATCATAAAGAGCATGTCCCACTTCTTTTTCCCTATTGAACACGGGATGGTGAAACTTCCCGGGTCTTTGAGTTTGGGGTGAATTTTACATGTGAGCAAAGCACTACATTCTTTTGTTAAAGCCATAGTTTCAAACTCACTTAACCTCATTTTGTTGTTGAGATTGTCCTTTATAAATTTAACATAATCTGGCTTTTGCTCAAGAGCTTCTACCAAAGGTATGTTAATGCGCAATTTTTTGAAAATGTTCAAAAAAAAATTAAATTGCACATCCACATTTTTGTTCTTCATTATACCAGGAAAAGGGAGGTCTCGTAAGTCCAACTTTGTTTGGTTCGAATCTGCCCTTATGGGCTGCGAAGTGGGCACTATTTCACCACTGTGGTGAGGATGTGCTGTTAGCACAACAGTCTGTGAAGGACCTGTTGTATTCTGTTCTGGAAGTGGGCACTTTTCTGCCACAGTGGGTGGAAAAAGTGGTGGAAAATTTGCTTTGTCAAAAAGGTGAGTTGTTTCATCTTGCACAATGGTCTCAATCAAAACTTCATCATTAGGATTAGATGTGCTTGCCTCACTCCTTAAAGTCATGGCCTTAATGTGCTCCTTGTGATTACCCTTAGGGGTTTCGATATCACTAGGTAAGGTACCCATTTTTCTTCCTTTCAAATTAGCGGCAAATTGCCCCAATTGAGTCTCAAAACCTCTCAAGGTTGCATTGGTTTGGTTTATAAAACCTTTCAGTAAAGATTCAAGCGAACTATTACTCTTTGATGCAATTTGTTGTCTCGGTACATACGGTTGTGAGGATTGCCCACTTTGATACATATGAGATGGTCCTTGTTGAAATCTCGGGGGATTTGGTGGTCGGTTTGGAACTTGATTAACCCCGGGGGGTTGAAGTCCTTGATTTCCCGACCATGAGAAGTTTGGGTGATTTCTCCAATTTGGGTTGTAATTTGGAAAAAATGGGTTATTTCGTGAATGGTTTCCTACGTAGTTTACATTCCTAGTCGGAGGAAAGTATTTTTTAGAAATTTCTCGGCCAAACTCGACCAATTGTCGATTGAGTGAGGTGGTTAAGAATTTATACAGGCTTTAGTTCTATCTCTTAACGTGTAAGAGAAGGGTGTCAACCGTAAGGCTTCTATCGTAACACCTTGAATACGAAAATGATCCGTCATTTCTAAAAATGATTTTAAATGAGAGTGCAGATCTTCTGATGGTAATCCTCCAAATTGACCCATTGCTTGGATCATTTGAAACATTACCGGTTTAGTTCAAAAGTTTGTGCCGTAATGTTGGGCCTAAGAATACCCGATTTTAATTGATCAAATTCGGGTATTGCATAGTCCCGTATTCCCCTTTCTTTAATGTCGGCAATTTTTATGGTGGTTTCATTAGGTGGTGGTGGAGGATCTCCACCATTTCCAGCCATGTTTTGATTTTGCCGACTTCTTCTACCTCTTCTTCGTCTTTTAACGGTTCTTTCAATTTCGGGGTCGAGAGGTACAAGTTCACCGTGTTGTAGCCTTGGCATACAACACGGAAAATACTAAAAAAAAAGGAAACAAGAAACTCAGGCTCGAATGAAAGTCAATATCTTAGGATTTAAAATCGCGCTAGTCCCTGGCAACGGCGCCAAAAACTTGATAGCGGAAAATCGTATAGGTCCACAAAGTGGCCACTATGTTGCCACAGTGGCAGTGCAAGTGCACACCAGACACTATGATAGCTATTAAGTAATAAAGTGGTAGAGTACCGAGATCGTTTCCACAGGGACTAGTCAACTAAGAATCAGAGAACTTTTCATGTACTTCTAGTGCTTGTTTAAGTTTTGAGAACAATATCAATATTTGTGAGTTTTAAGTAAGCTAATCAACGATTAAAATAATTAACAAGTTAAAGGAGATGATGTGGGTGTAAGCATTAAATAAGACAAATGTAGTAACAATATGGTCAGAAACAAGTGACACAAAATATCTACAAAAACCCCTTTCTCTCGAAAGTGAGTTTCCACAGAAAGTGACCACGTTGCACCCACGAAGTTACCACTATTGCCGGCTCAAGACTTGCCGATTTAACTAAGTAAACCTCTAAGGATTTTAGTTCCACTAGTATGGATATAGAAGCCCAAATCTCTTTGTGACACCTATATCAACCGGCATTTTGAACCTTAGTTAAAATCATGCAAAAATATGTATCTCTACGAGGTTATAAAAGACTTTCTCAAATCTTCTTTGCATCACTCAAGCCGTATTTCCGGATCCGCCCCTCGTGAGGTCTAAGATCTAATATTAACTATAACAAGTGATCGGCTTGTCCGCGTTGAGTTGAAGTCTCATCGCGAGTGACCAAGTCTAAGAGTTAGCAACGATGGCAACACCCAAGTGTTGCCTACTAGTCTTAGCCTTGGCTCATACCCACACCCAAATGGGTGTTTAGTTCATAATAAAAGTAAAATACATGAGAGAATAAGAAGAATACATAAACATAACTTGCATAGATAAAAGTAGAAGGTTGTCACCACTTTGTTGCTACAGTGGTGAGAGCTGTTACACGAAATGGAAAATTACAAGGAAATTAAATGCAATTACACTAAAGATTTAAATGTGAGAATGAAAATTAAATGCATAGATATAGATGTTTGAAACTCTCTGGAATGGGATGATCTCCAACGGTGCCCGAAAGCCTCTTTTTATAGTGCCTTTGAAGACAAAGTTGAGATTTGACAAAACCCAAAAAACTACATTTTGGAAGAGTGTTGAAGCTTCCTTTGACCTCCATATTTTGTCATTTCTCTTGATTATTTTTGTGAAAGCTCAGTATCCTCTTTATTTTACTTTAAAAAGCAACTTTCCAAAAATGTCCAAGGCTTATCCACAAACTTCCAGCCCACGTTGCCACTGTGGTGACAAAGTGGCCACTTTTTCTGCATAAAAAGTTAGTAAAACCGAATTTTGCACTCTTGAAACTTCATCACCATGTTTGTATACATTAGACCAAATGAAGGAGGGAGAAAGCAAAAAGGGCAAGAAAGTGGTGAAAATAAGTAAGAAAAGCAAGGAAATAACTCTCAAGATTTGAGAGTTATCAACCGACGGATATACATCGGTAATAAGTGTCATTAGTGACCCGTCGACAATATCTTGCCGTTGGTGATTCGTCAGTAAAGTTGGTCTCGGTAAAGTTTTGATCTTTTTACACAATTTTGGCTATCAACCGTGTAAAAAAATGTGACATTTTTATACAGTTTTAACAAACAACCGTGTATAAAGTTCCTATTTTTACACGATTCTGCCTAACAACCGTATAAAATTGGGATTTTTTACATGGTTTTTCTCACGGTTTTACACGGTTAAGAACCGTGTAAAAAAGGGTAGACCTTTTTACACGATTTTGCCAAGAACCTGTGTAAAAATGTCCTATTTTTTACATGGTTCTGACTAATAACTGTGTAAAATTGAGTTCTTTTTACACAGTTTTGTCACCTTTTTATACGGTTTTGGAACCGTGTAAAAAAAGGGACATTTTTACACGGTTCCAAAACCGTGTAAAAAGGTGTCATACTTTCTTACACGGTGGGCTTTTACATGGTTCCAAAACCGTGTAAAATGTCATTTACAACCGTGTAAAAAGCCCATTTCTGTAGTAGTGTGTATTGTTTGAAGATCAATGGAAATGGCATTTCGCATCGATTGTGTTTAATCATCTTGATTATATTGCACATTTGGAACAACAATTGGTAATAGAGCAAGCACTGAATCAGAATCAATCAAGAATCTGAGTTTTTGTGATAGAATTGAAGAACTCGCACATTTTCACTGTTCCAGAATCGAATCTTTGTATTTGTGTTGTTTTTTATTGTATTTTGATCACATTGTACTCGTTTTATGATCTAGAACACAATTGATTTGAATTACTTCATCCAATTCACAGTTATTTGTGTGAAATTTTGGATTTTTGATTGAGTTTGAATTCGAATACAGACACACTGTATCTAGATCGAGCTGTACTCATTTGTTGTTTTTCTTTGAAATTGTTTGATTGCAACCTGTTCGAATGGTGATCGAGATCAAACTGACAAAGTTTCATGGATTGATTTGAGGTTGAATTTGAAGTTTTTGGTTCGAGATCTAAGAAATTCGCATCGTGACCTGAAGAACTCGCATGATGAAGATGAACTCGCATGAAATTGAAGTTTGAAATTTCCTAAATAGGAAGCTTGCATCGTGTTGTATACGAGAAGTAGAGAAATTCGCATCGCACTGCGGTCAAAGAAAATCTAAGGACACAATTCGCATCTCAAAGTGTGCGAAAAGTGAGAAATTTGCATCCCTTAGCATACAAATTATGAGAATTCGCATCCCAATACATGTGAATTCTGAGGAATTCACATCTCAAGTCTAGAAAATTTTCTAAGGAAAGAATTCGCATCGATACAAAAAGTTTGGGTTTGAGAATTATTCTATGTCCAGAATTCGCATCACAAGCCCGTGCGAATAGTTTTCAAGATTGGTGAAAATTCTAAGTCTGAAATTTGCATATCATTATATGCGAGAAGTCTGAAAGTCGCATCTAATTGCATGCGAAAATCTCAGAACTCGCATCCTTCAGTGTGCGAATTCTAGAAATTCGTATCCTTCTTTGTGCGAATTTCTTTGTTGTGCGAGAAGTTTCTTCTTTGGCGTGAGGATTCTATACTTGGTCATTTTTCTGACTGAGTTTTTCAGAGATTTTGATATTTTCTGATTCTGTGTTTAAAGATTTGTGTTGTTGATCAAGATGACTTCAAAGGATGCTTTTTGAATTGGTACTGATGTCAAACCACCTGTTCTCTTCAAGGATGAATATGAGAAGTGGAAGGATAGATTTATGGATTTCATAGATAAACATGAGAATGGAGAATTCATCAAACAATCTATTGATGAGGGTCTGATGAAACTAGTAACTGCTATTGTGCCGGATGAGGAGAATGAGAGTTCTGACAGTGAAGATGGTACTGAGAACTGAGGGCTAAAGACCAAAGAGATTGTTGTTGATTTTTCAAGTTATACACCTGAACAAAATAAGAGATATAAGCCAGACAAACATGCAAGATCTCTACTTCTACAGAGTATACCAAATGGGATCTACATAAAGATTGACAACTACAAGGCTACAACTAAGAAAATGTGGGATCAGTTGGGAAAAATGATGATAGGTTCAAAGATTGGTAATCAAATGAAAGTGGCTAACTGCATAAATAACTATGAAGAGTTCAAGGCCAAATCTGGGGAAAGCTTGGAAGAGACATATGAAAGATTTGTTTCTTTGTTGAATGAGATAGCCAAGAACAAATTAAAGAAGAAGCAAATTGAGAATAATGTGAAGTTTCTGAGTGTGTTGCAGCCGGAGTGGAAGAACCATATACGGCGTATGTAACAGATGAAAGATCTGAGTGAGATCCCTCTACATGAGGTTTATGAAACTCTTAGACAAAATGAAGAGGAGGTCGAAGAGGAGATAGAAGAGAAAAAGAAGAGTGAGAAGCCTGTGAATGAT
This sequence comes from Arctium minus, assembly GCA_954870635.1. NCBI lineage: Eukaryota > Viridiplantae > Streptophyta > Magnoliopsida > Asterales > Asteraceae > Arctium > Arctium minus. The sequence goes on from OX941082.1 coordinate 41,337,782, forward strand.
CCAGTTGCCTTGGTAGTAAATAAGAAGAAAGAGAAAGAGAAGAAAGATATGAAGAATAAAGAGAAAGTAGTGTTGACTGAGTCTAAGGAGAGTAATAATGATGACTCCGATTCTGATGATGGAGAAAATCTTAAGCAAGCTATGTTGTTGCTTACCCGAGCCTTTCAGAAAAAGTTCTATAAAAAATCGGGTTCCAATAGTCAGAGGTACTCTTCAGGGTCAAGGAACTATGAACACAAGGAAAGGGTGGAAGGAAGAAGGTTTGAGGACATGAGATCTGAAGGAAAGAGTTATTTGGAAAGGAATTTGGAAGAAAGAAAGTATGTGAATCAATATGTGGAGAAGAAAGTAGAGGAACCAGTCAAGTGCTACAATTGTGGTAAGATAGGTCACTTTGTCAAAAACTGCCAAAAGCCGAAAGTCAGAAATTCTGAGTATTACAAGAACAAGATGCTTCTGGCCAAGCAAAAAGAGGCAGATAAAACTCTTATGGCTGAAGATGATTACTGACTGGATCATACTGATTATGAGGATGACAAAGAGGAGACAAATCATATGTGCTTAATGGGCAAGGAAGTCAAATATGATGAATCTGATGAGGAGACATCCAAATTGGTAAATAATTTTTCTGAATTTGATTTTTTAAAGCAAATGGAAACCATGATGGTTGAGCTTCAGGACTTACAAGCTAAGCTCAAAAAGGAGAAAAGTAGAGTTGCGAAAAAGCGTCAAAAAATTTTTGATCTCAACAAAGAAATTGCTGGGAACAAAAACTTGATTGACTCTTTGAACAAATCTGTTACTAATTTTGAAAAACAAAAAGTTTGTTTTGAAAATCAAATTTCTGAAAAAGTTTCTAAGTTCAATAAGTATGAACTTGAGAAGCAAGAGTTTGTTGTCAATTATAATAAATTGCAGTTTGAAAACAAATCTTTGCTGAAAAAGATTAATGGTTTGGAAGCAAAACTTTATGCTAGAGGTCAAACAGATCAAACCATTTATCTAAACAAACCAAAGGAAGTTACAGATTTCAAAGATAATTAGGGTATTGGTTACGATAACCCACATTAACTAAAGAAAGCTATTAGAAAGCATCCAACTTTATATAATTTTAATTTCTTACAAGTGGCTGACAAATGTCCTCATTTGAAACTGAAATTTGTTACAAAATCATCTGATAAGGTTGAGGCTAAGGAAGATGAGAACAGAAAGAACACAACCAAAATGCAATTACCATTCTGCTATAAAAAGTTGAATGATAGTTATCTTTCTGAGCAACCAAAGTTTCTTTCAAACGATTATTTTCAAAGCTATTCTACTGAGAAGTTGGAGGCAAATCCAGTTAAAGCAAAGATTTATGTTCCTCCACTCATCTTGGAAAGTAAAATTTCTGAGCTTGAGAACACCTTAGTAGAAGAAAGAATCTTGTTTGATCTTGAGAAAGTTGTGTTTTCTACTGTTATGAAGAACATTAATTTCAAATCTGAAGTTACAAATGACAACTCCGAATCAGAAAGAGTTTGTGTAAATAAATCCACTGATTCAGATGCATCATCTTGTAAAGTTTTCATGGGAAATGTTTTTACAAATCCTAAAACTCCAGATAATGCTAAAATGTTTTATCAAAAGAAGTGTTCTAAAAAGACAAATGATTTCAAATTTCCAAATTCTTCCAAGGTACAACAATTTGATGATGATGTTAATGACTTATTTGCGGATGAAAATGATTTTTTAAATTCTGGTGGATGTTTTGATGAAAGTGTTGATAAGTTTGATTTCAATGATAAACTTCCAGATCATACTACTTTTGTGATTGATAATGATGCTTTAACTAGTGTCTTTGAAAAAGGTGAAATATCAACTAAGGTTGATGAATCGGTTCCTGTGAGTACCTATTATTCTAAAGGTAAGAAACAAAAGAAAAGGCACTCACAAAAATGGACCAACACAGGTAAGCACAAGAAAACACAAACTCTTAAATCTCATGTTTATGATAAATCTAAATCTTGTATTTCAGAATTGAGAACGAAAAATTCTGAAGCGAGACTAGAATGGAGACCTAAAAGGAAGATTGAAGAGTCTACAAAATCATTTTCTGCTTCAGATTGTAATAGGACTACTACTAGTTTTTCTGATGTAATTGATCAATGTGCTTCTCATAAAACAAAACTTGTAACTTGTTACAAGGTTTATATAATAAAGCAGTTGATCCAATTATCTCATTTGCCTAGTCAGTGTTCCACATACGGTCGAATTGATTTTGTGACTCGACAATATTCTGATTGTTGGTTTGGTACTTATTATATACATCATTCTAATGTTTTTGAAAAAACAAAGAGAACCCAAATTCAAATGGGTGCCAAAATCTTGTGCTAACACGAAGGGACCCATCTATAAATGGGTACCTAAACCTGTTGTTGTTTGACTTCTCTTGTGCAGACCCATCATACGTGGTACTTGGATTCAGGTTGTTCCAAGCATATGATAGGGAAGAAAGATATTTTATCTAACTATATAGAGAAATTTTGAGGAAATGTGCGCTTCGGGAATGATCAGTTTTCACCTATACTTGGATATGGAGATGTCGTTCAAGAGAACTTAACGATAAAGAAGGTGAGCTATGTCGAAGGATTAGGACACAATATGCTCAGCATTGGTCAGTTTCGCGACAAAGATTTAGAGGTGAACTTCAAAGCGAAAAGATGTTGTGTTAGAACTGAAGATGACAAAGAACTCTTGGTCGGGATGTGAAAGTCAAACCTCTACACGATCAATCTGTCGAATGTCAAGCTGGATAATGTTGTGTGTCTACTGTCTAAGGCCTCTATGCAAGAGAGTTGGTTATGGCATAGAAGGCTATCTCATCTCAACTTTAGATATATTAACAAGTTGGTGACTGGAAATTTGGTAAGAGGACTTCCAGAGTTAATATACAAAAAAGAACATCTGTGTGACACGTGTGAGAAAGTCAAGATGAATAGAGCTTTACACAAGCTTAAGCCTGAACCGAGCACAAGTACTCCTTTAGAACTATTGCATATGGATCTCTGTGGTCCAATACGAACGCAAAGCATAAACAACAAGAAATATGTTCTTGTGATTGTGGATGATTTTTCAAGATACACTTTGGTCAAGTTTTTGAGATCAAAGGATGAAACTCCGGAGATCATTATTTCATTTTTGAAGACCATTCAAGTGAAATTGCATAAGACAGTTAAGCTACTTAGAACTGATAATGGCACAGAATTCAAGAACAAAATAGTTGACGATTATCTCGAATCGGTCGGGATAACTCATTAGTTCTCTGCTGCCAGAACGCTGGAACAAAATGGGGTAGTTGATTGATGAAATCAGAATCTTGTTGAGGTTGCACGGACGATGATGAGCCAATCCGATGTACCTTTATTTTTGTGGGTCGAAGCTGTCTCAACTGCATGTTATACTCAAAATAGTTCAATCATTCATCGCCGGTTTGGTAACACTCCATATGCTTTGATAAATAATAGAATACCTAGCATTAAACATTTTCACATTTTTGGATGCAGGTGTTTTGTGCTGAATGATAAGGAGAACTTAAACAAGTTCAGTCCCAAGGCTGATGAAGGCATTTTCATTGGATATTCTCAAACGTCTGTTGCATACAAAGTTTACTTGAAGAAATATAAGATAGTTGTTGAGAGCGTAAATGCTACATTTGATGAAGATATGGCTTCTAAGGAACTCAATTCAGAAACCGTGATAACAGGAGTATTAGCTTCTGGACAAATCAGTCCAGAACCTGCAGTTAAATTTTCTAATTCTGATAAAGCGTCAACGTCTACGTCTCATTTAACAGAATTAGATTTATTGTTTGAACATTTTTATGACGAGTTTCTTGGTTCAAAAGTGACTAAACCTTTTGTGATTGACAGATCTGAAGATTCAAGTAATCATCAACCAATCAAATCAGATGTATCAACTGAATCAAATTCCTCGATTCAAGAAGAAACTCCAGTTCAAACACCTACTCCGTCAGTTGAAGTTGCACATGATACTGCAGAGCCAAAAGTTACTCATTAATCAGTTGGATGTATTGTCATGCCTACCCAACAGACATCAAATGTCCAATCCACTGAAACTTCTGCACTAGTTACTTCAACTGAACCACTACAAGAAGAACATACTGGATATCTAGACGATCAACATGATCAGTCTACATCTATATCACTCCCTTATGAACATAACTGGACCAAAGAGCACCCGATTCATCAAATTATAGGAGATTTGTCAAAGTCGGTGCAAACATGGTCTGCGACTGCAAACGAGTGCATGTTTGATTCTTTTCTGAGCAAGATAGAGCCTACCCGAGTATCTAAAGTTCCAAAAGATCCAGATTGGATATCAGTTATGCAAAAAGAGCTCAATCAATTTGAATCGCATAAAATCTGGAGACTCGTACCTCGACAGGAAGGAAAAACAATTATAGGTACGAAATGGGTATTCAAGAACAAGAAAAATGAGGATGGTATCGTGGTATGAAATAAAGCTCGAATTGTTGCTAAAGGATATCGGCAAGAGAAAGGAATAGACTATGATGAGACATACGCTCCAGTTGCACGTATAGAGGCAATCAGATCGCTTCTGGCCTACGCTGGACGCAAAAACTTCGCTGTCTACCAAATGGACGTGAAGACTGCCTTTCTAAATGGCATACTGAAAGAGGAAGTATACATCTCACTGCCAGAAGGGTTTGTCAATGCTGAAAAACCGGATCATGTTTATATTCTTGACAAGGCCCTCTATGGTTTAAAGCAAGATCCTCGAGCCTGGTATGATGTTCTATCCAAGTTTTAAGTCAAGTCTGGCTTCTCGAAAGGTAAAATTGATACCACTCTCTTTATCAAAAAGGAAAAAGATGATATCATTCTAATTCAAATATATGTGGATGATATAATTTTCGGTTCAACAAACCCGAAGTATTGTAAGAACTTTTCTAATCTAATGGTGTCCAGATTTCAAATGAGTATGATGGGAGAGATGATATTATTTCTCGGATTACAAGTTAGACACTTTTTAACGGGGATTTTCATTAATCAAGCGAAGTACATTTCTGATATTTTGAGAAAATTTAACACGGAAAATTGTACTCCAATTGGTACCCCGATGGCACCAGGAACTAATATCGGAGCTGATCTTTCAGGAAAAGCTATTGATATTAGAACCTATAGAGGAATGATTGGTTCTTTAATGTACTTAACGGCAAGTAGACTGGATATTATGTTTTTTACATGCTTATGCGCTAGATATCAAGATTCGCCTAAAGAATCTCATCTTTCAGTTGTAAAGCGAATATTTCGATATCTGAAGGAGACTACAGATCTTGGTTTGTGGTATCCTAATGATACTGGTTTTGAGCTAACAGCGTATTTAGACGCAGATCATGCATGTTGCATGTTAGACAGGAAGAGTACTTCGAGACATATACAATTTTTGGGAGATAAGCTCGTGAGTTGGACTTCAAAGAAACAATTGTGTGTATCTACTTCAACAGCCGAGGCAGAGTACGTAGCTGCCGCTAGCTGCTGTTCTCAGGTGCTGTGGATGTGAACACAACTTCGAGATTATGGCTTCAAATACAACAAAATCCCGATTTACTGCGATTCCAAGAGCGCTATTGTTATATCTGCGAATCCTGTCCAACATACGAAAACCAAGCACATTGATGTACGATATCATTTTATCAAAGATAATGTCGAAAAATGTACAATTGAACTTTACTTTGTAAACACAGATTATCAACTTGCTGATTTGTTTACCAATCCATTGGAGGAAAAGAGATTTAATTTTCTCATTTCAAAACTTGGCATGTTAAACCTCAAGACATAATCTGTAGTTACTTAGGACATTTTATTTTTGTTATTTTTCTTCATTTCTTTATTTTTAATCTGAAAGATATCTACACTGAAAGGTTATGTTCATGATTTAAGGAGGAGTTTGAAATAAAGATCAGACGATCGTACTTTCTAGGGGGAGTAATAGAAAATTTTGCATATATTTTGTACTGACAAATTTCATGTTGAATATTTTCAGGCGGAGTAAGGACTTTGATTTCTGATTAAATCAGATCAGAACTCGTTCTTTAAATGTTTTATTGCTTTCATTTTTTATCTTTCAATACAAGTTTTGTTTTCAATAAGACTTTGTTGCTTTGACGACTTTTTGACTGTTTGCAGAATTTGAGGGGGAGCTTACATGATCATATCAATCATGACTTTGGAGCTGACTTTATGAGATTAATGCTGAGCGTAAGGATTATTCTACTCTTAATATCATTATGTTTGAAAGAAGGACACCTTTCAGACATGAAAACATGTTTCTTAAATGTTCAAACCACTTCTTATTCTCAAAATGTTTTCATGAATTTAGAAGTGTGATTTTAAATGTTTTCATTTAATGAAATTTCATGTTTAACAAACCGTGTGTTTCCAAAGATAAATTTTTGTTTATCTTTTCCATATACTGTCAAATATTCATACACACCGATTTAGTACTTTATTGACTATGTTCTTACCATGTCTCAAAGTTAAACTAATTTTCGATGGTAAGACACCCCGCTTGATATTCAATGTTTGTTGAGCGTTAATTCATTCAAAGCGTTTCTTTCAAAAATGTCTATATTTGGTTCGTATAGACAACATCCAATTTTTCATGACCTAAGCTTTTAATGATAAATCATTCATATTTGATCTTTTCATACATTGTCAGATTCTCAAAACATATCTATTGATTTCACTTCATTCATTCAATTTCTTTGTTTTGAGAAAATTTTTCATGTTTAAATGTTCAAATCTTCATGATTTTCTTCTTGAGCATACATACATCTGACATATGTATTGTGCTTTAACTGTTGAAGTTAAACTATTGAGCAACTTTTTTCTTTTAAGACAATTACATGGGATCATTGTGTGAGATTTTTATGAACTTCTATGGATTCACGATAACCAGTGTTTCCTACCCAAGAAGTTATCCTTGAGTGATCGAGAGGCGAGGGGTCAATATTTGAGTGTGGGTGTGTGATGAGATCAAATGAAAAGAGAGATTGGTTAGATGTGAGCTCAATGTTAAAAAGAAAGAGGATGAGAGATCAGAGTAAAAGAATGTCAAACTCAGCACCAAAACTTTTTCTGAGCCGAGCAACCACATTACTGTTGTTTCACAATTATTTCGTAAACTTCATTGAAATAGGCACTAGCCCATGCCAACTCTTGATTTAAACCCCACCAGCTACTCATCTTTTTCTTAAAAAGAAGATGTTTCAAATTTTCTTGGGGAAACAACACATAATCTATCTCGTCTTCATTTGGAAGATGTGGATATTGAAATAGAAGGAAGTCTGCCCCACCTTCGCAATTCGATCATGCACAATTGAGTTTGTGTATTACTATTGTTGTCTCAATGGTTTACATATTTTGAGCCTATTTGTAAAGCCTAAGTAGCTTCAATCATTCTACACTATGCACGAACCTACAAGGAATACATTTTCTTGTCTTAACATTCAGAGAAAATTTCTTTGTGATTTTTCGATGATTGAATGGAAGCCCTGGGAGTGAACATCAAAAAGATGCTTTCCAAAGTACATTGGTTATACAAAGTGGCTTTGTGCTGCTTATAGGCATTTTAACTGATTCATTTGTTGATTCAGGTTTTCACTCTTATTTGTCTGAATTTGAAAAGATTCGGATGAATATATTATGAATTGACGGATGTTTAGATGCTCATAGGTAAAGATTAGTGGTCAGAAAATGGTGACATTTCTTGAAGAAGTTTTGTTGATTTCTATGCTCTAGATCATCAAAAAGGGGGAGACATTCAAGAAATGACAAAGTAGTTTTGGAGAAGGTCAAGAAATGGATAACAAGTTATGGGAGAATTAATTTCAAGAAATGATGTCTAAATATTAGATTGTGAAAATTTCGTGGATGAAGTGATCAAGAGATGACAGTTTTGAAGGTTATATTTCCGAAATATGGGGATATTGCTCAGAATGAAAGAGAAAGTTTAATGAATTTAAGAAAGTTTGTTGAAGTTTACTGAAAATTTCTTTGAAGATTATTTGCTAAAACAAAAGTGAGCTGAATCTGAAGATAATTTCTTTTCTAAAGTCTGAATGAGATTGGGGGAGATTGTTAAAATTCTTAAAGAAGATAATCACAGACTTTGGGGGAGATTACTGAAAATCTGAAGACAGTTTAAAGAAAAGGAAGATTGACTTTGAACAAATTTACTCAAAGGAGGAGATTGATTTTCAATGGAGAATTGTTTGTCAGAAACATAAAGAGGGAAATTGTTCGTGAATGTTGAATTTTGTTTTTGAATCCAAAGGAGGAGATAATTAGCTTATTGTTTTCAAGATGATCTTGAATCCAAAGGGGGAGATTGTTAGTGCATAAATATGTTGGATCCAAGTTCATTGGGATTGAAAGTCAAGCTCAAGTCAAAGTTACTTAATAAGAAAGTCAAAGTCAAAGTGTTTATTTAGTTGTTTTTGTCTTTGTTTCTAGTCGGTAAAAATAGTTTTCTGTTTATAGAATCATATGACACGCTTGAAAGAATATACTTTAGAGAGAGAAATATTGAGAAAGAAAGTCTTGTAATATGTATTGTTTGAAGATCAATGGAAATGGCATTTGTTATCGATTGTGTTCGATCATCTTGATTATATTGCACATTTGGAACAACAACTTCAATAAATACAAAAATGGTCACTACAATTTCCATTTTGCTTTAAAATGGTCCTAGCACTAAGTTTGGTAAAAAGTGTATTTAAGATTTGAGAATCCACATTTCCCCGGTTCTCTTCCCTCTCCCGCTATCATCTTCAACCTCCTCTTTCTCTCATTCTTTTTCCTTTCACCCATCACACCAACACCAATAAAGAAGGGCTTAACTGGGACTTACCCATTTAAATCAAGTTAGGATCTTGATGGTTTTCATTCTTCCCTCCACTGGACAGAGCAGCAGATGACGAGCTTGTGCAAGGATGCCCAACCGCCTAAAGGACATACTATTGAGATGATAGACATGTTAAGTGGGGAAGATGGAGACAAGGGTTGGAATAACTTGATGGCATTTGGTCTTGCAACGATGGTGTAGGTTCGACCTTGTGTACCGATGATGGTGTTTTGGGACAAAGGTTGGAAAGATCTGGTGGTGATTCGTCGCAAAATCAAATAAGAAGGGGTGGCACTACAAAACAAAGGGGCTTCACCGACGGAAAAATATTTCGGTAATCCACTGGAAAAAGCCATCACCGTTAGGTTGACCGTCGGATCTCACGGTCGGAGAAAATATGATCAGTGATCGTGATTACTGACAGATAGACATGGGAATGGGGCAGGGAACCCAATGCCCGTCCCCATCCTCGATCCTTAATACCCATCCCGACCGAGGAATATGATCACATTCCCATCCTCGTCACCAATGGGAAATCGAGGAATTTGTTTTTCAAAATCAAATTTGCAAACAAAATAGGGTTTCTTAAGTGTCAACAACGGGTAACCAACATTCAAATTGAAACAAAATCAAATTAATATTACGAATAATCAAAATCATTAAATCAAAACTACCAAGACAAAATTATAATCAAAATCATTAAATCAAAAATACCAAGACAAAATTATAATCAAAATCATGTGATTCAAAGTGCTATATCAACAATGATTCGACAAAATCAAAATATAAAAAGAAATGTCAAAATACTATTTCTATATCTAATTCTTTATAAATATTATATTTAATAATAAATATAAAATATACTATATATACGGGACGGGGACGGGTTGGGGGATCACATAACTCGTCCCTGATTTTTAACTTTTTAGGATCCCCATCTCCATCCCTGGTCCCGGTTCTGGGGGAATGCCTGGCCTAAATCGAGGCGGTATACCGGGTTATTGGGGTCTCAATTCCATGTCTACCAGTTGATTGACCATCAAAAACGGAAAAATTGTCGGTGATGGATAATTTGCCACAAATCCATTGAAAAATTTCTGGCGGAAAAATCCATCAGCAAAGCCCCTTTGTTTTATAATGTGGTGTTAACATCAGAATCAAACGGGAAGGGGCGGGGTCATCAAGAAATGTAAAGGTGTAAGGGTTTGCAGGGAAATCAAACGAGAAGGGGCAAGGGTTCACCGAGAAATCAAACAAAAAGGGGTAGGGGTCATCTGGGAATCAATAGAATATATAATTTTAGTTTATAATTTTATACAAAATAAATAAATTATGTATTATAATATATCATGTTTTCTTAATATATGTAATTAAGGAGTAAATCAAATGAAAATCGTAAAAAAATTATTAACCGGTAAGAACCAATTTAAAAACATTTCTTATATGATTTTTTCCATCATATGATAGGATTTAAGTATTTTTTTCATATATATTTGTTTCATACTGTGATAGTTTCACATCTATTTTTTTCACCATGTGAAACTTTTTTACATATATTTTGCGTTTCACTAAGTGAACAGCAAAAATTTCACATGTAATTTTTTTTCAAGTAGAACACAATCATATGTGAAATAATATCTTAAGTCATAGCTTTTGATGAATTTTTTTTTGTAGAATAAATTTTTTATATCAATTCTCATGAGTTTATAATATTTTTGTTGTTCTTGTTTGACTATTATATATATATATATATATATATCACTATCTTTTATATTATCAATACAATAATTTAATTTTTTGATTAATAGTCCCTATATGAATTGTAGTTTCTACAATATTTGATCAATAATAATAAAAAAGTTTATATCTAACTATATTGATCAAGAGTATCACTTGATCTGTAATTTAAACTTATCTATACTATAATATAAAGATGACATAAAAAACTCTTAATTACAACTCATTAAGCTTTATGTACTATCATTTAAAGCTATCTACTTAAAATCTCTTAAAAATAACTACTAAAGCCTAATGTACTACCTGTAAAGCTTTTGACCCTAACTAATATATTTCATCCTTATCCCCCAAAATTCTTATCTCTAATTCCCAAACCCTAAAATTATGAAATTTGAATTCTGATAAACATAATCAAAACATGATAAACATCTCAATTTAAATATAAAAAATTTAAAATATATAAGATAATTAATGAATTTTAACAAACTACTTAATTTTTTTTATATAAAAAACATTATATTGTTAAGCCTAAATTAAACAAATTTATATATAAAAAACCATTATCACTCAATAAAAACCATCCAAAATCGTACTGTAATCAATAAAAAACAAAAAATAAAAATAAACATTAAAATCGTGATGTATTTAGTATTATGTACTATTATTTAATGCTAATCTACTTGAAATCTCTTAAAAAATAATTAATGAAGCAATATGTACTACTTTTAAATGATTTTAACCCTAATTAATAAATTTCATCCTTATCTACCAAAATCCTTATCTCTAATCCCCAAATCCTAAAATTATGAAATTTGAATTCTGATAAACATAATCAAAACAAAATAAACATCTCAATTTAAATATAAAAAATTTAAAATATATAAGATAATTAATGAATTTTAACAAACTACTTAATTTTTTTTATATAAAAAACATTATATTGTTAAGCCTAATTTAAAAAAATTTATATATAAAAAAAACATTATCATTCAATAAAAACCATCTAAAATCGTACTGTAAATCAATAAAAAACAAAAAATTAAAATAAAAATTAAAATCGTGATGTATCTCGCTGCATTGCGCGAGTACGCTTCTAGTTAATATATTATATTACTATAATTTTGTTTTAATTATATTATTAAATATGTAATTGGTTATTTTTTTATAGATGTCATTAAAATATATAAGATAATCATTGATTTCTAACAAAATACTTAATTTTTTATATAAAAAAATTATATTATTAAGTCTAAATTAAACAAATTTATAAAAAAAAACATTATCATTTTCTCAAAGTTATCCAAAATCGTACTGTAAATCGACAAAAAAATAAAATAAAACATTAAAATTGTGATGTATCTCGCTGCATCGCGCGAGTACGCTTCTAGTATTAATAAAAAAACTAAATTGAAGTAAGTAATTAATAAGTTAAATTAAAAAAAATTATAAATAAAATTAACATACGAATTTTAAAATACAGCATTAAAGAAAAAAGTATTTTAACTTTAATAATATATCATTTATTATTATTTAGAAATACTTATATATATATATATATAGGGAGAGATTCATTTGAGAAATGATAAATATATGAGAAATAGAGAACTAATCTTAGCCATTCATCTGGTCAACATTTGCGAGAAATAATCACAAAGGTTCATATATGAATCAGTTAAAAGAGTTCAGTTGTGAATTGCACTGATTCATATATGAACAAATGTTCATATATGAATACAGCCCGTGTGTTTTGTAAAACTTACGAAATTGTCCTTCTATTTTTGGGATAACCGCAACTTTTGACCAGTCAAAGCCGCAACTTTTGACCGGTCAAAGCCGCAATATTTGACTAGTCAAATCTGATTTTAACCATATGAATGTCTAAGATTACTTCTCTATTTCTCATATATTTACCATTTCTCAAATGAACCAAACACTATATATATATATATATATATATATATATATATATATATATATATATATATATATAGGGTTGGGTTCACGTGAGACCAACATGTTTTCGTGAGACCAAGTTTTTACACTTGAAACTTCATAGCAAAATACTGTGAAGGTAAAAAAAATCCGAACCTTCACAACAAAAACACTGTGAAGGTTACTGTTAGATCACAGATTTATTGGATTCAAGATCATCTAATCGAAGTCTGCCATCTGAAGCTAACGCTGAAAAGTCGCTCTCGATATAAGTCTAATGTCCTTTGTAATAAATGTCAAAGTTTATTGTATTTTACTATTACTCCTAAATATCTAATTAATAGATATTTAGTTTTAGTTATTATATTAGTTTAATTAATATCTAGATATTATTTAGATATTATATTAGATATTAGTTAGTTTTTATGTTTGAGATTGTTAAAGCACATATTTATTGGATTCAAGATCATAATTATCTGAAGATAGAAGTCTGAAGTTAAAGCTGATAAAGTCGTCTCAACAAATAGTCTAGGGCCCTTTTGTAATAAATAGTCAAAGTCTGTTTTTCGTATTTACTTTTTTAGTCTTTTAATTTTGTTATTAGTTGTTTTTAGTTGTTGGGCCCAAGCAAGCCAAGCCCATTAGGCTTAGTTAGCCTAAGTATAAATTAGCTTTGTTTATGCTAATTAGGTTAGAGAAGTTAGAGATCTAATTAGGAGATTATTATTATTGAGAGCTGCTTGTGCTGCGCCGTACAAAGAAGAAAAGCAGAGAGAGATTTCAATTTCATCATCAAGAACACTTGTAACCTGTTGAATCTTTCGATTAATCAATACCAGGTTTGCATAATTGTGTTGAATATATGTTTGCTTGATTGAATAATTGATTATTGGGACACACAATTGGTATCAGAGCACGTTACATATTGAATTGAATAAGTTTTGTTCGGTTCTGTTTTTTGTCAAAGATTCATAATTTTTATTGTGTGATTGTTCATTCAAGTGTTTATATATTGGGTTGCAATATATATGAATATTCTATTGATTTGGTACTGTTTGATTTGAATATTGCATCGATTTTGATTATCAATTTGGTGTTTTTGGCCATTTTGGGTTCGTTCTCAAAAACGCACTGACTCTCCAATCGAATCCTTCATAGATGGTTTTTATTGAAACTAATTGATTGAAATTTGTTCTAGTTGGTTATTTGATTGTTTTGGTAAAGTTTGGCAGTTTAATTCGAATTATTGTTTGATTTCTGGGCTGATTTGTTGGTTTCTGGGTCGATACTGCATCAAGAACATATCGGTCTTCCACTTCCGGTCGAATATCTTTTATCGATCTATAGCATTCGACCGGTATACACACAGTCCACCCCGGTCATAAGAGCTATCCGTCTTTGTGTTTTATCGGTCGATCGCTTTTTCTCTGTCTTTCTTACCGGTCGAAGACCATTACCGGTCGAAGACCTCTATCGGTCTAAGCTATCGGTCTTCATCAATACCGATCAATCTTTTGGTTTGCTCTTTACCGGTCGAATTCTTTTTACCGGTCAAGCAAAGTACCGGTCGTATCATCTTACCGGTCGATCAAGTGTCTGGTCAATCCTCACCTTGCGCAACGGCCTTGATATGCAAACCTCCACTTTGTGTAACGACCTTGATAAGCAAACCTTCACTTTGCGCAACCCACTTGATACGCAAACCGTACTTTGCGCAACCCACATGATTCGCAAACCTTCACTTTGCGCAACTCACTTGATACGCAAACCGTAGTTTGCGCAACCCACTTGATACGCAAACCACACTTTGCGCGACCCACCTCTCGCGCAAACCTCTTCTTTGCGCTACCCACCTCACACGCATACCTTACTTTGCGCCAATCTCACTTGGACAAATTTTTGCAAACTGTAATATGGCCTCTAAATCATCGATCGACATGATTTGGGAGATGAAATCAGAAAATCTCTAAAAGAAGGAATCATGACACCTCCGACCAAGATTCTCACTGTAGCTGGAGCAAATGGTCAAGAAGAAGAGACAGAGTATAAATTACCGATTGGTGAATATTCGGAAGATCAACTGAACAGACACAAGGGTGACAAGCTGCCGAATGAAATATATGTCAAGATTGATAACTACAACGCTACTGGTAAGCAAATGTGGGATCAGTTAGAGAAGATGATGATCGGATCTAAAGTCGGCAACCAACTCAAAGTATCCACTTGCTTGAATAATTATGAAGAATTCAAAGCCAAAGCTGGAGAGTCACTCGAAGCCACTTATGACAGATTTGTCACATTGCTGAACGAGCTCAGCAAGAACAAGATCAACAAATCTCACGTGGAGCTGAATGTGAAATTTCTCAGCAATCTTCAGCCCGAGTGGAAGAGATTCACCCGACAGATGAGGCAGTTGAAAGATCTGAACGACATTCTTCTTCATGAAGTTTATGAAATCCTTAAACAGAATGAGGAAGAGGTAGAAGAGATCAAGGATGAAATGAGAAAGGCTGACAAAGCAGTTGCTGATCCAGTTGCTCTTGTGGTCAAGAAGTCTAAGAAGAAGAAGGTGATAGCATCTGACTCTGAAGAAGCTGATTGCGAGGCAAAGTCTGACTCTGACGATTGTAGTGAACTGAAGGAAGCCATGCTATTGATAACCAAGGCTCTCCAAAAGAAGTACTATAAAAAGCCAAACTCCAACAGTCAGAGGTACTCGTCTGGTCCTAATAACTACAAGCATAAGGAGAAAGTTGAAGAAAATAGACCAGAAGACAAGAAGAAGGATGGAGCTGAAGAGACCAAGAAGGAAGAAACGATTAAGTGTTACAAATGAGGCAGACTCGGTCACTTTGCCAAGGACTGCCACAAACCAAAAGTCCGAAACTCCGAATATTACAAGAACAAGATGCTTCTAGCCAAGCAACAAGAGGCAGGAAAAGCATTGATGGCCGAGGATGAATACTGGCTCAACCATTCAGACCAAGAATCTGAAGAAGGAAAGAAGGACGAGACAACACATCTGTGCTTAATGGGGAAGAACCAATCAGAAGCCGAAGCTGATTCTGATGATGGAGATAATGATGAGGTATGTAACTTAACTGAATTTGATTTTCTGAACCAAATGCATGCCATGATGTCTAAACTCCAAGAATTAGAGTCTAAACTGAAGCGTGAGAAAGGTGTCATAAATGAGAAAACTCAATCTATACATAAACTTAGTAATGATATTGCTGAGAAAAATGTATTAATTGAAATTTGCACAAAAATATAGACACCAGCGCTAAAGAAAAGACTATAATTCATAAAGAGTTATCTGAAACTGTTTCAAAGTTCAAAAAATGTGAGTTTAAGTATAGACAAAAATATAGACACCAGTATTTTCAACAGTGTTCAAAACTTCTAATTTTCCTAAAATCTCCAAGGCTTTAAATTCGGATGACAGATCTGGTTCACTTGATAATGAGCTTAATTTCTTAAACTCTGAGGGTGTTTTAAATGATTGTGTTTCTCAGTTTGATTTTTCTTCTAAACTTCCTGATCATTCATCTTGTGTTGTTAATTCCTTTGGATTACCCAGTGTTTTTGACAAAGGTGAAACATCAACGAAAGTTGATAAATCAGTTTCTGTGAAATCAAAGAAAGCAAAAGGTAAGAAACAAAAATCTCAGCTTTCACAGACACCGATCCCCACTGATAAGCCAAAGAAGAAGCATTCTCTTAATTCTCATCATTCTAACTCTAAAGTTTCAAATGTTTCAGATTTGAGAAAGCAAAGGGTTGGAGTTAAGACTGCATGGATACCGAAACAGAAGATAGACGAGAAAGCTAAATCTAGTTCTAGTTTTATTTTGAATAAAAAGACTTCTAGTAAAGATGATGTGATTGTGAATGTTGCTACTTTTAAATCTAATCTTGTTGATTCTCGCAAGAAGTACTCTATAAAGCAATTATTCCAGTTAGCACCATCTAATAAAAAGTTTTTAAATTATGGTGAATGTGATTATGCTTCTCGTAAATATTCTGATGTTTGGTATGGTTCATATAATGTTTAATCTTATCATTATCATTCGTCTTATTATGCTTCTGGTTTTCAAAGAAAAAGTGGACCCAAATTTAAATGGGTGCCAAAATCAAGTACTAGCAGTGGAGGTCCCATTTTTAAATGGGTTCCTAAACCTCTTCTTTCCTGATTTGTGTTGTGCAGACCCGTCATATGTGGTACTTGGATAGCGGGTGTTCGAAGCATATGACCGGGAAGAAGAGTATGTTGTCTAATTTTACGGACAAATACTGCGACACAGTTCGTTTTGGGAATGATCAGTTTTCACCTATTCTGGGATATGGTGATGTTGTACATGAAAATCTTACGATCAAGAAGGTGAGCTACGTTGAAGGCTTAAGGCACAACCTATTCAGCATTGGCCAATTCTGCGACAAAGACTTAGAGGTTAATTTCAAGGCCAAGACATGTTCAGTACGCACTGAAGAAGGGAAAGAACTCTTGGTCGACACTCGCAAGTCAAACCTCTACACCATTAACTTGTCAAAGGTCCAGGCTGACAATCAGGTCTGCCTACTATCAAAGGCCTCGATGCAACAAAGCTGGTTATGGCATCGACGACTTTCTCACCTCAACTTTCGGTACATAAACAAGCTGGTCAGTGGAAAGTTAGTGAAAGGTCTTCCAGAACTGAAGTATGAAAGAGAACATCTATGTGCAGCGTGTGAAAAGGGAAAGATGAAGAGAACTCCACATAAGCCAAAGCCTGAACTGAGTACCAGCTCTCCATTAGAGTTGTTGCATATGGATTTATGCGGTCCAATGCGCACGCAAAGCTTAGGAGGAAAGAAGTATGTGTTGGTTATCGTGGATGACTACACGCGATACACTTAGGTCAAGTTTCTATAGTCTAAAGATGAGACACCCGAAGTCCTCATTACGTTTCTGAAGACGACCCAAGTCAATCTACAAAAACAGGTCAAGATTCTCATAACTGACAACGGCACAGAGTTCAAGAACAAGATCGTTGAAGAATATCTCGAATCGGTCAGGATATCACATCAATACTCTGCTGCTCGCACGCCTCAACAGAACGGAGTCGTCGAAAGGCGAAATCGTACACTTGTCGAGGCCGCTCGGACAATGCTCAGCCAATATGACTTACCTTTATTTTTGTGGGCTGAAGCTGTATCGACTGCGTGTCACACTCAGAATCGCTCCATGATACACCGCCGATTTCAGAAGACTCCGTATGCGTTGATCAACAACCGAACACCAACCATTAAATATTTTCATGTTTTTGGTTATACGTGTTATGTTCTAAATGACAGAGAGAATCTGAACAAGTTCAGTGCTAAGGCGGATGAAGGCATCTTCGTTGGTTATTCCTCTACATCTTCTGCATATTGTGTTTATTTGAAGAAGTCGAAGACAGTGATCGAGAGCATCAATGTTACATTTGATGAGGACATAGCTTCTGAGCACATCAGTTCAGAACCCGTAATTACCGGAGAACTAGCTTCTGGGCCAACCAGTCCAGGACCTGCACCTCATGAGAACAAATCAGATGACGCTTCTTCGTCTACTTCTAAATTATCTGATTTGGATTTATTATTTGAACTGTTTTATGATGAATTTCTAGGATCTCGCATGCCTAACTCTGTTGTGGTTGACAGGATAGAAGACTCGATGACTACTCATCCGACCACTTCCGATATCTCTACTGAATCCAATTCCCCGATTCAACAAGAAGTTCCAGTTCAAAATCCTACTCCGACAGTTGAAGTTGTGACCAACACTGATGAGACAGAAGTAGCTAACTCTGTAGAACGTACTGTAAGGACTGATCAACAGACTGCCCAAGCTGTACCTACTGCCACTTCTGCAATGACTACTTCAACTGAAACCCCCGTTAATTCTGAACCATCTGAAGGCGATAACATTGGATTCCTAGATGCTGACAATGATCAACATGCATTTAATCCACTCCCTCATGAACATAAGTATATCAAATTATTGGAGATCCTTCTGCACCGGTGCAAACTAGGTCTGCCACATCAAATCTATGTATGTATGAATCCTTTCTGAGCAAGATCGAGCCTACTCGCGTATCTGAGGCCCTTGTCGATTCAGATTGGGTAACTGCAATGCAAGATGAGCTGAATCAGTTTGAAGCACTGAAAGTCTGGAGACTTGTACCCAAACCGCAAGGTAAAACCATCATTGGTACGAAATGGGTGTTTAAAAACAAGAAAGATGAAGATGGTACCGTTATCCAAAACAAAGCACGACTTGTCGCCAAGGGATATAGGCAAGAGGAAAGAATAGACTACGATGAGACTTATGCTCCAATGGCACGTATAGAGGCAATTCGGATGTTCTTAGCCTACGCAGCCCACAAGAACTTCACCGTTTATCAAATGAACGTGAAGACAACTTTTCTGAATGGAGTACTCAAGGAAGAAGTCTACGTCTCACAGCCAGAAGGGTTTGTAAATCCAGATAGGCCGAATCACGTCTACATCTTGGATAAAGCTCTTTATGGACTGAAACAAGCTCCTCGCGCCTGGTATGATATTATATCTCAATTTTTGGTCAAGTCAGGTTTTACAAAAGGTACGGTTGATACCACTCTTTTCATTAAAAAGGATAAAGGCGATATCATTCTTATTCAAATATATGTGGATGATATTATTTTTGGTTCTACAAATCCTAAGTACTGTAAGAACTTTGCAAACCTCATGGTGTCACGTTTTCAGATGAGCATGATGGGAGAGATGAACTTCTTTCTCGGATTGCAAGTCAAACAATTTTCAACGAGGATTTTTATCAATCAATCGAAATACATTATGGATATTCTTCGGAAGTTCAAAATGGAAAATTGTAAACCGATTGGTACCCCAATGGCACCTGGTACTAAGATTGGCACCGATCTTTCGGGAAAGGCTGTTGATGTTAGAACTTATAGAGGGATGATAGGTTCCTTAATGTATCTTACTTCTAGTAGGCCGGATATAATGTTTTCTACATGCTTATGTGCTAGATATCAGGACAATCCTAAAGAATCCCATTTGTCTGTTGTAAAGCGGATCTTCAGGTATCTGAAGGGGACTGCAGATCTTGGTCTTTGGTATCCTAAGGATACAAGCTTCGAACTAACATCTTATTCAGACGCAGACCATGCTGGTTGCATGTTAGACAGGAAGAGAACCTCGGGTCATATCCAATTTCTCGGAGATAAACTCGTCAATTGGGTTTCGAAGAAGCAATTATGTGTCTCCACATCATCGGCCGAAGCGGAATATGTAGCTGCTGCTAGCTACTGTTCTCAGGTCTTGTGGATGAGAACACAACTGCGAGACTATGGATTTCATTTCAATAGAATTCCGATCTATTGTGATTCGAAGAGCGCTATTGCGATTACTGCTAACCCTGTTCAACATACTAAGACCAAACACATAGATGTCAGGTATCATTTTATAAAAGATAATGTAGAAAAGGGAACAATTGAACTTTACTTTGTAAAAACCGATTATCAGCTTGCAGATTTGTTTACCAAACCTTTAGACGAAAATAGATTTAATTTTCTTGTCTCGAGACTTGGCATGCTAAATCCTAAGACCTAATCGTTGGTTACCTATTAAAGTTTCTTATTGTGTCTCTTTATCATTTCTTTATTATTATTTCCACATGATACCTGCTCTTTAATAGTTTGTTCATGATCTCAGGGGGAGTGTGAGAAGTATCTTATAGATGGTCAATGTTATTTTGAGGGGGAGCGAAACTGAATGCATTGTACTTACTGCTAATTTGTTAGTAATGCATGATTTTAGGGGGAGCGTTCAAGTCAAAAGAGTATGGCAATGACTTCTGATTATTTCTGATCAGAACTCGTACATTAATTGTTTTACTGCTTTATGTCTTTTCAATTTCAGTGAATAAAGTTACTTTGACTAGACTTTTAAACTTTTGTAGGTTGAGAGATGCTTCAAAGATCATATATTTATGACTTTAAGCTTGACTTCGTGAGATGTAAGACTGTACTCAAAAGGTATAATTCTTAATCTTCATCTCCTTTATGGTTGAAACAAGGACAACTTTCAATCATAAGAAAACATGTTCTTAAATGTTCAAACCACTTCCTGATTCTCAAACAGATTTCTTGAATTGGAAGTGTGCTTTTAAATGTTTTCTGCTTTATCATTGAGCTTTAACTGATCAAGTTAAATCACCTGAGCATCATATGCGTCATAGGAAAACATGGGATCAGTGTGCTAGGACTTCAAAGAAACTTCTATGGATTCACGTTAACTAGTGTTTCCTACCCAAGAAGTTAATCCTTTAGTGATTGAATGTGAGGAGTCAAAAAGAAATGAGTGTGGGATGTGTGATGAGAGAAAATGTACAAGAGAGTTTGGTTAGTTGTGAGTTTAATGATAAAAATAAAGAGTGTGAGAGATCAGAGTAAAAGAATATTAAACTCTGCACCAACTACCTTATGAGCCGGGCTGCCACATTTCTAATGTTTCACATTTCTTTGGTGAACATTATTGAAACAGGCAACTAGCCCATGCCAACTCTTGCAATTACTCCACCTACCACTCATTTTCTTCTCAACAAGAAAATGTTTCATTTTCAAAGGGGACGCAACACATATGCTATCTGATTTTCATTTCGAAAATCTGGATATTGAAAAGAAGGAAGTCTGCCCTACCTTCATACTTCAATCATGCACATTGAGTCTGTGTTTAACTACTTGTCTCAGTGGTTTACACATTTTTGAGCTTTATAAGCAATCATTATATGCTTAATTTATTCTATCACTTGCACGAAAACACAAAGAATTTGTTTCTTTGTCATAACGTTCATAGAAATTTCCTTTGTGGTTTTTCAATGATTGAATGGAAGCCCTGGGGGAGTGAACATCATAAAAGCTCCTTTATATTGTGTATTTATTACACACAGTGACTTTGTGTTACTGACAGGCAATTTTAACTGATTCATTTGTTGATTCAGGTGTTACACTTCATTTTCTAAATTGTCTAGATTTGCAAAGATCTGGATGCACATCTTTATGAATTGACGGATAATCAGTGGTTATGTTTGCAAGATCAATGGTGGAAGAAATTTCTTGGAGACACGTTTTGATGAACTCTTTGCTCTTTTCATCAAAAAGGGGGAGAAGCGTCAATCAAGAAATAGAAGATATTCTGAAGATATGCTGAAATGAAGAAATTTTCCTTAAAGATGATTTGCTAAAGCATTCCGAGCTGAAACTGGAGATAATTTCTTTCCAAGAGATATTCTCATCGATTGGGAAGATTGCTACTTTCTGAAGAAAAAGAGGAAGATTGATTTTTCTGAGATTAAAGAATGATCTTGATCCAAAGGGGGAGATTGTTAAAGCACATATTTATTGGATTCAAGATCATAATTATTTGAAGATAGAAGTCTGAAGTTAAAGCTGATAAAGTCGTCTCAACAAATAGTCTAGGGCCCTTTTGTAATAAATAGTCAAAGTCTGTTTTTCGTATTTACTTTTTTAGTCTTTTAATTTTGTTATTAGTTGTTTTTAGTTGTTGGGCCCAAGCAAGCCAAGCCCATTAGGCTTAGTTAGCCTAAGTATAAATTAGCTTTGTTTATGCTAATTAGGTTAGAGAAGTTAGAGAGCTAATTAGGAGATTATTATTATTGAGAGCTGCTTGTGGTGCGCCGTACAAAGAAGAAAAGCAGAGAGAGATTTCAATTTCATCATCAAGAACACTTGTAACCTGTTGAATCTTTCGATTAATCAATACCAGGTTTGCATAATTGTGTTGAATATATGTTTGCTTGATTGAATAATTGATTATTGGGACACACAGAGATATATAAGGTTATGAGATATTTATTATCTCACAACTTTCAATATCTCAGAAAAACACATATCGACCCACCAAGAACATCAGAGAGAGTGAGCTTCAAAGTGTAAACAAATCGACCTCTGTAATCCGCGTTTGTAATCTAAATAGGTTGGTATCGTTTATGTTTGTTGTTTGATTATCTGGTAACGATCACAGGCTCACAATTGGTATCAGAGCCTAATCCAGATCTAAATCAAATTTTCAAGTCTCTTTATTCTTCATTTTCATACGCACTGTACCATCGATCAATCCTTCGAATCAGTGTTTGTTTTCGAAATCAAAGTGTTGTAACTTGTTCTAGTTGGTTAGTTGATCAAAGTGTAAAAGTTTGGTGCTTTAATTCGACCTCTAGTCTAGTCAATTTGGGAGTTGCAGGGCCGTAAATCAGAGAAGAAACGATACCGGTCGAAGGTTCCATACCAGTCGACCGATATCAATACTTAGTACCGGGAGAAGTTTTGTACCGGTCCATACAACAAGGATCCGGTCGATCACCTGAAGAAAAAGCAAAGTACCGATCGACTGCCTCTATACCGGTGTTACTATTCTTACCGGTCCATCTAATTTAGCAACTTACTGGTAGAGAAAAGAGCATACCGGTCAAATTTTTTTTTTTGTACCGGTCGAAGTCCAAGCATCCTATCGGTCCAACTTTTTTAACAATATATCGGTTCTTAAAATATATCGGTCTACTATTCATCTAACATCGCATTGTACCGGTCGATTAATCACTGATTATACCTGTCGTGATCAGAATACCGGTCCACTTCAACATCATACCGGTCACAGCTTATAATACCGGTCCGAGGCTTCAATACCGGTCAATCCTCATTGTACCGGTCGAAATTCATTGCATCGGTCGATCTAAATCAACTAAACCTCGGTCGATCTCTTATTAATATCGGTCACACTCACACACATTTAATACCGGTCGACCTCATTCTAGATCCTACACTCTCCCGGTCGATTTCCATTGTACCGGTCGAACTCCATTCTTGGTATCTCAAATCATACTGATCACAAACCCTCTATACCGGTCGAGCATCTCTCATATTCGGTCAAACTTAACATCGGTTGAGGAACATCGGTCAACATCTCACCGGTCGAAGCAAGAGTCCGGTCGAGCAACAGTCCGGTCGACTCTCACTTTTGCGCTATAAACGTCTCACGCAAACCTCTCCTTTGCGCCATCGACTATTCGCGAAAAACATCTTTTGCGCGACCTTCTTCTTACGTGAATCTCAAGTCTTGCGCCAACCACTTCTCTGGCATAGTTCACTTTGCGCCATACACGTCTCGCGTAAACCTCCAGTTCGCACGACCCGCTTCTCGCGCAAAACCCCTTTTGCGCCAGCATCTTCTAACGCAAAGTTGATCTTTTGCTCCAGTTCCAGACTTGAATGACTTACTCAAGCGATATTTTTCCAATGTTGATCAAAGGAGAATACGAAAAGTGGAAAAAGGATTTTTTCAGCTTAGTAGATAATAATGAACTGGGTCAAAACATGAGATTATCATTGTCTGAAGGAGCACAGGTGCAAAGAGATTTTGCTGATTTTAGAGCTAGAGTTTATTTGAGAAAGAGTATTTCTAAAGAAATATATGATTTAATGGATATCCCGAAACTTCAGGGAAAGAGATATGGGACTATCTTGCATTGAACTCTGAATGGATTAACTCAGACCGAAAGGTTTTCTTAAAAGGAAAGGAATTGGAAGCTGAGAATGATGAGCTAAAAGGAAAGATTTTTGATCTTGAAGCTCAAATACAGAAGCAAGAGTCTGTTGAGAGCAATGAGAAGAAATCAAAAGACTTGAAGAGTACAAATGCTGAGCTACAAAAGAAAATATCTGAGTTTGAAAAGAAGTTCTCAGATCTTTCCAAGAAGAGTGTTGAGGAGAAGAAGGTCATCGATTTCAAAAGTTTAAAGCTTTCTCAACAAGTTAGTAACTTTGATAAAGTAATCATTTTAGAAAGAGATCAATTTGCCAAAGAGAAGAAGGCAACTGAACAGAAGCACGTTGGATTCTTAAAAGAGATGTCAGATGGAAGAAAGAGTGCTAAGAAGGAATTTGAAAAAGAAAGAAGCACCTTTGAAGCTGCAATTAGGAAGCTTAATGCAAAGCTATCTGAACTTTCTAAGTGTGCACAGAAAGAGAAGAAAAAGAAGTCCGAGCTTGAGAAGAAGATTGACCTTCTTATCAAAGAAAGAAACAGTTATTCTTCAAAGGTTAACGAGCTTGAGAAGATTATTTCAACGGTGGTGGTGACTGAGCGCAAGACTCCAGAGTCAATTGTCCACTCACCTAGAGGTGATTCAGCTGATTCAGAATGCTCATTCAAGTCAGCTGTAAGTTCAACATTCAGACCTGTTTCTTCAAAAAGGTCAGTTAAATCTTCTAATCAAATTCGTAGTTCTAACCTTTTCTTTGATAGAAATACAGATAGTTCAGGTACACATCCAAGAAGGAGAAGAAGCCTCAAAGAAGAAGTACTAGTGTGGAACAGGAAACCAGTTGAAGAAAAGAAGGAATTTGAGCTGAAATGTAAGAACTCATGTGTACATACGCCTAATGCCAAGAAGAACAATGCGCATAATGGTAAACCTGATTTTGTTTACTCGAGAGATAAATTAATCAGTTTTCCAGGTAAGAAATTCTATTGTTCTTATTGTCGTACACATGATCCTATTCACAAGACGAGTGACCATTACTGGTATGGTTCTTACTCAGTAACCCCCACAAGAACTGCAACTAACACTCATGGACCCAAATACCAGTGGGTACCAAAGAAGGATAATGATTCTGTGTTGCAGACACCTACTGTTAAGGGGGAGTAGGAGAGAAAGAGGTTCTTGAATACAACAGTTCAAGAACCGCACTTCAAAGATCAAAAGACCTTACTCCGTGCTGAAAAAGAGATTGTACTCCAATACTCGAATGAGGAAATCAACCATCAAGGGGGAGTACATACATATTTGTCTGAAATTTTATGCATATCTTTTACAACTGATAATGTTCTGATGCATAATTTCAGGGGGAGTAAAAAGGTGATGACTTCTGATTATTTCTGATCAGAACTCGTACTTTCATAGTTTTACTGCTTTTTGTCTTAGACATAAGACTTTTGCAGTTTTTGAGAGATGCTTACAAGAACATATCGTTATGACTTTAAGCTTAACTTCATGAGATGTAAGATCGCACGTTAAGGTATACTCCTTTATCTTAATCTCATATATGGTTGATAAGTGGACAACTTTCAATCATAGAAAACATTGTTTTAAATGTTCAAACCACTTCCCGATTCTCAAACGAATTCATGAATTGGAAGTGTGACTTTAAATGTTTTCAAGATCTACATTGTGCTTTAACTGAAATAGTTAAACCATATTGAGCATCATATGCATCATAGGAAACCATGATTTCATTGTGCTAGGAATTAACACAACTTCTATGGAATCACCTTAACCAGTGATTTCTACCCAAGAAGTTAATCCATAGTGATTGAGTGTGAGAAGTCGAAAAGAAATGAGTGTGGAATGTGTGATGAGTCATAAAGAAAAAGATAGTTTGGTTAGAGTGAGCTAAATGTTTAAAAGAAAGAGGGTGTGAGAACAGAGTTAAAAGAATATCAGAACTCTGCACCAACTTTTTCTGAGCTGGGCAACCACATTTCTAATGTTTCACAATTCTTTGGTGATCATTATTGAAACAGG
The DNA here is from genome assembly GCA_954870635.1 of Arctium minus. Classification (NCBI taxonomy): domain Eukaryota; kingdom Viridiplantae; phylum Streptophyta; class Magnoliopsida; order Asterales; family Asteraceae; genus Arctium; species Arctium minus. Next base: position 41,364,003 of record OX941082.1, read on the forward strand.
CAACTAGCCCATGTCAACTCTTGATCAAACCTCACCAACTACTCATTTTTTTCTCAAATAGAAAGTGTTTCACATTTTCAAAGGGGAAGCAACACATTTGCTATCTGATTTTCATTTGGAAAATATGGATATTGAAAAGAAGGAAGTCTGCCCCACCTTCGCACTTCAATCATGCACATTGAGTCTGTGTTTAACTTACTGTTGTCTAAGTGGTTTACACATTTTGAGCCAATAAGTAATCATCCGTGCTTAATTCTTTCAATCACAAGCACGAACACACAAGGAATTTGTTTCTTTGTCATAACGTTTATAGAAATTACCTTTGTGGTGTTTCGATGATTGAATGGAAGCCCTGGGGGAGTGATCATCAAAAAGCTCCTTTCCAATGTGTATTAGTTACACACAGTGACTTAGTGTTACTAACAGACATGTTAACTGATTCATTTGTTGATTCGGGTATTACACGATTATTTTGTCTGGATTTGCAAAGATCTGGATGAATATCTTTTGAATTGACGGATCAGAGGCTCCTGATGAAATACATTTCTTGATATACGTTTGATGAAGTCGTTGCACTTTTCATCAAAAAGGGGGAGAAGAGCCTACCAAGAAATGTGAAAGATCAAAGGTTTAGAGAATTCTTCCATGATAGAGAAGAGAAGAGATAATCAAGAAAAGATTCTTCAAAGTATTCTAAAGACATACTGATCTGAGAGAAATTTTCTTTGAAGATACTTTGCTAAAGCATTCTGAGCTAAACCTGGAGACTATTATGTAACGTCCTAAAAATCAGAGTAAAATAAAACTTCTCAAAATAGGCAACCTGACATCTGTATTGATATAAACTCCTCAAAAAGTGTATCAGTCCTTTAGACTTTACAAAAACCTGTACGGATTTAGAATTCATCAACAAACTAATCTAAACATAACTATCTAGATTACATCAGTTGACAATCCAAAATTCATCAAAAGAATGGGAATTAACAATGCCCAACTATCAACACACTTTAGTCATCTCAAAAATGCCTCGAGACCAAACTCGTCTCTCAAAACCCTGTGCATCCCACCGCTAAGGAAAACCTGTTATACATATCATTTGAGAAAAAGTGTCAGGCTTAAAGCCTGGTGAGAACATACAGTTTATAAAGCTCAAAAGATATAAACATTTGAATCATAAGATAATATTTCCAAAAAGGTTAAATCTTACAAATGATACCTTTGCCACAATCGGGCTTTTCCGTTATAAAACTCGTCATCAAATTACCAACAATAAAATATTTTACCAAGTATAGTCGCGTAACACAAAGTAGGCCACAATACGAGTTATGAGCTAAACACTTGGAATCCAAGGATACGAACACATAGGTCCGTGCTATGATGTGAGATCGCGCCCCCAAGCAAAACCAATGTATACTCCTTCACTAGGATCACTATGAACCATGGCTAGTATCCGACCTCACATAACCGTACCAAGTTGCCCCCGAGGATCATATGCATCCATAGCTACAAAATGGGGAATATAACATCCCAATAATACAGTCGACTCAAAACCTAGGGATCCACTAGTAATGGTACAGACTCGTCACAACAACATATGTGACCAACCATAAACAATCATATGGTATAAAAACATTTTCATAAACAAAATGTTATATCCAGTTCAACTTCTAGTAAGAATGAAAATCATTAAAATGAGTTCATAAACTTTCTTCACATATCCAACATAATGTGCAAGTAAACATATTTTTACTTCAAATAAGATAGAATCCATCATAAAATGATCGGAACCCTAAAATCTCCCAAAACTCAACTTATATCAAATATGTAGAAATCTTAAATCTGTAACCATGGGGATATATAGGAGTTCAAACTGTAACCATTTTGACATGTATAAAGTTTTAGAAAGGTAGTAGGAACTCACCCAATAGGTTTATACGAAAACCCGAAGAACCAGATATCGACCCTCTTGACAAGACGAAGCTTTCAACACCGAAACCTCAGATCAAAAACTAGATAATAAACACCAAACTCTAGAGAGAGAGAAATATACTTAGAGAGAGAGAGTTTGAGATATGAGATGAGACCGAATGAGATATTTGTTTTGAAAACCCTTAAGTCGGTCCAGGAAATCTCGCGACTAATGTCGCGACTGCAACTCGCGGTGCAACTCGCCCGTGTCCTCAAACCCTAAAACCAACAGAGGCTTTCGCGACTAATTTCGTGACTCCAAGTCGCAAGCAAGTCGCGGAACTCACTGGAAGGTTCCAACTTCACCGAACAACATAAATTCGAACGATAAACTAATTACGGTGATAACGACACGAGTTATACACAAGATTTACAACGATACATGTATAATGAAAATCCAGGGTGTTACAATCCTCCCCAACTTGGGAATGATTTCGTCCCCGAAATCTAAACTATACAAGAAGATGAGGATATCTTCGCTTCATATCCTCTTCGGATTCCCACGTCACATTTGCTCCTCGGTGATGCTTCCACTGCACCTTGACTAACGTGACTTCTTTGTGACGCAACTTCTTAGATTTTCTCTCCAAGATAGCGTCGGGTTCTTCCATACAACGGTTACCCTCGTTAACTGTCAATTCGGAGAGAGGAATAATGCTTTCCTCTTCTGCCAAACACTTCCGAAGGTAACAAATATGAAACGTGTTGTGGATTCTTCTCAACTCTGGCGGTAGTTCCAATTGGTACGCTTGCAAAGCTACCCGCTTGAGCACTTTGAAAGGTCCGAGGAAACTGGGACTCAACTTCCCACGCTTTCCGAACCATATAATACCTTTCCACGGTGATACCTTAAGCAACACACGATCGTCCACTTGGAATTCCATCGGCCGCTTCTTCTTATCGGCATAACTCTTCTGCCGATCTTGAGCCGCTTTCAATCTTTCACGAATACATTTGACCTTATCGGCAGTCTCTTGCACGATTTCAGGTCCGACGAACTGTTTTTCTCTCGCTTCAAGCCAACACACAGGAGTTCGGCACTTTCGCCCGTACAATGCTTCAAAAGGTGTCATTCCAATACTCGAGTGGTAGCTATTGTTGTAAGCAAACTCTACCAAAGGTAAATGAGAGTCCCAGCTACCCCCGAAATCGATGACACAAGACCTCAACATGTATTCCAATGTATGGATCGTTCTCTCGCTTTGCCCGTCGGTTTGTGGATGGTAAGCCGTACTCAACTTAACTCGTGTACCAAGATCTTTCTGAAACCCATCCCAAAAGTTCGAAGTGAACCTACTATCGCGATCCGACACGATCAACAATGGTATGTCGTGCCTCGAGACCACCTCATCGATGTACAGTTTTACTAGTTTGTCCATCGGTAATGTCTCGCGCATGGCCAAGAAGTGTGCGCTCTTTGTCAATCTATCAACTATCACCCAAATGGTATCGTGACCTCGAACAGTTTTAGGTAACTTCGTCACGAAGTCCATAGTGATATGATCCCACTTCCACTCGGGAATCTCTAGAGACTGAAGACTCCCATACGGTCGTTGATTTTCGGCCTTGACTTGCGAGCACGTAACACAACGCTCCACATAACGCGCCACATCAAGTTTCATTACCGGCCACCAACAATGCAACTTCAAGTCTCTGTACATTTTCGTACTTCCTGGATGAATGGAATACTTGGACTTATGAGCATCTTCAAGCAAAAGATCACGGTTACCCCCAACTTTGGGTACCACACACGACCGCTGAACAGTTTTACCCCACGGCTATCTTCCGTTAATATCAAACGCTGCTTTGTCATGACTTCCTCTTTGAGATTCTCTTCTAACAATGCTTCAACTTGCGATGCTTTGATCTTTTCAACAAGACTAGACACCAACTCGATTCTCGAATGGGTAGCCCGAATACATCCGCTATATCGGCTACTACGTTCGCCTTACCAGGGTGGTAAAGCAACTCACAGTCGTAATCCTTGAGTAACTCGAGCCATCGCCGTTGTCTCATATTCAACTCTTTTTGATCAAAGACATACTTTAGGCTTTTGTGATCTGTGTAGAGTGTACATTTGGTGCCATAGAGGTAATGTCGCCAAAGTTTCAAGGCGAACACCACCGCTGCTAACTCCAAATCGTGGGTAGGATAGTTCTTCTCGTGTATCTTAAGCTGCCTCGAGGCGTAAGCGATTACCTTGCCCCGCTGCATCAACACACATCCTAAACCCATCTTCGAAGCGTCGCTATAGACCACAAAGTCTTCTGACCCTTTAGGTAACGATAAGATCGGAGCTTCACATAATTTCTTTTGAAGGATACGGAAAGCCTTTTCCTGCGCTTCAGCCCAAACAAACTTCACGTTCTTTTGAGTTAAAGTCGTCAAGGATGATGCGATCTTTGAAAAGTCTTGAATGAATCTCCGGTAATAACCTGCCAGACCCAAGAAACTTCGGATCTCGGACGGACTCTTGGGAGGTTCCCAATTCATCATTGCTTCAATCTTGGAAGGATCCACTTTCACTCCGCCCCGAGTGACAACGTGACCCAGAAACTGTACTTCTTCAAGCCAAAAGTCACATTTGGAAAACTTGGCGTACAATCTTTCTTTTCTCAACACCTCGAGAACTTCACGAAGGTGTTGCTCGTGCTCCAACTCGCTTTTAGAGTACACGAGTATGTCATCAATGAATACGATGACCGACTTGTCGAGGAATGGTCGGCACACCCTATTCATCAAATCCATAAATACCGTTGGCGCGTTCGTCAGGCCAAAAGGCATTACAAGAAACTCGTAATGGTCGTAACGCGTTCTAAAGGCTGTCTTCGGAACGTCTTCTTCTCTTACCTTCACTTGGTGATAACCCGAACGTAAGTCAATCTTGGAAAAACATCCCGCTCCTTGAAGTTGATCGAACAAGTCGTCTATTCTCGGAAGCGGATATTTGTTCTTCACTGTCGTTTTGTTCAACTCACGATAATCGATGCACATTCTCATCGTTCCATCTTTCTTCTTGACGAACAGGACCGGAGCTCCCCAAGGTGACGAGCTCGGTTTGATGAAATCCTTCTCCAAAAGCTCTTGGAGTTGTGCCATCATCTCCTGCATCTGTGACGGCGCTAATCGGTAAGGAGCTCTAGCAATAGGAGCTGCTCCTGGCACGAGATCAATCCGAAACTCTACTTGACGATCCGGTGGTAATCCAGGCAAGTCGTCAGGAAAGACGTCTGGATACTCGCGCACAATCTTCACATCAACCATCTTTGACTTTTCTAACTTGGCGTCGATCACGTAGGCTAGGAAAGATGAACATCCTTTTACTAAGCACTTGCGTGCCTTAGCCATAATGTCAAAGTTTATTGTATTTTACTATTAGTCCTAAATATCTAATTAATAGATATTTAGTTTTAGTTATTATATTAGTTTTGTTGTAGGATAAGTGTGCCATCGTCTAAAGGATATGACGATAGAGATAGAGATAGAGATAAATATATCAGAGTTAGATTAGAACTGAAATATCTCCTAACTATCTACTTGTAACTCCTCCCTATTTAAAGGGCTTATAATTAATGAGAATTATAGACTTCTTCTCTCTGTCTTATTGTTATTCTCTCCATATTGTTGTTCCATTTGTTTTTCCCTTTAACACGTTATCAGCACGTAAAGCTCAAAGCTGTTTTTCATCGTCTCTAAACGATTGGTGCACGTTGTCGTTGAACGGTTTTCCGCAAAATTGCATCGCTACTGCGTTATCTTTTGCTCATTGCCACGCATGTAAAAAAAAAATTCTAGTAAGTTTTCTATCAATTTCTTCATAATTGAATATTATGAATCATGTTTATTTTTTTCTTAAGTTTTCTGTAGAATACTTCCGTTATTTTCGTGATTGATAATAATTGATTTAAAAAAAAATCGAATTCATGATTATTTATTTATTTTTATTGAAATAATTAAATAAATGAAAATTATATTGACGTGAAAAAAAAAACCTATATTAAAAGATAATTATTGGAATTTATATGTGATTTTAATATGATTTTGATCTAATTATCTGAATTATTAGGATAATTGAATGATTTTGTTTTTATTTTTTTTAATTATCAAAAGGAATTAAATAAATAATTTTTAAGTATCCACAAGGGATAAGTATTATTGTTTTATTTAACTAAAACAAAACTTAATTTGTTTTTTTTCCCATTAATTTACGTTTTTGTTTAATAAATATTTATTATATTAACTTTTATTTAAGTTTAATATACTTTATCTATGCGAGCCGACTTATTTTCTGACATGTTTACTTAATTTTATTTAATTCGACCTATTAAATATATATTCTTTTAGACTAGTCCAAATAATGAATTAGACTATTAATTATTTTAATATTTGTTTCATCTTATTTATTTTAATTGTGTTAGTATAACTTTTATTGTTTTAAAATATTATTATGATTTATTAATGTTTATCAAATTAGATTAAAATATTCATATATTTAAATGATTATCCATTTAGTTACAATATTATATATTTATTTACTATTTGTTTGTGTTAATATTCAAATGTTTATCCTAATTAATAATTGTTAGTATAATTCAGATGTTTATCTTAGTTATGAGTTCCTACTCATTAACCTCAATCTTATAAATTATCTTTGAAATTTACAATTTCAACCCTCATAACTTCTGTTATTTTGCCAAAAGGTTCAAAAATAACATGAAAATGTTAAATTCAAACATTTATCTTGATTATGAGTTACTACTCATAATTTTAAACTATATAATTATTTTTTTGAAGTTACACATCCAAGCTCATATATTTTGATCTTTACCAAAAACTCCAAAAAATACTATTAAGGTATTAAAATTGTTTCATATGCCAAATTCATAGTCACTTTGGCCTCTTGCCAAAAGATCCCAAAATACCAATATGGTATGAATTTTTTTTGACCTCATGTCAAAATTTACCAAATAACAAATGTTATCTATGTATTTCATTGATGAATTAATCGCAATACATCGAAAGGATTTTGTCAAACGGGTGTAAATAGCCCTAAGGTTTGTAGGGATTTAAGAAATCCATGTGATTCCCCTACTACCTGGAAATCAAATAGATTGAGTGATTTTTTTTGCAAATTAAAATATTGATGAAGTATTATCAATAAAATTAAAGCATACAAAAATCCAATATTGTTATGATAATGAAATTTCATAACCAAAATCCATTTCCTTATCAAAAAGAAAATCATATATTATTATTTATATATGTAAATGGTTGAAACAACTCATCCCAAAATCAACGTCATAAACTCAAAAGAATATGAGTATCATAAATGAGTACATAAACCCCTTTTGAAAAGGTACAAGAAAATACCTAAAGTCCATCAACTCCCCATTGACTCTAAAATCAACCTCTTGAAAAGGTACAAACAAATACCCTCATGCTTTGAGACGACATATAAATCCTAAGTTTCATAGGATACCTTTACTAGAAACCCCCAAAGAAATGTGGGATGTTCCGAAAGGGATAATCAGGAGTACTGATGAATATGTACTTCCCGAACTAATCGTACAGTGGAATGAAACCCACTAACTCGATTACAAAAAGGTAATTGATTTCAACAAAGAAATGTTATATCCAAAACGCGTCTCAATCTCTGTGGCAAGGAGCTCACAGAGGATGACATGATTCCTAATATCATTTCCACATTTCATATATAAGTAAATATTATTGAACCAATATAAGTTGGAATGTAACATTTAGACAAACTCATCAACCTACTGCAAGTGGTTGAGAGACACAACAAGGTTCTTTCGAATAACACCACATATGTCGGGATAAAGAAAATTCCTGATATCAATAATGAAAGTGTTAGAAGTGGAAACAACTCCAAATGATTGTGGGTTAAAAACCATTTCACACATATGACATTTCTGCACCATGTGGACGAGACCCTAGAAAGGGTCAGGCTATTGGTAAGAGTCATAAAGGATTTTTCAACACCTGGAGTAGGATACAACTACTACCCAGGTGATAATGGACAATCAAATAAGATATGCACTAAAAAGTGCTTCTATAAAAAAGGGAACACGTTGAAAATGAAATATAACATATTTGTTTTAATATTTAATATTGATTATGCATATGTTTCTTTGAAATTAATTTTAAGTACCAAAAATTAATTTCTTTGCTAAAGTAAAATCGAATATGTAACCATTATAGATGTAAAGAAATACATCAAAACAAATACAAAAAAAAATTCAATATTCTCCGTTCCGTGTAGGAATGTATCAAGGAGAATTGATTTTTTTTGACCTATCACACCCTTGAAAAAAAAGATAGACTAATACGTTTTTTATAATACATCCAACCAAATTACTTAGACGATGGACTGTCACTCTCTTGTTGGTACAAAATTAATAGGAACCTTGTAAAGATATTCGTATCAAATGGAAATGGAAATGAGCATATATACATAAGTTCTAATGAATATATGAAAGTAAACATATATCATGGAAACTAATGTGTCAAACTAGTAGATTATTGGGTCATCGGAACATATTTTGTCACCAATAAAGAACTTTTGGGGACAATAACACATATATGTTTTGGCATGACCATGCGGGACACCGTGGTTATGACATAGTGATCCGTGTATTGCAAAATACACATAGACACATTCTCTTTCGAGTGAAAGGCAGAATGAGGAAAATTGCAATTGTTGACTTCTGTAGCATAAGAAACAACATTGCTATATGCCCTCTCGAATACCTAAAACTTTTGTATATAACCTACTCCTTAGCCAAGACAGGATTGAGACCATCCTAAAGCTAAGGACATAATACAAAAATATTCCATTGTTACAACGAATACAAGGAGATATTTATGGACATAAACATCCAGAATGCGGGCCATTAAAGTACTTTATGGTTCTGGTTTCGACACGATGAACGCATATCGTATTATTGTCCACATGAAATACTGCACTCCTAGCACTAACTATACGTTTAAGGTCTCACCACCCTGATTATTTCATCAAGTCTACATGACTTTGAATGCTGGAGAATTTACATCATAAGGATTTGATGTTAATTGCATATGTATTAGGATCAATGTAAAGTTTCTTATACCCCATGTGTATATATAAAATGGTCTCATAGAAGTTGTTATCAAAAGAATATGATGACATATAGGGTATTAGTAATGTGCACCAATTTACCCACATCTACCTGGGGTTATGCAATTATTATATGCAGTTTTTTTTTCGTTTTTAGACCCACTACTTACTCATGCGTACCAGTTGGTAACTAGATATAAGTTTGATACTTTACATTTACGCATGTTTGATTATATGTGCCAATTGTGCCCCCACAGCGCATCGAAATGGGTCCTTAAAGACGATTTGGTATATGTTGGATATGAATCCCCAACAATTATCCGCTAATTATAATATTTGACTAGTGATCTATTTACCGCTAGATTTGCGGGTTGTCACTTTCATGAGACAGTCTTCCCGTCGTTAGGGGGAGATAGGAAAAAGGATTTTCCATGGGAACGATAGGAAGTGTCATTGAATATTCCCACTCTGTCTTATTTCGATCCCCAAAACTTCACAACGTAATGTTGAAGTCAAACGAATCAGACTCGATACCTGATACGTTTAATATTCCAAAAGTGACAAGATCACATATACAAGCTGCAAATATACTTGCAAGGTTAAAAAGTCCCCAACAGGGGCACAACGCCATTGGAAAGTGCGTTGCGATCACACATAGTGGAGGTGTGGTTGAGGTCGTAGCTCCCAAACGGAAATGAGGGAAGCTACTTGGTTCGATAAATACTCATCTAAAGGAAGAGAAGAGTAAGGCACAACTATTTGTCATCAATACATAAACCTCTCATGAGATTGTCTCTGATTAAACTATGTCTATGAATCATCACTGGAGGACGCTCCGAAGTTAATATTGATTCTAGAGATGAATATTAATCTCAAATGAACTATGAAGGCACATATGAGTCGATGGACAGATCATATATAATTATTGATGATATATTTCGCATATATTATTGTTTATGAGGTGATAGAGCACATTGACATCGAACCATGCTCAGTTGGAAAATATCAACAAAGAGCAAACTGGCCTAAATAAGCAATCCAGGAGAATCATATTATTTGACAAATGAACAGGTATTTGGTTTGGTAGTGCTAACCCACCAAGTGTAAAGCCTGTAAGACATAGATAAATCATATGTCCTAAAGCGTAATGAGAATAATTAAGTCATAATGTATGAGACTCTCCTTTGGCGCAAGGTTTCTCACAACGCCCTGGATTGACCACGAGGAGACTTACTCTCTCATGATGGATGTTATGACATCCGTATAATTTACTAGCCTAGTAGTTTCCGAAGGACTGGAAATGCAACTCATGAATGTGGTTACCACATATCTCTACGGGGATCTAGATTTAGAGATATATAAAAGTGCTTGATGATATTACATTACCAAAATCAAGCAACTCTAAACCACGAAATGCGTTTACAATAAATTGAAACGCCCACTTTATAGATTAAAACAATATAAGTGGATGTGGTATACCCACCTAATGGAATACTTGATTGGGAAAGGATATATAAGAACGATGAAATGTTCTCTTGCTTATTTATTATGGAAAACAAGTTCCAGATTTTCAAAGTAGCTCTATATGTCAATGTTATGAACATAATAGGCACTCTTGATGAAATGAGAGGAACCACAAGCTACTTGAAATCTGATTTTGAGAGGAAAGATCTTGGGAAAACTTGGTTTTGTCTAGATATTTGAGCTAGGACACCGAGTTTGTGAAATATTAATTCATCGATCGCATATGTCCAGAAAATAATCAGGCAATTTAATATGGACAAAGCGCATCCGGTTAGCACTCCCATGATCGGTCGAAGTGTCGGATATAAGGAAAGATCCATTTTGTCTAAAGGATGATGACGAAAGATGTTGGGAGCTGGAATTCCCTATCTAAGTACAATATGCACATTATCGTACTTAACATAATACACTTGACCATATATTGTATTTCTCAGTGAACTTGTTAGCTAGATTTAGCTCAGCGCCAACGCAAAATCATTGGAATGATATTAAATTAATCTTTTGGAACCATTGACATGGTTTATACTTTCCCTATAGAAAGAAAAATGGGATTGATAATGGAACTTCAATACCTACTTAGAATGTAAGCAGCAAAAGTACTAGCTAGCTCTTATAGAAAAACACCAAATAATGTCTTGGTATGTGTTTGCTGATATTAGGTATCTGTCTGACCCATACAAATGATATTCCCAAACTGAATAAAGAATTACCACAAGGAACACGTCGATTGCTTGGAAGTAAACTAAGCGATCATTTGTAACTACCTCCTTGAATTAATCCAATAATATTACTCTCAATGAGATAATAAAATAATATATATGATTAAGGACTATCATTACATATATTATAGGAGTTAGTAATTCTGGGTTCAACCAGTATCCTACTTGCATATATGGATATAATGTATCATGTATCGAAGAAATGAACATAAGATACATCAGGGGTAATAACACAAAGCATATTCTGCTTAAGTTTCTATACAATCAGCAATAAAAGACTCTCCTTTAGATTCAAGTGAATCAAGTAAGGTGTCAAAAGAATGTGACATATTTTACCAAGTCATTACCTAAAACCATATATTGGGAAACGTGTAGAAAGTAAATGGAAATGTTTTCCAAATTCCCTTGGTTAATGCACGAATCAGGGGGAGTAGTAGACAAAAGGGGGAGTCTACTATATTTGTGATATTGGTATGTTGTGCTCTTTCCTTCAACCAAGGTTTTATTTTTCCCATTGGGTTTTGTTCCTTGGTGTAAGGTTTTAGTGAGACAACTGTTTATATACCATCATGTTTTCTTAAATTTCAAGATTAAAGTATGAATCTAAGAGAAAACTAGACTGAAGGATAAGTCTATGTATTGCAAAGAAGCTGGTTTGTTGTACTCTTTCCTTCGTCATATTTTTATTTTTTCCCACTGGGTTTTATTTTAGCATAAGGTTTTAACGAGGCAACAACTGTGCACCACCACTCCTTTAACTCGACACAAGGGGGAGTGTTGTAGGATAAGTGTGTCATCGTCTAAAGGATATGATGATAGAGATAGAGATAAATATATCAGAGTTAGATTAGAACTGAAATATCTCCTAACTATCTACTTGTAACTCCTCCCTATTTAAAGGGCTTATGATTAATGAGAATTATATACTTCTTCTCTCTGTCTTATTGTTATTCTCTCAATATTGTTGTTCCATTTGTTTTTCCCTTTAACAAGTTTAATTAATATCTAGATATTATATTAGATATTAGTTAGTTTTTATGTTTGAGATATATAAGGTTATGAAATATTTATTATCTCACAACTTTCAATATCTCAGAAAAACACATATCGACCCACCAAGAACATCAGAGAGAGTGAGCTTCAAAGTGTAAACAAATCAACCTCTGTAATCCGCGTTTGTAATCTAAACAGGTTGGTTTATCGTTTATGTTTGTTGTTTGATTATCTGGTAACGATCACAGACTCACAGTTACCTTCACAACATTTTGCTGTGAAGTTTCAAGTGTAAAAACTTGGTCTCACGGGTCTCACGAAAACATGCTGGTCTCACGTGAGACCAATAAAGGTGTTTGGATCACAATTAATTGTTGACCATGGCTCTTTTGAATAATGGCACCCATCATTTTCAAACAACCCCACTTCATATGTCAAGCTTCTATAAAATTTACAAACAACAAAAACGGCCCCCCTCCCCCAACCGAAGTCTTCTTTATTGATTATTGTTTTAATATCATGATATCAATCCATTTTTTATTTGATTAATTTATGAAGTTTGTTAGAAAAGAGAAAAGAAAAAGAAAACTCTTTCGTATGACTAGATAAATTTTATATGCTTACAATACTTGTAGATTCAAACATTCATTACTGGAGTATATATTTAGTTAATAAATTATCTTAAATGAATTTTAAATTAGGAGTATGATTACTAAATTATTTTATTTTACTTAATAACCTTCAAATTTATGCCTCCAAGTGTTAAACACTTTATATTCCTCTAGTGTAAAACATATATAATATCACCATAAATCTTACAAAAACTTGTGCTCATTATCAGTATACAAAATGAAACAACGGCTAACACGCTAAGCTAAGATCGACCACTTGGAGAACGCATAGCCTTTCTTTCTCCATCGTCTGTCTTAATAGGTTAAACAAATTCCAATTCAAGTGGTCCTTCTCTGTTGCATTAATATTAGTTTGTAAAAGTTGACTAAATATCTTATTAGGGTTGATACATATAAGTTTCAAGCTTTATCAATTAAATCGGTTGCGTCTTCTTATAAATATGCTTGACATATGTGGTTGTGGTAGAATTTCTTGTATTTTATTGGTTGCTGAAATTTGAATGAGACATCGTAACGGTGTCAGGGGGGATGTTCTTAAGATTTCAATCCCTACGTACCCACAAAACAATGTTTTATTTTTTCATCTTCATGCATGGAGAGTTGACATTCTTGTGGTTTAATAGACAAGAATTTTTTAAAGAATTATGTTGATATTTATTGTATTATTTGCATTTCCTTTAATAATTTGTTGTTCATAGCAAGAATAATGCATTAATATATCTAAAGTAGTGTGCTAGGGTATAGATGACCATGTCAGCTTTTGGATTTGTTACTTACAATTTTGAAAAAGATGGGATTTTTTATACATCAAAGACGTTGTATTGTAGTAGGTTGTTTTCAAATTTGCATCTTAATTATCTCCACACACGCACATGCAGACATACACACATACATATGCACACTCACACGTACACATCTTGTACAATACATACATACAAACACACACAGAGAAGGGGGTTCAGAAGAACCCTTGAATTCTAAGAACCGGGAAACTCACCTTAACTATTAGATTAATTGATTAAAAAGAAATGTAATTAAAAAGGTGGTCAACCCTTTATTTTATAATTTAAAAATTCCATCCACCCCAATTATTTCAAGAAATATAATCAAAGTTGCAGTGAAACAAATTATACAAAAAAATAATCATTTATTCTCTTTAAGTTGACATGTATGTTGAAATATTTTTTCACCCATTTTTTCAGTTTTTCGCTTTTTCATTCTTTTTAGTTTTTCTCTCTGAAGCCAACCATAAAAATCGACCCAAAAACAGTTCGATCAACGAGGACATCACCAACATATCATGAACTTCTCATTGTGAAACCTCTGGTAGATAGATGATGCCCCGAGTTTTGAAAAGTCTACTGGTTTTCAACAAAAAATTGAAGACATACCATCAACTAAGATTGCGTCTTTGTTCTTGGTTCATGGCCCATGGGCAATCTTTGAACTCAACACCGTTGACAGCTTCATTGGGCATAAATGCAAATACTTGGCGTCTGGGTTTTTTGATCCAACAAATCAAACGCCAATATAAAGGTGTATTTCTCCGATCTCCGAACCATATCACATTGGGGTTTCAATAGTTATGATGCTTCCTTGAACGTCTTGTCTCCCATGATCCAGTCACGACCACTACAATTATGAGAGCTATCACCAACGGGTAGATCTATCTGATAAACTTTCGTTGGTAAAGGTATCACCTATGGCAATCACCGACAGACTGCATCACCCACGATACAAACATTATTCACCGACGACAAAGATCACCGATGGGTTATCAACGGTGTTTATCATCGACTCGACTGATTACCGAGAGACACAATCACCGATGGATTTTTGAGGGTTCTATTCACCGATAGATTACCGACAAGTTATATCAATCCACATCGAAGGGATTACATTGATGAGTATGATCTATTTTTAAAAATAATAATTTAAAAATACGGTATTTTCTGTATAAAATACAAAATACGCCCCATAATTATCAAAAATACCAAATATTTTCATATAATTATAAAAAAATATTGTTATTACAACATAAAATGTACATAATCTAGTTAAGGGGAAAGAAGAGGGTTCACCTTGTTGGATTTATGTGCAAGGAATAAAATCTTTTATTATTAACTATATTAATAATTATATATGAACCTATGAGATCACACATAAAGAACAATAAGACATCAAATAAATAATATATATGTGATATATATTATTCAATTAAAACAAGTAAAATTATATCTAAATTATTTGGTTAAGTGAGTCTAATTAATGTCTAAGAAATAAAGCTTGGTAATTAGTTAGATCTATGCGATTAATTAATTAAAAAAGTTTTTATATTATTTAAACTAAGTGAATTTAAATAATAATTATGGCTTAATGATTTAAATGAATGTAAAGGCTTAAAGGCCCTAAAAGTCCATAAGCTTGTTTCATCATTTAAAAAGAAGGGGATTAAGATATTAGAGTTTTAACCTAATATTTTTCTCCCCTCCTCCGTCTCAACTTCAGCTACAACCTCCCCCTCTCCCCTCTCTTATTTGATTTTGGGTCCAAAAGTAAGAAGGTGCTCGTTTTGATCGAAAGTGAACTATCATTCCATTGATGTTGCTCGTGTGGATATCCATAGAGGTGTTCTAACTTGAACATTTGATTCTATATCAACTCCTCCTCGAATCAAGAAGGTAAAAAACCGGATCTTGAATGTTCTAGTTTTTCTTTGGTTAATCTATTTTGTACTCAATTGGATCATGACTTTTGGAAATCATTTTAACATATGTTTTTATTTTTCCGTTGCATTTATTTATGTTATATTTTGTTTAAAATCAGTTTTGAACATATGTGATTTCCAACAATAGTATCAGAGCCACTCTTGAGTAAACAAATTACCGGTTGAATTTTTGGTTAATTCGTTTTTGTTGTTTGATTGTGGTTCTAAAGTCCCTACAATCATAACAAATTGAAATAATTGAACATTCCATATTTTAATAAATGTTGTTGATATTTATGAGTTTTAGTGGCTTGATTTATTTTATGTGTTGTATGCTATTTTTTTTTCATGGTTATGAGAATGCATGATTAGCCATGAAACAAGCCATTTAATTTTTTATGTTGTTGGTATAAATTGTTGTTTGTGCATAGCCGTCTTACCTCTTGTGACCTATGGTTGTGTTGGTGGATTGTTTTGTGATTTTTATTGGCGGTTTGGTGCCATTTGTAATTTAAATTCATAGATTAGCTTAAAATTTTGTTGGTATTGTATTTTCCTTCAAATTCTAAGTATAGATAGAATCTTTATATTTTTAGAATTTGTTGTAAAACAAGAAAAAGATTGGAATCGTGGGGAGATTGAAGATGGCGACGAAGGAAAATTTGTTTTATTCCTAGTTTGACCATCAATTTTATGTTGGCTCATAAAATCGATTTTAGGTTGGGCTTAGCTTGGCTATACATGTGTGTTTTATTAATTGTCATAATTATATACATGTCCAAAGGTTTTGTTGAAAACTTAAATAAAACAGATTGAGTTTTTACCAATATGAAATATTAATAAAACTCATTAATACAATACACATAAGTTAAAATTTGTTTTAACAAATAGTGTAACCAAATTTTGGATGCATGTAAATTTTCATAGCACAATTTTTATAAAATTGCGATTACACAAAATTATACCATTTTCAAAATTTAATGTCATGCCATCCAATCATTATGATACTTGGTACTGTAATTTTTGGGTAATGCTAGAGTCATTTATATTATAATCCCAAGGTGATAAATTTGTGCCCCGGTAAGACTTAAGCCAAATTGTTACAATTCTAAATTGGACAACTTAACCGACAGCCTGTTAAGAGCTAAGCTCGGGGCAAGAATGGGATTAAACATGCCAGTTGGACACTAGTTGTCTTGAGTCCCGTAAAGAGCTAAGAGTTGTATTGCAATTGGTACCCATTGTTACCTACCAATTGAACTTATTATTGTATGTATGATCAACTGTATATGATAACAAACTTTAATGTGGATCTTAGCCTTTACATATTAATGTTTTTGAATAAAACAAGGGTAATTAATTTATAAAGGAATAATATTGAAAATACTAAAATAAAAGGAACTTTATTTGTTTTGTAGATGTCAACCACACCCGTAAACAACTTATCACTCTGTTCTCCGTTGGAGAAGGAGAAATTGAACGGTGCAAGTTTTTTTTATTGGTATCATAACTTGAAGATCGTCCTTAAGTATGAAAAGAAATCGCACGTTCTTGATGCTCCCATACATGAAACACCTTCCGATACCACCATTACTGCCATTCGTAATGTTTGGCATAAGAAATATGATGAGCAAAGTGAGGTGGCATGCCTTATGCTTGCGAGTATGACCACTGACCTCCAGAAGGACATGGAAAATCTAAAAGCATATCAAATGCTTGAGGAACTGAAGAAAATGTTTCAACAACAAGCCAAGCAAGAGTTTTTTGAGACCGTCAAATGGTTCCATGCATGTAAAATGGAGGATGGCCAATTTGTTGGGTCTCATGTTTTGAAAACGAAGAGCTTTATTGATCAGCTGGATAGGCTTGGTTCTCTCTTGGGTACATACTTGGCAATCATTCTAATTCTCAACTCTCTGCCCAAGTCATATGACCAATTCATCATGAACTATAATATGCAAGGATGAGAAAAATCTATCTCAGAGTTGGATATCTAATGCTCATAACTGCTGAGATGAACATTCCTACCAAGACCCCAACAGTTCTGATGATCAGGTAGGGAAGCATAAAAAAGAAACCGCATGTTCATATGAAGAGAGAGGGCAAGGCAAGCTCATTACCCAACGGTTGCGCTTCAACCCTAGAAAAGGGAAAACCTGCTAAGGATTAGAATGTTACCATTGTGGAAAGATAAGTCGTTGTCCTGAGTACTTGATATTGGTTACATAACTCACATTTGTAATAATATGCATGGAATGAGAAGAAGTAGGAAACTGAAACAAGGCGACTTGGATTTATTTGTTGGCAACAAAACACGTGCTCTTGTTGAAGCCATTGGAAGCTATGAGCTAATATTACCATGTGGTCTAATTCTAGTTTTGGACAATTGTCATTTTTCTCCAAATATTTCTATTGGACTTATTTCAATTTCTTGTTTGAGATAATCAGGTTTTATATATACCTACTTTTACAGATTATGGCATTTCAATCCATAAAGATACTTTATATTATGTTGATGATATTCCTCGTGATGGTATTCATGAAGTCGTTATGCATGGTGATGTTTCAAATAAAAAGCTTGTCTATACCTGTGATTGATAAGGTTCTAAATGGTGTGAGGTGTGGCATAGTGGTTAGGTGTCAGGATCTGAATTCTTAACAAGAATAAACACTCAGAAACAATATTAAAGGAGTTTGCGGAATAACACTTTAATATTCAAAGATCAATGAAACAGTGAATCAGAATAACAACTTGTAAACTTTATTGAATGATTGTAAAGCTACAAGATTCAACACTCAACCTCAATATTGATGAACAGGCTCACCAATACGAATTCTACTTCTCTAGAACTAGGACTATAAGCCTTGAGGTTGATTCTCTCTATGAAAACAAAAATTCAGAATTTTCAGAATTAATTCTAAGGTTACAAACTATTCTATACTTATACTGAAGATAAAAGATAATTACAAATAATAAAAGATCTTCAGAATAATCTTCCATATTTATCTTCAAGCTTTCCATAATCTTCAAACTTGATCTGCACAAATCTTGATTATCTCTTAAGCAGCACTAAGTCTTCAGCAGCATTAATACTTTGAGCAGTATTAAGTTCAGCAGTACTAACTACTAGCAGTACTAAAATTGCTTAGCAGTAGTAATTTCTTCTAGCAGTATTAATCTTGACTAGCAGCATTAACCTGTATCAGCAGCATTAACTTCAGAAGTAGTAACCAAGTTGTGCTAGCAGCATTAACTGTACTTAAGCAATTCTTTCAGTTCCCAACAATCTCCCCCTAACTTGACTTTTAGGAAGAGAAGTCAAGTTCTTCAGATGGTCTTTAAGATGCTCCCAAAACTTCATAGCTCATATACCTGTATTTGGATTCAACCCCAAACTCTGATTAATTGTCCTTTGAATCAAATACTTTGCCATTTCTGAATCTGGAACACATCTAAGCTTCTTTTTCAACATTGCATGCAGTTTCAATCTACTGTGATTGTACACTCTATCCACTAGGAAGTATTCTATGTGATTTAAATCCATAGTCAAAGCATATACTCCACTAGTTTCATATAGAGTCCAGTTTGTGACCTTTTGAAACACATTTCTGATTAAATGCTCCACTTCTTCAGTCTTGAACATCATACACAGATACTCCATCACAAGTTTTGTGATTGAAATCTCTGGAGCTTTCAATTGATCTGAATACAACTTCATTCCTATTTCATACATCTCTTCTAGATCAGACCTGGAACATGTTCTGACAATCTTTGCCCAAGTATTATACACTTCATGCTTTTCATCTTTTCTTTTGAGCCTGATATATTCTTTTCCATCAACCTTCATTGTATCCCAGAAAATGACCTCAGGAGGCTTAACACCAACAGGTTCAGCTGTAATAGGTTCAGGCACTTTGTCCATCACTACCATGTACAGATTCACATCATTAGTGCTTGATGGATCTTTCTGTTCACTTGGCTTAGGTGCCCCTTCTTCTTCAGCAACCTTCTTAGCTTCTTCTTCAGCTACTCTAGGCTTCTTGGCTGATTTTCTTCTGGCCATCATTTTGGTTCTTTTTAAAGTCCTCAGACTTTCACCAAGAGTTGCTTCTTTCTTTGGTGTTTCTTGCTCATCAGGAAAAGGCTTTTCTATCAGAAAGTCATTGATTTCTTTCATTCTCTTCTCCATTTCAACTCTTGCAGTTTCATTCCCTTGAAGCTTGGTCATTTCTGAATTGTACAACTCTTTAATCTGTTCAAAAGTCATCTTTGAGAACATCTCCTTTCTGACTCCTACAACACCTTTGAGAAATGTAATCATCTTATTTCTTTCTTGAGTACCAAGGAATGTCTTTGAGGGTTGTCTCTTCTTTGCAACTTTTTTGACCAACACAGATTTCTTCATGGTTGCAGCTTTCTTTTGTGCTATTTCAGTTGCCAGACTTTGTTGATAAGCTTCATTTAATTCTGCAGCCAGAGCCTTAGCCATCTCCCTGTCTTTTTCAACTTGAACCCTTTCTTCTTGCTCAATATCACCCTGAATATTTCTGGCCAAAACTTCATCTGACTCAACCAACTTTTGCTTTTTAATTGGTTGATCAGATTCCACTAACTTTGCTTTGCCTTTATCTTTGCTTACCACCTTCTCAACTTCTTCTGTCTTGATAGCCTCACCTCTTTCTTTGATTACAACTCCTTTGGCCTTTGAGGTGACCTTGGGAGTATCATGCTTAGCCTTGATCAATGTTTCTGCAATCTCAAGATCTGTTAATACTTCTTGCACTATTTCGACTGCTTCTTTCAATTCAGCAGTATTAACAGTTTCTGCTGCTTTGCTTGTTTCAGCAGCATTAACTGTTACTGCTGCTTGTTCTGTTTCTTTTACTGCTGCTTCCTCTTTTTCTGCTGCTATGCTTGATGTTTCTGCTGCTTGTACAAACTCTGTTTCAGTTTCCACTGCTTGCTCCCCCTCAAAATCAAACTGCTCCCCCTTGTCTTTATCATCTTCCATGTTGACATCAGCTTCTGACTCCCCCTTTTTGGGAGCATCAGTCACTGGTTTCCTTCTTCTGAGCACAAACTGTTTCTTCTTCTTTTTCTGGACCAATCTCTTCACCATTTTCTTCAGGTTTGTAATCTGTACTTGTTGAGACAGAATTATCAGTTTCAGCTCTTCTATGTTTTTTCCCTGCTTGATTACATCCATGTTGATGTTGCCCATTGCTTCCATCAATTCAAGATAGTCATATCTGTGCTCACCTTCTCCAGGAGTGTAACCCTTTTTGAAGGATCATGGGATCTTTTTGTAGTAGAGGTCTTCTGCCTAGCAGAAGCACCTGCTACCCCCATGGTTTCTTGGCACCTGGGACCTTTGGATGATTACTCACCCAAAGTTGCCATGGGGAAGGTCTTATTTATGTTACCTCTGACCTCCTCTGTGCTAGCAGGAGTAGTGGCAGCCTTTGCACCCATATGCTCATTCATCACCTCATTGAACACCTCCTTGGGGTTGGGAGACGCCCCTGTGGTTTCCCTGTAGATATTCTCTAATGGATAATTCTCCATTAAAGGGCTTAAAGGCTCTGTGGGTGAAGGTACAAGAAGGGAAGGAGCCTTCTTTACCTTTTTCCTGATGTATGTATTGGTTATTGGTGAAGTTGGTTTTTGAACAAGGGACTGAGGGATTGATATGGTGATGGAAGGTTGGGATTGGCTTTCAGTGGGTTGGTCTAATGAGGGCCTTGACCCTGAAGCCATACCTTCTTCATTGTGGGACACCACCATCATTGTAGAGAACAATGGGGTGTCAACTCCTTCCGAGTCCAATGGAGATCTTTTCATGTTTGAAAAGACCTTACCTTTGGGGATTTTGGATACGTATACCACATCAAAGTGAGGCATATCCGTCAATTCATGGGTTATAACTACCTGTACAAACCTTGGGTACATATAAAAACTCTTTTTGTTTCCCAAGTTTGATACAAGGTCACTGAAAATCATTCTTGAAAAATTGTACTTTCTGGCAGTGGCCAAGCAGACCAAAGCATAAGCAATGGTACTGCTGAACTCACTCCATCCAGTAGTCTTTTTAGAAATGCAGTGCATCAGGGTATGAACAAGAAAACGCCATTGGGTATAAATTTTAGATTTTGAGAATTTGAAACCACTCAATTGGCCTCGATACCCCTCGATACCCCATTCTTGACAGATTTGAGAACAAGTCCTCATTAGGAATAGAAGTAATACCTGCAGCATCGTCTAGACGTAGACAGATGCGTATCACCTCTTTAGAAACTGACAAGGGTTTGTCACACACCCTTGTCTTGATTATCTGCACCCCATTCTCTGTGACTACTGTGGCATTTGCCCAGAATTGTCTTTGATGCTCTATGTAGATTGTTGGCGATACAGTAAGAGCATGGGCAATATGGCTGGACATGAGAAAATCCACAATCTAGTGGAATCCAGCAGCTTGCTTCGGTTTTTGAAGCATAGCGATTTCGTTGTGCTCGTCAATGAATGCCATGGATGCCATGTTAGCTTGAGAGTTCTTGCCTGAAACTTACTAGGAACTTGAGAGAAAAGGGTTAGAGAGCAGATGAATAGAAATCAAAGAGTCATTATGAACTTTTGGGCGGGCAAAAAAAAGGTATTTATACGATTCAGGACATAAGCCGTATTAACCACTAGCAGTATTAACTAACTAGCAGTATTAACTGAGAGCATTATTAACCACTAGCAGTATTAACTAACTAGCAGTATTAACTAGGAGAAGTATTAACTAACTAGAAGTATTAACGAACTAGCAGTATTAACTGAGAGCAGTATTAACCGCTAGCAGTATTAACTAACTAGCAGTATTAACTGTGCACTGGCTGTTTTAAAAATACTTACACTTTTTGAAGCTTGAGGTACTCTGAGCAAGGTAATAACTTTCTGAGAAAGATGTTAGTAGCACCAAAGAATAAACCAGTAACAGGTATGAAAACACTTTTTAAGACATGAACTTATTCAGAGTTGATCATGCCCACACTTGTGACCAAGAAAGTGAATCTACCCACATCAAAGGCTTTAGTGAATAGATCAGCAAACTGGTTGTCAGTATGAACTTTAGCAACTTGAATTAGCTTCTTTTCATTACAATATCTAATAAAGTGATACCTGATCTCAATGTGCTTTGTTTTGGAGTGCTTGACTGGATTGTTAACAATGCTTATAGCACTGCTATTGTCAATGAAGATTGGAGTGTGAAGAAAGGTTACCCCATAGTCCAGCATCTGATTCTGAATCCATAGAACCTGAGAGCAGCAACTTGCAGCAGCAATATACTCAGCTTCTGTTGTTGATAAGGACACTGTGGTTTGTTTCTTACACTGCCAAGATACTAGTCTTGCACTCAAAAGTTGACATCCACCTGAAGTAGACTTTCTGTCCATGTTAGCACCTCCCAAGTCACTGTCTGAGTATGCAATCAAGTCAAAGTTGGATTCATAAGGATACCAAAGACCTAATCTAGGTTGCCCTCTTAAGTATCTGAAAATCCTTTTAACAGCTTGAAGATGTGATTGCTTTGGCTTGACTTGGAATCTGGCACACAAACACACTGGAAACATGATGTCTGGTCTTGAGGCTGTGAGATACATGAGAGATCCAATCATTGATCTATATAGATGGACATCAACATCCTCCCCCTCAAGATCAGCAGTGATCTGTTTATGAGTCTCCATAGGTGTGCTTGCTGGTTTTGAGTCTGTTAAACCATACTTATCCAGGATGTCTTTCACATATTTTGATTGGCTTATGAAGATCCCATCTTTCTTCTGTTTCACTTGAAGCCCAAGTAAGTTCACCCATTGAACTCATTTTAAAGCTCTTGTGCATCAACTTTTCAAAGTCTCTACACATCTGATCTTTTGTGGATCCAAAGATGATATCATCCACATAGATCTGAACAAGTAGGATGTCCTTCTTACTTCTTTTAATGAAGAGGGTCTTGTCAATTATTCCTCTTTCAAACCCATTCTCCAAGAGATAGGTAGACAGTGTATCATACCATGCTCTTGGGGCTTGATGAAGACCATACAGTGCTTTCTTCAGTTTGTATACTCTGTCTGGATATGATGGATTTTCAAATCCAGGGGGCTGACAGACATACACTTCTTCATCAATTGTACCATAAAGAAAGGCACTCTTCACATCCATTTGGTATACCTTGAACTTCATGTATGAGGCATAGGCTAGAAATAGCCTAATTGCCTCTACCCTTGCCACTGGAGCAAATACTTCTTCATAGTCTATGCCTTCTTCTTGAGTGTACCCTTGTGTCACAAGCCTTGCTTTGTTCCTGATCACAATTCCTCTCTCATCCTTTTTATTCCTGAAAATCCACTTGGTGCCAATAGCTCTATGACCTTTTGGAAGGTCCACCAAGTCCCAAACTTCTTGCAATTTGAACTGCAGTAATTCTTCTTGCATAGCTTCTATCCAACTGGAATCTTTCATTGCATCATAAACCTTCTTAGGCTCAATCTGAGATAGAAAGCAAGAGAGTACTGTGTGTTGCTGATCCTGCAGCTCTTGAAGTCTGCTTTGATTCCTTGTTATCATAGGAGAAGAAATGTCTCCTATGAACAGCTCTGGAGGATGGTTCTTTTGAGTTCTAGTCTGATGACTAGGTTCTTCATTGAGTCCCACATCTAAATTGGAATCATTTAAGCCAGCTGAGGGGATCTCATCAGCTGCTTCTGGCTCTTCATGCCCTTGATTCTCCTCATCCCTTCCTTCTTCTTCACTCTGAATTGGTTCATTCATAGTTTCCTTTCCACAGACCTTAACAGGCTCTATTGTAGGTATGGGAAAGATCACAGACTGAGGAATAATGTCTTGTACTTGATCATCCCCTGATCCTCCACTTCCTGAACCTGCAAGATAATCACTACTGAAACCCAAGGAGTTAGTTAGTGAATCAATGTCAAATAACCACTGAGGACCAGACCCAATAGGATTTGGTGTGTTCTCATTGCATTTGACATTGTCACTTTCCTCAATTATTCTAGAAGAAGTATTAAAAACTCTGTAAGCCTTACTCTGAGATGAGTAACCAACAAGAAAACCATCATCTGCCTTGCTATCAAACTTTCCTAAGTGAGTTTTGGTATTGAGAATGGTACAAGGACACCCAAAAGGTTTGAAAAATCCAATAAATGGTTTTCTGTTATTTAAAAGCTCATATGGTGTCTTGTTTTTAGGCTTAACTACTAGTACTCTGTTGTGGACATAGCAAGCAGTATTAACTGCTTCAACCCAGAAAGTAATTGGTAGTTTGGAATCTGCTAACAGAGATCTAGCAGCCTCAATCAGTGTCCTATTCCTTCTCTCAGCAACACCATTTTGTTGTGGAGTCCTAGGAGCACTGTATTGCCTCTCAATTCCTTTTTCCTCACAAAAGGTGTTTAGGTCATGATTTTTAAATTCAGTACCATTGTCTGACCTAATGACTTTTACCTTTTGATTTGTTTGGTTTTCAATTTTTAGGATAAAGGATTTGATCAGTCCACTTCTCTCATCCTTAGTCCTTAGAAAATATACCCAAGTAAATCTAGAGTAATCATCAACAATAACTAGGCAGTATGATTTCTTACCTATACTCATAACATTTGTAGGACCAAACAGATCCATATGCAACAACTGAAGAGAACTAGATATTGTGTTCAACTCTTTGGACTTATGAAAAGTTTTGTGTTGTTTGCCTTTGAGACAGGCAACACAATGATCATCACATGAAAAGACTTTGGAAGGTAAACCTCTTACAAGGTTGTTTTTAACAAGTTTATTCATTGATTTAAAGTTCATGTGACACATCCTTCTGTGCCAAAGTGATGATTCATCCAAAGAAGCTTTTGAAACAAGACAGTTTAGGGATGAATCAGTTGAAACACTTTCCATATCTAAGCAATATACATTATCCTTTCTGGGAGTTCTTAGTAGTATCATCTTTTCATCAACTACCTTGAATCCAGGAGCAAGGATAATGCATTCAGAATCAGTAAATAATATACTATGTTGTTTGTCACAAACCTGTGATACACTTAACAGGTTGTACCTTAACTGCTCAACATAGAATACATCTTCAAAGGTCATTTTACCTTTGGTTACATCCCACTTACCACTTATCTTACCTCCATCTGGAGTATTACCAAAGGCAACATGCCCACCATCAATTTTCTTGAAATTCTTGAGGCATGACATGTTCCCTGTCATGTGCCTAGAGCAACCACTATCAACATGACAGATGCTCTTCCCCTTGAGCTGTTGGTTGCCCTGCACATAAGATTAAACAATTAGTATTGATTGGGAACCCAAGCCAAAGTGGTCTTGGGTCTCCCTTTCTCATCAAAGTACTTACATTCCTTTTTGATGAGATTTTTGAAATCAGAGCACTCTTTATTGGAGTACTTTGTCAATATGATTGGTCTAGCAGCACAAACACTAGGAGCAGTACTAACTTTAGAAGTATTAACAGAGTTAGCAGCACTAACAGGTTTAGCAGTACTACCCTTGTTAGAAGCACTAACAGAGTTAGCAGTATTAGCATTTGAAGAAGTACTAACAATGTCAGCAGCACTAACATTGATAGCAGTAGTATTGCTTCTAGCAGCACTATCATTGTCAGCAGTACTATTTGGGGTAGCAGTACTAACAGTTTTAGTGCATTTTGGAACCCACATATTGACACTTTCTTTAACAATATTTTTCTTCATGTGGCTTTTAGGTTTAACAGATTTCTTAGACACATGGTTCCTTTCAATCTTCTTATAACCATGGGTTTTTGCATAGATCTTTGAAAATTCATCCTTTGGTTCATAGGATTGAAATAACAGTATTTGGCAAGATGATTCAATTTGCCATAGATAAAACAAGGTTTTGGTCTATTGATTTTACTCAAATCAACCCCTTGTTTTTGTGCCCACTGATTATTCCAGTTTCTTTGATTTCCCCTCCTTTTATCATGTTTTAGGGGTTCAGTCTTCTTACATGCACACTGTTTGCAAGGAACTGGATTCACAACTGTGGTCTGTTTGTAATGGACCTTATCATACTATCCCTCTGTCTTCTCTATGTCCTTTGATTTGACCCAAATCCTTCCACACCCCTCATTGGTAATGATGTGATTCTCTAGGGGAATCTCACCACTCACATTGTTCTCCTTACTCTTACCAACCTCTTTCTCAGTCTTGTCCTCAATAACTACCTCATCTAAGGGATCTATCTCAGTGGCTCCCTCAGGCAAGTCCTTCCTATCTTTGGTTTCTAGCAAATCTGAAGTAGGAGGAATGTAGTTGTTGTTGTATGGTGGTGGTGTGGTAATATACCCAATTCCTCTTCTCAATTTGTCATGAATCTGAGTTTGTAGTAAAGAGTCCATTGCTTTAGAAGCATTGGAAAACTTTTCCACATCAAGCTTAACCTTGGTTAGCTCCTCTCTCAACTTTTCACTCTCTTCTTTAGATTTGGTCAGTTGGAGTTCTAGATCCTTTTTCTCCCACTTCCAGTAATTGGTATCATATGAGTGTTGAAGTTCATTGGCTTGAAAACCTTTAATCTGTTCCTCAAACCTCTCAACAATTCTCACATAGCCTTTTATATCTTTTGCTAACCTCTTAAGGTCATCACTCATCTTCTGGTTGTGATCCCTGTACCTTTTGACAGTGTCTATGCAAGTTTTAGAACAGAGATTAGAGCTTACCTCAGTTGGGAGATCAGATACTTCTGCCATAAGAGCTTGATTTTGGATAGCCTCTTCTTCTTGATCACTCTAGTCAAACCCCATTCCTTGTTGAGAAACAAGGGCTTGAGCAGAGTTTCTGTTGTGATTGAAGCTTCCAGACTGTGCTTGTTGGTGGTTGTTGTTGTGAGACACTTCACTTCTGCATTCCCTGGCAAAGTGTCCCTTCAGATGACATTTATAGCACTCCACCTTTGATTTATCAAAGCTTGCTCCATCTTCTCTTCTTTGGGAGAAGTTATTCCTCCCAGTCCTCTTTATGAACTTCTTCACTCGCATGGAAAGCATGGCCATCTGCCATTTAATATCCATCTCTTCAAGATCATCAGGATGAAGTTGTTCCAAATCATCATTGATTAAAGAGGAATTTTCATGGCTGGAAAGAAAGGCTTCAAACACAGATTCAGTGCCTTTTTCTTGATTTGCTACATTAGCAGCATTAACTGATTCAGGGTTAGCAGTAGAATCAATTGATGCTGATAGGAGTGCAGCATTATGAACATATCCAAAAGGCTTCTTCTTTGCCTCTACCTCAGCTTCAAATACTCTAAGATCATTGTACAGATCATCAAGTTCTTTCTTTTCCAATTGTTCATTATGTCTGAATGAAACAGTGTACATGGTCCATTCATCTCCAAGGGACCTTAAGAACTTTCTGTTTACATCATCTTGATCAATCTGTACTCCCATAGTGGCTAGTTCACCAATTAGCTTGTTAAACCTGTCAAAAGTTTGAGTCATTGACTCATTCTTAGTTGACATAAGGTTTTCATACTGTTGCTTCAAAATTGCCTTATGATTTCTCTTGGTACTTTTGGTACCAGAGAATCTATTTTCTAGAGCATTCCAAAGCATCTGTGCATCAGTGCAATTACAGAATTGGTGTTGATACTCATTGGGAATGGCCAAGAGCAGTGTGCTTAAGGCTTTCATCTCTGTCTGCCTTGTCTTTCTTTCTGCATCCGTCTTTGGTGGGGTTCTTTTTCCATCTTCACCAATCTTTCCTGCATCAGATGGGCCATTCTCAATGATGTCCCACATGGAGTAATCTATGAGGAGAATGTATTGCTTGATTCTAATCTTCCACATGTCAAATTCATTAGATCTGAGCATTGGAACCTTTGAGACCAGAGTACTGTTTGATTCAACTGTGTTTTCCATGATGAATAAGATTTCTGAGAATACTTGCTCTGATACCACTTGTCAGGATCTGAATTCTTAACAAGAATAAACACTCAGAAACAATATTAAAGGAGTTTGCGGAATAACACTTTAATATTCAAAGATCAATGAAACAGTGAATCAGAATAACAACTTGTAAACTTTATTGAATGATTGTAAAGCTACAAGATTCAACACTCAACCTCAATATTGATGAACAAACTCACCAATACGAATTCTACTTCTCTAGAACTAGGACTATAAGCCTTGAGGTTGATTCTCTCTATGAAAACAAAAATTCAGAATTTTCAGAATTAATTCTAAGGTTACAAACTATTCTATACTTATACTGAAGATAAAAGATAATTACAAATAATAAAAGATCTTCAGAATAATCTTCCATATTTATCTTCAAGCTTTCCATAATCTTCAAACTTGATCTGCACGAATCTTGATTATCTCTTACGCAGCACTAAGTCTTTAGCAACATTAATACTTTGAGCAGTATTAAGTTCAGCAGTACTAACTACTAGCAGTACTAAAATTGCTTAGCAGTAGTAATTTCTTCTAGCAGTATTAATCTTGACTAGCAACATTAACCTGTATCAGCAACATTAACTTCAGAAGTAGTAACCAAGTTGTGCTAGCAGCATTAACTGTACTTAAGCAATTCTTTCAGTTCCCAACATTAGGCCATACCTCAAGCCGTTGGAGCCACGATGAGGCCACACTATTTTGCAAGGCGTGACTTAATTGCAGCAAATCTCTATGTCATATATAGTATTATATATATAAACATATGCTTTCTAATATTTCTTAATTTGTTATATATTAAAAACTAACAAATAAGACAATCAAAGGGTAAGAAAAATCAAAAATCGTTTTACATAAATTGCACATTAGGCCATAGTGTGACACATGCTTAACATGGCGTGCGACACAAACCTTAAGCTACGACATGTCATGGCGGCTGTTGTGGTGAGCCTTTTAGAAAAGTGTATGTGATGCCAAAAGATTTAAGCCTGACTTAAATAAATGATATCTATGGCATTGACGTCTTGGACACAAACAAGAGTCGCATAACATAACTCCAATTGGACAAAATTTTGGAATCAACCGGTGCTGAGTCGTTTGATGTATGTGAGTCGTGTTTAAGTGGAAAGATGACTATGGCCCTTTTACTAGTCAAGGAGAAACAAACAAATATATATTAGGACTTATACATATTGATGTATGTGGACCTTTTAGAACCATGTCAAGATATGGTAAAAGCTACTTCATTACCTAGACTGACGATTTCAGTCGATATGGTTATATCTACTTGATGAGACATAAGCATGAAGTTTTTGACACGTTCAAAGCCTTCCAAAATGAAGGAGAAAATCAGTTTGGTAAAACCATAAAATTATTTGTTTTGATCGAGGTGGTGAATATAAGCTAAGAGTTTTTAATGGATCATAGGATTATCTCACAATTCATTCCACCTGGAACACCATAACATAATGGTGTGTCCGAGAGAAGACATCAAACCTTACTTGATATGGTTCAATCTATGATGAGTCAAACTACTATGCCTCTATCCTTTTCTGGTTATGCCTTAGAGTCTACAGCACACATACTCAATATGGTTCCCACCAAGAAGGTGACTAAGACAACATATGAGTTATGGCATGGAAGAGCTTCCAAGTTGTCTTACTTGAAGGCCTAGGGTTGTGAATCCACCGTACGGTGTGAGACTTCTAGCAAACTAGAGTCCAAAACTATCAAGTGTATTTTTGTGGGATATCCAAAGGAAACGATGGGATACTAATTCTACAACCCCATCGAGAACAAAGTTTTTGTTGCTCGGAAGCTGAGTTCTTAGAGAACCTCTTATTACAAGAAGCAAATGGGATCTGTGTAGGTCTAGAAGAGATTCGAGAACGAGAAGATACAACACCTTCTAACAACACTAGCGAACAACGTGCTGAGACCGAGCACTCGACTGCTGAGGCACAACATGAAACACCTATGATTCGTCGATCTAGTAGGATTTCTCAATAACCAGAGAGATATGGATTTCTTTTGACTACCAAGGAAGCTGAATTTTGGGGATCATTGTGAACATGCTAGCTACCGAGAGGCTATATCGGATCCTGAATCCGACAAGTGGCTTGAATCCATTAATATAGATATGCAATCCATGAAAGACAATCAAGTCTAGAACTTAGTTGATCTTACACAAAACAACAAGTCTGTTGGGTGTAAATGGGTCTTTAAGAAGAAGACCGACATGGATGGAAATGTACACACCTTTAAGGTTCGTCTCGTGGCGAAAGGTTTCACACAAACTCATGGTATTGACTATGAGGAAACCTTTTCTCTAATGGTAAATAGATGTCAAAACCTCCTTCCTAAATGGTCACCTGAGCGATGATGTATACATGATGTAACCGGAAGGGTTCGTAATCCAAAGTACCCTAAAAGGGTGTGTAAGCTTCAAAGACCCATTTATGGATTAAGGCAAGAATCTAGGAGTTGGAATTTTCGGTTGGATGAGAAAATCAAGGAGTATGATTTTACAGAAAACAAAGATGTGCCATGTGTTTGCATTAGAGCTAGTGGGAGCAATGTAGCCTTTCTGGTCTTGTATGTTTATGACATAATACTCATTGTCAATGATATTCCAACCTTTCAAGAAGTTAAGTTTGGTTTGAAAAATGCTTTACCATGAAAGATCTGGGAGAGGCTATCACTTCACTTCGTTCGAAAAAGATGATCTCATCGGGTCGGGCGAAGGGGAAGGAAGGGATGGGTAGTCTGAGAAACATATACCTAGGAATCAGGATCTATAGGTATAGATCTAAGCGGCTAATAGATCTCATTCAAAGTACATACATTGAAAAATCTTGAAACGGTTCAGGATGCAAAACTCCGAACGTAGAGCTTTACTATTCAAACATGTACATATATGACCAATTAGATCAAACTGATCATTAAAGTTCATCAAGACCGATTAAGATCCACTTAAACCAAATATAACCCATTAAGGCCCATTTAAACCGATTATGACTCGTTTAGAACAAATATGGCCCATTAAGGCCCATAAACACCAACAACGATCTATTTAGACTAAATATGACTGATTAAAGTTCCCGATTATGACCCACTAAAGTCTACCGAAACCGATTATAACCCACTTAGACCATATGTGCCTCAATAAGATCCCACTCAGACCGATCATTACTCATTTAAAATAAATATAGCGCTTTAAAAACAAGAAGGCCCCATTACCATCCATTTAAAAATTTAAAAAATGCAAAAAAAAAAAACTTAATCGTCGATAATCTTTCAGTAATCGATATATTTTACAGATGTATTTCACCAAAATCAGTTAAAATACTAAATTAAATTAAAATAAAAGGTTTGGGAACGACACTCGATTCTGAACGGAGAGATGGTGCAGTGAGAGTACCCTCTCGATGATTTTCCTCGGCTCTTTGCAATGGAAACGACACTCGATTCTCACACCAGAGATGAGAATGGTGTGAGTTGCAGGGGGATAGGGAGGCTGAAGAGCTCGAAAATTTAGCCTCGATTTGTTTGCTGACAGGGCTTATGGTTGGGAACCGGTTGCTGGAAATGGAGGTTGGAAAGCAATGGGGATTTCTGGGTTGCCTCGCTTCGTGTAGCAATTGATGACTTGCAGCTTCCTAGGACCACTGTGAAGGCGAGTTGGTGCAGTTTGGTGCCGGGGAAGGTAAATCTTCTGTTATAGCGAGCTCGCCTAAATAGGCTACCCATGCGAGACAACCTGGTAAAAAGAGGGATCTCTGTCTAGTCTATTTTCTATCCTCTATGCAACGAGAGTTGAATCGTTGCAACATATTATGATTCAATGCAAGGTGGCTCGAGAGGTGATGATCCTTCTTTACAGATGGTGGACAACCTTTCCTCATGGTTGCGACACAATGGATACTCTCCTTTCAGCGGTTGATTCGACAAGGATTATCAAGCCAATTAAGGACATCTTGAATGTTCTCATCATGATGTTCATCTTGGATCTTTGACGGGCTAGAAACATATCAACTTTTGAGGGAAGGATACGACAAGTTGCCTTATTGTTAGCGAGGTGCAATTTCGTGCTTTTTACCAGATTAGGAACATGCTCAAAGGGAGTCAGTAATGTTTGGTGTAGGGACCCCGATAACGACTTGTAATAATCTGATGTACTCCTAGATCCTCGCTAATTATGTTTTCATATATTATTTTTTTGCCGGCCCAAAAAATTAAAAATAATTATATTGTAGAAACACTTAACAAATACCAATTGCAGGAAGATTACTGCAATATTGAAGAAAGGTACGTACACACCAATAATCAAATATATTATTCACACAAATTAGAAATTACATTTTACCACATATTTATAGACAAACATATGACAATTACAAACGGTTTAACCCCTGTTTGATAGTTATAAAACTGTCACAACTTAAAATAAACACCAGGTCTAGATTATTTAAATTAACACTCACCCTTAAGCTAGACTTTAACAACACCTAGCTTGGCCTTCATCTTGTTGAAATCTCCAAACTTCAAAGCTTTAGTGAATACATCTGCTACTTGATCACAGATTTTGCAGAAAACAATTTCAACTTCACCAAGAATTACCAATTCTCGTATGAAATGATATTTAATTCGTATGTGCTTGCTTTTCCCATGAAATACCGGATTCTTGGTTAAAGCAATCGTTGACTTGTTGTCACAATGTAACTTCGTTGGTTTTTCTTGTGTGTGCTTAAGTTCCACCAACATCCCTCTTAGCCATATAGCTTGACAACCAACGAGATATATGCTCATGTATTCTGCTTCTGCCGAAGACAAAGCTACCACTTTTTGTTTTTTCGATTGCCAGGATATAGCACCAGATCCCATTCTAAAAACATATCCAGAAGTGCTTCTGCTGTCATCTATACTACCACCATAATCGTTGTCCCCATAAGCTACCAATCTCGAATCATCAACCTTTCGATAACAGATTCCATGATCAATGGTACCTTTTACATAATGCAATATTCTTTTGCCCGCTTCCCAATGAATTTGTTTAGGAATTTCCATAAATCTGGTGACTTTACTAACTGCATACATGATATCTGGATGGGTTGCACATAGATACATCAGACTTCCCACAAGACTTCTATATAAACTTGAATCCACATCTCTTTCCTTTGAATCCTTGGTTTACTTTAATCCGAACTCCATTGGTGTAGACACCGGAACAACATCTTCCATACAGAACCTTTTTAACACATTTTTGTGCATACATCTTTTGTGAGATAGTAATTTCGTTGTTCCCTTGTCTAACTTAAATTCCGAGGAAGTAATGAAGAAATCCCAAGTCTGTCATTTCAAACTCAAGTTTCATGGATTTCTTGAAATTTTCCATCAAGCTTGAACTATTTTCTGTGAAAATTATATCATCTACATATAGACAAACGAATAGCAGGTCACCTTTGTTTTCGTTTTCCTTAATAAAAAGCGTATGTTCATGTGGACATTTTTTGAAACCGTTCTTCATAAAGTAATCATCTATACGGCTGTACCAAGCACGAGGTGCTTGTTTCAGCCCGTATAATGCCTTCTTCAAACGACATACCTTATGTTCTTCATTCTTCCTTACATACCCCAGAGGCTGATCAATATAAACTTCCTCTTTAAGAACACCGTTTAGAAACGCGGATTTTACGTCCATTTGGTGTAGAGTCCACCCATTTTGGCTGCCAAAGCCACAACTAACCGAATTGTTTCCATACGAATTACAGGAGCAAAAACTTCAGTATAATCAACTCCAAATATCTGTTTATATCCTTTCACAACTAACATGGATTTATGTTTTTCAACCTCACCATTTTCTTTCATTTTGGTCTTGTAGACCCATTTTACTCCAATAGGCTTGTGACCTTGTAGGAGTTCGACTAGTTCCCAAGTCTCATTCCTATTGATGGATTCTATCTCTTGATACATTGCTTTCCTCCGTTTACTACTGTTGATAGCAATATCAAAGTCTACATGTTCAACGTTAGCAAATAATGCAAAATCGACAATTTCATCATTGTTTAACTTTTGTGATCTCTCATAAATATCACTGATATTCCTCATCCTTAACGGTGGTGATTCATACGAGTCACTCGAAGAATATGAAGATGGTGATGAGGGTGTCGAGGGTTCTGGATTACGAGAACATACCTGGACATCGTGATTTGCATCATCGTGATTTGCATCATCGTGATTTGCATCATCGTGATTTGCATCATCGTGATTTGCATCATCAGGTTGTTGTTGTGTGCTTTCCTCCTCATCAATAGTAACATGTACTGTTTCCTTCTTTACAGACCAGTCCCATGCATTTCCTTCATCAAATATCACGTCCCGACTAATAATAACTTTATTGGTAATTAGGTTGTATAGTTTATATGCCTTTGAGGCTTCGCTATACCCAATAAACACACATTTTTCCGATTTATCGTCAATTTTACCTTGAATCTTGTCTGGAATATGAGAGTAGGCTATGCAACCAAACACTCTCAAATGTGAAACAACATGTTTTTTTCACTCCAGGCTTCTTGAGGGGTCATGTCCTTAACACTTCTTGTTGCTGCATGATTTAGTAAATAGATTGCACGTGAGACTGCTTCAGCCCAAAACTTATCAGGTAACCCTTTGTTCTTCAACATGCTTCTGGCTAATTCCATAATTGTCCTATTTTTTCTTTCCGCAACACCGTTCTGTTGCGGTGTGTACCTTGTAGTTCATTGATGTCTTATGCCATTATCCTTCAAAAAAGTTTCGAAATACTGAGAGTTATACTCACCCCAACAATCTAATCGTAAAGTCCTTATCTCGCGTTCACTTTGCTTTTCCACGAACACCTTAAACGACTTGAAATTTTCGAATACTTGAGACTTCTCGTTAAGGAAATAAACCCATGCTTTCCTACTAAAATCATCAATAAAGACGAGTATATAGAGACTCCCCCCTATAGTTGTATTAAAAGAAGACAAAGTGCCTTTTTTAAACCTCAAGGGAAACATCCTATTGGTAGTCATTTGTACCTTTCCAAGGGTGCTGCCATCCGAGTCTTTGATCACACAGGTGCTGTCTATAAACTATAATTCATACTTCTTCAATAAAAGTTGTCCAACACTCAGAAGATTGTATCTTAGTGCTGGTACAAAATAAACGTCGGGTATCCTCTTGATACCATTATCTGTTTTCACGAGCATATCCCCAATCCCTTGCACTAAGTGTTGTTTCTCGTCTCCCGTTCTAACTTCACTGCGGAGAGTATCATCCAAGGCTGTGAACATGTGCTTGTTTCCTGTCATATGATTACTACAAGCACTATCCAGAAACCAAAGTTCATTAGGGACGTCTTCTTGTGCAACACAAGTCACAAACATGGTGTCATCTTTCTTAGTTTCCTTTTCATGCATAAAAGTTGTCTCCCTACTTTCTTCTGCTTGTTTTTTCTTGCAGTATTTAATCGTGTGTCCGTAACCTCGACAATGGTAACACTTTACTTGTGAAAAAAATCTTCCTTGTTCTCTTCCTTTAGATGTACCTTCTCCATGATCATATTGTCCATGATCTCCACTAAAACCTCTTCCACGTCCTCTACCTTGTCCCTTTCCTTTATCCTAGTACTTCTCTTTTCCTTTGTCACTGGAATATGCCTTTGTTGAGGCCTGCGTTTGAAAAGCCTGTTCTATAGGGGTAGTATCAAATTGCTTCATTCGAAGTTCATGGGACTGAAGTGTTCCCAACAAACTTTCTAATGAAAGGGATGATAGATCTTTTGATTCTTCTATTGCAACAACGATATAGTCGAAATTTTGAGTTAAACTTCTTAGTACTTTCTCCACAACTCTCTTGTCTTCGATGTTCTCCCCATTTAGTCTCATCTGATTCAACAAGGCAATCACTCGATTGTAAAATTCCTCAACAGATTCTGAGTCCTTCATCCTAATATTATCAAACTCACAGCGCAGAGTTTGTAATCGTA
Organism: Arctium minus; assembly: GCA_954870635.1. NCBI lineage: Eukaryota > Viridiplantae > Streptophyta > Magnoliopsida > Asterales > Asteraceae > Arctium > Arctium minus. The sequence goes on from OX941082.1 coordinate 41,400,651, forward strand.
TGACTTTTACTTTATCATCTCCCCTGTATGTTTTATATAACATCTCCCATGCTTCCTTTGACGTAGTTGATGTCGAGATCCTCTCAAAAATGGCTTCTTCCACTGCTTGATAGATGAAGAACAAGGCTTTCTTGTCCTTCTTTTTATTTTCGTTTACTTCTGTTATCTGTTGTGCAGTGGGATTTGCAGGTTCATTGACCCCGTTCTCTACAATGCTCCACAAATCTTGAGATTCATACAAAACTTTCATTTGTATACTCCAATGATGGTAATTCTTTCCATTCAACTTTGGAAGTTAGGGCTGTAAGACACTGTTGTTATGCGAACCCATGTAATACAATCTTGTCTTCGTTTCCTACAATTGATTCTGAACCATGAACAAGGCTCTGATACCACTTTATTGTAGAAACGCTTAACAAATACCAATTGCACGAAGATTACTGCAATATTGAAGAAAGGTACGTACACACCAATAATCAAATATATTATTCACACAAATTAGAAATTACATTTTACCACATATTTATACACAGACATATGACAGTTACAAACGGTTAAACCTGTTTGATAGTTATAAAACTGTCACAACTTAAAATAAACACGAGGTCTAGATTATTTAAATTAACAAATTATACGGTAGTCAGGAGAAATACTAATTGGGTTGGAAAATAAATGTCACTTAAATTAATCTAAGTAAACAAAGACTTCTAATCACGACCTTAATAACTAGTTGCCTGCATTATACTTTATTGAGCAACTCTTTTGAAAAGCTAATTCAGCACAGACTGTTTGAATATCGCCATTTGTCAAAGTTTGACTTGAATATCAATATTCTATCAATTGATTATTATACAACTTTCCCCTCTTTAAACAATTTTGCGAATCTGCTATTTCTTTCTTTTTCTTTTTCTTTTGTCGGTTTCTTTTTTTTTTTTTAACTGCGGCAGATAACACACACGTTCTCGGGGTATCCGAGCTCCCACTTAAGGGTGCCGTCCGATTAATCCCCGTCGATCACGACCCGGACGTATAAGTGAGCATCATTAGTACGACTGTGGAAGGCACATGCCTCTTTATTTTGCAAATGTCAGTAGTTATCCAGCTGACAACCTTCTTTCAAATTATAATGGCCAGTCAAAGTATTGGTATATAAATCATTTGATAATTACGGTATGAATACAAGGATCAACAAAGGAATATTATATATTTAGTTTTCTGCATTATTGACTCCTCGCCTAATCTTTTTAATACTGGACCCAATTTTCACATTGATAAAATAAGTCTTGCTGATATATAATTTGTTTTGTTTAAGGCATTGTATACATATATATGGGTGTTTTTGTTTACCTCTTAATATTTCAATTAAAAGACAATATCTGAATCGCTAAGAGGTGAATCTTGTTTGGCAAAAAATAAGTTTGCCTCTTAATGGTTCCAAAACCCTTGAATGATTTTATTTCTTGGGCCTCCCTTAACCATTCAGTGTCCTAATTTTATTTTGAACAATTACGAAGAACCATATTTCATTTTGTCACTAAGAGGCAACCTCTGAATCGCTAAGTGTTAATCTTGTTTGGCAAAAAAAAAAGGACTGCCTCTTAATAGTTTCAAAATCCTCTTAATGATTTTGTATCCTGACCCTCCCTTAACCATTAAGAGCCCTGATTTCATTATGAACAATTAACAAACAACCATATTTCATTTTACACTATATCATAAAAACCTCTTAGTCATTCAGACCCCTTAATCATTCAGCACTAAACCATTCAGTAACTGCCAAACAGCCCCTTAATCATTCTGACCACTTAAACATTCTGTACGTACCAAATCATTCAACAACTGTCAAAACGGCCTCTTAGATGAAGGTTGGGCTATAGTGTTGGAAGCAAATCTTTCAAATACACTATTTGAATCCATTCCTGTTTTACGGTTTCATGTACGTTTTAAACAGAAAAAAGTTCTTGCAATAAACCGTAGGAAAATTATGCTGCCTCGCCGTTGTTTTGTTGTTGAGGCACTTTGTTTTTATGCTCCGTACTTCTTTTTCCTTGTAATAATATGCGGCCTGTCGGAAAAGAAAAAAAAAGAAGAAGAAGAACCTTACGAAAAATATTTGGTTGATCCTTCTACCAGCGTATTGGATTAACTTCTTATTTTACCATTATATATGAAGGTTACTTATTTCTTGAATGTAAATCATGTTCTCGATCATCATGTCGTGCCTGTTCAGCCTGCTTTCTCTTCAAAGAGGAGAAGCTTAAAATAAAAGAAGATTGCACATAGGTGGGGTGCATAAAAGAGAGGAAAAGAGAAGGAAAATGATACCAAATCAATTTCTGCAGAACCTGCAGAAAGCATCTTGAAGATAGAAACTGTATTACCTATAATTTAAAAGCCTTAGCCAATCGACCAACAAAATGAACAACCACAACCACAACCACCAAATTTTTCTTGCCAACACCCGACACCAGATGCTGGAAAAAATGAATAATGAAAATCCAGAGAACAGAAATAAAGCATCTACACCGGCCATAAGAATTAAATTATTTTAATCTTCCAGCTTGCTCCTACATTGAGACATCGTATGTAAGACCGACACGATTCAAATTGATCCCTAAGATTTAGTGTATCTTCTAAGGCCGTTCAACTTTATGTTTCACCCAAACCGAACCGAACCAAATACTACTCAAATATCAAAAAACATAGTCTCTTTACAATTATAATTGATCCCCTAGCTAGAAAAAGATGCATGATTGCTTCTCCATTTCAAGGACTTGTCTTCAAGCCATGTTTCATGCGTTTTATTTCCCTTTAAATCCTCGCCAATTTTTTGGGTCCTGACTTGGTTCGATTATTACCTCAAATAAAGCCCCATTTGGCCTACTTTATGGCAAAAAATTAGCATTTCCTGACTTATTTACCCCTAATAATTAAGCACTACCATGCATCTTCAAGTTACTTACGGTTTTCACGTTGCTTTAAGAGGCATTATGATCAGGTCACTTCTTTTGCTGATCTATGAAAGGAATATAAGGTACAATGACCAGAGTAATAAATTATTTAGTATATAGTAGCAAAAACTTGTTTTAATTAGCAACACCAAGGGACAAATTACTGTTTCCATGGTATGTACATGGAAATTGATTAAACAATCTGGAAGAATATATATATATTGTAAAATGTGGTCTCTTGATGTGCAGAACTCAAAGATTCCTTTTATAAAATTATATATTTTGATAGTTTGTTGAAGTCAATTAAAGTTGTTAATCAAAGCATAATGATGCTATCGATGATCAGTATTTATATTATCAAATTGTGCATGCATGAGGAAATATTCCTTTTCAATCAGCAGAAAAATAATGCATATGGATTATATTTTCTTGCAATAAAAAATAGAAGTTAGAAAGACTTATTTTAAATGTAAAAGACCCACCAAAATTGACCAACTTCTGGAGTGAAATATTGTCATTGTCCAGCAAGCATACGAAATACTGACACACCGTGAATGTAATCTGCAAGAGAATGAAAGCATATGGACATAAATTTTAGGGTTTATGGAAATGGAAAGAAAGTCTTTGTTTTAGGTAGGAAGAAATTGAAATTATGGGCCCTTGACAATGAATGGAAATGGTCCCCTTTCTTAGCTGAAACAATTACAAACATTTCTTTCAAGTATTATTTATACTTGATTGTGTTGAATGGTCTAATGTTATTTGTTTAGTTCATTTTCCTCCTATTATTTATTCGTTTATTCAAATATTGAATGGCCCTTCCTCCACGGTATGATATTACCCACACAATGAGTAGTTACTTTTTGTGAAGAAAAAAAAAACGGGGCCAACCGCTCCAAGGTGAATAAAACCTTAATAGGTAATCCACAATCACATAGATATTCTTTGATTGATTTTATTGGGATGGCAATTTGGATATAATTTGGTGAATTAATACTCAGCTTTATGCACTCTTTTATCTAGGAACAATGGACGAAGGATCAACAAAAAGCTGCCATGCACGCATCATCGGGCACAAGACGAACTATATATTGCTTCCATCGATCTTTAACAGATTTTCAGATGATTGTGAATCTTAATAAACCAACTGTACCATTAATTTAGTTTTTTCCTTGAGTTTCATTGACTGAATAGGAGAAAAGAGTAAAAATTTAGTTTGTTATAATATAGTATTAATCACCAGAAGAGTCCCTAACAAAGGTCAAAGAATTAAGATATCTAATGATAAAGAGAGATCTGATTTTAGGGTAAGACAACTGTCAAAGACAGAGAGGTAGAGAAGAAGAAAGGGGTTTATTGGAGTCACATGATAATTTATTTCAATCAGAAAGGACCTCACTCATCAGTACATTAAAAAATGAAAGTTAAATATAATTACAAAATTTACCATACGTACTATTGCATTATTTGCAAGTGGAGCGTCCGACCGACCTTCTGTTGATTTTTAAAGAAGAATAAAAGCCCCAAGAAACAAAAGTCTTCAGGGAATATAAATATATATATACATCCGGAATTGGTTTTGAAAAATGATGATTTTATTCCATTTTTGATTCAAACGAAAACATCCCAACATTCAGAGAAAAAAACAGATACCTACTTCTATACATCTCTCTCTCTCTCTCTCTCTCTTGAGGGTGATGCTCTTCAAACGCGTATTTGTTTAATTGATTTATGCAACTTCGTGAGAAGCCATCATGAAGGTATTATAGAAAGGTTGAAGCACTTGCATATGTCATCCATGCTTTCTCTACAGCTCTTGCAAGGAAAAATTACAGAAGGAAAAAAGTTTTGATAAAAGCTATGATCATATATATAGGATATAACTTAATTTCCCAATTTTGATATGATGAGTTCTTGTTCTCAATATGATTTCTCAAATATTCCTTTTTTTTTTGTTCGTCAAGCTCCTTAACCACCCAACAATCATTTGATTATTGTTTAATTATTTATTCATTGTCTCTAATTCTCTCTCTCTCTCTCTCTCTCTCTCTATGCATATGTGTGTGTATTTAAGCATAATTAAGATCTTCTCACCTGTTTGAATTCTATGTAGTTGAAAAGTTAACTGCATAAAAGAAACCTTTTAATTACGTTTAAGGTCAGTTGACTTCAAATCAATTGTTTAGGGGTTGCTCAAAATTTCAGAATACTTCATCAAATCAAACAGAAAACTGGAAGGGGGTTGAAGAATGAAGATTATTGTTTGGAAAAAGGATCTAGGGTTTGAGCAGCATCAAAAAGATAGGCGTAAGTTGATCTGATTCATTCCCTATATCTGACAACATATTTTGAACATGCAAGATTTTTTTGAAATGGTCTTTCTGTTCATCACCTACACTTCATTTGATTTGATCAATTCAAAATTTCACATATGCAAAGCACAATAGAGACTAATTAATATGATAGGTCATAAATATCATACAAAAGTTGAGAAGTAACTCTACTAATAGATTCCCGACAAAATTGATGTTTATGTTACAAGTAAATTACGCAAGTAGATGAGAGACTCTAAATATTGTATTCAAATTCTTAACTACTAAATTAAGTATGCTATTCATGGTAGGTGTAGTATACGAATAAGTGAAAAATAAGGTGCTATAATTCTATGTGTGTGTACATGGCACGAGAAGTTATTTTTAAAATTAGAATTTCTGCATGCCTTGCATAATCTAGTAAAATTAACATTTATCTCTTTTCTACAATAGCTTGATCCATGTTGTGTGCTTCATTCTTTTCTCATCTTCTACCTTATCTAATGTATAAACTACAACGCGTACTTAATATTTCTTGATTACTAATTGCAGGACAAGTACAGTTTTAGAACTTCAACGTTCTGATTCTTTACATATATATATAGAGAGAGAGAGAATCATGTCAGGGGATTTTGATATGCTAGAGGGTAATGAGGATAATAGTTTCGATCAATATGGAGAAAACACGTCATCTATTTCTTCAATAAATAAGCATGTGACATCTTTTGACTTGAATGAAGAAGCAAGCAGTGAAGAGTATATTGATTTATGTGTTGAGGATGATGAGAAGACTGGTGAAGGAAGTTCATCAAAGAATAGAAAAGGTCCAGTTAGGCAATATGTTCGCTCCAAAATGCCTAGACTTCGATGGACTCCAGAACTCCATCACGCTTTTGTGAATGCTATCGAAAGGCTTGGTGGACAAGAGAGTAAGTTCGATCTATAAATTACTTTGGTATATTTAGCAATCACAGTCATAATAGTTTTCTTTTTCTTTTATGTGGTTTGTAGTATCTTTAGGTTTCATGGTAGTTTTTAGACCTTCTGACCAATGGGCTTAGCCACTAAGGGTTTGATAACTTCAAACTCTAGATCTATTATATTTCAATCATTCTTACAGTTTGGTGCAATTGTAAGTCTCATAAGTAGGACACACAATACCTAATCAGTTGACTTGTTTTTTTAGATCTTTCCATGGTTCCAAAAAATGAAAGAGTTAAAAGAATCTGAATAATTTAGATATTTAGTTGGTGATGTTTGATCAATTATTATGCATTTACTTTAAACTATGATTTTAGTTGGTCAAAACTTGAAATGTTTTTGGCTTTACTGCAGAAGCAACTCCCAAGTCAGTTCTGCAGCTAATGAATGTGAGAGGACTAAGCATCGCTCATGTGAAAAGTCATTTGCAGGTAACTAATTAAGTTCAACATTATCATGAGTTCTTAGCATTCTTCAATTTTCACCCATTTTGATTAAGAATCTCTTGTAATGCCAGATGTATAGAAGCAAGAAGCTTGATGATTCTGGGCAAGGTAAGACATGAATCTTGATTTAGGAAGTAAAAACAATCTTCTTAGAGGAAAGATATATAAGTATTGCAATCACTTCCATGAATATGAAAACTTAAAGAGTCCACCAGTTCAAGGTTATAAGATTACAAATGCATTCATCAAATAAAAATAATGTCCTCTACTCTACATAAAAATACCGTTCAATGATGACCAAATATATGAATCTTTTGAACCAGTAAACAACCAAATTAATCCACAGTGTATAACCATGACAATGCTTAAATAGATAATTTATCTTGATAATTTTTCAACAAGTATTGAAACATTGCAGTTTTCGTGAAGCATCCCAAAAGAAATTACTGCAATTTTCGTAGGATGGACAGATTATTCAAAAGTACAAACAATTAAATGAATGATCTTCTGCAAAGATGTTGATAGAAAAGCAAAAGTTAAGTAACAACTTGACTTCAGTTGAAAATGTATTTTTGTTCATCTTTCAGAAGTAAAGGATGTTGTGGAGACAGTGGTTAATCAAGGCAAACTGATTTTTATCATAAAATATTTGGCAATGCTTGTAATTTTACCAAATCCAGAAACCACATTTTGTGGTCTGCTAATGTTTTTAAACTTAACCATGTACATACAATTTGTTTGCAACTGATGGCTGCACCATCGGTGCTGAAACCACATATTCTCATAATTTTAGCATTGCAATTAAAGTTTTTACATATTGATCGATGCTGAAACGTAGTATTTTTCTCATAATTTTATCATTGTAATTAAAAGTCTTTACAATATATATTGCTACTGAAACTAAGTTATTCTCATAATTTTAGCATTGCAAATTAAAGTTCTTCTATGTTTATGCTAAAAAAACTCAACATGTCATGAAAAAATATGTTTCATGAGAACATTGAATATATGGTGGATTGGAGATGAAGCTGAAGAATGTGCAACGTTACCCAATTCATTGAAAAGTGTTGTTTCTACAGTTTTATCTCAAAGGGCTACACTCACGATGCAAGGAAGGCCACACATTTATAGCAATTTGTACTCAAGAAGTAGCCCCTTCGAACATTTGAAACTTGCAAATGGTGGGATTGTTCTAGCAAACAATTTAGAAGAGGGAAACCATCACGCTAGAAGTAATCTACATGATTCTGCTTTTCGACCAACACGCAGCATCCAACATTTTCTATCAAGGTACATCGAATGCATTCTTGTTTAATTAAATATTCGTTCCTGATATTCTCTTTCTTTTTTTGGGATTTCATGCGTGGTTGCCAAACATGTTTTTTTTTATGTCAGAGAAAATTAGAAACAGAAAAACGAAAATATGTTCACACATCTTAAACTGAACCGTGAACCCATAATAACCAGGTTCAGAGACCGATCATGAATATCACAAAAAGTTTCTATGGATATTTTCACCATTTAATTCTACTTTCAACTTGATTTTAAACATCTTGAGGGTGAGTTTTTTGTATCAAGGCAATATAATTTCAACCACAGATAGAGCAACAAAAAAATTAGAAATTTATATTAGTGATCGTGATCATCTTCTCATGGTATAGATGAAGTGGCAAATTGTCAACAATAATCATGTTCTCCTTTTGCGGTTTCTCTGACATGTTTTACATATCTTTTTATCTATTTCTCTCCGAAGGCACCAACTATGGCTGTCTAATCAAAGTCTAGTGTCTTCACCGGTGAAAAAAGAGTTTGGACATGGGAACAATATCATGAATCAAATACAAGACAAGCCTTCAGATTCACACAAATTTCATATATCCAACCCAAGAACCCGCGATGCGCCTATGAGACCAAGCCAATTTCTCGAGGAAAAGAAATGGCCACCACAGAATCAAATAAAAGACAAATGGTTACCTATCACAAGCACTCGGGACAGCAGTACCTCCTTGGTTCCATTCAGTGTTTCTCAATGTCAACGGTATTGCCTAGAGAGAGCAAAGATTATGCAGTATCAATCAACTAATAATGACTTTACACCAGTATTGAATTCACAATCTGAAGCCTCATTTCTACTTGAGGTATATATATCATTCTCTCTTGACATGGTCACTTTGTTATGTGAGGATCCAAAAAGTTCTTACAAGTTTCCTTGTAATTCATGTTTTTCTTCAGCTGAAAAAAGAATTGGAGGATGAGGAAAGGAAGCCTGATTTGCAGCTTAAATTGAGCCCAAATAATGGTGTAGATGAAGAGAATCATCAAAGGAGTGCTCCTGAAATCAATACTATGCTCTCTCTTTCTTTGAAGGAGACATGACCAACTTAGAGTAAGTTAAATAGTTTATATACACTTACGTATGTAACAGTAGGCTGGACGGAGACGAGTACTTGAGATCTGACCATGCGCACGGATAGACATAGGAGCTAGTGAGATCTTATAAGTACTTGTCTTCAATGCCATTAGTTAATTATAAGGTTTCTGCTATTACATTTGACTAAGAAACTTTTTTTGCCGTAGTTCAGTATAGGGATGTAAAATGAACGAGGTTATATTAGCTAAGACTTTTTTATGAAAGCTTAATTTAATTTATAAATGCAATCACAACACTTCATGGAGATGAGGCATGCATATTAATTGTTGATTACGTACCAAATAGTTGATGCCGTTTCTTTAGCTTTTAATTGTTTGAAGAACCATGTTTGATGGATCAGGGAGATATTAATTAATATTCATTTTTTATGAAGTAGTTAATATTCATTTTTATCAATATATACAAAAAATATGAAGGCGCTGTTTGGCAGTTGCTGAATGATTTGATGCAGAATGATTAACTGATCAGAATGATTAAGATACTCTTTAAGTGATCAGAATGATTAAGATACTCTTATGATATAGTGCAAAATGAAATATGGTTGTTTCGTAATTGTTCAGAATGAAATTAGGGAACTGAATGGTTAAAGGAGACTCGGGATACAAAATCATTCAGAGGGTTTTTAAACCATTAAGAGGCGGATTTTTTTTTTGCCAAACAAGATTCACCTCTTATCGATTCAGAGGTTACCTCTTAATGGAACCATTAAGATGTAAACAAACAGCCCCGAAGAGACCTTTCCATTCTGCCTAATACTTCAATAGTATATTAACCACTCCATCGATGAGGGCATAAAGAAAACAAAAGAACGAAAGCATAAATTTATGTAGTAATCCTGCTCCATATGGTCTACTATGTTTTGATAGTAAAATTATAATTGGTCACTGAAAAAACAAAATCAAGACTTAGAGAAATAACAACATACGCCCCAAAAAAGTTAGAAACAAAACAAAACAAAAAAAGAGGGAAATTCGATGTGGTCTATAAATCACCAGTGAGAAATAATAAATATAAACCTAGATGTGGTCAACAAAATTTTAACACACTCATTCGGTCGTCATATAATTTTTTTTTTGGAAGCGGCAAATCTTATAAAAAAGGATAGTCAGAAGCTATCAACAAGGGAAAATTACATGAGACATAGACAAGAAATGGGAGATGTATTCCGTCGTCATATAAATGCTACTGAGTAGAAAAAAATGCACTCTCAGCTCTTACAGTACTGTTTTATTGGTTTTGCTTCTTTACGGTGATGAGAAATTCATTTAATGTTTGCCAAGAATTTGAGGTGGAAGAGTAATATATAACAGTAGACACAGACACATGTGGTTAGCAATCAAATTAAGAAAAGGGGAGGAACACCAGTATTTTTAGAAGTTACCTGTGGAGTTTCATGGCCACAGTACTATAGCTTGCAAGTGGCAAGTCACAACAGTTGCATGTATACAAACAAATTAATGATCAAATATCCAATCAAGGTGTAAGGTCTAAACTAAATTGTTTTTTGGGACGTATTCCTTCTTAATATAACTAGTAGAAATATGTCTTCATACAAATAAGTAAAATATAAAGTGTTTGTAAGTGTATAAAATCACCAAAACTTGGTAACTTGAGATACAAATTGAAAGGCCAGCGATATAGTCCAAGTCTTTTTTCTTCTCTCAATTCTTTTTTGAGTTCGTAGCACTGCTAGCTGATGGCGCTGATGGTATAGAAAATCAGAATTCTGAAGATATCGTATTTTAGTTGTTAAGGGGTTTTCTAAAACAAAAAGAATAAGTTAAAATGGTTATCCTTCTATTTACGTCTAGATAGTTCTCTTGGAGTTGGTCAAGTTGTAGTTTTGGGTTGATGTGCCTTAGAAGTTGATGGGTGGCATGCACCTTCTTGTTTAATTATGTACTTCTTTCCTTTTCCTTTTCCTTTTCCCTTTTTCTTTTCTTTTTTTCTCTCTTTGACACCATTTATGTACATTTTTTTTGCTAATTTTAGTTAAAAATAAGACTTTTACTTGTTAAAAAAATACGAACATCAAAGAAGTGCAAGTTTTAACAAATTTAAGGTTGTATTTTAGTTGTGAATATAATGTAAGTTAGCATGCAGACCCGACCCTCTCCCCTTTATCTTTACTTTTCCACACTGCACCCCCACCACCTTTAGGAAATAACCTCAACCCTAATTGGAATGATCATACTTAATTTCACAAGTCATTAATTTATCTAGCTAGGCGTATAATTAAGGAAAGAATCATTATACTGAAGAATCTGTTAAAAATTAAAACTTTGAATTTCCAGCGTGGGTCACATAAAATATGATAACATATCTGATCCACACAAACCGGCCAAATACACACATATCAGTTTCCCGTTTCCATTTTGCAGTCTTTGCATATTGGATATCGGTTTACTTTTAAATAGCTCAACATGCAAGATGTGAAAAGATGTAAAAAAAATTAAAACAAAAAGGAAAAAGAGAAGTAAATTACTAAAATATTCCAAAGTTTGACTAATTAGGCTAAGTTTTAAATAAATAATAAAGAAGGTGACAAAATGAAAAAGAGAAGTAAATTCAACTTATGACTTTAACAAATGATCAGCTTCCAGCTGGAATCTTGAAAGCGGGTGAGAGTTTTCAAGATCTTCACATCCTCAATTAAGAACAGGAAAAGAAAATGATTAAAAGTTAGGTTTAGGCAGCTTGAAGTTTGCATGTGGTAGTTGGTTCATTGTTGACAGTAACAGTACCAAAGAGAACGACAACCATTTTAAGTTCACATTGATTATATGGTCATTCAGGGCTTCAGTCATAAAAAGGGGTGAATCAAGAAAATATAAAGACGACTCTTTAAGCTATCCATAATGTGGTAGTAAAATTGATATCTATCCAATGTTAAAAATCTTTGCTAAAAGCCAAGTCAAAGAGGTTCACGTTCATAAATCTTTTCTCAATGATATGATTTATAAAATGTGGGATAGTATTCTATTCTTTTATGAAAAGGCAGGTCAAAGTATGATTAATGCTTAATGTTCTCTTTCAACCACCGGAATTGGGAAAGTAATTTTTTCATCTAATATTTTAATCAACTAGTTTACGTGATCCATGTAAACGTCTTCCCCATATTGTTGTAAGTGAACCGTTCATAACAGTTTGGTAAACATATTTTTTTGTTTGTTTAATTAAATAAATGAACATGAATATTGGTCTCGTTTGTTCATTTACGTTCATTAACATTCATTTATTTATGTTCGTTTATATATATATATAGGGGAGCGATCAAATATAAACCACTCTAATTTTGAAAACCGTGGAAACCCTCGATTTCATTGGTTATGTTAAAGAAATTGTTTAATTTGATAAAATTGTTTCATATAATTCTTGTATTGATGAAATTGTTGCATATATTTGTGTTTTTTATGTAAAAATGAAAAGGTTTCATCAGACTGCGAAAATACATGAAACAATTTCATCAGAATAAGAAAAATAGATGAAACTACATAAAAAACACAAATATATAAAATAATTTCATTAATAAAAAAATTATATGAAACAACTTGATCATATTAAACACTTTATGAACCCATTTCATTAATTTAACCAATGAAATTGATGGTTTCCAAAGTTTCCAATCTAATATGGTTTCCAATTGAAACCACCCCTCGCTCTCTCTCTCTCTACACACACACACACACATATATAGGGGGTCATTCAAAGGAGAACTCAGTTATTTGTGATAACTGTGAGATCCAATGTACGCCACATATTTAAGAATAAATTATGAAATTATTAATTTTGACAATTTTGATTGAAATTTTAATTAAAGGAAATTTTAGGTTTTTAAAATTTTTATCTCTCCCTCTTTCTTCTCTCCTCTCTCATTTCTCCGGCCTCCAATGAACCTTATTCCGGTGGATACACAATGTGATGTATACAAAAAAACAACACTTGTTAACAAAAGATACATACAAACGATCGATCATGATTATGATGCCCAAAATAAATTGTGTCACACTGTGATACTTATCGTGACACCCATAATTGTGATACCAAGGTGAGTACTCATTGTGATACCTACTATGATATTCGTGATACTTTCGTGTGATACTCATATAACCACTGTGATACCCATTTGTGATATCCGTGATATTTTCATGTGATACATCCAAACCCTAAAATTTGGAAATTAGGTTTATGGTAGAGATAGAAAGTTAGAGAATACATGTGAGAGAAAAAAGGAGATATTTTAGGAATTCTTAATTTAATTAGACATTAAAATAAATTTACTAAAATAATACTTTCTACTTATTTAAAAATTTATTAATTTATTTTAAATGTGTGGCTCACAATGGATCTCACAGTTATCACAAACTATGTAGTTCTCATTTGATTAGACCCCTATATATATACATATATTACTTTAATTTGCAACCCAATAAATCTTACAACACATGCAACACACATCTTAACCGTTGGATTCATGATCGACGGTTAAAATATATGTGAGCACAATAATTTTGAATAAAAAAACAAAATAAGAAAAACAAAATAACCGTTTATCATTGATCCAACAGTTAAGATGTGGTTTGCATGAGTTGTAAATTAACCTTGGCCTATATATACATATATATATATATACATACATATATATATACATACATATATATATACATACATATATATATATATAAAGAGAGAGAATACAAACCGCGTAAATGTTACACACTCTACAAACCAAATTCGGCCCTTGATTTTGTGTATTTTGAAAATGTTTGGTAGTTATCAAATCAATTGCAGATAAGGTTGAGAGTAAGTTTTGGAACCGATTTAATCCACATCGTTAACATTGATTTGATAATTTGCATATACGGTTGAGATTGGTTTGTAATTGTGTAACATTTACACGGTTTGTATTTGATTTGGCTTATATATATATATAGGGGTTTTCATTTGAGATATCATAAAATTGTGATAATCTTAAGAATCGGTACATCATTTGTTGTTTCACATGATTTTTTTCCATCTGACGACTTGGATTTAGTGCATTAAATAACATATATTTGTTTCATAATGTGTTTGTTTCACATATATTTGTTTTACGATGTGAACATTTTTAAGTGTTTGGGAAACAAAAAATACAACTAAAAAGTTTCACGTTTTGAATCGAGTACGTATGAAACAAATGTATCGTGAAATAAATATATACGTATGAAACAAATGTATTGTTATTTTATTTTTTAGGAATGAAAAGATAATGGTGGTTATTTTTTGTTCATTTGTGTTTATTCATTTAATTATGTTCGTTTTTTTACGTTCGTTTTTGTATCTTAACGAATGAACATAAACGAATATGAACAAACACATTTCCCTAACGAACGAACATGAACACAAAAATTACGTTCGTTTAACATTCATGTTCGTTAGATTCATTTTACACCATTATAAGAAGAGTACTTGCTTCAAATATCATCTTAACTGGAACTTAAGGATCTCAAGAATAAGGACTATCAATTAAAAGTCTAAAAATGCATAGGTCTTATCCAGTTGGTCGAGTTGCTTCTCTCCTATAAGCTTGTTTTCACTCCTGAACTCTAACTATAAGCGGAAGAATGTTTTTTTTTTAAAACGACAATTCAATTAAAAAGATAGTCGGGGGCTAACAACAGGAAGGATTACATGGACCCGAGATAGGAAAAAGGGGAAGATCTCCTCTCGACTAAGTTTTTCTGACTCCCCTTACAGCTATAAATCACTCATCTAAAAGAGTTTTCAATGATAAAGTCAAACAGGTCACTAACTCTAGGCACTGACCTATCAAAAATTAATTTGTTGCAAAAACGCCATAAGGAGAAACAAGTGATCATGAAAATGGCTTCAACGCCCATTCGAATTGCCTTTTGGACACAGGAAGAATCAATACCATCCAAAGCTGATTCTGTGGAATTGAAAGAAGAGAATGGGAAATTCCACCATCTTTGCATTTTATCCCAAATCGCTATCACCTGAGTGCATCTGAAGAAAATATGTTGGACAGTCTCAATCTCGCATCTACAAAAAGGGCAAAGAACGTTGTCGAGATCCACTCCCAACAACTCTAATCTATCTTTGGTAGGGATATGGTTGAGATGCATTTCTCCAGAAGAATATATTGATCTTTGCTGGAACAATGTTGTTCCAACGAGTTTTATACGATCCGATCCCGAGCTGAACTTTTTCGATTTCTGCTCTCAAGGACTGCTCGACCGAAAAGACCCCATCTGGATTGAGAGACCACCACCATCTGTCTTCCGATTCGATAACTTCAACAGAGTCCATGATCGTCAACATTTGTCCCACCTCATTCAATTCGTAACCGCCTCTCAACTCCCTTCTCCAGTTCCAATTGTAACCTTCGGTGCCTATTCTTTCAGCAACGCTGACTCCAGAATTCCTCTCCAGATCGAAAGCTCTTGGGAATTTTTGTTTAAAAATTCCAGCTCCTGTCCAGGTTTCCAACAGAAGCTTGTATTTCTTCCGTTACCAATCTGTTTACGTCATAGAACATCAAAAGGAATACCAAGCATGAGAAGATTATTTATGGCAACCCCTACATTTTTCCATGGTCCTTGTCCATCCATTTTGACACCATTCTATCCTGAATCAAGCCCCCTGTTCGTAGCGTGAATTGCTTTGATCACTTTGACCCAAGTCGCGTCTGAGTCGTTTATGAAATTCCACACCCATTTGACAAGCAAAGCAGTGTTGGCAACAACAATACTACCAATGCCAAGGCCTACGTTTTCCTTACCTCTAATGATTGATCCCCACTTCACCCAAGTGATTTTTTTTTTCCATCCTCGAAACCCCAGAGAAAATCTTTTCTAAGTTTTTAATTCTAGCTTAGCTATCACTGCTTTCGGGGCCATGTAAATGGATAGAAAAAAGTAGGTTTGACTGCCTAAAATTGCTTGAGATAGGACCCTTCGGCCACCAAAGAACAAAGCTTTAGATTTCCATTTCGAAGGTCTTTTCTAGAAGTTGTCTATAATCAGTTGCCAAGCATTGGTTCTTGACATCTTTTCTCCGAGGGGCACCCCCAGGTATTTGCACGGTACGGTAAACTTCCAGCCCTACATTTTAAATCATAATCAGCTCGGTTAACCCTTTCAATTTCAATCTGATTCCAAACAAGGTACTTTTTGACACATTCAGATTGAGCCCTGAAGCAAGAAAAAAGCATCGAAGTAGCCGGATAAGGTTCTTCCCGTCTTCAATCGACCATTTATTGATGAAGAAAGCATCATCTGCATATAGTAAATGATAAATATTGAATATATCGGACCCAAGATTGATACCTTTTAATAAGTGTTTTGATTTAGCCTCCTCCATAATGTGATGAAGACCTTCCATAGCCATAATGAACAGAAAAGGAGACAAAGGATCCCCTTGGTGGAGACCACTTCGGATGCAGAATTCGCTTGATGGGGAGCCATTGATAACAAATGAAGTTGTTGCCGAGTGTAAATACACCTGAGTCCATCTCCATTTAGCAGAAAAACCCATCACCTCTAGCACTTCCATCAAGTATCTCCAATCCACCGAATCGAAAGCTTTTTCGAAATCTGCTTTGAAGAGAAGGACCTCTTGTTTATTTCTTTAATCCCAACTAATGATCTCGTTGGCTATCAACGCCCCATCTAGGATATACCTTTCAAAAAAGCGGATTATGAGTCACTCACGATAGACCCCAATGACCCTACTGATTCGGTTAGCGAGTAACTTAGATATCACTTTGTAAGTACAACCCACCAGACTGATTGTTCTGTAGTCTTTACATTCCTGAGCATTCAGGATCTTCGGAATAAGACAAATGAAAGAAAGGTTGCACCCCTTAGCAATCCATGATTTAGCCTGAAAATCAAAAACAACCCCACAAATGTCAGTTTTAAGAATCTGCCAAAAATGTTTAATAAAGCCAAACGAGATGCCATCAGGGCCGAGAGATTTTTCTTCTCCACAATCACAAACAACCCTTTTAATTTCTTTTACAGAGAAATATATATCTAGCCATAGATATTCTTCCAATGTAATCTTCTTTAGACCGGCAAGATTGAGAGTACTTCTGCTTTGCCTTGATGTAACACCTGGAAGTTTTGGTAAGCAAAATATTAAACCTTGTTTTTTATTCTTCCCTCATAAACCATAGTTATGTATGCTATCTTACGTATGTTTGATCTTGCACATCGGGGGTTACGTCCGTTATGAAAAGTGCAATTTTGGAGCCCGAGGGGTCTGGGGCGACAGTGCCATGCGACAATGACATTGTTACTGTCGCCAAGGGTTAACGTCACGATATGGGGATAGGCTACGGTACATGCGGCGCGACAGTGCCAGACGACTATGCCCAGGTCACTGTCGCTTGGTCATTGTCGCGGGATTGGTACCATAGGGTGTGTGGAGCGGGTGACTATGTCAAGGGCATAGTCGCATGTCAATGTCGCCCGCGGGTGCTGGACAGGTTTAAAACCCTTTCTCCTCCTCTTCTCATTCATTACTTCAACCTACTTACTCTTAAAACTCTCTCTATCTCCCTCTTCATTTAAGACCGATTCTAGGGTTTATCTAAGAGGCATTTACTCCCATCTACTCCATTTTGGTGTCATAAGTCAAGATTGGATGCTAAGATTTTCTACCCACCATATCCTTTTGTCATCTCTTGAAGTAAAGAAGTCTAGGGTTTGGGTTTTCATCAAAACCCTATTTTGTGAGTTCATCCTCCCCATTTATTGCTATACACATATGAAAAACCCTTTCTCTTTAAACTTACAACTCCTTACTATATTTTACTAATACTTGAAAACATTTGACCTTTTAGGTCGAAATTAGGGTTTTGCTATACTTGTGATATTTTGAGATATGTTGAAGTAAAATGGTTGGATGTTAACAAATAATGATTTCTTTGCATTAAATGGAGTTTTAGAACCCTAAATGAGTATGGTAGTATAAAATTAAATATATAAAGGATGAAATGAGTTAGTGTGTCTATGATCAGAGGTACTCCACTACACCTCACAAGCGACATGATCCTAAGGAGAAGTATGAATGTAAGAAACTATTCAATGAAGGAAAGAAGGTCAAGAAGAAGCATGATGAGAAAACCAAGGATGAACCGATCAAATGTTTTAACTATGGTCGTTTAGGCAACTTTGCCAAAGAATGCCTAAAGCCAGTCGTTCGTAACTCCAAATACTACAAGGCCAAGATGTTGTTGGCCAAACAAAAGGAAGCTGGTAAGGCTCTCATGGCGGAAGATGACCATTGGCTCAACCAGTCTGATGAAGAAGAAGATGATGCAGAAGCTCACATGTGTTTCATGGGTATACAATCGACACAGTCTGATACAGATGACGATGATCGTGATTCCACTTGTCAGATATGTGCTCATATCCATAAAACCTTAATTGATCAGATGGAAATCACTGTGCAAAAGTTAGACTCTTACAAGCGAATCTTAAAAGAAAAATCTCACCTCATCTCCACTTTAGAAACATGAGTGTCCACTCAGCATAAGACCCTTGAGGATCTACTTGCAGAAAATGCTAGACAATTGTGCGAAATTTCAAGTCTAAAGGAACAATGTGAGATCGTTTGAAAGAGTCCAAGGAGTTAAAGACTAAAGTAAATGAACTTGCTGACAAACTTCGTATGTCAGAAAATGAGAAAATTGAGATTGTCAGTCAAAGTGTTTCTTGTAAAAATGAAAATATAAGGTTTACTACCAAGTTAAAGGATCTCGAACTGAAATTGTATAAAATTGGTCAAACGAAACATACAATTCATCTTAACGCACTTAAAGAATTTCAGTTCTCTAATCCAGAAAAGTGTCTCGGTTACGATAACCCGCATTATCTGAAAAAGGACTTGTCCAATGTACCCACTTTATATGCTTTCGAATTTTTGGAATTTGACAAGACTTATCTAGAATACAAAATCATATGGACCAAGCCACTTGATGATGAGGATCCGAAACTGGAAACTTTGAGAAGAAAAAATACTGTCACGATGCAACTTCTTTTTGTGTATGACTCATTAAATGCGTCATATAACACCGATAAACCCAGTTTTATGTCAAATGACTATTTTGAAGCTATACTCAGACTGAACTCGGTTCAAAATCCGTTGAACCTGAGGAGGAATCGATGGATCACAAAATCTATGTGTCCACCTCTGATTTTAGAAAAGAAAATTGTTCAGCTAGAAGAGTCATTTGAACAGGAAAAAACAAATTTTCAAAAGGAAAAACTAGATTTATTATCCAAACTTGAGTGCCTCAATTCCGATCAAAAGGAATATGGATCTAGGAAGGCAAAGGAATATCTTAAGACAGAGATAAACAAGCTTACTTCACAACTGTTTGCCTTGGCAGCATATCTGATGAAAGAACAACTTCACAAAGTTGATCTTCAAGCTAAGTTTGACATACTCCAAGGTGAGAAAATTAATCTGTCAGAAAGTTCCTATCCACCCTTACACACCTCTTCCTATAAATCTTTTTTGGGTGATTCTTCACCAAATCCTTCTGATAAAAGAAAAGAGCCTCAGTTAAAGTTTTCAAAAAGGATCACCATTCTGATTTTCAAAATGCTTCCGCGCATGATCCTTTGAGAAGCACAAATTATTCCAGTTTCTCGAATCCCACAAGTGATAAGGTCCCTTCTGATGAGGAAATGGAATTTTCAACATTTCTGAATTCCGAGGTGTGTCCAGACAGTCAATTAGACCAATTTGATTTCAATCATTTACTTCCAAGTCATGTTGATTTTATGAAGTCTACTTGTGAGCCACTGGTAAATTTTTACAAGGGTGAGTGTTCCAAATCAGCCTCTCAAAACACTTCTGTGAACAAATCTTCTAAATCTAAATCAAAAAGTCGTTCACAGAAGAAGAAAAAGACCGGACACTCAAACAAGAGAAAATCCTCAAAATTCAAATCTTCTAACTCTGAGTTTAACGGTATTTCAGATACTTTTGGTCGAAGGAAAGAAGTCAAATACGAGTAGGTAGCTAAGAAGTCTAAGGAGAGCACAGCGAAGACGGAATCAGTTAATCCAGTTTTAAATTATAGGAAAAACAATAATAGTCATGATGTTTTAAATCCTAATACTTTGGTTGAACGTAGTGGATTGTTTCTGTTGAAAATTTATTCAATTCAGCAATTACTTCAACTATCTCATGATTGTGTTTGTTGTTCCAACTGTGGATTGAATGATTTCGTTAATCGTCGATATGCTTCTGATAGGTTTGGTTCTTATCATGTCTTTAATTATCGTTCAAAGTTTGATGCACCACGTCGTCGAAACAGACCCATGTCCAAACGGGTATCCAAGACGGGTGTTCCTCCTAACCCCAAAGGACCCATTTACGAATGGGTACCTAAAAATACTTAACTTGTTTTGCAGAACGGTCATGTGTGGTATTTAGATTCAGGCTACTCCAAACATATGACCGGAAGAAAGGAGCTTCTCACAAACTTCACTGAGAAATTTTGTGGGAATGTACGTTTTGGGAATGATCACTACTCTCCAATCTTGGGATATGGAGACATTGGTAAGGACAACCTCACCATCAAGAAGGTGTCCTACATCGAAGGTCTTGGTCACAACTTGTTCAACATTGGTCAATTCTACGACAAGAATCTGGAGGTCAACTTCAAAGTCAAACGGTGCAGCGTCCGGACTGAAGATGGAAAAGAAATGTTTGCTGGAACGTGTCACACCAATCTCTACACGATTGATCTCTCGTCTCTGAAAGCAGGAAATGAAGTTTGTTTAATGTCCAAAGCTTCAACCGAACAAAGTTGGTTATGGCATCGTTGACTCTCGCACCCAAACTTCAAGAACATCAACAAGTTGGTGCTCGAAGGACATGTGAAAGGCATGCCAGATCTCAAGTTCGAAAAGGATCACCTAAGTGCTGCATGCAAGATGGGTAAGATGAAGAAGGCTTCACACAAACCTAAAGCCGCTCCGAGTACTTCACGGTCCCTCAAACCCATCCACATAGATTTGTATGGACCGATGCGCGTTCAATAAGTACGTTCTAGTCATGGTCGACGATTTCTTTCGATACACGTGGGTCAAATTCCTTCGATCCAAGGATGAGACCCCCGAACTGATCATCTCACATCTGAAGAGATTTCAAGTCAATCTCAATCAATCAGTTCAAACCATCAGGACAGATAACGACACAAAGTTCAAGAATCAAGTGCTTGACGGTTATCTTAATTCAGTGTGCATCACCCACAACTTCTCAGCTGCTCGTACTCCTCAACAAAACGATGTAGTAGAGCACCGCAACCGAACTCTCATGGAAGCCGCACGCACGATGTTATCCCAGTCCAAGCTCTCGCTTTTCTTATCATCAGGGGCATTACAACCGCATGCTACACTCAAAATCGTTCTATCATCAACAAAGCGTTTCAACATGACGCCATACGAGGTCAACAACAATCGTGTCCCAAATATCAAGTACTTCCATGCATTCGGGTGCACGTGATTTGTATTGAACGACAAGGACGATCTCAAGCCCAAGCCTACCGAGTCTACAACAAACGGACAAAGACCGTCGTTGAGAGTGTGAATGTGACCTTTTACGAGACCACTGATATGGCTTCTGAACACCTCAATTCAGAACCTGCTTTAACTGACGTGCTAGGTTCTGGACAACTTTGTCCAGAATCTACACAAACCTCAGTAAATTCAAATCAAGCATCTACGTCACAAGCCCATCTTTCAGATTTTGATTTACTTTTTGAGCATTTTTATGATGAATTCTTTAATCCTAAGTCTAATGATCTCTCATGTAACAGGATTGCAGCTGCTCAAGTACAGGACGTGACAACTGTCACTGGCCCATCCACATCAAGTGAATCAACCTTGTCTAATGTTGCCACTCCTATTGTCACTGAATCAGAGTCACAAAGCTCGAGTGATCCCCCACCGACTATTCAAGCTACTACTGGATCACCAGCAACAGTAGCAACTCTTGAACCGACCTCAACTGAAACTGTTCTAGAAGCTCCATATCCGGCAATCCCGGAAACCGTTCCAGATACATCACCTGCTGAGTCGTCCTCCTCTACTCACACGACTCCAACACAGGAGCTTCCGCTTCACAGGTCGTCATCCCTCGAAGTAGTTCAAGATCTACCCCTAGGTAGTTATGTGGACCCTGATACTTCTCAACAGACATATCAATCTCTCCCACATACCACTAAGTGGACATGAGCTCACCCCTTCCATCAGATCATCGGTGACCCCAATGCATCTTGTCACCTGTTCAGACTAGATCCGCTACCACAAATGACTGCCTCTTCTCTTTGTTCCTTAGACGGATCGAACCATCAACCGTCTCCGAGCGCTAAATGATCCAGACTGGGTGATAGTTATGCAAGAGGAGCTCAATCAATTCGAGAGCCTTAAAGTGTGGAGACTTGTTCCCAGGCCAAAGAACAAAACAGTGATTAAGACGAAATAGATCTTCAAGAATAAAAAGGACGAAGATGGAATTGTGATACGAAACAAAGCGCGTCTAGTAGCCAAAGGATATAGCCAGCGGGAATGAATTGATTACGATGAGACATTCGCATCGGTTGCTCGGATTGAAACGATTCGAATGTTCCTTGCCTACGCCGCCCACAAGAACTTCATAGTGTTTCAAATGGATGTGAATACCGTATTTCTAAACGATGTTCTCAAGGAAGAAGTGTATGTATCGCAACTCGAAGGCTTCGTGAGTTTTGACAAATCACATCACGTCTACATTCTCGACAAGACCTTGTATGGTCTCAAGCAGGAACCATCAAGCAGGAACCACGAGACTGGTATGATGCACTCTCTTCATATCTAATTAAAGCTGAATTTTCCAAAAGTAAGATTGATACTACTTTGTTTATCAAAAGGGAAAAGCATGATATCATTTTTGTAAAAATTTATGTCGATGATATAATCATTGGATCAACAAATCCCATGTATTGTCACAACTTTTCAGTCCTAATGAGTAAGCATTTTCAAATGAGTATGATGGGTTAAATGAATTTTTTCCTGGGTCTTCAAGTTAAACAACTATCAACATGAATTTTCATAAATCAATCTAGGTTCATCTGGGATATTCTTCAGAAATACCAGATGGAAAATTCTGCACCCATGAAAACGCCCATGTCTACAGGTACTAAGCTACACTCTGATCCTGACGGAAAGGATGTGGAAGCTAAGTCCTATAGGGGAATGATAGGTTCTCTGATATACCTGACGGCAAGTAGGCCTGACATTATGTTCTCGACATTTTTATGTGCAAGATTTCAGTCAAAACCAAAAGAGTCTTATTTAATTGTAGTCAAGCGTATATTTCGTTATTTAAAAGGTACTGCTGATCTTGGCTTGTGGTACCTGAAAGAGACAGGTTTTGAGCTGACAGCTTATTCAGACGCTGATCATGCCGGAAACATGCTAGATCAGAAGAGCACGTCAGGACATGTCCAGTTCTTGGGAGATCGACTTGTCAGCTGTGCATCGAAGAAACAAAACTGCGTCTCAACCTCTACCGCCGAGGCAGAGTATGTAGCAACGACCAATTGTTGCTCGCAGGTGATTTGGATGTGAACCCAGCTCAAGGACTATGGATTCCACTACTCGAAGATCCCCATTTACTGTTACTCAAAGAGTGCAATTGTCATATCAAGCAATCCAGTCCAACACACGAAGACGAAACACATCGACGTTCACAATCACTTTATAAAGGATCATGTCAAAAGAGGTACAATCGAACTCTACTTTGTTAATACAGAACATCACATAGCAAACCTGTTTACCAAAGCCTTGGACGAAAAACGCTTTCAATATCTTGTGTCCAAGTTAGGTATGCTTAATCTGAAAGTTTGATATTTTTTTACAGACCTATACGAGTCCCGTGCACTAACGAATGACTGTCACTGAATGTTCCAGCGATTTTTCTCCAATACTTAAGTTTACACTCATTGGGTTTTGCATCCTACTCGTCCAGTTCTGTTTAAGTTTCAAAGTTCTGTATTAAAAAGTTAGATTTCGTTCGCTTCTTTTCGGTTGTTTTTTTTGTTTTTCGTTTCGTTGTACCGTGTTTTAATTTTTCGGTTAGTTGTTTTTCATGTGTTAAGGGCCAACCACACCACGTGAAATTCTGTAAGTTTTATCGCTCTTAGTTCGAGGGGTAGCAGGTAAGTTTTCTTGTGTTCCGATATTGCTGCGTAAACGTCCAGGGGGAGAATCTTTTTCACGATCTTTACGTCCAAGGGGGAGTGGTTTAATTTTCTTTAGTCTTTACCTTTTTATTTCAGTTTTTTTTGAAGTTTTTTTTGTTTTTTCGTTTGTTTAATTTAATTTTAACCTATTTTTTATGATTCAAACAAAAAAATTAAAATTCATTAATTATTTCTTATTTTAAATCGATTTCCAAACCGGGACACCCGGGAACCGGCTTACCCGGTGTCGACCCGACCTCCTAAATGCGGCCCCCTTAAAAAACCTAAACACGAGACTTCATTCCCCGGGATCTCACCCTCTTACCCTATCTCGGCTCTCTCTCTATATATCTCGATCTCTCGAAACCTCTCGATTGACCTCTCTCTCTCTCTCTCTCGATTCAATCGATTAATCAGGTACGCTTCTATCTCTCTCTCATTTTCTTTGTCGACTCTAAGGTTTTTGAGCGACCCTCACCCCCACCGACGTGAGTCAGTCACCGCCACTATCTCCCCCTTCCAATCGACTCCGTCGATTTCCCGGGGGAACTGCACATCGCCACCGCTGCCGCTGGTTTATACCAGATTAGGGCACGTTCGACACCTGCCGCCGCCATGGTAGGTTTATTTGGTTTCGATCGAGGTAGCCTTATGTTTCCCGGATCAAAACAACTCAATTTTGGTCATGTTCAATTCGATTTGGAATTATTAGGGTTTAACGTTTTTGTTTGTTTGGGGAGTTCATAGAAAATCGATTGAATCATTTGATAGGGTCCTGCTTGATGCTTGGATTTAACTTATTTGTTGAAATCAAAGAGTTAATCGATTTTGTCTTGATTCCCGGTTTACAATAATTGCTCCGGTTCGATCTTATTTTTGAATATGGATTAACTGGTTCGATTGTGTTTACTCGATCAATATTGTTTTTGTTGGGTCATCTAAGATTTGAAGATGACCTCTCCTTTCATGTGTAATTGTTCATCTATAAAATGTTAGTACATTCTTCATACTTAGAAAATTTAATGGTTCTTTGTAATAACTTAGTTATGCTCTAAAATATCGGTGAATCGAAGACCAACCGAATTCAACATGAAGCAAGTCTCTGATTCGGATCAAGATGAACTTCAAGAAGACTGAGCTACATCTGCTGAAGAAGCAATATTTTCGGTAGATACTCCTTGTGCCAATGTTCCTTCTATTCGGCATAAGGATCCCTTGCTGAACTCCTTTATCCGGCATCACTCTGCCAATCTTTCGGTAGAGATTCTTTCTACCGATCCTTCGATGGAGTTTCTCTCTGCCGATCACTTCTTGATCGAAAAAAACCTCATTATGTTAAATCCTCATGATTTGACATACTTCCTCATTCCCACTTTTCTTCTGACATAGGGAATGGAAACTTCTATTGCATAAAGGATATTCACTTGTGTTCTGATTTGATTGAGACTTTTTCTTTTGAAGATCTAAAAAAAATTTGTACCAGGTATATTATATTAGGATATTGTCTTATCATAGTACAAAAAGTTACCTTTTTTATCTTGATAAGTTATTTCAAATATCCAAAAATTTATTGAAAATATCCAAGGATCCACTCATCAGATGACAAGTGTCTTTTGCAATGAATGCATTGGATAGTATATACAGGATGAAGATGACTCCATGCAACTTACGCTTTCAGCTCAAGAAATTCCAAGTGAAATTTTTAGCAAGTTGTTAGTTTGTTTTCTCTCTAAGCCTTTTGTCTTTGTATTAAAAAGTGTTCTAAGTTCTAGATTGTTAGAATAGTTTAACTGTTCTTTTCCGCAACAATCCTTGTTTTCTAAGTGTAATTATTGATAATCTTATCAATAAGAATTAAAATTAAGTAAAATTTTGTGTTTTGTATTCAACCCCCCCCCCCCCCCCCCCCGTCTACAAAACCTTATTTACATTCTTTGGGACTAACAAGTGGTATCAGAGCGGTTGGATTAATATAATAAACCAGATCTGTCATGGCATCACCTTCTAACACTAAAGTTGATTCTCTGTCTTCTAAAAACTGTCTTCACCTTGACAATGGTTCGACTGTCAAACCTCCTAGGTTCAATCCGAACAACTTTTCTTTATGGAAAAGTTGAATGATGCTATTCCTAGAGGGGGCCGACAGTCGTTATCTGACTGTTCTTCGTGAAGGGCCCCTTGTCCCTAAAGTCTGGGACAAAATTGTCAAAACTCCTAAAGACAAAGATAAAGAAAAAGATTCTCTCTGCTACTGGTCGATATGTTCAGAAAAGGCCTAAGGACTACACTGAGGAAGACAACTGCACTATTGGGCTTGACTCCAAGGTTCGAGAAATTATCGCTCAATCTCTTCCAGATGAAGTATATCACTCCCTAGTAAATCTTTACACTGACAACGAAATGTGATCCACCCTATGTGTTCTGTCCGAAGGCACAAATGAAGTAAAGAAAAGTAAGAAAATTTCTCTTGTTCGAAAATATGAACTCTTCTCTCATGAAAAGGGAGAATCTCTCTCTGACTATTATAATCGTTTTAATAATCTTCTTAATGACATCAAACTTCTGGGAAAACTTTACGACAATGAGGAAATCTTGTGCAAGTTCATGGATGGTCTTCCAGACTTCTGCAAAAACCTCAGTACTTGTATTAAGATAACTAGGGATTTGGAAAGTCTTCCTCTTACTGCTCTCTATGGAACCTTCTTTAACTACGAGCAAACTCGCATTCAAAGGAAAACCATCATCAAAGAGATAAAAGCCCCTTCTATGGCTCTTATCGTATTCCCCGTGTAACCTATCCTTCTGATGATTCGGACAGACAGAGTCATGATGACTCAGATTACCTTTCAGAGGCTTATCTGAGTGAAGCCGATGATGCAGGTGAAGATACCTCTGTCGATCAAATGACGGAGGAAATGAGCATTGTTAGAACATAAGTATGTTCACTTTAGAAGTTTAGTAAAGTAATCAATATAAATGTATTGGGCCTTGTATATGGGTTTGGGCTTAAAATGTATACAAGGGCTTGGAGGTATATATAGGAATCTTGTAGTATCTTTTAGGTTAAGCTTTTCATTTTACAATGTAGACATACGACTGCTATTCTCTCTAGTAGTTGTAGTTTTTACCTTTTCTGAATTCAATAAATCTACAGATTTCTACCCTTTGATTCCTTGTTATTCTTATTGATAAACGCCAATTTTGTACATT
This sequence comes from Arctium minus, assembly GCA_954870635.1. Taxonomy (NCBI): domain Eukaryota; kingdom Viridiplantae; phylum Streptophyta; class Magnoliopsida; order Asterales; family Asteraceae; genus Arctium; species Arctium minus. The sequence continues at coordinate 41,428,229 of OX941082.1, forward strand.
TTTACGTCAAAATTACCCTACAATTAGTATCAATTGGATGCTTAAAGTACCCTTATAATTTGAGTTTAGTATTTTATCGTTTATTTTTAAATTAAAATGAAAAAGAAAAAAAATTAATTATAAAAGTTTGCAATAGTCTAAAAGAAAAGCAAAATAGTTTTTTTATTCAAGTTGTGTCGTGTGTGTGTTTTTGTAGGTAGAAAAAAAAAGAAAAAAAATGTTTATTTAATTAATTAAGTTGCATGTTGTTTGTTTGTTTATGGTCCAGCCCACAAAGAAAACAGATTGGATTTTCTCAGCCCACATTCGCAGGCCGGGGAAGAAAAGAAGGGCAGTGGCATGGGGTTTTGGGGGGCGGATTCAATTTCAACAGGAGGGAACGAGTTCTATTGGAACCGGCGAAGGAACCGTTTGGAAAGGAGTAGATCGATGGGAAGAAACCGCACGTGAAATTAAAGAAAAGAGAAGAAGACGATTTTGGGAAAGCTTTGGTATTTCTTTAATCCATTAGGTAATTTTAGATTTTAGGGTTTAACATTTGTTTCCGTCTTCAATCTATTTCAATCGAGCAATGAGTTTATAATCATTTGGCTCGGATTGGGTTGAGACTTGTTGAACCTTTTCATATCATTTGATTTCCATTTATGCGAACTTTGATTTATTCGATTATCATTGTTGGGTTAATTATTTAAGTCGGTACCCTTGAATAATTTAGTCTAATTGTGAATTGCTATATAGAGTTTTGAATCCGTAATTGTTCTCAATTCTATTTTAGTAGCAAACGATACTTCGATTGATTGGGCGTCTGATTAATGTTAGTGTTGTGGGTTAGCTTAATCTAGTCTAAATGGACGACCTCCGTTCATTGGCTAGGAATGACGTTTGTCTAAGCCTAATGCAATTAGCAGTTGAGTCTATGTTCGTAACTAGAATTAATTAGCTGGTTAGGAACTAGTTTATTGAGCGTCTCATGCTAGTTTAATTTTACAGACAAACAGAGTGTCGGTGCGTATCGATACTCATAGCCTTTCTGGAATAAAATGAGAAAAATCTTTTAAGAACAAGTTTATGATACACGGTCCGGTCAATGATTTAAACTCGTTGCTAATTTTTAATTATTTGTTTTCTGTTTTAAATTTCATGTTTAGTTTAGTTCTCTCAATCCAACCCCCCCCCCTTTTTTAAAGCGTAGAAATTGACACCGTTCACATCCAATCCCTGTGGAATCGACCCTACTTGCCACTATTGCAATTTAGGTTGTAATTCGAGGTAATAGGATTTTATTATCTCTCGGGCTCGACACCTGTCACTTATCATTCAATCCAATCATGATCTCAATGGACCTAACAATTGGTATCAGAGCTTAACAGAGATATTTTTCTTTGCACGATCGAGATCGATTGGTATTCATAGAACAGTCTTTCTTGAAAATTTTGATTTCTGGATTTGTTGCTTTATTGATTGTTATTTGTTGCCAAAATGATTCAGAGGTTATTTTAGATTATTATTGAATCAATTACTTGTAACAATTTTATTCCAGAAAGTCGAATCTGTCGATTTTGAGTATTTTTGTTCGAAAACTTTTATGCACTGTGGTTGGATCGAATTGGTATTTAGAGTAGAAATTAGACAATATGATCAACTACAAATGTGCTCAATAGTTGTTTTCGAACATGCGTTCAATGTTTCAACTCAAAACTCGAAGTTTAGAAGGTTGGATTTGAAGAAATTTGAAAAATCGATCGAGATCCATAGAATTCGCAATATTTAGTTGAAGAACTCGCAGATGTTTGAGAATTCGCAGAATGAAGGTTTCACAACATAGAATTCGCATGCTGAAGTGTTTTTAGAAATTCGCAAGTCAGAATTCGCAAAGACTTTGAAGATGATATTTTGTCAAGTATAGAACTCGCACAGTAGTTATCTGCGAAATGTTAAAGGATTCGCAGGATAGCATTCTTTGAAGATGAAATTCTTAAGTGTAGAATTCGTACGTATGTATGTTGCGAAAAGTAAAGGTTTCGCATGTTAGAGTATTGCGAAAAGTCCAGGATTCGCAAGTCAGTGTGATGCGAATCCTGAGGATTCACAGACGTGAGGTTTGCAAAAGGCAAGGAATTCGCAGATTAGGCACTTGCGAAAAGTAAGGATTCTCAATGTAAGTCTATGGGAATTGTGGTTTAGGCTTAGTCCATCTTGCGAATTGTGCTCAATTGTGAATAATGATATGCGAATCGATGGTGTTTTGCGAAAAGTTTGATGTTTTTGAGAACTCTGACTGTTCTGAACCCTGTTTGATACAAGTTTTCCCTATCCCTGAGCTTTATACGCGGAATGCATATGTGATATCACTCCTATCATATGTTGGTCACATATCCTTAGGAACTGATCTATTCTTACACGAGTGCTCATGTTTGTCAAGTTTTTCAGATTCTGGATTTGATGATTTAGTCTCTAATTGGATTGAGTTAGTTGTCTGAGCATCTGCAATCATCAGTCTGGAGAGCTTCTTTTGTGGTTAGACCGTTGAGATAACTTTATCATTCTTCTGGATTGATCACTCAGTAGTGTGAGCGACTGCAATCACTGTTCTGATGCTTGAGTTGTAATTCAGAATCCTGAGAGCTTATAATCATCCAGTTGATTCGTGAATAAAGGAGTTATGCGTTTGATTATTCAGTATTCTGGAAAGTAGTGAGAAAATGAGCGTCTTCTATTAGTTGTTGAACATTGCTTGCCTTCTAACCCCTGCCTTGTAGTGTCACTACCGGATGCTGCCTCCCATAAGTGGATCAGATGAAGTTCTTAAGCTGAATTTCTATTTCAACTCATGGTTCAAAGACAGATCAAATGTTATACACTGAAGATGCACTTGGTTGTCATTCCAATACTCAACACATATCATTCTTATGGGCATACGGAATGTGTTGGGTTTACAAGAGTCAAAAGTTGTCTTCATGTGCACTCAGTCGAGGTTATGATCTACATCAGATCTGATATTTCAGTTGATACTTCAAGGATAAGAGCTACTTTCTAGGGGGAGCTAGAGGAGCTTTGATGTTTATGCAATGCTAAGTTTTTTAAAGAAATCAAGGGGGAGAGGAGCTGAAGCTGGAGCTGATAAGAGAATGATTACTTTACAAAACTTAGGGGGAGAATGTTAGAACATAAATATGTTCACTTTAGAAGTTTAGTAAAGTAATGAATATAAATGTATTGGGCCTTGTATATAGGTTTGGGCTTAAAATGTATACAAGGGCTTGGGGGTATATGTAAGAATCTTGTAGTGTGTTTTAGGTTAAGCTTTTCATTTTACAATGTAGACATACGACTGCTATTCTCTCTAGTAGTTGTAGTTTTTACCTTTTCTGCATTCAATAAATCTACAGATTTTTACCCTTTGATTCCTTGTTATTCTTATCATTCATTCCAATCATGATCTCAATGGACCTAACAAGCAAGCTTGCTAACTTCTCCAAATTTAGAAACAACTCTTCTTCCAACCGATTCATGGCCAACAGAAAATTTCTTTCTTCCTGTAGAAATTTTGTAGACAAATCCAAGGAGGAATGCTATGCTTGTGGTAAGAAAGGCCAGTTCTGTAACACCCTTAAAATTGTAAAGAGCAACTAATTTAAAATTTTCAATAAAACCTCAAATAAAGATAAAATCTCTTACAAGTCCAAACTTGAAATACTAATCTAGGTTCAACCATCAACAAATAAATAAAGTCTTACACGAAGACTAAATCGAGTCGGGTGTTACTAAACCCCAAATACAAGTTTCTATTCCCAAGATAAAGACGGAAGACTTCACCAGGCTACTCACCCCCGCGGATATGACTAATACTCAACTCTTCGCAACAACGCTAGAACCATTTCCCCCAACCAGAACCTGATGCACATACCGACAAATAAAAAGGTTAGGCTAACGCCTAGTGAGTTCATAAGTTTACAAGATGGAATAAATATATTTTTTAAAGGGAAAGAATGCAATTTAAATCGTAGACAATCAAAATATTTACTTTAAATATTAAACGACAACATTTTCCAGAAACACCCTTAAAAAAAGGGACCCAAATTGAACCTTCATTCGTGAAACCACTTTAACCCCAAACACACCCAAAACGTGAATAGAAAGCAAAACTCCCAATTTATAATGATGCGAAATAAGATTTTACTTCCCGAAGCACCCCAAACGTGGGCGGGGCCTAATACACAACCCATAAATCTTGAGTAAACAGACCCATATATGCAACACGTCACCGAAAATATGGATAATAAAATACTACCCTTTAATACCAAAATAACACCTTCCGGTGACAGGGGAGACCCGATTCCATTGTACGTGGCGGAACACAAAGTTAAGCCACATAACCATGTTGTCGAACTACACCTCAGATCGTGACTGTATTGCCTGCTCTACCGAGCTACACCTCCAATCGTGACTGTATTGCCTTCTCCATGGAGCTACACCTCCAGTCGGACTTTATTTCAGGTCCCAAACACCGTATCCCTTATTGCCTGCTCCGCCGAGCTACACCTCAAGGATACACGATCTTATTGTCTGTTCGGTTTCTAGCGGAGTTTCATCCTCAGGGTACTCATTCGACCCCTAGTGCCTACTCCCTAGCATTCAAGATAGGAGCCCCAACTCCGATGTCTAACCTCGTGCACAAGAATTAGACATCCAACACAAGACTCATGGTCCAGAAGTACAACCCATAAAGGTTCCTCTTCCCCAAGAAACCGGGACGACGCCAATGCCAACACGACATTATTTCCCAAAGTGAGAATCCCAAGAGTCCTCACCATTAAACACGACTGACTTACCTGCCTATGGATCCAATGTATTAAAATCTAAAATACATGACTCCAATTGAATGACACACACACTCACAACATGTATTCTCCAAAATAAAGTGCAATAAATGCAACTCACACCCAACGCTCCAATTTAAGTTATTAAAACCGGACAAAAGTCTCCAATACCCGACAAAGCCGAAAACTGAGCCTTAAGCTCAACTAACCAAACGACCATATGCTGAAATCCACAAAATGCAATAAAATGCAGCGACCACATATATGCAAATACATGCTTCGACTACATGAATAAACTCCAACGTAAATCATTTTCCACAAGTTTATAATCTCATTTACTCCATCCAAACGTCCCATGATACACATTTAAATAACACTTACTCAAGAGATTTATACCCATACGATAAATCATTTAAATACCAATATCACCGGTTTACTCAATAAAATACTTGTGTTACATCTTTTCCCAAAACATTAGGTTCATAAGTTCAGAAGCGTTTGCAAGGTTGGGAATGACCCAGCGCCCATGACTCACCCAGTGGTATTTTTAAAACATTTCACGATACAAAATACACGTAATACCAACAAGCATAAAAATGCATTCCTACCCAATACTTTTCATTTAGGTAAATAAGTCATCAATTCATTTTCATTTCGATGCATTTAACAACATACTCAAAAATCCCCAAGATGAGTGTTTTATAAGTTTACAAAGTTACCCACTTCCAAATAACCAAACTTATCAGCAGTTAACATTTTAATGTAAGACATAAACACTTTAAAATAAACATTTTGGCATTCACACCGTTTTCACAAATCAACTTGAACTCACCTTGCGAGATTTAGGCTAAATCTAGATTTTACCCCAATTTGAGCTCCTTTGAAGAAACTTGAATCTTCGAGTCCAAAACTTCCAAAAACCTAGATTCACAAGTTTCCACCCATTAATAAACATATTCAACCATTTAGAATCGATCCCCAAACACCTTATATCAAAATCCCCATTTTGGTCAAAAACCCTAATTTGACCTAACTTTTCTCAAACTTTTCCAAACCGAAATTGGAGTAATAAAACACTAGAAAATCATCAACGAAGCATTTACATCACTTAATGAGGTTTAGAAATGGAGAGGATAAACTTACCACTTAGGTTTTGATGAAAACCTAGAAAACCCAAAAATAGAGTTTGAGGTTGAAGATGAAGATGAAGATGAAGGTTCTTGGTATTTAGCTTCTACCCATTGATGATACTTCAATACTTGAGGATGGAGGCATTTGAAGGATCAAAATCACCATGGATGAGTTTGGGAGGTCTTGAGAGAGTTTAGAGGGAGTTGGGAAGGAAATGAGAAGTGAAGAATGAGAAAAGGGGCTGAAAATCGACTTAACAGCAGCCTGCACAGCTTTGGCGACATTGCCAAGCGACTATGCCCAGGGCAATGTCGCCTGACATAGTCGCCAGTGTGCCCCAGGCCCATGTTTCTCTTCTGCGACTGTGCCACGTGCGACTGTGACTTGTCATAGTCGCCGGGCATTGTCGCGGGACCTTTCCGGAGCCCCGAAACTCGACTTATTCACTACCAAATCTCCCGATACTCCGAGGGACTTTAAACATTACATTTCCCAACAAAACCCCACTGTTTACAAGTCATAGAAACGTCCGGGTGACATTTACTTACCAAAAATTACGGGTGTTACAAGTTCGCTTCTGAGTATAGAAGCAATCCTTCTAGGAAATCTAAGTCCAACTCCTCCAACTCTTCTAAGGGAAGAAAGTTCAGATCTATCTCTACTGGTAGGTCTCATCCTCGAAAATCCTCCTCTTCCTCATCTTTCAATGATCTTTCTGACAAAGCTGAAAAGTAAAAAGCTAAATACAAAAGGGAAAAGGAAAGGAATGTAAATTCTCACCGAAAAGGGAAAGGGTTGACGGCTGATGAGCCTACTTCGGACAATGAGAAAGAAAATTCAAGTAAATGTCTTATGGCAAAACTTGATGATGAGATCAAAGATTCCAGCTCAAGGCTGGACTTCTCGGCTGAGTGCTCCTCTTACTCCTCTCAGGTACATCCCTTCAACCCTCTCTCTGACGACGAAAAGATTGAAGCATATGACTCGTTGACTGTACTTTATCATAATGAAAAAGATGCTAAGAAAATAGCCAATGCTTAAATCAAGTCTTTTTCTTCTCAACTTCAAGTTTGTCCTTCTAAGCTAAATCTTTTTGATAAAATGAAAGCTGAGCTAGAAGATTTAAAAACCATTAATTTTGTTCTGGCTAAAGAAAGGAATAAACTGTTCAAACGTCTTCAAAAGGAACAGGAGACTGTTAATAAATGGAACACTTCATCCAAAAACTTGGAAAAGATTTTCAAAGACCAAATAATAGGTGATGACAAGTTTGGGCTTGGCTATTGGAAAGAAGATGTTGATTATACTTCTTCCTAAGACATTCCTTCTTCTTCTCAAAATACTGCTTCCTTTTCTAAACTTCCCTCCTACCCTCCTGAGTGCACAGACACCGACTCAGGAAATTCTGGTTCTATTTACTCTATGGATCTTCGTGACTCCAAAAAGTTTGGAATCTTTGTTTCTGCCAAGCAATCCAAACCTCTCCCTAAAGAAGATCAAGACTCAAATGATTTTGTTAAACCTGTTTATGATCTCTTTAAAACCTTGAATCTTGAAGAAGCTTCTTCCTCTTCCTCTTCCTCTAAGAAACCTTCCTTACTTGAAAAAGGAAAGGTTGTTGCTGTTGACCTTCCCACAAAAAGAAAGATTACACCTTCTTCAAAAGGTAAATCTCATATTCATCCAATAGAGTTAATTCCCATATTTGTAAAACTAAAGAAATCAAAAGGAATCTCTATTTCTTCTCTTCCATCCTCTGAAAAAGGAATTTTAGGACCTATGCCTAATATTCCTTCCAAGTCACCCATTCTTCCTAATACTTCCAAATCTCTCAAACCTATGTTTCAAAGAAAAGTCAAAGCTCCTTCTCATGAACCTAAGACAAAGTTCATCTACCGAAAATGTTATAACTGTGGTGACACTTTTCACTTAGCTAAGGATTGTCCAAAGGAACGCATTGACAGATATGGTCAAAATAATCCTTCTTCTTCTTCTACTTCTAACCCTAAAGGACCCACCTCAAAATGGGTTCCAAAGGACTGATTTGTTTGTGTTTGCAGGTCACTGGGCATCATCATACATGGTATCTTGATAGTGGATGTTGACGACACATGACCGGGAACAAATATCTTCTTATAAACTATGTGAATGAAAAAGGACCAACCGTAACTTTTGGTGACAACTCTCGTGGTTCCACTAAAGGTTATGGAACTCTTTCTAATGGTTCTATCACCTTTAATAAAGTCGCCTATGTGGAAGGACTAATACACAATATTCTCAGTATTAGTCAGCTATGTGATTTGGGATATTATGTAATCTTTAGAATTGATGATTGTCTCATTACTGACAGAAACTTTCACATTATCCTATCTGGCTTCAGAAAGGACAATGTATATGTCATTAACATGAGTCATAAATCAGCAGATGAAAAGAGCATATGTTTTATCTCTGAAGATTCAGAAAAGAAGAATTGGCTCTGGCATAAACGTCTCTCTCATTTGAACTTTAAGACAATAAATGTTCTTTCCAACAAAGAACTGGTTATAGGGCTGCCAAAAATTTCTTTTGCCAAAGAAAAACTATGTGTTGTCTGTGAAAAGGGCAAGCTGACAAAGTCCTCATTCAAATCGAAGCAGTGTTTTTCTATCACTACCCTCTTCAGATGCTACATATAGATCTATGTGGGCCTGTCAGCACACCAAGTCTAGGTGGAACAAGGTACATTCTTGTGATTATTGATGAATTTACTCGTTACACTTGGGTATCTTTTCTCAGGTACAAAAGTGATACATCTGAAGAAATCATCAATTTCATCAAAAAGTCTGAAATGCTGAATGGACAACTTGTTCGATCTATCCAAAGTGACAACGACACCGAGTTCAAAAATGCTACCTTAGATGCCTTTTTAAATGATAAAGGCATCTCACAAAACTTTACAGCTATTAGAACTCCACAACAAAATGGTGTGGTGGAAAGAAAGAACCGAACTCTATTTGAAGATGCACGGTCTATGCTGAGTGAATCAAATCTTCCTACCTACTTCTGGGCCAAAGCTGTGAACACAACTTGCTTTACTCAAAACAGATCCATCATTGTGAAAAGACACGACAAGACTTCTTATGAAGTTTTCCATGGCCGAAAACCTAATATCAACTTTCTTCACGTTTTCGGTTGTGTGTGTTTTATTCTAAATGATCGAGAACATCTTGGGAAATTTGATCCCAAAGCAGATGAAGGAATCTTTATGGGCTATTCTTCTTCTTCTAAAGCCTAGAGAGTCTACAATCTTAAAAGAAAATGTATTGATGAATCAATACATGTGAAGTTTGACGATCTCAAATCATCCTCTCTATCCTGTGATGATAGTGAACTTCATGAATGGATGACCTCTTTTGTAGGGGAAGATTCTTCAAACCTTATATGGCAGGATCTCCCTATATTCCATTTTTGGCAGCTGCATCTTCTTCTAACCATATTTCGGCAGGACTCTTACCTTCTGCCGAACCTGCTGCACCTGCGAACCGATTTTTCAGCCTAACACTAATGACAAACCTTTATCTCATTCGACCCCTATCCATCATACTCACACCATTCCCACTGATCCATCAACCTCATATTCTCCAAGCCCATTTCCTGCAACTCTCCCACCAGTTCTTAAATGGACCAAAGATCATCCTATTGAGCAAACTATCGGTGATCAGCAAGCAGGTGTCCAAACCAGAAGAGGTGTTGGAAATATCTGTCTCTACGTAAACTTTCTATCTATAATCGAGCCCAAGAAAATTGATGAAGCTCTAGTCGACCTGTAGGGTCAGAAATAACCAAGTCTGGTTAGTACTGCTAGGTGAAGAAAGATTACTACTTCTTAGCATGTTAATACTGCTATGCAATATTAGTACTGCTAGTAGTTAGTGCTACTTGAAAGGTATTACTACTGCAAGATGAATTATTACTACTGCTAGTAGAATTAATACTGCTTGAAGAGTTAGTGCTGCTACATGAATAGTTAGTACTGCTTGGAGAGTTAGTACTGCTTGAATATTACTACTGCAAGATAGTTAATACTGCTGAGGAAGTTAATACTGCTAGATGATTAATGCTGCTTCAGATGATAATGTTGATAAAGAAGACTTTGAACGAAAGACTAGGAGCTGAAGATAATGATGAAGATAATTATGGAATGGATGCTAAAGATCAATATTTCTTTTGTAATTATCTTGTAATCAGTTCTGTATATATAGTCTAGAAGTCTTTGATAGTTTAGAATAGTTTTTGATAAAGTTTTCAATATACGTTTGTTTAGAGAGAATTAACCTCAAGATTCTTAGAAATCCTTTCTATAGAGAAGTGTAGAACGTCTGTTGAGTCTGTTCAACAGATTGAGGTTGAGTTTGTAATCATTAAGTTTTATGCAATATAAACTTATGATTTGAGTTCATATTATGTGTTTTTGATTAATTGTTAAAGTGTTATTCCGCAACTTCTTTAACATTGTTTCTGAGTGTGTTAATTAAATTCTTGTTTAGAATTTTCGATCTTGACAAGTGGTATCAGAGCTAGAAAACTCAGAAACCTATAATCATGGACAGTTCAAGTGACAGCGTTTTGGTATCAAAGGTTCCCATGCTCAAACCCAATGAGTTTGACATGTGGAAAATCAGAATCAAGCAATATATTCTTCTCACAGACTTCTCAATGTGGGACATCATTGAGAATGGTCCCTCTAATGGAGTAAAGATGGATGCAGATGGCAAGAGACCTCCACCAAAGACTGATGGAGAAAGAAAGATGAGGCAGACAGAGATGAAAGCCTTGAGCACTCTACTCTTGGCTATTCCTAATGAGTACCAACATCAATTCTGCAACTGTTCTGATGCACAAATTCTATGGAATGCACTGGAGAAAAGATTTTTTGGTAGCAAAAGTACCAAGAGAAATCAGAAGGCCATCCTGAAGCAGCAATATGAAAACTTCATGTCTACAAAGAATGAGTCCATGACTCAAACTTTTGATAGATTTAATAAGTTAATTGGTGAATTGGCTACTGTTGGTGTCCAGATAGATCAAGATGATGTCAACAGAAAATTTCTAAGATCTCTTGGTGATGAATGGACTATGTACACTTTCTTCTTCAGACAAAATGACCAACTCGAGGACAAGAAACTAGATGACCTCTATAATGACCTTAGGATGTTTGAAGCAGAGGTAGAAGCAAAGAAGAGGCCCTCTAGATACTCATACAATGCTGCTCTTTTATCATCTTCTACTGATTCTTCTGCTAATACAGAATCAGTTAGTGTTGCCCATGGATCAAAGCAAGATGGATCTAATGACTCAGTTTTAGAAGCTTTTCTAGCCAGTCATGCTAATTCCACTCTAATTAATGATGACTTAGAACAGATAAATTATGATGATCTGGAAGAGATGGATATCAAGTGGCAGATGGCTATGCTCACAATGAGGGTAAAAAGATTCATCAAAAGGACTGAAAGGAACAACTTTGCTCAGAAAAGAGAAGATGGGGTTGGATTTGATAAATCCAAGGTTGAATGTTACAAGTGTCACAAGCTGGGGCACTTTGCAAGAGAATGCAGAAGTGGAATGCCTCAATAGCATACTAGCAACCATCAACCATCACAGTCCACTAGCTTCAACAACAGGAACTCTTCTCAAGCTCTTGTTTCCCAAGAAGGAATGGGATTTTATTGGAGTGACCAAGTAGAAGAAGCAGTTCAAAATCAAGCTTTAATGGCTAAAGTTTCAGAGTCAGCAAGCACTGATATTCCCACAGAGGTAAAATCTAACCTTTGCTCAAAATCTTGCATAGAAACTGTTAAAAAGTACAGGGATCACAATCAAAGCATGTGTGATGACCTAAAAAGGTTAGAGAAAGATAGAAGAGAGTATGTTGTGATTGTTGAGAATTTGGAAGAACAGATTAAGGCATACAAAGCCAATGAACTTCAACACACATATGATACTAACTACTGGAAGTGGGAAAAGAATCAGTTAGAAATTAAGCTTAAAAAGTCTGAAGAGGAATGTGAGAAGATAAGGAGTGATTTTGAGAAAGCCAAGCTAGACATTGAGAAGTTTTCCAATGCTTCTAAAGCAATGGACTCACTTCTAAAATCTCAAGTCCATGACAACCTGAAAAGAGGTTTAGGATACAATAGTACCCCTCCACCCTATAACAATAACTATATCCCTCCCACTTCAGACCTCTTAGAAAGACAAGAGAAAATAGACTTATCTGCAGGAGCCACAGATGTAGATCCTCTTGACAGTGTAGTGATTGAGGAAGAGGCTGAAGAAGAGACCACTAAGGGTAAGAATAAGGATGACTTCAATGAAATCCCTTTAGAAAATCATATCCTTACTAATGAAGGGGGGGGGGTAAACCTTTTGTAAAGAGTGAGAAGGCTGAAAGTTCTAAGAGAGGGAAGGGAAAGGTACATGGAGTCCGTTACATGGAAACCACTGTTGTTAATCCCTGTACTTGTAAACAGAATCAACCCCAACAACATGATAAAACAAGGGGAAATCAAAGAAACAGAAATAATCAGTGGGCTTTAAAACAAGGAATTGATCTGAGAAAAATTAACAGACCAAAGCCTTGTTTTATCTGTGGCAAGTTAAATCATCTAGCCAAACACTGTTATTTCAATCCCATTAACCAGATGATCACTTTTCAAAGAAATATACGAAATGCTGTTGGTTATAGGAAGCAAATAAGGAATCATATGGCTGAGAATGTGAGGAGGGCACCTTTACAATCTCATGCTCAGAATAAGTTTGCTAATTCAAAGAAAAATACTCCAAATAAGCCAAGGAGTAACTTAAAGAAAAAGTAAGCAAACAACTTTGTCCAGGTTTGGGTTTCAAAAGTAAAGAAATCTGTTAGTACTGCTACTTCAAATAGTACTGCTGACAGAAATAGTGCTGCTGCAAGCAATACTACTGCTAAACCAGTTAATACTGCTAACAAAGTTAGTACTGCTAATCCAATTAGCATTGCTAATGATGTTAGTACTGCTAATTAAGTTAGTACTGCTTCCAGTGACAGACCCATTCTTCTGACAAAGTATTCAAGCAATAAGATTCCTCAGTTTGATAATCTCATCAAGTCTGAATATGAATATGTTGATGAGAATGGGAAACCCAAGACCACTTTGGCTTGGGTTCCTATTAAAAACTAACTGCTTTATTATATGTGCAGGGCAACCAACAGCTCAAGGGAAGGAGCATTTGGCATGTTGATAGTGGTTGTTCCAGGCACATGACAGGTAACATGGCCTGCCTTCAAAACTTCAAAATAATTGATGGAGGACATGTTGCTTTTGGTGATAATCCAACAGGTGGAAAGATAAATGGAAAAGGTAATGTGTCAAAAGGTAAGATGATCTTTGAGGATGTATACTATGTTGAGCAATTGAGATACAACCTGTTAAGTGTATCACAGGTCTATGACAAGAAACATAGCATATTATTCAATGATACTGAATGTATTATCCTTGCTCCAGGATTCAAGGTAGTTGATGAAAGTATGATACTGCTTAGAACTCCTAGAAAGGACAATGTTTATTGCTTAGACTTGGAGAGTGTAGCTTCTGATTCATCTTTAAATTGTTTATTTTCAAAAGCTTCATTGGATGAATCATCTCTTTGGCACAGAAGGATGTGTCACATGAACTTTAAAACAATGAACAAACTTGTGAAAAACAACCTTGTAAGAGGTTTGCCACCAAAGGTATTTTCATGTGATGATCATTGTGTTGCATGTCTTGAAGGCAAACAACACAAAACTTCTCATGAGTCCAAAGAGATAAATACAATCTCTTCACCTCTTAATTTACTGCATATGGATCTATTTGGTCCTACAAATGTGATGAGTATTGGTAAGAAATCCTACTGCTTGGTTATTGTTGATGATTTCTCTAGATTCACTTGGGTCTATTTTCTGAGGACTAAGGATGAGACAAGTGGACTGATCAAATCCTTTGTACTTAGAGTTGAAAACCAAACAAATCTAAGAGTTAAAGTCATCAGGTCTGATAATGGAACTGAATTTAAAAACAATGACCTAAACAACTTCTGTGAGCAAAAAGGCATTGAGAGACAATATAGTGCTCCTAGGACTCCTCAACAGAATGGTGTTGCTGAAAGGAGAAATAGGACTCTGATAGAAGCTGCTAGATCTCTGTTGGCAGATTCAAAACTTCCAATTACTTTTTGGGCAGAAGCAGTTAATACTGCCTGCTATGTTCAAAACAGAGTTCTAGTAGTGAAATCCCAAGACAAGACACCTTATGAGCTTTTTAAAAAGAAGAAACCTTTTATTGGTTTTTTCAAACCATTTGGATGTCCTTGCACAATTCTCAATACCAAAACTCACCTAGGCAAGTTTGATAGCAAATCTGAGGATGGGTTTCTTGTTGGATATTCATCTCAAAGTAAGGACTACAGAGTTTTCAACACCTCTTCTAGGATTATTGAAGAAAGTGACAATGTCAAATGCAATGAGAACACACCAAATCAACTTGGTTCAGGTCCTGATTGGCTATTTGACATTGATTCACTAACTAATTCTTTGGGTTTCAGTAATGAGTATAATGCAGGAACAGGGACAGAAAAGGTACAAGTACAAAGACAAGAGTTTGTGATGTTCCCAACACCTACTGCTGATCCTGTTGAATTCTGTGACCAAGATAAGAAAGATACTTCAGAAGCCACCTCCTCCACTCCCTCCCAAAAGGGTTTGTTTGTACAACAGAAGTCCCTTATTACTCCTTCCCCTCAATTTCAGGTGAGGGATGAAGATGACTTGGCATCTTCTCTTAGCCAACGTTCCTCTTCTTCACATCACAACCTTATACTCGGGGTCACACCCGATGATTCTGCACTGCTCCATGAAGAACAAATACTTCCAGATATCGGTTCCAAGAGCACCACCGATACATTTCTGGATCTCTTATTTTCAGATACAACCATTTATACCAAAGATCAAGACACTCCATCTCCTCCTCCTTCTCCCATTATCTCCTCACCGAAACCCACCTCACCGAGATCCACCCCACCGAAACCCTCCTCACCAAAAACCACCCCACCGAAAGCCACCTCTCCAAAAACCACCCCACCAAAAGCCACGTCACCAAAAACATCACTGAAACAGTCCACTTCATCTCCTAAACAAAAACCCTCTCCCAAACACTCACCAACTCGCTCCAATTCATCCTCATCAGCTTCCTCGCATTGTTTCCCACCGAATAGGCAACCTCCACCTGATCATAGAATATTACCTCATCACCCTCCATCCCCGGTCACCGAAAGAGCAGGTTCATCGGCACCTCCCCCCTTTATGCCGAATGTGAGTTAACCTATTCTCACAATTCCATCTGACATTATTGCCGACATCATTGACACAAATCGACAATACTGGTTTCTCGACATTCAATTTGAAGCATTGAGGAACTCCATCCGTGATCCTGAGCTTTTGGCTTCTCTAGAAATCAACAACACTTCTCTTTTTGAACTTCTTTGGCTCATTAAGGAGCAGAATACCGAACTTCTTCGTGTTCATTCAGATTTCTACAAGTGTATGGATGCTATGGAGAAGGACATCTTGGGTCTTCGGAACCCGCTCAGTGATGCTCTCGATGCTTTCCTAAAAGAGGTGATCAAGCTGATTGATAGCAACACCTCTATCACTCTCTCTATGGCTGCTCTTAAGGCAACATTGGATGCTCCCAATTAGGAACTTGCTAAGCTTCGACAACGGGCTACTGATCAGGATCTTGTCAACTCTCAGCTTCTTGATGCTATCTCTACGCTTAATGCCAAGCTTGATACTCTCCCAACCGCAGTTGCTCAATGTTATGTCGAGTCACTTGATATTGACATTACCGACTATGCTTTCACTCAAGATGACCGCCGAACTTTACATCGGCTTAATCATCGTGTTGGCCGTTAGTCGACCAGGGCAGGTCTCTCTTCTCCGGCACGCACTGAGGGGGAGAAACCATCTGAAGGGGAGCATATTACTCCTCAGATAATCCTTTCTAGTGCGCGTCGGGATGAAACTTCGAAAGACAATTCATCTAAGGAGGAGGGAACCGAATTTGAAATGGAAGCTTCGGCATCTGCCGAAAAGGAAGAAAAAGAAAAAGAGGGAACCGAAAGTGAGGGAACCGACCTTTCTCTCAAGAAGGTCGAAGAGTTCAAGGGCGTGTTGCCGAAGAAGGATAAAGGAAAGAAGAAACTCACTCCTGAAGAAGCATCTGCTGAAGAAAAGCGCCTTAAAAGCACTAAAATCAAACAGTTTGCCGATGAGGGAGGAATCAAACTTCCTCCTCGCCTGAAGACTGCTTCCTCAGATCTTGATCTTTCTGAAGAAGAAATTCGAGTTGCCAAGATCGCTCAAATGACTCTCGACAAAGATTCTGAGCTTGCTCAGAAATTAGCTGAAGAAGAAGCCGATAAGGCAAAGGCACCTACCGATCCGGTACTTGCCCAACTAGATGCATTGAAGGAATCGACAAAGAAAAATGAGGTGATTGAAGCTATGTGTGTTAAGTGGTACCATAAGGTTTTTAACAACCGAAAATGTTCTACAAAGATCATCGATGTAAAGATTCTAAAACCCTCCAAGGAATGCAATATCACTCGGCTGATCATAACGAGGGAAGATTTGAGAAGGACGGTTGAAAGAATTGACTCTTTGCTAAGGCATGGAGTAACCAAATGGATGGAAATCATGTTAAGCCTAGAAAAGAGCACAAATGCTCTCAAGCCAGAAATTGAAAAACATATCACTAATCTCCAAACAAAATTCGGCCAATACCGAAGAACTTATAAGATAGTTCCCACTCCTGCTGAAGAAAAACTTATCAAGAGCCTAAAAGCCTCCCTCCCTCCTATCTCCAAACCAAAGTCGAAGTCCTCAAAAAGGGAAATTGTGTTTGCTCAAATGGACAAGGAAGGAAAACTTCCAAAAGTTTCCAACTTTGACTTATCTTTACCGACTTCGGTGCCTCATCCTTCAACCACTGTGCTTAGAGAGCCGACTCAAGGAATATTTTTTAATAACGCCTTCGGTCAGATTTGTTTCTTCCCAACAAGTCAGATTCCTATTGCCGACACCTCTTTTCTTTATGGGATCATTCAAATCATCCCACTTCATGCAAGAGATCTCTATGTGGCTGCCATCGACGAGCTCAAGAAAAGGAATGTCGATCCCCATCTACCTTTTGAATAGTTTGTTATTTATGCTTTTATTATAATTGTCTTCTATTTTTGAACTTGTATTGTAATCTTCTCACAAGACTAATACAATATGTAATCTTAGTTTGACGTAAATAGCTTGTACACATCATTATTTCATTCTTTTATACCTGTAAATGTCGGATACTTTAAAAAATCCAAAAAGAAACAAAAAGAATGATCTATATAAAAAAGAACCCAAAAGAATATGAAAAAGGGTCAAAATGCATTATTCATGTTTTATCTCTTTTATCTAAGTATGAGATGTCATCATCATATAGGGGGAGATTGTTGGTTCATCTAAGATTTGAAGATGACCTCTCCTTTGATGTGTAATTGTTCATCTATAAAATGTTTGTACATTCTTCATACTTAGAAAATTTAATGGTTCTTTGTAATAACTTAGTTATGCTCTAAAAGATCGGTGAATCGAAGACCAACCAAATTCAACATGAAGCAAGTCTCTTATGCGGATCAAGATAAACTTCAAGAAGATTGAGCTACATCTGCCAAAGAAGAAATATTTTCGGCAGATACTCCTTGTGCCAATGTTCTTTCTATTCGGCATAAGGATCCCTTGTCGAACTCCTTTCTTCGGCATCACTCTGCCAATCTTTCGGCAGAGATACTTTCTATCGATCCTTCGGTGGAGTTTCTCTCTGCCGATCAAGAAGTGATCGGCAAAAACCTCATTATGTTAAATCCTTATGATTTGAAATACTTCCTCATTCCCAATGTTCTTCTCCATAGGGAATGGAAACTATTCTTGCATAAATGATATTCACTTGTGTTCTGATTTGATTGAGACTTTTTCTTTTGAAGATCTCAAAAAGATTTGTACCAGGTATATTATATTAGGATATTGTCTTATCATAGTACAAAAAGTAACCTTTTGTATCTTGATAAGTCATTTCAAATATCCAAAAATTTATTGAAGATATCCAAGGATCCACTCATCAGATGACAAGTGTCTTTTGCAATCAATGCATTGGATTGTATATAAAGGATGAAGATGACTCCATGAAACTTACGCTTTCAGCTCAAGAAATTCCAAGTGAAATTTTTAGCAAGTTGTTAGTTTGTTTTCTCTCTAAGCCTTTTGTCTTTGTGTTAAAAAGTGTTCTAAGTTCTAGATTGGTAGAATAGTTTAACTGTTCTTTTCCGCAACAATCCTTGTTTTCTAAGTGTAATTCTTGATACTCTTATCAATAAGAATTAAAATTAAGTAAAATTTTGTGTTTTGTATTCAACCCCCCTTCTACAAAACCTTATTTACATTCTTTGGGACTAACAGTTTTAACTTTAGAATGTGAGGTTGATTATTACTGTTGAAATCAGTTTGAGAAAATAGTCTTGGTTTGGTTTACCGGATCTTAATATATATCGGTCTACATCGGATTTCGATGTTTTCGATATAAGAAATCTCCCGGTTCCAAAGTCCAACTTGTTTTTAGTTTATTGATTTGCTGAGTTGTTCTAGGTTTTGGATTCGGTCATAGTTGGAAATTTCTTGTTGAGGTTGAGCAATGTGTGTGTTTTCGACCATTGCTTATAGTCTGTTCTGCTTTTGATTGTTCGATATCTATAACTGAAGGTGGTTTGTTTTCAATGATTAAAATCGATTAGTGGCTTATAGGTTTATGTTCTTTGTTTTGGATCCATCTTGTTGAAATTGTTTGATTTATGGCTAGATAGTTGATACGTTTTTATTGGAAATTGTATGATTTGGCGGAGTTTGGTTGAGTTGGATTTTGACTTCGATAATTACATGTGGAATTCAATGCTATTAAGGTTTACCGGGTCATTCATTCCCGGTCCTTTTAAACTCCCGGCCTCTCCCGGTACCCAACCCCAATAACTCCCGGATGAGTGCTTCCCAGATCATATCGGGTTTGGAACTCCTGGGACCGCCTATGCCTATACCGGGGACTAAGACCATTTGTTGAATTCCAGGCCCAATGCCAAACTCCCGTCTAGTTTAGAACTCCCGGGACCTTGATCGACTCCCTGGCATATTTCTTCCGGTCCCTTGTGATTCCTGAGACCGACTCCCTATTTTACGACTCCTGGGACGGTACGACCATACCGTCTCCCGGTACTTGGTCCCTCTCGGGTTGTTGATGCTTCCTAGTTCTATGTCGTCTCCTGACTCTTAGTAATCTCGGTACCCAACTATCTCCCAATCCCGATCCATAGGCTCAGGATTCTTGATTCTTTTTAATGCTTCTATTCTTTAGTGTTAATATTTGCTATATATCTGCTTGGGGATACATCAATGCTCATATTTTAACTGCTCACATTCTAACTCATTTATGCTAAGTATGTTTTTTTCTTTTCTTTAACTGCGGAATTTTTTTGTGTGAAATTCGCTTTAACTATTAAGTACTTGATTATGTTGGTACTCATCATGTGAAAGCATTTGGGTTAAACTCGACTTCGACCCGAAATCTTAGTTCTCGGCAAATAGATAACAAGATTTTTGCTTTAAATTCTACCAAAGTATTAACGTTTTGATGTTTAACAGGTACGATCGCTCAGAACCCGAAGCCAGAAATCGATCTCGTTGCTGACAATGCTTTGATTCTTCCGGATCAATTCCTCCCGCTCACTCCAAACAACTTCCACCTGGATTTTTCAATGCTCCAATCCCAACACCAGGTGGTAGTAGAGATCCTCATAGGCCACCCTCTCTCTTAAGTTCTCACCACAACCGCTAACGTCCCTCAGATATACCTCCAGCAGTTCTAGATATCTCTCACTCACATCGAAGAAGAAGACGAATTCCATCTTGAGTCCCACATAGACGACACGCAAATACTCCTCACTCAGGATCTCTTCCGATATTTTCTCCGCTTACCCACCGCTGACTCCATACCAGGTAGAGACAGTTTTGATCCGATCGTCTCAGATAGCAAGTTGTGCGCAGATATCCTCTCACTGGGATATGCGGTTCCTCTACCATTCCCTTCATCGTTCAACCGTCGGCACCTAACGCCTCTATGGTATACTCTCTTCACTTTCCTCAACAGATGTCTATCTGCCATCACCAAGGGCATCAATCAGATTAGTGCCAACTTTCTGCAACTTTTTCACGGTGTCGCCTTCCACTACCATGTAGACTATGCTGACATTCTCTGGTTCGAGGTAGATCAGAAAGTCCGAGACAGCGGAACCAATAGACGATGAAACTTCATACCTTTTATGCGGTTTATACAGTTACTCATCTGAAGCTACATGGAGATCCATCCCAATATTGCTCACCGAATCTCACATCCGGTATGCCATCACAACTCCACTCATAGAATTCAGAGTAGACTCGAAATTGCCAATATTGAACCAAGGCGAATACTGGATGGCTTACTATCCTACGCGAGTCCCACGGCACCGAGTGTGATAGAGTATAGGTGCACACATGGCATAGCTCCTCCCATGGTCCACCCAACACCGGAGAGGTGGGGCTCCCGAACAGGGTGTGTTGAGAGAAAATTTGGTAAGGGGAAATGTTGAGGGTGGTACCGTTAGAAAAGGCGAAGCTAGTTCTTCACGCGGACCACCTACTCCACCTCAGGCAGACCCTCAGATTCCGTAGGAGGACACCGTGATTGAGACCGATCATGCCCAATCCTCCTCCCACACCGAATTTGATGCTGCCAGAGACCAATCAGCCTTCCAAACGAAATCCGAACCTGCATCGCCATAATCAAATGACGAGTCATCTAACTCTGATGATAACGACGACCAAGCCTCATCTGGAGACATAAGGAGAGCAGAGGGAGAACTAGTTGAAAATTACACGATTCATAGAGAGAGGGAAAGAAAAAGAAAAAATGATTGTGAGCATGTACGTGTGATAAGGCAACCATCTCAGGTTGACCTTCCCCAACGAACTTTTAGCCAGGTATCCACATCCGCTACTCAGTCTCATGTGTTGGGACAGGGTATTGAAGAAGCCGTCGTAGACCTAGCGATGCAATTGCACACCCCACCTAGCCACTCCGACATCTCTCAACAGATGTTGGTTTCACTTTCTCATGGGGACTCAACACATATTCTACCTGTCTCTCACTTAGAGAGTTTCGGTATTGAAACTAGAGGACAGTTGCCCCAGTCTTCGCCATCTTTCAATGCACCATTGTATCTTGACCCACTTGCAGAAATCCTTCCTTTGTCTAGGACACGATCACTACTATCGGCTACTGTTGGACGTCTTAGTGACCTAGCCGGAACACCAATAGTAACTCTACCATTGGTGGATTACGAGGATAGGGTGGAAGTGCTACCATAGCTATCATCACGCCAACTGTGAACATAGGTGGTACGACTTCCACAGTCGTTACCACAACTGGAAGTCTATGTGACCCAAGTGTTAGCTTTCCCGAGTTTGTCTTAAGGGATTTTCTGGACGACGCCCTAAAGGTTGTCCAATCTTACATGAGGGCTGATATGCAAAAACAGGTGTGTCAAGATCAAAAATTCTAAACAAGAATTTAATTAACACACTCAGAAACAATGTTAAAAAAGTTGCGGAATAACACTTTAACAATTAATCAAAAACACAGAATATGAACTCAAATCATAAGTTTATATTGCATAAAACTTAATGATTACAAACTCAACCTCAATCTGTTGAACATACTCAACAGACGTTCTACACTTCTCTATAGAAAGGATTTCTGAGAATCTTGAGGTTAATTCTCTCTAAACAAACGTATATTGAAAACTGTATCAAAAATTATTCTAAACTATCAAAGACTTCTAGACTATATATACAGAACTGATTACAAGATAATTACAAAAGAAATATTGATCTTTAGCATCCATTCCATAATTATCTTCATCATTATCTTCAGCTCCTAGTCTTTCGTTCAAAGTCTTCTTTATCAACATTATCATCTGAAGCAGCATTAATCATCTAGCAGTATTAACTTCCTCAACATTATTAACTATCTTGCAGTAGTAATCTTCAAGCAGTACTAACTACTAGCAGTACTAACTCTCCAAGCAGTACTAACTATTCAAGTAGCAGCACTAACTCTTCAAGCAGTATTAATTCAACTAGCAGTAGTAATAATTCATCTTGCAGTAGTAATACCTTTCAAGTAGCACTAACTACTAGCAGTACTAATATTGCATAGCAGTATTAACATGCTAAGTAGTAGTAATCTTTCTTCACCTAGCAGTAATCTTGAGCACCTTCTTGGGGTTGGGAGAC
The DNA here is from genome assembly GCA_954870635.1 of Arctium minus. Lineage (NCBI taxonomy): Eukaryota > Viridiplantae > Streptophyta > Magnoliopsida > Asterales > Asteraceae > Arctium > Arctium minus. The sequence continues at coordinate 41,450,651 of OX941082.1, forward strand.
ACCCCTGTGGTTTCCCTTTCGATATTCTCTAATGGAGAATGCTCCATTAGAGGGCTTAAAGGCTTTGGGGGTGAAGATACAAGAAGGGAAGGAACCTTCTGTACCTTTTTCCTGATATATGTTTTGGTGATGGGGAATTTGGCCTTGACAAAAGGGATCTGAGGAATGTTAACAGAATTGAATGGTGTGGGTAGGTCATTAGTTGGGTGGTCAGATGTAGGCTGTGACCCTGATGCCTCACCATGGGAAAGAGACACACCCATAATTGTAGAGAACAATGGAGTGTCTTGGCCAGAAAAGTCCTTGGAAGGCCTTTTCATGTTCGAGAACACTTTCCCCTTAGGGAGTTTTGGTACATATACCTCCTTGAAGGTAGGTAAATCTGTCAATTCCTTATTAAGTACTTCTTGTACAAACCTTGGATACATAAAAAAAGCTTTTTGATTTGGTATCCAGGTTTGACATTAAATCATTCAAGATCATTTGAGAGAAATTGAACTTTCTAGAGGTCGCTAAGCTGACCAAAGCATAGGCTATGGTGCTGCTGAATTCACTCCAGCCAGTTGTTTTTCTTGAAATGCAGTGTTGTAGGGTATGAACAAAGAATCTCCACTGAGGTGAAAATCTTTTCTTGAAAAACTTATAGACATCAGTGGGACCTTCATACCCCATTCGATTTAGAACTTGGAAAAGATCTTCCTTAGGAACAGAGGTAATACCTGAGGCATCATCTAATCGTAGATGAATGCATATGTTGTCCTCTGATATGGTAATGGGTTTATCACAAACCCTTGATTTGATGACCTGCCCTCCTTCCACAGTCTGAATTGAAGCATTTTCCCAGAACTGTCGTAGATGTTCCACATTGATTCTGGGATTGACAGTGAGGGCATAGGCAATGTGTGACGGTTTGAGGAAATCCACAATCTGATGGAAACCTTCAGCCTGTTTGGGTTTTTGCAGCATAGCAACCTCATTGTGTTCATCAAAGAATTGTAGGCCTGCCATCGTTCTGATTTCTTCTAGGGTTCGAATCGCAACTAGGGTGTACACTGGTGAGTAAGAAATCGAGAGAGAGAGAGAAAGAAAAGCAATGGAAGTTCAAAGAGTCGTTTGTATTTTGGCGGTCACAAAGGGTATTTATAGGTGGAGGGTTTCAGTTAGAAGCAGTACTAAGTACCCTAGCAGTATTAACCAACTCGCAGTATTAACTCATATTAGCAGTAGTAACACATACTGGCAGTACTAACACAGACTAGTAGTATTAACACAGACTAGCAGTATTAACACCTACCAGCAGTAGTAACACTGATTAACAGTATAAATAAAACAAGCAGTAGTAACTTTGCACTGGCAGTATAAACTACCTAGCAGTAATAACCATACTTAACCCTTTTTGAACTGTTATCATGAGTAATATAGAGAGCAGTATTAACTGAACTAGAAGTACAGATTATTCAATTTAAGTAATCTGAAACACTTAAACACACAAGGTTAGCAGCACCATGCACAATACAATATGAGAAAGTAGACAGTAAGGAATCTATACAGAAAAGGTACATAAAGCAGATCAAAGGAGGCTTATTCAGTGTTTATCATGCCCACACTTGTGACCAAGAATGTGAATCTACCCACATCAAAAGCTTTGGTGAATAGATCAGCAAATTGGTTACTTGTATAGACCTTCACAACCTGAATTAGCTTCTTTTCATTACAGTATCTGATAAAGTGGTACCTGATTTCTATATGCTTTATTTTGGAGTGCTTGACTGGATTATTAACAATGCTAATAGCACTGTTATTGTCTATGAAGATTGGAGTGTGAAGAAAAGTCATACCATAGTCCAACATTTGATTCTGAATCCAGAGTACTTGTGAACAGCAGTTTGCAGCAACTATATACTCTGCTTCTGTTGTAGAGGTGGACACTATGGTTTGTTTCTTGCATTGCCATGACACTAGTCTTGCACCCAAAAACTGACATCCCCCTGAAGTTGACTTTCTATCCAAATTTGTACCACCCAAGTCACTGTCTGAATAAGCAAGTAGGTCAAATGGTGAGTCATGAGGATACCAAAGACCTAATCTAGGTTGGCCTTTGAGATATCTGAATATCCTCTTGACTGCTTGAAAGTGTGACTGCTTAGGCCTTACTTGAAATCTTGCAAACACACAAACAGGAAACATGATATCTGGTCTTGAAGCAGTGAGATACATGAGGGAGCCAATCATGGATCTATAGTGATGAACATCCACATCCTCCCCCTCAAGATCTGCAGTGATCTGTTTGTGTGTCTCCATGGGTGTGCTTGCAGGCTTTGAATCTGAAAATCCAAATTTGGTGAGAATATACTGCACATACTTGGATTGGCTGATAAATATCCCATCTTTCTTCTGCTTAACTTGTAGCCCAAGGAAGAAAGTAAGTTCACCCATAGAACTCATCTTGAATCTCTTGTGCATCAATTCTTCAAAATCTCTACACATTTGATCTTTTGTGGATCCAAAGATAATATTATCTACATAGATTTGCACTATAAGGATGTCCTTTTTCTTCTTCTGAATGAACAGAGTCTTGTCTATGATTCCTCTTTGAAAACCATTTTCCAAGAGATAGGTAGACAAAGTGTCATACCATGCCCTTGGTGCTTGATGTAGCGCATAGAGTGCCTTCTTCAATTTGTATACTCTGTCAGGATAATTTGGATTCTCAAACCCTGGAGGCTGACAGACATACACTTCTTCTTCAATTCTACCATACAGGAAAACACTCTTTACATCCATCTGGTAGGCCCTGAACTTCATGAAAGAAGCATAGGCTAAGAATAGCCTGATTGCCTCAATCCTGACCACTGTTTCAAATACCTCTTCATAATCAATTCCCTCTTCTTGAGTATACCCTTGTGCCACTAATCTGGCCTTGTTCTTTATTACTATTCCTCTCTCATATTTCTTGTTTCTGAGGATCCATTTAGTGCCTATAGCTCTGTGTCCTTTAGGAAGGTCAACCAAATCCCATACATCCCGCAGCACAAACTGCAGTAGCTCCTTTTGCATTGCTTCTATCCAGCTTGGATCCTTCATTGCATCAAATGCCTTTTTGGGTTCAACCTGAGATAGAAAGCAAGAAAGTAAACCTGATTGTATATCTTTCAATCCTCCCAACTTACTTTGATTCCTTGTGATTATAGGTGAATTGATGTCACCAATCACCAATTGAGGAGGATGATTTTTCTGAACTCTTGTTTGATGAAAAACCTCTTCATTAATATCTGCTTCCAGATTAGAGTCATTCTGTTCAGGAGTGCTGCCACCAAAAACTGAAGAGTTATCATCATCTGTGTCATCTTCTTCCAAACATGGCATCTCAGGACCTTTGATTTCTGAATCTGAGGGTTGATCTTGCTTTTCACCTCTATCCTCTTCATTCTGAGTTGGTTCAGTGTCCTTTGAATCTGAAGTATCTTTCTTATCTTGGTCACAGAATTCAACAGGATCAGCAGTAGGTGTTGGGAACAGCACAAACTCTTGTCTTTGTACTTGTACCTTTTCTGTCCCTGTTCCTGCATTATGCTCATTACTGAAACCCAAAGAATTAGTCAGTGAATCAATGTCAAATAGCCAATCAGGACCGGAACAAAGTTGATTTGGTGTGTTCTCATTGCATTTGACATTGTCATTTTCTTGAATAATCCTAGAAGAGGTGTTGAAAACTCTGTAGTCCTTACTTTGAGATGAATATCCAACAAGAAACCCATCCTCAACTTTGCTATCAAACTTGCCTAGGTGAGTTTTGGTATTGAGAATTGTGCAAGGACATCCAAATGGTTTGAAAAAACCAATAAAAGGTTTCTTCTTTTTAAAAAGCTCATAAGGTGTCTTGTCTTGGGATTTCACTACTAGAACTCTGTTTTGAACATAGCGGGCAGTATTAACTGCTTCTGCCCAAAAAGTAATTGGAAGTTTTGAATCTGCCAACAGAGATCTAGCAGCTTCTATCAGAGTCCTATTTCTCCTTTCAGCAACACCATTCTGTTGAGAAGTCCTAGGAGCACTATATTGTCTCTCAATGCCTTTTTCCTCATAGAAGTTGTTTAGGTCATTGTTTTTAAATTCAATTCCATTATCAGACCTGATGACTTTAACTCTTAGATTTGTTTGGTTTTCAACTCTAAGTACAAAGGATTTGATCAGTCCACTTGTCTCATCCTTAGTCCTCAGAAAATAGACCCAAGTGAATCTAGAGAAATCATCAACAATAACCAAGCAGTAGGATTTCTTACCAATACTCATCACATTTGTAGGACCAAACAGATCCATATGCAGTAAATTAAGAGGTGAAGAGATTGTATTTATCTCTTTGGACTTATGAGAAGTTTTGTGTTGTTTGCCTTCAAGACATGCATGTCAGGATCGAATTCTTAACAAGAATTAATACTCAGAAACTAATATCAAAGAAGTTGCGGAAAAACACTTTGATATTTAATAAAACAGTAATCAAACACAGTATATAATGATCAAACAGTAAACTTGTATTGAATGCTTAAAGCTACAAGGTTACACACTCAACCTCAATATTGATGAACAGGCTCACCAATACGAATTCTACTTCTCTAGAATTAGGATCTATGCCTTGAGGTCGATTTTTCTCTTGAAAAAACAATTATCTAAAAGTTATTTCTTATCTATTCTACACATTCTATACATATACTGATAAAAAGATAATTACAAAGAATAAACAAATCTTCAGTATATCTTCCATGTATATCTTCTAAGTATATCTTCAGTATATCCAGCTGTAGTACTTTCCATCCGTATCTCTTTAGCAGCACTAATAATGCTCAGCAGCATTAACTTCAAGTAGCAGCATTAACTACTAGCAGTATTAACTACTAGCAGTACTAACTAGCTAAGCAGTACTAACTTTGTTCAAGCAGTACTAACTTTAACTAGCAGTAGTAATTCTACTAGCAGTAGTAACACTTAGCAGTATTAATCTTCAACTTGTTCTGGCAGTAGTAACTACACTTGTACTAGCAGTAGTAACTACACTTAGTAGAATCTTCAGTTCCCAACAATCTCCCCCTAACTTGACTTTTAGAAGAGAAGTCAAGTTCTTCAGATATTCTTCCAGATGCTCTTTTTAATGCTCCCAAAACTTCCAAGATCACGCTGCTAAGTCTGGATTCAGTCCCAAACTCTGATTGATTATCCTCTGAATGAGATACTTGGCCATTTCTGAATTTGGTGCACAACCCAACTTCTTCTTTAGCATGGCATGGACCTTTAGTCTGGTGTGATTATATACTCTATCCACTAGGAAGTATTCTGTGTGATTTCTATCCAAAGTCACTGCATATACTCCACTAGTTTCATATAGAGTCCAACTTGTGACTTCTTTAAACACACTCTTGATGACCTGGTTCACTTCTTCAGGTTTGAACATCATGCATAGATACTCCATCACCAGTTTTGTAAGAGAAATTCCTGGTGTATTCAGATGGTCTGCATACAGCTTAATTCCTATGTCAAACATCTCTTCTATATCAGATCTAGAGCATGTTTTGACAATTTTGATCCAAGTATTGAATATTTCATACTTATCACCCTTCCTCTTTAGTCTGATGTAATCTTTTCCATCCATTTTCAGAACATCCCAGTGAATGATCTCTGGTGGCTTAACTCCAACAGGTTCTGCAGAAATTGGTTCAGGCACTTTGTCCATCACTACCATATATAAGCTTACATCATCTTTGATTGATGACCCTTGCTGGCTTGATGACTCAGGTGCCACTTCTTCTTCAGCAACATTTTGTTCTTCTTCTATTCTAGACTTCTTATCTTTCTTTCTTTTGGCCATCATCTTGGTTCTTTTCAAAGTCTTTTGAACCTGTACTAGAGTAGCTTCCTTCTTCTTTTCTTCCTTTTCCCTTTCCATTTCTTTTATAGGAGTTCCCTCTTCACTTTCAGGGAATGGTTGATTCATATCTATATCATGTCTCTCCTTTGCCTTCTTTTCAAACTCCACTCTATCCTTTTCATTGCTCTTCAGCTTCTCCATTTCTTTCTCATATAGATCCTTGATTTGATCAAAATTCATCTTCACAAACATTTCTTTCTTTACCCCAATTGCACTTTTCAAGAAAGTTATCATTTTGTTTCTTTCCTGAGTGGCAAGGTAAGTTTGTGAAGGTCTTCTCTTCTTTGCACTTGATCTGGCCATCATAGCCTTTCTCAAGGTTATTGCTCTTTGCTTGGCTTTCTCTGTTTCCAACCCTTTCTGGAATGCTTCATTTAACTCATTTGCTAGTGCTCTGGCCATTTCTCTGTCTTTTTCAACCTGTTCCTTTTCTGCTAGATCTAACTCTTCTTGCACTTTCTTTGCTAATGCTTCATCTGACTCAATCATCTTTTGCTTTTTAGATGGTTGATCAGATTCTATCATCTTTTCTTTCCCTTTTCTTTTTATATCTGCAGCCATGTCTTTCTTTTCTGATTTCTTGTCTCTCCCTTCATTTATGACCACTCCCTTTGCTTTGGGAGTGTCATTCTTAGCTTTGATTAGCACTTCAGCTACTTCAATTTCTGTTGGTGTTAACTCTGTTACTGCTGCTTGTGAGGTTTCAGCAGCATTAACAGTTTCTGCTTCCTTCTCCCCCTCAACTTCTACTCTTTCTTTATCAATCTCCCCTTCCCTTGATGCTTCTTCCATGTTGATCTCCCCCTTTTTGGGAGCATCAGTCTCTGGTTTCCTCCTTCTGAGCACAAATTGTTTCTTCTTCTTTTGCAAAATCAGTTTCCTTACCATTTGCTTCAACTTGATGATTTGTTCTTGTTGTGACAGTACTATGAGTTTTAGCTCTTCTATGTCTTTGCCCTGTTTGAGTACATCCATGTTGATGTTGCCCATTGTCTCCATCAATTCATCATAGTTATATCTGTCCTCACCTTCTCCAGGAGTGTTACCCCCTATTGAAGGATCATTGGATCTTTTAGTAGTGGAAGTCTTCTGCCTAGCAGAAGCACTATCCACCCCTGTGGTTTCTTGGCACCAGGGACCTTCAAATGATTGCTCATTCAAAGTTGCCATGGGGGAGGTCTTATTGATGTTACCACTTTCCTCCTCTGTGTTAGCAGGAGTAGTGGCAGCCTCATCGCCCATATGCTCTACCTCCTCCTCAGAGAGCACCTCCTTTGGGTTGGGAGACACCCTTGTGGTTTCCCTTTGGATATTCTCTAGGGGAAAATTCTCCCTTAGAGGGCTTAAAGGCTGTGTGGGTGATGGTACAAGAAGGGAAGGAGCCTTTTTTACCTGTTTTCTTTGATAAGTTTGGGTAATTGGAGAGGTTGGGTTTGTAAGAATGGACTGGGGAATTGTTTTTGAGTGAGAAGGTTGGGCTTGGCTAGCAGTGGGATGGTCTAATGAGGGCTTTGACCCTGCTGCCATACCTTCAGTGGTTTGGGACACCACCATCATTGTAGAGAACAATGGGGTGTCAACTCCTTCCGAGTCCCCAGCAGATCTTCTCATATTTGAGAAAACCTTGCCTTTTGGGGGTTTAGGTACATATACCCCAACAGGTTGAGGGATATCCGTCAATTCATGGTTAATTACTTCCTGAACAAATCTGGGATACATAAAGAAACTCTTTTTGTTTCCCATATTTGATACAAGATCATTGAAAATCATCTTTGAGAAATTGTACCTTCTGGATGTAGCCAAGCATACCAAAGCATATGCAATTGGACTGCTGAACTCACTCCATCCAGTGGTCTTTTTGGAGATGCAATGCATCAGGGTATGAACAAGAAAACGCCATTGGGGTGAAAACTTTGCTTTTGAGAATTTGAAAACACCCAATGGGCCTCCATACCCCATTCTAGTAAGATTAGAAAACAGTTCATCATTAGAGATAGACATTATACCAGAGGCATCGTCTAGACGTAGACTGATGCGAATGACTTCTTCAGTAACTGTAAGTGAGTGATCACAGATTCTTGTCTTGATCATTTGCACACCATTTTCCACAACAATGGTTGCATTAGCCCAGAACTGCCTTTGGTGCTCAATGTAGATTGTAGGTGATACAGTAAGAGCATGAGCAATGTGGCTCGACTTCAGAAAGTCGACTATCTGATGAAAACCTGAAGCTTGCTTTGGCTTTTGTAGCATCGCAATCTCGTTGTGCTCGTCGATGAATGTCATGGATGCCATTGGTTTTAGTGAAAACTTGCCTGAAAACTACGAACTTGAGAGAGAAAAGGTTTTGAGCGCAAGAGAACAGTATGCAAAGAGTCGTTATGAACTTTTAGGCGGGCAAAACGTATTTATAGTATTCGGAATATAAGCAGTATTAACCTAGAGCAGTATTAACTGAACTAGCAGTATTAACCGCGAGCAGTATTAACCACGAGCAGTATTAACTGAACTAGCAGTATTAACCGCGAGCAGTATTAACTGAACTAGCAGTATTAACCGCGAGCAGTATTAACCACGAGCAGTATTAACTGAACTAGCAGTATTAACCGCGAGCAGTATTAACTGAACTAGCAGTATTAACTGAAATAGCAGTATTAACTACTAGCAGTATTAACTAACTAGCAGTATTAATCGCGAGCAGTATTAACTGAACTAGTAGTATTAACTGAAATAGCAGTATTAACTACTAGCAGTATTAACTAACTAGCAGTATTAACTAAACTTACTCCTTTTAAACTTGCTAAATACTGAGTACTGCTATGCATATCCTGAAAAGAAGATTAGTAACACCAAGGATAACAATATACAGGTATAAACTCACTTTTTGAGAAGAAGATTATTCAAAGTTTATCATTCCCACACTTGTTACCAAGAAAGTGAATCTACCCACATCAAAAGCTTTAGTGAATAGATCAGCAAACTGATTATCAGTGTGAACTTTGACAACTTGAATAAGTTTCTTTTCATTACAATCTCTTATAAAGTGATACCTGATTTCAATGTGCTTTGTCTTTGAGTGCTTGACTGGATTATTTACAATGCTAATAGCACTGCTGTTGTCAATAAAGATTGGAGTATGTAGAAAGGTTACCCCATAATCCAGCATTTGATTCTGAATCCATAAGACTTGAGAACAGCAACTTGCAGCTGCTATGTACTCTGCCTCTGTTGTAGATGTGGATACGGTGGTTTGTTTCTTGCACTGCCATGAGACTAGTCTAGCACCCAAAAACTGACATCCTCCAGAAGTAGATTTTCTGTCCAAGTTTGCCCCACCTAGATCACTGTCTGAGTATGCTATTAGGTCAAAAGGTGAGTTATGCGGATACCAAAGTCCCAATCTGGGTTGCCCTTTGAGATATCTGAATATCCTCTTAACAGCTTGAAAGTGAGATTGCTTTGGCCTAACTTGAAATCTTGCACATACACAGACTGGAAACATAATATCTGGCCTTGATGCTGTGAGATACATGAGAGAGCCAATCATGGATCTATAAAGATGTACATCCATATCCTCCCCCTCAAGATCTGCTGTGATCTGCTTGTGTGTTTCCATAGGTGTGCTGGCAGGTTTTGATTCTGAGAAACCAAACTTGGTTAGAATATCCTGCACATACTTGGATTGACATATAAAAATGCCATCTGACTTCTGTTGAACTTGGAGTCCAAGGAAGAAAGTAAGTTCCCCCATGGAACTCATTTTGAACCTTTGATGCATTAAATCCTCAAACTCCTTGCACATATTGTTTCTTGTAGAACCAAAAATAATGTCATCAACATATATTTGGACCAGCAAGATATCCTTCTTCTTTCTTTTGATAAATAGAGTCTTATCAATGACTCCTCTTTCAAAGTCATTTTCCAAGAGATAGGATGACAGAGTGTCATACCATGCTCTTGGGGCTTGATGTAGTCCATAAAGTGCTTTCTTTAATTTGTATACTCTGTCTGGATAGCTTGGGTTTTCAAACCCTGGTGGTTGACAGACATATACTTCTTCTTCAATTGACCCATAGAGAAAAGCACTTTTTACATCCATTTGGTAGACTTTGAAGTTCATGTAAGAAGCATAGGCTAGGAATAGTCTGATTGCTTCTATCCTAGCTACAGGTGCAAAAACTTCTTCATAATCTATGCCCTCTTCTTGAGTGTAGCCTTGAGCTACCAGCCTTGCTTTGTTTCTTATAACAATACCTCTTTCATCTCTCTTGTTTCTGAAGATCCATTTTGTGCCAATTGCTCTGTGACCTTTAGGAAGGTCTACTAGATCCCACACATCTTGTAGCTTGAACTGTAACAATTCTTCTTGCATTGCTTCTATCCAGCTAGATTCTTTCATAGCATCATGTGCCTTTTTCGGCTCAAGCTGGGATAGAAAACATGAGAGCACTGTATGCTGTTGATCTTGCATTTCCTGAAGCCTGCTTTGATGTCTAGTCATCATGGGAGAAGAGACATCACCTATTATCAACTGTGGAGGATGATTCTTTTGAACTCTTGTGTTATGACTAGGTTCTACATTCAGTCCAGCCTCTAGATTAGAGTCATGCAATTCAACTGAAGTGTCTTCAGATGACACTTCTGATTCTTGAGTCTCCTCATCTCTAGTGTCTTCTTCACTCTGACTTGGTTCAGTAAATGATTTCTTTTCACAGTCTTCATTTACTGTGGGTATGGGAAAAATCACAGATTTAGATATACTTTCTTGAACTTGTGTGATCTCTGATTCTCCACCATCTGTTCCTGTATACTCATTACTGAAACCAAAAGAGTTAGTTAGTGAATCAATGTCAAATAGCCATTGAGGTCCAGACCCAACAGGATTTGGTGTGTTCTCATTGCATTTGACATTGTCACTTTCTTCAATTATTCTAGAAGAAGAGTTAAAAACTCTGTAGGCCTTACTCTGAGATGAGTATCCAACAAGAAATCCATCATCTGCTTTGCTATCAAACTTACCTAAGTGAGATTTGGTATTTAGAATTGTACAAGGACACCCAAAAGATTTGAAGAAACCAATAAAAGGTTTTCTTTGATTTAAAAGCTCATATGGGGTCTTGTTCTTTTGCTTGACCACTAGAACTCTGTTTTGGACATAACAAGCAGTATTAACTGCTTCAGCCCAGAATGTAATTGGCAATTTTGAATCAGCCAACAGAGATCTAGCAGCCTCTATTAGTGTCCTATTTCTCCTTTCAGCAACACCATTCTGTTGAGGAGTTCTAGGAGCACTATATTGTCTCTCAATACCTTTTCCTTCACAAAAAGTGTTTAAATCATGATTTTTAAATTCAGTTCCATTATCTGATCTAATGACTTTTACTCTTTGATTAGTTTGGTTTTCAATTCTTAGAGTAAAGGATTTGATAAGATCACTTGTTTCATCCTTAGTCCTTAGAAAATATACCCAAGTAAACCTGGAGTAATCATCAACAATAACCAAGCAGTAAGATTTCTTGCCTATACTCATAACATTTGTAGGACCAAACAGATCCATATGCAATAACTGGAGACAAGAAGAAACAGAATTTAACTCTTTGGTCTTATGAGACGTTTTGTGTTGTTTGCCTTTAAGACAAGCAACACAATGATCATCACATGAAAAGACTTTTGAAGGTAAACCTCTTACAAGGTTATTTTTAACAAGATTGTTCATAGTCTTGAAATTCATGTGACACATCCTTCTGTGCCAAAGGGAGGATTCATCTATAGAAGCTTTTGAAACAAGACAATTTAAAGATGAATCACTATTGACATTGTCCAAATCAAGACAGTAAACATTGTCTTTTCTTGGAGTTCTAAGTAGTATCATGTTTTCATCAACTACTTTGAACCCTGGAGCAAGAATCATACACTCAGTGTTAGTAAATAATATACTATGTTGTTTGTCACAAACCTGTGATACACTTAACAGGTTGTACTTTAATTGATCAACATAGTAGACATCCTCAAATGTCATCTTACCTTTGGTGACATTACCTTTTCCACTTATCTTACCACCAGTAAGATTGTCTCCAAATGCAACATGTCCTCCATTAATTTGCTTGAAATCCTGAAGGCATGACATGTTGCCAGTCATGTGCCTAGAGCAACCACTATCAACATGCCATATGCTCTTTCCCTTGAGCTGTTGGTTGCCCTGCACATTAAATAAATCAATTAGTATGATTGGGGACCCAAGCCAAAGTGATCTTGGGTCTGCCATTCTCATCAAAGTATTTACATTCCTTTTTAATGAGGTTTTTAAACTCAGAGCACTCTTTATTAGAGTACTTTGTCAATATGATTGGATTAGCAGAATCAATACTGGAAGCAGTACTAACCTTAGAAGTACTAACAGAGTTAGCAGTAGTATTACTTCTAGCAGCACTATCATTGTCAGCAGCACTATTTGTGGTAGCAGTACTAACAGTTTTAGTGCTTTTAGGAATCCACATATTGACACTTTCTTTAACAGAATACTTTTTCTTCATGTGGCTTTTAGTTTTAACATTTTTCTTAGCCACATGGTTCTTTTCAATTTTCTTGTAACCAAAGGGTTTTTGCATGGATCTTTGGAAATTCATTCTTTGGTTCATAGGATTGAAATAACAGAATTTTGCAAGATGATTCAATTTGCCACAGATAAAGCAAGGTTTTGGTCTATTGATTTTACTCAGATCAACCCCTTGTTTATGTGCCCATTGATTATTCCAGTTTCTTTGATTTCCCCTCTTTTTGTCCTGTTTTTGGGGTTCATTCTTCTTACAAGTACACTGTTTGCAAGGACCTGGATTCACAACTGTGGTCTGTTTATAATGGACCTTATCAGACTTTTCCTCTGTCTTCTCTATGTTCTTGGATTTGATCCAAGCCCTTCCACAATCCTCATTGGTGATAATGTTGTTTTCTATAGAAATCTCACCACTCATCTTGTTCTTCTTACTCTTGCCAACCTCTTTCTCAGTCTTATCCTCAACAATTACCTCATCTAAGGGATCTATTTCAGTGGCTCCCTCAGGCAAGTCCTTCCTATCTTTGGTGTCTAACAGGTCTGAAGTAGGAGGAATGTAATTGTTGTTATATGGTGGAGGTGTGGCATTATACCCAATTCCTCTTCTTAATTTATCATGAATCTGATTTTGCAGTAAGGAGTCCATTGCTTTAGAAGCATTGGAAAACTTTTCTACATCAAGCTTAACCTTGGTTAACTCCTCTTTCAGTTTTTCACTCTCCTCTTTAGATTTGGTCAGTTTAAGTTCTAAATCCTTTTTCTCCCACTGCCAGTAATTGGTGTCATATGAGTGTTGTAGTTCATTGGCTTGAAAACCTTTGATTTGATCTTCAAATCTCTCTACTATCCTCACATAGTCTTTTATATCCTTTTCTAGTCTCTTCAGGTCATCACTCATCTTCTGATTGTGATCCCTGTACCTTTTAACAGTGTCTATGCAAGTTTTAGAGCAGAGATTAGAACTTACCTCAGATGGGAGATCAGATACTTTAGCCATAAGAGCTTGATTCTGAATAGCTTCTTCTGCTTGATCACTCCAATCAAACCCCATTCCTTGTTGAGAAACAAGGGCTTGAGCAGAGTTTCTATTGTTATTGAAGCTTCCAGATTGAGCTTGTTGATGGTTGTTGTTGTGAGACATTCCACTTCTGCATTCTCTAGCAAAATGTCCCTTCAGATGACATTTGTAGCATTCTACCTTTGATTTATCAAACCCTGCTCCATCTTCTCTTCTTTGTGAGAAGTTGTTTCTTCCAGTCCTCTTTATAAACTTCTTAACCCTCATGGAGAGCATGGCCATCTGCCATTTAATATCCATCTCTTCCAGATCATCAGGATGAAGTTGTTCTAAGTCATCATTGATCAAAGAAGAATTTCCATGATTAGAAAGAAGAGCTTCAAATGCATAATCAGTGCCTTTATCTAGATTTGATCCATTAGTAGCATTAACTGATTCAGAGTTAGCAGTAGAATCAATTGATGCTGATAGGAGTGCAGCATTATGAACATATCCAGAAGGCTTCTTCTTTGCCTCCACCTCAGCTTCAAAAACTCTAAGATCATTGTACAGATCATCAAGTTCTTTGTCTTCCAACTGATCATTCTGTCTGAATGACACAGTGTACATGGTCCATTCATCTCCAAGGGACCTTAAGAACTTTCTGTTCACATCATCTTGATCAATCTGTACTCCCATAGTAGCTAGTTCACCAATTAGTTTATTAAACCTGTCAAAAGTTTGAGTCATGGACTCATTCTTAGTTGAGATGAAGTTTTCATACTGTTGTTTTAAGATTGCCTTTTGATTTCTCTTGGTACTTTTAGTACCTGAGAATCTCTTCTCTAGAGCATTCCAGAGCATCTGTGCATCAGTACAATTGCAGAATTGGTGTTGATACTCATTTGGAATGGCCAAGAGCAGTATGCTCAAGGCTTTCATCTCTGTCTGTCTTGATTTCCTATCTGTATCTGTCTTTGGAGGAGTTCTTTTGCCATCTTCACCAATCTTTCCTCCATCAGATGGGCCATTCTCAATGATGTCCCACATAGAGTAATCTGTGAGGAGAATATATTGCTTGATTCTGATTTTCCACATGTCAAATTCATTGGATCTGAGCATTGGAACTTTTGAGACCAAAGTACTGCTTGATTCTGTAAGATTTTCCATGATGAATAACTGTTTCTGAGAGAATTTGGCTCTGATACCACTTGTCAGGATCGAATTCTTAACAAGAATTAATACTCAGAAACTAATATCAAAGAAGTTGCGGAAAAACACTTTGATATTTAATAAAACAGTAATCAAACACAGTATATAATGATCAAACAGTAAACTTGTATTGAATGCTTAAAGCTACAAGGTTACACACTCAACCTCAATATTGATGAACAGGCTCACCAATACGAATTCTACTTCTCTAGAATTAGGATCTATGCCTTGAGGTCGATTTTTCTCTTGAAAAAACAATTATCTAAAAGTTATTTCTTATCTATTCTACACATTCTATACATATACTGATAAAAAGATAATTACAAAGAATAAACAAATCTTCAGTATATCTTCCATGTATATCTTCTAAGTATATCTTCAG
This sequence comes from Arctium minus, assembly GCA_954870635.1. Lineage (NCBI taxonomy): Eukaryota > Viridiplantae > Streptophyta > Magnoliopsida > Asterales > Asteraceae > Arctium > Arctium minus. Next base: position 41,465,715 of record OX941082.1, read on the forward strand.
TATATCCAGCTGTAGTACTTTCCATCCGTATCTCTTTAGCAGCACTAATAATGCTCAGCAGCATTAACTTCAAGTAGCAGCATTAACTACTAGCAGTATTAACTACTAGCAGTACTAACTAGCTAAGCAGTACTAACTTTGTTCAAGCAGTACTAACTTTAACTAGCAGTAGTAATTCTACTAGCAGTAGTAACACTTAGCAGTATTAATCTTCAACTTGTTCTGGCAGTAGTAACTACACTTGTACTAGCAGTAGTAACTACACTTAGTAGAATCTTCAGTTCCCAACAATGCAACACAATGATCATCACATGAAAATACCTTTGGTGGCAAACCTCTTACAAGGTTGTTTTTCACAAGTTTGTTTATTGTTTTAAAGTTCATGTGACACATCCTTCTGTGCCAAAGAGATGATTCATTCAATGAAGCTTTTGAAAATAAACAATTTAAAGATAAATCAGAAGCTACACTCTCTAAGTCTAAGCAATAAACATTGTCCTTTCTATGAGTTCTAAGCAGTATCATACTTTCATCAACTACCTTGAATCCTGGAGCAAGGATAATACATTCAGTATCATTGAATAATATGTTATGTTTCTTGTCATAGACCTGTGATACACTTAACAGGTTGTATCTCAATTGCTCAACATAGTATACATCCTCAAAGATCATCTTACCTTTTGACACATTACCTTTTCCATTTATCTTTCCACCTGCTGGATTATCACCAAAAGCAACATGTCCTCCATCAATTATTTTGAAGTTTTGAAGGCAGGCTATGTTACCTGTCATGTGCCTGGAACAACCACTATCAACATGCCAAATGCTCCTTCCCTTGAGTTGTTGGTTGCCCTGCACATATAATAAAGCAGTTAGCTTTTAATAGGAACCCAAGCCAAAACGGTCTTGGGTTTCCCATTCTCATCAACATATTCATATTCAGACTTGATGAGATTATCAAACTGAGGAATCTTATTGCTTGAATACTTTGTCAGAAGAATCGGCCTGTCACTAGAAGCAGTACTAACTTGATTATCAGTACTAACATCATTAGCAGTACTAATTGGATTAGCAGTACTAACTTTGTTAGCAGTATTAACTGGTTTAGCAGTAGTATTGCTTGCAGCAGCACTATTTCTGTCAGCAGTACTATTTGAAGTAGCAGTACTAACAGATTTCTTTACTTTTGGAACCCAAACCTGGACAAATTTGTTTGCTTTCTTTTTCTTTAAGTTACTACTTGGCTTATTTGGAGTATTTTTCTTTGAATTAGCAAACTTATTCTGAGCATGAGATTGTATAGGTGCCCTCCTCACATTCTCAGCCATATGATTCCTTATTTGCTTCCTATAACCAACAGGATTTTGTATATTTCTTTGAAAAGTGATCCTCTGGTTAATAGGATTGAAATAACAGTGTTTGGCTAGATGATTTAACTTGCCACAGATAAAACAAGGCTTTGGTCTGTTAATTTTTCTCAGATCAATTCCTTGTTTTAAAGCCCACTATTATTTCTGTTTCTTTGATTTTCCCTTGTTTTATCATGTTGTTGGGGTTGATTCTGTTTACAAGTACAGGGATTAACAACAGTGGTTTCCATGTAATGGACTCCATGTACCTTTCCCTTCCCTCTCTTAGAACTTTCAGCCTTCTCACTCTTTACAAAAGGTTTACCCCCCCTTCATTAGTAAGGATATGATTTTCTAAAGGGATTTCATTGAAGTCATCCTTATTCTTACCCTTAGTGGTCTGTTCTTCAGCCTCTTCCTCAATCACTACACTGTCAAGAGGATCTACATCTGTGGCTCCTGTAGGTAAGTCTATTTTCTCTTGTCTTTCTAAGAGGTCTGAAGTGGGAGGGATATAGTTATTGTTATAGGGTGGAGGGGTACTATTGTATCCTAAACCTCTTTTCAGGTTGTCATGGACTTGAGATTTTAGAAGTGAGTCCATTGCTTTAGAGGCATTGGAAAACTTCTCAATGTCTAGCTTGGCTTTCTAAAAATCACTCCTTATCTTCTCACATTCCTCTTCAGACTTTTTAAGCTTAATTTCTAACTGATTCTTTTCTCACTTCCAGTAGTTAGTATCATATGTGTGTTGAAGTTCATTGGCTTTGGATGCCTTAATCTGTTCTTCCAAATTCTCAACAATCACAACATACTCTCTTCTATCTTTCTCTAACCTTTTTAGGTCATCACACATGCTTTGATTGTGATCCCTGTACTTTTTAACAGTTTCTATGCAAGATTTTGAGCAAAGGTTAAATTTTACCTCTGTGGGAATATCAGTGCTTGCTGACTCTGAAACTTTAGCCATTAAAGCTTGATTCTGAACTGCTTCTTCTGCTTGGTCACTCCAATCAAATCCTATTCCTTCTTGGGAAACAAGAGCTTGAGAAGAGTTCCTGTTGTTGAAAACGGTGGACTGTGATGGTTGATGGTTGCTAGTATGTTGTTGAGGCATTCCACTTCTGCATTCTCTTGCAAAGTGCCCCAGCTTGTGACACTTGTAACATTCAACCTTGGATTTATCAAATCCAACCCCATCTTCTCTTTTCTGAGCAAAGTTGTTCCTTCCAGTCCTTTTGATGAATCTTTTTACCCTCATTGTGAGCATAGCCATCTGCCACTTGATATCCATCTCTTCCAGATCATCAGCATTTATCTGTTCTAAGTCATCATTAATTAGAGTGGAATTAGCATGACTGGCTAGAAAAGCTTCTAAAACTGAGTCATTAGATCCATCTTGCTTTGATCCATGGGAAACACTAACTGATTCTGTATTAGCAGAAGAATCAGTAGAAGATGATAAAAGAGCATCATTGTATGAGTATCTAGAGGGCCTCTTCTTTGCTTCTACCTCTGCTTCAAACACCCTAAGGTCATTATAGAGGTCATCTAGTTCCTTGTCCTCGAGTTGGTCATTCTGTCTGAAGAAGAAAGTGTACATAGTCCATTCATCACCAAGAGATCTTAGAAATTTTCTGTTGACATCATCTTGATCTATCTGGACACCAACAGTAGCCAATTCACCAATTAACTTATTAAATCTATCAAAAGTTTGAGTCATGGACTCATTCTTTGTAGACATGAAGTTTTCATATTGCTGCTTCAGGATGGCCTTCTGATTTCTCTTGGTACTTTTGCTACCAGAAAATCTTTTCTCCAGTGCATTCCATAGAATTTGTGCATCAGAACAGTTGCAGAATTGATGTTGGTACTCATTAGGAATAGCCAAGAGCAGAGTGCTCAAGGCTTTCATCTCTATCTGCCTCATCTTTCTTTCTCCATCAGTCTTTGGTGGAGGTCTCTTGCCATCTGCATCCATCTTTCCTCCATTAGAGGGACCATTCTCAATGATGTCCCACATTGAGAAGTATGTGAGAAGAATATATTGCTTGATTCTGATTTTCCACATGTCAAACTCATTGGGTTTGAGCATGGGAACCTTTGATACCAAAACGCTGTCATTTGAACTGTCCATGATTATAGGTTTCTGAGTTTTCTAACTCTGATACCACTTGTCAAGATCGAAAATTCTAAACAAGAATTTAATTAACACACTCAGAAACAATGTTAAAGAAGTTGCGGAATAACACTTTAACAATTAATCAAAAATACATAATATGAACTCAAATCATAAGTTTATATTGCATAAAACTTAATGATTACAAACTCAACCTCAATCTGTTGAACAGACTCAACAGACGTTCTACACTTCTCTATAGAAAGGATTTCTAAGAATCTTGAGGTTAATTCTCTCTAAACAAACGTATATTGAAAACTGTATCAAAAACTATTCTAAACTATCAAAGACTTCTAGACTATATATACAGAACTGATTACAAGATAATTACAAAAGAAATATTGATCTTTAGCATCCATTCCATAATTATCTTCATCATTATCTTCAGCTCCTAGTCTTTCGTTCAAAGTCTTCTTTATCAACATTATCATCTGAAGCAGCATTAATCATCTAGCAGTATTAACTTCCTCAGCAGTATTAACTATCTTGCAGTAGTAATCTTCAAGCAGTACTAACTACTAGCAGTACTAACTCTCCAAGCAGTACTAACTATTCAAGTAGCAGCACTAACTCTTCAAGCAATATTAATTCTACTAGCAGTAGTAATAATTCATCTTGCAGTAGTAATACCTTTCAAGTAGCACTAACTACTAGCAGTACTAATATTGCATAGCAGTATTAACATGCTAAGAAGTAGTAATCTTTCTTCACCTAGCAGTCTAACCAGACTTGGTTATTTCTGACCCAACAAGGTGGATGCATTGAAACGAATGATTAAAGCCAAAGCCCCGATGACTAAGCCTGAAACACAACCACCACCACCTCCACCCACGGATTATTCAATAAATGACCCCAAATCCATGTTACTGGACAAATTATTATCCCAATCCCAAACTGAGCCTTCCCAAGATGCCGACCTAATGTCTCTCCTAGGTTCTCAAGATACCCCCACCCACTATGTCACCTGAATCTTTCCAACACCAAACCACCACCCTTCAATCTGTGCAGCAATCTCTAGCTACACTAACTGAAAGGGTTACTTTTTTGGAGACAACCTGCAAAGGTAAGGCAGAAGGGCTCAAGCGCAAACATGATGACCAGGATGATCCTGATCACCATGAGGGGGAGAAGCGCTAACGCACATCCGAGTCCGAATCAGCACAGGCAATGGTTACTATAGAGGGATAAACATAGATGGTTACAGATACACCGAATGAAGGACAAGGTCAGGCTCAGGATCAGGTTATGGATTTAGTTTTATACGACACTAATCCAATGGTTGAAAAGCCTAAGAACTGTGATAGAGGTTCATCCGATGATCCAGATAATTAGGCGATTATTGTTGATCCATATTCAGATATAGATCCTTCAGAGGATCCGGTTGACACGTAGAAAGCAATAGTAGTCTTTCAAGCTGAAATCGATGAGTTATTCAATTTCGAGCACGTGGTTAAAGATCATCATACAGCTGAACACTCATCTGCCTGTATACCCCTACTTACATATTCAACAGGACATCCCGACCAATCTCAGTCAGATCACCCCATCTGATCTCCGCCAGTCACACCAGTTCATGAAACAACAAGCACTCAGCCTGATCCACCATTAAAATGGGAAAGAGTGAGAATCAACATTCCATTTCTTGAAGAAAGTTAGAAGAATCTCTTTGCTCATTGGATTCACCCATATGATGAGGTCGCAATGTACGATCTTCAGTCAGTGACAGACAAAAGAAGCAACGCGAGTACATATTTATGTACAAAAGTCTAAGAAAAGTGAACAGCCCTGACAGAACAAAGCACAAAATCAGATCAGTTGATCAGATTTATTCATGTCGCTTTATGAGCATATGGTATTCATACTTTGTTGTGACCAGAGAAGATGGAAATCCATGGTAGTTATGAAGCTGATTTTGTGAGCCTCGAGTTTCTAGATCTTCTATTTTTTCTCCGAGACATGAAGACTAGAACTATTCGACCAGGAGAAGTTACTGATGCGCTGGAAGCTGTCAAGCGATACATGAAGTGTGCCATGAAGCTTGCATCTATTGAAGACTTCCAGATTGGGTTAGAAAGCAACCAAGCAAAGATCAATCTGCTCAAGCCTGATCAAAGACTTCCTTCCGATGTTCACAATGTATTTGCTTATACAGTGATTAAACATCCAGAATTCGGCATGACATACACTAATAGTAAAGGTGAAATACGGTTCATTCGATTCAGTCAGATTGCCCAATACTGCGATGGTACACTAATTTTGCTTCGAGACAAGATGAGGTGATTCATTGATCATGATGACAAAGTGTTGAGTCAAAATTGTATTTAAGATTAAATGAGGGTCTTTTATGTAAATGTTTGTAACGTCTAAGTGTTTGTGTTGTAAAGTCAACATATGTTGACTACGTATAAATAGGAGGTCTAAGTGTTAGTTAAAACAGAGAGAGGAACGTATGCAAAAAGTTGAACACACACAGAGCTTACAGAGAGAATACACAACAAATAGGGATATGAATCTATGGAGATGTTGTAATTGTTGATCATTCAATAAAGGAACATTTCTACATTGATTGTGTGTTAATCGTGAGTTAGAAACTGGAACAACAATTGATATCAGAGCCTGATTCGACAAAATTCAACAAGAAATGGACTTCGCACCCTGAGTTTCTGATTTTCGATTGATTTGTGAATTTTAGTTTTTAAATGTGTGAATTGGTGTTAGTATGATGATCTATTAGAATCATAGAATCAATTTGTATAGATAAATTTCACAATTGCACTGTAATTTTGCATTCAATTTGGATTTTTGTGATTTTTAACTTTTACGAGGTCGAACACTATACAATCATGGATTTGTATGTTTGAGTCAATTTTTCTGTAATTCTTTGATTGTAATTGGTACTAATACTGTTCGAGACTAAATTGGTGAAATTTCATACTTGAATTCGAAGGATTGATAAGGTTTCAATCGAATTTGAAGGATATTTCATCGAAAAGTTCAAGAACTCGCATAATTCCTGAAGAACTCGCAAGATCTGAACTTTTTGTACGAAGAACTCGCATAGTCAAAGGAATTTTTATAGAATTTAATTTTTGAAAAAGACAAGTATGGAATTCGCATAAGAGTGTGATACGAAAATCACATAATTCGCATACAACCTTATACGAGAAGTTGAAGAATTCGCATAACTCTCTCATATGAAAAGTGTAGAATTCACATCTCCCTGTCATATGAAAGTATATGCGAAAAGCTTGAAGGTCAAATTTTGGTTAAGTCAAGAATTCACTTATAATCGTGTGTGAATTGTTCAGAATTCGCATACAACGTCGTGCGAATTGCTCAGATTTCGCCTATAGTGACGTGCGAATTTCGTAGAATTCGTATACCATGTCATGTGAATTCCTTCTTGTGTGTGAATTTTGATCTAGTGATGTGCGAATTGTTCATTTTCTGCGAATTCTGGTGTTCTTTTTGGTGTGCGAATTGTTTTGAAACTTAGTGGTGTGAAAATTCTTACCTTAGAAATTTTTGGAAATTTTTTTTTTGAAAATTTTTAAGTGTTTTAATTGTTGATTATCTTTCGAACTAACGATCATTTCTAGCTCATTTTTACAGATTTCAAGATGCCTTACATTGACGAGAAAAGAAATATTATTTTGACAAAAAGAGATTGTGGTATCTATTATATGCCAGAGATTCCTGCCCTTGAAGCTGAAAATAAGAATATGAAAATTCAGAATTCATCTCTTCTTGATCAGATCAATAAATTGAAAGAGAATTCTACAGTTTTATAGAAAAAATTTATTTGCTCAGATTGCATTTCTAACTCCAAAATTAATTTTGCAGGAATAATTGAGTCAAAAGAAAAGGAGATTTCAAAACTTCAAACCAAGCTGAAAATGTCTAAGGTCTTAATGCAAACTCTACATGGTCAAAGAAAGAATTGATGCAAAAATAGATCGATGATCTCAGAAGAAGAGCAAATATTGTTGGATAAATATGTGATGGACTGAAAAAGATAAACTCAAAGATTTTCTCTGAAAGAGACCAGTTGAGAGACAGTGTTCAGTCTTGAAGTTGAGATTAACATGTTGAAAGAAAGAGCAACTCAAGAGAAAGAAAATCCAAGTATCAGAGAGGAGATGAAGAAGATTGAAAGAAAAAGAAAGGATATGGAAAGAGATAATAATGAGCTTCAAAAGAAGATTGCAGAAATGAAAGAACAAATTTCTCAAAATGCAAAGAAGCTTGAGAAAGAAAGAGATAAGTTTGAAAGAGAAAGAAAAACTTTTGCACAAAAGTTTTCTGACTTTTCGAGGAAATATTTTGATGACAAGAAGATAGTTGAACTTAAATGTACAAAACTTTCTCAACGAGTGTCAGATTTTGAGAAAGTTATCATCATGGATAGAGATAAGCTTGAAAAAAAAGAAGAAGAAAGTTGAACAGAAGAATGTTGGTGTTTTTAAGGAGATTTTTTAACAGAGAAAGAGTCTAGAGAAAGATTTTGAGGAAGAGAGAAAAGTTTTTGAGTCTGAGATAAACAAGCTAACAGGAAAACTATCTTAACTATCGTCAACTGTTATGAAGGAGAAGAATGCAAAGTCTGAATTGCACAAGAAGTTTGATCTACTTTCAAAGAAAAGAAACAGCTTGTCAATCAAGATCAAAGAACTTGAAGAGATTATCTTCAAGGTGAAGTTGGGTGAGCAAAAGATGCCAGAATCAATTGTTCAATCACCGAGAGATGATCTAGCTTATTCAGAATGCTCATTCAAAACAGCTTCAAGTTCACATTTTGTTAATGTTTCTAATAATCCTTTATTTGATTCAGATGATAATCATACTTCTAAACATAAAGATCAGATTCGTCCTTCTAACCTTTTCTATAATAAACTTGTTGATGGTTCAGGTAAACATAAAAGGACAAATGACAAAGAAAAGTGGATTTGGAGAGTGAAAGGATCATCAGATGAAAAGAAGGAACATAAATCATTTGTGCATGCATTCAATGCTAAAAGGAATAATGCTCCTAAAGGTAAAGCTTTTGGCAAACATGATCTTGTTTATACTGTTAATCAATTGATCAGATTAGCATAGAAGAAAATTAATGGTTCTTACTATGGTACAAATGATTTTCTTAGCAAAATTTATGTGAATAACATGGTATGTTTCTTACTACATCTCTCCTAATAGAACTGCAACTAACAAACCAGGACCCAAATACCAGTAGGTACCAAAAACTAAATCTGTGTTGCAGGCACCGAAAGACTAAGGGAGAAAGATGATGACTTCTAAGTACAGCAACTTAGGACTCAATCCTCAATGTTGAAAGGATGATGACTTCTAAGTAAAGCAGCTTAGGACTCAATCCTCAATGTTGAAAGCACGATGACTTCTAAGTAAAGCAGCTTATGACTCAATCCTCAATGTTAAAGGATGATGACTTCTAAGTAAAGCATCTTGGGACTTAATCCTTAATGTTAAAAGATGATGACTTCTAAGTAAAGCAGCTTAAGACTCAATCCTCAATGTTAAAAGATGATGACTTCTAAGTAAAGAAACTTAGGACTCAATCCTCAATGTTGAAAGAACGATGACTTCTAAGTAAAGCAAATTAGGACTCAATCCTCAATGTTAAAGGATGATGGCTTCTAAACACTACAGTTTAGAACCCGTATCTGAAAGATCAAAGTAGACTTCTGAATACAACAGTTCAGAACTCGTACTTCAACGAATGATGGTTTCTGATTACAACAGATCAGGACCCGATCTTCAATGTCAGGATGAATGGTTTTTGAACAAAGCAGTTCAAGACCCAGATCAGGATACATTTTTTTAGGAAGTTTGTTGTCTATTTGAGGGGGAGTTCGTTAAAATTTTCATGGTCATATTTTTTTTGGGAGATAGAAGAAAAGAGAACTGTTGTTAATTGTTATATTCATATTGTTCTCTACAAATAATTTGACTTTTTACAGATACTGTAACACCCTAAATTTTGGAGGAATAAAAAAACGAAAATTCAGCAATATGACGGCTATAAAAAGACTAAACCTGAATAAATAATGATCTGCCAAATCGATCCCAAAGTATCATCCCAAAACGGGGAATAAGGTTATACCATTTACAAACAACTTAATGAAGAATAAAAATCGACAACCTAATAATCTAACTTAGTCAAGAGAGATTAGGTTGGGTGTCGCTATTCAACCAAAATGTATGTCCACTTTCATCATTGTATCGGTCACTTTATCTCCTAAAAAGACTGTTCTCGACCCCTAGATCGTCCGCTCATTCCCGACGAATCCCACCGCTAGATTGACCTATTATACATGTCATTTTAAGAAAAAGTGTTAGGCTAAAGCCTAGTGAGATCAAATAGTTGTATTTAAAAATAAACAATGATAAGCATAAGTAAAAGAATGGATTTCATAATAGGAATGATAGTACTTTTTACCATAAACAACTACCTCTTGGGGTAACGGGGGAGACCCGCTTACCAACACAAGTGATGGAACACAAAAGTAAGCCGCTTAACAAGTCAGTAAAACCAATACACATAAAAGTACACGCAAGGGATGTTAGGCTCAGTGGCTTTAAACGTACACCCACGGAAAGTCAACTTCAACCACATAGGGCCCTTACGTTGAAATCCTCATCCAATATCGTAAATTCGTAATACTTAGCACGTAGGACTTGCAACCGAATCCGATGCCTAAACGTGCCTCGACGTGAGAAACTAATGTCCCAATGTCGGACAAAATGCAACAACAATTATGGGGTCATGACTCCCAAATGAAGCCGAATATGCCACATAGAGCTAATCAACTAACTGATGATTCAACGTTTAAAATAACTTATCCTAGACATTGACAAATGAAAGTTTTCACATAATACTTTACTAAGAGGTTCCAAGTTTCCATATGAATCATATATCCATATTCTACCCATTCGGTTCGCTTTAATATTTCAAAACCCTAGTTTTGGATCACAACCATTTAACCAAGGTTATAGAAAAACAAGTTCCCATGTACAAACTTATCAGCAGTTCAACATAAAAGTTTGTCAACCCAAAATCATGTTTTTACAATAAAACCCTAAAAACCACAAAAAGATAGGTTTGGGTACCAAAAGTTCATATAATGCAATAAATAAGGATGAAGACGTCTAGATGGTGAAAACTTACATTTTAGCATGTATAAAGTTTTTATAAAAGGGATGAACTCACCTTTTAGGATTATATTTCAAACCCTACAGTACCAAGAACCAGAAGTGAGGAGAAAGATTCTTTGAGGATACTCTAAATAGCACAACCACCTTTGTATTAGCACCTAAAATCGAAACAAAAGATTAAGATTGGGTGGTTGGGATGCATTAACTCCAAGAAGATGAAAGGGGGTGAAAAACCTACCAAAACCTTCGGAGAAAAACGAGAGCAGCAAAGCCAAAATCAGATAAAAGTGAAAAAGTCCCGCAAGTGGGGGTTTTAAGCCCTTGAAGCCCGCCGGCGACTATGACACAGGCCACATTGCCCTGGTCATAGTCGTTGGGCAATGTCGCCGCCCAGCCCGACCATTTTATCCGTTTCTCCCAAACACGGCAACTATGACACATGCGACTATGCCCTGGTCATAGTCGCCAAGCATAGTCGCCCCAGCCTTCTCGGGCGCGACTTCGACCTGAAACAATCCAATTCTTCGACGAGGAAACTTGACCAAGTCGCGACTCGAATCCAAACTTCGGAACACTAGCCTAAGGTTATTAACCACCCAAACAACTCTCAAAATAATGATAGATTTACCCGGAAATTACGGGTGTCACAGATACCGAGGGGGAGTATCTGAAGTTTTGTCAAATGATGCTTAAATGATAATATTCATTTTAGGGGGAGTTAAGATTTCTACTTTGAAGGTATACCATTCTGAATCTTAATCTCTATCATATTTCAAAGATGAACAACTTTTAGATGTGAAAAACATGTTTTCTTAAACGTTCAAACCACTTCGTGTTCTCAAAAAGATGTTACGAATTTCGAAGTGAGATTTTAAATGTTTTTCATATCAAGCACTTTAACGTTTATATGACCGTGTGTTTCTCAAAAATCAATACTTGTGTATTATCTTTTCATATACTGTCAAGTATTCTTACACACATTGGTTCAGTACATTTTTAATGACTTTATTATTACCATGTCTCAAAAGATAAATCTTTCGATGGTAATACTCCCGTTTGAATTCTAAATTGTTTGAAATCCGTCATCATTTCTTAATAATTGTGCTTTCATTGCCAAATTGTTTATATATTGTTCATATAAACAAATATTTGTTCTTTGATATCCTAATACATTTTTCTTCATGATATTTGATCTGATAGAATCATTGTTAGATTCTCAAAACACTTCACTTGAATTTGTTTCAATCATTAAATTTCACTGTTTTGAGAGATCTTAAATGTTCAAAATGCTCAAATTTCATTCTTATCTTTAATGAGCATACACTTTCTGATGATGATATCGTGTGCTTATCTGTCAAAGATTAACTATTGAGCAACACATCATTTTTAGGACAAAATACATGGGATTCAGTGTCAGTTCTTAAAAGACTTCCATGGATTCACGCTAACCAGTGTTTCCTACCCCGAAAGTAATCATTTAGGGGGGGAGGGGTCAAAAGATTAGAGTGTGGGAGTGTGCTGAGGTAAAATGTAAAAGAGAGATTGGTTAGAAATGAACTCAACTGTTTAAAAGAAAGAGGGTGAGAGATCATAGTAAAATAATATCAAACTCTGCACCAAACTTTTTCTGAGCCGGGCAACCACATAATCTGTTGGTTTACATTCTTTGGTGACCTTCATTGAAAAAGACAACTAGCTCATGTCAACTCTTGCATAAAACCCCACCTGCTACTCATTCTTTTCTCAACAAAAGAATGTTTCATATTTTCTGGGGAAGCAGCATATTATCTATCTAATCTTCATTTGGAAGATGTTGATATTGAAAAAGAAGGAAAGTTGCCCCACCTTCGACCCTTGATCATGCACATTGAGTCTATGTAATATCTATTGTTGTCTCAATTGTTTACATATTTTGAGCCTGTTAAAAAAAGCTTTAATTGCTTCAATCATTGCTACACTTGCACGAGTACACAAGGAATAATTTTTCTTGTCTTAACATTCATAGAAAATTCCTTTGTGGTTTTTCAATGATTGAATGGAAGCCCTGGGGAGTAAACATCAAAAAGCTCATTTCCAATGTACATCCGTTGTACACAGTGGTTTTGTGTTACTGACAGGCTGATTATCTGATCATATGTTGATTCAGGGTTACCACTCATAATTTGTCTGAATTTGAAAAAATTCGGATGAATACATTTGTGAATTTTTATCAGATCAGACGGATATTATATTCTCTTTGGGGGAGATTGTTCATATTTTTCCAAAGGAGGAGAATATCTTTTTCTCATGAAGACTATGTTTATTTTGCTGAATTGGGGGAGACATTTCAAAGCCACAACTGAAATTGATAATGTTTTGATGATTCTGATTCTCAAAATTCATCAAAAAGGGGGAGAGTTTTCAATGATCAATTTCAAACAGAAAGCAAAGTCAAGTAAGAGTGATAAAGGGGGAGATAGTTCAAGATTTCAAACTCAGGTTCTTGATTATCAAAAAAAGGAAGAGAAAGTTGTCAAGAAGATAAAGTCAAAGTAAAGTTTGATTACGAGATTATCTGAAATTGCATTTTTGAAATCAAAGGGGGAGATTGAAAAAAATGTTAAAGAAATTTTCTGAGAACTTGTTACATGATTGTAACAAGTGAAGGGGGGGGGGGGGATTGTTAAAGTTGTTAAAGAATTAAAGATTTCAAAGTTTGTAAAGAAAGTCAAAGTATTCAAGATTCAAAGCTGAAAGAGATCTAAAAGCTGATGATTTTTCATCAAGAAGAAGACCTGAAGATTAGTGTAAAAAAATTTTTAATCTTGAATCCAAAGGGAGAGAATGTTGAGTCAGAATTGTATTCAAGATTAAATAATGGTCTTTTATGTAAATGTTTGTAAAGTCTAAGTGTTTGTGTTGTAAAGTCAACATGTGTTGACTAGGTATAAATAGGAGGTCTAAGTGTTTGTTAAAACAGAGAGGAACGTGCGCAAGAAGTTGAACACACACACAGAGCTTACAGAGAGAATACGCAACAAATAGGGATATGAATCTATGGAGATGTTGTAATTGTTGATCATTCAATAAAGGAACATTTCTACATTGATTGTGTGTTAATCGTGAGTTAGAAACTGGAACAACACAAAGGGGTCCAGTCTTTGGATTCGAATTACAGATGCCTTGTCCTCAAAGCTTTGGGTCAGATTAAAGAGAGGCAAGAGTACAAAACTTCAATGAGACACTTCGAGCTCAGCTTTGGTTTTTGAAAGACACATGTTCGAAACTGGCAGGATTACGAATTCAATTCAAAGGGGGAGATTGTTACGGTGAATTTAAGTTGAATAGAAGTTCGGGGTGCATAATGTAACTTTCTTAATGTTATTTGGTTTTTGGGCTTTTGGGCCCTTGCTTTGTGCGTGCCATATATATAGGTTTCTAAACCTAGATTTTAGGTTTAATGGTCATTGTTAGGGTTTACACAACCATATCAAAAATTCTCTCTGTGTAAACCTTAAATATCATAAATTCTCTCTGTAAACCTTAAACCTTTGATTGATAAATTTAATCATATGACCAACAGTTATGATTCAATCCTTATTGTTTATTGAATATTATTATCGTGATTGCACTGTTTCTGGATTCTATAGTCATGCATCAAGGAAATTAAATGATGGAAACCTGAATACATGTTCTCATTTATGTTGCTTATTTAAAATATCAAGTATGCATGGTCTTTCTTTATAATTCATTTTACCGAGGCTCTAAGCCTAACACTTTTTCTAATTGGTGTGTAACAGGTTCCTTTAGCAGTGTGGTGGCGAAGCCTTGAGAGTGGAGAGTTAGTCTCGTCGTGGACGATCTTTTGGAGATATAGTAATTGTTGGGATATAGAGCGTGCATAACACTTGACAATACCTTTTGGGAAATGATGACGACACCCGATTGTAATCTAAGTTAGGATGGTTTAGATTAGTAGGTTGTCGGTCCTTGTCTCCATTTTTTTATTCTAAAATGTAAACGCTTATACTCTTTCTCCTTTTGGGTGACTTCATTTTATGAATGTTTATTCCACGTCACTTCCAGGTTTAAATTACTTAAATTATAAACGTCGTATTGCGAAAATTTTAAGTTTTAAATTTACTCAGTTTTAGGATGTTACACTTGATGTCCCCATTCTTTTTCGGAAAAATGATAACAATTATTCCTTAATAATAGAAGGTTCCTCCTTCCAGACTCAATCAACCAAGACTCCTCTAATTTTCTGTCTATTCCTTTTGTAGTTTATTACACCATGGAAAAAATGCGAATTTTCATCTCCCTCCACATCCCATTTAATTTTTGCTTTCTACTTCAAGTCAAATATGATTTTATTATCGCTCTCTGTCTTTATTTTAACAGCCTCAAGTCTTCTCGAGATTGTGTTCTCATCCGCCAAGCCAGATTCGATTGCCCTGTCTGTTTGCTTCTTCAATGGTCGCCATAGCCTTCTTTTTATCTTTTTCCAATTCGTGTTTCCTCTCTTTCCACCATCTTTTGACTTTATCTTTAATCTTTTTGAACCTATTCTTTAGATCGGTCAATCTGCAATCAGACGGAGTATAACGACCCTCTCTCCATTCCTTTTCAACCACTTTATTAAAATCCTCCATTTCGATCAATGAATTAAAATTTTTGAACGGAATGGGACCAAAATCAAGGTTGTTGTCTTTCAGGATTATGGGGCAATGGTCTGACTTCTCCCTGGGATGAATAAAGCAGCTCATATTGGGCCAAACATCCAAAAAAATCATGGAAACAAAGAACCAATTTGTTTGAATGATGTTTTACTGTGGCTAATGGTTTAATTCCCTTCGCTATTGATTTTGACCATGGTCCTTCAATTCACTAATATCTATTTTAGGCAAGCCATGGATAAAATAAGAAAATTGAGAAAACTATAAAATTTTATCTACAAAAAGGAAACACAAATATAGAGCTAAAGAAACACCAAAAATAAGAAACAAGAACTTCACGCAAAGTTGCTAGCAGGCAACTCTAGCCAAATATATCAAGAATCTAGGCTCGCTAAGAAACCCCAATCAATCTGCAAAAGCAGCCAACACCCACCAAATATCCACCACGCGAGCTAATTGTCTTCGCAAAAATTCTCATACTAAGAGAAACATCTACTAAATATAAATTAGAAGGAATCACGTCACTCTACGATACTACATATACATATAAATAGTATCATGTTGTACCCTATATATATTTTGTAGTATCTATGAGTACACCATTGAATAACCAGCTTGTGTTCAATTTGATCAGTACGTTCGATCTTGGTTTGATCATCAGTTTCAGAGAAAGTATAAATAAATAAAGTGAAATTGAAAAAATATATATATGAGTGATATATTAAGAAAAAACAAAATTAAAGTTGCAGAAAATGATATATAACCAAAGGGCCTTTCGCCTAGCAGTATGAGAACTTTTTGTCTCCTACGTGGTCAGGGGTTCAAACCTTACCGAAGATGAGGAGGGTATGTGAGTTTATTTGTTGCATTTGCCGTATATAAATATTATATATTTCAAAAAAATATGGAAGCACGTTAATACAGCGTTTTGTGGTTATGATGTAGACATTATAAACTCTTTCAGAATCTAAATGACCTCAGATGATATATAATTCCATTTGCTTTCCCAAATCTATGATGTTCTCTTCGATCTACATGGTAATTCATTCCCATCTCTATTTATCCTTTTGTCTTTCTTCTTCGTTTTTATTTACGTATGGAACCATACGTAGGTCAACAAAAAGGAATCTCATAACAGGTCTTAATTAATGGGATATTAGGAATAAATTCCAGTTTTATGCTTCTTTCTGTTTTCGAAATTGTGGTTTGTAATTAAAAAAATAGAAGATTAAAAACAACCCATCTTCTCTCTCCTCACACCAACCGTTGACTCTCTCTCTTTCTTCCCTCCTTCACTCCTCTGTCATCTCTCATCTTCCCTGGCCGAAAATCTACTCTCCCTCCTAATCAACTTTTTCACCAACTAAATTTATCACAATTTTACTCTTCTTTAACATATATTCTTCTCCAATAACTTTACATGACTTACAAAAAGAACTTGATAAGAATTACAAAAAAAGAAAAAAAAACAATTTTACTGTAAAAAAGTTGTCGTAAATCTAAGTATGTGACCTATGATCGCGGCCATAAGTCACTGGATGATGAATCTGGAGATCGCTACACTACATATTTAACGACAATGACAATTTTAATGTATGCAAGTTTGCCTAGCTCGCGAGTAGCTAATCACTACGACCTAGTGGAGCGACTCAGCCTGATCGCATATGCTTATTTGTGGAATCTGGCGACCTGTCGACCCCACAACAAGGGGCATCGAACATACCCTTAAAAGGGTGGTTGCATGTGAAACTACTTAAATGATGGGGCTATGTGTATTTTTTTTCATACGTTTTTTTTTTTTGCAGGAAACCATAAACATTAAAACTTCATATGTTTATATCAAAATTCATGAAATAGAACTTAAGTCCCTTATGATATTTACTTTGTGATACCATCCGAAAAAATACTGGAATTGTCTCTGCCCACAATGAGTACTAGAATCTAGGCCATAATTCTCTAGCATGGTCGGCTTAAAAGCCTCCAATACGATTTACAAAAATAAAAAAAAATAATAAAAAAAAAAGATTAGTATATATAGTACTTTTTTATTAAACTTTGGTATCATAACATTATAAATAAAGTTTTCAAAACTTGTTTTTAACAATTGCAGCTGGAAACTACAATAACAGTCACAATATCAACCAATTTATTATCAATTTACTTTAACATCTGCCCAAAAATGGTTGCCCACACTAAGTAGCAATAACTAATGTATTAAAACTTATCATATAGAACTTAATCAATTAAGACTGATTAGACTCGAAAACTTACTGCAAGTCTTGCAACATACGAGGTACTAAACTCTCGAGGCATAATGGGGCTGAAGCCTCCCCTAAACGAGGTTTTCTCTTCTTGTAGTGGATTCATTATTGGGTTATGTGGTCTTATGCACAATAGAATTAACCCTAACCCTAACCGAATCCATATGGTCAGGATAGCTTGGTTAATTAAAATCATACATTTTTTTAGCAAGAACCTTTGATGATTTTTTTGAGTCAAACAACAAGCTTCAACTCAACATCTCCATGGTATTCATATAAACCTGGTTGAAATTTTTCATGTCATACGCAAAAGTGGAGACGATGTTCCTTGTTTTTCATGTTGCTAGACACTAAAGAGGTTGAATTATAAGAGATCTTAGATAAAAATGTTTTTACGGCAAAGTAGTGTCTTTTTATATATAATTATTAAGTCTCCTTATATACTAGAAGAGTTTTCATAATATTAAAATAATACATTTTATTTTTCATATTTAACCATTTTCATATTTTCCGTTTTAACCCTTAAACTTTTTTGATTTTTAACCTTTTCATATTTATCTATTACCCTTTAATTTTCTCTTCTATAACTACAAGGGCAAAAAATGCAGCGTTATAAGTCATGTGTAAGATGTTTGCGTATTTATGATGATTAATAATATAATTAATTTCCAAAAATATCCAATATTAGAGCATCCATAATGTATGTGTTTTTTACCAAGTCTTTTCATAGTTTTTTTCTTACACATTATTGTCACATCAACAACTTAAAAACCTTTATATACCTTCACTATGTGAAAAATCTCACCCAAACTTTTTCATTAGTTTTTTAAACTATTCAGGGTCTCACTATTTTAATTTTATATCATTTTTATTCTTATTTATAAAAATAAATACATTAAAATTCATACATAATTTTTTATTCTTATTGAATTATGTATTTATTTTAGATATTTTTTTTAAATATTTTAATACAATATATATTATATATATTATATATAAATTTCTTATTGTAAATATGATTACTTTAAATATATTAAGAAATAAAACTGGTCGTGCAGTTACGACCTATGACAAAAAACCTCAATTGAAAAACCTCTCCATTATGTGAAAAACCTCAAAAGGAGGTTTTTGCTTTTTGAAAAACCTCCTAAAAAACTCCCAAAAACCTCTCAACGAGCACACTGTGGATACTCTTAGGCTCGTTTCGAAGTTATCAGCAAGAATATTCTAAATATGTAATTTCTAAAAAATACGTATTTTTTAATCTATTTTAAGTACTATATAATTATATATGTTAATATGATAAGAGTGTAAATTAAAATGACAAACTAAATGATATAAGAAAAATAAGTATAAGGGTTTAAGTGTATGTATTAAAAATAATTATGTAATATTTATTATGTATAATAATATGATTAAATTAAAAAATAGTCAATATTATTATATTCATTTCAAATGCTTTGACGAGACGATTATAAATGTATACTTCGTTAAAAAAAACAAAAACATATTTTTAACATATTTTAGTTAATATACCATTATGTATATTAATATAATAAGGTGTAAAATAAAAAATAAAAAAAATAATTGGTAGCAAATTAAATAATTAAATATAAGGATATAAACTGTAACTATGAAATTAAAAAAATTATTTGAGTTGATGAAGAGGATGAGATATGTCATAGGAATTAGGAAATATATGAATTAATAGAAGGGGTACTTTAACAACCCCTTAGAAATTACACTTTTGGTTCTTGTGGTTGACATCAATTATCAATTTTGATCCATCTTTTAAACTAATTACATATTTTAGTCACTGTGGTTTCCATTTTGCTTCATATTTGGTCCCTCATACTAACTTCTGTTAGTTTGGATCAGTTAAATCCTCTCACATGAGGGTATTTTCGTTCTTTAAGCAATTTTTTGTTTTAATCAATTTTTTAACTAAATAATTTTCAATTTACACATAACTAGAGTATATGCATAACACATTAATGCACAGTGCACAACTACCTTCCACCACCTCCGCCCCCACCACTTTCTCCGGCCAACCCTCCCCTTTGGTCATCTTTTTCGGCCAACAGATCGAAAAAACCCAAAACCAAAATAAAACCCAATAGACTCCACACCTTCCCTTTCTCAAATCAGGGAACCATTGGCAACCTACTAGTAACCCCCCTACATCGACATCATCCCCACCACCCCGCCCCAACTACGTCTTCTTCCTCACCACGACCAAACTAGTGTTGACCTACAAATCAAAACCCAGTTCCCCATTCTCCAATCAATAATCCAAATTAAATCAGAAAAGCAGATGAGATCGAAAATGAAAATATTGAGATTGAAAAAAAAAAACCTAAATCTAAATTTGAAAACACAAGTGATATATCCAAAACCAAAATCAAGATGAAGGTGAGCTTTTTCGTTTGAATCACATCAACAGAGAACAAAAAGTGGTAGGGTTAGGGTGGACGGTCGGAGAAGAAAAGAAAAAGTCACAGAGAAAACCCAAACGAACCGATCATCTTCTTTGGCAAAAGAAAACCTAGAACACAAAAATCCAAACAAACCAAACCAAACCCATAAGCTTATTTCCAGAACCGAAAAAACAAAATCAAACCCAAAGAGATGGAGGTCGAGACTCTACAACTCTCTGTCAAAGCAAAAAAATTCAATAGGGGGGTTGTAGGTGTAAATCACACACTTTATAACTACCAGTCGAAGCAGATCGTCGAAACTCGTACCAGATTAACTAATTAGAATCAGATAATTGGAGAAGATTAACCAACTCGAACCAGATCGCATAAAGAAGTTTAGGGTTGGGTTAGACATCCAGCGGAGCTGTCGGAGAGCAAGAATGTCGAGGGGCGCCGATTAAAAGGGAGGGGTTGAGGGAGTCGATCGTGTTACACCGATGAACAAATCTGCAAAAGGTCGTGTATATCTTCAAGAAAAACATCATCGCCACCACATCCACATCTGTGGTTATGGAGAAATATGTACGGTGGAGCAAGGGGTGAGGGGTAATCGTCGGGAAAAGTGGAGGGAGGCCGGAGGGGTAATCGTCTGGAAAAGGGAAAGAGGTTATTCATCAGGGAATCTTGTGGTTATGCATATATATATAAATATATATATATGTGTGTGTGTGTGTGTGTAGTAATTAGTATAATAATAATAAATAAATAAATAATTTTCATTTGATTTTCTAATTGAAAATTGAAAATTGAAAATTGAAAATTAAAGAAAATCTTAAAAGGACCAAAATGTCCCTGAGTTAACAAAGGAGTTAGTATGAAGGACCAAAAGTGAAGCAAAATGGCAACCACAATGACTGAAACTGTAATTAGTTTAATAGAAGGACCAAAGTTAATAATGGGTGGTAACCAAAGGGACCAAAAATGTAATTTACTCAACCCCTTATATATTTATCTTTCTAATTATAACGTAATACAATTAAATTATAAACTGTAACACCCTCAAATCTGGAGATAGACATGGAAATGGGCCCCGACCCGTCGGGGAACCCGGTCCACCCGCCCCGATCGGGGATGGGGATGGGGACGGGGATCCCCGTTTGTCTCAAGCCGGGGATGGGGACGGGGACGGGTATCGCAATCCCCGCTCCGCCCCGCCCCCGTTATATATTTTAATTAATATTTAATATATATTATTTATTTAAACTAAATCGGTAATTCATAATTTCCTATTTCCTAACTAGGTTTATAATATAAAATTGTTATTTTTTGGATGTTAGTATGTATTTTGGATGTCAATCAAAATACAATTACTCGATATGGTTTTGAATATTACTTGATATCTTTTGGTACGTGTGAAGTTAAGTTTTGTTTTTTCCGAATTCGGTTTAATTTCTTTTGGTTTTAAGTTATTAATTATTATATGATGTTGTGATTTTTTTATACTAAATTAAATTTCTTTCGATTTTAAGTTTAATGGAAATATGTAATATTTAAACATGTGTGGTGTCTCATATATTTAATTTAAATAGCTTACATAAACGAAAAAAATCCCCCTTTCCCCGTTGGGGATCCCCGTTCCCCGTTGGGGATGGGGATGGGGATGCGATCATATTCCCCGGCGGGGACAGGGATGGGGACGGGGATGAAGATGATGGATTGGGGACGGGGATGGGGATTAAGGTCCCCGCCCCATCCCCGCCCCATTTCCATGCCTATCTGGAGATAACAACTAATTTAAAACTTTCTAAATACATCAATGAATGATTTATCTACAATCACAATAATTTAGGATTTAACCTCAATACACACATTCATTCAATACATACAGTCTGTAAAGAAGACGGGTGCTACTAAAATCCAAATACAGTAACTATCTCCAACTGTGGAAGACTTCATCACACTACTTACTCTCGTGTGAAACTAAAGCTCAACTCCTCATAGTACTGCTAGAACTTAGCCCAACTAGAACTTGATGCACATGCCGACAAATAAAAGGTTAGGCTTAACGCCTAGTGAGCTCAAGAGTTTTCATTAGAGATATGTAAAGCAATAACTTCAATAATGTTATTTAAAATCATAATTTCCAAAATGCAATACATTTAATTTGAAAGCAACCAAAAAGAAATACATTAAATCTTAAAACAATCTCCTTTTCATCATTCCCCTTTTTCGTGATTAAGATCATAAAACAAACGCCTCTTCAAATAAATCCAAAACTCAAAGCGCACGTAAAACATAACTGACATTATAATGATCAAACAGTGAAAACGTAGATAACTCCAAGTTTCAAAACATCCCAATGACTCGATGAGTTTCAATTTCCAAAACCTTAAAACATGGACAAATACCCATACTCAAACGTCTCCGTAAATATGGGTTATAAAAACTCCATAACCAAAACAACACCTATCGGTGACGGGGAAGACCCGATTACATTGAACGTGACGGAACACAAAAGTCGGTCACATAATTATGTAGGAAATCAAAACATGTGGGTTACATATATAAAAACCCACCGAGCTCAACTCCTCTGAGTCTATCACTCGAAAACATTAAGTCAACTCCTCTGAGTCTATTCCTGAAAGTTCCAAAACAGGGGAACTTATGCACAAGGGAATTACACCTTACTGCCCTTGAGACGTTGCCCGACCGTATAGGTCCACACCTTACTTATCATGGTGACCCGATGCCTATTCCTTGCCAAGTGGTGAACCAAATGTCCAAAATGGGGACGTAGGAACACGGTGCCTATGGATCTATTGCATTAACTAAACCATTACATGACTCAAACGAATGAACTAATGCATTCAAAACATATAATACTCAACTAAGATGCAGTAAATGCAAATCATAAACAAATGCTCTACATTGAGCTATTAAAATCGGACAAGTGTCCCCAAGGCCCAACAAAATACAACTCGAGCCATAAACTCAACAAATCCAAAAACCCAACGTTGAAAATCATAAAGTGAAATCAAACGTAAACGACCCACGTTATGTAAACCCATACTCCAAAATATATAAACAACTCCAACGCAGTTTAGATTGGGAAAATCGTTTTCCAAGTGGGTTATATCATTTACTCTTTCAAAAACATCCCATAACACAAAATCAACAGTTATCTAAAACACACCATAAAATGCATTTATGCTCAAACTCTATTTCATGAAGTAAACCATTAAAATACCAATGTGTATGTTTTATTTGTTAAAATGCTCAAAACACCAAACGTGGGTGTTTTACAAAGTTTATAAAACCAAACACTTCAAATAATCAAGATTTATCAAATAACCCAACAGTTAATAATTTCATGTAAAACATGTAAACACTTTAAAATAAGCATTTTGGCATGTACACCGTTTTCACAAATCAACTTAAACTCACTTTGTTAGATTTTGGCTAAATCTAGATTTTTCCCAACTTGAGCTCTTTTGAAGAAACTTGGATCCTCAAAATCTCTCAAAAACGAAACCATAGCAACTTGAATCGCCAAAAACGGAGTTGAAATGAGAGAGTTATGAAGAAATGAAGAATGAGGCTGAAAATCGCGAATTTATACACTCTGATACCTCTAGGCTATTGTGCCAAGCTATAGTGACAATGTCACAATCTCTGGAACAATCTCCGAGATTGTACCAAGAGTCTTTGGACTACGGCTATTTTGCCAAGCTATAGTGACAGTGTCACAATCGCTGGGCACTATAGCCAAGCATGTACCGAACACTGTTTTGGCCATAACTTCTTCGTTTTAGCTCCGATTTCGCTCCGGAAAGAACCATTGGACTCGTAATTGAATTCCTCATCTAACAAGACCATAAAATCCATAATTTAATCCCATTTCCTCTATTTCCCTCAAAAGATCGATTTCTACACTTACTTGAAATAGAACTTACGCAAAATTTACGAGTGTTACACCATTGTCATAAATACATGGAACATTCGTTGGGACGACCAACCACTTGGTAATCTCCGTCACTATTATGACATATGTCACAACTGCATGGCACTATAGCCTGGACTACCACACTTTCAGTACCATTTGTGCTATTGTGACAGACGTCACAACCTCATGTCACTATAGTCGTACTCCATATGTGGTGTGGTTCTTCCTTTATAGATTCACCTAGTCCAACATTCTTCTTCAATTGAGATGAAATTCAAGGTGTTACATAAATAATTTAATACAATACTTATTGTTTAGAGGTGGTTTCATGCAAGAACAATATCAATTTAAGAAAACACGAGAACAACCAAGTACATACAAAATCATATATGATTCACGTGACTTTGCTTGCAACTTAAGTCGCGGATAAAGTCGTCTGCGTCCAGTTTTTGGGCCGTTAATGCCGAATCATATATCATTTTGTACATGATTTGTTGTTTTTGTGTTTTCTTAAATAGTTAACATTATCGTTCGAACCTTTCTCTTCTTGTTTATCTATTTAACTAATCATAATTTAATCCTGATCAATTATAATTAATTAAATATTATATTCTCGTTTATATATTTAATTAATCATAATTTAAACTAAATAATCATAATTAAATAAATAATATATTTCTCATTTATTTATTTGATTAATCATAATTCAATCTAATTAAACTACAAATAATTAAATATGAATTCCAACACTTATAACTTTTAATTATTATATTCTCCTTATTTGATTGATCATTCGTGCGTGATTAGCGATGGCAAAAAATTCCATACCTGTTGGAAACCTTGGTTTGATCGAAGAATCCCGAAGTTAACTGGGGATGGGGATGAGAACGGTGTATCCCTGAATTTATAAACCAGTGAGAGGGTTGGGGATGAGGATTGGGGATGAGGATATCTCTCATCACTGACCCCGATTATTAATAAATAAATAAAACTATGCATATGTATAATAATAAAATTGAGAAAACCAATAAGTATATGTAATATATAAATTTAATAAATATAATCAAATTTTGATGATCTAAACCTGTAAAATGAATAATGTTATCAGTTTTATTGTTAGGAACTTTTGGTGATAACAACATAGTATAAAATTTTAGTTATTAAGCATTAATGTAATTGATACATTTGCGGTTCTATTTGAAGTTACTCTTATACAAATATAATAATTAGAAATTGGTTTATTAAAAGTTTAGCATGTTATGACGTTTAAACGTGAAATTGGTATTTATATATATATATATATATATATACACACACACATAAAGATATTACATAATAAAGATTGTGTAGACGGGAAATCATGTTCCCTGATGGAGATTGCATCGTATTTCTCAATGGGGATAGGGATTGGGATCGGGTTGGGGATTGGGGTCCCGATACTCCCGACCCCAGTGCCGTCTCTATATGTGACCCATCGGGACCTTATCATATTGACAATAATTATAAATCATATTTATGATAATTAACCATGATCGGTATCTAGCAACACATAATCACTACCTAAATGATAAAGTTTGATGATTATGTAATGATTTTGGTCTATGAGTTATGGATGTCATGTGGTTATTTGATTTTTGTAAGAGAAGTAAAGGTGGAAAAAAAAGAATATTTCTTGGCCAAAACACGGTTCCCGTGACCTGGCGTGCGACCTTGGTTGCGGCTAGGATCGTGTATTTATTTGTATTCAACAACAAAAGATCTCGCAACTTGGCCCTCGACCTATGTCAAGGTCGAAGTCCCGTGAAACTGTTGTGTGGGGTGTCAGAGACGCACGAAACCAAGGTCGCGACTATGGTCCTGTTGCGTATTAAAGGCTGTTTTGACCTAGGGTTCCTCATTTTTCTCTCCTACCTCTTTCTCTCATCTTAATGGTCGGTTGTTGGGGCATTTAGATCGCATTTTGAAGATTCTAGAAGCATTTAAAAGCTAAGGATTTTTGTGGGTCAAACCTCTAGCTTCCTTTTCAAGATCTAGAGATTTATTGGTTCCTTGGGTTCAATCTAAAAAGCCTAAGGTGAGTTAATCCTATCTTTACTTAAATAAAAAATGTTATACATATCAAATTTGTCAACATAATTATCTATAAACTTAGCCTCATACTTTATCATCATTCATTTCCATTTTTGTAAACATTTGGGTATACCTGGAGAATTTTGACCTAGATGATCAAAAATGATAACCTTGGTGTTTATTGAGTATTTTGGGAGTCATTTTACCTAAGACTAATTCAATAGAGTTGATCTCACACAATTGAGTTTTATCAATTTTACTAGCTATTTTGTGTGGCACATTGGATTAAACTATTGCCGACCAAAGTTGAAGGTGGGTCAAAATGACTATGGGTTTAGCAAATGACCAAATGTCGAATAATTTTAGGGCTTTTACCTAACTTGGAGTATTTTATATTCGAGATAAAACATTGAACTACGTAATTTTTCTATGTATTATTAAGGATTATATGATTCTTGTATATTGAACTCTAAACTTCAAGCATTCTAAAGACTACATATGCAATGTATCCATAGGCATGAGAGTCCATTTGAATAGTCAAGGAGGTGGTTTGATGTCTTCATCTTGACCATAGGAAGGTGACATTGAGTCTTAGGATTCATGCGTCTAACCCAACAGGGTAGTCAACAATGACCAGAAATCATATGGTATTGAGACCGAGTTTGCACTAGGGACTATTGGGAAAGACTTGCATTACAACCCGTTTGGGGTAGAGCCGTAGAATACAAAGGCCTCTAGGTACAAAGAAAAGGGGTCTCCCCCATCATCAAAAAATGTTATTTTTTTTATAAATGGTATCTCCTAGAAGGATGGAGTCATGTGGTAACTCTTATTTGGAAATTGGGAACTAGTCATTTTACTTACCTACTTCCAGATTCATCCTTCTGCAAATGCTATATCTAATTGTTTGAACTCACTAGGCGTTAAGCTTAACACTTCTTTTTGTTGACATGTATAATAGGTCTAGTAGTGGCGAACATAGAGATCAGTGAGTTTGGCTTGGGTATAGGTTAGTGATACGGGCTAAGTTAGCATTTTTGGGAGTTGTAGGTATTGCTTTGAAGATAGTAGACTTTGGTGGTTGTAGTGGTTGTAATAACCTTGGTCCATAAAATCTGATTTATATAGAAGTCTAGGGAGTTAAGTGCAAATTTTATGAATTCAGGGACCTGAGGCTAAATAGGAGGAATAAAGAAGAGGAATACTCTCTCATTCCTTTCATTTGTGTTGCTATCGTGTAGAAGAATAGAGAGAATAAAATGCTGAGAGAAAGTTGAGTCTCTCATTTGGAAGTTTTGGTAAGGAAGCATTGCTCAAAAGATTAGGAGCCTTCATCTCCAAGGTAAACCTCATCTCTCCATCTTAATACTTATGGTAATGGGTTTGTGGTGTTATTGGGGATTTTGGTAACCCTTTCGATAATTATATTCAAAACTCAGAGAATGTATTTGGTGACAGATTCTTGTTGTTTACTGAGAAAAACTTCAAAATTTCCATGGTAGCTTCAAGAGGGTCAAGGGTCTATGTTTTTATTCTAAATATGGGATTAAGAGGTGGATTTTGGTTGGATTAAATATGGTTTTTATGTTATACTATTTGTTAAAATGGTTTAGAACATTGATTCTATCGATTTTGAGGCTTAAAAACCGTTTTGGGAGGATTTGGGATTGAGAGGGTGTGAGGATTTTTGGCTGCAAAGTCGTTAAGACCTGGGGGGCTGTTCCCAGCGACTTACGCGGGCTAGGCTACGGCCTGAAACCGTAGTCCAAGTTGCCTAATTTGCTTTTTGGTCCACTCCTTCGGTTTTGTATTGTTTCTCGTTTGGGTCTAGAATCGTGGGATCGATTAGGGGATTGTCTTAGGGGATGAAATAGATTGTTCTAGGATGAATTAGATGGTTTAAAACCAATCTTATGTCTTCCAATTCAGGTGTTCGGTTTGATCATATTTGAGTTCTAAGACGTGTGATGTTTTACCGAAGCTCAGCAGAGTTCCCTCAAACCTTCTTATGGTTAATGAATGTTTGGTACATGTTTTTAATCACTGATTATGATTTTGACATGATAGCATGGATTTCACCATAAATGCTTTGAACATACTTCACATGAAATGATTTAATATCGAGTATACATTGCCTATTTGATCTATAGAATGAAACGATGGATTGGTTTTAGTGTGGGAATTGCACAGTGGGATTAGGGTACCATGAGATTACATAAATCCCTTGGGATATATATACATACCCTTGTTCCATGAATCTGTTTCATGTGCACATTGGCATGGTATCAACTGGGGGCCATGGGGATCTACTAGGGCCCCGAGAATGGACATCACAGTGGAGTGATGGGTGACTATGAACACTGTGCAAATTGGGCCTATTTATATTGGGCCTTATGGAAAATTGCATTATGTTTTGGGATATTGTGACTTGTTCTTCTGAGAGGGATTTCAGTAGACTCTATGGTCTAGCCCTAGCTTTTCAAAAACATAAAACCATTTTCATGTAAGAAAGTGTTTGGGAGCTCCTCGAAAGGAAATGAGAAGATGTGAAGTTGCTAGTGGATATAAGGACTAGAGAGGACCCTATAGTTAGTTTTAGATTTTATATATATCTCAGTTGTGGATGTGTTTACTTGCTGCTAAACCTTGAGAACATTGTACTTTGTTGAATTAAATTGTTGAACCAATGTACTCTTATTCCATGTTTATTCTATTATCATTTTTGGGTCGTTACAAATGGTACCAGAGCCATAGTTTAAGGGATTTAGGTGACCGATTGGGCCTAAACTTAAACTGTAGGATAAGGGACACAACTAAGAAATAGGAGGCCTTTAAGAAATACCACAACA
Source organism: Arctium minus (assembly GCA_954870635.1). NCBI lineage: Eukaryota > Viridiplantae > Streptophyta > Magnoliopsida > Asterales > Asteraceae > Arctium > Arctium minus. The sequence continues at coordinate 41,494,608 of OX941082.1, forward strand.
TGGACGTATATGATAGGGTTGTGAGAACTACCATGTAAGGTAAATTTAGAATTATATCTGGCTAATGTAATTGTGAATTTATCGGTACATGCATGTGCTTATTTTACTTTATTACATAAATTGTTGGTCTAAGTTTTGTTTATGTGCTATTTCAGTATTCAGCATGTCAGCGTGAACTTTAAGAAGTAGGTTGGTGCCTGTTGAAGAGGCAATTCCGCTTAATGAGGCCCTGGTAGATGGATCTGTGAATCCGCCAAGGCAAACAGATGCCTGTGGAAGAGGAAGGGTTCCTGGAAGGGGTCGAGGGAGAACACCCCAAAGAGCTATGACCCAAGTTGATGAAACCAACACCAGGTCTGAGGTCGGGCAAAGACTTGTGTCCCTCATAGGGTGAGAAGTATTGAAATACCGGTGGAGCACGAGGTATCACAAAAAGAGAGCTCCGAAACTATGAGAGGTTGTGTGCATATGAGCGGCCACGGTTAGGGCCGAGCTCAAGCCTTTGTGACCCAAGGGACCTTTGCCATCGAGATGGGAAAACTCCAAGAAACCTTGCAAGCCTTGTTGGCACATCAAGAGAAGTCGATATCGGGATGAAAAGATAAGAGTGAGAGTAGGGAGGGCACGGAGATGTCTAGTCCACCTATGACTAAAGTGGGCGATCATTCCCAATCGACTCCATTAGTGGCGAATGATTTTGATGTAGCTAAAGGATGAAACTATAAGGCATTCTCCTCATGCAAGCCTCCTACTTTCACGGGAGAGTGTGACTCGCTCGTGTCCTTGAAGTGGACTAGGGAGAATGAATTGGCCTTTGACACGTGCAAGTGTGTCGAAGAGGACGAAGCGGTGTGTGCGCTGTCTATGTTGAAATCGAATGCAATCATCTGGTGGGATATAGTTTCAGGAGGTAAGGGGTATGACTTGGGAGACTTTTACTTCTAGATTTAGGGTTCAGTTTTGCCCTTTGGATACGGTTAAGAAATTGGAAGATAAGTTCTTGAATCTAGAGCAAGGATATATGACCGTACGGGAGTACACCTCCAAGTTTATTGAGAAGGCTAGATTCGCTGAGTTGTATGTACCAACCAAGGAGCGCCGTGTTGAAAGGTATATTTGGGGGTTGAAAAGTATTGTTCGAGAATTGGTTTCGACAAGGAAACCTACTACCTTCCAAGTGGATATTCATGTGGTCGAGCTCACTAAGAAGGAGAAGAACGGTTAAGTATCTGAGAGGGGTAGAGACAAGAGAAAGTGGGAAGGATCGTTGAATGAGGCAAGAAAGGGCAAGGCCTTTAGACTTGAGCAGCATGGGAGTCAAGGAGCTAGTGTTGGTCGTGCAGAAGGTGTCACCGGATTCATCGTGGAGAGTGTGTGTCAGATCCCTGATCGCTTTCGATGTGGATTATCGGGGCATTTTTCTAGGGATTTCCCAAATAGGAAGTATTTATTTCAATGTGGTTCACCTAACCACATAAAGATTGATTGCTCCCAATTGAAGAGGGGAGGACCAACGCAGTTCGAGAGCCGATAAGGAAGCAAGGGGGCGAGAGGAGGAATGAGCCAGCGCGCCCGAAAGGACGTGCATTTTACATCACTGCAGTGGAGGCGGAGGAGACTCTGAATATCTTGACAGGTAGGCTTTTGGTAAACTCTATATGTGCCAAGGTGTTATTTGATTCAGGAGCTAATCGCTCCTTTGTATCTTCTGAATTTGTGAAGTGCTTCAGCGTGAAACCCAAGCGGTTAGATCATGCTCTAGATGTAGAGACCGCTGATGATAATCGGGTCTCTATTTGTGATGTAGTTGAGGATTATTCTATAGATGTAGAAGGGACTTTAGTGTCATTACATTTATATCCGATGTCAATGGGGGAGTTTGACGTAGTGTTTGGTATGGATTGGCTAGCAAAGAATAACGCCAATATCATATGCAATAAGAAGTTGACACATATTCAATTGCCGGATAATGGGATGGTAGTAATTTATGGGAATCGTCGTGATAGAAAGACTAGCCTTATCTCTATGATTAAAGTCACTCGATGTTCGAGGAAGGGATGTCAAAGTTACCTAGCTTATGTGGTGGACGCTGTCAGGATCGAATTCTCAACAAGAATTAATTCTCAGAAACAATATCAAAGAAGTTTGCGGAATAACACTTTGATATTCAATGAAACAGAAAACCAAAACAGAATATAATCAACAAACTGTAAACTTGTATTGAATGCTTTGAAGTTACAAGATTACACACTCAACCTCAATACTGATGAACAGGCTCACCAATACGAATTCTACTTCTCTAGAATTAGGATCTATACCTTGAGGTTGATTTTCTCTCTAAAAGTGTATATAAAAAGTTATCTTATTATTCTAAACTATACAATATATATACTGAATACAAAGATAATTACAATAAATAAAATATCTTCAGTATATCTTCCATGTATATCTATAAGCTTCCATAATCTTCAGATTATCCAGCTGTCATTCTTTCCATCCGAATCTCTTTAACAGCACTAACCATGATCAGCAGCATTAACTTCTTCTAGCAGCATTAACTACTAAGCAGCACTAACTACTAGCAGTACTAACTAGCTAAGCAGTACTAACTTTGTTCAAGCAGCACTAACTATAACTAGCAGTATTATTAATAGTACTAGCAGTAGTAACACTCAGCAGTATTAACCTTTAAGTCTTCTAGCAGTAGTAACTTTGAACCAGCAGTATTAACCATACTTGATGAATTCTTCAGTTCCCAACAATCTCCCCCTAACTTGACTTTTAGGAAAAGAAGTCAAGTTCTTCAGAATTAATCTTCAAGATGCTTTCAACACCTCTGATTCAATTTCCCAAATTTGGATCTAGGCCCAAGCTTTGATTTACAGTTCTTCTCACCACAATCTTGGCCATCTCTGAATCCTTTGTACAAACCAGTGTAGCTTTAAGCATCCCTTCTAACTTCTCCTTGTTGTGCTCATAGATTTTGTCCACCAGGTAGTATTCATGATAACAATTGTCAATAGTAATCATATATACTCCACAGTTTTCAAACAGTATCCATTTGTCAATCTTCTTGAATATGAACTCATGCATATGATCTTTAATCCTATGGTGCACTCTTTCAGGCTCAAACATCATGCACAAGTATTCCAATGTCACTTTGAGAAGATTCTCTTCAGTACCTTTCAACACAGGTTCATAAAGTTTCATCCCAACTTTATATAGTTCTTCCATATCAGCTCTTGAACAACTTCTGATGACTTTCCCCCATGTTGAATAAGCTTCAAATGAACCATCAGCTCTCTTGATTCTGAAGAAATTCTTTCCATTGTCTCTCAGAATATCCCAGAAGATGATCTCTGGAGCTTGCATAGAGATTGGAACAGCTTTTAAAGGTTCCACTATTGTCATGTACGGATCCATACTTTCATCTGTTTGCTTAGTGACCTGCTCTGGACTCTGTACTGGCTCTGTTGGGGATGTGACTGAAGGTTCTGCTTCCTTTTCAGTTTCTTCCACCCTAGGCCTTTTCAACTGCCTTTTTGGAGCAATTGATTTCACTCTTTTTCCAGACTTGGCTTCTATACCAACATTTCCAGGTTCTTCCTTCTTCTCTTCTGCTTCTTCTTTGGAAGGTGTGGTTTCCTCAGGGAATGGTTGTTGGATGTTGAGATCATGTCTCTCTTTCATCCTTCTCTCAGCCTCCTCCCTTTGTGCTGAATCCCCTTGAAGCTTGGCCATTTCCTTGTTATACAACTCTTCAATCTGAGAGAATGCCATGTGGGTAAACATCTCCCCCTTAACACCAATTGCACCTTTCAGGAAGTTTATCATTTTTCTTCTTTCCTGATTGGCCAAAAATGTCTTGGAGGGTTGTCTTTTCTGCTTTTGTTTCTGAATTGGCATCTTCTTAACTTGGAGTTTCTTGACCTGAGTTGCTGTCTGAGCTGCTTCTTTCAAACTCTTTTGGTATTCTGCATTTAACTTCTTGGCCATTATCCTTGCAAGCTCTCTATCAGTTTCTGTTTGAAATTGCTCCTCTTTTTCCATTTGCTCTTGAAGCTGCTTTGCCATCTCCTCATCCATTTCAATCTGACTCCTCTTCTTTGAAGGTTGTTCAGGTTCAATCATCTTTCCTTTTCCTTTTATATCCTCCTTCATTTTCTTCTTTTGAGGTTCTCCTTCATTGATGACCACTCCTTTGGCCTTTTGAGTAGCCTTAGGAGTGTCATTTTTGGCTTTTACTAAAGTCTCTGCTATCTCCATTTCTTCCACAGAGAGCCCTATTTCTGCTGCTTCAGTTTCTGCTGCTACTTTTACTTCAGCAGCAGTAACTGTTTCTGTTTCCATCTCTTCCTCTGTCTCCCCCTCAACTTCAGGTTTCTTTTCAACAGCTTCCCCTTCATGCTTCTCCCCCTTGTTGAAAGAATCTTGAACTTTGTCCCTCTTTTTGAGTACAAACTGTTTCCTTCTTTTCTTTTGAACCAGCCTGGTCACCATCTTCTTCAATTTTTCAATTTGGACTTGTTGTGACAGGATCACCAACTTCATCTCCTCTATTTCTTTTCCTTGTTTCAGAACATCTAGGTTGATGTTACCCATTGCCTCCATCAATTCATCATAGTTATATCTGTCCTCACCTTCTCCAGGAGTGTTACCCCCTATTGAAGGATCATTGGATCTTTTAGTAGTGGAAGTCTTCTGCCTAGCAGAAGCACTATCCACCCCTGTGGTTTCTTGGCACCAGAGACCTTCAAATGATTGCTCATTCAAAGTTGCCATGGGGGAGGTCTTATTGATGTTACCACTTTCCTCCTCTGTGCTAGCAGGAGTAGTGGCAGCCTCATCACCCATATGCTCTACCTCCTCCTCAGAGAGCACCTCCTTGGGGTTGGGAGACACCCTTGTAGTTTCCCTTTGGATATTCTCTAGGGGAGAATTCTCCCTTAGAGGGCTTATAGGCTTAGTGGGTAATGGTACAAGAAGGGAAGGAGCCTTCTTTACCTGTTTCCTTTTGTAAGTTTGTGTGATTGGAGAGGTTGGTTTTTCAAGAAGGGACTGGGGAATTGATTTTGAGAGGGAAGGTTGGGCTTGGCTAGCAGTGGGTTGGTCTAATGGGGGCCTTGACCCTGCTGCCATACCTTCATTGGTTTGGGACACCACCATCATTGTAGAGAACAATGGGGTGTCAACTCCTTCAGAGTCCCCAGCAGATCTTCTCATATTTGAGAAAACCTTGCCTTTTGGGGGTTTAGGTACATATACCCCAACAGGTTGAGGTATATCCGTCAATTCATGAGTAATAACTTCTTGAACAAACCTGGGATACATAAAGAAGCTCTTTTTGTTTCCCATGTTTGAGACAAGATCACTGAAAATCATTTTAGAGAAATTATACTTTCTGGCAGTGGCCAAGCACACCAAAGCATAAGCAATAGTGCTGCTGAACTCACTCCATCCAGTAGTCTTTTTGGAGATACAATGCATAAGAGTATGGACAAAGAAACGCCATTGGGGTGAAAATTTTGCTTTAGAGAATTTGAAAACTCCCAATGGGCCTCCATACCCCATTCTTGTAAGATTGGAAAACAGTTCATCGTTTGGGATAGAGGTTATACCAGAGGCATCGTCTAGACGTAGACTGATGCGAATAACCTCTTCAGTAACCGTTAGAGATTGATCACAGATTCTTGTCTTGATCATTTGCACACCATTCTCAACAACAATGGTTGCATTAGCCCAGAACTGCCTTTGATGCTCAATATAGATTGTAGGGGATACAATAAGAGCATGAGCAATGTGGCTTGACTTGAGGAAATCCACAATCTGATGAAATCCTGCAGCTTGCTTTGGCTTTTGTAGCATTGCAATCTCGTTGTGTTCGTCGATAAAAGTCATGGATGCCATTGATCTTAGTGAAAAGCTTGCCTGAAAACTTCGAACTTGAGAGAGAAAAGGTTTTGAGCGCAAGAGAACAGTATGCAAAGAGTCGTTATGAACTTTTAGGCGGGCAAAGAGTATTTATAGTATTCGGAACATAAGCAGTATTAACTTAGAGCAGTATTAACTACTAGCAGTATTAACTAACTAGCAGTATTAACTACGAGCAGTATTAACTAACTAGCAGTATTAACTGAAAGCAGTATTAACTACTAGCAGTATTAACTGAAAGCAGTATTAACCACTGAAAGCAGTACTAACTAGCTAGCAGTATTAACTGAGAGCAGTATTAACGGCAAGCAGTATTAACTAACTAGCAGTATTAACTGAAAGCAGTATTAACTACTAGCAGTATTAACTGAAAGCAGTATTAACCACTAGCAGTATTAACCACTGAAAGCAGTATTAACTAGCTAGCAGTATTAACTGAAATACTCCTTTTAAACCCGCTAAACACTGAGTACTGCTATGCATATCCTGAAAAAGAAGATTAGTAACTCCAAGAATAATATACAGGTATAAAGCCACTTTTTGAGAAGGGGATTATTCAGAGTTGATCATTCCCACACTTGTTACCAAGAAAGTGAATCTACCCACATCAAAAGCTTTAGTGAATAGGTCAGCAAACTGATTATCAGTGTGAACTTTGACAACTTGAATAAGCTTCTTTTCATTACAATCTCTTATAAAGTGATACCTGATCTCAATGTGCTTTGTTTTGGAGTGCTTGACTGGATTATTCACAATGCTAATAGCACTGCTGTTGTCAATAAAGATTGGAGTGTGTAGAAAGGTTACCCCATAATCCAACATTTGATTCTGAATCCATAAGACTTGAGAACAGCAACTTGCAGCTGCTATGTACTCTGCCTCTGTTGTAGATGTGGATACTGTGGTTTGTTTCTTGCACTGCCATGAGACTAGTCTAGCACCCAAAAACTGACATCCTCCAGAAGTAGATTTTCTGTCCAAGTTTGCCCCACCTAGATCACTGTCTGAGTATGCTATTAGGTCAAAAGGTGAGTTATGAGGATACCAAAGTCCCAATCTGGGTTGCCCTTTGAGATATCTGAATATCCTCTTAACAGCTTGAAAGTGAGATTGCTTTGGCCTAACTTGAAATCTTGCACATACACAGACTGGAAACATTATATCTGGCCTTGATGCTGTGAGATACATGAGAGAGCCAATCATGGATCTATAATGATGCACATCCATATACTCCCCCTTAAGATCTGTTGTGATCTGCTTGTGTGTTTCCATAGGTGTGCTGGCAGGTTTTGATTCTGAGAAACCAAACTTGGTTAGAATATCCTGCACATACTTGGATTGACATATGAAAATGCCATCTGACTTCTGTTGAACTTGGAGTCCAAGGAAGAAAGTAAGTTCCCCCATGGAACTCATTTTGAACCTTTGATGCATTAAATCCTCAAACTCCTTGCACATGTTGTTTCTTGTAGATCCAAAGATAATGTCATCAACATAGATTTGGACCAGCAAAATATCCTTCTTCTTTCTTTTAATAAATAGAGTCTTATCAATGACTCCTCTTTCAAAGTCATTTTCCAAGAGATAGGATGACAGAGTGTCATACCATGCTCTTGGGGCTTGATGTAGTCCATAAAGTGCTTTCTTTAATTTGTATACCCTGTCTGGATAGCTTGGGTTTTCAAACCCTGGTGGTTGACAGACATATACTTCTTCTTCAATTGACCCATAGAGAAAGGCACTTTTTACATCCATTTGATAGACTTTGAAGTTCATGTAAGAAGCATAGGCTAGGAATAGTCTGATTGCTTCTATTCTAGCCACAGGTGCAAACACTTCTTCATAATCTATACCCTCTTCTTGAGTATATCCCTGAGCCACCAGCCTTGCTTTGTTCCTTATGACAATACCTCTTTCATCTCTCTTGTTTCTGAAAATCCACTTTGTGCCAATTGCTCTGTGACCTTTAGGAAGGTCTACCAGATCCCATACATCTTGTAGCTTGAACTGTAGCAGTTCCTCTTGCATTGCTTCTATCCAGCTAGATTCTTTCATAGCATCATGTGCCTTTTTAGGCTCAAGCTGTGATAGAAAACAAGAAAGCACTGTATGCTGTTGATCTTGCATTTCCTGAAGCCTGCTTTGATGTCTAGTCATCATAGGAGAAGAGATATCTCCTATTACCAGCTGTGGAGGATGATTCTTTTGAACTCTGGTGTTATGACTAGGTTCTTCATTCAGTCCATCCTCAAGATTAGATTCATGCAACTCAACTGAAGTGTTTTCAGATGCCACTTCATTATTTTCTTGAGTCTCCTTATCTCTAGTGTCTTCTTCACTCTGGCTTGGTCCAGTAAATGATTTCTTTTCACAGTCTTCAACAGAATTTACTGTGGGTATGGGAAAAATCACAGATTTAGATAGACTTTCTTGAACTTGTGTGATCCCTGATCCTCCACTTCCTGTTCCTGTATACTCATTACTGAAACCAAAGGAGTTAGTTAGTGAATCAATGTCAAATAGCCACTGAGGTCCAGACCCAACAGGATTTGGTGTGTTCTCATTGCATTTGACATTGTCACTTTCTTCAATTATTCTAGAAGAAGAGTTAAAAACTCTGTAAGCCTTACTCTGAGATGAATATCCAACAAGAAATCCATCATCTGCTTTGTTATCAAACTTACCTAAGTGAGATTTCGTATTTAGAATTGTACAAGGACACCCAAAAGGTTTGAAGAAACCAATAAAAGGTTTTCTTTTATTTAAAAGCTCATATGGGGTCTTGTTCTTTTGTTTGACCACTAGAACTCTGTTTTGGACATAACAAGCAGTATTAACTGCTTCAGCCCAGAAGGTAATTGGCAATTTGGAATCAGCCAACAGAGATCTAGCAGCCTCTATTAGTGTTCTATTCCTCCTTTCAGCAACACCATTCTGTTGAGGAGTCCTAGGAGCACTATATTGCCTCTCAATACCTTTTTCTTCACAAAAGGTGTTTAGATCATGATTTTTAAACTCAGTTCCATTATCTGATCTAATGACTTTTACTCTTTGATTAGTTTGGTTTTCAATTCTTAGAATAAAGGATTTGATAAGACCATTTGTTTCATCCTTAGTCCTTAGAAAATATACCCAAGTAAATCTGGAGTAATCATCAACAATAACCAAGCAGTAAGATTTCTTGCCTATACTCATAACATTTGTAGGACCAAACAGATCCATATGCAGTAACTGGAGACAAGAAGAAACAGAATTTAACTCTTTGGTCTTATGAGAAGTTTTGTGTTGTTTGCCTTTAAGACAAGCAACACAATGATCATCACATGAAAAGACTTTTGAAGGTAAACCTCTTACAAGGTTATTTTTAACAAGATTGTTCATAGTCTTGAAATTCATGTGACACATCCTTCTGTGCCATAGAGAGGATTCATCTACAGAAGCTTTTGAAACAAGACAATTTAGAGATGAATTACTATCAACATTGTCCATATCCAGACAGTAAACATTGTCCTTTCTTGGAGTTCTAAGTAGTATCATGCTTTCATCAACTACCTTGAACCCTGGAGCAAGGATCATACACTCAGTATTAGTAAATAATATACTATGTTGTTTGTCACAAACCTGTGATACACTTAACAGGTTGTACTTTAATTGATCAACATAGTATACATCCTCAAATGTCATCTTACCTTTGGTGACATTACCTTTTCCACTTATCTTACCACCAGTAAGATTATCTCCAAATGCAACATGTCCTCCATTGATATGCTTGAAGTCTTGAAGGCATGACATGTTGCCTGTCATGTGCCTAGAGCAACCACTATCAACATGCCAAATGCTCTTTCCCTTGAGCTGTTGGTTGCCCTGCACATTAGATAAATCAATTAGTATGAATTAGGAACCCAAGCCAAAGTGGTCTTGGGTACCCCTTTCTCATCAAAATACTTGCATTCTTTCTTGACAAGATTTTTGAACTTTAACTCCTCATTCTTGGAGTACTTTGTTACAATAATAGGCTTGGAACTATGTTTGCTAGAATCAGTACTAGTTTTAGAAGTACTAACTGCCTTGGCAGCACTTGCATGCTTAGCAGTACTAACCTTGTTAGAAGTAGTAACTGTGTTAGCAGCAGTAACTGTGTTGGCAGTATTAACCTTTGAAGAGGTATTAACAGTATTAGCAGCATTAATATTTTCAGCAGTACTAACACTGTTAGCAGTAGTAACTGTGTTAGCAGTACTAATATTGTTAGCAGTACTAACACTGTTAGTACTTCTAGGCACCCACATTTTGACACTTTCTTTTAAAATCTTTTTCTTTAAAGTGCCTTTACTTTCAATAGATTTCTTTATCACATGTACCTTTCCAGCCTTTCTATAACCCACAGATTTTTGCACAAATCTTTGAAAGTTCATCTGTTGGTTAATAGGGTTAAAGTAACAATACTTAGCCAAATGATTCAACTTGCCACATATAAAACAAGGTTTTGGTCTATTGATTTTATTCAGATCAACTCCTTGTTTCTGAGCCCATTGATTATTCCAGTTTCTTTGATTTCCTCTTTTTAAACCAGAATTTAGGCTCTTGGCTTTATTGCAATCACACTGTTTACAAGATCCAGGATTCACAACTGTGGTTTGTTTGTAATGGACCTTGTTATCATTTCCTTTAGTCTTCTCTATCTCCTTGGATTTGACCCAGATTTTCCCACATCCCTCATTGGTGATAATATTGTTTTCTAATGGTATCTTTTTACTCACATTATTTTCCCTGTTCTCACTGGCTCCTTTCTCAGTCAAATCCTTAACTACTACCTCATCCAAAGGATCTATCTTAAAAGCTTCTTCAGACAAGTCCTTTTTCTCTTTAGTTTCTAACAAATCTGATGTAGGAGAAATATAGTTGTTATTGTAAGGAGGGGGTGTATTGTTGTATCCAATACCAGGCTTCATCTTATCATGTATCTGAGCCTTTAGAAGAGAGTCCATTGCTTTTGAAGCATAAGAAAACTTGTCTATGTCAAGCTTAACTTTTGACAGTTCCTCTTTCAGTCTATCATTCTCTTCTAAGGACTTAGACAGTTTGGTTTCTAACTCATTCTTTTCCCACTTCCAATAGTTTGTGTCATAAGAGTGTTGAAGTTCATTAGCTTGAAAGCCTTTGATTTGCTCTTCAAATCTCTCTACTATCAACACATAATCTCTTCTGTCCTTTTCTAATCTTTTGAGGTCATCACACATACTTTGATTGTGATCCCTGTATCTTGTAACAGTGTCAATGCAAGATTTAGTGCAAAGATTAGAACTTACCTCAGTGGGGAGATCAGACACTTCTGCCATAAGAGCTTGGTTCTGAATGGCTTCCTCTGCTTGATCACTCCAATCAAATCCCATTCCTTGTTGAGAAACAAGGGCTTGAGCAGGATTCTTGTTCGGATTGTATCCTCCATTCTGAGCTTGTTGGTGGTTGTTGTTTGGAACAGCACTCCTGCATTCTCTAGCAAAGTGTCCTTTCTTGTGACACTTAAAACATTCCACCTTGGTTTTGTCAAAACCAGCTCCATCTTCTCTTCTTTGAGAGAAGTTATTTCTTCCAGTTCTTTTAATGAACTTCTTCACCCTCATGGATAACATGGCCATCTGCCATTTAATATCCATCTCCTCCAGATCATCAGGGTGAATTTGATCCAGATCATCATTAATCAAAGAATTGTTGCTATGACTGGACAAAAAGGCTTCAAAGATAGTTTCAGTGCCTTTTTCTGAACTTACTCCACTGGCAGTACTAACTGTTTCAGGGTTGGCAGTAGTATCAGTGGATGCTGAAAGAAGTGCAGCATTGTGAATATAACCAGAGGGCTTCTTCTTGGTTTCTACCTCAGTTTCAAAAACTCTTAGATCATTGTATAGATCATCAAGTTCTTTCTCTTCCAGATTGTCACTCTGTCTATATGAGACAGTGTACATAGTCCATTCATCCCCAAGAGATCTGAGGAACTTTCTGTTGATATCATCTTGTTCCATCTTCACACCTACAGTAGCCAGTTCACCAATGAGTTTATTGAACCTATCAAAAGCTTGAGTCATAGACTCATTCTTTGTGGAAGTGAAATTCTCATACTGCTGCTTTAGAACATCTCTTTGATTTCTTTTGATGCTCTTAGTTCCAGCAAATCTTTTCTCTAGAGCATTCCAGAGAATCTGAGCATCAGTGCAGTTGCAAAATTGATGCTGATATTCATTGGGAATGGCCAAGAGCAGAGTGCTCAAGGCCTTCATCTCTGTCTGTCTGATCTTCCTCTCACCATCTGTCTTTGGTGGAGGTCTTTTCCCATCTGGTCCTATCCTTCCAGCTTCAGAAGGACCATTCTCAATGATATCCCACATTGAGTAGTCAGTGAGAAGAATATATTGTCTGATTCTGATCTTCCACATGTCAAACTCACTTGGTTTGAGCATTGGAACCTTAGAAACCAAAGTACTGCTTGATTCTGTAAGATTTTCCATGATGAGTAACTGTTTCTGAGAGAGTTAGGCTCTGATACCACTTGTCAGGATCGAATTCTCAACAAGAATTAATTCTCAGAAACAATATCAAAGAAGTTTGCGGAATAACACTTTGATATTCAATGAAACAGAAAACCAAAACAGAATATAATCAACAAACTGTAAACTTGTATTGAATGCTTTGAAGTTACAAGATTACACACTCAACCTCAATACTGATGAACAGGCTCACCAATACGAATTCTACTTCTCTAGAATTAGGATCTATACCTTGAGGTTGATTTTCTCTCTAAAAGTATATATAAAAAGTTATCTCATTATTCTAAACTATACAATATATATACTGAATACAAAGATAATTACAATAAATAAAATATCTTCAGTATATCTTCCATGTATATCTATAAGCTTCCATAATCTTCATATTATCCAGCTGTCATTCTTTCCATCCGAATCTCTTTAGCAGCACTAACCATGATCAGCAGCATTAACTTCTTCTAGAAGCATTAACTACTAAGCAGCACTAACTACTAGTAGTACTAACTAGCTAAGCAGTACTAACTTTGTTCAAGCAGCACTAACTATAACTAGCAGTATTATTAATAGTACTAGCAGTAGTAACACTCAGCAGTATTAACCTTTAAGTCTTCTAGCAGTAGTAACTTTGAACCAGCAGTATTAACCATACTTGATGAATTCTTCAGTTCCCAACAGACGCCATGAAGGAGAAGCGAGGGGTGAAGGATGTAGATGTGGTGAATGAATACCTGGAGGTGTTTTCGGACGACTTGACAAGTCTACCCCCGATCGTCAAATTGAGTTTCAGATCGATTTAGTGTCCGGACCGCCCCAATAGCTCGTGCACCATATCAGTTGGTGTTAATGCCAAAAATTGTCTAAAGGAAGATCGAAGGTCGGTGTGGAGCTTTAACAACTAAAGTAAGCGATCGATCGACAAATCGTACGACAAGGATAAAAAATAAACAAGAGAAAGAGAATTTGGTGACGCGCAAAACCCCGTCGAGGGTAAAAACCGTAGACGATAGCGAGATCGTCAAGTGCACTACGGACGTCATCAGGGACGTCGACCTTTAGAAGGATTGATTACAAGTGCAAGTGACAAAGTTACAATGGAAAGTAAATTAATCGTGCGATTGGGCTATGCGTCGTGTAATAGAACATTTCATCGAGAGTTCTTGCTTGAGAGTGTTCTTGAGTGCGGTGTAGGTATAATGAGTTCAGATATTCACTTGTTGTGTATCTCAAATGATTCTTCAAACTGGTATATATCGCCTTTGGTTGCCATAAATGAGAATTAAATGTCTAACGGTCTTGATAATGATTGATCTTGATGATGTTCGTCCGTTATATATCCGTTGGTCATTATGTGTCTTAAACCTGTAATAAAAGACACATAGAGGAAAAACGGTTGCATGTAATAAATTATTAGTAATTGTTAGTTAAGTTAAACATATCGTGAGATATAGATCTATCGAGAGGTTCCTTCTGGTCGTGGAAGTGAGAAACTCTCGACCATCATCATCAGGGACGATAGTGACTTTCGACACGTGTGATCGTCAGGACCTTATCTTAATACAAGAATGGTCCTTAGATTGGAGACGTTTGGTTTTCTTGCGTCGGTCGTGACTTGTTAAATTTTACCCAAACAGTTGGCACCCTCCGAAATGAAAGAGATGATGACCTAACCACAAGAATTGTTAGACAAGGGATTTGTTCGACCGAGTACCTCGCCATGGGGAGCACCGGTACTTTTCGTCAAGAAGAAAGACGGAAATATGCAAATGTGCATAGACTTCCGTGAGCTAAATAAGGTCATGATTAAGAACAAGTATCCACTCCTAAGGATAGATGATTTGTTTGATCAATTGCAAAGGGTGAGTTACTTATCGAAGATAGATTTGCCGTCGGGGTATCTCCAACTTAAAGTAAGGGAAAAGGACATACCGAAAACGGCCTTTTGAACTCGGTATGGACACTATGAGTTATTGGTGATGTCGTTTAGCTTAACAAATGCCCCTATTGTGTTCATGGATTTGATGAATAGGGTATGTCAACCTTATGGCCAAGTTCTTGATCGTCTTCATTGACGACATTCTGATTTACTTGAGATCAGAGAGAGAGCACGAAGATCATCTTCGATCAGTGTTAGAGTTGTTGAAACGCGGGAAGCTTTATGCAAAATTCTCGAAATGTGAGTTTTGGATCCAAGAGGTACAATTTTTGGGACATATGGTGTCTCAAAGTGGAATCAAAATCCATCCAGCAAGGATCGAAGCTATCAGAAATTGGGAACTGCCCAGATCAATGTCTGATGTTCGAAGTTTTCTTGGGTTACTAGGGTACTATCGTAAGTTCATCAAAGACTTTTAACAGATTGTTACCCATTGATCTCTTTGACAAAGAAAAATGTCAAGTTCAATTGGTTAGACGATCAAGAAGAAACGTTTCAGAAATTGAAGGAAATGTTGAGTAGTGTGCCGATATTAACACTACCGGATGGCAACGTTGACTTTGTAGTTTATAGTGACGCTTCCAAGTTGGGGTTGGGATGTGTTTTAATGCAATGCGGAAAACTAATTGCATATGCGTCTAGACAGTTGATGGACCATGAAAAACAATACCCCGCTCACGACTTAGAGTTGGAGGCCATCATCTTTGCTTTAAAATTTTGGAGGCATTACCTATATGTCAAATATACACGGATCACAAGAGCCGTCAGCATCTTTTTGACCAAAATTAGTTGAATATGCGCCAAAGGAGATGGATGGAATTGTTGACGGACTACGATTGTGACATTGAATATCATCCTGAGAAGGCCAACGTTGTGGCCGATGCCTTAAGTCGTAAGGAAGGGGTGAAACCTCGAGAGCCAAAGTGACCTTTAACTTGTTAGATGAAATAGAGAAGTGGCAATCGGTGGCATTGACAACCAAGAACCGCAAGAGAGAGCGTATGGTTAGACTTGTAACATTCTTAGTAGAGGATAGTCGTGGGTTGAAATATTTCGATGGATGAATATGGGTTCCTAAATTGGGAGTAATTAGGAAGGTGTTGGAGGAGGAGCACAAATCGTGATATTTCATCCATCCGGGTACCAATAAGATGTTTGGGGATTTGCAACAGTTCTATTGGTGGCCAACATGAAAAAGGATATTGTTTATTTCGTTGAAAAGTGTTTGATTTTTTTACATGTGAATATGGAGCATCAACGACCGTATGGCAAGTTGCAACCATTGGATATTCCTGTTTGGAAGTGGGACCACATCACAATGGACTTCGCGACAAAATTGCCTAGGACACCAAACGGTTTTGATGCAATTTGGGTAATTGTGGATCGACTCTCTAAGTCGGCACACTTCTTACCCATAAATGAGACTTACTCAATGGAAAGGTTAGCGAAACTTCACATTAATGAAATAGTGACCCGTCATGGTGTGTCGTTGTCGATAGTGTCAGATCGTGACAGGCGTTTTACTTCAACTTTTTGGAAGAGCTTTCAAAGGGAAATGGGGTCACAAATCAAGTTAAGCATTACCACTCTCAAACAGATGGTCAGAATGAACGGACTAAATAGACTTTGGAGGACATGTTGAAAGCTTGTGCTTTGGACTTCAATGGATCGTGGGAGCCATTTACCACTAATCGAGTTCGCCTACAACAACAGTTACCATGCAAGTATTCAAGTCGCTCCGTATGAGGTGCTCTTCGGTATAAAGTGTATAACATCGCTATGTTGGAACAAGGTTAGAGAAAATCAATTGGCGGGACCAGAAATTATCCAATTGACCTCAGACAAAATTGTTCAAGTACAATTTATACGGACAAAATCACAATTGAAAGTCGCCCGAGACTGATAAAAGAGTTATACGGACAAAATGCGAAAAGATATCGATTTCCAAGTCAGAGATAATGTGATGTTCAGGATATCCCCTTGGAAGGGTGTAGTGTGTTTTGGAAAGAAAGGAAAGTTGAGCCCACGCTAGGGGTGTTCGCGGTCCGGTTTAGGCGGTTTAACCCTCCAAACCATAAACCAAACCACAAATGGCAGTTTAGAAAATTTTCAAACCGAACGGTTTGGTAGCAAGTGATCAAACCGGTCAAACTAGACCATAAAAAGCGGTCTGGTCTGACCGGTTTAGGCGGTTTGGGCCTCTTTTGGGTTTTAAACTAGAAAAACATAAACTCTATATCCAAAATAAAATTTCTACTAATATAACATTATTAGAAAATAATCACACAATTGTTGAATTTTGGACAAGTTCAAAAAAATTTAAACAAGTCCACCAACAATGTTTGAATTTTGGACAAGTATTGAGAAAGTCGAAGAACGATTTGGGTTTTTGATGGATCTCAGAACTTTCTCAATTTAGATAACGCCAATTGAAAAAAATGAAAACTAAAGTCATAATGTCTTTGACGAACTTCTTTTATTTGTGCCAACAACATGAAAAGTAAATATGATTAATACATGCATATTTTCGCGGCTGGTTCGTTCCAGTCAGCTCAAAAAAAGGGTCAAACTGCATACCAGACCGAGCAGTTTGGCTATTTTTCGGACCGGAGCGGACCGCCAAACCACTCAAACAGCCAAAAACGGAGCGGTCTAACGGTTTTTTTGAACACCCCTAGCCCACGCTATATCGGGTCATTTGAAATTATTGAAAGAGTTGGAGAAGTGGCATACAAGTTGGAGCTACCGGAAGAGTTATAAGGTATCCATAATACATTCCATTTCTCAAATCTCAAGAAGTGTCTAGCGGAGGTTGATATGGCAATACCATTGCAAGAAGTGCAAATAGATGAAAAGTTGAACTTTGTTGAGGAGCATAAGGCAATCATTGACCGTAAAGTCAAGAAGTTGAGGACCAAAGAGATCAATCTAGTGAAGGTGCAATGGTGATTCCTTAAGGGCCAAGAGGCGACTTGGGAAGTAGAATAAAAAATGAGGTTCAAGTATCCGCATCTATTCGGCGATGGAATTTCGGGGACAAAATCTTTTAAGGGGGAGGTATTGTAATAACCTTGTTCCATAACATATGATTTCTATAGAAATATATGGAGTTAAGTGAAATTTTATGTATTGAGGACCTGGGGCTAAATAGGAGGAATAAAGAAAGAGAATACTCACTATTCCTTTCATTTGTGTTGCTACCGTGTAAAAGAGTAGAGATAATAGAATGCTGAGAGAAAGTTGAGTCTCTCATTTGGAAGTTTTGGTGAGGAAGCATTATTCAAATGTTGGGAACTGAAAGATTTGCTTAAGTATGATTACTACTGCTGAGACAGATTACTACTGCTAATCAAGGTTAATACTGCTTGAAGAAGTTACTACTGCTAAGCAGAATTAGTGCTGCTGGAGATTAGTACTGCTCAGAATGGTTAATGCTGCTACAACTTAATACTGCTGAACATGGTTACTACTTCTGAAGATGGTTAGTGTTGCTTATGAGATGAAGACTCAGTATGGAATGAAGACAGCTGTATAGAAGACTTGCTAAAGTAAAGAAGATAATTATGGACTGAAGATCAATTGTATTTTGATAATTATCTTGTAATATGTCGTGTATAAATAATATAGAAGTCTATGATAGAATTAACTTTTGATTAATACGTTTTAGAGAGAATTAACCTCAAGGTTTAGAACCCTAGTTCTAGAGAAGTAGAATTCGTATTGGTGAGCCTGTTCATCAATATTGAGGTTTTGTTTAAAATCTTGTAGCTTTAATCTTTCAAAAAAGTTTACAAGATTGTGATTTCTGATTCACTGTTACATTGATTGTTGAATATTAAAGTGTTATTCCGCAACTTCTTTAATATTGTTTCTGAGTTCATTATTCTTGTTGAGAATTAGATCCTGACAAGTGGTATCAGAGCAAGTATTCTCAGAAACCTTCATTCATCATGGAAAACACAGTTGAATCAAACAGTACTCTTGTCTCAAAGGTTCCAATGCTCAGATCTAATGAGTTTGACATGTGGAAGATTAGGATCAAATAATACATTCTTCTCACAGATTACTCCATGTGGGACATCATTGAGAATGGCCCATCTGATGAAAGAAATATTGGTGCAGATGGAAAAAGAATCCCACCAAAGACGGATGCAGAAAGGAAGACAAGGCAGACAGAGATGAAAGCCTTGAGCACACTGCTCTTGGCTATTCCCAATGAGTATCAACATCAATTTTGCAATTGCACTGATGCACAGATGCTTTGGAATGCTCTAAAGAAGAGATTCTCTGGTACCAAAAGTACCAAGAGAAATCAGAAGGCAATATTGAAGCAACTGTATGAAAACTTCATGTCAACTAAGAATGAGTCCATGACTCAAACTTTTCACAGGTTTAACAAGCTGATTGGTGAACTAGCTACTATGGGAGTACAGATTGATCAAGATGATGTAAACAGAAAGTTCTTAAGGTCCCTTGGAGATGAATGGACCATGTATACTGTTTCATTCAGACAGAATGAACAATTGGAAGAAAAGGAACTGGATGATCTGTACAATGATCTGAGAGTGTTTGAATCTGAGGTGGAAGCAAAGAAGAAGCCTACTGGATATGTGCATAATGCTGCACTCCTATCAGCATCAATTGATTCTACTGCTAACCCTGAATCAGTTAATGCTGCTAATGGAGTAAATCAAGAAAAAGGCATTGAATCTGTTTTTGAAGCCTTTCTTTCCAGCCATGGAAACTCCTCTTTAATCAATGATGACTTGGAACAACTTCATCCTGATGATCTTGAAGAAATGGATATTAAATGGCAGATGGCCATGCTTTCTATGAGGGTGAAGAAGTTCATCAAGAGGACTGGGAGGAATAACTTCTCCCAAAGAAGAGAAGATGGAGCAGGCTTTGATATGTCAAAGGTGGAGTGCTACAAGTGTCACATGAAGGGACACTTTGCCAGGGAATGCAGAAGTGGAGTGTCTCACAACAACCACCAACAAGCACAGACTGGAAGCTTCAACCAGAACAGAAACTCTGCTCAAGCTCTTGTTTCTAAACAAGGAATGGGGTTTGACTGGAGTGATCAAGCAGAAGAGGCTATTCAAAATCAAGCTCTCATGGCAGAGGTATCTGGTCTTCCAACTGAGGTACTTTCTAATCTCTGTTCTCAAACTTGCATAGATACTGTTAAAAGGTACAGGGATCACAACCAGAAGATGAGTGATGACCTTAAGAGATTAGAAAAAGATATAAAAGACTATGTGAAAATTTTTGAGAGGTTTGAGGAACAAATTAAAAGTTTCCAAGCCAATGAACTGCAACACACATATGATACCAATTACTGGAAGTGGGAGAAGAATGATCTAGAAATCCAACTGACAAAGTCCAAGGAGGAGAATGAAAAGTTGAGAGGAGAACTAGACAAGGTTAAGCTAGATGTAGAAAAGTTTTCCTATGCTTCTAAAGCCATGGATTCAATTCTAAAGGTCCAAATTCATGATAAGCTTAGACCAGGAATTGGATATAATACCACACCACCACCATATAACAACAACTACATCCCTCCTAAATCAGATCTGCTAGAGACCAAGGATAGGAAGGACTTACCTAAGGGATCCACTAAGATAGATCCTTTAGATGAAGTAGTTGTTGAGGACAAGACAGAGAAAGAAGCTAGTAAGGGTAAGGATAATACTGTGAGTGGTGAGATTCGCTTAGAAAATAATATTATCACCAATGAGGATTGTGGAAGGAATTGGGTTAAATCTAAGGACATAGAGAAGACTGAGGGAAAGTCCAAAAAGTTTCATTACAAGCAGACTACAGTTGTGAATCCTGTTCCTTGCAAACAGTGTGCATGTAATAAATCTGAGCCCCTAAATCATGATAAAAGAAGGGGAAATCAAAGAAATTGGAATAATCAGTGGCTCAGAAACAAGGAGTTGATCTGAGTAGAATCATTAGACCAAAACCTTGTTTCATATGTGGCAAAGTGAATCATCTTTCCAAGCATTGTTATTTTAATCCTATTAACCAAAGGATGAATTTTCAAAGAACTATGCAAAAACTCTTTGGTTATAGGAAGGATAAAAGGGACCATGTGGCTAAGAAACCTGTTAAATCTAAAAGCCACATGAAGAAAAAGACTGTGAAAGAAAGTGTCAAGATGTGGATTCCTAAAATCACTAAAACTGTTAGTACTGCTACTACAAATAGTGTTGCTGACAAAGTTAGTGCTGCTAGAAGCAATACTACTGCTAACAATGTTAGTATTGCTAACACTGTTAGTACTTCTTCAAATGTTAATACTGCTAACTCTGTTAGTGCTTCTAACAAGGTTAGTATTGCTAAACATGTTAGCGCTGCTAACTCTGTTAGTACTTCTAAAATTAGTACTGCTTCTAGTGTTTGTGCTGCTAGACCTATCATCTTGACAAAGTACTCCAGTAAAGAGTGCTCTGATTTTAAAAATCTCATCAAAAAGGAGTGTAAATACTTTGATGAGAAAGGGAGACCCAAGAACACTTTGGCTTGGGTTCCCAATCAATACTAATTGATTTATCTTATGTGCAGGGCAATCAGCAGCTCAAGGGAAAGAGCATCTGGCATGTTGATAGTGGTTGCTCTAGGCACATGACAGGGAACATGGCTTGCCTCAAGAATTTCAAGAAAATTGATGGAGGACATGTTGCCTTTGGAAATACTCCAGATGGAGGTAAGATCAGTGGTAAGGGAGATGTAACAAAAGGTAAGATGACCTTTGAGGATGTTTTCTATGTTGAGCAGTTAAGGTACAACCTGTTAAGTGTATCACAGGTTTGTGACAAACAGCATAGTATATTATTCACTGATTCAGAATGCATTATCCTTGCTCCTGGATTCAAGGTAGTTGATGAAAAGATGATACTACTAAGAACTCCCAGAAAGGATAATGTCTATTGTTTGGATATGGAAAATGTGTCAACTGATTCATCCCTAAACTGTCTTGTTTCAAAAGCATCTTTGGATGAATCATCACTTTGGCACAGAAGGATGTGTCACATGAACTTTAAAACAATGAATAAACTTGTTAAAAACAACCTTGTAAGAGGTTTGCCTTCAAAAGTCTTTTCATGTGATGATCATTGTGTGGCTTGTCTCAAAGGCAAACAACACAAAACTTCTCATAAGTCCAAAGAAGTGAACACAATTTCTTCTTCTCTTTAGTTGTTGCATATGGATCTGTTTGGTCCTACAAATGTTATGAGTATAGGTAAGAAATCATACTGCCTAGTTATTGCTGATGATTACTCTAGATTTACTTGGGTATATTTTCTAAGGACTAAGGATGAGACAAGTGGACTGATCAAATCCTTTATTCTAAGAATTGAAAACCAAACAAATCAAAAAGTAAAAGTCATTAGGTCAGACAATGGTTCTGAATTTAAAAATCTTGACTTAAACACCTTTTGTGAGGAAAAAGGAATTGAGAGGCAATATAGTGCTCCTAGGACTCCACAACAAAATGGTGTTGCTGAGAGAAGGAATAAGACACTAATTGAAGCTGCTAGATCTCTGTTAGCTGATTCAAAACTTCCAATTACTTTCTGGGTTGAAGCAGTTAATACTGCTTGCTATGTCCAAAACAGAGTTCTAGTAGTCAAGCTTAAAAACAAGACACCATATGAGCTTTTAAATAAAAGAAAACCATTTATTGGATTTTTCAAACCTTTTGGGTGTCCTTGTACCATTCTCAATACCAAAACTCACTTAGGAAAGTTTGATAGCAAGGCAGATGATGGTTTTCTTGTTGGTTACTCATCTCAGAGTAAGGCCTACAAAGTATTTAATTCTTCTTCTAGAATAATTGAGGAAAGTGACAATGTCAAATGCAATGAGAACACACCAAATCCTATTGGTTCAGGTCCTCAGTGGTTGTTTGACATTGATTCACTAACTAACTCTTTGGGTTTCAGTAGTGATGATCATGCAGGTTCAGGAAGTGGAGGATCAGGGGATGTACAAGTACAACACATTATTCCTCAGTCTGTGATATTTTCCATACCTACAATGGAACCTGTTGAAATCTGTGAAAAGGAAACTGTTACTGAACCAATTCACAGTGAAGAAGAAAGAAGAGATGAGGAGAACTCAGAGCATGAAGAACCAGAAGTAGCTGATGAGACCCCCTCAGCTGACTTAAATGATTCCAATCTAGATGTTGGAATTAATGAAGAACCTAGTCACCAGACAAGAACTCAAAAGAATCATCCTCCAGAGTTGGTAATAGGAGACATCTCTTCTCCAATGATAACTAGAAATCAAAGCAGACTTCAAGAGAAGCAGGATCAGAAACATACAGTACTCTCTTGCTTTCTATCTCAAATTGAGCCTAAGAAGGCCTATGATGCAATGAAAGATTCAAGTTGGATAGAAGCCATGCAAGAAGAGTTGCTACAGTTTAAGTTGCAAGATGTTTGGGACTTGGTGGACCTTTCAAAAGGTCATAGAGCTATTGGCACCAAGTGGATTTTCAGGAATAAAAAGGATGAGAGAGGAATAGTAATCAGAAACAAAGCAAGGCTAGTGGCACAAGGGTACATTCAGGAAGAAGTCATAGACTATGAGGAAGTCTTTGCTCCAGTTGCAAGGGTAGAGGCAATTAGGCTGTTTCTAGCCTATGCTTCATATATGCAGTTCAAGGTATATCAAATGGATGTGAAGAGTGTCTTTCTTTATGGAACAATTGATGAAGAAGTATATGTCTGTCATCCCCCTGGATTTGAGAATCCATCATATCCTGACAGAGTGTACAAACTTAAGAAAGCACTCTATGGTCTACATCAAGCCCCAAGAGCATGGTATGATACTCTATGTACCTATCTCTTGGAAAATGGGTTTGAAAGAGGAATAATTGACAAAACCCTGTTCATTAGAAGAAGTAAGAAGGACATCCTACTTGTTCAGATCTATGTGGATGACATCATCTTTGGATCTACAAAATAACAGATGTGTAGAGACTTTGAAGAGTTGATGCACAAGAGCTTCAAAATGAGTGCAATGAGTGAACTCACCTTCTTCCTTGGGCTTCAAGTGAAACAACAGAAAGATGGGATTTTCATCAGTCAATCAAAGTATGTGAAAGACATCCTGGACAAATATGGTTTATCAGACTCAAAGCCAGCAAGCACACCTATGGAAACACACAAACAGATCACTGCTAATCTTGAGGGGGAGGATGTTGATGTCCATCTTTATAGATCAATGATTGGATCTCTCATGTATCTCACAGCCTCAAGACCAGATATCATGTTTCTAGTGTGTGTTTGTGCCAGATTCCAAGTCAAGCCAAAGCAATCACATCTTCAAGCAGTTAAAAGGATTTTTAGATACTTAAGAGGGCAACCTAGATTAGGTCTTTGGTATCCTTATGAATCCAACTTTGACTTGATTGCATATTCAGACAGTGACTTGGGTGGTGCTAATATGGATAGAAAGTCTACTTCAGGGGGATGTCAACTTTTGGATGCAAGACTAGTATCTTGGCAGTGTAAGAAACAAACCATAGTGTCCTTATCAACAACAGAAGCTGAGTACATTGTTGCTGCAAGTTGCTTCTCTCAGGTTCTATGGATTCAGAATCAAATGTTGGACTATGGGGTAACCTTTCTACACACTTCAATCTTCATTGACAATAGCAGTGCTATTAGCATTGTTAACAATCCAGTCAAGCACTCCAAAACAAAGCACATTGAGATCAGGTATCACTTTATTAGAGACTGTAATGAAAAGAAGCTTATTCAAGTTGCTAAAGTTCATACTGACAACCAGTTTGCTGATATATTCACCAAAGCTTTTGATGTGGGAAGATTCACTTTCTTGGTCACAAGTGTGGGCATGATCAACTCTGAATGATCTCATATTTAAAAAGTGATTGTATACCTGTTATTTGGTTATTTTTGGTGCTTCTAATCATCTCTCTCAGGAAGTGTATTTCCTTTCTCAGACTAACTCAAGCTTCAACAAGTGTAAGTATAGTTACTACTGCCAATGCAGTTTTAATGTTGCCAGTGCAAAGTTACTACTTCAGGTATCAGTTAATACTGCTAGTTAGTTATTACTGCTAGTGGTTAATACTGCTCTCAGTTAATACTGCTAGTTAGTTAATACTGCTAGTGGTTAATACTGCTCTCAGTTAATACTGCTAGTTAGTTAATACTGCTAGTGGTTAATACTGCTCTCAGTTAATACTGCTAGTTAGTTAATACTGCTAGTGGTTAATACTGCTCTCAGTTAATACTGCTAGTTAGTTAATACTGCTCTCGGTTAATACTGCTCTCGGTTAATACTGCTAGTTAGTTAATACTGCTCTCGGTTAATACTTCTTCTTTCCCGAATCACATAAATACCCTTTTCCCGCCTAAAAGTTCATAACGACTCTTTGATTACTATTTATCTTCTCTCTAACCTCTTTTCTCTCAAGCACCTACTGAGTTTCAGTCAAGTTTACTCAAGCTCGATGGCATCAATGGCGTTTATTGATGAACACGACGAGATTGCAATGCTTCAAAAGACTAAACAGGCTGATGGATTTCATCAAATAGTCGACTTTCTCAAGTCCAGCCATATCGCGTATGCTCTTACAGTGTCACCAGCCATCTACATCCAACACCAGAAGCAATTCTGGGCTAATGCCACCACTATTACTGAAAATGGTGTGCAAGTTATCAAGACAAGGGTGTGTGACAAACCCTTGACAGTTTCTGAAGAGGTAATTCACATCAGTCTACGTCTAGACGATGCCTCAGGTATCATCTATCTCTAATGATGATATGTTTTCCACTCTAACTAGAATGGGTTATGGAGGCCCATTGGGTGTTTTCAAGTTCTCAAAAGCCAAATTTTCTCCCCAATGGCGTTTCTTTGTCCATACCCTTATGCATTGTATTTCTAGAAAGACTACTGGATGGAGTGAGTTCAGTAGTACCATTGCTTATGCTTTGGTCTGCTTGGCCACTGCCAGAAAGTATAATTTTTCAAAAATGATTTTCAATGACCTTGTGTCAAACTTGGGAAACAAAAAGAGTTTTTATATGTACCCAAGATTTGTCCAGGCAGTTATAACCACTGAATTGACGGATATGCCTCACTTTGATGAGGTATATGTACCTAAAATCCCCAAGGGCAAGGTCTTTTCAAATATGAAGAGATCTCCATTGGACTCGGAAGGAGTTGACACCCCATTGTTCTCTACAATG
This sequence comes from Arctium minus, assembly GCA_954870635.1. Lineage (NCBI taxonomy): Eukaryota > Viridiplantae > Streptophyta > Magnoliopsida > Asterales > Asteraceae > Arctium > Arctium minus. The sequence goes on from OX941082.1 coordinate 41,520,254, forward strand.
ATGGTGGTGTCCCACAATCAAGAAGGTATGGCTTCAGGGTCAAGGCCCTCATTAGACCATCCCACTGAAAGCCAATCCCAACCTTCAATCAGTATATCAATCCCTCAGTCCCTTCTTCAAAAACCAACTTCACCAATCACCAATACTTACATAAGGAAAAAGGTAAAGAAGGCTCCTTCCCTTGTTGTACCTTCACCCACAAAGCCTTTAAGCCCTCTAATAAAGAATTCTCCATTAGAGAATATCTATAGGGAAACCACAGGGGTGTCTCCCAACCCCAAGGAGGTGCTCACTGACGAGATGCCTGAGCATATGGGTGAGAAGGCTGCTACTACTCCTGCTAGCACAGAGGAGGACAGTGGTAACATCAATAAGACCTCCCCCATGGCAACTTTGGATGAGCAATCATCCAAAGGTCCCAGGTGCCAAGAAACCAAGGGGGTGGAGGGTTCTTCTGCTAGGCAGAAGACTTCCACTACTAAAAGATCCAATGATCCTCCAAAGGTGGTAAACACACCCAAAGGAGGTGAGGACAGATATGACTACAATGAATTGATGGAAACTATGGGTAACATTAATCTGGATGTCATCAAACAAGGAAAAGACATAGAATAGATGAAATTGGTAATTCTGTCCCAACAAGTACAGATTACCAAATTGAAGAAAATGGTGACAAGATTGGTGCACAAGAAATGGAGACGACAGTTTGTTTTGAAGAAAAGAACAAGTGCTAATGATGTTTTCAACAATGGGGAGAATCAAGAGGCTGAAGCAGAAAAGAAAAGTACATCTGAGATGGGATTTGATTTTGAGGGGGAGAAAGAAGCAGAAACAGAACCACAAGCAGCAGAAACAGATGAGGTTCAAGCAGCAGTAGAAACAGAATCACAAGCAGCAGTAACAGGGCTATCTGTTGAAGAATTGGAAATTGCAGAAACGTTGGTAAAAGCCAAGAATGACACTCCTAAGGCTACTCAAAAGGCCAAGGGAGTGGTCATTAAAGAAGGAGGCCTTGAAAAGAAAAGAAAAGAAATGAGTGAGGCAGATTTGAAGGATACAAAGGGAAAAGCTAAGATGGTTGAATCTGAACAACCCTTAAAGAAGAAGAACCAGTTGGAGTTAGATGAAGAAGTGGAAAAACAGCTTCAAGCTGAGATGGAAAAGGAAGAAGAACTCCAATCAGAAAAGGACAGAGAGCTTGCACTGGAGATGGCCAGAAAGCTCAATGAAGAGTATCAAAAGAGCATGAAAACTGCAGTTGAGGCCAAGAAAATACCGGTAAAAGCATCCAAGCAAAGAATGCCAGTCAAGAAGCAGAAAAGACAACCTTCCAAGACCTTTTTGGCCAATCAAGAAAGGAGAAAAATGATCAACTTTCTGAAAGGCTCAATTGGTGTAAAGGGAGAAATGTTTACTAACATGGCATACAGCAAAGTAGATAAGCTGTATAAGAAGGAAATGACAAAGCTTCAAGGGGATTCCTCTCAAAGGGAAGAAGCAGAAAGAAGGATGAAAGAGAGGCATGATCTCAACATCCAACAACCATTCCCTGAGGAAACCACACCTTCAAAGGAAAAGGTTGAAGAAAAGAAGGAAGAGCAAGAGAATGTTGGAATGGAAATGAAATCTGCAAAAAGAGTAAAGACCATAGCCTCTAAGAAACAATTCAAGAAGCCAAGGATTGAAGAAGCAGAAAAAGAGGCAGAATCTTCTGTTCCACCTTCAGCAGAACAAGTGCAGAATCCAGAACCATCCAATCTACAATCAAATGAGCAGGCTGATTTGTTCATGACTGTAATAGAACCAGTACAGGCTGTTCCCATTTCTGTGAAGGCACCAGAAGTTATCTTTTGGGATATTCTAAGGGACAACAGAAAGTAGTACTTCAGACTCAAAAGAGTTGGTGATGTGTTTGAAGTCTACTCAACTTGGGGCAAAGTGAGCAGAAGTTGTTCCAGGGCTGACCTAGAAGAAATGCATAAAGTGGGAATGAAGTTATATGAGTCTGTTTTGAAAGGAACTGAAGAAAGTCTACTCAAGATTGCAATGGAATACTTGTGTATGATGTTTGAACCAGAAAAAGTGGTGTACAGGATAAAGGATCTACATCATGAGTATGGGTTTAAGAAGATTGATAAGTGGATGCTCTTTGAAAACTTTGGTGTATACATGATCACAATAGATAACTGTTATCATGAATACTACCTGGTGGACAAAGTATATGATCATAGCAAGGAGAAGCTGAATGGGATGCTGAAAGCTAAACTAGTGTGTGCAAAGGAATCAGAAATGGCCAGAATTGTGGTAAGAAGGACAATCAATCAAAGTCTGGGTCTGAATCCAAATTTGGGCAACTAAGCTGTAGTGTTGAAAGCATCTTGAAGACCATAATTGAAGAACTTGACTTCTCTTCCTAAAAGTCAAGTTAGGGGGAGATTGTTGGGAACTGAAAGATTTGCTTAAGTATGATTACTACTTCTGAGACAGATTACTACGGCTAATCAAGGTTAATACTGCTTGAAGAAGTTACTACTGCTAAGCAGAATTAGTGCTGCTGGAGATTAGTACTGCTCAGAGTGGTTAATGCTGCTACAACTTAATACTGCTGAACATGGTTACTACTTCTGAAGATGGTTAGTGTTGCTTATGAGATGAAGACTCAGTATAGAATGAAGACAGCTGTATAGAAGACTTGCTAAAGTAAAGAAGATACTTATGGACTGAAGATCAATTGTATTTTGATAATTATCTTGTAATATGTCTTGTATAAATAATATAGAAGTCTATGATAGAATTAATTTTTGATTAATACGTTTTAGAGAGAATTAACCTCAAGGTTTAGAACCCTAGTTCTAGAGAAGTAGAATTCGTATTGGTGAGCCTGTTCATCAATATTGAGGTTTTGTTTAAAATCTTGTAGCTTTAATCTTTCAATAAAGTTTACAAGATTGTGATTTCTAATTCACTATTACATTGATTGTTGAATATTAAAGTGTTATTCCGCAACTTCTTTAATATTGTTTCTGAGTTCATTATTCTTGTTGAGAATTAGATCCTGACATCAAAGGATTAGGAGCCTTCATCTTCAAGGTAAACCTCATCTCTCCATCTTAATACTTATGGTAGTGGGTTTTTTGTGTGATGGGGGATTTGGTAACCCTTTTGATAATTGGATTGAAAACTCATAGAAAAAGTATTTGGTGATGGATTATTGTTAGTTTCTTGTTGTTTATTGAGAAAAACATCACCATTCCATGGTAGCTTCAAAAGGGTTAAAGGTTTATGTTTTGTTCTAAATGTGGGATTAAGAGGAGGATTTTTGTTGGATTAAATGTGGTTTTAGATTATTGGTTAAAATGTTTAGAACGATGATTCTATCGATTTTGAGGCTTGAAAACCGTTTTGGGGGGATTTGGGATTGAGAAGGTGTGAAGATTTTTGGTTGCAAAGTCGTACAGACCTGGGGGTTGTTCCAAGAGACTTGCGCAAGCTAGGCCGCAGCCTAAAGCCATGGGAAAATCCGCTCAAGTTGCTGTTTGGGCCACTCCTTCGGTTTTTCTCTGTTTCTCGTTTGGGTCTAGAATCGTGGCATCGATTAAGGGATTGTCTTAGGGGTTGAAATAGATGGTTTTAGGATGAATTAGATGGTTTAACACCAATCTTATGTTGTCCTATTCATGTGTTTGGTTTGATCATATTTGAGTTCTAAGACGTGTGGTGTTTTGCCGAAGATCAAGTGAGTTCCCTTAAACCTTCTTATGGTTAATGAATGATTGTTACATGTTTTTAATCATTGATTATAATTTTTGACAAGATAGCAGGGAATTAACTCATAAATGCTTTGAACATACTTCACATGAAATGATTTAATACCGAGTATACATCGTCTATGTGATCTATAGCATGAAATGATGGATTGGTTTTAGTGTGGGAATTGCATAGTGGGATTAAGGTACCATGAGATTACATAAATCCCTTGGGAGATATATATATATATATATATATATATATATATACCCTTGTGCCATGAATTTGTTTCATGTGCACATCGGCATGGCATCAATTGGGGCATGGGGATCTATTGGGGCCCCGAGAATGGACATCACAATGGAGTGATGGGTGATTATGAACATTGTGCAAATGCCCGTGTATGTGTTAATGTTATTACGTGTTTATATTGGGCCTTATGGCGAATTGCATTTTGTTTTAGGATATTGTGAACAGTTCTGCTGAGAGGGAATTCACTAGATCGTATGGTCTAACCCTCACTTTTCAAAAACTTAAAACCATTTTTAGTTCAGAAAGTGGTTGGGAGCTCCACCAAGGGAAAAGAGAAGCTGTGAAGTTGCTAGTGGATTCAAGGACTAGAGAGGACCCTATAGTTAGTCACCAAACAAAAACCCTCATTTTTTTAGATCAAAATGAGTCATTAATCGGGAATTAAGCATCCATAAGATCTCATAGACCTCTTATAAGGATTCCAATCTAGAAAAAGAATTGATAGCTTGTAGTTCAGGAAGCCTTCGGCATCCAGGGGTCATGAACTGACCATAGAATCCATATATATCTCAGTTGTGGATGATTTTACCCGCTGCTAAACCTTAAGAATATTGTATTGTGTTGAATTAGATTATTGGGACCAATGTACTCTTATTGCATGTTTACGCTATTATCGTTTTTGGGTTGTAACAAACCACCGACTTAAATCTAGTCCAACTCAGGATTACATAGAAGTCTTGGTACTTTGTTACTCTATTTTGAACTATGTTCTCTTGTAAACTTTGATCCCCTTTACGGGTGGAATTCTCATGTTTTATAGCATCTCTGGTATTTTACCAAGGTTTAAATTTACTACTATCTTTAAGTTTAGGGGTTTTACATACGTAGTGCTAATGAAGCCCCCAATGTGTTTAGACATCACTCCATCCCCTGTGGTGTTCCAATTACTCTTACCAGTCTAGGCTCTTGCTTACCATGACTCGATATTTCACACATCGTGCATACATATATGATAAAATAAATAGACCAAAATGAACATATATGAAATTACTACATACTATATCTATTATTTCCTGACAATTCCCCTCTATGATCTAAGGAGGTTAATTGGCCTAGGGACCTTTATGATCCTAGGTGATCATGTGCAAATGTTGCTCATATGTCTGCTTGATTGAATTGAGTGTTGTGGATGCAATGTCTTTCACAAGCCTGCGGATAATTTTAATCTATTTCATGATATGAAATGTTATGTGAATCAATACGTAAATCATCAAGATCCAAGTGGTAATGTTGGCAATCCTTCAAGTATCTTGAAATGGGTGATGAAAATGATATATTTTCACTCTGTATGAATATCTATATATTTGTATGTACATTATTTTCATTTTTTACTCATAACATACATTGTTATTATGTTTCACCTATGAAAAGGTTTAGCATATACACGTCACCAAAAACCATTTATTTCAACACTGAAATTGTGTTTTTCTTAAAATCTTATGTATACGGAAGTACAAATATCTCATATGCTAATATTTTAAATAATAAAAAAACGCATATACCCTACTCAAATCAAAGATTGCAACCCTAATCCAACCATAAATACAGGATTGTAGAAAGAGAAAAAGGTGGGTCTTAACTCAACATAATCAAACCACAAATATATATGCTAATATCTCATATGCTAATATTTTAAATAATAAAAAAACGCATATACCCTACTCAAATCAAAGATTGCAACCCTAATCCAACCATAAATAGAGGATTGTAGAAAGAGAAAAAGGTGGGTCTTAACTCAACATAATCAAACCACAAATATATAAAGAAGAACAGAAAGAGAAGAAAGATAACGTTATCATAGAATATGGTTGTAGCGGTGTAGAGAGGATCGTCAAGAGGCGACGAATGGCTATGGTGGTCGTGGGCAGTGTTCATTGAGAGGGTCTAAGAGAGAGAAGGGGGGTCTATTGGAACTGTTGCAGAGCGTCATCGAGAGAGGGGGTTGAGGAGGGTGTGGGTGCAGTGAACAAATGGATGCTTAATTAGGGCTTGTATATATCCCGCATTCTTTTTTTTAATTTCATGACGTCCGCCTAAAGTCCATCATTCAGTAAATTCTAAAAGATTCAAGCTGATTAGTGACGAAATTCAGAAGGATATTAAAAATAAAAATCTGTTGGTGAAGGTTTTAATACCGTACATACATATATACATATATGCATTCATACTATATGAAACCCGATATCGTGCATAGAAACGATTAAGGCCCATTATAGTTATGTTGAACTAATTAAATGCAAACTTCATAGCTCAAAGCAGCTGACTGGCCAATAACCTCTAAATAGTGGAAATTATTGATAGCTTATAACTTTGATCTTATAAGAAGATAATAAATCTACTTTTCTTTCCATGGAAGATGGGTTGTCACAAACTCCTCAACTTAAATTCCTAACGTCCTCATCAGAATTCTCCTTCACCTAAGATGTTACAAATAACCACTCCCCCTCCTATTTCCTATAGGTGCCAAGGGTTAGCATAAGGAAAATACAAAAAATCAGATAGGTGCAGAGGGGCGGCCCCTTTAGGAGATGAATAGGATGAAAAGGAAAGACTCATTAACTATTATGGAGGTTAATGATAATCAAACTTTACCATTAAATTATACAATCCTGAAACTTGAAAGACATAAAATCGAGAAAGACCAAAAAAATCAAGTTTCAGAATCAACCAGAAAAACAACAATGGTCGAGAACATTTTTTCTTCTTTTCATTGTTCCACATCATGCTCTGATCATTGAGGTTTGTCCCACCATCCCGATGGTAGAAGGATCAGCTCTGATACCATTTGTAACACCCTAACAGCCTAAAGCAGCAAACTTTCCAACAACCTCTAAATCAACTTTAAACCATGGTAGAAGTTACTGGAATTCACGACTTTGAGCTTATAAATATATCACATATCTACTTTTCTATCCTTTTAGGATGTGTTGTCACATTAAAGCCCATGAAACCCTATTAAAACACATTAGAACTAGTAATGTCGTCTATGAATATGTAACACCCTTAAAATTCGAAAATAGCAGACAAATTAAACCTTCCAAAAACTCATAAATACAAAGCTTTGAAACGACAAGAATCTAAAGTTATAAAGGAGAATCTCTACAACAATGTATTAGAGTTCTAACGGAACTATCTAGTCCCACAAACTAGGGACAACATTAGTCGAGTGCTACTAAAACCACCAAATATGCTATCTTCACCAAACGTGACGATATCTCTACCGTCATCCTACCGGAACTTCTACCAAGATCCACTCGCCACTCAGATCCATCTAAGACCTGATATACATGTCGAAAAGAAAAAGTGTTAGGCTTAACGCCTAGTGAGTTAAAGTAGTTTTCATCATATAAATCATAAAACATTTAAAGTAAACATTTTACTCTGAATAGGCCATTTTAGAAATGCTGATTGTAAAGTGGCTTTATTGACATAACACGTTCCTTCACATTTCCAATCACCCATTTTAAATAACCAACTGACGCCCAAATTCCCCATTTCAAAGCAACTAGAACTCACCTTGCTAGATTTAGACTAAATCTTGGTTTTACCCACAACTTGAGCTCCTTAGAAGAGAAGATCTTGATTCGTTCCACTAGCTCCAAGCTTTCTATAGATTCACTACCACAAACATCTACAAAGTTATACTAACTCTAGGAATGCAAAACAAGATGAAGAACACCAAATCCTAACTTTATAGATGGAGAGAAAGGGTAGATTACCTTGGTTATAAACTCTTAGATTCACCCAATACTTCAATCTACTTCCTTCTCTACTTGAAAAGTTCCAAAAGACGAACCCTAGGTTCAAGAATCTGTAACAGCCCGAATTTCCGTTATGTAATCTTGTTATTCTTGTGTTTAAGCGTTGTCGTTAGCACCGCGTTTGGTTGGGAGTTTAAGTTTGGATTTTGGTGATTTTGGACGAACCACAGTGAACCACGTGAGTTGCACCGCGACTTGAGGTCGCGGCACAACTCGCGAAACCCTCTGTTTGTGTGGGTTTTGTGTTAGCGGGCGAGTTATGCCGCGAGTTGAGGTCGCGGCATAACCCGCGAAGTGGCCTGGCCGACTTAAATTTGATTTTCATCAAATATCTCATTCTCAAGATCTTTCTCTCTCTCTTCATTTCTTTTCTCTCTCTTGTCTCTCTCTCTAGTTTTCTTTGGATCTTCAAGGGTCTATAAATTTCTAGTATTAAATGCTTCTAGCAAGGGTTCGGTATAGAAAGCTTCGTCTTCTCTCGGTGGTCGAAATCTGGTTTTTCGAGTTTTCGTATAAACCTGTTTGGTGAGTTCCTACTATCATTTTAAAAAATGTATACATATCAAAAGCTACCTTTTGGAACTCCTATATATCTCCATGGTTTCAAATCTAAGTTTTCTGCATATTTGATATAACTTGAGTTTTGGGAGAATTTAGGGTTCCCGATCATTTTTGACTAAATGATGGATTCTATCTTATTTAAAGTAAAAGGATGTTTTACTTGCTGATTATGTAGCTTATGCAAAAGAATGTTTATGAACTCATTTTTATGATTCTCATACTTACCAGAAGTTGAACTTGAATAGGCATTTTGTTTATAAAATGTTTTGTATACCATATGGTTATATATGGTTGGTCACGATTAATGTTGTGACAAGTCTGGACTATTACTAGTGGATCCCTAGGTTTTGAGTCGACTGATATTATTTGGAGGTTACCGAATAAAGTAAATATAGAACTACATGTGCATTAAATTGTGAGGTTCTGGCCATTTACGAATATAGAACTACATGTGCATTAAATTGTGAGGTTCTGGCCATTTATGAATATAGAACTACATGTGCATTAAATTGTGAGGTTCTAGCCGTTAACAAATATAGAACTACATGTGAATTAAATTGTGAGGTTCTGTAAGGAAATCAAAGCGAAGAACTACATGTGCATTAAATTGTGAGGTTCTGGAAAGAAGGTTTATGACCTTATTTTAATGGATTTTATTCTTATCAACGGTTAACTTGGAAATGCTTGTTTGAAAGATTTCCGTTTGGATGTAAATGTTTATATCCCTTGAAATTTATAAACTGTATGTTCTCACTAGGCTTTTTAAGCCTAACACTTTTCTCAAATGATATGTATTCAGGTTCTAGTTAGCGGCAGGTTGCCAAGGGTTTGAGTGTCGGGACTAATCCCGAGGGTTTTTGAGATGTTTAGTACTGGATTGTTGGGCATTGTTAAGTCCCACATTTTTTGGATGATTCTGGATCAACAACTTATGTAATCTAGAAAGTATATGTTTAGATTGGTTTGTTGTTGGGATCCTTATTCGTATTCAGATTTTTGTAAAGGTTAAGTACAGTTCCCCATTTTGGGAGGTTTATACCTTTAGATGATGCTTAATTGTACAGTTTCCGCAATTTTAAATTTACCCTGGTTTTTAGGGTGTTACAAGTTGGTATCAGAGCTCTAGTTTAAGTGATCTAGACATGAATGTAAGATGTCTAGACTTAGACTGAGTATATTAAGCATTGATTCGTGAGTATTGGGTAGAACTACTAAGATGGGTTGGTCTTAGATTTGACGGAAATTGTAGTTATCAAACGTTGTGGCGATGGTATTAAGAACATTTATGTATCGTATGTTCATAATTTCACTTAGCTAATGTTATTATGAGAATATATATACGTGATTGTGCTTAATGAGTTGTTGCTATGACATTTGGTACTGTAATAGTACGTTCTTTCGTGTTTATCCTCTCGACCTGTCTCTTACTCTTCTCGTAATTATGTGGCAACCATTTTTAGGATGGTAAATACGCGCAGTCGACCGTTAGTCGATGGAGATTTGCGTGACGATAGTTCGCCCAAGCGAGATCCCGTGGTTAGGGCGGCGACCGTCATTCCTTCGGGCATGCCACCGTTACTTACTGGGGAAGTGGAGCTAGGACCAAGAGTGGTTCTGACGTCCACCAGTCCCGTTGTTCAGTTAGCTAGCCCTCAAGCTGATATGATGGCCAGCGTCATGCAAATGGTGACGACGGCCATGGAGAAACAGCAAGAGGTTTTTCTGAAAATGTTGGAAGACCAGGACGCGAGCCTCAGAAGGCATGGGGCAGTGGAAGAGAATGTGCTGACTGGCTCTAGGGGGTCTGGGAGCGGAGTCAGAACTGAAGAGTATAGGGTTATTGGTGCTCCGAAAGGTGGGAAGATTTGTTCCTACAAATCTTTTATGGGTTGCGGACCACCAGAATTCTCTGGTTCCGAAGACCCAGTTGCATGTGTTAAATGGATCCGAGCGGTCGAGCAGGCTTTTGGCTCTTCCGAATGTGGGGATGATCAGAGGGTGCGGTTTGGTACCCAATTTCTTAGGGATACGGCCCTCACTTGGTGGAATATCGTTCAATCCACCCTGTCTTCTACTGTGTTGGCTCAGTTGTCTTGGGTCGAGTTTAAAAAGAAATTGTTGGAAGAGTTCTGCAGTGAAAGGACTATGGAACGAATCGAGAAAGAGTTTCGGTTTCTTGTAAAAGGAAACCTGACGGTGAGGGACTACACCCGTCAGTTCATGGAAAAGCTGGATTTGGTGGGGCACGTGGCCCCAACGGAAAAAGATAAGATGAAGGCCTATCTTAATGGCCTACCAGCGGACCTGTTATCTTTGGTCCACAATTCTAAAGCTTCCAATCTCCGAGAGATGGTTGAAGAAGCTCAGTTTATGGAGGAGTTGTTCTTGAGAAGAAAATCTGGGAAAGCGGTGGTAGTGTCTGACAAGAGAAAGTGGGAGAACAGTTCTGTACCTCCCAGGAGATCCCGACCTTTTTCCGGTAACCGAAGCTTCAGCAGCCAGCAGGAATCTAGGTGGTGTCACAAGTGTCGAACCAAGCACCACGGTAAATGTAATGTCGTTCCTCAACCTTGCTACAAGTGTGGTAAGTCTGACCACATCTCCCGTGACTGTCCGATCAGAGGACTTGTATGTTATGAGTGCAAGGCACCGGGGCACGTAAGGAGAGATTGCCCGAAGCTTGTATCGGGCAACGCGCCAGCGAAGAAGGAGAACCCACCTAGGGTTCCGGGTCGAGCATTCTAGATGACGACTGATGAAGCCAAGGCATCCATTGATGTGGTATCGGGTACTTTCCTTATAAACTCTGTACCTGCTCGTGTTTTATTCGATACGGGTGCCAGTTTCTCTTTCGTATCTGAGTTGTTTCGTCAAAAGATTGCTATGCCCACTACTAGTCTTGAGGATGCGTTAGTAGTAGAGATAGCTGATGGTAGTAAGGTTCTAATCCGTGATGTTCTGAAGAAGTGTACTCTCGGTATCGAGGGAAGAGAATTCTCGATCGATTTACTGCCGATGATAATTGCAGGTTTTGACGTTGTGGTCGGTATGGATTTGTTGTCAAACAATCATGCCAAGATCGTGTGTTCTACGAAGTTGATCCGACTTCCCAATCCCTGTGGTGAAGTCGTTGTGATCTATGGTGAGAAAAGAAAAGGTGAAGTGGCAGTAATCACAATGGCAAAGGCACGCAAGTGCTTGTTGAAAGGATGTTCATCTTTCCTAGCCTACGTGATCGACACCAAGCTAGAAAAGTTTGTTGGATCAAATAATTGTATTCAAGATTAAAGGGTCTAAACTGTATTTACTTGATAGTTAAAGTTAGAGGGTTTATTGTGTAATAAGCTAATAGTTATTAAGCTATTGGGCCTCAAGTCCATAAGCCCATTAGGCCTAAACGCCTAGGTATTTAATGTTTTGTTTATTTAGGTTTTAGGGTGAATCCTCACAATTACTTTCATAATCATATAGTGAGATAGCAAGTTTTCTCTGTATTCAAGGGTATCAAGAACACACAAGGTTTCATTGTTTATTCAAGGGATTGGTATGTTACTCTGATTTATATATCTCTTGATTATTATTGTGTTGCTTGATTACTTGATTAATTATTTACCAACTAGATTAAACTGGGATAACAAGTGGTATCAGAGCTAGAAGAATCAAGTTTTTTTTTGGATTTTGAATTTAATTATCGATTACTGTGTTCATAGACTGTTCTTCGACATGCATACATATGTGAAAATCGATTTCTGAACTAACATGCTATTATGCTCAAAATCGATATGATTGGATATGTTTTATGCCACTGAACGTAATCTGATAGTTTGATTGCACTATAATTCATCAAGTAATTGGATTTATTGAATTTTTTGGTTTTCTGGATTCGACAGCTTCATATAGGTCGAACACTGTGTTTGTCAAACTGATTGGAAAAAGGTTGAAATTAATCTCTAATCTTGACTGTTGTGTGATCTTTAATTTATTTACTACATTCAATTTGAGGTTTTAAGTGTTTCTGAGTTGCTAATCTGGACTGTTCATCATCGTTCTGGGTCGAACAACATCATACCTGTCGAGACCATAAGAACATATCGATCCTTACACTTTCCCGGTCGACAACATTTTATCGGTCCAGTTGCAATATACCGGTCTTTCTCATTATGCCGGTCGACCGGCATACTCACAATCAATACCGGTCGACAAGACACCGGTCAATAGACCAGTCCGGTCGAGAGGCTTACCGGTCTTAGTATCCTACCGGTCGAACACATAGCATCGGTCTTTACCCTTTATCGGTCAAATCTCACTATCGGTCCTTAGCTTTACCGGTGATAGCATTATATCGGTCGAACATAGTTTATCGGTCGATACCTTTGTATCGGTCAAAGCACCATATCGGTCTAGTCCAATACCGGTCAAAGAAGTCTCTCGGTCTTGCAGCATACCGGTCGAACGTGTTACCGGTCAAACAATATCCCGGTCGAAGCACATTATCGGTCGAACACATTTTCCAGACATAGACAAATTTTTGCAAACTGTAATATGGCCTCTCAAAGTTAAAAAAAAATTCTCTAGGGGCGTTGCCCCCATACCCCCGCAAGGGCGTTGCCCCTTGACCCCACCCGCTAACCGGGTAGCGGGACCCCCGTGCTAAGTCTGCGAAGGGGGACAAAGTTTTGTTCTTTGTGAATTTTACTGTGCGAGTACTGCATTTAATTATTTTTGGGAATTTATTTTTCTAAAATTTTTTGAGTGTAGTTATTATCCTATACTTGATTCTAACGATCTCATCTAGTTGGTTGTCTTGATACAGATAAGTTTAATTACTAACAAGTGGTACAGCTAAGATGTCGAATCAGCTAATGATGTCTGAAGGTTACAGCCTTGATTTTAACAACATGACTCTTTCTGAAGTAAGAGCAAAGGCTAAACAACTTGCTGGACGGTTATCAACATCATCTCGCATGATTGATGAGTATGACAAAGAGGACAAAATGCTCAAAGCTGAGAACAAGGCTTTACAGATTCAGAACTCATCTCTTCTTATTCAAATCAATGCTTTAAAAGAAAATTCAAAAGATTCTGATTCTTTAATTGACCTTGCAGGAATAATTGCGTCTAAAGAAAAAGAGATCTTAGACCTCCAAGCAAAGCTGAAAAGATCTGAATCCAGCTCTACATGGTCAAAGAAGGATGCAATGCAAAGAGAGCTTGAGGATCTTAGAAGGAGTACAAGTGTTGCAAAGGATACTAGTATAGGACTAAGACAGATAAATTCTCAACTCTGTACGGACAGAGATAAGTTTAAAGATAAAGTTCTCAGTCTTGAGGTTGAGATTGAAAAGCTGAAAGAAAAGGCAACCCAAGACAGAGACAATACAATAGCTCAAGATGAGATGTTGAAGATTGAGAAAGAGAGAAAAGAATTTGCCAAGAAATTCTCTGATTTCTCCATAAAAGCCTTTGAAGAGAAGAAATCTTTAGAGCTTAGATGTGTTAAGCTTTCTCAACAAGTTTCAGACTTTGAGAAGGTTATCATTCTAGAGAGAGAAAAGGCTGAGAATGAGAAGAAGAAAACTGAGCTGAAGAAAACAAATATAGACTTTTCAGAAGAAAAGAAAATATTTGAGACCGAGATAGCCAAGCTGACAGGAAAGCTATCTGAATTGTCAACAAACATCATAAAGGAGAAGAATGCAAAATCTGAGTTGCATAAGAAGTTTGATCTAATTGAAAAGGAAAGAAACAGTTTGTCTTCAAAGATAAAGGAACTTGAAGAGATCGTATTCAAGGTGAAGCTGACTGAGCACAAGACGCCAGAGTCAATAGCTCAATCACCAAGAGATGATTTAGCTGATTCAGATAGTTCATTAAAAACAGCTTCAAGTTCACATTTTTCAAATGTTTTCTATAATCCTTTCTATGATTTAGATGATTGTCTTACTTCTAAATCTACTGATCAGATTCGTCCTTCTAACATTTTCTATGACAAAAATGTTGATGGTTCAGGTAACTTCAAGAAGACTAAGTCTCAAAAGAAAAGCTTCTGGAGAAGGGATGATGAGAAAGAAAGAGGAAACTGGATCTGGAGAGTTAAAGGATCCTCGGAGGAGAAGAAGAAAGAAGAATCATTTGTGCATACATCAAATGCTAAATGGAACTATGCTACAAAAGGTAAAACTTTTGGCAAACCTGATCTGGTTTACACAATCAATCAATTGATCAGGTTAGCACAAAAGAAAATTAGTTGTTACTACTATGGCTCAAATGATTTTGTAAGAAAAGATTATGTGAATAACTGGTATGGTTCTTATTTTATATCTCCCACTAGAACTGCCACTAACCCATTAGGACCCAAATATCAGTGGGTACCAAAAGCTAAATCTGTGTTGCAGGCACCCAAGGTTTAAGGGGGAGAAAGAACTAAGGCTTCTAAGTAAATAAGCTTAGAACCCGTACCTCAACGGAGTATGGCTTCTAATCACATCAGATTAGGACCCCCACCTCAGTGCTTTACTTTATTTTTCTGTTTTTTGTTAAAAAAAATTATATTTACATTAAGTTAAGGGGGAGAATATCTGTGATGCTAACAGATTTTTGGATACTTAAATGCTTATCTGATCGTGTGTTCTTAAAGATAAATACTTGCGTTTTATCTTGTCCATATACTTTGTCAAGTATTCATACACATACCGGTTCAGAACATTCTATTTAACTTTGTTATTACCATGTATCAAAAGTTAAATCTTTCTATGGTAATACTCACGTTCTTTGTATTCACTGTTGATTGAATCAAACGTCATTTCATGTGCTTTCATTGAAAATATGTTTATATATTGTTCATATAAACAACATTCGTTTTTGATTCTCCAGCATATTATTCTTCATAAAAAATTGATGTGAGCTTATTACCAACCACTTTTAGGTTGAGGGGGAGAATTGCATCGTCAAACATCTTCTGTTTTGACATCTCCGAATATTATATTCTTCATGTAACAAGTGGTATTTGTGCTTACATGTACAATAGCCTGTTGAACAGCTTGTACTTTTAGGACAATACATGGGATTCAGTGTGTGAGCTTAACAGAACTTCCATGGATTCACGATAACCAGTGTTTCCTACCCAGGAAGTATTCCCTGAGTGATTGAGGGGAGAGGGGTAAAAAGAATTGAGTGATGGTGTGTGAAGAGGTAAAATGAAAAGGAGAGATTGGTTAGATGTGAGCATTAAAAGAAAGAGGGTAAGAGAACATAGTAAAAGAATATTAAACTCTGCACCAAACTTCTTTCTGAGCCGGGCAGCCACATAATCTGATTGGTTCACATTCTTTGGTGACCATCATTGACAAAGGCAACTAGCCCATGCCATCTCTTGCATACAACCCCACTAGCTACTCATTCTTTTCTCAAAAAAAGAATGTTTCACATTTTATGGGGACGCAACACATACGCTATTGGTTCTTCATTTGGAAGATACTAATATTGAAAAAGAAGGAAAGTTGCCCCACCTTCGAACCCTTTCTCATGCACATTGAGTCTTTGTATAATTTGTTGCTGTCTCAACAAGTTTACATACTTTGACCCTTTATTGAACAACAATCATCTATGCTTAATTCTTTCATACACATGCACAAGCACACAGAAATTTGTTTTCTGTCAGAACGTTCATAGATAACCATGTGTTATTCGATGATTGAATGGAAGACCTGGGGAGTCTACATCAAAACCAGCTCCTTATATAGTAACTTTGTGTTACTCAGTGACTTTGTGTCAATTACAGGCATTCTAACTGAGTCATTTGTTGATTCAGGGTTACAACTCTTAAACTGTTTGAATTTGCAAAGATTTAAACGGTTACAATTGACTATTTTTTTCTGAAAAGATTGAAATAATCACTCTTTCCATCTGGGAAGACTGCTCTTATTTCCATACAGGGCTCGTTACATGAAGAATGTGCTTACGTGATCATACACAATGGGGGAGATTGTCTTGAAAAGGGGGAGATTGTTTTGCAAAGTTTTGATGATGATGATTCTCACCACTCATCAAAAAGGGGGAGAAGATACAAAAAGGGGGAATTATCAAAGAAGGAGAATATAATCTGAAGACTGACTGCTGAAGATTATTTAAAGATATCAAGTTTTGAAGCTATCAACGTCATATCTGAAGAAAAGAGAAGAAAAGTGAAGACCCGAAGACAATTGCCAAATTTTTTTAATCTTGAATCCAAAGGGGGAGATTGTTGGATCAAATAATTGTATTCAAGATTAAAGGGTCTAAACTGTATTTACTTGATAGTTAAAGTTAGAGGGTTTATTGTGTAATAAGCTAATAGTTATTAAGCTATTGGGCCTCAAGCCCATAAGCCCATTAGGCCTAAAAGCCTGGGTATTTAATGTTTTGTTTATTTAGGTTTTAGGGTGAATCCTCACAATTACTTTCATAATCATATAGTGAGGTAGCAAGTTTTCTCTGTATTCAAGGGTATCAAGAACACACAAGGTTTCATTGTTTATTCAAGGGATTGGTATGTTACTCTGATTTATATATCTCTTGATTATTATTGTGTTGCTTGATTACTTGATTAATTATTTACCAACTAGATTAAACTGGGATAACACAGTTAAAGCTCGAAGATGTGAAGATTGTGCGCGAGTTTTCAGACGTCTTTCCGGACGACTTGCCTGGGTTACCACCCGATCGCCAAGTAGAGTTTCGGATTGACCTCGTACCGGGAGCGGCTCCTGTTGCTAGAGCCCCTTATCGGTTAGCGCCAGCGGAGATGCAAGAGATGATGGTCCAACTCCAAGAGCTTTTGGAGAAGGGATTCGTAAGACCGAGCTCGTCGCCGTGGGGAGCTCCGATCTTGTTCGTCAAGAAGAAGGATAGCACAATGAGAATGTGCATCGATTATCGTGAGTTGAACAAAGCTACAGTGAAGAACAAGTATCCGCTTCCCAAGATTGACGACTTGTTCGATCAACTCCAAGGAGCGGGGTGTTTTTCCAAGATTGACTTACGTTCGGGTTATCACCAAGTGAAGGTAAGAGAAGAAGACGTTCCGAAGACAGCTTTCAGAACGCGTTACGGCCATTATGAGTTTCTTGTAATGCCTTTTGGCCTAACGAACGCACCAGCGGTATTTATGGATTTGATGAATAGGGTGTGCCTACCATTCCTCGACAAGTCGGTCATCGTATTCATTGATGACATACTCGTGTACTCTAAGAGCGAGTTGGAGCACGAGCAGCACCTTCGTGAAGTTCTTGATGTGTTGAGAAAAGAAAGATTGTACGCCAAATTTTCCAAGTGTGACTTTTGGCTTGAAGAGGTACAGTTTTTGGGTCATGTTGTCACCCGAGACGGAGTGAAAGTAGATCCCTCCAAGATTGAAGTTATGATGAATTGGGAGCCTCCCAAGAATCCGTCCGAGATCCGAAGTTTCTTGGGTCTGGCGGGTTACTACCGGAGATTTATTCAAGATTTTTCAAATATCGCTTCTTCCTTGATAGTTCTAACTCGGAAGAATGTGAAATTTGATTGGACCGAAACACAAGAGAAGGCATTCTGAATCCTTCAAAACAAATTATGTGAAGCTCCGATCTTATCGTTACCTGAAGGGTCAGAAGATTTTGTGGTCTTTAGCGATGCTTCGAAGATGGATTTAGGTTGTGTGTTGATGCAACGGGGCAAGGTAATCGCTTACGCCTCGAGGCAACTTAAGATACACGAGAAGAAGTATCCTACCCACGATTTGGAGTTAGCAGCAGTAGTGTTCGCCTTGAAGCTTTGGCGACATTATCTCTATGGCACGAAGTGTACACTCTACACAGATCATAAGAGCCTGAAGTATGTCTTTGATCAGAAAGAGTTGAATATGAGACAACGGCGGTAGCTCGAATTGCTTAAAGATTACGACTGTGAGTTGCTTTACCATCCCGGGAAGGCAACGTGGTAGCCGATACGTTAAGTCGGAAAGACTATAGCGGAAGTCTTCGGGCTACCTGTTCGAGAATCGAGTTAGTATCCACCCTTGTTGAAAAGATCAAGGCATCGCAGATTGAAGCCTTGTCAGAAGAGAATCTCAAAGAGGAAGTCATGACGAAGTAGCGTTTACTCTTAACGGAAGATAGGCGTAGGGTAAAACTGTTCAGCGGTCGTGTGTGGGTACCCAAGATTGGGGGTAACCGTGATCTACTACTTGAAGATGCTCACAAGTCCAAGTATTCCATTCATCCGGGAAGTACGAAGATGTACAGGGACTTGAAGCTGCACTATTGGTGGCCGGTAATGAAACTTGATGTGGCGCGTTATGTGGAGCGTTGTGTTACGTGCTCGCAAGTTAAGGCCAAACATCAACGACCGTATGGGAGTCTTCAGTCTTTAGAGATTCCGGAATGGAAGTGGGAGCATATCACCATGGATTTCGTGACGAAGTTGCCTAAAACTCTTCGAGGTCACGATACCATTTGGGTGATAGTTGATAGATTAGTCATGCGCGAGACATTACCGATGGACAAGCTAGCAAAATTGTACATCAATGAAGTGGTCTCGAGGCACGGTATACCATTGTCGATCGTGTCGGATCGCGACAGTCGGTTCACTTCGAACTTTTGGGATGGGTTTCAGAAAGAGCTTGGTACACGAGTTAAGTTGAGTACGGCTTACCATCCACAAATCTACGGGCAAAGCGAGAGAACGATCCAAACGTTGGAAGACATGTTGTGGTCTTGTGTCATCGATTTCGGGGTAGTTGGGACTCTCACCAACCTTTGGTGGAGTTTGCTTACAATAATAGCTACCACTCGAGTATAGGAATGGCACCTTTTGAGGCGTTGTACGGGCGAAAGTGCCGAACTCCCGTGTGTTGGCTTGAAGCGGGAGAAAAGCAGTTCGCCGGACCTGAAATCATGCAAGAGACGGCCGATAAGGTCAATAGCATTTGTCAAAGATTGAAAGCGGCTCAGGATCGGCAGAAGAGTTATGCCGATAAAAAGAGACGGCCGATGGAATTCCAAGTGGGTGACCGTGTGTTGCTGAAGGTATCGCCGTGGAAGGGCATTATACGGTTCGGAAAGTGTGGGAAGCTGAGTCCCCGTTTCCTTGGACCTTTCAAAGTGCTTAAACGGGTAGGTTTGCAAACCTACCAATTGGAACTGCCACCGGAGTTGAGCAGAATCCACAACACGTTCCATATTTGTTACCTTTGGAAGTGTTTGGAGGAGGATAGCGTCATTCCCCTCTCAGAGTTAAGAGTGGACGAGGGTAACCGTTGTGTAGAAGAACCTGACGCTATCTTAGATAGAAAGTCTAAGAAGTTGCGTCACAAAGAGGTCACTATGGTCAAGGTGCAGTGGAAGCATCATCCGGGATCCAACGTGACGTGGGAAGCTGAGGAGGATATGAAGCGAAGATATCCTCATCTTTTCGAGTAGTTGGATTTCGGGGACGAAATCATTCCCATGTTGGGGAGGATTGTAACACCCCGGATTTCCGTTATGTAATCTTGTTATTCTTGTGTTTAAGCGTTGTCGTTAGCACCGCGTTTGGTTGGGAGTTTGAGTTTGGATTTTGGTGATTTTGGACGAACCACAGTGAACCACGCGAGTTTCACCGCGACTTGAGGTCGCGGCACAACTCGCGAAACCCCCTGTTTGTGTGGGTTTTGTGTTAGCGGGCGAGTTATGCCGCAAGTTGAGGTCGCGGCATAACCTGCGAAGTGGCCTGGTCGACTTAAATTTGATTTTCATCAAATATCTCATTCTCAAGATCTTTCTCTCTCTCTTCATTTCTTTTCTCTCTCTTGTCTCTCTCTCTAGTTTTCTTTGGATCTTCAAGGGTCCATAAATTGCTAGTATTAAGTGCTTCTAGCAAGGGTTCGTTATAGAAAGCTTCGTCTTCTCTCGGTGGTCGATATCTGGTTTTTCGGGTTTTCGTATAAACCTGTTTGGTGAGTTCCTACTATCATTTTAAAAAATGTATACATATCAAAAGCTACCTTTTGGAACTCCTAATATCTCCATGGTTTCAGATCTAAGTTTTCTGCATATTTGATATAACTTGAGTTTTGGGAGATTTTAGGGTTCCCGATCATTTTTGACTAAATGATGGATTCTATCTTATTTAAAGTAAAAGGATGTTTTACTTGATGATTATGTAGCTTATGCAAAAGAATGTTTATGAACTCATTTTTATGATTCTCATACTTACCAGAAGTTGAACTTGAATAGGCATTTTGTTTATAAAATGTTTTGTATACCATATGGTTATATATGGTTGGTCACGAATGATGTTGTGACAAGTCTGGACTATTACTAGTGGATCCCTAGGTTTTGAGTCGACTGATATTATTTGGAGGTTACCGAATAAAGTAAATATACAACTACATGTGCATTAATTTGTGAGGTTCTGGCCATTTACGAATATAGAACTACATGTGCATTAAATTGTGAGGTTCTGGCTATTTACGAATATAGAACTACATGTGCATTAAATTGTGAGGTTCTGGCCATTTACGAATATAGAACTACATGTGCATTAAATTGTGAGGTTTTGGCCATTTACGAATATAGAACTACATGTGCATTAAATTGTGAGGTTCTAGCCGTTAACAAATATAGAACTACATGTGCATTAAATTGTGAGGTTCTGTAAGGAAATCAAAGCGAAGAACTACATGTGCATTAAATTGTGAGGTTCTGGAAAGAAGGTTTATGACCTTATTTTAATGGATTTTATTCTTATCAACGGTTAACTTGGAAATGCTTGTTTGAAAGATTTCCGTTTGGATGTAAATGTTTATATCCCTTGAAATTTATAAATTGTATGTTCTCACTAGGCTTTTTAAGCCTAACACTTTTATCAAATGATATCTATTCAGGTTCTCGTTAGCGGCAGGTTGCCAAGGGTTTGAGTGTCGGGACTGATCCCGAGGGTTTTTGAGATGTTTAGTACTGGATTGTTGGTCATTGTTAAGTCCCACATTTTTTGTATGATTCTGGATCAACAACTTATGTAATCTAGAAAGTATATGTTTAGATTGGTTTGTTGTTGGGATCCTTATCCGTATTCAGATTTTTGTAAAGGTTAAGTACAGTTCCCCATTTTGGGAGGTTTATACCTTTAGATGATGCTTAATTGTACAGTTTCCGCAATTTTAAATTTACCCTGGTTTTTAGGGTGTTACAGAATCGCTCCAAACGACTATGGGAAAGAGAAGATAAGAGAGAAATGAAGTTGAAGCCCTAAAATCGCGATTAAAACCCATCAGATGGCTTCCGCGACTTATGCCGCGACTTGCAAGTCGCGGCGCAAGTCGCCCGTGTCCTGAAAACTCACATCCAGTGAGTTACGCGACTTATGTCGCGACTCCAAGTCGCGCCACAACCCACGGCAGCCCCAAAACTCGGCTCTCTCATGACTTTCGCACCTGTTTCGATTCCCGATGATTCCATTATGAACTTACCTGATTTCCCGGTACTTTAAGACCCAAGAGCCAAACGACTCTCGTAACACCGTTGAGGATACATTATGAAATTACGGGTGTTACAATCCTCCCCACCTTGAAAATTATTTCGTCCTCGAAATCTTGATCGAGATCCCCAAAACTCCACGGGATACGGGGGATTATTAGCAGATCCAAAACTACCCAAAATGAGCCACACTCAGAATTTGGCTCCATACCCGAAGAGAGCATTGTTGTCGTTCTTACTAGCAATAGCAAATCTTCCCACAGTCTTTCACCCGAAAGACTTGGGCGGTTAGCCGCTCACTAACCTTCAACGATCCCTTATTCCGCGCGCTTTTGTGAAGAGTTGTTGACCTACCGATCCCCACATCCTCGAAGGATGCACCAACGATTCTCTCTTTCTGGTAGACTCACTTAGAACTCCAAATTAAAGCACAGGTTGAGAGCAACCCTACGGATAGCCCTTACTACAAGGCCATCTAACGAGGGTCTAAGCCTAGGGATACCTATCCCAACTCTGAGATCATTCCTAAAACCACCACTGATCTCAACTTAGCTCTTGCCCCAAACAACCGCAAGAAAACCTAGTACGTCTACAAGAGGTAAAAGCACTATCAAATAAAAGTGATACCCTAAACACGAGTCACCATTAAGCTTGCCAAGGTTCCCAATCTTTCTTAGAGTCTACAATCCTCCAAGGTTCCACAATCCTCACGGCACTCACAGCTTACTTCTGCCTTTGCCTAGAAAGCCACATTAGCCTCATAATTGCTTGCACTCCAACCTATATACATAGTCATACCCGACCGAGCATCGGCACTATTCGACGGTTGGTTTAACTCATCATAAAAGAGGGTGTCTTACCTGAAAATAAGCCAGAATCTTAAGTCTAGGATTTGGTTGGTTCTGCAATTCCGCGATAGCCTCGAGTCGACCAACCCATGGACTAATAAATTCCTAAAAGTCCGCCTGTCAAGGTCTTCCAAAACGTTGCGCAGATATTTCTTGCTCCCTCTGACTAACTATCCTCTACCATTCCTCTTATTAACTCTTAAAGACATCTCGAATTCTTGGTGGTCACTGGCTACGACTTCTCTTATGGTTACGGGTGAAAGCACTTACTTGGCCTATACAAGCAACCCGACACTTGACTCGCAATAAGAGATCTCCTCTAACTCCGATACTATACCACCACGAATACTAACATTTTCAATTTTACAATTTCGGTGTTAGTTCTTAAATACAACAACCACAACGATTAGTCATCAAACCCGACGCTTAACTCCCAAAGCTTCTACTCCCTACCTATTAACGATTCAAGCCTCAACTTATAAGACTTAACACCCAAAGTCCCCTTACCGGACCCCTATGGGGTTCCCAGAAATGCTTAAAAAAAACATCGGTCTCTAGCATCCGATACTACACGCGGTACAACCTACCCGCTCGGATGAGGTAGCGACAACCCACTCTGACAAAGACTCGAACACAACATCTTAACTATCAGACAAAAGGAAACGAAAAGGGAAACGTACCTGTCATCACCGACGTGTCATTCCAGACTAGGCATACTATGTCCCCTTCCCGAACCTTCTCTGATCCCGGCACGAGGGCAGTCCCTCTTGACATGGTCTGCCTCTTTACACACAAAACAGATAGTGCCCTTGATGGAACAATCACGGTGAGAGTGACCCAACGTTCCACACTTGAAGCATGACATGTGGTTGGGGTGGCACCTACCTGCATGCTTGACTCGGCACCCTTGACACCACTTCGATTTCCTACGATGGCCAACCTCCCTGTTATCGCCATGATCATTGCGCTCTTGGGGTGGAATTCGCTGGTCCTCCCATTCTCTCTTTTCCTTAGTCGCCACCTCTTCTTGTTTATTACTTCGGATGCACATATCTTCCATGAATTGCGATTCTTCCATTACTTCCCGGAGGGTGGAGGCTTTAGAATTTCGGACCATCACCTTCGTGCGGGCGGGTAGCCAGTTCATATAGGCCTTGACTCTGTCCTTCTCACTCGGAACGTCATGTCCCACTAAATCTAACTTGTCCATAAAGAGATTAGAGTATTCTCTCACCGACATATCCCCTTTATTGAGGGCTCGGAACTCCTCTTCTATTCTGTCTAACGCCATTTCGCTGCAGTACTCCTTCAACACTTCCTTCTTGAATGTGTCCCATGTTAGTGACGAAACAGCAGCAATCCCCATAGCGGTCTTGGTGACGTTCCACCAAGTAAGATCTTGTCTTCTCATCATGCGGGAGGCAAATTTCACCTTCTGCCCCTCTTCACACTCACTAGTGTCAAATGCTTGTTCCATCTCTTTTATCCAATTCAAGCACGCCACTGGACTGCCAGTTCCTGAAAACTTCGGCGGTTTGTTGCACAGAAAGTTCTTCTATGCGCGGGTTCTCTCGCTATATTTCATATTAATAGCAACAAGATCCTCCATCTGGATCACATTCCCGGTGCCTCCGAGACTCCGCACATCAAGCTCATTAATTGTTTCACGTCTCCGGTCATTGGCATCCCTGACCTCTAACGCCTTCATTATCCTTTCCACTTGTTGCTCCATGGCCGACTTCATCAACCGTACCACGCTATCCAGCAACTCACCTTGAGGACTCGCCTCTTGAGTTTGCGCTTCTCTCCTTGCATCCTCCATTCTTTTCTGACACACACGAGAACGAGATTAAGAAACTTAGACCAATACTATGAAAACAACTAGGGCGTACTACTACACACATCAAGTATCGTAATAATGGTAGAGTCAAGCACACTTACGTAACATCGTATTCATAATAGCAGTAGCTAAGTGAAATTATGAACATAATATACATAAGGATCCTCGTCACCATAGCCACGACTCTTAACTAGTGCATTCCTGACGACCACAACAACTCACTTTCTTCTTAACAGTTCTATCCATAACGAACAAGTCATAACTTAAAGTCTCAGCTTAAGTCTAGGCATCTAAATCTCATGCCTAGTTCACTTAAACTAGAGCTCTGATACCAACTTGTAACACCCTTAAAATTCGAAAATAGCAGACAAATTAAACCTTCCAAAAACTCATAAATACAAAGCTTTGAAACGAGAAGAATCTAAAGTTACAAAGGAGAATCTCTACAACAATGAATCAGAGTTCTAATGGAACTATCTAGTCCCATAAACTAGACCTGGCAAACGTGTCGTGTCATGTCAGGTTCGTGTCGGGTTCAAAGTTAAACGGGTTGAGATTGTCTAGCCCTAACCCGACCCGTTTAATAAACGGGTCAGAAAATCTCAACCCTAACCCGACCCGCCTAACCCGTTTAACATTTATAAAATTGAATTTTGAAAATTCACAAAAAGGTACAAATCCAAAATTCAAAATGAAAGCATTAAAAATCCAAATTTTATAGTTCAAAATTAAAACTTCTAACCAAATCTAAAACATTAAAAATCCAAATCATTAAAAAGAAAACTTAAAATATACATACACACACACATATATATATAAACGGGTTATTTGGGTCATTTTCGAGTTGAAATTTTTGACCCTAACCTTACCCGTTTAATTTTTGTGTCGTGTCGTGTCAACCCGTTTACTTAAATGGGTTGAAATGTATTACCCAAACCCATTTATTTCGTGTCGAGTTCGTGTCAGGTTAGCGTGTCGTGTCATTTTTTGCCAGGTCTACCACAAACTAGGGACAACATTAGTCGGGTGCTACTAAAACCACCAAATCTGCTATCTTCACCAAACGTGACGATATCTCTACCGTCATCCTACCGGAACTTCTACCAAGCTCCACTCGCCACTCAGATCCATCTAAGACCTGATATACATGTCGAAAAGAAAAAGTGTTAGGCTTAACGCCTAGTGAGTTAAAGCAGTTTTCATCATATAAATCATAAGACATTTAAAGTAAACATTTTACTCTGAATAGGCCATTTTAGAAATGTTGATTGTAAAGTGGCTTTATTGACATAACACGTTCTTTCACATTTCCAATCACCCGTTTTAAATAACCAACTGACGCCCAAATTCCCCAAAACGCACCCACACGGTATTTCTCCAAAAGACTCCTTGTGTAATTAAAATGGTACGTTTTAACACCGAAGGCATGGATAAGGGAATACCCAAGATAACACCTTTCAGTGACGGGGGATACCCGATTCCATCGTATGTGACGGGCACACAAAGTTAAGCCACGTATCGACGTTCACGAGTTTCACATAAGACCAGGGTTCCCCGTATACGGCTCATCCGAGCTACCACCGCAAGACACCACTGATCCTAGTGTCTACTCGACCTCTAGATGAGTCTCACCACAAAGTCACAAGTCCCCGTATCCGGCTCACTCTGGGCACCACCGCAAGACTTAGCTCCGTATACGGCTCATCCGAGCTACCACCGCAAGCTTACATAATCAACATGACTTGGGGACCACTCACTAGACTCAAACATGGACATTAAAACTCCATATGAATGAACTAACGCATCCAAACATGTAATAACCAATATTGGTATAATGGTTGTATTTTCATAAAGCACTCCATAAGGAGCCGTTTAGCCCGGACAACGTCCCAAAACTCGTTAGTGTACGATTCAAGCCGAAAGGCCTCATAAAACCTTTGATACTCAAATAGAGCCAATATGGCTATATAAGCCGATTTACAACTTTACCAAATATTCCCGATTTAAAAGGTACCCGTTCCAACAACTCACACTTTTAAAGTCAAAGGGGTTAAAGTTTTCAAATATAAAACCCGTAGATTGAGTAAAGCCCCGATTGACCATATTTCAGTAACTGTTCTTTAAAATCTCTAACACACACTAAAATCCCATTTAAAACCATTTGTACTCCAAATCTTCCCATAATAGGACCCAAAGTAACACAATGCCCACATTTATCAAATAGTCAAGGAACATGATTGGTGGATTAAAATCCCCTTTTTGATAACTCCAACATCTCATGTATTATTGTAAACCATTTTCAAACATTTGAAACCCAAATATGTGCAAGTGTACAAATGTCTACAAAACTCCTCAAAATGAAGCAAACCCATGGATATACTTTTAAAACCTAAAATATGTGCATTTTGACATGTATATAGTTTTTCAAAGCAACTAGAACTCACCTTGCTATATTTAGACTAAATCTAGGTTTTACCCACAACTTGAGCTCCTTAGAAGAGAAGATCTTGATTCGTTCCACTAGCTCCAAGCTTTCTATAGATTCACTACCACAAACATCTACAAAGTTATACTAACTCTAGGAATGCAAAACAAGATGAAGAACACCAAATCCTAACTTTATAGATGGAGAGAAAGGGTAGATTACCTTGGTTATAAACTCTTAGATTCACCCAATACTTCAATCTACTTCCTTCTCTACTTGAAAAGATCCGAAAGACGAACCCTAGGTTTAAGAATCGCTCCAAACGACTATAGGAAAGAAAAGATAAGAGAGAAATGAAGTTGAAGCCCTAAAATCGCGATTAAAACCCATCAGATGGCTTCCGCGACTTTCAAGTCGCGGCGCAAGTCGCTCGTGTCCTGAAAACTCACATCCAATGAGTAACGCGGCTTATGCCGCGACTCCAAGTCGCGCCACAACCCGCGGCAGCCCCAAAACTCGGTTCTCTCATGACTTTCGCACCTGATTCAATTCCCGATGATTCCATTATGAACTTACCTGATTTCCCGGTACTTTAAGACCCAAGAGCCAAACGACTCTCATAACACCGTTGAGGATATATTATGAAATTACGGGTGTTACAGAGTACCCATTAGGCTCTAGAACTGACAAATCCAAATACTAGAGCCCATTAAGCCACGTCAAAGCCGAGAATGATCAGTTATAATAGAATAAAACCATTAACACATAAAAGTTCCATCATTGACGAATTACCAGCACCCAAGGAAAACATAGGCTTAGAAAAACTAAAAACAAAAATCTAAATTATTCATCGGTAACCACCATGGGATTTATCGAAGGATTATTTAAAATTTATTTTTCTTTCATTATCTGATGTTTTTCTCTATTTCCATTTGTGATTACCAAGAATTACCGACGAGTTATATAAATTCATTTTTGAGTAAATGAGATTCTTGGTCCTTGTGGTTTATGTGTTTTAACACTCTGTGTTCCTATTTTGAAATATTTATAGATTACATCTCCGTGCTTTGCATTTTATAACGTATTGGGTCCCTAAATCTAACTCCAACCATAAATATTGTTAACTCATTTATTTTAGAAGGGTATTTTAGTCATTTAATTTATTATTTATTTTCAATTAAAACCATAAGGACGAAGAATGCAATTTACTCTATTATTTATCAATAATTGGCCCCACCTTTTTATCTCTCACCAATTAAATGGTGTCGCATGTCCTTTTTGTTTAGTTTTGTCTAACCCCACCCACCACCACCCCTGTTGAAACCCCACATGCAACCCATGTTCATCACAAAATCAATATATAGATTATGAAGAAAAACCCAAGTTCATCTCAAAATCTTAATCAAAAACCTAAATTTTGTGATACACCCTAAAACTAAAACCTAAATCAGATGGGTTTGAAATCTTCATTTCCAGGTCGAGGATTGTGAGATGGAGACGAATGATAGGCGATGGAAGCAAAAACATAAGCACCCAAGTATCGTCCATGTGTTCATCATCCCTCCATTTTTTCCGGCCACTTTTACTCGACCCGCCACTATGGCATCATCGTCCTTGCCCAAGAAACCCCATCACTGTGGCCCTACACCACTGGATCTGGTTCAATATTGGCAACTAGGGTATATGGAAGGGTTACAGAAAGTAAGGCAAGATTTGAAGCTATTGTTCTCGAAAGAAACCACAATTCAATTCTATTCCTTGCCAAATAACAAGCATTTCTACACATTGATGGAGGAAATGAAGA
The DNA here is from genome assembly GCA_954870635.1 of Arctium minus. Classification (NCBI taxonomy): domain Eukaryota; kingdom Viridiplantae; phylum Streptophyta; class Magnoliopsida; order Asterales; family Asteraceae; genus Arctium; species Arctium minus. Next base: position 41,549,024 of record OX941082.1, read on the forward strand.
ATTTTGTGAACCCATCTTCATCTTCTTCACCTATGTGATCGTAAAGCCAAAAATTTTGATTGATGATAGAGGTGACATATGGAAGTGGGGGTTTAAGGTTTAACCGGACATGGAAGACGAAAGGTGGAGATGGGAGATGTTAATGGATGGTGGTGAAGTAGAGGCCGGAGACGTAGGTCGGGACGCTTGAAGGTTGACGGGATCTCCAACATATATACACACACACACATATATATATATATATATATATATATATATATATATATATATATAATTTTAGGGGTGATTTATTTTGCAACCCAGTAAAAGGTTACAACCCCGTACAACCCTCATCTAAACCATTCATTTAAAACATTCAATATGAATTGCATCAATGATTACTAGTTTCATGTAATAATCTTACCTGCAATGCACGATATTTCATTAAATGCATACAATAACATGGAATGCATATTGTTTCATGAAAATACCATCTTCATTTGATACATTGCATGGACCGTTATGTGTACGAACATCTATTACAGAAATCCGACGAAATCTAGTAAATTCATTTAAAGAATCAATGAGAATCCAAATGCAATGGGATAAATGAATGGTTTAGATGAGGGTTGCACGGGGTTGTAACCTTTTACTGGGTTGCAAAATAACCGTGGCCTAATTTTATAATATGATATATAGAGTAAATTACATGTTTGGTCCTGTTTTTTTTAATTTTAAAATAAAAAGAAATAGAATGCCTAAAATACCCCTCTACTAAATTTAATGGAGTTAAAAGTAGGGACTCAATACGTTATAAAATGCAAACCACTACATCCATAGATATTTTAATAGGAACCCAGAGTGTTAAAACACATAAACCACATGGATCAAGAATGTAATTTACTCTTTATTTTTTTATCTGAATAACGATCAGTCATTTGTCGATGATTGCTAAATTTGTTTTTTTCGTTCTTTGATGTTTCTCAAAATCCATCGATTTTTTAAGCCATGTTTTTCTGTTCGGTAGGTAATCCGTCTGGTAAAAGTTTCAAAATACCCTTTACGTTGATGATTCGTCTGAGATCCGTCCAAAGATTCTATTGCTAAAGGTCTAATTTCTAGTATTGATAGTTGACTTTTAGTTTGATTGTAGAACTAAATTTCTAACATTAATTTGGAGTTAATTGTGAATTGAATTGTATCCAATTTTACAACAATTGGTACAAGAGCTTCGAGGATTTTAATTATATTGGTATTTTGAATTTTGGGTTGGTGGATTGTTTGCTATGTTAGCCCATATCATGGCATCAAATGAAATTTAGTTACCCATGCTTGACCGTAATACTAGACTTTTTTTTATGTTTCTATGATGGAAGATAGAGATGAAACATCATGTTTTAACCCATATGAATATAACGTTATAAACAAGTGTTAGTTATGATGGAATGTATGCCTGTCACTTAGAACGATGATAGAAAGAATTGAACGATTTGAGAATCTTATTTCAGATAAGATTAACTGCACCTACTGAATGACATGCTTCAGGATGTTGTTGATGAAGAAACCTCAACAAGTATGTGGCTAAGGCTTAACCAATTACGTGATCACAAAAGAGTCTCCCCAATAAGTTGCATATATAGCAAAAGCTATATGCTCATCGATTATCTGAAGGTGGTTTCTATTTCGGTGCACATTTCAAAATTAAAGGAGATTATTGGTGACTTGAAGAACTTAAATGTATGATGAAGAAGATTTAGGGTTGATCGTGTTATATCCTTTGCCGCCATCGTTTGACCAACCAAGTTTTTAGACCTTCATCTTGCCAAACTATTATTCACTTCCACTTGCATATGATCTTCACATTATTTTTCACTTTTACATAATATTCAATAATTTAAACAAAATATTTTATAATCATAGTAGGAACAATGATAATCGAATTTTATGCCTCAAAATTGTTCAACTTGTTTTCCTTTAAAACTTGTTGATTTCTTCAATCCATAGCTTGCATCAACTTAGGGTGCATTTGGTTTGGGAGAACTAGAATGATAAACTAAAAGATCAATGGTCTATATAGGAGTACTTGATTACTAGTAGAACCTAATCTCTCTAGAGTGAGATCAAGGGTCAAATTTAACCAATGATACCGTATCTAAATATTATATATCTAAAATATCGGAATTAAATTATTTTGACAGATTAAAGAAATTCAATTCCATTAAATTCCATGAATTTCAACACCTAAAGAAATTGATTATCCCATCAATTTTTATGATGGAATTCAATTCTTATTATTATCATTAAATACTAAGTAATTTTTTTGTTTATCATTATTTACAATTCTAAAGATTACATCTTGTGAATCAAATAGAAATTTCAAATAAACGGAATTTCATTTCATTTCATTCTCTCTATCAATTATGTTTTCAAACCAAATTCTATCAAAATACGTTTTCAAAACAAATCCAATCATGTTCTAAACCCTCAAACTATTATTCATTTGACAAATTTCATTTATTTCAACTTTCAAGAATATTATGTATAAAAAAAGCCCTTTCATCAACTTTCTAATTCTTCAAGATTCATGTCCATCACTCTCTCTCTCTCTCTCTCTCTCTTTGTCTCTCTCCCTCTCCCTCTCTTTCTCTCGAATTGCATATTATATTTATCCTAAAATAGGTATCCAGAATAAAAATGACAGTTTTAGACATAAATAATAATTATACTTTTTTTTATAAATAATTATACTTTTTAGTTAACCAATACGTTATAAAATGCAAACCACTACATACATAGATATTTTAATAGGAACCCAGAGTGTTAAAACACATAAACCACATGAATCAAGATTGTAATTTATTCTTTATTTTTTTATCTGATGTTCTCCTATAACGATCAGTCATTTGTCGATGATTGCTAAATTTGTTTTTTTCCTTCTTTGATGTTTCTCAAAATCCATCGATTTTTTAAGCCATGTTTTTCTGTTCGGTAGGTAATCGGTCTGGTAAAAAGTTTCAAAATACCCTTTACGTTGATGGCATCAAATGAAATTTAGTTACCCATGTTTGACCGTAATACTAGACTTTTTTTTATGTTTCTATGATGGAAGATAAAGATGAAACATCATGTTTTAACCCATATAAATATAACGTTATAAACAAGTGTTAGTTATGATGGAATGTATGCCTGTCACTTAGAACGATGATAGAAAGAATTGAACGATTTGAGAATCTTATTTCAGATAAGATTAATTGCACCTACTGAATGACATGCTTGAGGATGTTGTTAATGAAGAAACCTCAACAAGTATGTGGCTAAGGCTTAACCAATTACGTGATCACAAAAGAGTCTCCCCAATAAGTTGCATATATAGCAAAAGCTATATGCTCATCGATTATCTGAAGGTGGTTTCTATTTCGGTGCACATTTCAAAATTAAAGGAGATTATTGGTGACTTGAAGAACTTAAATGTATGATGAAGAAGATTTAGGGTTGATCCTGTTATATCCTTTGCCGCCATCGTTTGACCAACCAAGTTTTTAGACCTTCATCTTGCCAAACTATTATTCACTTCCACTTCCATATGATCTTCACATTATTTTTCACTTTTACATAATATTCAATAATTTAAACAAAATATTTTATAATCATAGTAGGAACAATGATAATCGAATTTTATGCCTCAAAATTGTTCAACTTGTTTTCCTTTAAACTTGTTGATTTCTTCAATCCATAGCTTGCATCAACTTAGGATGCATTTGGTTTGGGAGAACTAGAATGATAAACAAAAAGATCAATGGTCTATATAGGAGTACTTGATTACTAGTAGAACCTAGTCTCTCTAGAGTGAGATCAAGGGTCAAATTTAACCAATGATACCGTATCTAAATATTATATATCTAAAATATGGGAATTAAATTATTTTGACAAATTAAAGAAATTCAATTCCATGAATTTCAACACCTAAAGAAATTGATTATCCCATCAATTTTTATGATGGAATTCAATTCTTATTATTATCATTAAATACAAAGTAATTTTTTTGTTTATCATTATTTACAATTCTAAAGATTACATCTTGTGAATCAAATAGAAATTTCAAATAAACGGAATTTCATTTCATTTCATTCTCTCTATCATTTATGTTTTCAAACCAAATTCTATCAAAATACGTTTTCAAAACAAATCCAATCATGTTCTAAACCCTCAAACTATTATTCATTTGACAAATTTCATTTATTTCAACTTTCAAGAATATTATGTATAAAAAAAGCCCTTTCATCAACTTTCTAATTCTTCAAGATTCATGTCCATCACTCTCTGTCTCTCTCTATCTCTCTCCCTCTCCCTCTCTTTCTCTCGAATTGCATATTATATTTATCTCAAAATAGGTATCCAGAATAAAAATGACAGTTTTAGACATAAATAATAATTATACTTTTTTTTATAAATAATTATACTTTTTAGTTAACCAATACGTTATAAAATGCAAACCACTACATACATAGTTATTTTAATAGGAACCCAGAGTATTAAAACACATACACCACATGAATCAAGAATGTAATTTATTCTTTATTTTTTTATCTGATGTTCTCCTATAACGATCAGTCATTTGTCGATGATTGCTAAATTTGTTTTTTTTCCTTCTTTGATGTTTCTCAAAATCCATCGATTTTTTAAGCCATGTTTTTCTGTTCGGTAGGTAATCCGTCTGGTAAAAAGTTTCAAAATACCCTTTACGTTGATGGCATCAAATGAAATTTAGTTACCCATGTTTGACCGTAATACTAGACTTTTTTTTTATGTTTCTATGATGGAAGATAGAGATGAAACATCATGTTTTAACCCATATAAATATAACGTTATAAACAAGTGTTAGTTATGATGGAATGTATGCCTGTCACTTAGAACGATGATAGAAAGAATTGAACGATTTGAGAATCTTATTTCAGATAAGATTAATTGCACCTACTGAATGACATGCTTGAGGATGTTGTTAATGAAGAAACCTCAACAAGTATGTGGCTAAGGCTTAACCAATTACGTGATCACAAAAGAGTCTCCCCAATAAGTTGCATATATAGCAAAAGCTATATGCTCATCGATTATCTGAAGGTGGTTTCTATTTCGGTGCACATTTCAAAATTAAAGGAGATTATTGGTGACTTAAAGAACTTAAATGTATGATGAAGAAGATTTAGGGTTGATCCTGTTATATCCTTTGCCGCCATCGTTTGCCCAACCAAGTTTTTAGACCTTCATCTTGCCAAACTATTATTCACTTCCACTTGCATATGATCTTCACATTATTTTTCACTTTTACATAATATTCAATAATTTAAACAAAATATTTTATAATCATAGTAGGAACAATGATAATCGAATTTTATGCCTCAAAATTGTTCAACTTGTTTTCCTTTAAAACTTGTTGATTTCTTTAATCCATAGCTTGCATCAACTTAGGGTGCATTTGGTTCGGGAGAACTGGAATGATAAACTAAAAGATCAATGGTCTATATAGGAGTACTTGATTACTAGTAGAACCTAGTCTCTCTAGAGTGAGATCAAGGGTCAAATTTAACCAATGATACCTTATCTAAATATTATATATCTAAAAAATGGGAATTAAATTATTTTGACAAAAGAAATTCAATTCCATTAAATTCCATGAATTTCAACACCTAAAGAAATTGATTATCCCATCAATTTTTATGATAGAATTCAATTCTTATTATTATCCAGGGTCGGCCCTAGGCCTAGGCTAATGGGTATTTGGGTTAAAAGTTAAATCATGAATGATTGAATGAATGGTCAAATGGATTATTTGTTTTGTTGTTGACTTGTTGTTATTTTGGTTTGAATGAGAATGACTGAATCTGAATGTTATTTATTATGTTTATTGGTTGCAGAAATTAGAGTTGCTACTGTAATTATTCAACTTCTAGGGTTCCAACAAGTTTGGCAATTTCACGAGCTACAACTAAATCAGGTGTTATCCTTCTGATCTCTATTAATATTATTTGTTTAGTTATCCTTTTGCTTCAAAGAACGCACGAAGGCATCATTTTAGGTAATATGTTTTAAGTTTTATTATGGGGGGTTTTGGTTTATGTCCCCCCCGTTGTATCATTTTTGTTTTAGTTAATAAAGACCCGGCGTGGGGATGAGCCGACTAGCTTGACTAGGTTCCAAACCCCTTTAAATTGTTTTTTCGTTTGCGTAATAAAGGGGCATTTTTTTTACCTTTCGTCATGGCCCATGGGCATCCAAAATCTCAGGACCGGCCCTGTTATTATCATTAAATAATAAGTAAATTTTTTGTTTATCATTATTTACAATTCTAAAGATTACATCTTGTGAATCAAATAGAAATTTCAAATAAACGGAATTTCATTTCATTTCATTATCTCTATCAATTATGTTTTCAAACCAAATTCTATCAAAATACGTTTTCAAAACAAATCCAATCATGTTCTAAACCCTCAAACTATTATTCATTTAACAGATTTCATTTATTTCAACTTTCAAGAATATTATGTATAAAAGAAGCCCTTTCATCAACTTTCTAATTCTTCAAGATTCATGTCCATCACTCTCTCTCTCTCTCTCCCTCTCTCTCTCTCTCTCTCTCTCTCTCTCTCTCTCGAATTGCATATTATATTTGTCCCAAAATAGGTATCCAAAATAAAAATGACAGTTTTAGACATAAATAATAATTATACTTTTTTTTATAAATAATTATACTTTTTAGTTAACCAAATAATAATTTATCCTTAATTAATCTATCTATATTATCAATTGTTAAATATGTCTGCACTTAATAAAGGTAGATTAACAATTTTATTTATCTATCTTTTATAGTGGACAATTGTTTAAAGAAAAATCTAAATAAAAAATGTGAATATTTCTTTTATTTAACAGAAAATATATGTAAAGAAAAAAAAAATAACAGAAAATGGTCATAAAGATATGGTTTCGGCACATTTCTTTTATGATCTCCATTTTCTCAGCCCAAAAATGAACGATACGTTTTTCAACCATTAGGCCCATTACTTAAATAAAACATCTTAAACTAAAAAAAGAATATTTCATACTTTTCAAATCTTTATATCTTTTTCTATATATTGACACTACTACAAATTATGCTTTTATAAACGGTTGTTTTTGGGCTTTATACGCGGTTTTGGAACCGCGTATATCGCGGGTGTTTGTAAAAGTATCGGGCTTTTATACGCGGTTCTAAAACCGCGTATAAAACTCAACTTTTATACACGGTTTCAAAACCGTTTAAAAAAGTAATATTAACCGCGTATAAAAGTGACCATCTTACACGGTTTTTATATGAAACCGTTTAAAAAATCCCTGCTAACCGTTTATAAAAGTATTTATCTTACACGGTTTTTAGATGAAACCGTTTAAAAAGGTCATACTAACCGTTTATAAAAGTCTATACCTTACACAGTTTTTTGCTGAACCCGTTTACATTTGTATTAATTTTTCACGGTTTTCATAACAAAACCGCGTATAAATGTAACCACTAATAAAAAACTTGCACACATTTGTACACGGTTCTTTTACTAAAACCGCGTATAATAAGTTATATTTATATTTTTAATATTTTCCTCGATTTTGTTACCATCCATTATTCCAAATGTTTGTGAAGCTGCATTATATCGATATGCTAAATTTCCAAATATGATTCATAATCGAATACTAAAACATGTCAAACACAATTCCAAATATAAAAATCAGCTAGACGCATCAATGTAGCATCTCGAAGTAACCATTAACCATTAAACTTTAAAAATCATCAACGTAAATGTAATATCTCAAAGTAACCAAACATTCTAATATTTTTTATCGTATACCAAGTCTAATAATTCTTAAAACAATCCCCCCCATTCACTACCACATTTTACCCTCTTTCATACGCTTCACAGTAAATGATCTCGCGATCCTGCATGCAATCTCCTCTACTTGTGTAATTGTGAAAGGAGTCATGGTTGTCCATATGTGCTATATATAAATTTGAAAGTAGGTGTTATTATAAACAAAATAAAGTGTCTTTTACAATATATAAATAAAATGTGTTGATCAAAAGGGCAAGAAGTAAGGTCCCATATCTCATTTGGGTGAGAAAACAAACTCTTGCAAACAAGTTTCGTACCATCCGATGAAAGTCTAATTAGACGCACCTGAAACAAATAGAAACAAAATATAATTCAAACACATCAAAACTCTAAAACAACACAGTTCCCATATCTCATTCATATCGAATAAACAAATCAAAACCTCGTTTTCTTCTTTGAGACTATGAGTACCGGTGAGGAAGTTGGTGTGATCTGTATCGGCTTTCACATCCATAATTCATCTTGTAAGACTTTCTGAACACTTTTAACCTTAGTGAGCACAGAAAGGGAATATATCATATGTGATTCCTGAGAGGAGAGAAAAACAAAGGGAAGTGATGAGTCCTAAATCCCCTTTGGGGTTCAAACAGAAAAAGGCAGATCTAAATGAAACAAACATGTTTCCTTATCAACTTTTGATGCGATAAATTTGTATATAGATGTAAGTTGTGCATAAAATTGTGCCACATTTCACATAATCCTATATAGCTACCACATTAAATCAAAAGGTTGAAACATTAACTTGTAGAAAGAAGAAAAAAAGATATATTTATCCCTTAAGTGTAAAAAGGGTGAATTAATTCTCTAAACAAACAAACATGTACATGTTCTACCTCTTTATAACCAACATAATATGATCAACATATTGATGGAAATTTATATTTGAGGACGAAATATTGGATGCACCTTGTATTTAGGAGGGCAACAATGACTGAAGAGGACACGTCACATGAAGCTTGAACTCCTTTCGCGATTTGTCTAATTTCTCCATTAAAATCTCTTTGATTTCCCAGGTTCTACCGAAAGTGTTTGTTGAGTATCCATTTTCGATATGTAATAAGTAGAAGCACCGAAACCGATTTCTTGTTTTGAGCAAAACCAAGCAACAATAGAAGCACAACAGTAACAAACCCTAAATCCTATATGGACTTAAATCTAGAAAAGAAGAAGATTACCAACTTGAAATCTCGGAGAAGAACTGCAAAATCGATTCCGATATGTAGAGCTAAACAATCCGGAGACTATTCACCTCCAACAACCTTTACGCTATCGTCTCCTTCAATCGAACCAAATGAGAAAGGGGAGTTCGGTTAGAACCACATTTGCATTATAAATCAAAGGTAAATCGAACTTAATCAAAGGTAAATCGAACCTGAAACTTAATCGAACCTGAACCAAATCGAACAAATGAGAATGAATAAACTTCCCAAGCAATCGAACCAAATGATAAAGGGGAGTTCAGTTAAAACCACATTTGCATTATAAATCAAAGGTAAATCGAACCTAATCAAAGGTAAATCGAACCTGAAACTTAATCGAACCTGAACCAAATCGAACCTGCAGAAACCAAATCAACTCAACCAAATCGAACCAAGTCGCTCGTCTGTTGGTGTCCGTCGCACATTTGGTTCAAATCAACGTCGCTCGTCCATGGCTCGTCTGTTGGTGTCGATGACGGTGGCTCGTGGTGGCGATGTCGATGGTCGGTGTTGGTGGTTGCTGGTGTCGATGTCGATGGTGGTGGTTGTGATAAAGATTTTTAACCTAATTTTTAATGGTGGGGGAAGCAGGCAAATTTAGAAAAAAAAATGAGGGGGGGAGGAGATAGGCGGGATAGTTTTGGGGGTGGGGGGAAAGCAAATAAAATTTGGGTCTTTTTTTATTTGTATTTTTAGTTTCAAATAAATAATTTTTTAGAAAATAAATATTTTTAAATTAATTTGTTTTTTGATCTAAAATAAATAACTTTAGTTAATAAATGTAGTTTTGTTAAAAAAAAGATAATAAATTTAGTATTCAATATATAGGGTTGGGTTCCGATTAGAAATTGAGTTAACAGTGAGAAACGTGAGAATTGGTTATCAACCGTTTGATGATAAATGGAGGCACATTAGTATGAGATGTACCAGATCAATTCCGTTCTAAGGGGCTATTTACTCAAATGTCACTCTCACTTACCGGGTAAGACCTTCCATTCTTATCATGGCTTTTACCGGGTAAGATTCTATGCCCTTATCAAGTTCATCCGTTAAGGTAAATCCCCCGGTAAGCGCTTACCGGGTAAGCGTTTTGTAAACGACCCCTAAGTCGCAATTCATGGGAGTGCTCCTCATGAGTTATTAGTCTTCCTTGGTTTAAGTCCAATAGATCCATTAAGACCCAATGAAACCCTTTAAATCTCTATATGTGTTTGTATGTAGATATGTACTTCATATATGCATGTAATGTGTATTGGGATCAATAAGGCCACTAAGGCCCACTATAGCCTACTAAGAACCATTAAAGCCTAGTAAGAACCAATATAGACCAACAAAACCTTTCATGACTTATTAAGACCCAATAACACGAATTGTGACTTAATATGTTTTTGTATGCAGATATGTATTGCATATATGCATGTTCTGTGTATTGTGATCAATAAGGCCACTAAGGCCTACTACAGCCAACTAAGAACCATTAAAGTTTAGTAAGAACCAATACATACCAACAAAACCTTTCATGACTTATTAAGGCCCAATATCACCAATAGTGACTTAATATGTGTTTGTATGCAAATATGTACTACATATATGCATGTGATGTGTACCGGGATCAATAAGGCCACTAAGGCCCACTATAGCCTACTAAGAACCATTAAAGCCTAGTAAGAACCAATATATACCAACAAAACCTTTCATGACTTATTGAAGCCCAATAACACTATTAAAGCCCAAATGAATCCGTTAAAGCCTAAATGGATCCATTAAAGCCCAATCGATACATTAAAGCCCAATCGATCCGTTAAAGCCCAAGTGGATGCATTGAAATCCAAACGATCCATTAAAGTCCAATTAGATCAATTAAATCCTAGTTGGGTCCATTAAAGTCCAAGTGTATCCATTAAAGCCTAAATGGATCAAGTAAATCCCAACTGATCAATTAAAGCCCAAGTTGATGTTGAATATTTTTGAAGACTTGAAAGTTAGATTTGTACGATATTATTCGGCGTGGTCTCGTAGTCAGATTTGAACTATGACTAAGATAGAAGGACTTGAGAATTGATAGAAAAGACGAGCCGCTAAAAGTTTAAAATCATAAAAAAAAAGTAAAAACGTACAAGTTTTAGTCGGGTTGACGTACAACTTTCATTGATTTAAAAAAAAAACATTATACAAGTTATTAAATTTTCGACTACCTATATTTAGTTATATTTTTGACCTTAGGCAACATAGAAACAAGAAAATATGTAGCCTAAGATAACTTTCATTGATTTTAAAAAAAAACATTATACAAGCTATTACATTTTCAACTACCTATATTTATTTATATTTTTGACATTAGGCAACATAGAAACAAGAAAATATGTTGCCTAAGATAACTTTCATTGATTTAAAAAAAAACATTATACAAGTTTTTACATTTTCAACTACCTATAAAGCCCGATAGATCCATTAAGTCTCAATGAAACCCTTTAAAGCCCAATAGAACCCTTTAAAGCCCGGTAGATCCATTAAGGCCCAGTGAAACCCTTTAAATCCCAATAGAACCATTAAGGCCCAATGAAACCCTTTAAAGCCCGATAGATCCATTAAGTCTCAATGAAACCCTTTAAATCCCAATAGAACCCTTTAAAGCCCGGTAGATCTATTAAGGCCCAATGAAACCCTTTAAAGCCCAATAGAACCCTTTAAAGCCCGGTAGATCAATTAAGGCCCAATGAAACCCTTTAAATCACAATAGAACCTTTAAAGCCTGGTAGATCCATTAAGGCCCAATGAAAACCTTTAAATCACAATAGAACCCTTTAAACACCGATAGAATCCCTTAAAGCCCGATAGATCCATTAATGCCCAATGAAACCCTTTAAAGCCCAATAGAACCCTTTAAACCCGATAGAATCCCTTAAAGCCCGATATATCCATTAAGGCCCAATAAAACCCTTTAAAGCCCAATAGAACCCTTTAAATCCCGATATATTCATTAAGGCCTAATGAAACTTTTTAAAGCCCAAGTGCACAACCTTTAAGCATACACGAAGCTCTCAAGTGATTATCTCAGTCAAGAACTCTCGACAAAGCGCTCCATCGCACGACGCACGATATAATCTTACGATTTGTTTATTATTTACTTGTAACATCGTTAATTGTACTTTTGATCACTCTTCTAAAGGGTGAGGTCCCCGTTTGGCGTCCATAGTGCACTTGACAATCTTTGCTATTGTCCGTGGTTTTTACCCTCGACGGGGTTTTCAGCATCACCAAAATCC